>CAMTDV010000001.1:2738515-4107773 GCA_947069175.1 Scalesia atractyloides | reverse complement strand
TTGTTATCGCTATTCCCCGGTAAGGAAAGAGAGTATCTTAGCTCCGATAGTCTTTGTCAGACCGAATATCCTAATTCAACACAGCAAAAACTATACTCATCAGATGTGTTAAATGGTCTTAAAGTGCCAGGTTACCGAATCACAGGTTAATACTAACATTTGGTGTGCTTGTAATATTATTACATAACATTGAGCAACAAAATGGTTTGTGCAATGGTACAAGGCTACAGATAAAAAAATTATACAACCATGTCATAGAAGAAGAAATAATATCCTAAGGAATTATCGGCACTCACACCTACATACCAAGACTTAATTTGATACATTCTGATAAAAAGATTTCTTTCGCGTTTCAAAGAAGGCAATTTCCGGTAGTTGTATGTTTCAGGATGACTATCAACAAAAGTCAAGAACAATCACTATCTAGGGTTGGTCTATACTTGAGAAAGCCTCTTTTTACTCATGCTCAGTTGTATGTCACTTTATCAAGAGTAAAAACCAGAGATGGAGTCAAATTGCTTATATTAGACAAAGACGGCAAACCAACTAATAAAACAACAAATGTCGGTTATAAGGAAGTCTTTAATGAGTTGTGATTTTTGTCGTATTTATTTCTTTCAATTCAGTGTAACTTCATATTCACATTACTAGTTCATTACATTCAATTAAAAGGTTTATGTAAACGGTGTTAAAAAATATATTTTGTTGTTGGTCCATCCGTGTAACACAGGGTACTTATGCGTACTTAAACTAATATTATATGTTTGTTAATTGAAGTGATATTACTACAAAGTATCTACTTCTATTTGTTATCATATGTTCGCAGATTATGAAGAAAAGAAAACGATGATGATGGGTTTTTGAATTTGGCATGCTACGAAACACGAAAAGAGAAGACATGGTTCGAAGCAAAATGTTTGCATCATTATTGAAAGGGGTAGTAAACTATCGTGGTGAAGAAGTGGACTGGTTTTCTTTACCACTGCTATATAACCTTGACGTGTTTTAGCTTGACCCCAAAGTGAATATGGTAGAGATAGAGTATAGTTGAAATGAAAAAAGAAACTAAGAAAGCATATCGAAATTATTTTTCTGGTCTAGATGGGGATGGTGGCATAACTGGTTTGTCATATGCAAATAAAGAAGTGAAGAAGATGGGGCTCTATTTGTTTGCGCATGCTTCAAATCTCCACAAAAATCAACAGTTATCTAGGGTCTATAGGATGCTAGTTTTCTTGAGTAGAGTAGCCTTCCGATCCAAGTTGTGATTTTCAGCATCAACCTTTTTCTTACCTGGTATACACGCTAAAAAGTTAGCTAAACTGAGTGGGTTCTAGTTTTTAGTTAAAACAAGGAAATAACAGTTTTCAAACTTTAAACATTTTTAACATATATCATACACGTTAGTTATCAATCATTATTAATAAGCAAATAGTGACATTTACTTCTTGACGTGTGCGCATATATACACATTTTTACATTGAATTTTACACACGAACTCGGTTTTAATATTTATAAAAATGATTTCTACCTTAAATTAAAACACACACAAAAGGATAAGTGTACCATATCGTATATGTAGTAAAGTATGGGTAAGACCAGATGTTGATCCAAGGATGCGGGCAGGTGCTTGTGTACTAAACCGTCATCATTTATTTACCGGTAAAAAGGGTATGTGAAGAGTTTTTCTAAAATTTTCTAAAAATATATTTTAAAACATAAAAGACTTAAATACAAAAATACAATTTCTTTTTCTTTTGTCTTGTTTTATAAGCAAAATAAGCATGTTATCAAAAACGTCACAAAGACACTTGATCAATTTTTCAATTATAAAGACAACTAGTATCCCTTTCGGGAATCCTAATATGATAATTTTTCGCAAAGTTAACGCGATAAACACACTTTAACCACTAAAAATTATTCTTTAGCGAGCTATTGATATATTTTCATGTGAATCTTTAAAAATAAGTTAGTCATCCGTTAAGAGTTTTCTAATCTCACTTTATCAAGGAAAGCAATACCCATAAATACAATACAACCACCGAGACAAGCATAACGTAGATCATACCACAAACTTATTCATTTTGCAAGTCTTAAACATAAATCTACCAAGTTGGTTATTTTGGCCAGAAATACTCAACAAAGATTATGACCTATATTAAGAACCCACAATAACACCATCTAACCCGTTAGAGCCCTTCCGTGTAAGAAAGCATTCTTGATCAAAATCAGATTATCTTTTATTAAACCAATACCCATTTCTAGTTTCATGGTGTAAACATATTAATCATGTTAACAGTTCACTAATAAATGATTAACTTATCCTAACTAACCATTTACTAATCATCCAAGATAAACAATCATAATCAAGAATCCAACATCAATGAAACAAGATTGCCATATGATCATCAAGATTCAAACATGAACAGTTAACTGAGCTTCATTTTAACTTGATAACAAACTAGATATTGATCATAAAACAAGTGTTTTTCATAGATTCGTTACGATATTACATAAACATCATCTCAATGCTTGCAAATGTGATCAGAATTTACATTAAGAACAAGAAATCAAACCATAAACAAGCAAGGATTTGATGGATTTGATGAATGATAAGCTTCTTGCAACCTTGAAGCTTGAAACCGTCCTGATCAGAGAGCTCCAGCACCTCAGAAATCGCCCAGAAACTTGGAAAAATACCCAATATTTTGATCAGCCGCGAATGCTCTGTTTTATAGACAATTTTCATATCCGCACAGCCGTGCACCTTATCCACACGGCCATGCGCATCAGCATTACGTCACTGCAGGGCATGGGCAGACAAGTGGATGTTTGAGTGGCAAAATCTTCAGATGTACACGGTTGTGCCAATGATTTGCACGGCCGTGCCAACGCTTCAGGTTACATGTGATCAGCAATTAAGTCGTGCACGGCCGTGCCAATGGGCCGCACGGCCGTGCGTGCCGAGAAATCAGTCGCACTGCCTCTCGCACGGTCAGTGCTTCCGAGATCGCAAGTCTCGCACGACCGTGCCAATGGGTTGCACGGTTGTGCCGCATCTGTAACTTCAGCAGAATCTGCAGAATTTGTCAGGAATGCTCGTTAATCCATTTTTTCTCCAACTTTGTCTGCGGCACATCGTTTTGGACCTGAAAATATAAAATGGACCGATTAAGTACCTATACGACGATATTTTAGCCAATAATGCACAAAACGGGGGCAAAATGGGGAACTAAATTATGTATATTTTAACGTATATCAAACCTCCCCACACTTGAACTTTTGCTTGTCCTCAAGCAAACAAGAAATAAAAGAACGCGGGCCTAAGAAGGTCCCGAACATTTCTAAATAAATATCCAACGGTTAATTGTTTTTCCAAAAAGTCAACATCAACGACATTAAACCAAACAAGCAAATGCAAATATAAGAAAATATAACCAAAAAGCAATGATTCCACTTCCGATCGACTTAACATGCAAATCTTCACATTCTCACAATGTTCACACACACTCGGTTATATTTATGATTCATACATGTAATGTGTATGTGCAAAACACTTAATGCCAATGCGATGAATCATGCAATATAATAAGCTTGTTAAAAGATCTAATATCCACCAACTAACATGCGAAAAAGCATAATCAAGAGGTCTTTGAGGGTTGTAATGTTAGGCAATGGTTTCGAGTAGGAAATGGACATTTAAAAGTGGCTAAAAGGTTAAAACTCGGTGGTTATTTCTAACAAGCGCAAATGAATTTCAACTATACATAAGTAAGGCATAAACGGCCGATTATGACCATATCGAGCTAGTCAATGAGATTGTACCATTCAGCATCTAAAATTGCTCCGATTTGATCCCCTTTTTTATTTTTGTTGCTATTTTTTTTTTTGATGACAAACTGAACATTTACAAGTTAGATAATAACCATAACCGAGTTTTAACAAAATAAGCTAGACAATAAAAAGGTTTAATTTGGTTAAATGGGTGTCAACGGAAGAACACGGGAGATAGGCTCAACATGGTTTACTAATGGGATAAAGGTGATTACGGAAATTAATCTAAGAAAAAGGCTAACACAAAAGGGGGGTATCCTAAGTGTCTCTATCATATTCATGCTCTTTTCACATATTCATGGTTTTGAAAAGTATATTAATGACAAGTTCTAAATCACATGAAACACCCGGCTCGCTCATATTCCGAACAAAAACAAACATGATAAGAATTGAAAGGCTCAAGTATGCTCACGTAATTGAAGGAATGGGTATAAATGTAAAGATATGCATGCAAGTTTTTCTTTTGTTTGTCACGCTTTTAGTTGTCATCTCCTTAAAAATCAATTTGGCTTGCCGGTTTTTATTGTATCAGCTGCTTTTTAATGAAATACAACTGATCGTTTATTACAAAATATATATATATATATATACATATTATTATTATTATTATTATTATTTAGGACAAACAAAGTTAACAAGTTAAACCCCTCCCCACACTTGAATTTCACATTGTCTCCAATGTGAATCGAAAATTAGCAGTTATTAATTAGCGAAACTGAAGTGTGAAAAAGGTGAATAATACTCCCCTCGAGTGGAAGAAGACTTGGAGATATTTGGCGTGACCATTCTTCTTTTCTTTCCAGCTCTGTGTGCATTTCCATGTACCTGCAAAACTTATCAAACTATCCACAACACAGGCAACGCATTTGATCAAAATATATTAGGAGCATAAAGATTCATCCGAAAAGCTAGAAATTGAAATAACAAAAGTACTAATTAATTGTTTCAAAACAAACCGAAATACATATCCGCGGGGTTCTTTAAAGAAAAGCAGTCAAAAAGAAAAACCCTGAAAAGAGATGATAATAAATTACGATAAATAATGAATGACACCAGCGGGTTCGTCATCTAAGTTCTTCCCTCCTACTAGTCCTCCTCATCGTCTGGGCGGGCACCAGATGGGCCCGCGTCGTCATGCCTAGGGTTCCCGAATAGGAACTGTGGAGGATCGCCAAAGTAGTTGGGGAAGGCGTTGTGTAGCCCTCCGAAAATGTAAGAAAACCCAGCATGCATCTCATCCCTCATGGTATTCTGGTTCACCTGCATTTGCTGGAACTGCTGGTAGAACTCTGGATATGAGGGAATGCCAGGGGGCCAATCCTGATGTGCCTGTATTCTGGCTGGTGCAGGTACTGGTACTGATGTCTGCTGCTGCTGCTCTGGTGACGGTCCGATAAAATCATCCCTGTGAGCATGTGCCTCGTGGGCATGCTCCATTTTGACGTTCGGCTCTTCGTCAGAGGAAGGGGTGGGAGCGGGTCCCAAACTTCCCCACGTAGGCCCCTAAACCTTGGGCCATTTCCAGTATCAACAATCAAGCCCATCGCCCGTTGGGAACGAATGTCCACCTCACTCCTTGAGTGGACCAGTGTCAATTGGTCGACCACATTTTCCGTCATAATCCCGATAGAATAAGCAAGTTAGGTCACATACTCCCCACCGTGAATTTCACTGCTCACCGACCTCCCCGCGTTGTTAATAAAAAATTCCGCCATACGTGCAGCGAGGTTGACGTGTACCCCATTCACGATAGAGTACAGGAATAGCAGATCCGATGTGGGACAGTTCCCGAAACTGTCCATGCGCCCGCAAATGGTGTGGCTCATGACTTGGTGAAGAACCCTAAGAAGCGGGTCCTTCAGCTTCGACGCTTTTGCTCTCCGAGCATCATAAGGCGGCCCATTAGCTATGTGAGCCCAAAAATCAGGCCTCTCCTCGTCGCTGCTGAACTTGTAGATGTTGTAAAAATATCAGAATTTATATCGTTATCCCCGTAAATACCCAAATTCTTTCCAAGCTTTGCCACGGACCATTTATGCCATTGTCCCCCAAGCCTAAACTGAATGATTTTAGCATTTTTGAACTCTGGGTTTTCGCTCCTTGGCTTATCGTATCCGTAAGAAGCGAAAAATTCCAATGTCAGCTCAAGGTAGACAGATCACTATATGTTAAGTAACCTTGCCATCGGGATTGAGATCATCTCTTGCAGCCTTTCTAATTGATTCAAGGCTTGCAATGCTTCCCAGCTCAGCCGTCTTGGTTCACCAATTTAACCTTGTCGGTTCCATAGGGTTTGCAGTCGATTAACACAAGGAAGCTCTTTTTGCTTGTCGGCGTCGAATTGTAAGAACGGGTGATCCATCTGTAAGCAGATAAGCAATAAAAATCAGGCCACACCTAAAAAATTTTGATTCTGGCACCAGAACAGTGACTTTAAAGTATTCTGTTTGCTGTCACCAAAAGTCGCACGGCCGTACGGATGATTTGCACGGCCGTGCGGATTCAAACCACACACTGTTTTATGTCGGAGGTTCACTGTAGCGATTTAGGCCCGCACGGCCGTGCGGATGAGGCGCATGGTCGTGCATCGTCTGCAGTTCCTAAAAATCTGGCCCATTCACTGAATTCGGCTGTTTAACCATAAATCGAGATGTTTTCTCAGTGCATGGACCAAGGGTTCCTGGTTGGGAACTTTATTTGCCCAATTTTGTCAAGAATAGGGTTTGATTGCCATTTATGAAGAAAACCCCAAAAATTTCTTGAACAAGAACCTTAATCTACCCTAGAACAGAATAAAAGATGCAAGACAAGATGGGGATTCATAGCTTGACTGAAGATTTCGCGAAAATCCTTGCAAAAAGTGGTGATTCTTGAGAGAGTGCGAGTGTGGAAACGGCAGTGCGGCTAAGGTTTCGTATGAGAGTTGGTTTTTTTCTGAAACACACGTATTTATACTTACTGAACCAACTGTCAGAAAAGTACGTGCACAGCCCTGCGCAGATGTGCACGATCGTGCGGATTTGAAATCTCTGCACCCTAGTCACTGATCTCGGGTCCGCACGGTCATGCGGATGGTCGCACGGTAGTGCGTATCCGGGAAGGCAGTCCGCACAGGCATTCCTGTAGATGCAACTTTAAAGTGCACGGTCATGCGGATCAGTTGCACGGCCATGCAGCATCTGGCAATCTGCAGATTTTTGCAGAAAAATGCACCCAACTCTGTATTTTAGCCAAAATTACCAAGTTTTCAAGTGTTTTAGCCGTTTGAACATCGTTTCAACCACAGAATTCTCTAAAGCATGAATCAAAACATGGAAAACCTATAACTTAACGAAAAACGAAGAAATCGTGAAATAAACACAAAATATTAACATAATTACATATTTACCCTTGGCGTGCAAATTACGCCCGCTAATTTTTTTTCTCCACGAGTCGATAGCTGGACTCTCCTCCCCACACTTATTAGACATGCGGAGCGTGGAATTCGATGACCTCCATTGCCGATTCAACCGGTCCGTTAACATAAAGCTTTAGCCGATGACCGTTGACTTTAAATATCACCCCGTTTGAGTCCTCGGTGACTATAGTGCCGTAGGGGAATACTTCCTTGACTGTGTACGGCCCCGTCCATCGGGACTTCAACTTCCCGGGGAATAACCTGAGTCTCGAGTTGAATAATAGTACGAGATATCCTACTTTTAACCCTTCCAGTTACTACATGCCCGTCACAAGAACTCACCTTGATGAGATTTGAAAACGAAAAAAAATATCACAAAAGTTTGAATAACATAAAATAAGTATTTGGAAAATGGAGGGAAATATTTTTGAAAATTTAAAGGAATCGAGAACTTATAAATAAGGATTTTATAAGTTTCGTATGGTACATTTCAGGTGGAGTGATATGTATATATGTAACATATATGTAGACTTCATGACATAATTATAACACATTGCACGTATCACATAGTCAAGTAACTAATAGAGTGTTTGCATGCGTTTGTGTGTGAAATGAAAGGAATTTAAATGTGTGAGTAATAGGAAATCATAAGTCAAACAAAACATGAAACCACATAAGCACATAGGTCCTAGTTGACTAAAGTATAGGTTCTAAGGGTCTAATAACCTATCCTATCTGTCACACCCCGACCCGCAGCGGAATAGGTGATCGGGGCATGATTGGGTTAACTCGAGAGATTATGACTTGCTATTACTTGTTTTAAATATTCATTAATTCATATCAAGTGTCTCACAATACAAATAATTCACATAAACAATTACAAACACAAGACGATGTTTATAACAAGTATATTGCACTAATCCGTTTCTTGTTAACTAAGGCGCATCCTATGTCCAATCTTCTCTTCGTACCTGTTCACATGTATCATGTGTAAAAATGGTTTTTGGGTCAACAAAGGTTGGTGAGTGAATCTTATTTAAACATTTGAACGAATTAGTTATATTGGTTATTTAAATAAAAATTTGCATAAACCAAATATGAGTATACGCATATGTAAATTTAACCATAAACCACATAATATCAAGCAATGCACACACAAGCATGACAAATGATGAGCAATGAGATCAAGGCTCAATCAAATGGAGCCGATCTAATGAGGCACCTTATGCTCAATTCGTCTCCAACGAGGAACTGATGGGCCTAATGTGAATGATGCACTGAAATGAGGCACGCGATGCTCAACTCGTATCCAACGAGGAACTGATGGGCCTAACGTGAAATGATTGCACTCAAATGGGAAAATATAACCACATAATACAACAAACAACATTACATAACACGTTAGATCATATAATGGTAGTAGCACAAGTATTTGAATAAACAAAATATGTAACGACACATGATACACCCCAAAACATGAATAAAAAGGGGAATTTGTAAGGATTCACTCACAGTGTTTGCGTTTTTAATCCTTAGTGAAAAACTGCGCAAGAATAAGGAGAAAATCCAATTGATAAGCGTGATTTAAGCTAGACAAACGAATGCAACAAAAAAAGTAAACGTTATGCTAGGCATAGCTAAATGAACGAACATGATATGTTAGACTCGTTGAGCCTAACGAGCCTCTACAAGGCTACGACAAGCGTAAAGGCGAGCCTAAACTAGGCTACCTTAACGAGCCTAATGCTCCTTAACTAAGAATCTAAACTAAACTAATTAAACTAAGAAAGCAATAACTAAATGAATATTAAAAAAATTAATAATAATAATAATAAAATAAAAGAACAAAGAAAGGAAGATTACCTCGGAGAAAAACTTTATAAAATGAGAGGAGCTTGAAGGGCAGCACCTACTCGTCGAAAGCGGAAATAAAAACTACTACACACCACACCCAAAGGGGTATTGTGCTTGTGGAGCCACCAATTTTGGTTATTCCACTTGTTTATACTAAAACTAGGAGTTGCAAGCTATAAAGAACCAAGTAAGGGTATTTATAGGTGTGAAATGGAGCACAAAATGGTGATTGGGGCGATGTGGGGTGACTTTAAAACAAGATTTTCGCGTCTTTCAAATCAGCAACAAACACCAAACTTGTTTTCACGATTCCCGCTTCGTTATAACTCCGTGTCGCGCACGGTTTTCGCCTACGTTCATTATTTTCATAGTACTATCATATGGAAGAGAGTAATCCAACATCCATGGTGTCGATAATTGGGCTTAAACCTTGGGTCTTGATACGGGTCGAGGGTTATGTTCTAAAACTTGTGTTTCTGATTCCCGTTACGCTGGAGCTCAGTTTTATGCACCATTTGAACCTACTTGATCCTTAGTATACCAAGTATATCTTGGAGCTTTGAATGGGCCAGAATGATAGCTTAAGGATGGAGAAAAGTTGGCAAGAAAGTCACCCGAAAGTCATCTTATGACAAAACTAAGATTATGACATGTAGAGCTTCTTACTTGCTATCATTTACATCTAAACCCTCCAAAACACAATGTCTTATCTTAAGGCATATATATTACGAAGTTTGGATGATAAGAAGGTTAGGATATGATGTGCTAGGTATGTTCACAACGTCTCCAAAGTTTTTGATTAACTTAAGGAAAACCTTAGTTTTAGACCTTAGAGATATGGAGGGGTTGCTTCAAAATACATGGAAATGAATTTACAAGGTTTTCTAAAACATGTATAAGACTATAAATTACCAGATATGATAACATGTATGATCAAACATAGAATCCCATACATTTTATTGCTTAAACATTAAACAAATTTACGTGGAATATGAAAACAGATTGAGTTACAAAACGGGTCGGGTTTTAGGATTCATTTTCTTCTGAATGTTACATGTAACTTCAGCAGAATCTGCAGAATTTGTCCGGAATGCTCGTTATTCCCATTTTTTCTCCAACTTTGTCTGCGGCACGTCGTTTTGGACCTGAAAATATAAAATGGACGGATTAAGTACCTATACAACGATATTTTAGCCAATAATGCACAACACGGGGGCAAAATGGGGAACTAAATTATGTATATTTTAACGTATATCACTTCTCCATCAACTAGCATCTACTACACCGTCGCGCTGACATGTTAATAACATCAATATCATCAATATGTTTCCGTCAATTTGCCAAATGTCACATATCACATCATCAATTAGTTAACCTTTTCTTAAAACCATTAAATATGCATCAATTAACTAACAATGTACTATTAATCAATATTAAACACGTATCATCAAAACAATAGTCACGTAGTGTCAACCAAGTACCTTAGTTTCTAAATCAGCTTAAGGTGGCATGCATATCAGCTTGAATTGTTAAAACTATAAAAGTGAGCATTTAGAACTCACATGTTTGTTGTTAACTTCTTAGTGCTAAGCTTCCTTAGTTAGAATAGAAGCCATGCGGTCTGGATAAAGGTTAACACGCGAAACCCATTACTTTCTAATACTATCACATGAGTTTCACCAACAGTGTCGCTTAACAGTGTCCCTGTCACACCCCGACCCGCAGAGAGTCGGGGCATAATTGGGTTATCACCAAAGCTCATGATGTTTACTAAAATGTTTCATATTTATTAAATTCAAATTACAACTTAATTATCCAAATCAAAATCCATACAATTACAAGGAAAAGAAATTATATAAACAATCCAAAGCTTAAACTGATTTATTCTTCTAGGTCTTCCTATGTGTTTCTTGCCTCAACTGGATCACCTGTATCATGTGTAAAATGGGGGATATTTTGGGTCAACAAAAGTTGGCGAGTGAACCTTGATAAAACATTATTATTAATTTCTTGTCTTATTTAATATTGAAAATTTGTGCAATAATCACATGTGAGCAAACATATATAAATAACAAACACAAACCACTTTGAATGAGTATATCATATGAATGATGATGAATGTGAGATCAAGGCTCAATCAAACGGAGCCGATCGTATGAGGCACCTGATGCTCAACCCGTCTCCCACGGGGAACTGATGGGCCTAATGATATGCGTGCACTGAAAATGATAAATCCAAACTACATATAGTCCACACAACAATGGATACAAATTTGATCACGGATATGATGAATGCACAAGTGTTTAAATATAATAAGGAATTAAACGACACATGATACACCCCAAAACATGATTAAAACAGGGAATTGATAAAGATTCACTCACATTGGGTGCTTTCTTTGATGACGTTGGATGCGCACGAATTTTAGGATTTGATCGACGAGGAGAAACTAACATAAAATAGTAACGAAATGATTCAGTAAATAAATGGATTTTATTTGAGTTTAATACTTTTAAATTCTTAATCTTAATGGGATTTCTAGATTTGTTTTTGTGAGTTTAAGGACATTTTCTAAGTTTAAAAATATTATTTTTAAGTATTTAAATAATTTTCTGATTAAATAAATTAATAAAAAGAAAAAAAATTGACTTTTTGACCGTGTTGACCGTTGACCGTTGACCAGTCGGACCGTGTGTTTGTATGCGCTGAGTGAGGTTCGAACTCGGGACCTCTCGTACACGTGCACGCAGCTCTACCAACTGAGCTACGTGTCTAACCCGAAATATTCTCTGTTTTAATTATATTTATATACTAATTAAATTTTAAACTTATTTGGTTTTATTAAAAATGGTTTATATGGCCGAACCGATTGCAGGGACCCGGAGTCGAACTCGGGTCCTTCGGTTCTAGTGCGCACAGCCCAACCAGTTGGGCTGTGTGTCTAATCTGTTTAACTTATGGATTTTATTACTCTTATTAACAGTCGGTGACCTGATCTGATTAAGTTTTAAAAATGTTGGTTTTATTTCTGAAAGTCGGACGTGTGCGATTCGAACCCGGGACGTGTGCATTGTTTGTGCACACAGTCCACCGCTGGACTGTGTGTCTAACCCGTTCGAATATCCGTTTTTAATTATACTTATACACATGTTCAACTTCGTCTTCTTCGTTTACAAAGACACAGAACAGTGAAGTCCGACTGTTCTTGTTTAAATCGGTCATCGAAACTTATAATTGATTGGAATGAAATGGATAAAGAGGATTACGGAATAAAATATACCGAACAGAATGTTTTTCTCAGATTTCCGGCAAGAGTCGTCGGCTTTGATTGGTGACTTCCGTCTGAGTGAATCGATTAACAGTTTTGATCAATGTGCTGTGCAATTAAGTTACTAAATAAAGGATATCAGAAGGGTTTAGGTGATTGTACCGATCGACAGTGAGACTTCGGAATTTCAGTGATTTTCCGGTGAGTGTAGGAATTCCCGGCAACGTTGTCTGAGACAGATTCTGGTTGAACGATTTATGTTAATACATGCTGAATAATGGATTGCAAACAAAAGAGTCGAGAATTTTACCGATTTGGAGTAAGTCTCGGTTTTCCGGTGAGAGTCCGGCGAATGCAGAATATCTCCGGCGACGAGCTAAAGCTTCGAAAAAGTGAGCGGTTCTGAGCGAAAGGATTTCCGGAAGATTGAGGGGGTATTTATGGGGAAGAACTGACTGAATTGGGTCCGTTTTTGGGTCTTGATTCGCGGTCAAGGGTTTTCCGGCGGTTACGACTAAAATCGAGGGTCAGACATCGGTTATAACCGATGTCAAAATCGGTTAACGTGTTTTGGTCAAAAGGAAAATGGCAAGAATCGCGGATTGCCTATTTTTCCGGTGGCGATTAGTTTGGGCGCGCCGATTACTGAATATGATTTCAGTTTTATTATAAGTGTTATTTGTTTTAATGTTTATCACAAAGTCAGTGTGTGGCGGAGCGGTGTGTTGTGTGCTTTGGCTGGTGGGTGACCCGGGTTCGAAACCCGGCGTCCACATTTATTTTTTTACTCCTTATTTATTAGAAATTTTAAATTATGGTTTTTAAATTCTAATATATTTATTAATTATGTATCGTTAAAAATTAATTTGAGCAATAAATACGCAACGAAAAATTATAACTGGATATTTGATTAATACACGAAGCGGGTTTTGAAAACCCGTTTCTCGACGAATGTTACAGTCCCCTGCCGTGTGGCAGTATGACCTCAGTTTTGCCAAACGCTGTCACATATGACTTGATCATGGCCACATAGCCACGATGACCCCATGTGGCCTTTTGGTAGTGTCGCTAGCATAGTGACGCCAGCTAGTGTCCTCAGTGACAAGACTCAACAACATATTGTTGCCTAACTTGCGTTATGACTTGACATCAACATTGTTGTCAACCTCCTCCTGGCGAGTTAGGCAACATTGAATCATGGTACGTGTCATCAATCATTGACAAACCTTGGGATCGAAATCGTTATTCATAACACTTCCCCATGAGTGTCACTAGATTTATCATAAGTGTCGCCAAATTCATTCCTTACTACCCAGATGCCTTTTAAGTCCAAACTGATAACTTTTTACGTCCAAACATTTGTTTCACTTCTATGAAGCAAAATCCTTGGTTTATTTCCTCAATAACACGTAAAAATCCAACCTTTTTGTTAAAAAACCCTTTAAAAACCCCTAAAACCATAAAAATTTTGGATCTGGAATGATTCTCACCTGAATCTTCCACCAAATTGGTGCTATGATGATCTATGAGTGATGAACAACAGATTCCAAGCTTTAAATCTTCTTTAGATTTTGATTATGGTTCTTCACTTACTCTTTCTAGTTTATCTCTCTAACTTTCTCTTGATTCATGCGAAATGGAGATGACAAATGAGCTAATTAGTTTTTCCAAATACTCTAGCTCCTTAAAATAACTTGTTCCAGTTATTTGGCTAATAAGCGCAAGCTCTCTAGTTTACCATTCTTCACTAGCTTTGGGGCGTTAAACAACACGTGTGTTAGGCTACAAAAGTCATGTTTTCCCATAGTAAGTTGCACGCCTGTGTCACATTAATCACATTGTCGTATGTTTTGGTCTAGTTCGGAAAAATATTTGTTTTCAAATATTTGATTTGGCTATGATTGGTAACCCTTTATAGTTTATATAATCTTTAATTTTTCTAATATGTCTCTGGTCATGTATAGTAATGTAAACCTAAGGAAATAATGCACGAGCAATGAACCCCAAGATTTGTTGGGTTTGTAGGCCTTGTGGGCTCTATATAGGGCTAACTTGGGGAGCAAGTTTGCTAACTTGGGGAGCAAGTTTGCTAAATTCTAATTACTCTTTATAAATAAAATCCATGTATTTGTAATCTGTTTATCACCTTAATAAAGAATAACCTACTTGTCACTCATAGGTCAATTTAGACGAACCACGTAAATCCATATGTTCATTTATTGCTTTTCACATTTTTGTTTGTATCCGTGTGTGCTTAATCTGATAGCATAGCTTCTTTAGGACCATGTTATAATCATCGCCCGCTTTAAATAATCATCTTTTGGAAAAAACATTCCATTGAAATGTTATAAATGTGAATACTTTAAGGTGTGTTTGGTTCGTAGGAATTCAATGGAATTTAAAAGAATTGGTATCTGAATTCCATATCTTAATATGTTTGGTTCATAAAATTTGTTGCAATTGGAATCTCAATTACAATCTTCATGTGTTTGATTGACATTGGAATTTAAATTGGAAATGTGGCACAAATTCCTTCAATTTCCTTTAACTACATGAATTCAAAAGCCTTCCTGTATGTGAAGGAATTGAAGAAAAATGTTCGGATAGTCCCTATGGTTTCCTCTATTCTTACCTATAGTCCCTACACTTCTAAAATTACAGCTCTCCTTTAAAAAACTACCACCACAACCACCTCCATCGCCACCATCACCACACAGCCACCACTACCACACACCCCCAACCACCACCCCGCCATGATCACAATATTTATGTATATATTTATGATGGAATAACTAAATATTATAACCGTAGATCTATACGAAAATAATTATAAGATATAAATAATAAAAATGGAGTTTGTTTAGTGTATATTCCATGTGACTGTACTTATGTTCATAATCACCGTCCACAGGATCACAATAAAGTATCAAAATGGTGAGGATCTGTTGCAGCGCTCAGCACTCGATACGTTGGAGGCCATACAATGGCCGTCATAGCGCTCAAATGTCCTGATATTGAAGTGGCGGTTATTGATATTTCTGCGCCTCGTATCAACGCCTGGAATAGCGACAAACTCCCCATCTACGAGCCAAGCCTTGAAGATGTTGTAAAGCAGTGGTGATGTTAGCGGAGGGCTGTTGTGGCAATGGTGATGGTGGTGGTGGCTGAGTGGTGATGACAGCGGTGGAGGTTGAGGTGGTTGTTGATGCGTGGTCGAAAATCCGTGCTCTTATATGTTTAAGCTTATGTTTTCACATAGATTTTAGTTTTGAATAGCAAACTTTTGATTGGATTTGTGTTTTAGAAGTCTTATGGAGTTTAAGGAGCTAATCGGGAGCTTTCCAGAGCATCGGTGCGAAAGACGGGTCAACCGGGAGTGCGAAATGGAAAAATCAGAAAACAACAATGGAAGAGGTCGTCGCCGACACCCCTCAGATAAGGTCGTCGGCAAAAATTGTTTGTAGGCAGTGAACTAGAGCGTCGGAGAAAAATCAGAAGATCCAAGGACCGTTGGTGACGCCTCTCTAACCGTCGGCGATGCCCCTCCCTTATAGCAGACGCTGAAACTTCAATTTTGATGTTTGGGAACGGGTTATATTATTATTTTTGACCATTTTCGGGGAGTTACGGGATTTTGAGTTTTGTAACCCTTCTTGGAGCCAAGAACACCTCCAACCTCGATTCCAATCCATCCAGTTCATTTATCATCATTCGAATTCATCATCCATCCTCACTTTCCTAACCCTAATTATCATCTTCTCCATTATTCCACCAATCCATCGTTCATCATCATCCACTACAAACCCTAATCATACTCACTACCATCTTCAAAGCTTCAAGATGTTCAAATTTAAGATTTCAAACTCCGGCTTTCGTGTTCCATTCGTCATGAGCGGCTAATTCTCGAGGGTTTCATCTCGGTGTAGACTTTTGTAAGATTTAGGGTTTGCTTTATGTTTTTAGTTGATTTGTGACAAACTGAATTGTATTTTTAATTGATCGATATTTGTCCTACATTTGAACTACATTTGTGAATTGTCGAATGATTATAAAATTTGACTTTGCGAAATAAGTTTGTGTATTTATGCCTTATCTTTCAAAAGGATTTACTTGTCTGAAGTAACAAAGTGCATTGCAGTCCGTCATACACGTGATAGTAATTGGAACCTAAGCTTTGTGATATCAAGATCGTTAATGACAAATTCAATTGAATCAATCTAAATTTGTTTAGCAACCCTAGGCTTTGCAATTGTTGAACCGGGTATGAATCTTATTCTTAAATCATTGTTTTATTCAAGTAGTTAAGTTTTCATGTAATTTTTCAAGTTAGTAGTTAAGCAACCAAACCAACTTTGTCGGTTCATTCTGACACCCTTTTCAAACAAACAAAATTAATCAAATTCTTAGCAAGCTTCATAAATTGTGACACCGTTTAAATTAATCTTGTCCGCACGCAAACCACAAACTCTTTGTGGTTTGACCCCTTACTACCACTAACGCATTATTAAGGGTAATTTGGGACTATGAATATTATCTTTGACCGAGGCGCGACATTCCGAGTTGTAGTGGTGGTTTTTAAAAGGATAGAAAGTAGAGAAAGAGGTGTCTGGATGAAGAGAGAGTGGATAGATACAGTAGAGAGAGAAAAGAGGTGGGGGTGAGGGTGGGTTTTTTTTATTTTTATAGTTAGTGGTTCTCGTATACAAATGTATATATAGGCCAATTATAAAGGAAAAATTGTATCCAATTAAGAAAACTTTAGAAACTCTTTATGTGGTCAAGGTTCAGCCACGTCTCCATTGTCACATTGGTGGTGAAGGGCATTTTCAAAACTATATATGTTTACAAAATATAGGTGGAAGAGGTTGTTGGCTGACCACTTATGTACTTTTTCAAAGCAATGGAAAAGAGTTATGGATTTTATTTTTAAGTGAACAACGCAGCATGTAACATCATAATTTTGCACATTAAATGGGTGTACTGATTTTTAAGTTTTAATTATAGATTTCTCTTTTTTCCTAAAAACACGCATTAAAAGAGTTGAATGAGATTTATTTAGAGACACACTAATTCTCCCTTCTCAACCAAAACTACTTCTCTCCTCTCAACCAAAACACCCACCATAACCGTATATTTGTTTCGGATTGAAAAGAACACCCATTACTATTGCAGCGATGGTTATCTAATCCGGTGTGTGTGAGCCATGATTCGGCGGTGGCTGTCAACGATACGAACAAATCGGAACACATGGTTTATCTGAGCATATCAGAAAAATCTGTACAACTCGGTTCGGATCTGAACAAGTTCGTGTTTATTGGAATAAAATGAAAGTTTTTTTGCTTTGTTGTTTTCTTGTTAAATTTTTGTTATTATTTGAATCTTTTTATCTTGAAAGAACCATCAAACTTTTTTTAGTTATATAAAAGTAGATTAGTTTTTGTTGTTTGATTATTGTTATTATTTGAAGCTTTTTTTTTCTTGGTTTAACCATGAAACATTTTTTTGTAGTTGCATGTTACATTTTTGATCATGTAAAAAGTGAGGTTTGTTGTTGTTGTTACACAACTACCTATCATGTTACAGAAGTATTTTCTGTTGTTACATATATGATGGCCTGTTATAAAATATATGTTACGTTTTTATGTGACTGGTCTGTTACAAAATTTAAAGTGTGTGTTACATATATGGACGTTATTTTGATCATGTAAAAAGTGGGTTTTGTTATTATTATTGTTACACAAGTTATATATGTAATTTACTTGTGTAAACTATCTATGTAACTTTTTTGTTGTTAGTTTAAATGTACATTTATTGGGTTTACTTTATATTTGTACATACTTAATATTTTTTCTGCATTTACATCGTAATTTAGAAAGAGTCCATATATTCGCACACCCATCTGCCTATTTAGACACCCTTAATACGGGTCGTCTAGACCTAGACGGGGCGTCTAGGTTTCCTTTTCTCCGACCACATTCCTCCCCTCGTACAACGTCAAATCAGTCACATCAGACGGGGCGTCTATCCCTATACGGACCTTGAAGACGACCAGACCAAGACGGGCGTCTAGGCCTAGACGACCCATCTTGAACTTTGGGGTTCCGTATGCATGTCAGTGAAGTACTATGTGATACGCCGTCTAGTACTAGACGGGGCGTATATGTCTTTGTTAAATAGACCCATGTAGAGGTTTTGTTGTCGCATAAAACTTTCAATTAATCGTCGGAAATATCTCCGTCATAAACTTTGGCTTGTATTACTTCATCTGATATCATTCAAAGGTGGTGAAATGTCATCAAACTAGGACGGAAACTATTTCTTTGGGGCGTATTCTGGCGAGTCAGGGGTGCCTGAGGCCAGTTCGGTAACAGTTATTAGGTTAAACTAGTTGTTGTTTTTATTGTTTTACTAATGGTGGTATCGTTGCTAGGGGGAGACCTGTGTTCCCAATTCTAACGTGCAAGAGAAGGTTTCAAGTGTACAAGGAAATCAAAACAGACTGTTTCTAGACTTGAACGAGTTTCCTTCCGTTGAAGAAACAACCCATGTGGACGACTCGTACCTAGTTGATGCATCATATTATCCTGCGCAACATGGGTTTCCGGATTATGGATACGGGTGTGAATTCTCGTACGTGCAACAACACGGTCCGGATGGATATGGAGGAGACTGTTATGAAAGTTACAATACAACACATTCTTTCTACGGTCAACAAGTCTATCCTGATGGTGGAGGATATGGTGGTGAGGCATCCCCATGCACAGGGAATCCGTACCTCACAAAGACGGTATAAAAACTTATTTATTTAAGTTGTGTAGTTCAGTAAACATAAAATCTAACATAACGCTATCGATTTTACAGGTTTTCAACTCTCTAGATGAGGTAAAAAACGGGGTACAGGAAATGGCAAAGGCGGATGGTTTCGTTATTGTGACCCGACGATCGAAGAAAATCGGTGGAAGGACCGGGAGGGTATGGCTTGAATGTGACCATGGTGGTGAACACCATACTACAGCAACCATTAGAAAAGCTAGAAGCAAGAAAGCCGGTTGCCCGTTTTACCTGTTGGCTGTGCGGGACCATCCGTATGAAACATGGGGGATAAAAGGGGGAAACACTGAACATAACCACGAAGTTTGTCCGGACCTGTGGGCCACGCGTTTGTGCGAAGGTTTGCTCCTGACGAATACAGAACGATCGAGTAGTTGACAGCACAAAACGTGGAGCCGCGCAGAATTTTTCAAACAATAAGGAAGCAGTTCCCCGACAGTTTCCATGTTCAGAAAGACGTCCAAAACGCAGTCCAGAAGATTAGGGCCGAACAAAGATACGGTCTGACTCCTATGCAGTCGCTAGAAAACATCCTTAATACAAACGAATTTATTTACGAGACACGTGAGGAACCCGAAACAGAGGTCGTTACAGAGATCTTCTTTGTTCATCCCTACTCGAGTGAAATGTGGCGTGCGTTCCCGCATGTTTTGCTGATCGATTCCAAGTACAAAACGAACGTATACAACATGCCATTTGTCCAGATAGTTGGTATGACGCCCACCAACTATTCGTTTTGTATCGCGCATGCTGTTGTCTGCAAGGAACGTAGTGATAACTTTGTATGGGTGCTTGAGAGGATCAGGTCAATGTTGGACGAATGTATGGAGCCACGTGTTATTGTAAAGGATAGAGACCTAGCCCTAATTAACGCGAGTGCGAAAGTTTTTCCAAACGCCTCTCGATATCTATGCAGGTTTCACATTCAACAAAATATTTGTAAGCACTGCAAGAGCGCATTCACAGAAGAAATGGCAAAAATTTTTGTCATCGTGGGGGAGATTGTGTGAGTCTCCATCAATACCCATATACGAGTACAACTTAGGCCACTTGCAAAATCGACTTGTGGCGTGCAAACGTTCAAGTAAGTTTACGTTCAAGTAAAATACTTGCAAAACCGAAGCGCGGCTGCAGAACAATGGATGGACATGTACACGCCCCGTCTAGAATGGTATCTGTCGATAATGAATCCCGCACCAAATTCAAACCCGAGTATTAACTGGGTCGACAGTGAATCGGAAGAATGAGGCTTTTTGCTAAATCTAATATGATTTTCTGTATATTTAGTACAATTTTTTGGTAATTAATACAAACATTTTGTATACAATTAGAAATTTTTTGGTATAATTAACAAGATTTTATTTACCCAAAAAGTTTGTATTAAGTAAACAAAATCATATTAATTACACCAAAAAAATTATTTGGGCATAGACGCCTCGTCTAGACCTAGACGCTCTGTCTGGTTCTAGAAATATGTCCATTTTACCCCTGGTTTGTTGTCCGTCTAGGCTGGTATCAGGGGCAAAACGGTAATAATAAACAATTAGACGTGTCGTCTACACCTAGACGGGTCGTCTAGATTTTCTTTTCTCCAACCACATTCCTGGCCCCGTACAGCGTCAAATCAGTCACATCAGACCGGGCGTCTAGCCATAGACGGAATCCGAAGACGACCATCTCAAGACAGGGCGTCTAAGCCTAGACGACCCGTCTTGATGTTTGTGCTCTGCATGCATGTCAGTAAAGCAAGTGATACGCCCCTCTAGGCCTAGCCGAGCATTTGGTGTCGCAGAAAACTTTCAATTCGTCGTCAGAATTCTCTCTTAAATGAACTTTTGCTTATATTACTTCATCTGATATCATTCAATGCATGTCAATAAAGTGGTGAAGTTATACGCCCAGCCTAAGCCTAGACGGGGCGTATATTTCTTTGTTAAATAGACCCATGCAGAGCATTTGATGTTGCATAAAACTTTCAATTCGCCGTCGGAATTCTCTAATAAGAGTTCTTACAAAGGAGCTGGTTCGTTGGAAGAATGTAAGGAGAAGCGTTGGGATTCAAGGGTTAAGAAGTAATGACTGCTAACTAATTGATAGACTGTTTGTCGGGCTTCCAATGCTCACCCAGGGCGATAAACAACGTTGATCTGGAATTGGAGAATCGTTGTGGGTGGTAGTTACCCGGTCCCCTTCCGCCTTGGTAGTTGTTACCATATCCATTATCCCCTTGGTGGTTTCTGTACCCATCCCGTGTTAATAGTTATACCAAAAATAATTTAATTGTAAATGTACGAGTCGTCTTGACCTATTGTTACGGATGTACAAAGTTATGTTATATATATCATATCTGTAATATTTAACTTTGTTTTCAGTTATTCGATTACTTGATGATTGTTTGTGTTAAATCGACGTGTATTAAATTTTAATATATTTAAAAAAAAAAAAAACATAACGTAAAAGCAATTAAATACTTAAAGGATCGAAAAAGATAACTTATTTTTATACAATAAAAAAAACTTTTTAAAATATAAAATTACACCACAGAAAAAAAAAATCAACCTCCAACCAATTTACCCCACCAAAACACTATTTTTTCAACCTCCAACAACAACCAATCTAACCCACCTAAACACCCCTTCTCCAACTAAAAAAAACAAGTTCGTAGACAGGTCGTCTATACACCACAAAAAAAATCAACCTCTAACACCAACCAATTTATCCCACCAAAACACTATTTTTTCAACCTCCAATAACAACCAATCTACCCACCTAAACACCCATTTTCCAACTAAAAATAACAAGTTCGTAGACGGGTCGTCTAGGTCTAGACGGTCCGTCTTAACACATAAATTTGTGCGCCCTGCCAGTACCTGCTGACTCCTAAAAATCAATGCATATATGGGGCGTCTAGGCCTAGACAACCCATCTAGGACTCAATGGTGTCCAAATAGACAACATGGGTATGTGAATAGATTGAGCGATGATAAAAAGAATTAAAAGTATAAAGAAAGACAGGAATAATAGTTAGAGAGAGGAGAGAGAATAAAAAAAAAGTTGAAGATGGATGAACAACGAAGATCGATAATGAAGATTTCTCTTTTGTTATTTTATTTATGCTTGGTATACAAAAACAATAAGTGTGATGATTACAATGGGCTTTTCAAGATGACTATGCGATTTGATGTATCTGACCATACATAGTTCACATATCTCAATGAGATCTAATGCATTCATACAAAAAAATACCCTCTTTGTACTCATATTAATATCAGAGTTAAATGCTTGGTTGGTCTCTGTGGTTGGTAAAAGTTGCAGATTTAGTTCTAATGGTTTACTAATTACACACGTGGTACCAAAACTTGTTAAAAATGAACTCGCTTGGTCCCCAACCCTAACATCAGTTAAATATTTCAATTAAAACACCTCATGTGCTTGGCACATGAGGGTAATTTGGTCATTTCAGTCCAGCCTACCTGGTTGGTCCCACCCTACTGTAACATTTGTCGAAAACGGGTTTTCCAAACCCGCTCCATTTGTAATCGAATATCAAGTTATAAATGTTCGTTGCGTATTTATGCCTATTTTGATTTTTAATGTTACCTAATTAATAAACAAACTAATCTACAAAAATTATAATTGATAAAAAGTAAAAATAAAACAATTAAAAATAAATTGAGGCTGCCGGGACTCGAACCCGGGTCAGCCGGAAGAGATCTCAACAACTTAACACACACACGCATAACCACTCCGCCACTTGTTGTTTTCTGTCAACTCTAGGAGACAAATGAGCTTTATAGTCAATCATAGATCAACCGGTTGCGCCAACTGAAAACCGTAATCGGCTATTCAACCGTCCAAAATGTTTGATTAAACGCGAATTCTGGTTTATAACCGATGCACCGACGATTCTAATCAATTCAGACATTGAATTAACTTAAATTCTAATGATGATCGGTTTTATAACCGAAGATATTCAATACCTGAATTACTTCAATCAAAGACCTCTTTCGCGACTCAGAAATACTCTACAAACCCGCCATTTCATTTTCGTCATACACTCAGTTCATCAGAAACGTTTATTTTACTCGCCGGAAAAATTCTGCAGTTCGCCGGAAAACCGTATTTTTCATCAAAACGGTAAGTCTTTCAATACCGTCGTGGTCTAACAATTGTTAAGCTATTTCTAACTCAAACCTTTCAATTGAAATCGAATTCAGACGCTGTTATCGGATAATTCAAGTTCGCCGGAAAATTTCTGGAAATCTTTATTTTCATCTGTGAAACGGTAAGGACATTCAAACACTCTGTAAACGTTTGTTTAGCACTTCAATTCCACGATTAGCTAATCAAACGGTTAATTTGCTTGCTCAGTTGAAGTTCATAAAAACAGAGCCGACACCTTGCCGGAATTCTGTGATAAATCATTCACCGGTATGTTTACTTCTAAATATCGTTTCTGCCATTTCATATTAGTCTGTACAATGTTTATCAATCGAATTAAACAAGATATAATGGTGTAATCGCAGTCTGTAATTTTGAAATGAAGAAGACGATGATAGTTTGATTATAAGTTTAATAAAATCTGGATATTGTCTCGGGTTAGACACACAGTCCAGCGGTGGACTGTGTGCATATATATATCACACGCCGCGAGTTCGATCCCTGATACACGCACCCTCTATGTAATAAAAACGTTTTATTTTTCTAACTGAACCGGGTTAATTTACATTAGTTGTTAAGTATAATAAAAATGTGTATATTAACCAAGTTAGACACACAGTCCAGCGGTGGACTGTGTGTAATGTTAAAGCACAGGTCCCGGGTTCCGAGGATTTAAAATATTTTTGAAAATAAAAGAATTATGAATAAACTAAATTAGTATATAAGTATAATTAAAAACAGAATTATTTCAGATTAGACACGTAGCTCAGTTGGTAGAGCTGCGTGCACGCGTACGGAAGGTCTCGGGTTCGAGCCTCACCCAGCGCATGTATTTACACAATAAACCGGTCAAACAGTGAACAAGTCAAACGGTCAACGGCCAGCGAAAAAGTCAACACATTTTTATATTTTTATTTATTTAATTTAATTTAAAAATCAATTAAAAATACTTAAAAATAATGTTTTTTAAAGATAGGAAATAGCCTTAAACTCACAAAAATATATCTAAAAAGCCTACTAAAATTATTAATAAAATCCACTCATTTACCATATTTTCCGTTATTATTTAGGTTAGTAATTCTCGCTGTTCAACTCTTCCAACTCGTGCGCATCTCACCATCTCCAATCAAACGCACCCAATGTGAGTGAATCTTTACAAATTCCCCGTTTTAATCACGTTTTGGGGTGTATCATGTGTCTTGCCATTTATTATACTTAAATCATTGTGCATACGTCATACCATGAACAAATGTGTATTCAGTTTGATTCAATTGATTGTGTGGTTATTGTTAGATTTAATTCATTATTTTCAGTACATGCAATTTCATAGGCCGCCGCTCCACATTACATTATGAGCGTTGAGCATGTTCCCCATTACATTATGAGCGTGAATCTGGCGTGCCAACATACGATCGGCTCCGTTTGATTGAGCCTTGATCGCACAGACATTTATCATTTTCAGTACATGCAATACGATCGGCTCCGTTTGATTGAGCCTTGATCGCACAGTTTCATTATGTTATCTATTTATGCAAGTTGTTATGTTATGGTATGCTGTTGGTATGTTATTGTATGTTATAGTTTGTGGTTAACATTGTTACTGATTGATTATTTTCATTTGCTCACTTATGATTATGCACAATTTTTCCTTGATAAAATAACAAGAAAATCAGTTATAAATGTTTAACTAACAAGGTTCACTCGCCAACTTATGTTGACCCAAAAACCCCCATTTTTACACATGATACAGGTGAACCAGCTGCAGCCAGAAACACATAGGATTGGCCTAGAAGAACAAAATGGTTTAGAGCTTGGAATTGTTTTGTTTGGTTATTTTCTTTGTATTGTATGGACATGTTTGGATTATTGGGAATGTAATTTTGACTTTAATAAATATGAAACATATTAGTAAATATCATGAGCTTTGGTGATAACCCAATTATGCCCAGACTCTTATTCCGCTGCGGGTCGGGGTGTGACACCTACCCCTTCTTCTTCTTCCCCAAACCACCACACCATCTCATCTCCTCCTCCACCACCTTATCTCCTCCAACACCACCACTGAACTCCCACTCACCACCGTACCTCCTCCGACGACCACCACGGAACACCACCACCTGCATATCCAGTTACCATCTTTCAACCATACGTAATCGTGAACCTGTTACCATCATCAACCTTTTCATAGTCACCACCTCTCAACAGCTCCTACTCGACACCTTCACTCGTCTTCACACACCATTCATTCAATCACCATATCCCCCTCTGTCAACCACTCCTCCACCTCAGTTCACTTTGTTCATCTACCTTATCGGAACCTCCATCACCACCGCACACTACGTCATCTTCTCCGTCTACCACTCCCGACAACCTCCGACGTCCACCATCTCTGGCGACTGGCAACTTCATCATATCATCATTACATTACTTTCAACGCAACGCCATATCCGACGACCACCTCTGCCCCGCGCAGTCGCGCCTGAGGCGCACTACCCAGATCAAAACAAAGTTATTCAAATTCATCCGAACTCGATTCAAATACGAATTTGAATCGAAATGACCGGTTTTTAGTCGAATTTGTATTCTAGCAAAGATAATTATTCAAAATATTCGATTCGAGCAATTTGAAAATTTGTTATTCGATTCGCATCAACCTTCACGTTCATCTTCATCCTCTCCGTCACCCCCGCCGTTCACCGTTACTGCTACCAGCATCTCACCGGTCTCCTTCAACCTCGAACCATCGATCACCACCTCCGTTCCACCTCCGCCACATCTTCCGATGGCGAGTGGGAGTTCAGTGGTGGTGGTGGAGGAGATGAGATGGTGGTAGTGGTTTGGGGAAGAAGAAGAAGGGGTGGGGTGGGACCAACCAGGTAGGCTGGACTAAAATGACCAAATTACCCTCATGTGCCAAGCACATAGGGTGTTTTAACTGAAATATTTAACTGATGTTAGAGCTGGGGACCAAGCGAGTTCATTTTTTACAAGTTTTGGTACAATGTGTAATTAGTAAACCACTACAAGTTTTGGTACCACATGTAATTAGTAAACCACTAGGACCAAATCTGCAATTTTTTGCAAACCACAAGGACCAACCAAGCATTTAACTCTTAATATCATACTAAAAGTACTCATATTATCACATAAGAATTGATCATGACCATTGAATCTATTCGATCAATGGTTCATATGTAGTTTTCTGGGCTTTTTGAGCTCCTAAGGGTTTTCTTATTATCCTCTTGTGTATATATAATATGTATTTAATTAATTTATTTTATTTATATTAAGGATAAATTGGTCATTTCACACCCATTTAACCCCATAAACTAACCTCCATCCGCTTCAGGGACTATCTGAGAATAAATGTGCAAAAATTAAGGACTATAGCTGTAATTTTAGAAGTGTAGGGCCTATAGGTGAAAACGGAGCAAACCACAAGGACTATCCGGGCATTTTTCTCAAGGAATTAAAATCAATTCATTGGAATCTTCAACTGTTTCGACCTGCACCAATTTGACTCGTACTGTTTCGATCCGCACTATCTCAACCCGCACCATTTCCACCTTTACCATTTCCACCCGAACCTTTTCCACCCAAACCATCTCAACCCGTACCATTTCCACCTTAACCGTTTCAACACGAATCATTTCGAACTGTTTAGACGCAAATCGTTTCGACGTGAACCGTTGACCCGACCATTTCCACCTGTATCGTTTTGACCCCAACCAGGGGTGATGGGTGCCGGGGTGATGGATTCCAATTCATTTGACAACCAAACACATAAAAAATAGGAAAAATGAAATTGAGATTCCAATTCTAACAATTTACAAATCCAAATGTAATGTTTAAATTCTGAATCCACATTACTTCGAATTATAACTTTTATATACATTTTAATTATATCCGGAATATATCCGATTTTAATTATATATATACATTTACTATGGTTAAACAAATTTAGTTTTATTAAAAAGGTTTGGTAAATTACAAGGGACAGTGTGGAACCGGACTCGAACGCGTGACCTTGGCTTCGTGTGCGCCTGACCAATTGGGTTGTGTGTCTAACCCGAAGGATATAAGATTTTAATTAATCTTATATACTATCTGAGTCGTGTTATATATAAGTTATAAAAAGGTTTGAAATATACAGGAAAATCAGAGACGTGTGCATGACTCGAACCGGTGACCGTATGATTTATATGCACACAGTCCAGTCTAAAACGATATAAACACCAATTTTAATTTGATTTATATAATACTTTCACTTCGTCTTCTTTATTTCAAAAACACATAAATGGCGAAACCTGATTGGATTGTTATGTCTAACAATTTAACTTATATACTTCTACTGACGAGATTAGAATGAAACAATGAAAAGAATTGAGTATATGATATACCAACAGAGATGTTTCCTGATCTCCAGCGAGGATATCCGGTGGCTGGATAAATTTCGGCGAGGATTCTTTGATGAGCAGAGGATTTCAGCAAGTTTGGATGAGTGTGTGCGTGTTCTAAATGAGTTCTGTAATCCCTAATTATAGAGGAAAGCAGCAGCTTAGTTTAAACTTTCGGTTTCGGGAGTTTCGGGTCAAAGATTAATGGTAGAAATGATTGTATAACTGATTTTGATAAATTGACTCAGTAATTGCGTTTAGAAACATGATTATATTCGGTTACATTCGTTAATTGTAACGGATTCTTGAGGAATACTTGATTTAAGCCAGGCTGTTACAGAGCGGGTATTTTGAAACTTAATTTCGAGTGTTGTTTTGATATAAAACTTATTTGGTTTGGGGTTGTATTAGATGTGTGTGTGTGTGGTGTAGTGGTGTCTTGGGTGTTTGGTTTGGGTGCAGACCCGGGTTCGATCCCGCGGTCCCCCCTTTTTATTTATTTTTGGTCTAATCAATATTATATTTATATATTTTATGTATTTACTATTATTTTTTGTTATTTTTGTTATTATTATTTATTTTGTTAATACTAAATGAAACATAACTAACTCCTTAAATGTTTATCATAAATGCGTAACGAGCATAACATATATTTGAATTACAACACGGAGCGGGTTTTAGAACCCGTTTTTCGTCAAATGTTACACAACCGTTTCGACCTGCACCGTTTTGACTCGTACTGTCGCCCGCACTGTCTCAACCCGCACCGTTTCGACCTGTACCATTTCCACCCAAACCTTTTCCACCCAAACCATCTTAACCCGTACTGCTTCCACCTTAACCGTTTCAACGCGAATCATATCGATTCGAATGGTTTAGACTCAAACTGTTTCGACGTGAACCGTTGACCCGACCATTTCCACCTGAACCGTTTCCACCCGTATCATTTTGACCCCAACCAGGGGTGGTGGGTGCCGAGGTGATGGATTCCAATTCATTTGACAACTAAACACATAAAAAATGGAAAAATGAAATTGAGATTCCAATTCTAACAATTTCCAATTTCAATTGTAATGTTTAAATTCCGAATCCACAGTACTTCGAATTATAACTTTTATACTAATTCCAATTCCAAAACATTCCGCGAACCAAACGCTCCCTAAAAGTTTTTGTGTGCGTACATTACTTTTGAAACTTTTTGAAACAATTTTAATGTAATCATAAATGTAAATCTATAAATATGTTTTTTTAATAGCAGAGGATTCTATGATTATAGAATAGGATTTACGAGGATGTAAAACCCATAACAAAAACAGAAAGGAAAAAAAACAAGTCTCAAAATGACTTTAAAGATTAGTTAGGTAAGTATCTTATTAAACAAAGACATTTAAATGATTTTGTTTTGGTTAAGAAACCCTCAAATGTCAAACCACAAACTTATTGAGTTATGCCACACATGTCACATGTATTAAATATGGAGAGTGGTACGTGGTAAACCAAAACGACAAGCATGTTTAAAGGCCTTATAGCTTTTGTCCAAAGAAATAATGGGATCATAGACTCTTAAACCCAACCCATTGATTTATATGTCATACATTAACTAATTGTTAATGATATATAAATACAAAGATATAACCACTATAGTATAGTCAGAGATAATTAAGATTGAAACGAAAAAGAAAGGAGTTTATCTTTCAACTACTTTAACCTTCCTTTATCAACAATTAATCATAACATGTCAACTTATTTTTTCTACCAGGAATTAAATAAAAAAATTAATTTACCATTTTATTTAAATAAAAATATTGAATAACATTTTATTATACCAAAAAAAATCATACAACTAGTTATTATTGTTATGTGGTAATTCACTGCTTGCAATATGCTTCATAAGATCCACTCAAAGGGCGTGGTGGTAGTAGAATTTCGCATTCGAAAAGGTCATACTCTTTCACCTCTTTTATTTGTTTTTGGATCAGGCACGTACTCCAGTGATATGATCGTCCCTTCATCTTTTAGTATCATATTGTGTAATACAATACACAAGTATATTATGTTTCTAACTATGGATGGAATGGTTGACCTTGCCGGAAGTCAAAACTATAGCCGAGCGACTCTTTAACCGACCGAATGCTCGTTCAATATCCTTTCTTACCGACTCTTACACCGCCTTGAACCCTTTTTCCATTTTTCGTCAATTGGATGTTTGGATGATTTCACAAAAGTTGTCCAAATTTGGGTATAACCCCATTTTCAAGGTAGTATTCATGTTTGTATCACACCCCGTTTAATTACCTCAAACAAAGTCTTCTGGTCCGTTCCAAGCATAATGACATTGAATGACGGGGTAGAGAATGTTGACATCGTTGTTTAAATCCGCAACACCAAATATAATGTCTGGATTTAGTATGCAAATAGATTAATTTATATTCTATTCAGTTTGTGCCATTTAAAAAAATATATTTAATGGTTAGTTTTCTTTCACAAACACATGGGCACAATATGTATATAATTTTTTTGTTCTGAGTTTATTATTGTATAGGTTATATCTATCGACATCTCATGCACTCATGCATAATCTATATAATTTGTCTTGTTCGTGTTGTGTATTTTTTATTTCATGCACGTACATAGTCCAAATAAATGTATTTTTTTTGGTATATATGTGTGTGTTAAGAAGTTGATTTCTGATAACTTTATGTTTTTTAATTTGTTTCGACAAGATTCAGATGGCTGGGCATCATGTTGCATATCACCGAAAATTTTGTTTTTAACATGCTTTGCTAACAAGATATATAATTTATGTAATATATAAAATTTTATATATATAGATATATATTGTGGTATTCACGTATTAAAAATGTGTAATGGTTAATGCCCACTAAAAAACATATTCTGACACATCAGCATCATAACATCCCTTAAAAATGTGTAAAGGTTAACGTCATTTCAATTGTTACCTTCCAATTTATTTTTCTCCACCTTTGGCGTTATGCTAGAAACGCTCCTCCCTCTTCATACCCCTATAATGCCAATTACCCATGATCTAAGTAAATAAGGCGTTTTCGTGTTGTGTGTGAATAAATACGAACCTTCACAAACTGAAAAGATTATGCAAATGGCACTAGAAACATTAGATGGTTATAAAATCCAGGTTCATCTACACCAAAATGTGTGGCTTAGTGCCCAAACCAGCATACATATGTTTGTACATCATGCTAACTTATGATAATCATGGTCCAGCTACAACATTTGCAGTTTCTTGATTTTGATTTTGATTTTGAAAGAAGGTGCCAAGCTGTTTCTCCATTTCTGTTAAACTGTAACACATTTGATAACAAAAAATAGTGAGCCACCATTGAATAAATAATAGTAAGAGGTGGCTATTTTGACTCATTAACCTACAAATGACCCAATTAGTTACTGTTGAAATACTATATCAGACACAGTGACACAACAAAGCAATTTTCGGAAACAAAAGTAAAAAACTTACAAAATGTGTTTCGGTCAACCCAACCCGACCCCTTACCCAAGCAACCTGACAAAATCTCACATGATCAGTTTGCCCTAGTTGAAGACTGTTGTGAACTAGAGGAAGAAAATTATTTATAAAAAGTGTCCTTGTACTTTGCAATATTTGCACAAGAGGTACATATTTCTCGAAAATTCTAAGACAGATTTTCATCAAGATTTCAGATTACAGTGTCCAAGGGGTGTTCAAAAAGCTTGTAACTAGCTTGAAGCTCGTTCGGAAAAAAGTTCGGCTAGAAAAAAGCTCAGTTGTAAACGAGCCATATTGGCTGGGTTCGTTCTGTAAACGAGCCAGCTCAGCTCAGTTAATTTTTAAACGAGCCAAGCTTGAGCGCAACAAGGCTCGCGAGCCGCCTGAATAAGTTTATTTTATGTAGATTTTAATTTTAAATGTATTACAATAAAAGATATGTGGAAGGGGGTTGAAGTTTTAAAATGTTAAGTTTAATTAATCAATAACATATAGAAATATGGGAAAAACAAAATTATACATATAATATCTTCAAAAAAGTTAGAAAAGTAAAAATAATACATATAGATATATGTATATTTTGTTTGTTTTTTTATGTTATCACTATTTGTAAAAACGAAAAAAGAAAAAAAAGAACTGACTCGATTTGGCTTAAACATTTTACAAGCCGAGCTCGATCTCGACTTTTCAGCTCAAAATATAAACAAGCCAAGTCGAGCTGGCTCGTTTAAGTTCGAGCTCGAGCTTAAACCGGCTCAGTTGGGCTCGATTACAGCCCTAGTGTTACTAAAATACAGTATGTTTTAGTAACAGTTTGGGGGATAAAATGACAAAAATGCCCACATGTGCAAAACAAAGGGAGAGCTAGTTAAATTGAGAAAACAAAGGCGTTACATAACAGTGAAGTTATAAACTAACTTTAATTTCAGAAAAATGCAGATGTTCTGCAAATTTCACAAAGCACAGGGACAGTTTTATAATTACCTCTAGAAAAATGATAAAGATAGAAAACAAAACTCACATCTGGTATTTTCGAAAAGCTTCATTCCGTTTCACCATGTATATAGGACTGTCCTTTGGGAGCTTGGCCACGCTACTACTACCTGCAAAACGAAAATTTACAGCATTTTTTGTGAAACAAATTTACGAAAATGAAAAACAAATCATAAATAGAAACCAATGAACGCATTAAGTCATTAACCGAGTAAAAGAAAAATCATGCATGAATAAAGTCATACTCGAGAGCATAGCTAGTGATTTCTTTTCCTCAGACTTGTGAGCTTTAGGAGTACTTAGTTTAATAGTAGTATGCAATCCCTGCAAAATGAATAAAATATGAAACCTTCATTATGAGATCTAAATAAACTTAAGTCAAAAGAAGAAAGATATTGTCAGATCTTTGCCTAATTCTTGTTTAAAAGCTTTACGCAATAAATTAGATAGCAAACTGCATAAAAATACAATACTTACCATTTCTTAGCAGAATATGCAATTTGTAACAACATACCTCTGTTTGGCAGTTATTGAAACAAACCACATATCTTGGTAAGAAATGGTAGGTATATTGCGTAAAATAATTGAGAAAATGTGCATTGCATTTGCAACTGTAAAAACTACGAAGTGATTAAAACATTGCACTTTCTTGCGGAGTTACTTGAATTAGAATGAAATCGCGTCACGCCAAGAAAGCTTTATAAAACAAGTGATCACAAAACTGCATGAAAATACAATGTACCTTTTTTAACTGTTTAGTGAACATACCGATTCTTACCAGAATATGCAATTTGTAACAGCATACCATTTTTGGTAGTTAATGATATAAACCGCACAATTTGATGAGAAATGGAAAGTATATTGCATTAAATACCAAAAAGAATGTGTATTGTATAACTGTAGAAACTAAAAAGTGACTAGCAAATTCATTTTCTTGCAGTTTTCGCCAAATAAAAAAGGGAACAGCATCACGAGCTTTTTGAATCAAGTAAGCAGGAAATAAATTAGATAGCGAACTACATGAAAATACAATGTACCTTTTTTAACAATTTAATGAATATATCGTTTCTTACCAAAACACGCTATTAGAACAGCATACCTTTTTTTGCAATTAACGAAACAAACCACGTGATTTAGTAAGATATGGCGAGTATATCGCATTAAATAATCAAATCTAAACTTTCTTGCAGTTTTCCCTAATTAAAACAAACCACAATTTGCATTGCATGTATGTATACAACCAAAAAGTGACGAAGGCCTTGCATTTTCTTGCAGTTCTCCGTAAATTAAAATGAAACAGCGTCACAAAAAGAAAGCTTTCTGAATCAAGTTAACACAAAATAAAGTAGATCATAATACAATTTTTACCTTTTTCTTCTCTCTTTTCTTCAGTATTTTCATGTGACATTTTTTGATGTAGTGCATTAGATGGTAACGAGAATGTCTTGACAGCAAATCGTCCCGGATCTCATGATTCTCAGTAAGCCAATCTAGGATTTCTTTCGACTTGATTACCTCATCGGTTTTTAAAGTCTCTAACCATGAATATATTGGCATCCATTGATCAGAGCGTTGGAAACGGAAATGGTAAGGATCTTTTTCCTACAAGAAGAAAATACACATGATCAACACTATAACCACAATATACATGGAATGTGTCATTTAACACCCACGTAAATTGCAATAGAAATAGGACCTAAAAATCTCAATCAACCTTTCATGGGGCGCATATCATTATATCAAAGTGAATGAACCTTGCCAATAAATTTCAAGACATTACATCAAAACTCTCATAGTACAAGACCATTATTCAGAATTCATATTGACAATATTAGTTTCAAAGTATTGAACTTATACCTTAGCAGTTCATATAGCCAATGGTGGAACCAGAACTACTGGGTCAGGTGCATCGTAACTCAAAACTTCTCTTCTCTAACAACTACAACTAAGGGGTCAAACTCACTTTTTTCAGAGTCATCATACCAAAAATCTAAAGAATTCCGGTAACAGGGTCAGCCCCTTATATACTTTCTAACCTAGGGATGAAATCTGGGTCGTACCGATACCATACCACAAAATTACCAAAACCCAAAGGAACCGATACTGAATTCGTTGAAACCAAAGACCAGCACCTATACTATTGGTGTTTGGTCAGGACGAGATTGATATGTATACGGACAATCTCATGATGTTTTCACCAACACCGTACCAATTATCCATCCCAAAAAGGTATTTTGACAACATAAATCAAAACATATATTATCCTGTCTAAAAAGTAGAGATTCATTTGATGTTAATAGATCAGTTTTACAAATCCGGTAACTTATAAAAAATACATGTGTTCTTATGAAGTTGGTTGTACATAAGGATGGACCGAGTGAAGACCTCGCACACATCGAGGTGGCATGGTAACATCCGAGAACACCGCCCACACATTTCAGTGTCCAGCAACCATTTCCCAAAAAGGTGGAGTTTTACACATGTGGGTAGAATAAAAATTAGACGTTGGGAGCGAGTTGACCGTTAAAAAAATAAAATAAACCTAATATTTCCCATATACCATTTTATACACAACCACTCCACTCAAAATCCTTCTATACTTTCACAATCCGCTCTACTTATCTACTCACATGGATCTTAATAATACTTTACCATCTTCCGTCATCTTCATCAAGTTCTGATTCATTGCCCAATGAGGCAACACTCATAATTGCAATTTCTCGTTTGCGTCGCACTCGGTGTTCAAGAACCCCCGAGAATGAGAAGGTGCAAACAATCACATTCTACAAGAGGGTTTAGGTTGAAAATTCAACCTAAACAAATTTTCCAGATTATCTCAAAAGAGGATAATTACATAGCCATCATATCATTCAACGCAGATTTCATAGAACATCAAAAGCCCTAATTGTAACCCTACACATGTACTGACAAAAACCTAAACTGAATAACAAGTGTGAAGATGATTATAAATATATAATACCTCATTAGATGGATTAACATTGGTTGAAAGCGAAGTAATCATCTGGAACACGTCCGATGGAGGCATCGATTTGATGTGATCAGGTAGCGACGAATTGTTGGATTGAAGCCACGTTTCGACGTCGGAAACGGTTAGAGAGTGATCGGCGGGGAGCGTTGATAGCCAAGATCGAGCAAGTGTTTCGAAATCGTGAGCTGGATCGGTGCCGTTGTTAGGGTGTTGACGAACGCGGCCGTCGTTAGGGTTTTCCGGTAGGGTTTCCGCTTGTTTCTCCGTTGAAGTCGCCATTTGCAGTTTTGCACCGCCTTCTTACTATTTTCTCTGTGGAGGTGGGGTTTTTTTGTTGAAAAAAAAAATATTTTTATGTTTTGTTAGTTTCTTTATATTTACTTTAACAGGGTGGTGCCGCCCGTGCGTTGCCACACGCATTGCACAAGGATTTTGAGTACGATACTAGAACTCGATATAACAATTGAAAGAAAAAATACATATATAGTACCTTCAGCAATCGAAACAAAAAAACTCAAAATCCAAGTCGTATAAGTCATAGTGGGTGTTTGGGATTCCTTTATTATCACAACTTATTAACTTTTTGAAAAGTTAAAAAAGACTTTTAGAATGTTTTGGATTGCATGTGATGTGATTGAAAATAAGTCACAATTTCTGACTTATTTATTAACTATTCAAAGAACTTAAAAAGTCCTTTTGAGAAGGAATCTTAAAAACGCCTATAATATGACCGCAACAATATCAATATGGGTGTTCGATTCGACTCGGCCAATATGATAAAAACAGTTGTTTAAGGTTGAGTAAAACTGAATTGTCACAACGCACGAACATACTCACTCGTTTTTTAACTGATTAGAAATGAAAACTCATACTATAATTAATCTAAGAAATAAAATATAAAAAGCTTATTGGGAAATGCGGAGGAGTTTATTGTTGGGATTCCTACGCCGAATGTTGGAAAGGAGATTGTTTCTTTTGGAGGTATGGGGGTGGACGTGGGTCTGCTTGATCGTGTCTTCTCCCTTCCTATTAAAACAGTTAAGAGCATCCCCCATAGTTGTCGCATGGCCTTTTCCCAGGCTTTAACGACATCTCTATGCAAGGTGATGGCTGCGCCAGAGTCTGTTGAGGCGTTGGTGAGACTTTTGTTGTTGCCACGTTGCGGGTTTTCAGGCCTTCTAATCGCCAGGAGCGCAGGTCGGGGAACAGGAAGTCCTTACAATGTCTTAGTATTCAGCGGGCCCTGGCAGCGTGGGGTAATGGGGATGGTTTTGCTGAACTCATCCTATCATTTTTTGCCCAACCATCAGAGGTTGTTTCGTGCCCTGATGAGCATCCCCATGGGTCCGATAATTCTAGGGTGAGCACCAACGTTAAACAATGTTTACGAAAAGTTGCAGATGACCATTTCACTGCGGCGGTTAAAGTTTTATGTTCTTCGGGGGATTGCACCGTTTGGTGAGGATACTATGAAAGTATTGGTGGCTAAACATCATGTCCTACCTCCTCCGGCTATGCCTGAGTCCTTACTATCGGAGCCACCCCTTACTGTGGATGTTGATAACGTCCTTGGGTGCATTAAATCTTTCCCCAAAGGGACCTCTTGTGGGAGGGATGGGTTGAGGGCTCAATACATTTTGGATGCTCTTTGTGGGGAGGGGTCGGTGATCGCATGCGAGGTGCTTAGGGCCATTTCTGAGGTAGTCAACTTGTGCTTGGGGGGGAGGTGCCCTAGGGTCTTGTCAGAGTTTGTTGCTTCTGCACCCCTCATGCCTTTACTTAAACCGGAAAACGGGATTAGGCCTATTTCCGTGGGCGCAATTTGGAGGAGGTTAATTTCTAAGGTGGCTATGAGGGGGTCGGGAAAGAGATGGCTAAATATCTCGGTGATTTTCAATTTGGGGTGGGTATTCCTAGCGGGGCGGAGGTTGTGCTCCATAGTGCGAACAGGTTTTTAAATGTGTTCCACTCGGATGAGTCATTAGCCATGATTACTGTTGGTTTCTCTAATGCTTTCAACTTAGTGGATAGAACTGCCCTTTTGTCAGAAGTTCGAACCCGATGCCCCTCCATTTCCTTATGGGTGGATTTTCTATATGGACAGCCGGCTAGATTATATGTCGGAAACGATCATATTTGGTCCACCACTGGGGTTCAACAGGGAGACCCCTTGGGGCCTCTTCTCTTTGCCTTAGATTTGCATCCCCTCGTTCATCAGATACGAGATAGATGCAAGCTACTTTTCCATGCTTGGTACTTGGATGATGGTACAATTATAGGTGATGCTAAAGAGGTGGCTAAAGCTTTAGAAATCATCAGGTCTATGGGGCCCTATTTGGGGCTTCAACTTAAGTTAAGAAAACAGAAGTTTTTTGGCCATCGTGCAATGGAGTTAAGAAGCAAAAGGGTTTGTTTCCTAGTGGGATTGGGAGGCCGGTGTCGGGTGTCAAACTCCTCGGGGGCGCTGTTAGTCGCGATGCGGGTTTCATCAGTAGGTTGGCCGTGAAAAGGGCATCTTGTGCAGTGGATCTGATGAGCTATCTTCCACATCTGCGGGACCCTCAATGCGAGCTTCTCTTGCTGCGCTCTTGCATGGGTGTTGCTAAGTTGTTGTTTGGCCTCAGAACGTGCCAACCCACATTTGTTGGGGAGGCTGTTTCGGTTTTTGACAAAGGCCTTCGGAGAGCTATCGAGGATATCGTGGTTTGCGGGGGTCCGTTTTTTGGGTATCTTCAATGGAGGCTTGCATCCCTCCAGACCCGTTTTGGGGGTTTGGGTTTATGTTCGGCTGAGGATGTATCCACGTATGCTTTTGTGGCCTCGAGGGCGCAATCTTGGAGTTTACAGGACCACATTCTTCGAGACTGTGGTATTGTTGGGTTAGATTCTGATTATGTGTGCGCGTTGGATTGCATGCACATGTCCCTTCCGGATTTTGATCTTGGTGGTTTCTCTAATAAGGACACTGCCCCCCCTAAAGCCCAGAATACTTTGGCGAGTGCCCTATTTAGTAGAACTGTCCAGTGTTTGGGAGAGAAGTTTAGTCTATCCCCTCATCAGAAAGCTGTGTTTGATTGTCTCCGGGCACCTCATTCTCAGGATTTTCTGACAGTTATCCCCATTGAAGGACTAGGCCAACACATGTCAGCAGTGGAAGACCGGGTAATTCTTAAGCACCGGCTAATGATCCCTCTGTTTCCGGTTGATGAGCCCTGCCCAGTTTGTCGCAAGGCTTGTTTAGATACTTTTGGCGAACATGCGGTCCATTGTAAGGAGTTACCTGGTTTTAAATACTGACATGATTTGGTAAGGGATATTCTCTATGATGTTCTAAAGCGGGCAGGGATTCCGGTGAAAAAGGAGGCTCTGGTGAACTTTCTGACGGATCCGCTCTATGGGAGGTCTACTCTTCGGCCAGCTGATATTCTTGTGTTTGGGTGGGCTAGGGGAAAACACGCTTGTGTGGACCTTACAGGAGTGTCCCTTCTTGTTGGACTCAGGGATAATGGGTTTGTTGCTGGCCAGGCTGCGTTAAAGGCGGAATCAGGCAAGGTCGCTAAATACGAGAAAGCTTGTTTAGAGAATCAACACGTGTTTATCCCATTCGCTTTTGATACATTTGGGTCCCTAGCCCCAGAGGCTGTGGAATTTCTAAACAGGGTCCAACAGGTTGTGAATAGTAATATTTCAACCTTTAAGGGTCGTTTCGTCTTTAGTAGGATTGGTTTTGCAATTCAAAAGGGGGTTACGGCGCAGCTTGTTGCCCGTTTACCTGCCACTTGTTTGTAATTTGTTACTTTGGTATTTTAAATCTAGTTAGATGACTGTAAAAAAAATATATACACATAATTAAAAAACTTATATATTCTATTTAACCCTATACAAATAAGCAAATGATACATAAAATTCGTACATTTATAAATAAATGATAAAGCATAACACTATGGTTTTCCTTAGAAAATAATAAAATATACATAATTAAAAAACTTACATATTCTATTTAACCCTATACAAATAAGCAAATGATACATAAAATTCATACATTTATAAATAAATGATAAAGCATAACACCAAGGTTTTCCTAAAGTTAAAATGTTAAATCAACGAGGATAGAACATGAAATGCGTGGTAGTATTAACCATAACACCATGGTTTTCCTTAGAAAATAATAAAATAGACATAATTAAAAAACTTACATATTCTATTTAACCCTATACAAATAAGCAAATGATACATAAAATTCGTACATTTATAAATAAATGACAAAGCATAACACCATGGTTTTCCTAAAGTTAAAATGTTAAATGAACGGGGATAGAACATGAAATGCGTGGTAGCATTAACCAATAAGAGCAAGTCAATAGATAGAAAAAACAGATTGGACCTAGGGCTAAGTTTCTTGTACATCAATATTACTATTGAACTTCTCTTTATTTATATATAGTTAATTGTTATGTACTATCAACAAGCACACACATTATACATGTCTAATGTAACACCCTGTAAAATCGTATCAAATAGTATAGTGACACGTGTTGTATTTTTAAAAATAGTCTGTTAAAGACCAATTAGGACTAAAGGCGTTAACATGCTCAAACTGAGTCTCTGAGTGACGGTCCGATGTCAACATGCATAAATAACAGCCTCTGTGACTGATATGTCAACATGCTTGAAATTTGGCCTCTGAGTGACTGATATGTCAACTTGCCCAGCCTCTGAGTGACATCGGAATCAACATGCAAGCCTCTGAGTGATCCTTTGTGAAGTCCTAACTCTCATACGTGTCATTTGTTGGACGAGAGAGTTCAATTTTTTTGTAAATATGTGAAAGTTGGATAACAGAGGGATTAAAAGTATCAACATGTTAATTCTTTCCTCTGAATGACCTTTTAACGAACCGAGAGCTCGACAATTTCCGGGCATAATCCCGGGTATGCCAAGTATTGGCTACGGAGGGCTAAAAGCGCCAAAAAGGTGTTTAAAATGGTTTTTATAAGCTTTTTAAAGTTAAAGGGCTAAAGTGTCAAATTTTGAAACTGGCCTTGGGGCGGTCGCGGGCCGCGAGAAACCTGGCCTGAGTCTCTCGCGCCCCGCGAGAACAGGTCTGACGCAGAAAGTTTTGTTTGGAGACCAAGCGAAACTCCAAAACCATTTAAACGAAACCATGGCTTCTCTAAACTGCTATGCCCAGTTTTAGGACACTTGTAAGCTTCTTCTCACTCCCCTAAACACCTGGCTTCACCTCCTTTGAGTTCTCCAACTATAAATAGGTGTTCAAGTGTTCATTCCAACTTGCACCTTTCTAAAACATAACTCTTCTCCCTCCTCAAGAAGTTCCTAGCTGAAAGGAGCATCCAACTTAGTTCTCTTGCATTGTAGGAACCTCTTGTAAGTGTTCCTTGCTCTTGCATTTTCGTTTATAGGCTTTTATAGCCAAAAGTCAAGCGTTTTCGTAAAAACGCTTTGACTTTCGGTTAAGACCATTATGGTCCAGCCATTGTTCGAAATGAACATGGCTATGTGATCGTAATAAGGTAGGTGTTAATACCTATGAAAGGCACCTCTTGAAGATCACGTTTGCTAGACCAATTGACGGGTCAAAGTTATGATATTAAAAAGTCAAACAGACCGTTTTTCGGAAAAATCATAAATTGATCTTATATGTTATGAAACCTGTTTTGACACTTAAACAAGTTGGTAATAATTATTAGAACATGTGGGAACATGTTCGGCTCGTCAATTTCAGTTCTAGGGTCGGTTCGCAACCGAAAGTCGCGAAGTTTGACTTCTGCTTTAACTTTCGATTCTGGCCCGATTTAGATTAGTTACATACTGATCTAAAGTTGCATTATGATCATAATAATATGTAGCATAACCCTTTGAGGTTATATTACATGATCATAATCAGAATCCAAGTTTATGTACAAGTTCCATAATTATGCCATCTTTGACCAAAATGTCATTTTTGCATAAAACAAGGTTTTAAATGGTAATGAACTTGAAAATGAGTTTCTACTGATGTAATATTATAAGTAGGATTATCTGGGATGTTAAACCAAGTTATAAATTGAGTTTTTAAGCAAGTCCTTAAACTATGTCGATAAATGACGGTTTTAGCCCCTGTGGCTTATAAAATAGTTTTAATCAAATCTTTTCAAGGTAAATCATTTACCTACTGATATGTTATACTAAATAACATATTTTAAACATTTTTAACTTACTATAACATCAGTTTTCATAAACATCACTTAAAGACGTCATATTACGACATAAGCGCCATTTCGGCGCATAGTATGGTTTTAAACCATATTAATGGACCAAGACTTGTTACCAACTGAGTTTAAACTTATTTTAAACATATTTACAGTAGGTACGTGTTATAAACTCAGAATCCCAAATAATTTATAAACTATGTGTAAAATAACCAAAATGCCCCTTCGGTGCATAGTTTGCTCATAAAAGGTAAAATACACATATAATTGTTATCCTACTGATATTATATCATAAATAAAATATTTTTCCAGAATACTTATAACCATAATATTAAATTATATTCAAGATTCTTTTATACGGTGTGAAATTACCAAAACGCCCTTATAAGGCATAATTTCGTTTTAAAACCTTAACGGGCATACAAGTTGATATCCTACTGATATCTTAACTTATTTAAAATATAATGGCATATAGAACTTGTCCATGACTTATCCGGTTACCCGTTATCGCTAATATGCGCACGGTTACGTATATGTAACTATTTTATGGAAATTAACCGAAACGGGTTTAACCTTGTCTTTTAAGTCTCAAAATCCAGAATGTTAATAGTTTACCCATATTAAACAAGTCAAGGTACTTGTTGGGATTACTACATTCTATCCAATCATCGTTTAATCTAGCGTCATACGTTTTGATCAAGTACGCTAGTCGGTCTAAGTCTATGACTTAAACAAGACCGTTAGTATTTAATTGGTTAGTTTATGCCATAATCCAAACTAGAGACTTGCCGGTAAATGCTATCTGCACTTAGCTCATTTTGAATACGGTTGAGTTAATAAAATTAAAAGAAGACTAGCTCAGGTAAATACTCTCGACTTATTTCCCCTAAACGGGCTTGGGTTACGGTAAAATATTACCGCTTGGTCGGAAATGGGATTAATCGAACGACAGTTCGGAATAGAGATCCGCATATTCTGTTTTAATCAGTTTTGTTTGATAAATTAAACATCGGGGGTTAACTACCGTGTCCTGGATATCCTCGGCTCATTACAATCGAAATGGCCACGACCTTAGCGCGGGTGTAGGCATACACCCGATAGACGCTCAATTATGCATTCCCACAAGGTTGGGAGGAAGACTCCTTCGTGAGTCCACAGTGGTGTGTACGTTAATTGTGTCTCGGTTTTCGTGCCGAGCCCCGTATGTATGACAAACATGTAAATCTGTTAACAAGGTTGGACAGTCAATTAACCCAAGTTATAAAAAGATTTTTGTGCTGATACGCACCTAAAACATTTTTGAAATATTTTCAAAATGAGTCAGTTGAGTGTATTTACCAGCGAAAGCTAACGTATTTTCAAAAGACTAATCTGCAGGTACAATACGAAAATAGGCCGGAGGTGCTCGGTAGTGATAGAGGATCTTGCAAATCCTAAATATGCCCAAAGTCTGTTTTATATTCTTTCCATGTACATTTTATGATCCGCCTGTGGATCTTCTATTAGAAGCTTTTATATTATTTTGTATTTTCGAACATTCGGTTTGTAATAGTAGTTTTACTCCAAGACTTCCGTTGTGCTGTGTTTAATTGACTATGATGATTATCAACTGACGTCACGCTACTCCCCACCCGGGCTCACCGGTGTATGGATTTCGGGGTTGGAAATCCGGGGTGTGACATCTAACAATCTAAAAAGATTTTAATTTCAGCTTGGGTGAGATGGTATTCTGATTTTGAAATCTAGGGTTTTTGTTCATGGATGAATAAAAAATTGTTTGGTTATTTATAGGAATTGAGTTTGAGGTTTGTCTATGCGACTATGTGTTTTGAGTTGGCCATCTTTGTTAGTCGTAGCAGTCTTATATATGTTTCACTGGTGTGATGTACATGTTTCTATGTGTTTTTATCTTGCGTTGTGTGTGATTGTGTTTACGAGTTCGTATAGTTTGATGGTTATGGTTGATCAGAGAGACTTACGGTAGTAGCATATTTAACTAGGAGATATACGACGACGATAGTGATGGTGACAGGAGGATGAGATAACTGATAACCAAGTTTATTTTTAAGATTTTGATGAAGAGGAAGGGTGGCGACGAAAAAGAGAGATCGTTGATGGTGGTGGTCCTGGTTCATGGTGATGTGTCCGTTTTTTTTCCGATGTAATAAACAGTTAAAAGTAACTTCATACAAAATGACACATTAGCACCTGATGAAGTGAAAACCCAAGCATACTATATTACCTAAAACATAATCATCATATACACATAATCATAATTATGGTAAATGAACCTTAAGTGAAACCCAAGCATATAATAGTACCCAAAACATAATCATCATATACATATAATCATAATTATGGTAAATGAACAACAAGGGTTATTAATCTAGTAAAGGACCTGAATGGGAATATAGATAATAGGATAAAGAGTGCTTTATAGATTGCAATTTTCTAAAAAAGATAAGGTATATAATTTTTTTAAAATGATGTTGAAAATTACAGGGTAAAAATGTGTCTTTTTTATGGGACACATGAATATTTATACATAATATTAAATTTAAGTGTTTGTGGCTTCTTCTTTTATGAGAGTTTCGTAACGAGCTAAGAATTGACCAAAATAGAGTTAGAAGTTGTTGAAGTATCGAAACTCAAAGTTGTATGTAAAAATATAAATTGTAAACAAACTAAAAGAAAATAATTAATAAATAAATCTCAACTACTCTAGATTGTTGCCAATTTGTATGTCTCTTAGATAGGAGGTCCTACGTTGAAACTTAGACAATATCAAATAGTTTAGAATTATTGATGTAAAGTAGTAACATTTGTAAAAGAATAAAAAATAATAAATAAATAAATAAAAGAAAAAGAAAACTATCGTAGATTGTTATAACACTGGTAAAAAAAGAAAGAAATTAAGAGGACAATGAATTACAACTTAATCTAAGTTAAGGTCAATGTAAGCTCATTTGATCAGGTTCCGTTTTTATCAAGTTGAGATTGAATGAGTCTAGTTTAAAGTCACATTTCAAGCATATTATTGTTATTGATTGTTTTAAATTTCAATTTATAGTAAGTGAACTTGAATAATTACAATACATGTATGTATGTCGTCATCTTATGTATACCTTTGGTTTTGAGTTCCTCCAACTTTTCAATCGAAATTGTTTTTATTAAAGACTAATTTGTTTTAATCAATCTAAACTTGAATATTTAGCTAGAACATGAAATTCAGTTAACAGATTGAATCAAAGTTTATATCAAACCCGAAATAGTGAAGTCCAGACGGAGCGTGGATCTATTTGTTAAGAGCTCAACCTACATAGTACACTTGATACACAAAGGGAAACATGTACCTATATCATCACATCGAATCCACATCATCTACACTTGTAAGTTAGACCATGAGTTCTAAAACATTGGGTAAAAATCCAAGAGTCATAAACAACCCTTTTTACAAACACAATTTATCAAAGGTCTTTTTATAATATAAAAAAATGTAAAGTTTGACGACCCATGTTAAAGAAGAACCAGACTAGGACTCTTCTTAAACCCATTGAGTCCATGTCCATCCGAGTCAGTTTAGTCATGGTCCTGACTATATAGGTTCAATATATCGCGACCGATTTTAAATTCCATCATTTTCTATCAATATTTCCTTGCATTTGACAACATGTTATATTTCGTTAATAATTATCTTCTTGTTCTCTTTTCTCATCAACCGTTTTATCCAACGGGTGGTGGTTTTTCATAATAAGAAGAAAATTTTCCATTTTCAAAATCTTTTAAGTTATCTTCATTGGTTGCCATTTCATCGATGATTTCTTGAATTACAACATATTGTTCAGTGAATAGGAAGTCGATGGATATTTGCTTCATGATGTTGTTGGTCAACATAAAAAGCATACATATGTTTAAGCCTTATGGTCCGATACCACATGCACATCATGGCTTGCTTACTAGGTAGAGATATTGCATCTTCCTTGATGATTTTCACTATAATTTGTTTTTATAGGGGTGTACAAATGACCAGGGGCGTAACTTTATATAGAATGGGGTGCTTCGATCCCTACCGACTTTTCGCTCGTAGTGTAATTTTACTGAACTTTTTTGTGTAAAATATTATATTTTTAAGAGTTCGACCCCCACTGATTTGGGTTTTGAGAGTACGCCCTCACTAAGTTTTCGTTCAAGCTTCACCACTGCTATCAACTATTTTGTGAGTTCAATTGAGTACGTGTTTAGAATTTGAAGTTTTGTGATAGGGTACATGTAATGCCTCACTTTTTCATATTTTCCTTATTTAGAAAGAATTGTTGTATTTTTTTTTTGGAAACTTGTATTCGTATTTATTTTTCCCAATCTTGTAATCCGAGACTTGAATCATAATAAAAGTTATACTTGATACATACTTGTTTTACATGCATTCAATCGTTTATTTCATGCTTATTACTTGTTATACATGCAAAGATTCATGCATTCGATAATTATATGCGTTATATGCTTAAAAAATGCAAAAATAGTAGTAAAACTAAGTTTAAGGGCTAAAAGTAATAAAAACCAAGAACATTCCGGAATTAACCTTTCTCGCGCCCCGCGACCAACCCATTCATTTACTCTTGCGGCCCGCCAGGCCTCTAGCGGCCCGCAACCGAGATCCCTCTACTCTCTCGCGGCCCGCGAGAGAGGCGCGATCCGGGAATACTCGTTTCAAGCTCATAGATTGGTCAAGTTTGGTTTTCTTGCATTTATTACCCTCAACTAACACCCTTCCCACTTTACCTATAAATAATCCCATTCCGCTCTCAACTTACACCTCAATCTTCTCCTCTCTTCTCTAAAGGCTCAAAGAGCTCTCTTCTCTCTAAATCAAGTGAGTTCTAGCTCACCTCTCTCTTTGCTTTCTTTCTTATTACTTGGAGTACCTTTGGAATGTCTACATAAGTCTTCTATGGAAGACTAACTTGGAACATTACCATGTTTAAGGACCCAAGTGTAAGAACCTTTTGGTTTTATCAGGGTTTTACCCACAAGTGTTGTATCCTTCCAAGCTTGACTTGAGTTGGTAGTGTGTGATCTCTTAGAAGCCTTGGCTATCCTACTCTCGATCCACCACCTCACTTGATGTTTTTCGTTTACTTTTGTCTTTTATATTACTCATGACCATCCTTGTCGTCCATGTGACGACTTGTGCATTGGTAAAACTATACAAAAGAGGTTTTAAAAGGAATGTTATCCTTCTACCTCCATGCATGACTTCTATGAATCTACATTATGTTATTATTTATTTACTATGTAATATATATATATATATATATGTATGTATGTATGTATGTATGTATGTATGTATGTATGTATGTATGTATGTATGTACTAACCGAACTCTTGATGGTGATCAAATGGTTATCCGTCGTGGTACTAGGTTACTTCACCTACGTACTTAATCTCTCGTTACGATTCTAATGGGTAGTCTAACCCATGAAAACACATCAACCCAAATGGGTATTATAGTGTCAAAACGATTATTAAGTCTAGATGATTACTTTCCCATATAAACTACTTTGTTGTCTTTTCATTCCAAATCCTTTGTTATCACTCGAATACTTACCAAACCATTCTTCCTCTTGTAGGATAACTTGGTGATCCTTCCATCCTCCAACCCTTTCACAGGACTAACAAGTTTGCAAAACCGTGAGTACACTTGACCCATTTTCCTTTCACACATTTTAGGTTGCAACATGTTAACATACAAAAACACACAAACATACACACTACATGCTTTATACACTCAATCTTTTATACATGCTTATGTTATGCTTCGGTACATGCTAAATTCATATATGCTTATTGTCATTAACTTAGCTAGCCCCAACTTAACATATATAGCGCTATAGGAGTAGCACACAGCCCGTCGGGGTATTGTTAAGTGTTAAAGCTGATTCATTCTTGTTACATTCCTACTTTAGTCTCGTTACTTCGTGTGACGAGGGACACATTCATTCTTGTGGACGCTTGGGTTTGGTAATTAAGTAATGCATGCTAGCTTACCTTATATACAATTGCCATGTGGATTTCAGTAAATTCTTTTATACTTATGCTATGTATTACAAACTTGTGTACTCGCCAATACTTGTTGTATTGAACTATATTTTTAACATGTTGCAGGTTAGAGATGTTGATCATGATGGAACTTGGTAGGAATGGCTTAGAAACTCACCTAGAATATTAAGGAATGTTGTTGTCGTATTTGTTTCTTGTTGTATTTGACAATTTAATTTGAAATGAAATTTGGTTTATTTAATTATTGTTTAGTGTTATGTGTGATGAGCAATCTATTTCGTCTCACTCCGATGTTTCCGCCATCGGTTGGGGTGTGACAGATTGGTATCAGAGCCATAATTATAGGGCATTAGGTAGAATTGCCATGTTCGACCTAGTCTATAGTTTAAGTGTCCCATTTGACCATTCTTGATCTATGCTTAAAATGTTAATTGTTCCTATATTGCTTTTATCTCTCCTTTTGGTCTCAATACATGCAAAATGTCTTTCCTACGACATTTATACAATATACACACTTGAAGACTTGAAGACACTCATACAAACGAGACGATCTCACCAAAATAGGGGTGAAACCCGCACTTTGGTGATCACTCTCAATCCGCGTATTTTTCACGAAATTACGCCATCAAGTTAGGAGTGATATCCATACCTTGATGGAAAAATTTCCATTTCACACTCTAGTGGATCCTTACCAACGAGTCGGAATTCGCTCCTTGTTTGGTAAGTAACAACCACACTTAGGGTACGATGTTGTCGAGTTAGGGGTGAAACCCGCACCTTGTCAACTAGTCCCACTCCTCGATTTTTTATCTCGCCAAAGTTTTGATTTTTCGATGGATTAGATACGTGTAGTATCTGGAAGGGTAAAATGCCGTTAATCGCTTCTCGACGAGAACATTTTACCTATAGGCAAAGCACGTTCCTCTAATTTGAAAGGATCTTCGATTCACTTTGGAATAGTCGACGCCTCCCAACCCAAGGCACTCTAATGTTTTACTAAGCCTATCTTTTATGTTATCTTAATTTCTATGTGGTTTTAATATTTGTTACCTCGTTCATTTCAAACCTGATGCACGATTCGCACGTTTATCGCAATCAAAAACAAAAATAATTATCGCAAACCAACTAAATTTATACTCCTTATGCAAACTTACGTGTTTAACCTTTTATGAAACTTATGTGAATTTATATGTGTTACTTGCATGACCAATGTGATTTTTACCCTACGATCAAGTCTCATCCTTTCCTATCCCTTAGATGTCTTCGCAAAACTCTAGCGCAAGATTGAGGTCAAAGGCTAACTCCAACTCGATGTCGAAGAAAGACTGTATGAGATTCATGGCAAAGAAAATGGCTAAGATCATACTTGACATCGTTAGCAAGGTTCAACCCCCGCCTAACGCTAAATCGCCCCATACTTCCGTCGATTCGAAGTGGAATCACCTAAGACGACGTTCACCCATAAGCAATTCTGCTCGTGTAACCCTTTACCCTTCACCGGCGAAGGGGACGCCACTCAGTTGCTCCAATGGTTTGATGCCATTGAGGTAACATTCCTTCAAAGTGGATGTCCTGACCACTTGCGAACGCTCAACGCGACGGGCGTTTTCTGATCGAGAGCCCTCGATTGGTGGACCTCCGAACGCAACGTTCGTGGGAACGACGCCGCGCATGCCCTCCCTTGGGCTGACCTCAAGAAGCTGATGAGAGATGAGTTTTGTCCTCCACATGAGCTTCGAAAACTAGAGAACGAATTCTGGAATTTGAAGCAAGTGGGGAATGACAATGCCGACCTCATTACCCGTTTCAAGCAACTAAGTGCCCTTTGCCCTGGCCAAGTCGATACCCTCGACAAGGCTATCGCAAAGTACATTGAATGCCTACCTCCAACCATCGCCGACCTAGTTGAAGCCGCCACACCCAAAAGCCTCGAAGATACCTATCGCCTCGCCGCCAAATTCAGCAACAACCGCATCATTCGTGAAGCCTCCAACAAACCCCCACCAAAGAATGTACACCAAGCTACCACCGATACCACCGAAGAACCTACCCCATCAAAGCCACCTAGGAGCAACAACAAGGGTAAGAAGCAGAAGGCCTCTAACCAAAATTATGCGGTCGTCACTCCGCAAGACCCGAAACTCTTACAATCCATTCCCACTGCCTCAACCCTAGAACCACCAAGGAGGAACTATACCGGTTCATGGCCCAAGTGTAACCAATGATCCTACCACCATCCCACCAACACCCTGTGTCGCAAATGCACAACCTGTAATAGGTTTGGGCATTTTGCCGACCGATGTCGCCAAAACCTAAGGCCTACCCAAGACCAACCTACCAATGCAATCCCTGCCTTAAACCTACCTCAACCTCCAGCCGCCACCAATCGCGCATGCTTCAAATGTGGCAATCCAAACCACTTTGCCAACGCCTGTCCCCAACCCGCCAATCAGCAACAACAACAACCGCATCAACCTCAACAAGCTCGAGGCAGAGCCTTCGTGATCACCGCCGCTCAAGCGTAAAATGCTAATGACGTCATAACCGGTACGTTTCTCATTAACAACGTCTATGCTTCTTGTCTTTTTGATACTGGCGCAGATAAGTGTTTTGTATCCATTGAATTCGAACCCATGCTTAAGTGTAAACGTTCTAAACTGCCAAAATCGTTCGAAGTCGAAGTCGCTAACGGAAAATCCGTCATCGTCGATTCCGTTCTTTCCAACTGTTCTTTGAATCTTAATGATCATGTATTTTCTATTGACCTCATACCCATGCAAATGGGGAGTTTCGATGTCATAGTAGGCATGGACTGGCTCAGTCGAGTCCGTTCTGAAGTCGTTTGTTCGGAGAAATTCATTCGTCTTCCTCTTCCGAATGAAGATTCCTTACACGTCTATGGCGAGAAACCTTCTAAAGGCCTCAAACTTATGTCGTGTATTCAAGCAAAAAATACTTGCGTAAAGACTACCTTGCCTTTCTTGCTCAGATTGTGGAAAAGAAGGACAAGGGTCCAAGCCTAAGTGATGTTCCTGTTGCTTGTGAATTTCCTAACGTTTTTTCAGAGGATCTTCCTGGTCCGCCTCCTCCTCGTTCAGTTGACTTCCGAATCGATCTCATACCTAGCGCAACTCCTGTTGTGAAATCCCCTTATCGTCTAGCACCTTCGGAGATGCAAGAACTATCTAGCCAACTTCAAGAACTTCTTGATAAAGGCTTTATACATCCTAGTACTTCTCATTGGGGCGCTCCCGTCCTATTCGTCAAAAAGAAAGATGGATCATTTCGGATGTGTATCGACTATCGTGAGCTCAATAAGCTAATGGTCAAAAACCAATATCCTCTTCCTCGCATTGACGATCTCTTCGATCAACTGCAAGGCGCAACTTGCTTCTCAAAGATCATCTCCGTTCTGGTTATCATCAACTTCGAGTCCTCGAAAAAGATGTACCCAAAACCGCATTCCGTACACGCTATGCACACTACGAGTTCGTAGTCATGCCTTTTGGCTTGACCAACGCACCCGCCGTGTTTATGGATTTAGTGAATCGCGTGTGCAAGCCGTATCTCGATCGTTTCGTAATCATCTTCATCGACGATATCCTTATCTATTCTAAGACACAAGAAGAGCACGAGCGACACTTTCGTCTTATCATTCAGCTGTTGCGTACTGAATGACTTTACGCCAAATTCTTGAAGTGTGAATTTTGGCTAAAGGAAGTTCAATTTCTTGGTCACATTGTCAATGAAATTGGTATCCATGTTGAGCCTGCGAAAATCAAAGCTGTAAAGAATTGGATTGCTCCCAAGTCTCCATCCGAAATTCGTTCGTATCTTGGTTTAGCTGGTTACTATCGTCGCTTCATCTCGAACTTTTCCAAGATCGCCGTACCTCTCACTTCTTTGACTCAAAAAGATAAACCTTTCATTTGGGGTCCTGAACAAGAAGAATCCTTCCAAGCCCTCAAGGGCATGCTTTGTAATGCTCCTATCTTAGCCCTTCCCGATGGTAATGACGACTTCGTCGTGTATTGCGATGCATCGAAACAAGGTCTTGGTTGCGCCCTCATGCAACGAGATAAAGTTATCGCTTACGCGTCAAGACAACTCAAAATACATAAAAAGAACTACACTACCCACAACCTTGAACTTGGTGTAGTGGTTTTTGCATTGAAGATATGGCGACACTCCCTTTATGGTACAAAGTGTACGGTCTTCACCGACCATAAGAGCCTACAACACATCTTCAATCAAAAGGAACTCAACATGCGTCAACCCCGATGGGTGGAGTTATTAAACGACTACGACTGCGATATTCGTTACCACCCAGGTAAGGCGAATGTTGTGGCCGATGCGTTAAGTCGAAAAACTCATGTTAAGAGTATCCGTTGCTACCAAACTTTGGGAAGGCTTCAAGAGTTAATTCGTGAGGCACAATACTCAACCATTAATGCGGGTAACCTCGATAATGAGTTGAACTGTGGTGTCGAAACCCAACTCGTATCCAAACCTAATGGCATTATGTACTTCCTTGACCGTATTTGGATTCCGAACCGTAGCAACCTTCGCAACCTTTTGATGAGTGAAGCTCATAAATCTCGATATTCTATTCACCCAGGCGCCGATAAGATGTACCATGACCTCCGTACGTCCTATTGGTGGCCTGGTATGAAGAAAGATATCGCCTTCTATGTTTCGAAATGCCTTACTTGTTCTAAGGTAAAAGCCGAACATCAACGTCCCTCTGGCTTGCTCGAACAACCCGAGATTCCTGTTTGGAAATGGGAGAGTATTTCCATGGACTTCATTACAAAACTTCCTCGAACATCGTCTGGTCATGATAGTATTTGGGTCATCATTGACCATTTGACCAAATCCGCTCACTTCCTCCCTATACACGAAGACTTCAAGGTCGAGAAATTGGCTCGTATCTACACGGATGAAATCATTTGTCGTCATGGTATCCCCATCGACATCATCTCAGACCGTGATGGTCGTTTCACCTCCCTTCTTTGGAAAACTTTTCAAAGAGCTCTTGGTACTCATTTCAATCTTAGTACTGCTTTCCATCCTCAATCTGATGGACAAACCGAGCATACTATCCAAACCTTAGAAGATATGCTTCGTTCTTGCGTAATCGATTTTGGTGGCAACTATGATATGCACTTGCCTTTGATTGAGTTCTCGTACAATAACAATTATCACGCGAGTATCCAAATGGCACCCTTCGAAGCATTGTATGGTCGTAAGTGCCGATCGCCTAATTGTTGGCACGAGATCGGGGAAGCTGAAATCACCGGTCCCGAGCTTATACATAAGACGACGGACAAGATCTTACAAATTCGAGACAACTTGCTCAAAGCCAGAAGCCGGCAAAAGAGTTACGCAGATAAACGACGCAAACCATTGGAATTCAACGTGGGTGATTTCGTACTTCTCAAGGTATCCCCTTGGAAGGGTGTAGTTCGATTTGGTAAGAAAGGCAAACTCGCTCCTCGCTATGTAGGTCCTTTCAAAATTCTCGAAAGGATTGGCAAGGTATCGTATCGACTGGATCTACCTCAAGAACTCAACAACGTCCATCCTACGTTCCATGTTTCAAACTTGAAGAAATTTCTAGCTGGCGAAGGGCTTCAGTTTTCACTTGAAGATCTTCAAATCAACGAGACTCTACACTTCGTGGAAAAACTGGTCGAAATCATGGACCGAGGAATCAAGCACTTGAGGCGCAGTCAAATTCCCATAGTCAAGGGTCGATGGGAAGGTAAACGTGGCGCCGAATTTACTTGAGAACTCGAAAGTGATATGAAGACTAAGTACCCCCACCTGTTCGTTGCACCTTCCTCTGAATAAATTTTGGGATGAAATTTCCTAAAAGAGGGGAGACTGTAACGCCTCGCCTTTTCATACCTTCCTTATTTAGAAAGAATTGTTATATTTTTATTTTTGGAAACTTGTATTCGTATTTCTTTTTCCCAATCTTGTAACCGATAGTTGAATCGTAATAAAAGTTATACTTGATATATACTTGTTTTACATGCATTCAATCATTTATTTCATGCTCATTACTAGTTATACGTGCAAAGATTCATGCATTCGATAATTATATGCGTTATATGCTTAAAAAACATGCAAAAATAGTAATAAAACTAAGTTTAAGGGCTAAAAGTGTAACAATCTGTCAAAAAAAGGGTTTTCAAAACCCACTTCGTTTATTAACCGAATAATCAGTTTCAAATTTCCGTTGCTCATTTAATACTTATTTTAATTTTAAATAATACATAACTAATAAACATTTTAGCATATGAAAATTAAAATTTATAGAAAATAAAAATAAAGAAATTAAAAATGAAAATGGGCTGCCGGGTTTCGAACCCGGGTCAGCCGGATGACTTAATTACCAAACAATTAACCACTCCGCCACTTGATGTCTTTGTGTAATCTAGGAAACAAATAAAACATAAGTTCATCTGTGAAATCATCTGTTTTGCGCCAAACTGAAACCGTTCATCGGCTTTCAACATTCCAGACGATTGAGTGATCGTTATTACTGATAATAACCGATGAAAACATTACGACGCACGATCTCAATCAATTCAGCCTTTATTGAACTTGAATTCATATGATTTTCGGGTTTAGAAACCGAAATCTTTTACTTCCTGAATTACTCTATCAATATCATCCTCTCGCGACTCAAAAACACTCACAGAACCTCCAATTTCACTTTCGCTCTATTTTCTGTTCGTCGGAAACGCTTTCTGAACTCGCCGGACTTTCGCCGGAAAACCGTGTCTTTCATCAAAACGGTAAATTTCTCAATTCTTTCATCTTCTATCTATTGTTAGACTGTTACTAACTCAAAACCTTCAACCAGAATCACTCCCAGACGACGATATCGGATAATCAGCACTCGCCGGAAGATTTCTGAAAAATTCCTAAATCGCGCTGTGAATCGGTATAATCATCTAAACTCTCTGATAACTCTTGTTTAGTCATTCAATTTCACAATTGGTTAATCAAAACTATTAATTGGCCCGTTCAGACGGAGTTCATGAAACAGAGCCGACGACTTCGCCGGAGTTCTGAGAAAGATCATCTTTCCGGTACATTCACTTCCAAAACCTTCTTTATCCATTTCATTTTAATCAGTCATATGTCCGTTAATTGAATTGAACAAGATCAGTAGAATAATCGTTGTCTGTGTTGTTTAACGGAGAAGATGAAGTCTAGTTTGTGTATAAACTTAATATAAATCAGGTTATATCTCGGGTTAGACACACAGACCAGCGGTGGACTGTGTGCATTTGAATCATAGAGTCCCGGGTTCGAGTCTGTCCTTGTTCCGATTCGTCACAATATTTAGACTTTTTATAAAACCCAAATACGGAAACTTCCAGTTAGTATATAAGTGAAATAAAAACAAGTATTTTAACCAGGTTAGACACACAGTCCAGTGGTGGACTGTGTGCAACGTTAAACAACAGGTCCCGGGTTCGAGACCTGTTATGCACGCCGGTTCGATAGAATTAAAATCCTTTTTAAAATAAATGAATTTTGGAATAAATTAAATAGTATACAAAATATAATTAAAAACAGAAATATTTCGGGTTAGACACGTAGCTCAGTTGGTAGAGCTGCGGCACGCGTACGGGAGGTCACAAGTTCGAACCTCAGTCAGCGCAAACAAACACACGACCGAACCGGTCAACAGTCAACAGTCATGGTCAATGGTCAACGGTCAACCCAAAAAGTCAACATTTTTTTTATATTTTTATTTATTTATTTAAATTAAAAATCAATTAAAAATACTTAAAAATAATGTTTTTTAAAGTTAGAAAATAACCTTAAACTCACAAAAATATATCTAAAAATCCTATTAAAATTATTAATAAAATCCACTTATTTACCGTACCTTTTCGTTATTATTTAGGTTAGTTAATCCTCGTCGATCAACCCTCTAAACTCGTGCGCATTCAGCATCGTCAAACGAACGCACCCAATGTGAGTGAATCTCTACACATTCCCCGTTTTAATCACGTTTTTGGGTGTATCATGTGTCATATTATTTATTCATTTAAACCTTGTGCATCCATCATATCAATGATCAAATGTGAATTCATTATGTATCAACTGTTTGCGTGGTTAATGTTTAGATTAAATTTATCATTTTCAGTACATACATTATCATAGGCCGCCGCTCCCCATTACCTATGAGCGTGAGCCGTTCCCCATTACCTATGAGCGTGAACGAAGCGTTGCCAACATACGATCGGCTCCGTTTGATTGAGCCTTGATCGCACATACATCATCATAGGCCGTCCGTTCCCCATTACCTATGAGCGTGAACGTGACGTTGCCAACATATACAGTATCATTCATGTCATATATTCATGCAAGGTGGATTGTTATTGTTATTGTTACTGTTGTTGTTATTGTTGTTGTTATTGTTATTGTATGTTTATTTACGTTTGCTCACATATGACTTTTGCAAATTTTTCCATATTAAATGTAACAAGAAATCAATAATAAATGTTTTCTAACAAGGTTCACTCGCCAACTTTTGTTGACCCAAAAACTCCCATTTTTACACATGATACAGGTGATCCAGTTGCAGCAAGAAACATATAGGATGGCTTAGAAGAATAAATCGGTTTAGACTTTGGATTGGTTATGTAGTTACTTTTCTTTGTAATTGTATGAACTTGTTTGGAATATTGAGGATGTAATTTTGAATTTAATAAATATGAAACATATTAGTAAACATCATGAGCTTTGGTGATAACCCAATTATGCGCCGACTCTTATTCCGCTGCGGGTCGCGGTGTGACAGATTGGTATCAGAGCCATGACTATAGGGATATAGGATAAGTTATTAGATTAGAGCCTATACTATAGTTGATTAGAATTTTTAAATTGTTTGTGTGTTACATGCAAAAGTCATGATGTTTATATGCTTTATGTTTATTGTTACATTCAATGTTATGCAAGCATGTTCATAAGTACATATTATTATACAATGCCTATCATGAATCATATTCTCATAACATATCATATCCATGAGAGCACACACCACACAATTTCCATGACTTTTGCAATGATTTTTGTATTTCAAATCACATCAAAGTGAGTTCTTATGACGGGCATGTAGTAACTGGAAGGGTACAAGTACCGGTAGTCGGAACGTCCTGTCTAGGCTTGGCATTCGTATAAATCCAAAATAAAGGACCAGTTTGCCTACCTGGGGACTAACGATGAGAGTACGAAGGACCTATTAGGCCAAAGCATGCTATACCAAACGTCGTTTGAGCTAACCCCACTTTGAGTTGTCATTGTGTCTACACCTGGACACCCTCCGACCATACATCTCGACATTTCATGGTTTTCATTCGGGTGATGCGAGTGTTAAACCACCAATACCAATGTGAATCCTACTAAGCCAATAGTCATAGGGGCCCACATGACTATACAGGCGATGGTATGGGGGACATTGGAGGCCCAAACATGAGCAAACCCAAGACATCCTATGGATGTAGTTGCATTATTGATGTTTATGTTATTTTTATTTTTTTAAGACACATGACACCTAAAAAGACTCCTTAAACTCACAATCTCCTTATGTATGTTCCTGTAGATGTCGGCTAGGCAGCAACGTGGGGGTAGAAGGTCAGGAAGGTCAAACGAACGCTTGGCCACCCAAATCGCAAAACAAATGGCCGCGGTGCTTCCTGACATCGTAGTTCAAGTCCAACAAGCTCTCGCCGCAAATCCCACCAATCCTCCCCATCAAGAAGACCAAAACGTCGACTACCCTCCCTCCAAATAGTGCTCATACAAACACTTCAAGTCTTGCGATCCCCCGAAATTTGAAGGGACCGATGGTGTCACTGCTCTCCTCCACTGGTTTGAGGAAATGGAAAACACCTTCCTCAATTGCGATTGTCCCGAGGATCGCAAGGTACGTTACGCAACCGGGAGACTATTTGGAGTAACTCTTACCTGGTGGAATACTGAAAAGGGTAAGAGAGGAATCGAAGATGCAATGGCCTTAACGTGGGAGGAGTTAAGGGAAATCATGACGAGACGCTTCTGTCCAAGAAGCGAGATCAAAAAGTTAGAGGATGAATTTCATTCGTTGAAGCAAAAGGAGGGAGATCATACTTCCTACAACAAACGGTTTTTAGAGTTGAACCAAATGGTCCCTAACTTGTTCACCCCAGTTTACCGCCTAGTCGAACACTATATTCGAGGCCTCCCCTCGAAAATTCAAGACTCAGTTCTCAGCACTTCGCCTGCAACTCTCGAAGCTGCTATGGAACTAGCTACCGAGCTTACCGAGAATCGTATTCGCAACGGAAAATTTAAGGACGAGAAAAAGAAAGCCCGTTGAGGGCCAAACTTCCAACCATTCCACCTCCTCCTCAAAGTTTGCTAATAAGAGGAAACGAAACACCAGAAACTTTGCTGTCACACAAACAAATTTCCCTATCCCTGCTGCACCCATCACTCAAGTTGCCCCCTCACCTGCACCATATAAAAGGCCATACTCCGGCCCATACCCAAAATGCAACCGTTGCCAATACCATCACTTTCCTGATCATCCCTGCCAGCATTGCACCGGCTGTGGCCGCGCAGGTCACACCATTCAAACCTGTCGCGTACTTCAGCGAACGAACCGCCATCAGCCCTCAACCCAAACCCACCATCAGATAGTGGGGCAAGCCCAACAACCTTTACTCCTACCACCTGCCCAACATGTAGCCCAATCCTACTACCAACCCAACTATCCCATGGTGCAACCTATGCGGGCTTGTTACAACTGTGGAGACCCGAACCATATCAGGAACACCTGTCCACGTCTGGTGAATATCATCCATGCCCAAGCTCAAGCTAATCCAGTAAACCAGGCTAACCAAGCTCCTGCACCTGCAAGAGGAAGAGCTTTTAACATCAACGCCAATCAAGCTAGGGCTGACAACAATGTGGTTAATGGTACGTTTCTCATCAATGGTAGTTATGCATCCATGTTATTTGATACTGGCGCGGATAAGAGTTTTGTGACCTTAGAATTTGAACCCATCCTCAACCAAACTCGTGATAAACTCATGGAATCCATAACGGTAGAAGTTGCTGACGGAAAACCGGTCTCATTAAACTCTATTATACGCAATTGTACTCTCACTCTAAACGATCACGATTTTCCAGTTGACCTCATACCTATGAAGTTGGGAAGCTTTGACATCATAATTGGTATGGACTGGCTCAGCCAACATCATGCTGAAGTTGTATGCCGCGAAAAGTTTATACGCATTCCTCTTACAAACGGTCAGACTCTACGAATCTTTGGAGAAACCCCTTCGAAAGGACTCAAATTAATGTCCTGTCTTCAAGCCCGAAAATATCTCCGCAAAAATTATGTCGCATTCCTAACTCATGTCGTCAAAAAGGGAATCAAGGAGAAGAAACTCGAAGACATCCCAGTAGTAAAAGATTTTCCGCAAGTTTTTCCTGACGACATTTCAGGACTTCCTCCCGTGAGAGAAGTCGAATTCCGCATTGACCTTATACCTGGAGCTACACCAGTTGCAAAATCTCCTTATAGGTTAGCCCCATCCGAAATGCAAGAGCTAGCCAGTCAACTGCAAGAGCTGACTGACAAAGGATTCATACGTCCTAGCTCATCGCCTTGGGGTGCACCTGTCCTTTTTGTGAAGAAGAAAGATGGAACGTTTCGCATGTGTATCGACTACAGAGAACTCAACAAGTTAACGGTCAAGAACCGCTACCCATTACCTCGCATCGATGACCTTCTTGACCAACTTCAAGGCGCCAGCAGTTTTTCAAAAATCGACATCATCAACTCAGAGTACATGAAGAAGACGTCCCAAAGACCGCCTTCCGAACTCATTATGGTCATTATGAATTCATGGTCATGCCATTTGGTCTAACCAACGCTCTAGCTGTCTTCATGGATCTAATGAACAGAGTCTGCAAACCCTATCTCGATCGTTTTGTTATAGTCTTCATCGACGACATCCTCATTTACTCAAAGTCTAAGTCTGATCATGAGCGACACCTTCGACTCATCCTTACACTCTTAGGGAATGAAAAGCTCTACGCCAAATTCTCCAAATACGAATTCTGGTTAAAAGAGGTACAATTCCTTGGACATGTCGTCAATGACAAGGGAATACATGTCGACCCCTCAAAGATCAAAGTAGTACAAGAATGGCAAGCGCCACGTACACCAACCGAAGTAAGATCATTCCTTGGTTTGGCTGGTTATTATCGCCGTTTCATTGCAAATTTCTCCCGCATCGCTGTACCACTCACGGCTTTAACACATAAAGGAAAACCCTTCATATGGGGACCCAAACAAGAAGAAGCCTTCCAAACCCTTAAACAAAAACTCTGTGACGCACCCCTCACTCTTCCTGAAGGTTGTGATGACTTCGTGGTTTATTGCGACGCGTCAGGGCAAGGATTAGGCTGTGTTCTAATGCAAAGAGGAAAGGTGATAGCTTATGCTTCTAGACAACTCAAAACTCATGAGAAGAACTACACCACCCACGACCTAGAACTTGGAGCCGTTGTGTTCGCTCTTAAGATATGGAGACATTATCTCTACGGTACCAAGTGTGAAATATACACTGACCACAAGAGCCTCCAACATATCTTCAACCAAAAGGAGTTAAACATGAGGCAACGGAGATGGGTCGAACTTCTTAATGACTACGACTGCGAAATTCGGTATCATCCTGGCAAGGCAAATGTGGTGGCCGATGCACTCAGTCGAAAGGGTTATGCGAACTCCATTCGTCTTCTATGTTCGCAAATCATAACCGACATCAAAGATCAAATTCGAGAAGCCCAACATGTTTCAGTAACGGAAAACGACGTACGAAAGGAGCTGTCTTGTGGAGCTGAACTTAGAATTGAAACTAAATCCGACGGTATTCTGTACTATCTAGATCGCATATGGATTCCCGATCACAAAAACTCTCGTGATTTCCTTATGAATGAGGCGCACAAAACACGGTACTCTGTACACCCAGGAGCCGACAAGATGTATCAAGACCTTCGATACACCTACTGGTGGCCTGGCATGAAGAAGGATATCGTTGTTTTCGTTTCCAAGTGCCTTACATGTTCCAAAGTAAAAGCTGAGCATCAAAGACCCTCAGGACTTCTGGTCCAACCTGAAATACCTGTATGGAAGTGGGAAAACATAACTATGGACTTCATTACCGGGTTACCTCGCACCTCCGGTGGGTATGACACTATATGGGTAATCATTGATCGTCTTACAAAATCAGCTCACTTCATTCCGATTCGCGAGGACTTCAAGAACGAGAAGTTAGCTCGTATCTACATCAGCGAGATCGTAAGCCGTCATGGTGTACCGTTAAGCATTATTTCAGATCGTGATGGTCGTTTCGCTTCACGAACATGGCAAGCCGTACAAGCCGCTTTGGGTACACGATTAGACCTCAGTACCGCTTATCATCCTCAAACTGATGGACAATCTGAACGCACCATCCAAACTCTTGAAGATATGCTTCGAGCATGTGTCATAGACTTCAAGGGAAATTGGGACACTCATCTACCATTAGTTGAATTTTCGTACAACAACAGCTATCATTCAAGTATCGGCATGGCAACTTTCAAAGCTTTATATGGTCGTAAGTGCCGATCTCCAGTATGTTGGCACGAAATTGGAGAAGCTCAAATCACCGGTCCAGAACTAATTCAAGAAACAACAGACAAGATCCATCAAATTCGAAACAATCTTCTAGCGGCACAAAGTCGTCAAAAGAGTTATGCAGACAAACGACGAAAGCCTTTGGAGTTTAACATTGGTGATCATGTACTTTTAAAAGTATCACCGTGGAAGGGAGTAGTTCGTTTTGGCCAGAAGGGCAAGCTAGCACCACGCCACGTAGGACCTTTCAAGATACTCGAAAGAGTAGGACCTGTAGCATACAAGCTTGACCTACCAGAAGAACTCAACAGAATTCACCCTACGTTCCACGTATCAAACTTAAAGAAGTGCCTCGCTGATGAAAACCTCCATATTCCCCTAGAAGATATTCAGATCGATGAATCTATGCACTTCATTGAAAGACCAGTAGAGATCATGGACTTCAGAGAAAAACATTTAAGACGGAGTCGTATTCCAATTGTTAGGGTACGCTGGGAGTCGAAACAGGGACCTGAGTTTACTTGGGAACGTGAAGACTCAATGCGCGAAAAATACCCGCATCTTTTTCCTGTTACCACTACTACTTAAATTTCGGGACGAAATTTCTACAAGTAGGGGATACTGTAACAATCTGTCAAAAAACGGGTTTTCAAAACCCACTTCGTTTATTAACCGAATAATCAGTTTCAAATTTTCGTTGCTCATTTAATGCTTATTTTAATTTTAAATAATACATAACTAATAAACATTTTAGAATATGAAAATTAAAATTTATAGAAAATAAAAATAAAGAAATTAAAAATGAAAATGGGCTGCCGGGTTTCGAACCCGGGTCAGCCGGATGACTTAATCACCAAACAATTAACCACTCCGCTACTTGATGTCTTTGTGTAATCTAGGAAACAAATAAAACATAAGTTCATATGTGAAATCATCTGTTTTGCGCCAAACTGAAACCGTTCATCGCCTTTCAACATTCCAGACGATTGAGTGATCGTTATTACTGATAATAACCGATGAAAACATTACGACGCACGATCTCAATCAGTTCAGCCTTTATTGAACTTGAATTCATATGATTTTCAGGTTTAGAAACCAAAATCTTTTACTTCCTGAATTACTCTATCAATATCATCCTCTCGCGACTCAAAAACACTCACAGAACCTCCAATTTCACTTTCGCTCTATTTTCTGCTCGTCGGAAACGCTTTCTGAACTCGCCGGACTTTCGCCGGAAAACCGTGTCTTTCATCAAAACGGTAAATTTATCAATTCTTTCATCTTCTATCTATTGTTAGACTGTTACTAACTCAAAACCTTCAACCAGAATCAGTCCCAGACGACGATATCGGATAATCAGCACTCGCCGGAAGATTTCTGAAAATTCCTAAATCGCGCTGTGAATCGGTATAATCATCTAAACTCTCTGATAACTCTTGTTTAGTCATTCAATTTCACAATTGGTTAATCAAAACTATTAATTGGCCCGTTCAGACGGAGTTCATGAAACAGAGCCGACGACTTCGCCGGAGTTCTGAGAAAGATCATCTTTCCGGTACATTCACTTCCAAAACCTTCTTTATCCATTTCATTTTAATCAGTCATATGTCCGTTAATTGAATTGAACAAGATCAGTAGAATAATCGTTGTCTGTGTTGTTTAACGGAGAAGATGAAGTCTAGTTTGTGTATAAACTTAATATAAATCAGGTTATATCTCGGGTTAGACACACAGTCCAGCGGTGGACTGTGTGCATTTGAATCATAGAGTCCCGGGTTCGAGTCTGTCCTTGTTCCGATTCGTCACAATATTCAGACTTTTTATAAAACCCAAATACGGAAACTTCCAGTTAGTATATAAGTGAAATAAAAACAAGTATTTTAACCAGGTTAGACACACAGTCCATCGATGGACTGTGTGCAACGTTAAACAACAGGTCCCGGGTTCGAGACCTGTTATGCACGCCAGTTCGATAGAATTAAAATCCTTTTTAAAATAAATGAATTTTGGAATAAATTAAATAGTATATAAATATAATTAAAAACATAAATATTTCGGGTTAGACACGTAGCTCAGTTGGTAGAGCTGCGTGCACGCGTACGGGAGGTCACAAGTTCGAACCTTACTCAGCGCAAACAAACACACGACCGAACCGGTCAACAGTCAACAGTCATGGTCAATGGTCAACGGTCAACCCAAAAAGTCAACATTTTTTATATTTTTATTTATTTATTTAAATTAAAAATCAATTAAAAATACTTAAAAATAATGTTTTTTAAAGTTAGAAAATAACCATAAACTCACAAAAATATATCTAAAAATCCTATTAAAATTATTAATAAAATCCACTTATTTACCGTACCTTTTAGTTATTATTTAGGTTAGTTAATCCTCGTCGATCAACCCTCTAAACTCGTGCGCATTCAGCATCGTCAAACGAACGCACCCAATGTGAGTGAATCTCTACAAATTCCCCGTTTTAATCACGTTTTTGGGGTGTATCATGTGTCATATTATTTATTCATTTAAACCTTGTGCATCCATCATATCAATGATCAAATGTGTATTCATTTGTATCAACTGTTTGCGTGGTTAATGTTTAGATTAAATTTATCATTTTCAGTACATACATTATCATAGGCCGCCGCTCCCCATTACCTATGAGCGTGAGCCGTTCCCATTACCTATGAGCGTGAACGAGGCGTTGCCAACATATGATCGGCTCCGTTTGATTGAGCCTTGATCGCACATACATCATCATAGGCCGTCCGTTCCCCATTACCTATGAGCGTGAACGTGACGTTGCCAACATATACATTATCATTCATGTCATATATTCATGCAAGGTGGATTGTTATTGTTATTGTTACTGTTATTGTTATTGTTGTTGTTATTGTTATTGTATGTTTATTTACGTTTGCTCACATATGACTTTTGCACAATTTTTCCATATTAAATGTAACAAGAAATCAATAATAAATGTTTTCTAACAAGGTTCACTCGCCAACTTTTGTTGACCCAAAAACCCCCATTTTTACACATGATACAGGTGATCCAGTTGCAGCAAGAAACATATAGGATGGCTTAGAAGAATAAATCGGTTTAGACTTTGGATTGGTTATGTAATTACTTTTCTTTGTAATTGTATGAACTTGTTTGGAATATTGAGGATGTAATTTTGAATTTAATAAATATGAAACATATTAGTAAACATCATGAGCTTTGGTGATAACCCAATTATGCGCCGACTCTTATTCCGCTGCGGGTCGGGGTGTGACAAAAAGTAACAAAAACCAAGAACATTCCGGAATTAACCTTTCTCGCGCCCCGCGACCAACCCATTCCTCTACTCTCGCGGCCCGCCAGGCCTCTAGCGGCCCGCGACCGAGATCCCTCTACTCTCTCGCGGCCCGCGAGAGAGGCGCGATCCGGGAAAACTCGTTTCAAGCTCATGGATTAGTCAAGTTTGGTTTTCTTGCATTTATTACCCTCAACTAACACCCTCCCCACTTTACCTATAAATACCCCATCCCATTTCGCTATCAACTCACACCTCAATCTTCTCCTCTCTTCTCTAAAGGCTCAAAGAGCTCTCTTCTCTCTAAATCAAGTGAATTCTAACTCACCTCTCTCTTTGCTTTCTTTCTTATTACTTGGATACCTTTGGAATGTCTCCATAAGTCTTCCATGGAAGAGTAACTTGGAACATCACCATGTTTAAGGACCCAAGTGTAAGAACCTTTTGGTTTTATCAGGTTTTACCCACAAGTGTTGTATCCTTCCAAGCTTGACTTGAGTTGGTAGTGTGTGATCTCTTAGAAGCCTTGGCTATCCTACTCTCGATCCACCACCTCACTTGATGTTTTTCGTTTACTTTTGTCTTTTATATTACTCATGACCATCCTTGTCGTCCTTGTGATGACTTGTGCATTGGTAAACTATACAAAAGAGGTTTTAAAGGAAGGTTATCCTCCTACCTCCATGCATGACTTCTATGAATCTACATTATGTTATTATTTATCTACTATGTAATATATATATATATATATATATATATATATATATGTATATATATATGTACTAACCGAACTCTTGATGGTGATCAAATGGTTATCCGTCGTGGTACTAGGTTACATCACCTACGTACTTAATCTCTCGTTACGATTATATATATATATATATATATATGTATATATATATGTACTAACCGAACTCTTGATGGTGATCAAATGGTTATCCGTCGTGGTACTAGGTTACATCACCTACGTACTTAATCTCTCGTTACGATTCTAATGGGTAGTCTAACCCATGAAAACACATTAACCCAAATGGGTATTATAGTGTCAAAACGAGTATTAAGTCTAGATGATTACTTTCCCATATAAACTACTTTGTTGTCTTTTCATTCCAAATCCTTTGTTATCACTCGAATACTTACCAAACCATTCTTCATCTTGTAGGATAACTTGGTGATCCTTGCATCCTCCAACCCTTTCACGGGACTAACAAGTTTGCAAAACCGTGAGTACACTTGACCCATTTTCCTTTCACACATTTTGGGTTGCAACATGTTAACATACAAAAACACACAAACATACACACTACATGCTTTATACACTCAATCCTTTATACATGCTTATGTTATGCTTTGGTACATGCTAAATTCATACATGCTTATTGTCATTAACATAGCTAGCCCCAACTTAACAAAATATAGCGCTATAGGAGTAGCACACAGCCCGTCGGGGTATTGTTAAGTGTTAAAGCTGATTCATTCTTGTTACATTCCTACTTTAGTCTCGTTACTTCGTGTGACGAGGGACACATTCATTCTTGTGGACGCTTGGGTTTGGTAATTAAGTAATGCATGCTAGCTTACCTTATATACAATTGCCATGTGGATTTCAGTAAATTCTTTTATACTTATGCTATGTATTACAAACTTGTGTACTCGCCAATACTTGTTGTATTGAACTATATTTTTAACATGTTGCAGGTTAGAGATGTTGATCATGATGGAACTTGGTAGGAATGGCTTAGAAACTCACCTAGAATATTAAGGAATGTTGTTGTCGTATTTGTTTCTTGTTGTATTTGACAGTTAATTTGAAATGAAATTTGGTTTATTTAATTATTGTCGCAATTAGTGTTATGTGTGATGTCTCACTCCGATGTTTTCGTCATCGGCTGGGGTGTGACAGTAAAAGCTTGAAACTGATATGCTCACATTTTTAAGATAATAATATCATGTTTGAATAAAGATAAACATTATTATATTTAGAGTTAAATGCCTGGTTGATCCCTGTGGTTTGTGAAAATTGCAGACTTGGTCCTCATGGTTTACTAATTACACACTTGGTCCCAGTGGTTGTAATTTTTAAACTCGGGTGGTCCTTAACACTAACCTTTCTTAAATTTTCTAGTTAAGTCTTTATGAAATGACTAAATTGTCCCTAATCAATTAAAAAAACAAAAAAGAGATGGCCCACCTCTCATCTTCTTCCCCCCATCTATCTCTAACCCACCACCACCACCTCCACCTTCAACCCACCATCACCACCACCTCCACCGTCAACACCACACCACCACCACCTCCCTTCTTTTTGCCTTTATGTCATCAGATGATGTGATACATGAAGCTTCAACGTCAAAATTCACAAATAAAAGTAAATCATATTCCACGATGAAGATGTCAGCGAAAGAAACGGATTCCAAGCTAATACAAATCAGAAACTACAAGTTGTAGTATGCGGCTTGACATAATTCGTATTAATAGTTTGTTTTTTTGTTTAATTCAGTGAAACTATTACTAAATCAGAAACTACTAGTGCTAATACAAAGATGTCATCGTCGAAAACTACCACAAACCACCACTGCTGGTTTCTACCTGATGTGGCCAGAATGGGGTGGTGGCCGGAAGAACGAGGAACCAGTCTACCCTGTCGTCTGATTTCTGAAGCGTGGTTGGAGTTTGGTTGGAATGGAGCGCAGTTGGAGTGTGGTCGTAAACTACCACTGTTCCGACAACCGCTTCTGATCGGAGAGGTGTGTGGTCGTATACACGCACCACCTTCCGTTCATGAACAAAATTGCATTAAACACCTTTGGAACACCTTTCAATTCTGTTCGAAACATCTACATCAACAATCAAAACGCGTGGCGGTGCTAGATATTGATCGGAGATTGCAGATGGCGGAGTTGGTTGCAGGTGGTGGTTCACTGGTTTGGAGAGATGGTGGCGGTAGGTGGCTCTTAACAGAAAAGGGTGGGGTGGAAAGGAAGAAGAAGGGTGGGATAAGGTGGGGCTCACTTAATTTTATTTGTTTTTTTAATCTCAGGGATAAAATGGATATTTCATATATACTTAACTAAGATATTTAACATAGGTTAGTGTTAAGGACCACATGAGTTTAAAAATTACAACCACTGGGACCATGTGTGTAACTAGTAAACTACTAGAATCAAGTCTGCAATTTTCGTAAACCACAAGGACCAACAATGCATTTAACTCTCTTTAAATTAAGTTGAAACCGATATGCTCACATTTTTAAGTTGATATCATGTTTGAATAAACTGTTTACAACCAAAGTTATATATTATTATATTAAAATTAAGCATTTCATTGACACTGACACTAGAATTGTAAACAAAGTTTTATGACTACAATATTTTATTAAAAAACAACGATTAGGTTTTAGTGATAGTTTAACTGGATTAGTTTAAACGAGTTCAAAGGTCAACTCGTTTACATCTCAATCACCTAGAGGTTAGGGGTCTAAATCAAGACCGAAGACTAAACCGATATATGATGGGCTGGTCTCGGTCTTTTTGGGTTGGGTTGGTTTCCGGTCAGGCCAGAGCTGGATGTTGACTTCTTATGCTAAGACGTTTTACATTTCGATTTTTACCCAAACCCGTATCCACTCCATATCTTAACACTGAAAGCCAAACCAAACCGAACTGAACCGAATATACGTAGATACTTAGATTAATAGATTTACCTAATTATCATCAGCCCAATAAGGTGAGCCCAACCCAATAACCCATGACAACTAATTTGTCCACAACCGACCAAACGGAAACCGAAACCAAAATCTAAAACCCTAATCCTAACAGTAACCCTAACTACCTCATCAGAGGTTTACAACATTCAATCGAACATTTAACCTAATCGGAATCATTCAACGATGTCAATTCTCGAAGAACCACCTGCAATTGCACAAGCAACAGACGAAAACGAAGATCCAGAACCATTAGAAGACGAAACAGACGACGATGAAGAGCTTTCATGGTCATCGGATTCAGAAATCGGAGAAGCGTTGGATTATTTGGACTTGAAGGATGATGCCGGAGCAGTTGACGGAGCTCTGGTGCTAAATGCACGCCGGCCGAATGCTCACGGAGGAGTGCACTCTCGCCCTAACGTGTCGTCTCTGCAACCGCTTTCGAATCGGAACCAGAAGTTTACTAATCATATTAGGGCTTCTCCGTTGGAGGTATATTCAGTTAATGTTATTTGATTTATTGATTTGATTGGATGATGCTGTTAATGATACAGATAACCGGAGTAATTGTTATTGAACCAGAGTAATTATACAAACAAAATGAACTGAAGTAACTATTATTATTAAGCTAAGTAAAATATTACAAAATGAACTAGAGTAATTATTATTATTATGCCACTTCAAATATTACAAGATGAGCTAGAGTAATTATTATTTCTCGTGACGCCAATTATTACAAAATGAACTAGAGTAATTGTTTGTACCAGATATCACCCGTGATCATGGTTGTAAAAATCGCTAGGTACTGGTCGGGCGGTGGAGTACCGACTAGCGATTACCGGGGATCGATAGGGTGATTAATCGGATTGGAAGTTTATGTGTAATTTTTCAAACTTATAAATATGTACATACACATTTTTCCAAAATTTTATCTATAATTTTTCAAACTTACTAATTGGATTGGGTTAATACGTATAATTTTACAAATACTTTAAAGATTTTGACAATTTTGACCGGAAGGTGACTGATTTGCTCTAAAATTGACTGGCTTTGACTGACTATTGGTTTTAGGTCCGACTAGGTGAAATTTAATTGGTAAACTACTGATTACCGAATAAGTGGCTGATTAATCGGCAATTAATACCGACTTTTACAACACTGCCGGTTATGATGTTAGGGTTTTTTAATTAGATGTTTGATTTGGAGTTTGGACAATTGGTTGTGCACAGGAGTGGGAAGGAAGGTGGAACAGTGGCATGTCAAACTCGGTCACCACTGCTATCCGTGAGAGTGTGCGAGGGATGGCTATTGGTAAGACCAAAACTACTGAAAAAGCTGACAGAGCAACTGTTGAACAAGTGAGTAACCACATTTATCTATTTCTTGAAGCATTTGATTAAGAATCAGTAAGATATGCTTTTGATAATGAACTGCTACTGTGTTGCATTTGATGTCATCATATTGTGACATGATTTACATGACAGTTTTTATACTTTCCATGTTGTTGACTTTTTTGTTTTTTATTTTCTTGTGCTTATTGTATAAATGGGCTTGTTGGTTCTGTTGTTCAAATATGTTTTATTGCTTTTAGCCAATCTGCTTTTTATTTATGTTTATAGTGAAAGTTGATGTATGGTGGCCACCTCAGCTATAGACATATCATCTTTGCATTTTAATCATTTTCGGTCGCATGGTTGTATTTTGTCTTTTTAAGTTGTATCTGGTTGTTTTCTCAATCAAAATTTTAAATTATTTATAGGTTTTGAAATTGTGTTATTATGTGTCAGGCAATCGACCCTAGAACTCGCATGGTCCTGTTCAAAATGTTGAATCGTGGTGTTTTCCATGATATCAACGGCTGCATTTCAACTGGAAAGGAGGTATGTGTTACCTGCTACTAGATTCGGAAGAGAACTAGAAAATGTTTCTTGACCTTGTAGATTAGAAGTGAATGTTTTTGTGACTTGTTTTCTTATATCTTCAAAACGTAAATATGTTGAACAGGCAAATGTATACCATGCTACAAAATCTGATGGCCGGGAGCTTGCAATCAAAGTGTACAAAACTTCTGTTCTTGTGTTCAAGTATGTTCTGCATACCAAACCTTATACCTTCATTAGATTATTGGTAAATTAAAATGACATATGTATTATATGTATGTTTTCTCACTTCTATTGTTTGTTTCCATTAATTTTCCTGTTAATTGACCATGCTATTCAAAGTAGCAATGCAATGTTCTATGATATGGCGCTATGTTCATGTTCTCTTTCTTGACAACTTTAGGGATAGAGATCGGTATGTACAAGGTGATTACAGGTTCAGACACGGATACTGTAAGCACAATCCGAGGAAAATGGTGAAGACATGGGCCGAAAAGGAAATGAGAAATCTTATGCGGTAACATAAGTTTTCAACAGTGCTATATTTTATTTGAGGTGTATGATTTTTAACTAGTATTTGACTGCAGCCTGAAAGCAGCTGGAATTCGCTGCCCAACTCCACTTCTTTTACGGCTCCATGTCTTGGTTATGGAGTTCATAGGTAAATAGTTATATTTATAATCTTACTGATATGCTGATGCTAGGCTATCATATGAACATTATGAACTATCATCACAGGATTTATCTGGTTATTAATATTTGTATCTTTTATTTTCAGGGACCACCGGATGGGCTGCACCTCGACTTAAAGATGCTGCATTGTCTCTAGACAAGTTACGAGAAGGTTACGTTGAGGTATGTTGAATCTGAGAGTTAGTCTATTAAAACTGAGGATAGTTTTGTAACTTCACATTCTTACAAGTATCTTTATGTATCTCTATGTAGATGATAACTTCAATGCGGGTACTATATCAAAAGTGCAAGCTAGTACATGGAGACCTTAGTGAGTATAACATACTCTACCACGAGGCAAGTTTTCTTATAATTTAGAGTAAAATGCCATTTTCGTCCCTTAGGTTTGGCCAGTTGGGACTTAAAAAGTGCAATTCAGTCCTTTTCACTTTATGTAAAAAGAACGAATACCTCTACAAAAGACCGAATTGTCCAAAAAGTTAACATAAAAGACATAAATATCCCTGAACTATCAGAGAAAAATGGATGGAGTTAATGAGCCGGATGAAAATGGTAAGATTTTAAACCTTTTGGATCTAGATGCAGAAAAACAAACCTTTGGACAAAAGTTGCAAAACTGGCCAAACCTCAGGGACGAAAAATGACATTTTACTCTACAATTTATGTGTTCCTATTTACTCGTATTCGGGACAACCACCTCTATGCAATAATAAATTTATTAGTATTTTTTTCCTTGCAGGGTCACTTGTACATCATTGATGTATCTCAATCTGTTGATCTTGATCATCCCCACGCTCTCGATTTTCTGAGAGAGGATTGTGTTCACGTATCCGTAAGTTTCTTTAGTTAAAACTTTCTTCTTTAATCAGTAGTTCATAGAGGTAATTTAGTAGTCACTAATCATATCAACTTTGTTGTGGGATGTAGGATTTCTTCAAGAAACATGGAGTGGCGGTTATGACTATCCGTGAGTTGTTTGACTTCATTGTTGACCCGTCAATCGGTGATGAATCTGTTGACAGTTATTTGGAGGAGGTATGTTATGGTTATGGGTATCATGATTTATATTGAAGGAATTATATTTACAATATTTTAAAAAAAACTCAGGCTCAAAAAAAAGTTTTGGCTCGGGGACACGAGATTTCTGCAGAGGATGAAATTGCGGATGCCATTTTTGTCCAGGTGTGCATGAGAATCAAAAACTACTATTTTCGATGAGTCTCATTTTTCTGATTCTTTATTGAAGTAAGCGTTGTTTTGTTTTGATGTATATAGTCATATATCCCGAAGACACTGGACAGTGTGAAAAACGCTGAGGCGGATGTAATACGCTTAACGACCGGACAAGACACAGGAGATATGTATTATCAAACAATTACAGGACTCAAACACGCGCGTTTAATCAAAGAACAACAGCATCAAGAAACAAATGTTCCAGAACATTCCAATGATGGCTCAACACAACATTCTAATTCACATGATCAAGAATCACCAACCGTTGAAGATAATGACTCAGAGGATTCTGAAGATGATGATGAATCCTTTTCTGATAATGAGAAACCGTCACCTTTGGATAAGAAAGCAGCAAGAAAAGAGAACAAGAAGAAAGTAAAAGAAGAGAAGAGAGAAGCCCGAAAGACTAAAGTGCCCAAAGCGGTTAAGAAAAAAAGAAGAAGCTGGCCAAAGCTAAGAAAACTCGGTAAAAAGTATCGGTTTGACAGTTTTATACTAAGATCTTCGTATCCCGTAGATAATTCTGTATCTTGTTGTGCTTTCTTAGCCTTCGCCTCTATTTATACTGTATGCGTGAACAATCTCGATTGTCTCATACGTTTTTAATTCGTTTTAGTTAACCTAATTATATTTCAACCGTTCTTGGTTATGTTGGCTCTATAATACGATGAGCTTTTCTCTTGTAGCGTGTCAGCTATTCCTTGAACATTCATATTTTGATGTTCATGTGTACTCTGGTGTGTCTTTAGGATTTCTGAAACTCCGGAGTTGTCCATGTATGTTTTTTTTCTTGCAAAAGTATTTAGCCAGGATATGTTGACTGTCAACAACACAAGTGATATTATTTCTTTTTTGTTTTTTAGTGTAAAAATAGGGGGGTGATGTGGAGATTTGGAATGGTTTATTGTTGTAGGAAAAAGTAGCGTTTGGAATAATAGTGGTTTAATATGATGTGACATGCTGACTAGGCCGTCTGGAATATGGACTTTGACCATGATTGTTGAGGCTCTAATAGTAAATACGAAATATCGAGAGTGATTCACGGTGGTAATATACTCATAAATAGTAATCCATAACGTTGAGAAGAAGTATGGTATAGAAACACCAAGAAATGCAAATAAATCAGTATTAAGAATATTTATGTCAAAATGTTCATAAAAATAAGCATGTAGTTGCGTGTCGATTCTGAACAAAGTTTATTCGTATATGTAGATAAAACTAATTATAAAAGTTAGTATAATTAAAAATTGTTGATTTATTATAAAATATAAATAGTTTAGTATTTTAATGACACTCAGTGGCTAAACTTCTTGTATCTATTTGGTTTAGATGAAGCTTGATGTGTATGTTTAATGTTAGGACTTTATTTTAGTGGTGTGTCATTTTTAGTTACTTTTGTGTTTTAGTAAAGATAAGTTACGCATGGGTTTTGAATTTCTGTGTGTATATGTTCACTCGATGTGGTTTTTACATACATTCCGTGTTTGTACTTCTTTATACAAGTTTCAACTCTCAAGCTAACTATTTCAAAATTTCAGTGTCACGTAGATTATATACATCGCGGAATCGATTTGGGTAACTTTGATTGGTAATCTATCTCTTTCATGGCAGTGCTACCAAGCTTATACATTTAACTATTAGTTTCAGGGTACATTTAATCTAAGAAGAAGATTTTACACTTGAAGTATAGATTTCTTTAAAATGTTTTAAATGCCATCTTATGTGACGCAACAAATTCCGTTCTTGCAATTAAGTTGATGGGAGATGTGCGTCTGATGTGGCTAAACTTCTTGTATCTATTTGATTTAGATGAACCTTAATGTATATGTTTAATGTTTGAAGTTTATTTTAGTGGTGTGTCCATACATTTAAATTTTTAATTACTTTTATGTTTTAATAAGATGAGTTAACCATGGGTTTTGAATTTCAGTGTATACGTTCACCATATATGGTCTTTGCATACATTCCGTGTTTGTACTTCTTTATACAAGTGCAAAATAAACAGATTTTAAGCACCAAAATAAACATAAAACTTACAAATACACACAAGATATGACAATAAAGACTCCAAGCAAGAACTTGACAAGATGATAAATGTGCAAAATAAACAGATTTTAAGCACCAAAAATGTTGCCATCTAGTGCTGCTTCAAAATAGTGGACATCTTTAACTTCTAGAAAGACAAATGCATCAACTCCATTACCTTCCTTATCGTCGATCAAATAAGCTGAATTTTTCACAGGCATTGTCCCCGGAACCACCCAAACCTGCTTTCCCAAGCCAAAGTCAACTTCATAAAAAGGGAACTTACACCAACTAGTTATTGGAATCGCATTCGTTGATTCAGGATTGTTGGTCATGCCTAAGAAAGAATTCAAAACCATCATTTGCCCTTGTTCGCTATCGTGGTGTACGTTTGAGTAGTCATCCACTGCTTTCGTGACAGATTCGTTTAAAAGATTTGCCAATTCTTCGGTTATGTCAAGAATCGTAGGTTTCGTGGAACAAAGCCCCCAAAGGTTTCCACAAGCATACTTGGGTATTGAAGAAGCCATTTTTTCCCTTAGATTTATTGGCTGGAAGAGCATAGACTCCTAGATAACCATGTGTTGCGCGATACACACCAATGAGAGCCTTCCAAATGATCGCTGATACTAACTGTGCCTTCGACAAGCGTACGCTTGTTTTGACCTTTTCTTTCATGCGGGATATTGCACTCTCACTAAATGATAATTTCTTTCTTGTATATTTGTCTAACATATAATCGTCGGTAGTAAGAGGTAGCTGCATGGAAACCACGAGGTGGGAACAACGAGGATGAGTTGAAACCGGACCCTGTGAATTTGATCTCATTTTCTTCTCGGCTCATGGCAGCCCATGTGTTTAGGAATGTGCATAGTGTCGACGCATCAACAACCGAATGTGTAGCACTTACACCAAGTGCTACCCCTCCACACTCAAAGGTGGTCAACTGAATTGTAACAACAACTTCTTGAGGTTTTGTTTTTAATGGAATAAATTCCTCAAGAAACAAAATATTCACCTCAGGACCAAGAATATTTTCAAGGTTGATATTAACATTGGCTTGTATGAACTCAACACCTTCGTCGTTACAATGAACGTACTGACTATCTTCAACATATCTACCCGCGAGAGGGTAAAACTGTGTCAAGGTTTTTGCTAGGGAATTTTCTAGTTCGAAATTAACAGACTTCGGATCGTGATTCAGATTTTTGCTAAAAAAAGCACGATATTTACATTCACGAGCGGAGCGAGTTCATCGATGAAGCCTTTCTTGTAGTGTTTAAGGTTTGAAGGAGTTGGAACCAATGGTTTTATGAATTTTCTTGCTTCTTTTTGAAACTTCATTGTGATTACTTTATATTCACAAGATCAAGAAGAAAAGTAATTATGTACTTTCACCCAAACCCTAATGACAGTTTATAAATAATATAAGAATTCATAATCTTATTTATACGTACTAAAAAAAACCCATGTTTACATACTTTATTATATATGTATCCATCATTAGTTTGGCTCGGCGACTTATTTGTATTAGTGTAATCTAGTCATATAAATCCATCATTAGTTTGGCTAGGCGACTTATTTGTATTAATGTAATCTAGTCGTATAAGGCATGCTTTTGGATAATAATTGTTTAATTAAATAAAGTTATGTGTGATTTTATTATGGTATTAGTGTGATCTAGTCAACAAAATAAAGTTATGTGATTTTATTATGGTATTAGTGTAATCTAGTCATATAAAGCATGCTTGGAGTCTTTTTCTATTTTTTAACTTTCACCCCTTATATTAGTCTTTAATCCAGTTAATTTCTATTTTTTTTCACATAATTTTCGTTCGTTAACATTTAAAAAACAACTTAATACGCAGTTGTGTTTAATTTTTGTGTATGGACCATCTGATATAAAATTTATTGGTAACTTTGTATTCAAAATAGAGCATTTTTTTGGTGTCAGGCTATTGTGAGTGCCAATAAGTCTTATTGAAATCAGTACTGGTATTCTTTTTTGATGGCTCTCGATCGACATAAAATTTGGTCGATATCCTTTTGGGTATATCACGACTTTATTTTCTGGGTTCTCTTTAGATTGTTATACCGAGTATCGGTATCGTACCAGTAACGTAATGAATCGAATCAATACCCATAAAATATTTGCCGCATAGCGCGACAAGGATCCCACTATTATATATATTAATTGCAAAGGGAGGTACATACACCCGAACTAAGCCACCTCCGCATAGCACGGTAATAATACTAGTTGGAAATATCTTTGAAGATATTGAGGAGCAATCTAAGAAACAAGGCTAAGAGCACTTACAACGGGGTTGTCCGAAACCAAACCACCAATTCCGGATCAACCCAGTTGTACGAGATTGACTTTGCTCGTCCAGTTTGGTGTAGCGGATTGGTCTAGTTTGTTAGTTTGTTTAGTAGGGACCCCCCCCCCCCCCCCCCCCACACACACACGCTTTTTTTTTGTGTAAAAGTGAGATGTAATGTGGATATTTAGAATGGTTTATTGTTAGAGGAAAAAAATAATTTGAAATGTTGAGGTTTGAAATGATGTGATGGGGTTAGATGCTCTAAGTATGTTTTAATACAAATAATATAAAATATAAGCATACTTTTCAAACTAGCATATCAAGTTTTTCTTTAAAAAAAAGCAAACTTACACATCCATTAAATCTGCTCTTAATATTTATACCAATTACCATACCATTTTCTAGAAAGCTATGCCATCTTTGGTCAAGGAAAACCTTGTAAGAAGCCAACCGGGTCATGATCATCGATATTCAATTCTCGAATAAAGAATATCAAACTTTTACTTTTATAAATTTGATTTTATGTGGTTTTGATTAGATCAATGATTAATTATATATTATTATTAAGTCCATTAAGTTTAACCACCTTCTAAATTGATATCCACCGTTAGATCTTGCTGAGATGAAATCTTGAACCACTTGACTTGCTTAACCGTGAAAAAGACAAGATCGTCCCTTAGATCTTGCGACAGTCTGAAAAGGAAGCTATGTCTCATGATTAGCCAGAGATAGATGCTGGTGAAAGGCTGATCATTTATGAGGAGGAAAAAAGTAACAAAAGATAGGTTACGACTGGCACAGGCGTCTGATGTGAGGAGTGTAGCATCTCGAAAAACAGAAAGATGGTTAGCCGACGACCAGAGCATTGGGCGGCTGCAAGGAAGGGAAAACTGTCTGAAAACGAGAAGAATAAAGGAAAAGCAGCCACAAGAAATATGGTTATTATTGGTTAAGAGGATCATCGCAGTTTCTATTTCAAGTTTGTTACATATTACTTTTGGATGCATACTAAAAAAAGATATCAAAGATCCATAAGTTTTGTTTTTATTTATTAGTGAGTGGGACATGCTATTGTGAGATCTGTGACATACAATTGCATTTTTGTTATGGAAGTACTACTGTCACCCTCCCTACCAACCATTAATCATGTTGTAAGTATGAACAAATCATTTTTATTAGTCATTGCTCTAATAGCATGAAATGGGTCTCATTTGAACGAGATGGTAAATCTGGATTGATTATGTAATGTAGCCTTTGTGCTAACTTGCTTCCATGTATAGAATGATGGAAACTTGGGATCTTGACACTTCTCTAATCTTTTTTCTATTTGGAACTTATATCTTTCGGTGCGGGTCAAAACGAATGGGCAGAGCTGCAAACAAACTATATCATGTTCTTAGTAAAGATGGAGATAGAAGTATTTTTTGGGATACCCCTAAACTTGTCAACTAGATGGGTCCTATTTTCAGTTGCAGTTAAGCATGGTGTGGACAACCAATATAACCAACCCAGACAACTTATAGGTTAACCAGATCCGATCCGTCCCAGAAAAGCTTGCCAACTACCCCTAGATGTTGCATCTATTAGTGGTTACAACGGCTGGAGCTGAAGTTATAATGATGGGTTCACTTTATCAGAACACGATGGCCAATAGATGCAATACATCCTGTGCAATTTACATGATTCGGTTTGTAGCAGGCTTGAGTTTCGGAACCGGCCACTGAGCCATCGCCCCCTCAGCAATAAAATCACTTATTAATATAAACTAGCCGGCCACTGGGCCATCATCGTCCCTCAGCAATAAGATAACATATTAACATAAACTACACTGCTTTACTGGGCCAGCAACTGATGGAACCATTAAGATTATCAAAACAATACCAGTCATTACTCAGTCAAAACAATGCCACATTAACTACCCAACTTATATCATTATGTACCCATTCATTGCTTTCATGATACTTACCCACCGGAGGCAATGGCGGTCCTCCTTCCATCAACCACTCTCATCTTCAACAAACCACCATTAAGTAACAATCTTTTACTCCCACTCACTCTACCCATCTGTTCAAATCCCAAAAAAACAGTTTCTAAACACTTGATAACCAATGCTAAACCAAATGCTTTTGTCTCCAGGTTCGGTCCTGACCAACCAAGAAAAGGATCTGATGTCCTAGTGGAAGCACTAGAGCGCGAAGGCGTAACTAACGTCTTTGCGTATCCAGGTGGCGCCACCTTGGAGATCCACCAAGCACTAACACGGTCATCCATCATACGCAACATCCTACCTCGCCATGAGCAAGGAGGTGTATTCGCCGCAGAGGGTTACGTGTCACACCCCGACCCGCAGCGGATAAGGTGATCGGGGCATGATTGGGTTATCATCAAAGCTCATGACATTTATTAAACGTTTCATATTCATTAATACAAATTAAATGGAAATTTACAATAATGTTACAACATGATCTAACTAACAATCTAACTTCTTTGTTCTCTTCTAAGGCATATCCTATGTTATCCTTGCTTCAACCTGTTCACCTGTATCATGTGTAAAAGGTTTTTGGATCAACATAATGTTGGCGAGTGAATCCTATGGAAAACATTTGAACAATTTATTTAAATTGATTATGAAATATGTGCACAACCAAACATGAGTAAAATTAGATGTAACTTGATCGGCAATCATAAGATGTTAAATGAAACACTCATGAATAATAATGGAACAATCAAAGGCACGCGATGTTCAACTCGTCTCTCACGAGGAACTGAGGGGCCTGATGAATGAATTGCATAAACATGATAATATGAATAACACAACTACAAACAATATAAACTCAATGATACACACATGAATAATAATGAATTTGATGTGAAGCACGCGATGTTCTACTCGTCTCCCACGAGGAACTGATGGGCTTAATGTATGAGTTTCATATGACTTGACAAATGGCAATAAGTAAATCACAACAATAAAAACAATCTAAGTTTAAGTCATGATGTGGTATGGCACAAGTTTAAATAAATAAATTAATTAATTTCATAACACATGACACACCCCAAAACGTATAATTTAAAAGGGGAATTGTAAGATTCACTCACAGTGGGTGCGTTCGGTTGATGACGTTGAATGCACGCGAAGTGGTTTTAACCACGAGTGAGATTTAACCTAGATAAATCGCATTATGGTTTGGTAAGTAAACGGATTTTATTAAACTATTTTAGTAGGATTGTTGGGTGTATTTTTGTGAATTTGAGGCTATTTTCTAACCTTAAAAATGTTATTTTTAAGTATTTAAAATTGATTTTTAATTAAAATAATTAAATAAAAATAATAAAAAAATTATTTTATTTTTGCTACAGTGACTTTGACCTGTTGACTTTGACTGGCGTTGACCGGTTCGAGGCATATTGTTGTGCGCTGGGTGAGGCTCGAACCCGAGACCTCCCGTACGCGTGCACGCAGCTCTACCAACTGAGCTACGTGTCTAACCCGTTATATATCCGATTTTAATTTCATATATACATTAATTAGAGTTAACAGAAAATCATTTTTATTTTAAAAACAGTTTAAGCGGACCGGTCTTGCACTCCACAGGTCTCGAACTCGGGACCTGTGGTTTAATCTAACACACAGTCCACCGCTGGACTGTGTGTTCAACATGTTATATCATTCGATTTTTATTATACTTAAATACTATTTATTTATTTCCTTTTCTGCCTTAATTAAAAAGAGGAGATAATTGTCCGAGTCGGTGCTGAAGACCGGACTCGAACTCGTGACCTGTGATATAAACAAACACACAGTCCACCGCTGGACTGTGTGTCTAACTTGGTTATTATTCCGGTTATTAATATACTTAACATATATCTAAGGCGACTCCGGTTCAGTAAACAAAAAAAATGGATTTTATTAAGGCAGCGTGTGTGAGACGGGATTCGAACTTGAGACGTTTTGCGTTTTATATGTGCACACAGTCCACCGCTGGACTGTGTGTCTAACCCGATTAATTTCATGATTTATATTATACTTATAACATACTGAAATTCATCGTCTTCTTCACTGAAATATAACCAGAGTTCGGAAAATCGGCTGGTTCAAAGTTTTATCGATTTATTAGTGTTTTACAGTTGATTTAGGTGAGATAATTGTGAAAAAGGAAAAGAAATTTGGCGGAGAATTATACCGACTGGATCCTCTGTTTTCCGGCAGAACTCCGGCGACAGAATTCAACTCCGGCGACAGGTTCCTTATAGCAGCTAGTCTCCGGAAAGCTTGGAAAGAGTATGGGTATCTCCGGTATAAGCTTCAGAGGTTCAGAAAAGCTCGGCAATGGGGAAACCGGTTTTCCGGCGACGAACAGGTTTATTCCGGCGAGTGGAATTACGCCGAGAAAAGGTGTGATTTTTGAGCGAAAGTGTTTGTCGTCGGTTGTGGGTGAACTTATAGTGCAAATCGTTGAAGAATCTGGTCTGAATTCCGACTGTATTCGTTTATTAAAATTTCCGGCGGTTTTGAAAAGTGTCGCGGACTTCAAACATCGGTTATAACCGATGTCTGGTTAATGGTTTACGTTATAACGTAAATCGTAGTTAAGACTCGCGAGAATTTCGGGATTCCGACGACTGAACCGTTTGGGCGCCGGTTTTGAATTTGTAACGACACTTTATCAATTAAATGATTTTATTATACAACAAACAAAGTCCGTGGCGCAGTGGTTTATGTGTGTGAGTTAAGTTTGCTGAACTGACTCGGTACAGACCCGGGTTCGAAACCCGGCAGAGGTAATATATTTTTATTTTGCGATTTTTGATAGTTTTTCAAAAACTAAATATATTCCCGTATAATAATTGATTACGGATCGTTTAAAAATATTTTGGGCATTTAATTCGCAACGAAAATTTTGACTGACTGTTCGGTTGATAAACGGAGCGGGTTTGGTAAATCCGTTTTTGACGGATGTTACAGTATCCCCTGCTTTTTAGAAATTTCGTCCCGAAATTTAAATAATGATATATTTTGACTAAAAGGATGATGATGTTTTGTTTGACAGTTGTATGCTTAACAAAATAAGGGCTTAAGTTTTTGTTTGAGGCGGTAACGTTCCTTGTAAGGGTTAAGTACCCTGTTCAGGAATCGCTTTTTGTCGCCTACTGTATAAGTATTGATAAACAGGAATGATTTGCTAAAAATGATATCATGCATAAGAGTTTAGATACGTTTGGGAAAATATGGTTATATCCTAAGGCAAAACTTCTAACACTACAATCTACATGGAACATAAATAAAAACACAACAGCTGATATTTGAACATAAGTAAGCACAACAGCCAATATTCAAACATGAATGAACACATCAGCAAATATTTGAACATGAATAAACATAACAGCAAATATTCGAACATGAATAAACACGACAGCAAATATTCGAACATGAATAGACACATCAACGAATATTTGAACATGAATAAACACAACAGCAAATATTCGAACATGAATAGACACATCAGCGAATATTTGAACATGAATAAACACAACAGCAAATATTTGAATCCACATTCTGATAACATATATGTTTGAATGATGGAAGTTCCTCTCTCGTTTGTTATGATGGAGAGGTTAGTTTATGTAGAAATGGAACACAATCCAATCTCTTTAAATAACATGATGATATAAATGTATCACAAATTCCAACCAAGGCAATACTAAATCCTACATGGAACTTCTCATAACCGCCTGATAATGCCTCTGATCCTTTGGCAAGAATACTTATATATAGGAAGTACCAGCGGCGTATCCACCATATTCTTGCCAAATTTTTATTAGTTTTATCCACAAGTTATGATTGGTTACCAAGAAACTAATAAATCCTACATAGAACTTCTCATAACCGTCCGATAATGCCTCTGATCCTTTGACAAGAATACTTATATATAGGAAGTACCAGCGGCGTATCCACCATATTCTTGTCAAATTTTCATTGGTTTTATCAGTGAATTATGATTAGTCCTATAATTCTACAATCAATACAACAAACATAAATTACTGAAATGAAATATATCTGTGCGATCAAGGCTCAATCGAACGGAGCCGATCGTATTGCATGTACTGAAAATGAGATGGATGTGCGCTCAAGGCTCAATCAAACGGAGCCGAACGTATTGAATGTACTGAAATTGAAATTGTGGGCTCAAGGCTCAATCAAACGGAGCCGAGCGTATTGCATGTACTGAATATGAATAACTTAACCACACAAACAGCCTATGCATGGAACCTCTCATAACCGCCTGATAATGCCTCCGATCATTTGACAAGAATACTTATATATAGGAAGTACCAGCGGCGTATCCACCATATCCTTGTCAAATTTTCATTGACTTTATCCGTAAGTTATGATTAGTTCTATGCGACTCTACAACAAACACAACAACCACAAGATACTGATAATGAAATTGTATGTGCGCTCAAGGCTCAATCAAACGGAGCCGAACGTATTGAATGAAATTGTATGTGCGCTCAAGGCTCAATCAAACGGAGCCGAACGTATTGAATGTACTGAAATTGAACAACTTAATCTAAACAACCATCACACAATCAGCCTATGCATGGAACCTCTCATAACTGCCTGATAATGCCTCCGATCATTTGACAAGAATACTTATATATAGGAAGTACCATCGGCGTATCCACCATATCCTTGTCAAATTTTCGTTGACTTTATCCGAAAGTTATGGTTAGTTCGATGCGACTCTACTACAAACACCACAACCATAAGATACTGATAATGAAATTGTCTGTGCGCTCAAGGCTCAATCAAACGGAGCCAAACGTATTGCATGAACTGGAAATGTAAATTGAAATGTGCGCTCAAGGCTCAATCAAACGGAGCCGAGCGTATTGCATGTATTGAAATGTAAAATGAAATAACCGATCAAGGCTCAAACAAACGGAGCCGATCGTGCGGGCACGCCCTGATCAACCCATAATAAAATGGGGATCAAACTCAACCTCGATGGATGGGGAGCTACGGCCTCGGCAAAAGCATATACTGAAAACAATATATAATATATAATATCCAATAATTTCTCTAACAGTCTACACATGTGATAAAGAAAAACATAAGACTAAACAATAGGAGTTGAATCTGGATCTTCGGCGAAGAGGACTAGCTGAGTATCTTCGTTTGGGTCGTCATTATCTTCGACAGGGTTGGCGTTGATATTGAAGACTCTTCCTCTTGCTGGTGGCATAGTGGTTGGGTTTTCTTGGTTTACTTGGTTAACTGGGTTTGATTGGGCTTGAGTGTTGATAACATTAACCAATTGAGGGCATGTGTTTCTAAAGTGGGTAGGGTCGCCACAATTGAAACAAGCTCGAGCATATGGGAACATGGGGTATTGGGGTTGGTGATAAGTTTGGGCCATGTTTTGAGTAGGGGAAGAGGTTTGGTTTTGAAAGGTGCGACAAACATTGCTCAAATGACCATAGCGTCCACAAGTTGCACATAGACGACAAGGTAGAGTATGGGGATGGTGATAAAAACAGTTGTTGCATCGAGGGTGAGGTCCAAGATATGGTTTCTTATTTGGGTAAGCTGAGTTGGGTGCCACTTGGGTGATTGGGATAGCTCGGATGGGTATGGCATGAAAAACGGGTTGATTTCGTTGAGTAGCAGCGAAAAGTCGCCCGACTCTTCTTCTCTTAGGATTGGGTTGAGAAGGGGATTCAGTTTGAGTGGAGTCGGAGGTTTCAGTCGATTCTTTATCCTTCTTTTTCTCCTCCTTGAAGTCTTTGTTTCGGATTCGGTTCTCGGTGAGCTCTGTTGCTAGCTCCATTGCTGCTTCCAAAGTTGCAGGCTTGGTACTTATCACAGGGTCTTGAATCTTTGACGGAAGACCACGAATGTAGTGCTCGATCAAACGGTAGAGGGGAGTAAACATGTTGGGAACCATTTGATGTAATTCGAGGAACCTTTTGTTGTAGGTGGTGTGGTCTCCTTCCATTTGCTTCAATGAGTAAAATTCATCTTCTAACTTCTTGATTTCGCTCCTTGGGCAAAATCGTCTGGTCATGATTTCCTTCAATTCGTTCCAAGTTAAGGACATGGCATCTTCCACACCTCGTTTGGACTTCTCTGTATTCCACCAAGTAAGTGCTATCCCATATAATCGACCGGTAGCATAACGCACTTTGCGATCATCAGGACAATCGCAATTTAGAAAAGTATTCTCCATTTCTTCAAACCAATGGAGGAGAGCGGTGACGCCTTCAGTCCCTTTGTATTTCGGAGGGTCGCATGATTTGAAATGCTTGTAGGTGCATTTAGTGGTATTTGGGGGAGAGTTGAAAATGTTTTGGTTTGCTTGATTGACAGGATTATTGGTAAGTGCTTGTTGAACTTGGATTACCATGTTGGGTATTACGGCAGCCATTTGTTGAGCGATTAAGGTAGCCATGCGTTCGCGGGCTTTTCTTGCTCTCGTCTTCCTACGGGCGAGGTTAGAAGACATCTACAATGAATACATGACAAGAGTATGAGTTGGATGCTTTTGGGATCACGGGTCGCATTCAAGAATGAACATTCATAAAATAATTATACAAAAATACTACATCCATAGGATGTCTTGGGCTTTGCTCGCTGTTAGGCCCGTCATGCCGCCATACTTTACCTGTGTAATCATGTGGGCCCCCATGAATACCGGTTTTTCATATGGTTCGCACGGTTTCTGCCTGGTTGCGTACACAAAAACCCGGAGAAAATCGAGAAATATGTATGCAACGTGTGATGTTCGGAATGTGTCCAGGTGTAGACACGGTGACACCTCAAAGTAGGGTTAGTTCGAACGACGTTTGGTGTGGCATGCTTTGGCCTAATAGGTCCTTCGTACTCTCATCGTTGGTCCCCAGGTAGGCAAACTGGTCCGTTATATTGGATTTATACGAATGCCAGCCTAGACAGGACGTTCCGACTACCGGTACTCGTACCCTTCCAGTTACTACATGCCCGTCGCAGAACTTACTTTGATGAGATTTGAAAATTGCACAAAATCTTTGGATAATGAGAATATGAAAATAAATTGAATTCATGAATATCGATATGTGTATAATGAATATGTATATATGTATAATGAATATGTATATAAGCATGTATGTTTGACTGAAATGTAAACAAATATGAAACAAATAAATATCACAAGTTTGTATGTAACCACCTAATCAATTTAAAATTTAGGCAGACTATAGTATAGGCTCTAAGGGTCTAATAACCTATCCTATATCCCTATAGTCATGGCTCTGATACCAATCTGTCACACCCCGACCCGCAGCGGATAAGGTGATCGGGGCATGATTGGGTTATCATCAAAGCTCATGACATTTATTAAACGTTTCATATTCATTAATACAAATTAAATGGAAATTTACAATAATGTTACAACATGATCTAACTAACAATCTAACTTCTTTGTTCTCTTCTAAGGCATATCCTATGTTATCCTTGCTTCAACCTGTTCACCTGTATCATGTGTAAAAGGTTTTTGGATCAACATAATGTTGGCGAGTGAATCCTATGGAAAACATTTGAACAATTTATTTAAATTGATTATGAAATATGTGCACAACCAAACATGAGTAAAATTAGATGTAACTTGATCGGCAATCATAAGATGTTAAATGAAACACTCATGAATAATAATGGAACAATCAAAGGCACGCGATGTTCAACTCGTCTCTCACGAGGAACTGAGGGGCCTGATGAATGAATTGCATAAACATGATAATATGAATAACACAACTACAAACAATATAAACTCAATGATACACACATGAATAATAATGAATTTGATGTGAAGCACGCGATGTTCTACTCGTCTCCCACGAGGAACTGATGGGCTTAATGTATGAGTTTCATATGACTTGACAAATGGCAATAAGTAAATCACAACAATAAAAACAATCTAAGTTTAAGTCATGATGTGGTATGGCACAAGTTTAAATAAATAAATTAATTAATTTCATAACACATGACACACCCCAAAACGTATAATTTAAAAGGGGAATTGTAAGATTCACTCACAGTGGGTGCGTTCGGTTGATGACGTTGAATGCACGCGAAGTGGTTTTAACCACGAGTGAGATTTAACCTAGATAAATCGCATTATGGTTTGGTAAGTAAACGGATTTTATTAAACTATTTTAGTAGGATTGTTGGGTGTATTTTTGTGAATTTGAGGCTATTTTCTAACCTTAAAAATGTTATTTTTAAGTATTTAAAATTGATTTTTAATTAAAATAATTAAATAAAAATAATAAAAAAATTATTTTATTTTTGCTACAGTGACTTTGACCTGTTGACTTTGACTGGCGTTGACCGGTTCGAGGCATATTGTTGTGCGCTGGGTGAGGCTCGAACCCGAGACCTCCCGTACGCGTGCACGCAGCTCTACCAACTGAGCTACGTGTCTAACCCGTTATATATCCGATTTTAATTTCATATATACATTAATTAGAGTTAACAGAAAATCATTTTTATTTTAAAAACAGTTTAAGCGGACCGGTCTTGCACTCCACAGGTCTCGAACTCGGGACCTGTGGTTTAATCTAACACACAGTCCACCGCTGGACTGTGTGTTCAACATGTTATATCATTCGATTTTTATTATACTTAAATACTATTTATTTATTTCCTTTTCTGCCTTAATTAAAAAGAGGAGATAATTGTCCGAGTCGGTGCTGAAGACCGGACTCGAACTCGTGACCTGTGATATAAACAAACACACAGTCCACCGCTGGACTGTGTGTCTAACTTGGTTATTATTCCGGTTATTAATATACTTAACATATATCTAAGGCGACTCCGGTTCAGTAAACAAAAAAAATGGATTTTATTAAGGCAGCGTGTGTGAGACGGGATTCGAACTTGAGACGTTTTGCGTTTTATATGTGCACACAGTCCACCGCTGGACTGTGTGTCTAACCCGATTAATTTCATGATTTATATTATACTTATAACATACTGAAATTCATCGTCTTCTTCACTGAAATATAACCAGAGTTCGGAAAATCGGCTGGTTCAAAGTTTTATCGATTTATTAGTGTTTTACAGTTGATTTAGGTGAGATAATTGTGAAAAAGGAAAAGAAATTTGGCGGAGAATTATACCGACTGGATCCTCTGTTTTCCGGCAGAACTCCGGCGACAGAATTCAACTCCGGCGACAGGTTCCTTATAGCAGCTAGTCTCCGGAAAGCTTGGAAAGAGTATGGGTATCTCCGGTATAAGCTTCAGAGGTTCAGAAAAGCTCGGCAATGGGGAAACCGGTTTTCCGGCGACGAACAGGTTTATTCCGGCGAGTGGAATTACGCCGAGAAAAGGTGTGATTTTTGAGCGAAAGTGTTTGTCGTCGGTTGTGGGTGAACTTATAGTGCAAATCGTTGAAGAATCTGGTCTGAATTCCGACTGTATTCGTTTATTAAAATTTCCGGCGGTTTTGAAAAGTGTCGCGGACTTCAAACATCGGTTATAACCGATGTCTGGTTAATGGTTTACGTTATAACGTAAATCGTAGTTAAGACTCGCGAGAATTTCGGGATTCCGACGACTGAACCGTTTGGGCGCCGGTTTTGAATTTGTAACGACACTTTATCAATTAAATGATTTTATTATACAACAAACAAAGTCCGTGGCGCAGTGGTTTATGTGTGTGAGTTAAGTTTGCTGAACTGACTCGGTACAGACCCGGGTTCGAAACCCGGCAGAGGTAATATATTTTTATTTTGCGATTTTTGACAGTTTTTCAAAAACTAAATATATATTCCCGTATAATAATTGATTACGGATCGTTTAAAAATATTTTGGGCATTTAATTCGCAACGAAAATTTTGACTGACTGTTCGGTTGATAAACGGAGCGGGTTTGGTAAATCCGTTTTTGACGGATGTTACATTACGCACGGGCCTCTGCTTTAACTGGTGTATGCATATCTACTTCGGGTCCTGGAGCTACAAACATGGTGAGTGGGCTTGCGGGCGCGCTTCTTGATAGCGTCCCAATCGTTGTCCTTACTGGACAAGTACCTCGTTTGATGATCGGTACTGATGCTTTCCAAGAAACTCCCATTGTTGAGGTATCACGCTCCATTACAAAACATAACTACCTAGTATTGAATGTACAAGATATCCCATGTGTAGTTCATGAAGCTTTCTATGTTGCGTCATCTGGTCGGCCTGGGCCGGTTTTAATTGACATCCCAAAAGACATACAACAACAATTGGTTGTGCCCAATTGGGATGAACCCATGAGGTTAGCTGGTTACATGTCCAGGTTACCAAAACCTCCAAGTGAGACATAAAAGAAGTTGATTGGAAGATTGATTACTATTCGAAGAATGCAAGAGTACATATAGGGTGAAACCCCACAATTACAGGCAATAATAAAGGAATATACATGGAAACTTATATCAACTTTAACTATACATTTAATCTAGAATATTTTCATATTATTTGATTGCATTATTTACGGGATTATTTACGTGAGTTGTTGATGTTGATGCATGTGTTGTAATACGCCCCCGCAAGATGGAGGTTCCGTCAGAAACTCCAATCTTGGATCGTAACTTTAAAAATGGAGCTCGAGCGAGTGGTTTAGTGAGAGTGTCCGCCAGTTGATCCGTGGAGTTGATGTGTTGGACCCGTAGGGTGCCAGCTGCTACTTTTTCACGAACAAAATGATAATCTAAAGCAACATGTTTCATACGCGAATGATAAACGGAATTAGCACACAAGTAAGTGGCTCCGGTGTTATCACAGTAGAGTCGAGGTGACACGGTCATGAGAGACCGAGTTCGGTGAGAAGATTTTCAACCCATGCAAGTTCGGCAGTGGCCTTTGCAGGAGCTTTATATTCAGCCTCGGTAGAGGACTGAGAAACTGACTTTTGGCGAGCAGATTTCCAAGATATGATATTGCTACCGAGATAAAGAATGTAGGCCGTTGTAGAGCGACCGGCTGTGGAGACGCCTCCCCAATCGGAGTCAGAAAAGGCCGTGAGCTCTAAGGGAGATTTCTTGTTCAAAAACAATCCGTGATAAAGTGTTCCCTTAAGATAACGAAGCAAATGCTTGAGGGCCTGCCAATGTGTTTGAGTCGGTTGATGCATGAACTGAGAGAGCCTGTTTACAGCAAAGGAAATATCCGGTCTTGTGAAAGCAAGATATTGAAGAGAACCCACGAGCTTACGATACGGTGTAGGATCAATGTTTGGAGTTCCATCTTCAAGTGTCAGAACTTAAGACGAACATAGTGGTGTTTGAACTGTTTTAGCTCCATCCATGCCGTGCGTAGTCAATAGATCATGTATATGTCGGTGTTGGGACAAAAACAGACCGTGTGTAGTGGGGATAAGTTCGACTTAGGGTACCCCAAGTCTTTAACCGAAAACCGAGATGCAAGGCTGTTAACAAACTCATCCATGAACGCATTGTTGTTGCTTTTCAAGAGAATGTCGTCCACGTAAACTAAAAAGTAGCACATGATACCATTGCTATTATAGATGAAGAGTGAAGCATCCGCATGGGATTTGGTAAAACCGAAATCAACCAAGAAGGATGTGAGAGCCATGTACCATGCACGGGGTGCCTGTTTTAGGCCGTACAGGGACCATCAGAGCTTGCATACATGAGTCGGGAGTTGCGGATGTATATGACCAGGAGGTTGTATCATGTATACTTCCTCTTGCAAGTGCCCATACAGAAACGCATTGTTGACGTCCAGTTGACGTAAGGACCATCCCCGAGATAAGGCAATAGTAAGAACGGTGTGTATAGTTACGGGCTTTGTAACGGACTGAATGTGTCGAAATAATCTTTCCCGTATTCTTGTAAATAACCTTTGGCTACTAAACGTGCCTTGTATTTATCAACACTACCATCGGGGCGTCGTTTTATGCGGAAAACCAATTTGCATCCAATCGGTTTGCTAGAGGGTGGTGCAACAAGTTCCCATGTTTGATTCCGGAGTAAGGCATTGTACTCGTCATCCATGGCCTTACGCTAAAGTGGATCTTTGGATGCTTGAAGATAGGTGTTTGGTTCAAGAGATTGCGGCATAGGATGAACAGTGGTGGAATTGACGAAGTGTGTGTTAAAGTATTTTGAATTTGGTTTTAGATTTCTTGGAGGCAAGGAGGAGGGTGGGGTTGCGTGTGTGGATGAAGAAGTGGTGGATGAAATTGATGGGTCTGAGTTGGGATCAGTGTGTAAAGATTTTGAGGTAGAAATAGATGGAGAGGAGGGAACACTAGGAGTGGGGGTTATCGAAGATGTAGAGATGGGATTAGGAGTGGTGGGTTCATGGGGAGATGCATGTGGGGTAGGGAAGGATAATGATTCATTATGAGAAGGTGCATGTGTTGTATTATGTGAAGTGGATAAAATGTCTGTGGGATTAGGAGGCACATGCAAAGGTGGTACATGTGAGGAGATGGGTAGGTTTGTAGATGGCACGTGCACTAGGGATGTAGGAGTGGATGAAGTAGATAAAAGATCATTAGTGGTTGGTAGAGGATGTGGTGTGGAAGAGTTACCTTTGGAGGGATAAATGTCCTTGACAAAAACCACATGTCTAGAATGATATAAACGATTGGTTCGAGAATCCAAACATTTGTAGGTGGACTTCGATGTGGAATATCCTAAAAAATGCATGGTTGAGAATGAGGTTTTAATTTGGATGTGGCATAAGGTTTAAGCCACGGATAGCATAAACATCCGAACGTTTTAAGTTTGGTATAATTTGGCGATGCACGGTAAAGCATTTGATATGGTGACTTGGATTGAAGAATTGGCGTAGGGAGGCGATTTATTAGATAAACCGCCGTTTGGAACGCATGAGACCAAAAAGAGAGCGGTAAACCGGCATAGTGGAGTAGGGCAAGGCCGGTTTCCACAATGTGCCGGTGACGGCGCTCAGCGATTCCATTTTGCTCAGGTGTGTGTGGGGGGGGGGGTGGTATAGTGGGAGATCCCCACGGATTGGAGAAAAGGCCGAAGACCGATGTATTCACCACCATTGTCAGTAAAAAGTGATATGATTTGGGTTTGAAATTTTTTTTCCACGAGTAGTTTAAATTGTGGGAAAATAGTGGACACATCGGATTTGCGTTTGATAGGGTAAAGCCACACATATTTAGAATAGTAGTCGACAAACACAACATAATACGCAAACCTGTCAATAGACTTTTGTACCGGGCCCCATACATCCGAGTAAAGGAGTTGTAATGGCTTAGTGGCAACAAACGAGTTTGGTCCAAATGGCAACTTGTGACATTTATTAATACACACGATTGACAATGTAAGGTAGAAAATGACAAGGATTTAAAACTAAGACCAAGGTCTTTACAAAGAAGTTTAAAAATACGAAAGCACGGATGTCCAAGTCGATGATGCCATTGGAGTGGTGACGAGGTTGTAGTAGTATTAATTTTTGGAAATGAGATGGCTCGATTTAGATAGTAAACATCATTGATGTTCTCCCCCCCGCATGCTGGGCGCCCCCGTTTTCAGATCCTTCACAAAAAAATTAAAAGGAAAGAATTCAACAGAGACATGATTAGTACGACATAATTTTGCAACCGATATTAAATTATTACGCATGGTAGGAACACATAAAATATCGGGTAAAGATAATGATTTGGTTTTAGTAGAAAATTGAGTTGAACCAATGTGAGATATAGAGAGACCCGTACCATTACCGAGAACAATTTCATCGGGGCCGCCATATTCGGAAACCGATGAAAGTGTGGCTGGGCATGAGGTTAGGTGATACGAGGCACCACTGTCCATCATCCACATGTGAGATCCCGGAGCCGAAGTGGCTGTGTTAACCGTAGGATTAATCGAGTGACCGTGGACTGCAATTTGATTGTCTTTTAGAAACCGAGCGAGCTTGCGGCAGTCACGAGTGTCATGACCCGAGATGTTACAGAAGTTACAAAATAGATTTGCACGGGTACCAGATGAACTCGATTGGAACTTGTTAGACTGGGGTGTTCGTTGGGATGAGGCAGGCAACTGAACCCGGGCACTGCGATTTGTGAAGTCGGGGTACGAACGGGTCGTGTTTCGAGCTTGCTGCCTTTGGGTAGCATTGGCGGTAGCAACAATGGGAGCTATGGGTTCAGCCGATTGCAATGAATGTTCAAAGTCCACTAGTTTGTCAAATACTTCCGGATACGAAACCGTGGTTTCACGGACCTTAAGAGCAGCGGTAATGTTGGCGTATTCATCACCAAGTTGGGTGAGAATGTGGACCATAAGATCCTCCTCGCTGACAGGACTTTGAACAAGCGCCAATTCACCGGCAATGGAGCGCATCTCATTGAGGAAATCGGTGACAGATCTGCTGCCCTTGGGGTTTTTTTGCAAGTTTTGTCTTCAAAGAAATTATTTTGGAGCGGGATTTGCTTGCAAAGGAAGCGGTTAAACGATCCCAGGCATCCTTGGCAGTGGTTGCCGAAGCGATGAGCGGTTGAATATCATCAGAACAAGAGCCGAGAAGAGCACTAAAGATGACCTGATCTTGTCGAAACCAGGTGGCATAAGCGGGGTTGGATTTGACGGTATCGTTGTCAGTAAGTGTTTTTGGGGGAGCCGGAGTAGCTCTGGTGATGAAGGCTTCAAGTTCGAGACCGATGAGCGTGGATTGCACATGGCGTCTCCAAACAGAGAAGTTTTGTGAAGTAATTTTGATGTTGAAATGGGTAGAGGCTATGATGGTGATGATGGTATTTGAAGCTGCCATGGTAACAAGGAAGATGAAAGGAAAAAAAGAACAGGAAAGGATCGATGGGAATACTCGTGAGAGTTTGTCTAGGCTCTGATTACCATAAAGAAGTTGATTGGAAGATTGATTACTATTCGAAGAATGCAAGAGTACATATAGGGTGGAGCCCCACAATTACAGGCAATAATAAAGGAATATACATGGCAACTTATATCAACTTTGACTATACATTTAATCTAGAATATTTTCATATTATTTGATTGCATTATTTATTGGATGTTATTGTTCCACATCAAGAACATGTTTACCCATGATCCCAGCTGGAGGGGGTTTTAACGATATTATAAGTAAAGGTGATGGCAGAACACAAAAATGAACTTTATTAATGTCATCAGGAACACAATAGGAATACTATTATTACTACTATATCAAATAAAATGGTTAGTAAAGCATTGTGTGTGAGATGTTATAATACATGCAGTATGTACCTCATTGGTGGAAGTTATCTTCAATCTTGCAATTACAAAGAAATCCGATTCTAAAGCCCATATGCATCGGTGGTTGCATCATAGAGATACCAAGTCATCATGATACCATTATACATTGGCTTCTCGGATCTGCAAATCATATACCGAAAGAGAAAATAAAACAAGTAATAATATATCTGTTAAAAGAATCCATTCAGAACAAGAAAGGCATGATATTTCCTATCAAGATCATGATTTAATCTGAAAAGTAGCGATGACAATTTTGACCCATTTATGTAGTCGATTTGTGTTGTGTTTTATCTCAGACAGGTCAAATGAGCTTAATGAGAACCGGTCAAATACGTTCTGAAAGTCTAATTCAAAGATAAGGAATTTAAGATTATAATTGTAATAACAATTTTTTAAAACATCTAGTATTTATTAAATATAAGCAGGGCGTTTCCGTGGATCAACCCAAACCAAACTGACTTGGCCCCTGCTAAAGAATGGTTTGTTTCACCCTGTTGCCCTACCCGGATTCACCTCACTTGTAAAAACGGATTAACGTTTATAAGCTTACCGTTCTCGTGCTTATATAAGGCTGTAACTTCAGTAATGAATCATGAACTTTACTTTCATCACTATTATTTAAACACCTCTCAAGTTATTTAAACAGTTTGCATCTGACTCCAACAGCGATGATCGATTATCATATGATGAAGTGTTGGTTGCTGCATGTCCAGAAAGATCTGAACGGGACACCTGGTGATTCTCATTTGTATGGTCATGTAAAGGTAAAACATGATTTTGATAACATGAATTATGAGAGTCGATAGACTTCTGTCGAAGTTATCTACATAATCGAATTTCTGTCCAATTAACAGACCGCTAGATTGTTCACTTCCATCTTCATAGATTTGCAATTCTTCATACGGTAATAACATGTAGACGAAAGCCATAAGTATCTTCAAAACTCTACTTATAAATCTGCAATAAACTAGAAGTTAATTCCATGGCATTTGATACCTTGGCAAGATCTGCCTCAGAAACCCGAACTCGATCAACTAGGTCCATTTCACCACCATATTTCAACACAAAACTTTTTCTGTTATGTAAATGCTCTGCACTTGCAAGATGGCTGATTGCTTTCTCACCGACAAAAGAACATAAATTCATTTGAATGTTTTTAATGTCGTAAGGCTATGTGTTGTGGATTAACTAATGCTTCAACACACAGTGCATACGTAACGTAACATCATCCCAATCATCACCAAGTTTTGGTACATTAATTTATTTATTGGTTGATTTTACATCAACTGATCATCATTCATATCCATAGATTTCCATGGTTAACCAAAAATAAAGAACTTGTCAATGATTCCATATTCATCACCACGAGAAGAATTACCGCGACACACAGTGGTGTTCGATCTTGTTTTTCTATTCCCATTCTTGCCAGACCATGGTCCGCTTTCGCTGGTCAAACTACGGTAGGATCGATCTCTCTCTTCGATCTACAAATAGGCCTCTTTTTCGACGCAGCCTGACCACAGTCACCAGCCTCCGCCACCTGCCAATTTTGACACACCACCACAGGACCACGGTCGCTGGGTGTGGATTCACGATTTATATCTTTTCTTTTCTTTTCTTTTTCAACAAGGACCTTTATTCCATCCCCCGGCTCGCCATGGCCGACAAAGACGAAACCACTGCTATATTTACCAATTTAGTTTACCATTTCGGGTGGGAAGCCATTGACCGCATTACCGTCAAAGTAGTATACATCTTTCTGTGATCCAACAGTTTTGTTGTTGTACCTAGCCGTCGCCTGACCACGGTCATGCCACCGCTCTTTTGTAGAACTACGATTCTCTGTTGCACCCCGTTGCAAAACAACGGATCAATGACATTGGAGAATATAAAGAATATGGATTATTTCTTTTGACAAAATTAAGCAGCTTGTGGATTTTTTTTTGCAGAATTTTGCCCTATAGCTGCAGGCAAGCCAAACCCCATAGCCCCGAGCCCGCCTGAAGTCACCCATTGTCTAGGCCTGTTGTACTTGTAAAACTGGGCTGCCCACATCTGATGTTGCCCGACCCCAGTAGTTATGATCGCGTTTCCACACGTCAGTTCTTCGAGCACTTGGATTGAATACTGAGGTGGAATAGCATCCCCAAATGTTTTAAAAGTCAACGGGTTACTCGCTTTCTGATGCATTACTTCCTGCTTCCATGATGAAAAATAAGATTCTTATTTTCACTTCTTTCCAAAATCTTGTTTAGTCCTTGTAAAGCAGTCTTTATATCCCCATATGTAGACAAATGAGGCTGCTTATTCTTTCCTATCTCTGCAGGATCAATATCGATATGAACAACTTTTGCTCGACTCGCAAAAGTTTCAATCTTTCCAGTCACACGGTCATCAAACCGGACGCCAAATGCCAACAAGAAGTCACTTTTATCAATGGCGTAGTTAGCATAAACGGTGCCATGCATCCCAAGCATGTGAAGCGACAAATCATGAGAACCGGAGTATGTTCCAAGTCCCATCAAAGTATTAGGGACTGGAATCCTGGTAAGCTCTACAAAACGAGCCAGTTCATCACTCTAGTTCATACAACCACCACCTACATACAAAACCGGTTTCTTCGATTCCTTTATGAAGCACACAATTTGTCGTAAAAGTGACTCATTTGGAGGCTTTGGTAACCTGGACAAGTAACCAGCTAACCTCATAGGTTCATCCCATATGGGTACTATAAATTCTTGTAGTATGTCTTTTGGGATGTCGATCAAAACAGGCCCTGGTCGACCAGATGATGCAAGATAGAAAGCCTCCCGAACAATACGTACTAGGTAGTTATGTTTTGTCATGGAACGCGATGCCTCGACGATGGCTGTATCTTGGAAGGTGTCGGTGCCCATCATGTTTCGAGCCACTTGGTCCGTAATGACAACAAGTTGGACACTATCAAGAAGAGCATCTGCAAGCCCACTCACAATATTTATAGCTCCAGGACCTGAAGTGGCAATGCATACACCAGTTAAACCAGAGGCCCGGGCATAACCCTCTGCAGCGAACACACCGCCTTGCTCATGGCAGGGTAGGATGCAGCGTATGATGGATGACCGTGTTAGCGATTGGTGGATCTCCAAGGTGGCGCCACCAGGATAGGCAAAGACATTGGTGATGCCTTCGCGCTCAAGGGCTTCCACTAGGACGTCGGATCCTTTTCTTGATTCAATAGATATCTTAGCTTTCTTTGTATTTATAGCATTCAGGAAAGGTCATTATGTAAATTTTTATAAACATGATTCATTTTGGTTATGAATATATATATTTTGTTGTAGGTTTACTTGATCATAAATAATTTTCTTGTGCTTATTGAAGTTCTTAAAAGTTGATGAAAATAGTGTCTAATGTTTAACCCAAAGTAGGACTTTTCCTTTTGCAAAAAGAGTTCATCTACCACTAACATTTATCTATTCAATGACCTTGATTACTCCCTACACTTTCAAAGGAATAACAATTTTTGTATTTGATCCAACTAAAAAAACAAAGTTAAAATCGTTTAACTTTATGATCAATGGTTTTCATAATTTGAATTATATCTTAAATACATGTATTTTAATTGCATAATTTTTACTTATACATACGTAGCTAATGTATATGTATGTCTATATCAATATCTATATCTAAGATTGATAGGTGTGGTCTCACTGCGTGAGCCATGATAGGATATAGGGAATGAAAATCACAGCGTCGTCACCATCCGCATGCGCCGTTGAAGAAGGCAATGGATACAGTTGGACAACACCACCCTCAATGGCGTGAACACTTCCACATATTTCTTATCTTTTTTTTTTCTAAATAATATAACTAAGTAGCTCAACTAAATTTTGGGTAATGACTTGTACTTGTAAACTTATTCTAAAAATCTAATTGGGCAATAACTTATATGTTTTATAAACACTCACATAAAATTTTTGAAAACCAAGTTTGTTTCAAAAAGAAGTTTTTCTTGGTCTCGGATACAACTTTGGCACGTTTCGATACAAACAATTCAATATAGAATACTCAATGATGATGAGTAGCAAATATTTAATTTTCTTTTGTATTTTAAAAGGCTCGGTTGTATTTAACTTTCCTTTGTATTTTTAATCATATTTATTTAATGTTTTTTAACAATTTGCTCAAAATGAAACTATTTTTATTAAAAAATTAAAAATGATGTGGCACTAGAAAGTAAAACCACACCCACTTTACACTGAAAGAAAGTAAAATCAATTGCGGTGCTGATGTGGTTGTTTTCATAATCATGAAATGTGAAACCACACCCTTTCACTCTAAGACCGTACGACATGGGCGTGGATCAACAACGTTTATGTCTTTCCACGCTGCACACATCATACCGTCGACGACGTTGTGAGTGGCGTTTATGGATGGGGCTGCAATTCTCCACTGGCGTTGTGAAAAATGTGTGTCAACATAGCGCGTTATGAATGGAGTGGCATATAGCTGTTGGACCCCAACAGGATTATTTAAAAAAAGATTTTTGATTTAAAAAAAAATTTTACCACATCTATATAAAAAAATGTTAATTTTTACCATTTTCGCCTCATTCTCTTCTTCCCAATCTTAATTTTTACAAGATCTCTCAACCTTTATAAAAAAATGCATCCACACAACCGCAACTTCGATCCGAACAATCCCTATGGCGTGGGTGAAGTACCGAACAACACTTTCCCTCAATGGTCTCACTCGGTCCGCAACTTCGATCCGAGCATAATGGCGTACGACCAACTTCTTGCGAACCTACCTTCTATGTTTCCACTTCAAATGCAAGCTCAAGGGTCCCCACCTTTTATGTCTCAACCGCTCACTACTCTATACCAAACGTCCCTACAATGGAATCCATACCGAAAACACAACCATCACCACCCGAATCCTCTACGCGACGAAAATACAACCATAAAAAGAAAACCGAGACTGAGAAGAAAAAAATCAAAAAGGGATCGTCGTGTGTTTCCTTGGACAAACGAGGAAGAGTTGGTGTTGACGAAAGTTTGTCTTTCAATTTCGGAGAATTTGGTAATAAGTATATTTTTATTATATTTATTGTAAAAAATAAATTTCATACTTATAATATTTCTTTAATAAGTACCAACCAACATAGTGATGATTTTTGGAAGCGTATAAACGACCTTAAGTGATGATTTTTGGAAGCGTATAACGACCTTTGTCACAAAACCTTGGGACGAGATTTCTATAGTAAAAACGATAGTCTCTAAGTGGTGTGAAATAATTCAAGCCATGACCACCTTCAACGGCCACTACAACAACTTAAGGAACAACCCAAAAAGTGGCGAAACGGGCACCGACTTGTTAACTCGTGTGATGGCGTTGGATTCGGAAGGAAAAAAAGGGGCCACCTTTAGATTTCTTCATTGTTAGGTTGTTGCAAAAAAAACTCCCCAAATTGGGCACAAGTACCTTTAGCGGGACAATCATCGTTCAAAAGCTATGAAAGTTGTTCCTCCACTAGTCGCTTGGATGCTCGTACCGAGTTTGAGATCAACTTAAGCGACGATGATTTTGAAGTAGAGCTCCCACCTGGTAGAGATAAATCAAAAAAGATGGCGCAAAAATCATACCCTACGGGTGATGAAAGAAATCTCGTGTAGGTCGGCATCGAAAATCAAATGACTACGTTCAATATCATTCAACAAGAAAGAAACACCCAGAAAAAGGAAGCCATCGAGATGTTCAAGCAAAAGGAAAGGAAAGGAAAGGAAAGGAAATCGGATATGGAATTTCTCGCTATGAAAATCGATCACCCAGACGACGAAGAGAGGGAAATGTACAAGAAAGTGAAAGAAGAAATAAAGGCATAATATCGTACTTAGTTCGTTTTTTAGCTTTCATTCTGTTTTTTCTTTAATTTAAGTAGTTTTTTTTTAATTTAAATTATGTAACCTTTTTTTAATTTATGTATTTTTTATTTACATTTTCTAATTTTTTGATTATTGTTAATTACTATATAGCTATTTAAAAATACATATTTTATATAAAATAATAATAAAAATAGGTGTCACATGTTGAATAACGTTATTTTTCCATTTCCTTCTCACACCTCACGTCTTGACATAACGCCTCCATTTCTAACGCATACTAATATAGCGTTCATGTGTTGAATAACGTTCACTTTTCAAATTCCTCCCCGTGTAGTCTAATAAATAAGTAATTGTCACATGACTCTTTCATGTGACCCTCAACTTTTTGTAACGGCTAAAGCCTTACCTCGCATGATCATATTAAATTATCATTTTAATCAATTCCATTATCCTATGTAACCCCAAATCAACAATTCATTTCAAACTTAATTTACATATTTTTGAATTCAAATTTTATCATCAATTAAATTTATATTTTAATTCTACAAACTAAAAAATGTTTTTATAACCATGTAAGACCCAATTAAAAAAAACTTCAATTATATATTTAAATATTCAGGGATATATATTTGTTATGATTTGTTGAATCCTAATAAATCTTTTGCTAGTCGAAAGTATTCGAATAATTTATTTATTTTTATTCCCATTTTGATTGATTCATTAAATTTATTTTTAGAAAAGTATTTTAAAATATAATTATTTTGGTCCTAATTCTTAAAGTTTTATTAGTATTAATTATTAAAGATCTGGGATATTTAAAACAACTTACCAATAGAACATCAAATGTTGAATACATATGTATTTAGGACTTATGGATTTTATAAGAAGTATTTAGAGATTTATGATAATTTTTATTATTCAATCTGTGTAATATATACGTCAATAACCTAGTAATGTGATTTAACTAACATTTGCACATTTATAGAATAACCATGGATGTCCGTAAGAATCTTCGACACGTTTTGGGCAAATGGATAACGATACCGGGCATATTCGGTATCGGTGCTAAAACATAGGGAAAATGGATAACAGTATCGATACTAAATATAACTGTTACCAAATATTCATCTCTAGTAACAAAAAAACAATTAAGACTTAAAACACTGTGATGATATTAATTATATTGATAAAGCAAATATATGACAAGCACATCAACTTTTGCATAAACTGTAGTAACAAATCTCTAAACGAACCTGTAGTTTCTAACATACCATTTGTATACATATATCCTAATCGCTATTCTCTACTGTTTGATGGCGAATTTAAAAGGGACGATTCACCCCATTGTATTTAATTTGCAATAATTAGTCAACACTCATAATTTACAAATTAAAGTACAAAACACTCATAATTTTCAAATTTTATAATATAACAATTCTTGAAGCCTCTTATAAACAGTATACTGATTGCACATGAATTGAATATTTATTGATTACAATTGTGCCATCTCTTTTGTTCAATTTTTAACAAAGCCACATTTGTCAAAGTGAATTGATATACTATATTTTAAATCGAATTTGATCTAATAGATCTGTATTTTTTATATCTATGTAATTGTAAATTTCAAACTTTTTACTTTAAATGTAAATCTTGATAAATTTTACTAGGAAAGTTTTATTATAAAAACGTGTTTTTTATTTATTTGTTTTATTCTTTTGATTCAAAGATATTCTGACATTAAGTTTTTTTTCGATTGCTATGGCGAGTACGGGTACTTAAAGAAGTGAAATGATATCAACTAAATTTCTGCCGCGAAGCGCAGAGTTCTCTACTAGTTAAAGTACAAAACAATACTTTTCACTGACGTCGGTAGGTAAAAAGAAATATATAATTACTTTATAAACGGATAACATGATAAAATTTTCAGGTTCGCTTTTATATTTTATGTTTTAAGAAACTTCATGTTGGTTGTTGACCTTTTAGTTTTAGATATATGATTTTTCTAAAAGAAATCAAGTCATATAATTTGAGTTTTTCCCAACTATTGTTGATGGCAAAAATATTTAGCAAAATGGTGGTTATTGAAAACTATTTACTAAAATAGTGTTTCTTATTTATTTTGTGTGTCTTTCCTTTTTAAGCAACATATTAAACTTTATAATATTTCTATTAAATTAATATTTTTATTCTTTAATAATTTATATTTTTCAACAAATTTAATATTTTTTTCTCTGATCGACTTTTTATACTTTTTCTAGCAATAACTCTTTAAAAAATAAACATATTAGTTTTCTTTTTCTTTTCTTATAAAATGAAATCATTATCAATTTCTTTATACTTATATTTACACTTTCTTATGTTTTTAATAAATCATTTAGAAACACTTTTTTTCTTAAACAAGAATTGATCTTTTTCCGTCTTTAACAGTAGTTCAAGACTAATCCAAGTTATTATTACTATGAACATTTTATTAGTTGATTAATTTGATAGAGATATTAAAAAGTTTAATATTTTAATTTAAAAGAAAAGGCACATACAAAATAAATAAGAAACACTATTTTGGTAATAGTTGTTAAAGAACACTATTTTAATAAATATATTTTTTCACCAACACTAATTTAAAAGAAAACCATATCATTTGGGTATTAATCCAAATTACAGTGTAACTAATTTTGGTTAAGATAATCATAAAGCTTTGATTAAATTATTTCTTATCATCTTAAATATATCATTTAATAGTCTCAAATAAGTCAGAACCAAAAAGCACAGATGTTCGATCCTGGATAAACATTGTGCCGTTACCAAATCCTTTGATAAAATGCAACAATAATAAAATGATATTGGTCAAATCTCCTATAATATAAAATTACAAACTCAGTTTAAAGGAATAGTTATATTATGTTAATGGTTACAATTGACGGCCAGCTATTTCTTATTGGTTAATATTGACGGCCAGCTACCTTTCTCTATTATAATTTTGGTTTCCTTATGTAAAATTTTAAAATATATAGCTAAGAAAACAATATTAATTACAAAAGTATTAATTGTGGTAGCAGTTGAATTTTTGTTTTAAAGCATAAAAGAGGTGGTTCGATTCCCCCTCTTGCAAATAGTACACTTATTTTTGTATAATATTTTGATTTTTTTTTATTTCTTTCTAATTTTTGATGTTGTCCATGAACTTTAATTAATTAACAAAATTATAATTATAAACTCAATGAAAAGGAATAGTTATACTCTGCTAATTGTTAGAATTGGCGGCCAACTATTTCTTATTGGCTAACATTGGCGGCCAGCCACCTTTCTCTATTATATTTTTGGTTTCTTATGTGAAATTTAAAAATGTATAGCTAAGAAAACAACATTAATTAAAAAAGTATTAATTGTTGAAGTAGTGGAATTTTTGTTTTAAAGCATAAAAGAAGGTGGTTCGATTCCCCCTCTTATTTTTGTATAATGTTTTGATTTTTTTCTTTTTTCTTTCTTTCTAATCTGTGATTTGTCCATGAACTTTAATTAATTAATTAACAAAATTACAAACTCAATGAAAAGAAATAGTTACATCCTGCTAACGGTTAGAATTGGCGGCTAGCCATTTCTTATTGGCTAACAATTGCGGCTAGCCATCTTTCTCTATTATATATTTGGTTCCCTTACACCTTTCTCTATTACATATTTGGTTTCCTTATGTCAGCCATTTCTTATTGGCTAACAATTGCGGCTAGCCACCTTTCTATATTAAGTGAAATTTAAAAATGTATAGATAAGAAAACAACATTAATAACAAAAGTAGTAATTGTTGTAGTGGTGGAATTTTTGTTTTAATGCATAAAAGACAGTGGTTGATTCCCTCTCTTGCAAATAATACACTTATTTTTGTATGATGTTATGTTTTTTTTTCTTTTTTCTTTCTTCCTGTTGTCCATGAACTTTAATTAAGTTAATTATGGTATTATTTCTAAACTTCAATAAAATTAATTTTTTCTGTGTCCTGTTATATATATTTTTTACAAAAAACCATGTTATGTGTACTAATATATAAGTAACCGAAGCATAAATGTATTCGTTATCAAACCAAGAACAATTTGTTCAGCGCGACGCAACGCCCGCGAGCTAAAACCTAGTTGTATAACAAAAACATGAATTCATCCTTAACACCAATTTTTTTCATCATATAGACGTTGTATATATAATAGAACAAAATATTTTACAAATATATGGTAGTGACATCATGTCATTACACAAATTATTGTTTCAAATTAATTTCTAAGTGAACCTGAAGTTCGTGAACATACAACTTGTATATTATTAATTTATAACATTGTTGTGCATTATGTAGTATTTTTTGCAATGTTGTTTTTTTTGTATATGTATGTAGCATCAGCTATATTAGTTGTTATAAATTGATTACACATAGTCAACTGTTATGAATAGATTGCCACTTGTTTTCTATATAAAAGAACTCTATGTTTTTAGCCGAACTAACAATAATAGTAATATTTCATTTTGTGAAGATAATTGTAACATTTGTGTAAATCGGGTTTCGAGAACCCGACTCATTTTATCAATCAAGTATAATTGTTTACGTCGTTTAGTTATCTATTTATTGTTTACAATATTAAATATATAAGTATGAAATTCTATGGTTAAAAATAAATTAATGAATTATGTTTACAGAAATAATACAATATAATCCATTAAATAAAATAAATCATCTAATTAATAAATACTTATAATAATGTAAAAAGGAAAATGGTTTTAAAAATAAATGGGTGAATCGGGAATCGAACCCGGGTTCCCTCGTTTGCACACACACTACAAACACCACTGGACTGCACGCACTTGTTGTGTTTAACTCCGCATATCAACATATATGTATACGCTCAGACTAGGCGGAAAACCTGCAACCTTACCGGAATCATCGCGCATCACCACCCGCGCCTTCCTTTTTTTTTGAATTCTCAACAGCTTGTTGCGGCTATTTTAAGTAAACTTCATGGCTGTCATCTTTATAGCAATAGCCAATCACCAATTCGGGTTTCCAAAAAACCAAGCATACCCTGCCTTAGCCTATAAATACTAAACCTCCATTCACCACCAAAACTCGCTCATTCAACACTCTTTGTTTTCTCTGCTCTAAATGCCCCCCCTGTTCGCCGGAGACCTCCATCCCCCGGAATTCAACCACCGGAAACCGTGAAACCCCCATCTTTGAATCACGGTAAGAACCTGCTCATTTCTTTTGTGCATTATCTAATTTTATTGCGTCGCGTACTAATAATAAGCGGAGGTAAATCAGTTAATTGGGCGGGAACAGTTTGGGTTCGGATTCAAAAACAAAGAAGATGAAGTTGTTGAGTCTACACATATATATATAATAAATAAAACTACAGTCGGGTCAAGCACCCAGCCCAAATGGTTGGGCCGGGTGCAAACTGAACTCATGACTGCCGGTTCGAATCTCATCCCCCACGCCGGCCTAACCATTTTTAATCAACCATTTCTGTGCCAACATGAGAAGTGTATAAGTATAATTAAAAAGCAAGATATGTTGGGTTAGACACCCAGCCCAACTGGTTGGGCTGGGTGCGAAAAACATAACAGGTCGCGGGTTCGAGACCTCTGGCACGCTCCAGTTCAACATCCGTCCAAAGCTTTTTAATAAATCAATTTCTGAAATAGTGTATTAATATAATTAAAATCATGATTCTTTCGGGTTAGACACATAGCTCAGTTGGAAGAGCTGCGTGCACGCAACCGAGAGGTCACGGGTTCGAGCCTCACCACACGCATGCCAACAGTGCCATTGAACCGGTCTGACAAGCTGACAGGATGACAAGATTTTTTTAAAAAAAATATTATTTTTATTCTCATTTTTATTTTTCTTTAAGGCCTTATGTTTAATATAAAATCAATTAAAATGTTTAAAAATATATATTCTAAGGGTATAAAATATCAATAAAACCCACCAAAAATAACCTAGGATCTAAACAAAAGTTTAACCTAAATGTTAATTTATTTACCGAGTTATCGCGTTATTATTTCTAGGTTAGTACTTTCTCGTTGATTAAATTCCCAACTCGTGCGCTCTCATTACCATTCAAGAATACGCACCCAAGGTGAGTGAATCTCTACAAATTCCCCGTTCTAATCACGTTTTGGGGTGTATCATGTGTCGTTTCATTTCTTTATTTTATTTAACATTTGTGCCTATATCATTTCGTGATCAAATGTGTATTGCTTGTAGTGTGGTTTATATGTGGATACATTTTATCATTTCAGTGCACTCATTTCGTTAGGCCCAGCAGTTCCTCGTGGGATACGGGTTGAGCATCAGGTGCCTCATTAGATCGGCTCCGTTTGATTGAGCCTTGATCTCAGATGCATCATCATTCATGTCATATATTCATTCAATGTGGTTTGTGATTGGTTACATATATACATTTGCTCACAAGTGATTTATGCATAATTTTATTTAAATAAACATAAAAAATTCAATTATTTAAATGTTTTATCAAGGTTCACCCGCCAACTTTTGTTGACCCAAAATTTCCTCTGTTTCACGCATGATACAGGTGATCAAGTTGAGGAAAGAAACACTTAGGATGGCCTAGAAGAATAAACAAGTTATTTCGTTGGAACAAGCATTTAGATTTTTATTTGTGTTTGTATGAAATTTTGTTGGATATTTAAATTTTAATTTGAATTTAATAAATATGAAACTTCTTAGTAAATATCATGAGCTTTGGTGATAACCCAATCATGCCCCGACTTTTATTCCGCTGCGGGTCGGGGTGTGACAGATTGGTATCAGAGCTTGTGACTATAGGGATATAGGATAGGTTATTAGACCTTTAGAGCCCATACTATAGTTGACTAGATTTAAATTGTTTATGTGTTACATGCAAAATTCATGATGTTTATATGTTTCATGTTTATATTCATACACAACATTATGCAAATATTCTCGCAAGTACATGTTAATATGCAATGCTCATCATAGATCATACCCTCATATCATATCTATGAAAGCACACACCTCACAATTTCACAATTTCCGTTATTTCTTTTCAAAGATTTTTGCAATGTTTTCATACTTTTCAAATCACATCAAAGTGAGTTTTCACGATGGGCATGTAGTAACTGGAAGGGTATGAGTACCGGTAGTCGGAACGTCCTGTCTAGGATTGGCATTCGTATAAATCCAAAATAAAGGACCAGTTTGCCTACCTGGGGACTAACGATGAGAGTTCGGAGGACTTATTAGGCCAAAGCATGCTATACCAAACGTCATGTGAACTAACCCCACTTTGAGTTGTCATTGTGTCCACACCTGGACACCCTCCGACCATACATCTCGCAATCATGTTTTACGATTTTCATTCGGGTGGTGCGAGTGTTAACCCGCCGACACCAATGTGAATCCTACCAAGCCCAATAGTCATGGGGGCCCACATGACTACACAGGCAATGGTATGGGGGACATTTGGAGGCCCAAACATGAGCAAACCCAAGACATCCTATGGATGTAGTTAAATTATTTCCAGTTATGTTGTTTTCATTTTTTACGACACATGACACCTAGGAAATTCTTGAACTCACAATCTCCCTATACATATTCCTGTAGATGTCTGCTAGGCAATTACTTGGAGGTAGAAGGTCAGGAAAGTCAAACGAACGCTTGGCCATGCAAATTGCTAAACAAATGGCTGCAGTGCTTCCTGACATCGTACTACAAGTTCAGCAAGCTCTCACCGCTAATCCCATCAACTCTCCCAACCAAGAAGACCAAAGCGTCGCCAACCCTCCTCCCAAACCCCCAAATGCACCTACAAACACTTCAAGTCCTGCGATCCCCCAAAATATGAAGGGACTGAAGGTGTCACCGCTCTCCTTCACTGGTTTGAAGAGATGGAAAACACCTTTCTCAATTGCGACTGTCCCGAGGACCGTAAGGTACGTTACGCGACTGGAAGATTGTTTGGGGTAGCCCTTACCTGGTGGAACACGGAAAAAGGAAAGCGAGGTGTAGACGATGCCATGGCCTTATCATGGGAGGAATTAAGAGAGATCATGACAAGACGCTTCTGCCCTAGAAGCGAGATCAAGGAGCTTGAAGATGAATTCCATTCTCTAAAGCAAAAGGAAGGAGATCACACCTCCTACAACAAGAGGTTTCTTGAGTTGAACCAAATGGTTCCCAATCTGTTCACCCCATTATACCGCCTAATTGAACACTACATTCGAGGCCTCCCCTCGAAAATCCAAGATTCGGTTTTAAGCACTTCGCCTGCAACACTCGAAGCCGCAATGGAGTTAGCTACGGAACTCACTGAAAATCGCATTCGAAATGGCAAATTTAAAGATGAGAAGAAGAAAATACCCATTGAGACCCCAATTCCAAACCACTCAGGTTCATCCTCGAAGTTTGCTGGTAAGAGGAAGCGAAATGGCAAGAACTTTGCTGTCACCCAAACCAACCCTCCCATCACTGCTGCTCCAGTCACGCAAGTCGCCCCTCCAGCCGCACCATTCAAAAGGCCATACACTGGCCCACACCCAAAGTGTAACCGTTGCCAATACCATCACCCTTCTGAAAACCCTTGCAAACATTGCACAAGTTATGGCCGTGCGGGTCACACTATCCAAACCTGCCGTACCCTTCAGCGATCGAACCGCAGTCAACCTCCAACCCAAACCCAAAATCAAATGGTGGGCCAAGCCCAACAACCCTTACTTCTACCACCTGCACAACTCGTAGCCCAACCTTACTACCAACCCAACTACCCCATGATGCAATCCATGCGAGCCTGTTTCAATTGTGGGGACCCAAACCACTTCAGGAATACTTGCCCACACCTGGTGAACATCATCCATGCCCAAGCTCAAGCAAACCCGGTAAACCAAGCTAACCAAGCTCCTCCACCTGCTAGAGGAAGAGCTTTCAATATCAACGCTAACCAAGCCAGGGCTGACAACAATGTGGTCAACGGTACGTTTCTCGTAAATGGTAGTTATGCATCCATATTATTCGATACTGGTGCGGATAAGAGCTTTGTGTCTTTAGAATTCGAATCTATTCTCAACCAACCTCGTGATAATCTCGTTGAATCTCTGACGGTGGAAGTTGCTGACGGAAAACCCACTTCATTAAATTCTATTATGCGCACACCCTAAATAATCACGATTTTCCAATTGATCTCATTCCTATGAAATTGGGAAGTTTCAATGTTATCATCGGCATGGACTGGCTCAGCCAGCATCACGCTGAAGTGGTGTGCCATGAGAAGTTCATTCGTATTCCTCTCGCCGACGGTCAGACACTACGTATCTTTGGGGAAACTCCTTCGAAAGGGCTCAAATTGATGTCCTGCCTTCAAGCCCGAAGTTATCTTCGCAAGAATTACGTCGCATTTCTAGCTCACGTCGTCAAGAAGGAAGGCAAAGAGAGGAAGCTCGAAGATATTCCAATTGTGAAAGAATTCCCGCAAGTTTTTCCCGACGACGTTTCAGGACTTCCTCCTATGAGAGAAGTCGAATTTCGAATCGACCTTGTGCCTGGCGCTACACCGGTCGCAAAATCTCCCTATAGGTTAGCCCCATCCGAGATGCAAGAGTTGGCCAGTCAACTGCAAGAGCTGACTGACAAAGGATTCATACGTCCTAGCTCATCGCCTTGGGGTGCGTCGTTCTTTTTGTGAGGAAGAAAGATGGAACGTTTCGCATGTGCATTGATTATAGAGAACTCAACAAGTTGACGGTTAAGAATCGCTATCCACTGCCTCGTATTGATGACCTTCTAGACCAACTTTAAGGCGCCACCTGTTTTTCCAAAATCGACCTTCGTTCTGGTTATCATCAGCTTAGAGTGCGCGAAGAAGATATTCCAAAAACTGCCTTCCGAACTCGTTATGGTCATTACGAGTTCATGGTTATGCCCTTCGGTTTAACCAGCGCCCCCGCTATCTTCATGGATTTGATGAATAGGGTATGCAAACCCTATCTCGACCGTTTCGTCATAGTCTTCATCGACGACATTCTTATCTACTCCAAGTCAAAATCTGATCATGAGCGACACCTTCGACTCATTCTTACACTCTTAAGGACTGAAAAGCTTTACACTAAGTTCTCAAAATGCGAATTCTGGTTAAGAGAGGTACAATTCCTTGGTCATGTCGTCAATGACAAAGGGATTCATGTCTATCCTTCGAAAATCAAGGCAGTACAAGAATGGCAAGCGCCACGTACCCCTACCGATGTTAGGTCATTTCTTGGCTTGGCTGGTTACTACCGACGCTTCATTGCCAATTTTTCCCGTATCACCGTTCCGCTCACGGCCTTGACTCACAAAGGAAAACCCTTCATTTGGGGACCTAAGCAAGAGGAGGCCTTCCAAACTTTAAAGCAAAGACCTTGTGACGCACCTATCCTTACACTCCCTGAGGGTTGCGATGACTTTATGGTTTATTGCGACGCATCAGGGCAAGGTCTAGGCTGTGTGTAAAGAGGAAAGGTGATAGCCTACGCCTCTAGGCAACTCAAAGTTCATGAGAAAAATTACACCACCCACGACCTGGAACTTGGAGCCGTTGTGTTCGCTCTCAAGATATGGAGACATTATCTTTACGGTACCAAGTGTGAAATATACACTGACCACAAGAGTCTCCAGCATATCTTCAATCAAAAAGAGTTGAATATGAGGCAATGAAGATGGGTCGAACTACTCAACGATTACGACTGTGAGATTCAGTATCATCCTGGCAAGGCAAACCTGGTGGCCGATGCGCTCAGTCGAAAGGGATATGCGAACTCTATTCGTCTTCTATGTTCGCAAATCATAACCGATATCAAGGATCGAATCCGGGCAGCTCAACATATCTCTGTAACGGAAAATGACGTACGCGATGAGCTGTCCAGTGGAGCTGAACTCAAAATTGAAACCAAATCCGACGGTATTCTATATTATTTAAACCGCATATGGATCCCAGATTGCGACAACCTTCGTGATTTCCTCATGAATGAGGCACACAAAACACGATACTCTGTACACCCAGGAGCCGATAAGATGTATCAAGACCTACGATACACCTACTGGTGGCCTGGCATGAAAAAGGATATCGCCGTTTTTGTTTCCAAGTGCCTTACATGTTCCAAAGTGAAAGCTGAACATCAAAGACCTTCAAGACTTCTAGTCCAACCCGAAATACCTGTATGGAAGTGGGAAAACATAACCATGGACTTCATTACCGGGTTACCTCGCACCCCCAGTGGGTATGACACCATATGGGTAATCATTGACCGTCTTACAAATCAGCTCACTTCATTCCGAATCTCGAGGACATCAAGAACGAGAAGTTAGCTCATATCTACATCAACGAGATCGTAAGCCGTCATGGTGTACCGTTAAGCATCGTTTCAGACCGTGATGGGCGTTTCACTTCACGAACATGGCGAGCCGTACAAACCGCTTTGGGTACACGGTTAGACCTTAGCACCGCCTTTCACCCTCAAACTGATGGTCAATCTGAACGCACCATCCAAACCCTTGAAGACATGCTTCGAGCATGTGTCATAGACTTTAAAGGGAACTGGGATGCTCATCTACCGTTAGTCGAATTTTCGTACAACAATAGCTATCATTCAAGTATCGGCATGGCTCCTTTCGAAGCTTTATATGGTCGTAAATGCCAATCTCCAGTATGTTGGCACGAAATTGGCGAAGCGCAAATCACCGGACCTGAATTGATTCAAGAAACAACCGACAAAATCCTTCAAATTCGAAACAATCTTCTAGCGGCTCAAAGTCGTCAAAAGAGTTATGCTGACAAACGACGAAAGCCCTTGAAATTTGGTGTTGGTGATCAAGTACTTTTCAAAGTATCACCGTGGAAGGGAGTGGTTCGTTTTGGCCAAAAGGGCAAGCTAGCACCACGCTACGTAGGACCTTTCAAGATACTCGAAAGAGTAGGTCCTGTAGCCTACAAGCTTGACCTACCAGAAGAACTCAACAGAATACATCCCACGTTCCACGTATCAAACTTGAAAAAGTGTCTCGCCGACGAAAATCTCCATATCCCTTTAGAAGACATTCAAGTCGATGAATCAATGCACTTCGTTGAAAGACCAGTGGAAATGATGGATTTCAGTGAGAAGAATTTAAGGCGAAGTCGTATTCCAATCGTCAGGGTGCGTTGGGAGTCAAAACGAGGGCCCGAGTTTACTTGGGAACGTGAAGACTCAATGCGCGAAAAGTACCCGCATCTCTTTCCCGTTACAACTACTACTTAAATTTTGGGACAAAATTTCTAAAAGTAGGGGATACTGTAACATTTGTGTAAATCGGGTTTCGAGAACCCGACTCATTTTATCAATCAAGTATAATTGTTTGCGTCGTTTAGTTATCTATTTATTGTTTACAATATTAAATATATAAGGATGAAATTCTATGGTTAAAAATAAACTAATGAATTATGTTTACAGAAATAATACAATATAATCCATTAAATAAATAAATCATCAAATTAATAAGTACTTATAATAATGTAAAAAGAAAAATGGTTTTAAAATTAAATGGGTGAAGTGGGAATCGAACCCGGGTTTTCCCGTTTGCACACACACTACAAACACCACTGGACTGCACACACTTCTTGTGTTTAACTTCGCATATCAACATATATGTATACGCTCAGACTAGGCGGAAAACCTGCAACCTTACCGGAATCATCGCGCATCACCACTCGCGCCTTCCTTTTTTTTGAATTCTCGACAGCTTGTTGCGGCTATTTTAAGTAAACTTCATGGCTGTCATCTTTATAGCAATAGCCAATCACCAATTCAGGTTTCCAAAAAAAATCGAACCAAGCATACCCTGCCTTAGCCTATAAATACTAAACCTCCATTCACCACCAAAACTCGCTCATTCAACACTATTTGTTTTCTCTGCTCTAAACGCCCCCCTCTGTTCGCCGGAGACCTCCGTCGGCCGCTGGAATTCAACCACCAGAAACCGTGAAACCCCATCTTTGAATCACGGTAAGAACCTGCTCATTTCTTTTGTGCATTATCTAATTTTTGAATCGCGTACTAATAATAAGCGGAGGTAAATCAGTTAATTGGGCGGGAACAGTTTGGGTTCGGATTCAAAAACAAAGAAGATGAAGTTGTTGAGTCTATATATATATATATATATATATATAATAAATCAAACTACAGTCGGGTCAAGCACCCAGCCCAACTGGTTGGGCCGGGTGCAAACTGAACCCATGACTGCCGGTTCGAATCTCATCCCCCACGCCGGCCTAACCATTTTTAATCAACCATTTCTATTCTAACATGAGAAGTGTATAAGTATAATTAAAAAGCAAGATATGTTGGGTTAGACACCCAGGTTGGGCTTGGTGCGAAAAACATAACAGGTCGCGGGTTCTAGACCTCTGGCACGCTCCGGTTCAACATCCGTCCAAAACTTTTAATAAATCAATTTCTGAAGTAAGATAAATTGTGTATTAATATAATTAAAATCATGATTCTTTCGGGTTAGACACGTAGCTCAGTTGGAAGAGCTACGTGCACGCAACCGAGAGGTCACGGGTTCGAGCCTCACCACACGCATGCCAACAGTGCCATTGAACCGGTCTGACAAGCTGACAGGCTGACAAGATTTTTTTTTAAAAAATATTATTTTTATTCTCATTTTTATTTTTCTTTAAGGCCTTATGTTTGATATAAAATCAATTAAAATGTTTAAAAATATATATTCTAAGGGTATAAAATATCAATAAAACCCACCAAAAATAACCTAGGATCTAAACAAAAGTTTAACCTGAATGTTAATTTATTTACCGAGTTATCGCGTTATTATTTCTAGGTTAGTACTTTCTCGTTGATTAAATTCCCAACTCGTGCGCTCTCATTACCATTCAAGAATACGCACCCAAGGTGGGTGAATCTCTACAAATTCTCCGTTCTAATCACGTTTTGGGGTGTATCATGTGTCGTTTCATTTCTTTATTTTATTTAACATTTGTGCCTATATCATTTCGTGATCAAATGTATATTGCTTGTAGTGTGATTTATATGTGGATACATTTTATCATTTCAGTGCACTCGTTTCATTAGGCCCATCAGTTCTTCGTGGGATACGGGTTGAGCATCAGGTGCCTCATTAGATCGGCTCCGTTTGATTGAGCCTTGATCTTAGATGCATCATCATTCATGTCATACATTCATTCAATGTGGTTTGTAATTGGTTACATATATACATTTGCTCACATGTGATTTATGCACAATTTTATTTAAATAAACATAAAAAATCAATTATTTAAATGTTTTATCAAGGTTCACTCGCCAACTTTTGTTGACCCAAAATTTCCTCTGTTTTATGCATGATACATGTGATTAAGTTGAGGAAAGAAACACTTATGATGGCCTAGAAGAATAAACAAGTTATTTCGTTGGAACAAGCATTTAGATTTTTATTTGTGTTTGTATGAAATTTTGTTGGATGTTTAAATTTTAATTTAAATTTAATAAATATGAAACTTCTTAGTAAATATCATGAGCTTTGGTGATAACCCAATCATGCTCCGACTTTTATTCCGCTGCGGGTCAGGGTGTGACAATAATTATTCATATTATATTGTATATAAGAACTTGAAGTTCTTCACGTCATTTGGTGTGCATTAGGATACATACACCCATCTCCTTTCATCCACTATGTTGCTACAACAATTCAAAATTATTTTTTATCATACCTTTCAAACTCTTAAACAACTATTTAGACAATCATTGGATTTGATTAAACTATTTTTATCATATCTTTCAAACTCTTAAACAACTATTTAGACAATCATTGGATTTGATTAAATTATTTTTATGGTATCTTTCAAACTCTTAAACATCTATTTAGATGATCATAGGATAGGATCTGATTAAATTATTTCTTAGGCTGGTGTGTGTTATAAAATTCTTATGGCAATTTCTTAGGCTGGTGTGTGCTATAAAACCCTTAGGGCTTTATAACGTTACATCAGCGTCACGTATGTGCTACGTCACCTAATTATTTTTTATTTCATTATTTAATTTTGATATATTAATTTAAATTTAAATAAATAAGAAAAATATAAAACTCACAATTTAAATAAAAAAAATACAATGTCACAAAAAAGAATACAATTCTTAAAAGGTTAAACTAAAAATACACATCATCACTCGTCGTCTTCTCATTGTTCATGATCAAACCATAGGTGCTCGGTCAGATCAGCTCGAATGTTAAAGTATGTGTCTCTGTCACGTATCCTCGCTCGGATAACTTCTTTTAAGTTCGTTCGTTGGTTACCTTCATTATAACTCTCTACACAAAACGCTCTGTCTGAGTCCTCTAATATCATGTTATGCAAGATGATGCACATATGTATAACGTTTCTCATTTTACTTTTCTCAAGTATCCTCGACGGTTGGGCAATGATAGACCATCTCTTTTTTAATACACCGAAAGCCCGCTCGACATCTTTTTAAAAAAAAATCTTTTCTCGTCATCTGGACACAAAAGAGTTTTCACCAACGTCACCCACTCCGGATAAATGTTGTTGACAAGATAATACCCATACTTATGCTACAAGTTGTTTGCATAGAGTGAAGTATTTGGTACAACACCGTCTATGACATCGTCGTAAAGACCCGAATATTGTAAAACAACGATTTCATTTTTTGCACCGGACATGCCAAAGTACGCATGCCAAATCCATAGAACTTGAGACGCGACCGCTTGTAGTATTAGGGTAGGACCCTCGTGGTCACCACGATGGTGCTGCCCTTTCCAAGCGGTTGGACATGCCGCCCACTACCACTGCGTGCAATCAAGACTATCCAACATCCCGAAAAACCAATGTATCCGCTAACGGGCCTCGTATAAAAGTGAAATGTCTGTAGCGGTCAACATCCTCAAATATCGCCTCCCGTAGAGAAAATTAACACCTAATATAATAAATAGTGTTAATAAACTATAAATGAACACAATAATAATAATAATAATAATAATAATAATATAATAATAATAATAATAATAATAATAATAATAATAAGAAGAAGAAGAAGAAGAAGAAGAACAAAAACAATAATAATATTAATAATAATACTTTCACATAAATTTTTAAGACAGTCACGACAACTTCTGGCCGACATCCTTAAATATTCGTCCCACGCATCACTCGCTGTGCCGTACGCAAGTTGCCGAATTGCGGCAGTACATTTTTGTATTCCAGAGAAACAATTTTTGCAACTAGCACTTTCTGTTTTTGTGAAAAATGAATATTAGGCTGCACGATCATTAGAAATTCTTAAGAAAAGACGACAGCTCGTATGAAACCGACGCCTAAACTGTGCATCGTCATACTACGGATTTTAACCAATATAATCATGCATTAAATGTGACTGAGCACCTAACTGATCTCGTTCAAGAGGCGCTTGTCTGGTACGCGTTGTAGATGATTCGACTTCTTCTAGCAAATACTGAATCGCCTTCTGTGTCACTGCGATAAGCATATCGTCGATCATTCTGTTAGATGAAGAGTTCGATGAATCGGATGAAGAGTGAGATAACATTTTTGTTATAAATATATGTATATATATTAAGAATTTTTTTAAATAAAGAACCGCTGCCAAACGGTCATTTTGACCACATTTCTCGAACAAAGCGCATAAATGTCCATTAGTATGCTGGCGAAACAACAATGGCGCCGGGGAAGTAGGGGTGGGACGCCAAGGACGCTATTTTTACTGATTTGACCAGAGATGTTATACCAAACCCCCTGACCTTATCATATATTTCAAATTCTTAAACTACTTAAAAATTAAAAAAATACATCTGTTAAACATGATGAAGTATGGCTCTTCATCAAATCTTTTGATAAAATACAAGAACGGGTTGAAATGATTTTGGTGAAATTTTGTGACAAAAACATGATTTTACCCCAATAAAAAGAATCAATTCCGATCATGTATGCTGAATTTACTTCAACATAGAGTTTTTAACCAAAATAATGATAAAAATACTTTTCTAACATAATGATCAAACAAATACATCGTATAAATAAGTGACATCAAGTTTTGCATAAACTATAGTTAGAAGTTTTGTAAAAGAACCTGAAATTCTTAAACATGCTAGTTTATATATAAGAGAACTTGAGGTTCTTAGCCAAAATAATAATCATGATAATGTTTCAATACGTGAAAAGATATATTTCGCAAATACATATTAATTAGATCATGTTTAAACACAAACTATAGTTACAGTTACAAATGTTCTAAACGAACATGAAGTTTCTATACATACTATTTGATGAAGTGGGTAACTTAAACCTTAATATACTGATCAGAATACATAATAACTTAAAAGGTTGAAAGATAAAAAGGTTCTGAAGTGACCAACTGTCGTGAACAGCAATAGGAACGAGACAGTGTCCGGTCACATCACACTTACTTATGGACTCTCCTACCCAACCGTAACAAGAGCATGTGGGAGACTACACTCTATTACCCGTAGGTTCAAAGCCTTTAACCTAACAAAAAGGGCAAGCCCTCCACTGCAGTCATGAATCACTAGTCAAAAGTTTCTCTTTATAGATAACTCTTTCCTCTATGAACAACAGCTCCTTGTCAATGAGCTAGGACACTCCTGATCTCTCTTCTCACCTTTAGAACTTGCTTTTTGCATTTTCTAGTCTTCACTCACAACTATGCAATCTCACTAAACACAAACATTCTGAGTTGAATATTCTTCAATCCAGAATTCACAATAAAAATAACAAAGTGATCCAACTACACGTACCGTAAACGTGGTTGGACCAAACGACCTGCGTTAGGTTAGCCAAAACCTTGAACCATTTTACCCCGGGTATATCGTTATTGTTCTTGGTCTTGTATTTGTTTTAGCAACACTATTACATATTACAAATATACCAATGAAGAGCAACATGTTGATCAATTCTTTACTAGATTATGATAGAAACAAGAAGGCAGATCGTTTGTACTTGTTAATCCTAAAAGTGCAAAGATGGATATAGACATGTTATTGATTATGATCAAGTTTCTGTCTAGGGTGTACAGTTAGGATGGGGAATGATGTAGTAATCATTTATCAGATAAATGGGGAATGATGTAATAATCATTTATTAGATAAATGATAATAAAGACCATATAATACATTATATTTATATTATATATTAAGAAAAAGTGTAACATACAAAAGGCCTTATCGTACGACCGTACGCGATAGCAAAATCGCACGTTATGTTTTTAAAAAAATAATTGCATGTACATGTAACATAGAGAAATCGCATGTACAAGAAGAAAGTGAAATCGCATGTTGTATTTATATTTACAAATCGCATATTGTAGAATTAAATCGTACATTGAAAAAACAATCGTGTACAGTCGTACGTTAACCTTATTGTACGATAACCGAATATATATTAAAGCACATCCAAAAGTCATTGTAGCTAGAGTCAACTCTAGCTACAATGTTTTCTTTGTTTTTTTTTTGTCTTTTTTTAGGTTTTGGTTTTTTTTTGTAAGTTAACCCTTTAATTTTTAGCATTGTAAATTACACTCCTCAGTTTTTTAAAAACTTTGTAAAATTTCATTTTACCCCTCAAGTTTTACATAGTATTTTAGTACTTGGGTTAAATACAAATATAAGTACATTTTCGTACATTTTCTCGGTACAACTCCGATTGATCTACGGTTTGACATAAATTTTGTTCGGAACTGACTCGGGTCAATTATAACACGTATTCACTAGGCCGTATATATTCGAGTTACTTACGTTTTTACAACGATGCAACACACGCTACCATTATAAAACTTAAAAGGAAAAAACATTCTTTTTTACGTGCTTATTTTTAAGTACGTTTGGGTATAGATCCAAGTTGGTTTACATTTCGACGTAATTTTTTTTCGAAAATGAGCTAGGTCAAATAAGACGTTTCCGAGCTTATTTTTATGTGAGTTTTGGTGATAAGCACTTGCTCACGAGAACCAAGCGGGCCAAACAAGTAAAGATGATTTTTTTGGAGATAAACACTTACTGACGCGAAACAAACGGGTCAAACAAGCAAAAATATGAGTTTTTAGTGATAAGCACTTGCTGACGCAAAGCTATTTGTTTAACTAATAAAGGTAATTTCGTCAATCGAATTGAATAATTACTGATTAATGATATATGGGGAGTGATGTAATAATCATTTATTAGATAAATGATAATAAAGACCATATAATACATTATAGTTATATTATATATTAAGGAAAAGTGTAACGTACAAGAGGCCTTATCGTACGACCGTACGCGATGGCGAAATCGCGCGTTATGTTTTTCAAAAAATAAAATCGCATGTACATGTAACATAGAGAAATCGCATGTACAAGAAGAAAGTGAAATCGCATGTTGTATTTATATTTACAAATCGCATATTGTAGAATTAACTCGTACGTTGAAAAAATAATCGCGTACAGTCGTACGTTAACCCTTATTGTACGATAACCGAACTCTATATATTAATGCACACAGTGTTTTCCTTTGTTTTTTCTTTTTTTAGGTTTTTGTTTTTTTTTGTATGTTAACCTTTTAATTTTTAGCATTGTAGATTACATCCCTTAGTTTTTTAAAAACTTTGTAAAATTTCATTTTACCCCTCAAGTTTACATAGTATTTTAGTACGTGGGTTAAATACAAATATAAGTACATTTTCGTACATTTTCTCGGTACAACTCCGATCTACAGTTTGACATAAATTTTGTTTGGAACTGACTCGGGTCAATTATAACACGTATTCACTAGGCAGTATATATTCGAGTTACTTTACATTTTTACAACGCTGCAACACACGCTACCATTCTAAAACTTAAAAGGAAAAAAACATTCTTTTTTTACGTGCTTATTTTTAAGTACGTTTGGGTATAGATCCAAGTTGGTTTACATTTCGACGTAATTTTTTTTGAAAATGAGCTAGGTCAAATAAGATGTTTCCGAGCTTATTTTTATGTGAGTTTTGGTGATAAGCACTTGCTCACAAGAACCAAGCGGGCCAAACAAGTAAAAATGATTTTTTTGGAGATAAACACTTACTTACACGAACCAAACGGGTCAAACAAGCAAAAATGTGAGTTTTTGGTGATAAGCACTAGCTGACGCAAAACTATTTGTTTAACTAATAAAGGTAATTCGTCAATCGAATTGAATAATTACTGATTAATGATATATGGGGAGTGATGTAATAATCATTTATTAGATAAATGATAATAAAGACCATATAATACATTATAGTTATATTATATATTAAGACAAAGTGTAACGTACAAGAGGGCTTATCGTACGACGGTACGCGATGGCGAAATCGCGCGTTATGTTTTTAAAAAATAAAATCGCATGTACATGTAACATAGAGAAATCGCATGTACAAGAAGAAAGTGAAATCGCATGTTGTATTTATATTTACAAATCGCATATTGTAGAATTAACTCGTACGTTGAAAAAATAATCGCGTACAATCGTACGTTAACCCTTATTGTACGATAACCGAACTCTATATATTAATGCACACCTTAAAAGTCATTGTAGCTAGAGTCAACTCTAGCTACAGTGTTTTCCTTTTTTTTTTCTTTTTTTAGGTTTTGTTTTTTTTTGTATGTTAACCTTTTAATTTTTAGCATGTAGATTACACCCCTTAGGTTTTTAAAAACTTTGTAAAATTTCATTTTACCCCTCAAGTTTTACATAGTATTTTAGTACGTGGGTTAAATACAAATATAAGTACATTTTCGTACATTTTCTCGGTATAACTCCGATCTACAGTTTGACATAAATTTTGTTTGGAACTGACTCGGGTCAATTATAACACGTATTCACTAGGCAGTATATATTCGAGTTACTTTACGTTTTTACAACGCTGCAACACACGCTACCATTCTAAAACTTAAAAGGAAAAAAAACATTCTTTTTTTTTACGTGCATATTTTTAAGTACGTTTGGGTATAGATCCAAGTTGGTTTACACATCGACGTAATATTTTTTCGAAAATGAGCTAGGTCAAATAAGACGTTTCCGAGCTTATTTTTATGTGAGTTTTGGTGATAAGCACTTACTCACAAGAACCAAGCGGGCCAAACAAGTAAAAATGATTTTTTTGGAGATAAACACTTACTTACACGAACCAAACGGGTCAAAAAAGCAAAAATGTGAGTTTTTGGTGATAAGCACTTGCTGACGCAAAACTATTTGTTTAACTAATAAAGGTAATTCGTCAATCGAATTGAATAATTACTGATTAATGATATATGGGGAGTGATGTAATAATCATTTATTAGATAAATGGTAATAAAGACCATATAATACATTATAGTTATATTATATATTAAGAAAAAGTGTAACGTACAAGAGGCCTTATCATACGACCGTACGCGATGGCGAAATCGCGAGTTATGTTTTTAAAAAAATAAAATCGCATGTTCATGTAACATAGAGAAATCGCATGTACAAGAAGAAAGTGAAATTGCATGTTGTATTTATATTTACAAATCGCATATTGTAGAATTAAATCATACGTTGAAAAAACAATCGCGTACAGTCGTTTGTTAACCCTTATTGTACGATAACCGAACTCTATATATTAAAGCACATCATAAAAGTCATTCTAGCTAGAATCAACTCTAGCTACAATGTTTTTCCTTTTTGTTTCTTTTTTAGGTTTTGTTTTTTTGTGTATGTTAACCCTTTAATTTTTAGCATTTTAAATTACACCCCTCAGTTTTTTAAAAACTTTGTAAAATTTCATTTTACCCCTCAAGTTTTACATAGCATTTTAGTACGTTGGTTAAATACAAATATAAGTACATTTTCGTACATTTTCTCGGTACAACTCCGATTGGTCTACCTTTTGACATAAATTTTGTTCGGAACTGACTCGGGTCAATTATAATACGTATTCACTAGGCAGTATATATTCGAGTTACTTTACGTTTTGACAACGCCGCAACGCACGCTACCATTCTAAAACTTAAAAGGAAAAAAGACATTCTTTTTTTAAGTACGTTTGGGTATAGATCCAAGTTGGTTATATTTCGACGTAATTTTTTTTCGAAAATGAGCTAGGCCAAATAAGACGTTTCCGAGCTTATTTTTATGTGAGTTTTGGTGATAAGCACTTGCTCACACGAACCAAGCGGGCCAAACAAGTAAAAATGATTTTTTTTGGAGATAAACACTTATGGACGCGAACCAAACGGGTCAAACAAGCAATTATGTGAGTTTTTGGTGATAAGCACTTACTGACGCGAACCCAGCGCGTCAAAAAAGTAAATATGAATTTTGGTGACAAACAACATAAAGATTGATTTAGATGCAATAAAAAAGAAGGGGGCGAACCAAGAATGGTTAAAAGGACAAACGGGTCATGCGGATCAAATGGTGATCGCCCTTTGCACCCAGATTAATGCTTTGTTTTGTCAAGATTCATGATTTTAGGTAAGCATAATGTATGGGCATGCATTGTCACGAATTGGAAAGAAATAACCATCGTAAAGTATGGATAACAAGTCAATGGTTTTGACTCGCGTCAGGTATGTATAAAAATGTTATGCTTTCGGTAAGGGCTTGTGGTTCAACTAAAGAGGGATGCCTCAAATTTGGGTAATAGATTAAGCCAAGTGAAATGCATTTAGCATTTTGGTTAAAACAACCATTCGAGCTAAAGGCATGTCCATTATGCGGAAATGGACTAAATTGACTAAACTGCCAGGGTGATGGATCGGGCAAACTACCCTTAAGGGTAAATTAAAATGAGTCCCATAATTGGTTGGTCTTTTGTTAACATTAAAATGGGAGGCGTAGATGTCACACCCCGGATTTCCAACCCCGAAATCCAAACACGGGTGGGCCCGGGTGGGGAGTATCGTGATAACAGTTGATAACATCATAGTCAATTAAACGTGGCACAGCGGAAGTCTTGGAGTAAAATTACTATTACAAACCGAATGTTCGAAAATACAAAATAATATACAAACTTGTAATAGAAGATCCACAGGAGGATCATAGAATGTACAAGAAAGAATACAAAACAGACTTTAGGCAGATCTTAAGGATTTACAAGAATCCTCTTATTCTCTACCGAGCAGCTTCCGGCTTAATTTCGTGTTGTACATGCAGATTAGTCTTTGGAGGATACGTTAGCTTACGCTGGTAAATACACCCAACTGACTCATTTTGAAACTATTAAAAATGATTTCAAGTGCAAACGGCACAAAATTTTTTATTATCTTAGGAAGGTTAACCATGCAATGGACCATGCAATAATAATTTACCATATCCCAAGCCCTTACAGGGGAAATAAGTTGAGAGTATTTACTTGAGATTGCTTTCTTCTTTTATTTTTAAATAACTCAGCCGTATACAAAAGTACCGAGTGCAGATAGCTTTTACCGAGAAGGCTCTAGTCTGGATTATGGCATAAACTAGCCAATTAAATACTAACGGTTGTATAAACCGAATAGTGTACATGATCATTACGTATAACGCTTGATTAAATGATGATCAGATAGAATGTAGGTTAAACCCGACAAGTACTTGATTTGTATAATATAGGTAAACTATAAACATTCTGGGTTTTGAACTTAAAATGATAAGGTTTAACCCGTTACGGTTGAATTCCGTAAAATAGTCACATATACGTAACTGTGCGCATAATGGCGATATCGAGTAACCGGATAAGTTATGGACAAGTTCTATATGCCATTATACTTTAAATAAGTTAAGATATCAGTAGAATATCAACTTGTATTCCCGTTGAGGTTTTAAAACGAAATTATGCCTTATAGAGGCATTTCGGTAATTCCGTATCGTATAAAAAGAACTTAAATAAAATTTAAGTTTATGATCATGAGTATTCTGGAAAAATAATTTATTTATGATATAATATCAGTAGGATATCAAATATATGTGTATTTTACCTTTTATGACCAAACTATGCACCGAAGGGGCATTTTGGTTATTTTACACGTAGTTTATAAATTATTTGGGATTCTGAGTTTATAATAAGTACCTACTGTAAATATATTTAAAATAAGTTTTAAATTCAGTAGGTAACAAGTCTTGGTCCACTAATATGGTTTAAAACCATACTATGCGTCGAAACGGCGTTTATGTCGTAAAGTGACGTCTTTAAGCGATGTTTATGAAAACCGATGTTTGGATCAGATTAAAATGTTTAAAATATGTTAATTAATATAACATATCGGTAAGTAAGTGATTTATCTCGAAAAGATTTGATTAAAACTATTTTATAAGCCATAGGGGCTAAAACCGTCATTTATCGACATAGTTTAAAGACTTTTTTAAAAACTCATTTTATAACTTGGTTTAATTATGATATTAAATTAGTAGAAATTCATTTTCAAGTTCATTACCATTTGAAACCTTGTTTTATGCAAAATCGCATTTTGGTCAAAGATGGCATAATTATGGAACTTGCGCATAAACTTGGATTCTGATTATGATCATGTAATATAACCTCAGAGGGTTATGATATATTATGTTATGATCATAATGCAACTTTAGATCAGTGGGTAACTAATCTAAATCGGGTCAAAATCGAAAGTCAAAGCAGAAGTCAAACCTTGCGACTTTCGGTTGCGAACCGACCCTAGAACTGAAATTGACGAGCCGAACATGTTCATACATGTTCTAATAATTATTACCAACTTGTTTAAGTGTCAAAACAGGTTTCATAACATATATAAGATCAATTTATGATTTTTCCAAAAAATGGCCTTTTTGACTTTTTAATATCATAGCTTTGACCCGTCAATTGGTCTAGCAAACGTGATCTTCAGGAGGTGCCCTTTATAGGGACTAACACCTACCTTACTATGATCACTTAGCCATGTTCATTTTGAACAATGGCTGGACCATAATGGTCTTAACCTAAAGTCAAAGCGTTTTACGTAAAATGCTTGACTTTAGGCTATAGAAGCCTATAAACGAAAATGCACAAGGAAGGAACACTTACCAGTGATTCCTAGATGCAAAATAACTATGTTGGACTGCTCCTTTTAGTTAGGAACTTCCAGAGGAGGGAGAAGAGTGAATAAGAAAGGTGCAAGTTGAAATGATGAACTTAAGCACCTATTTATAGTTGGAGAGCTCAAAGGAGGTGAAGCCAGGTGTCTAGGGGTGTAAGAAGAAGCTTACAAGTGTCCCAAAACGTGGCATAGCTGATTAGGAAGGTCATGGTTTCGATTTAATGGTTTTGGAGCTTTGCTTGGGCTCCAAAACAAACTTTCTGCTGCAGGTCTGTTCTCGCGGGCGTGAGAGACACAGGCCGGGTCTCTCACGGCTCGCGACCGCCCCTATTTCAGTTTTAAAACTTGACACTTTAGCCCCTAACTATATAAAGCTTATAAAAAAATTTAAATACTATTTTGGCACTTTTAGCCCTCCGTAGCCAATACTTGGCATACCCGGGATTATGCCCGGACATTATTGAGCTCTTGGTTCGTTAAAAGGTCACTCAGAGGTATAAATTAACATGTTGACACTTTTAATCCCTCCAATATCCAACTTTCACATATTTACAGAATTGAACTCTCTCGTCCAACAAACAGTACGTATGAGAGTTATGACTTCACAAAGGATCACTGAGAGGCTTATCACAAGCATGTTGATTCCGATGTCACTCAGAGGCTAGGCATGTTGATGTATTAGTCACTTAGAGGCCAAGTTTCAAGCATGTTGACATATCAGTCACTCAGAGGCTAATGATTTAAGCATGTTGACGTATCAGTCACTCAGAGGCTATTATTTATGCATGTTGACATCGGTTCGTCACTCAGAGGCTCAATCTTGAGCATGTTGACGCCTTTAGTCCTTATTGGTCTTTAACAGACAACTATATAAAATACAACCCGTGTGACTATACTATTGGACACGATTTTACAGGGTGTTACAGTAGACCTTTTGATTTATGTCTCTTAACGGGTCATTTTGTTAGAATGAAATTGAAATATAAAGGTTTTCCTAGAATAACCCACCACAAAGGAAGTTGTGGTGGAAGAAATAATAAAAATGTTGATAAGAAAGTAGGAGGCATGAGCAAAAATACGAAATGCCCCCTAACGGGTTAGTTAAGTAATTAACTTCAAACCAAAAGAGTGATTTGAAAATAAAACACGTTTTCAGGTAACACGGCCGGGTGAAAATCTGACCCGACCAGGAAAGAGTGCTGAGAAAAAAAACATGTTTCAGTCGACACAGCATGTGGAAACCTGACCCTGTCGGGTAAGGAGGCTGACAAAAAAATTATGTTTAATGTTTTTGTTCAAATGTTTCGATTACTAATCGTTTGACCGTATAACTTAAACACTAATTGTTTTTAGTGTTTATGATAGGCTTTCACTAAGGCGGGAACCGAGCGGACGGACGACCAAACACACGAAGAATCAAACACTTCTAAACCATCATTTCCTCGGGAACATCCCCTCGGGATAATTAAAGCATGATCATGCGTGCCGAAGCTTTCCTACTTAAAAACTTGTCTATCGTAAAATACAATTTAAGTGTAATAACTTGTTACGTCGATTGTCTGGGTTGTCGGTTAACCTAGACGTACAAGTTCTTTGTTTATGTATTGTTAAAAAAATCTAGGACCTAATTATTCGCATTTATTAAGATTCTATATTTAAAACGGGTTAGAGCCTTACAATCTACATTTTGGCATAAATTTTATTTTACAACAAGTTTGGTCAAATATAATATGTTTTATTAGACTTTATAACCTCGACTTACATTAGTTTCGGCGTCACCGCAACGCGCGGTACCATTTATAACTTAAAAAAAACATATTTTTACTTATTTTTTTGTACTGTCGGTATAAGTTCAAGTTGGTGTTCGATGTAAATTTCTTTCGCAAATAAATCGGGCCATATATAATAAATTTCCGTGCTTATTTTATGTACATATTCAGTTTATCTATGTTTTGACGTAACTTTTGTTTAGAAACAGTTTAGGTCTTTACTATACAAATTCGAGTTACTTTACATTTGGACCTCCCGTATCACACAATAAAATTTACTATTCACTATTTTCTAGTAATTATTATAAAAGAGAAGCTTTAACGGTGCCCTGTTCCTATGATGCACCTAGCCAATTAAAGAAGAGAAGCTTCAACAGCGCCCTATTCCTAACATGCACCTAGCCAATGTAACCATGTAGTTGTTGCAAGACTCGAGGTCGAGTCTTTTTTCCAACTGAGAAGTGTGATGCAGGAGCATCTGACCGACGTAAAAACGACCCGCAAGGTACGATCAAAGATGATGCCACCAATAGTTTGGTCAATGTGTCTATTTTTTAAGAACGCTTATCTATCAATCAGTCAAATTTAGTTTCGATTGATTAAAATTATTTTTTAAAATAAGTGAATTGTAATAGGATTATTGGATTTTAATAATTCTAAGTTTCACCTGTTGACAAATAATAATCTCAACTATAAAAATTCCATTCAACGATCCCAACTTGTAAAAATTTGGCTCTCATCAATCCTTTTCAAATTGCAGGTGCACTTAATTCAATTAAGGAGGCTGCAGGTGCACATAAATCTATTGAGGGGGCCAAATTCTTATATGTTATAAAAGGATCAATGAGGGTCAAATTCCTACAAGTTGAGATTGTTGGAGAGAATTTTTAAAGTTGGAATTATTATCAGCCAAAAAGTGAAAGTTAGGATTATTAAAATCCAATAACACATTGTAATTTATTAGGTTTCCTTTTTATAAGCTCTCATAGACTAGGTTTTTGGTGATCCTTAAGAACTCGATTAGCACACTCGATTAGCACACCATTTTTACAGTTCATATTTTGAATTTTAATGAATCGTGACCGAGACCTTGTGAGGCTCATGAGATAGCTGACTTTCGGCTAGAAACATTTAGTTCCAAGCCTTTGAATAAACCTATCGATTTTTAATTTTGAGCCATTTGAGCGCGCTTCCCGCCTGCCTCAATATTGTAACGTTTTATACTTTGAATAAACCATGTCTTATAGATATTCTCAAACCCGTCACGCTAAACATACACATTGTCTCCCTACATTTCGAGTATTTTACTCCTAAACACTCGAACCGAACACATCATTGAATTCACAACCTTTGGGTAGATGGATCGCCTTGAATCTGGTTTTTAAAAGTGAAATTCTTGGCTTATACACACCAAAATGTTTAACTTAACACTACAAAAATTCTCTAAAACATTTAAGAGTGTGTACCCATGGTTACAAGTTAACAATTATTGGTATATTGAATTTTAATAATCCCAACTATTCGTCGTTGACCGTCAATAATCCCAACTATTCATCGTTGACCGTCAATAATCCCAACTTTAAAAATAACCACTGGTAGTCATAAGTGTTAACATATTGGCCTCCAATGGACCTGACTAACAAAACTCTAATGCCGTCATTTCGGTCGTTCGGGAAAACTTTTTGGCCAGAAAAAGGTTGCTAAAGGTCCAATCTAAGGTTACAAAGGGGTTTGGGATGAAAATGTTGAGTTTTCCGGCCAAAAAGTTGAGTTTTCCGGCCAAAAAGAAGTTTTCCAGCAAAAAAGGAGTTTTCGGGCCAAAAAAAAGTTTTCCGATCAAAAAAGAGTTTTCCGACAACCTCAATAATTGAGGCTTTTAATAGAAAAAGGTTCCTAAGGTCCGTAATAAGGTTACAAAGAGTTTTCGAACAAAAAGATTGAGTTCCCCGGCCAAAAAGGAGTTTTCCGGCCAAAACCGTTTTTCCGGTGACCAGAGACTAACGGCGTTAGGATTCTGCTAGTCAGGGTCCATTGGAGGCCAATATGTTAATCGTTTGGACTGCCCGTGGTTATTTTTGAAGTTGAGACTGTTGGCAGCCAACGACGAATAGTTGGGATTATTAAAATCCAATATTCCACAATTATTTAAAATACATAACAATGAATGAATCAAGATCATTTACTATCTCAATTTTAACCAGAAACAAAAGAGCCAATGAACATATGATTGTTAGTATATATACATTTGAGTGATAATACTAATCCATGGCACTACAACTAGGGGCATCCCACCCTAATTGATCCACAATCTTCCTTATTCTTTCTTCTTGACCCTTTGAATCCCCGAAGGCTGTGGTGAAAGGGTACACATATGTAACCTTTGTCGCCATGCACCAATAAGATACCACATCTCCTTTCACCAAGAACTCTAAAACATCACGCCCAAAACCTCCATCAACCGTTGCTTGCAAATAATGGTCTGGACGGTAAATATTATGTAAAAGGATGGATAATCAATGACCCGATTAACACGTACACTTCTATAGCTCTATTAGTAACTTGGAACACCCCCATCATCAGCTAACTCATGACTTTGACTTTTGTAGAGAATTTAAACAAGTGAAGTAATGCATGATCTGTTCTCTTAAAATATGTACTGTTAAATAGTAAATAGATAGAGAAGAGAAGCATACATATTACATACATAAGATCAAATCTCAAACTCTTTTTAAGTTTTGACATATGAAAGTTTACTCGAATCTGGTGAGAACACATTAACTTTTCTTTTAGAGAGGTTCATGTCAGGTGTATACATACACACATGTTAATGTATACCTGTATATAGAGCACATCAAACCAATTTAACGTTTATTCAAGACTGAGAGGGAATCCGCCAGGTTCCATTAACTTTTTAAGCTCAAATAACTTTTCAATACCTCATCACTCTTTCTAAAACACGTACCCGACAAATGAGAATTGTATTCTCTTTGATACGTATATAGCATTGTCACATTAAAAAGGACCACATTATTCTAAAAAAGCTGCAATACATCGTGAGATAAACATTGGGTTGGCGTTTATCCAATTCTACACGGTGCAGTTATGTGTCTAACGAATTTATACAGTGTGGACATGCGTCTAATACGTTTACACGATGTGGATATGTGTCTTAGCGCATTTACACAGTGTGAATGAGTGTCTTAATGCATTTACACAGTGTGGATGTTTGTCTTACGTATTTACACGGTGTGGATGTGTCTAGCGTATTTACACAGTGTGGATGTAGCGTATTTAAACGGTGTGGATGTGTCTTAGGTATTTACACAACGTGGATGTGTCTAACTTATTAACTCAGTGTGGATGATTTTGACCACGCATTACATTGTGATCTTACCCCATTTTACGCAATGTAGACGTGTGTGAGAGAAACCTGCAAGAGAGGAGGGTGGTGACGTAAGCGTGACGAAGGCAATGGCTAATGAGAGGAGATGATTTGATAAAGGTTTTGGATAAGGGGTTTGTGAAATTGAAGCAGAAAAGGTGGAAGATTGAAGTGGGAATTGGTTGGTGGTGGTGGTGGTCTTCAGTGGAAGTTGAGAGAGAAGATTGGTTGTTAAAGTGAAACTCATGGTTTCCACTCATTTGAAGTATTTTGTAGATTGTTTGTTATATTGACATTGCTTTTATAAAATAAAATAAAATAAAAAAGAAATACCAATTTTTTTCTATTATAAAACTGAGGAAGAAATTAGTGCAGTACTGTTGTCTTTAAGAATCCCTGAAAATATAAGTGTGTGAGTGGAATAAATGTGATATATATATATATATATATATATATATATATATATATATATATATATATATATATATTAAAGTTACAGAAAAAAGCTTTGAATGTATAAAAGATTAAAAAATATGTATAAAAGACTAGAAAAATTATAAACGGTGATAAAACTAGAACCATGTGGAATTATATTGACATGTTAATTAAAAACATAAATAAGTTGCTCATTATATATATATATATATATATATATATATATAATCCTGTAAAAAAGATAAAATTTATGAAAAAGATAAGAACATAATAATGACACATGTCACTATTTAATTTATTAGGATAAAGACAATTAAGTAATTTAACAAAAAACCTAATTAAAGATAAAATTCTAAAACTCACATGCAATGCATATGCAACTTCCACCATCTTTTTTAAACGACAATAACTTTTTATAGGTAACTTTTTTAAAAAAATACACCATCATAACGAGTGTTTTTTATCTTTAATAAGAGTACCATATTGCTATACTTATATTCAAAAAAATTACGTTTCGATCATATGATTTACTCCATGGTGTTTCCTCTATATTGTTTTAATTGTATAGTGATTCAAAACATTGTGTTTTACACTAAAACACCATAACATTGCAAAGACCATTTACGTTCAATCTTTCAATCTCATTTTCTATGGTGTTTTATTTTAGGATTTCAAAACAGATTATGGTGTCTTGTAAAAGGAAAAAATTAGCTCGTTGAATTTAATGATCTCTTTTATTGCTAATGGAATGCTTCTTTGTATAATTGTATGGTGTCTTGTTTTCTATGGTGTTTTATTTTAGTTTCATGGTGTTTCTGTATAAGAAAATAGTAGTTTGCTGAATTCAATGGTATTTACAATGTTATGGTGTCTTATATACGTTCATGGTGTTTTACTGTAAAACACAACACCTTAAATCACTATATAACTAAAACAAAATAGACAAAACACCATAGATTAAAACATCCGATCAAAACGTAATTTTTTTCTCTATATAAGTATAGCAATATCATGGTGTAATTTAAAAAAAAAAACGTTACGTATAAAAAGTTATTGACGTTTAAAAAAGACGGGTGGAGTTGCATATGCATTGCATGTGGGATTTTGAATTTAAAAATGTTAAATTTACTTTATATACCGTTAATCTACAAAATTAATTATTTTACGGGTAAACATTATTTACAATTTTGCCATTATAGTCTCAACCATTAGACTATAAATCAAAGGGTGTAGATTACTTCTTACATTTCTCACAAAACACATCCATTTTACAATAACCCTACCCTATATATATATACACACACACACTACCACTAGTTGTGAGAACCGTGAAAACTTTTTCTTCCCGTGCGAGTTGGAACAAAATTCTTTTGCACAAACGTAGATAAAAAATATTATAAACACATCTGTAAAAAAGTAAAAAAAATTGTCGAGTTTGTAGTTTTGACTGATTCAATGTTTTTTACGCGCTGGTGTAAATTTTGTACAACGATCAATATTTTTTACGTCTCATGTAAATGTGGGTATGCGGCATTTTTTTTTTGCTGAAACATGTGATACTTTTTATAACTTATGAGAAATTTTTTTTGAAAAAAACCTTTTAAATGGCCTAGTTTTCATGGTTCGTACAACTCAAGTTGGATCTCATTTTAACCCATCAATATATATATATATATATATATATATAGGTAGAGGATCCTGTAAAAAAAACTAAAAGTGTAAGAAGGATAAGAAAGATTATGGTGGTGATACATGTCCCTTTTTATTTTGATAGTTTAAGGGTATCATTGTAAATTTAGTAATAAATGTAATTAAAGACTGAATATTTGTAACCGAATTTAGTCAGTTATTTTAGGGAATCCGAATTTTAATTGTGTTTGAATTTACGGATCATAGTCGCCACCCACATATCCTTACGAACAATTATTTATAACATCTTGATCATATTTTCATTCGCGGCTATGAGATTTAGTTTATCGTATCTGTGTATTCATTAACATCTTAATCGATGGATAACGCGTTTAAAACACCATTTAGAATGATTCTATGCCATTCCAGATCATTTCGTATAAAACACCATACGAATTCCAAAAAACACCACAATTTTAATCGTAATACAGCCGTGGTATTCCAACATGTGTAATGATTTTTGTTATTTTTGTAGGTATAAACACACCATACAAATTCCAAAAACACCACGAATTGAATCATAATGCAGTCGTGGTGTTTTACCATTTAGAATGATTCTATTGCTTTCTAGATCAATTCGTATAAAACACCATATGAATTCCAAAAAAACACCACAACTTTAATTGTAATACAACCGTGGTATTCTAACATATGTAATGATTTTTGTCATTTTTGCAGATATAAAACACCATACAAATTCCAAAAACACCACGAATTGAATCATAATATAGTTGTGGCGTTTTAACATTTAGAATGATTCTATTGCTATTCCAGATGTTAAAACACCATGACTGTAATCACAATACAATGTTACATACTCTAGATCTTAAAACACCATGACTTGAATCATAATTCATTATTTGCAATGCTATGGTGTCTTATTTATGTTCATGGTGTTTTAATGTAAAATACAACACCTTGAATCACAATACAATTAAAACACCATTGTATGAACATGGAAAAAACACCATGGACTAAAACATCCAATCGAGACGTAATTTTTTTCTCTACATAAGTATAACAATATGGTACGCATATTAAAGATAAAAAAACACTCGTTATTATGGTGTAATTTATTTTAAAAAAGTTACGTATAAAAAGTTATTGAAGTTTAAAAAAGAAGGGGAGAACTTGCATGTGCATTAATGTTAGTTTCTTAATTTAAAAATGTTAAATTTACCTTTATACCCTTAATCTATAAAATTAAGTATTTTAATAGTAAACACTATTTACAAGATTGCCATCAATATCTTAACCATTAGATTAAAGATCTAATGATTTAGATTCTTTCTTACCATTCTCACAAAAACACATTTTTTACAATAACTTCACCCTATATATATATATATATATATATATATATGCTATTTTATTTTAAGAAACTATGTTTTTTACCATTATGGTAATTTACACAAATTTTTAAGATAGCATACTAAAGGTCAATATCAAATTCACATACTTTTGCCATGTTTTACCATTTCTACCTCTTGTTATCTAAAATTCACACATGAAGGTAATTTCTAAACAATGCCTTTGTCTCGTGTCAAAAAGTTAATTACCAGTTAGTTAAGATGAGCACATAGAAACCTATAATATCCATTAATTGTATTTAAGGATAAGAATCTTAATTCATATTTTACATAAGTTACTTTCGTTGGGAAAAATGTATATATGTTTTGTAATGTTTCATGCAAATTATAAGATGAATATTAAAATTATCTTTTAGTTATTTGTCCATATTTAAGATGCAGACTACAAGTTACCAAAGAAACACCATAACAAAAGCATCATTAATCACCACTAAATAATAAATCTATTTTTATTGTATCAAACATGTGTTTAGATGACAGAAATGTAGGTATTTTGAAAAAAAAATATTGATATGAATTTTAACCATTAAGGAAAAGCTCATCAACTACATGTTTCATTGTCTTTGCATGGGTTAAGCCTTCTACTAAATCTAATACTATAAGATGGTAATGGTTTTTTAGTGCTTGATGGTGACATGGAAGATTAATATTGTATTTCACCTTTTATTTCCATAAAAATGTTGTCGTCGTAACGAATAGCCCACAAACATCATATAGACACCAGAAACTCCAACAACATGTTCAAGGCAACAAAACAGACGTACCCGCTTCAACGCGCGAGCCTTTCCATTAGTGTATATATATATGGTGAGGTTCGGCTACAAAGTCCATTTTTCCTACAAAGTGTAGAAAGTCATAAAACACCACAATTTCAACCATAAAACACACTCAAAACCCACTATTAACAGAGTGAAGATCACTAAAACACAATATCCAAACTCTAACAGTCCATAAAAACTTCAAACACGCTATTATAGAACTATGAATATAAAACACACACTAATGTTAGCCATTCGCTAATCAAAGCCTTATCATCATAAACACAACACAAAACCCACAATATGGCGTTTTAGTAATCTTCACTTTGTTATTTGTGTTTTATGGCTGACATGATGGTGTTTTACGACAATTTACACTTTGTAGGAAATATAGATTTTGTAGTCAACTCCCACCCTACATATATATATATATATATATATATATATATATATATAGGATTCAATTCAAGGGAAAACCAACCTCAGCTGCGAGAACCATGGGAACTCCCCTTATTCTATTCTGTTTGACCCGTTCATAATGGATTAACACATGCCCATTCTTTAAAATCATCATTCTAGTTCGTTTGACCCGTTAATAACGGATCAACACATGACCATTCTTTACAAACACCATTCTATTTCGTTTGACCCGTTCATAACGGCTCGACACCTTTAGATAAGTTACTAAGCGTATGATGATTTCCTAAAATGCCACTAATGAACATCACAACACGTAAAACTTAAATTATGTAAAGAAATTAGCATACCTCGATCATGCTGGCCTTGAGACTTCTTGTTACTTTAGCCTTCTTCATTCACACCTACACTTAACGCATTCCATGAATCTATTTCATCAAATATCACAATTCCTTAAATTCTAAACACAACCATTGTTAACAAGAATCACAATTTCTCAAAATTAACATCTTATTCATTTCATCGAGCACTTGGTGTCTGACTTTTATTGATGTTTAGAACTATTATATTTCCATGTCATTACTCACCAATTCCCATATATAAGAATTCCTAATTATAGTTATTATCACAATAGTTCTTTAACAACAAACTTTCATTCTATCTTTTGTTGATTAACTAATTTCATAACCATAACTAATAACTCAATTTCTAAGATTATGTTTCATAAAACAACTTCATGGTTCATAAAGTTGTCCATTAAAACACATAAACACATCAGTTTCATACAATTAGCATTCATAAATGTTTCCTAATGAGGCTTTTACATCGATTTGCATCATACTACTTTGACACCCAAAGATTAGCCAATTTCATACATTCCCATCACACCAAAAACACCAAAACAAGAATTATGACTTACCTTCCTTTAACCAAGCTTAGATGATTCTAAATATGTGTTCATGCATAAGATTAGCATCGATTTCCCTCTTCAATTTGTTAGATTTGCATATTTGTTTCAAGGAGAAGCCCTTTTCCTCTTCCTCTTTCTCTCAAACACGCACACACATACACTCTCCTGCCGTTTCTTTTTCTTCTAATTTTATTTGCTACTTATTCATTTTTAGCCCCTCAAGTTTTATTTATAATTTACTTGATCAATCATAACTTATCTTTTACTAGAAGATATATAAAAATCTAACTAGGTTAATTACCCCTAGCCAATAAGATCCATATTAAACATTAGAACTTAATAACATGTTAGTTATTAGTCACAGGCTCCCAACCAACTAGTTATCATCTTTTATATAAAGGTATAAAACAAACTACAAATTTTAAGATAATCACGTGTATGCGTTTTGGGGTGTTATACAAACATAAAAGGGATACAAAGTATGGATCTTGATGAAAAAAGGTTTATGTTTTTTAGAGATATAAAATTTTATGAGTATGTTTTTTCATATAAACAAGTGTTCGATAAAGATACTGATTTCCAAAGTTTAATAAGGTTAACACATTAAAGTTTTTTGATCTTTATGTCTCGTTAAGTGACCAAACACCTAATGATGAAAAGATGGTATAGATAAGTCTAGTGCTACTAATAGTTAGCAACCAGGTTCATCTACTAGGAGTGTGGTGACTGCTGATGCACAACAACCTAATAATAGAACTGGTAGGGCAGACCAATAGCAGAGTACAATGCCTAGTGATCAACCTGAGAGGGTTGATAATCCTAGCACTGGACATGAAGAATCTGTCTTGTCTGAGGGTGTCATTACAAATGATCAAGACCTTAGAAAGTCTTCTAGAGTAACTAGTACTCCTAAAAAGTTTGAGGATTATGTTATTGATGAAATGTTATATATGGGTATGAAAAAATGGTACCCCAAAATCATTATATATATATATATATATGTGTGTGTGTGTATGTGTGTATGACTATGTTAAGGCAAGAATGTAAATAAGATTTAAACTTAAAAAGAAAAGGTTAAAGCCAAGAATAATATTAACACCATACTTGAGGGGCCAGATATGCATAAGTTAAAAGTTAAGTGCTTAAATTACAATTAACACACATACATCCACATCTAAAGTGTGTATCGATCAAGCAGGAGAAGAAAAAGGGAAAAACCCTTGTTCTACACAAATAGCAAAATTGATAAGAGAACTGAAGTTCAAATTGATACATGTCCTTGGTTTCTTGATCATCTAAGCATATTAAACTATAAGGTAAGTGGAATTTTACCTTTTGATGATCTTATATGAAGTAGGTTCAAGCAAAACTACAAATGAATGAGAAATTGGTATGAGTATGAATTAGAAGCATCATATAGGACATGAGTTATGCTTGAATTCAACTAAATCAATGTTTTGAGTGAAAACCCACTTGAAGTAGGAGCATTGCGTAGAATAATGATGAATTATGTGCAAAAATTGTGTAGTAATTATGTAGGATGTTGCTTATAATGAATATTGGAATGATGAAACTGAATTAGAATGATGATTGTATGAGAATTAGTTGAATATGGTAATCTTGATATGTATTAGTAGGAATATGCATAAGATACTTGTACTTTGTGTTTAGCTAGTGGTATGCACTCCAGGTGTTCGATAAAATGCTTGGGAATTGGTTTTAAAGTAATAAAGATGATCTCATATGTATATGATGGCAATTGATATAAAATAGATAAGTGTTGAATTGTTAGCTCACAATGTTAGTATAAATGTGAAGATGAAAGCATGAGAATTGAAAGAATGTTGAATGCGATATTGTAGGTATAAAGAAAGAAGGTACAAGTCAAACCGGTTCGCAAGCAACGCAAATTAAAGGTAAGTTCATATGAACTTCATTTTTGATCTTGACGTAATCTATGAAATTAGTTCCACTATATTACTTTTAGACCTATAGTTAGTTTAATGTGTCGTAAGACGATAAAATGAGCACTGAAGACATTGTTAGGTAATGGGTTGTAAAGTATGTAAATTGACTCACTATAATGGGTCAAGATGAATGGATAAGCATGATGATGAAGATGTATAAATATCATGACTCGTTATAAACGTGTCATTAAGAAAGGAATGTTCATCTTATGGATCCGCATGATCGGGTCGGGTAAAACATATGGTTGATGCTAGAAGAATGTTAACTACGATTTCGTTGTAGGCGAAATTGTTATAAGTAAGAAATCTATGAATGAAGGATATTACGAAGCCATGACTTCGTTAACGGGTCAATGAAGGGAATAAGGAAACAATGTAATAAATATGTCCCATGTGTTATACTAATAAATGTATTGTGTTATGTGTGATAGGGAAATCGACATCTTGATAATGGCTTGCTTGGAATGAACACACTACATCGCCCTTTACGCGCTTCCGGCTCAAGTTTAGTGTCAATGGTCAAAACAAACTCTTTTGAATTGTAAATGTCGTTTTAATACTTATGTCTTTTGTATAAACTTAATGTTTCTATTTGTTACGGTTGATTAGGATAATGCTCCTTCGAAATTTATTTTTGGTATCTACTTTGTTTAAATACAAGGGGCATTTTGGTCAAAGTTCTTATATTACGGCACTAAAGATTAAATTGTATGAAGTTTTGACTTAAGTTTTAATGGGCGTTTCATGATAGTGTGTGTTTTATTGTTAATTTAAATAAAGTTCTTAAACCAAAATCTTATAATAAAGCCATAGATGATATTAACTCTGTAAATGCTATGAATGATGAAAGAACTGCTTTGTATAGAAATAATACCTGGGATTAAGTTGAATTACCTAAAAGTATAAGTAATTGGATCTATAAAGTTAAATATAAAGCTAATGGTGATATTGAAAGATACAAGGCAAAATTAGTGGCTAATAGGTTTGTTTAATCAGAGAGAGGGATGGACTTTGATGAAACTTCTCTCCTGGTGCAAAAATGATAACAGTTAGATGTGTAATAAGTGTGGTTGTTCAAAATAGTTGGATCTTGTATCAACTAGATGTTAATAATGCCTTCCTATATGGTGAATTACACGAAGATGTGTATATGGTTATGCCTAAAGGATTCAATAAGAATGATTCTAATATTGTGTGTAAATTGAACAACTCACTGTATAGTTTAAAACAAGTACCACGAATGTGGAATAAAAAACTTGTTAATGTTTTGATTAAGTTTGGCTTTAGTCAATCTAAATGTGATTACTCATTATTTATTAAGCATGTTGGCAATAGTTTAGTCATATTAATAGTTTATGTAGATGACATTGTGTTAACTAGTAATGGTGAAACTGGAATTGCTAATGTTAAAGTGTTGTTGCAATCATAGTTTTTGATTAAGGATATTGGGAAGTTATAGTACTTCTTGGGAATTGAGGTTATTTATAATGATCAAGGTGTGTGCTTAACAAAGAGAAAATATTGTATGGACCTTCTAAATGAGTATAGATTAAGTGTGGCTAAACAGGTTAGTTGTCTAATGGAATAGAATTATGTGGTTATAAAAGTATGCAAATATAATGAGTCAGTAGGGAAACTGATATATCTATCACATACTAGACAAGACATTGTATGTAGTGTACACTTTCTAAGTCAGTATATACATAGTCCTTTAAAGGGTCATATGCGGCTGGCTTTAAGAGTGCTAAGGTATTTAAAGAAAGCTCCTAGGTTAGGAGTTCGGTTAAAAAGAAGTGATCAGTTTTAGTTGTGTGCATATGTTGACTCAGTTTGGGCTAAGAGTTGGGGAGATAGAAAGTCTATTACAGAATGTTGTGTGTGTTTGGAGAAAACATTTATATCTTGGAAAAATAAAAAGCAAGGTGATATAGCTGATTCTCTACACAACCATAGTACAGATCTATGTGTGATGTTGCTTGTGAAGTTATCTAGTTAATCAACATTATGAGAGAATTGAAAGTAAACATGCAATTGCCTGTGATGTTGAAATGTGATAATAACGCAGCATGGTCAATTGCTGCAAACCTAGTCTTTCATGATAAGACAAAACATTTTGCTGTGGATCTATTTTTCTTGTGGGAAAAAAATAGCTCCTGGATTCTCAAAAGCCATGGGAGTAGAGCCTGCTGATCAGGTAGCGGATATCTTCACAAAAGGGTTATGCCTAATCATCATGATACAATATGTAAGTGGTTAGGTCTTGTAAACTTGTTTCAAACATAAAAATGAAAGGGGGGGGGGGGGGGGTGTTGAAAGATTAAAAATCATTGTCAGTTTAATATTTGTTATGTTAAGTTATTGAATTGGTATTAATTTGTGTGTTATATTGTGTATGAGGTACAAATAGCATTAGGCTTGTTTATCTACTGGCTAGGCTGGTTTATGGGCCAATGGCATAATCGTGGGCTTGGATGGCTAAAGTATTGCGGAGAGTTGTTGGGTTCAACAGGGGTGGACCTACCTTGACGAGTGGGTGGGCGGGCGCACCCCTTGTAAAAAAAACTTCGTGTATTTTTTAGATTGTAATAATTGTAAGTATAGGGATATGTTGCGTCAAAAGGTTGTGTTAGTTAGTTAGAAGTTAGTTGACGTCTTGTACTTAACTGAATTCAGTAATGAGAGTTGGTTATCGTCGAGTTGAGCTAGCTTCTATGTCTTTCTCTATTTCTTGTAGTGTTGTTGAAGACCCTATATAAGGGTGTACACAGTCCTCATCTCAAATACACGCTTCAATAATTCATTTGATTGTTCTCTCAGTGGTAGTTAGGGTTTGTTCAAAGAGTCACAAGTTACTCGTGAGTTCTTGTTATTGAGAGATGATCATATAGTGGTGTTTAGGTAGATCTTGGTGCATAGGCACTGGCGGATCTAAAAAATCTTTGTAGGGGTAATGTTTTATAAAAAAAGGGTAACGAAATCGAAAAAACGTCAAAAAAAAGTCAATTTTTTCCAAACTTACACTACCGCCGGAGCGTTAAGGGATAGCGGAGGCTACCCCTTCCCCTAAGGTAGGTCCGCCCCTGTGCATATGTCTTTGTATCCTGTTTAAGTATTGTACATATATTCGTGGTGTTTTGTATCAAAATTGAAAGTATTGAGAAATTATAAAGTTCTGACTTTGGTTACTTGGTTTTAATTGAATTTTAATTTGTTACCCAAATGGTGAAGAAATCGAATAAGAAGTTTTGGAGTAAAAAGGGTTATTTAATCCAAAACTTATGCACTAAAACCGTAGTTCACTTTTTAAAATAAGAATTTAAATCTTTTCTTTTAATAGTACACTAGCACGTTTTTTCTCATTTTTTTCTAGTGGCACATTCTTTTACATCTAAACGGTTTTTTTTTAAATTATTATTTTTGCTCTAAAACAGAAAACGTCCTTTAAAAATAACCACTGCCCCTCGTCATATTCGCCTTATACGGTAACTTATCCAAAATACACACATAGAGATGGATGCATCGCAGAAAAATAACGAGAAGAAGCCTCATGTAGTTTTTGTACCATATCCAGCACAAAGCCACATCAAGGGTATGCTGAAACTAGCAAGGCTACTACACCACTATGGCATTCAAGTAACCTTTGTTAACACACAGTCGAACCACTACCGCCTCTTTAAGTCTACTGATCCCAATGGTCCTGGTTTTCAGTTTAAAACGATTCCAGACGGCCTCCCTTCTACGGGTGATGTAAGCGAGCATGGACAACCAAAACTTGCGTCTTGTCTCCCCGTATCTTCACATCCATTTCTTGGATTCTTTTCTTGATCTTGTATCAAGACTCGAAAGTCCAGTCACGTGTATCATTGCTGATGGCTTGATGACCTTCGCGAACACTGGTGGCGCGGCTGAGAGGCTTGGAGTCCCTGTCATGCATTACTGGGCACTTGCTGCTTGCGGCTTTGTGGCGATTTACCAAGCCAAAGTTCTCGTGGAAAAAGGAATTCTCCCACTTGAAGGTTAGTTTTTGTTGTCTTACCAAAGTTTTATTAGTAAAAAGAGTTAAAGAATACAAAGTAAAATTTTGTCTGACGACCTCTTGAGATAGTGACCAATACAGAATTATTCGGTAGGGACAAAATATGGGTCAGTATAAAACATAAAAAATGACATAATAAAATAATATTAAAATAATATAATTCAATTGTCAAAGTGTGTAGCAAGTTGCTACACATTTCCGACACAGTAATTAGAATAAATTGGCCAAAAAAATCAAGGCTTTCTTTCCGTAGGAAATGGGTAGTAAATGTGTCCGAATTTGCGACACATTTTTTGTGTAGGAAATTTCCTTAGCAAAATGACCATTTTTCTAGCAGTGAATAGACCGTATAAGAATTAGTTAGTTGAAATTAACTATTATATAAAGTCAAATTGCAATAGATTTTTGTGAACGCCAAGAAAGTAAAGTCACCTGGGTAAACCTAGTGGTGAAATATACAGACAACCTTGTGACCTCTCCCGTCACCATTACAGAGAAAACTTACCGCCCAAATGCCAAGTGTGGTAAAACCCCTTACTCAACCCTAAGTATTTTGCTCCAGGAAAGACTCGAACTCATGACTTTCATATTGGAAGGCCCATGGGGGCTACCAATGCATCAGAAGGCCATTGGCTAATGTAGTAGTTCAGTATGATAATTATGTATAACTTGTGTCTTAAACCGTTGTGTTTGTTCTATGCATAATAGCACGGCTAGTCAAAATAATGTGCCTTCTAGGGCTGTTCAAATTGCTCGATACTCGAAACTCGTTCGATGCTCGCTTGAAAAATGCTTGAAATTTGCTTGTTCGATTCAGCTTGATTGAAAAGGCACTCGGTTTGGTTTGTAAACAAACGAGCACGAGCAAAGGTCCGTCCAGTTCGGTTCAGCTCGGTTGGCTCGATTCATTTTTTGATATATATATATATATATATATATATATATATATATATATATATATATATATATATATATATATATATATATATATTAATAAAATGACTCGAGGCACACATTAATAATGAAGGCCGACATCAATAGTCCATTGTCCAATAATCGAATGTCTATTTGAGTAATTAAGTAAAAATGTCAAATACGAAAATGTGAAGTGTCAATCGATACTCAAGTCTTAACCATCATTCAATTCAAAATTACATAATCCTAATTAGAACCCCACATCGACCATCATTATTCGATTTCAACATTGCCAAGATGCTAACTCCCAAGGGTTTTGCTATTTCGCATTTCCGATAGAACAAGGGCCTCTTCAACCGATTGATGATTCATCTTCCCGCCCAGATGATCTCCGTAGAAAAAGTTGAATGTTTTTCCTATTCCTTGTTATTTGTTAAATTTATACTTATGATCTAATTGAACGAAACCTTAAGGACGAAAACTGCACTTTGCTTTAAAAACTAACACCCCTATCACCACTTTCCTATTTTGTTCTACAACGCTCGATACTCGCTCGGCGTTCGTTCGAAAAAAGCTCCGATTGAAAGAAGCTCGTTCGAGTTTGGCTTAGTTGAAAAAACGATCGGTTCGGATCGGATCGGTTTGTAAACGAACCGAGCACGATCAAAGGCCCGATCGGTTCGATTCGACTCGTGAACAGCCCCAGTGCCTCCAAGTCCCTCAACTTTTGGTTATTGTGCTCCTAGTTTCCTAAAGTTACGCTAATGTTGAAAACTTTCAGGCTTTACGCAGGGGCCAGGGTGCCTCTCACCCCTTGTGATGGATGCAATATTTAATACCCTAAATAAAAAAGGTCAAAATTTAGTAGATTAACTCACCAGGGAACATACTTATTAATCCTTGTTGTTTTTTGTTTTTGTAGATGAAAGTTATTTGACAAATGGGTACCTTGATATGGTGATTGATTGGATTCCAGGAGTGGAAGGAATCCGTTTAAAGGATCAACCAAGAAACATGCTAGTCACGAAAGACGATCCTCGGCTAAATTTTGGTCTAGGAGCAGCTAGGATGGCTGAGAAAGTCTCACACATCATTCCTACTTTTTATGAATTAGAGGCTACTCTCATAGATGAGCTTCAATCCATGTTCCCTCATATCTACTCAGTTGGGCCTCTACAGTTACTTCTGAACCAGATTACACAACCGGAAACCAAGAATTCGAGCTTGGAAAACTATAGTTTATGGAAGAATCCGAGTGTATCGACTGGCTCCAGGATAAGGAACCCAACTCTGTGCTGTATGTTAGTTTTGGAAGTGAGACAATAATTTCTTCACAAGAGTTGCTAGAGCTTGGTTGGGGACTTGTTAACAGCAACCATTATTTTATTTGGATCATTCGGGCGGATTTGGTTAATGGGAAGGCTGCGGTTTTGCCTCAACAACTTGAGGAGGCGATTAAGAAGAGAGGCTTTATTGCAAGCTGGTGTCCACAAGAAGAGGTACTAAACCACCACTCGGTTGGTGGGTTCTTGACACATTGCGGGTGGGGTTCATTGATTGAGAGCTTGTCGGCTGGGGTTCCAATGATATGCCGGCCAGGTGCCGCTGATCAACCGGTTAACTGTAATCAGATGTGCAAGAAATGGGAGGTTGGCATGGAGTTAGGGAATGTTATAAAGAGGGACGAAGTAGAAAAGCTTGTAAGGGAGTTAATGAGGGGAATTGAGGGTGACAGGATGAGAAAGAAGGCTTTGGAGTGGAAGAAAATGGCAGCAATGGCAACAGGTCCCAATGGATCATATTCTCTAGAGATCCAAAAACTTGTTGATGAAGTTACTCTCTTGTCAAGAAAGTAAATTCCCTTTCTTCTTTATGTAACCTTTTTGTGTCATTGCGGTATTAATAAAACTTGTCATCGTAGGCATCGTACCTGTGCTAATGTCAATGAACATTCTTAGCCGTAGAGCGGATATCCTTCAACTACTAATAACAGCTAGCAACGTTTTTCAAACACATAGAACTCTGGGTTTAGCTGAAAAGTTTTGCCCATCTCCATCTAGAAGAAACATGTCATGAATATAGCACTATTTTAAAAATATGCATATTAACATTAAGCAGATAGTTTTTAGATTCATAGCATCCACTAAAAACTGAAACAGTATGCAAATAGAAAATTGAGACGATATAATCAATGGAAACAGTAAATATAATTGGCATCGTACCTGTGCTAATGTCATAGCATCAGCGAGTTCAAGTGGACGTGACAAGAGTTGTAACATTCACATAACTTAGACCAACCCTTGATTATAAAAACCTTACAAGAAATTGTTCTTACTGTGATAAGCGAAATACAAATGAAGCATCAAAAGCTTTTAAGTGTTATGACAGTCAAATCAAAGCTTATAATTATCATTATCATTATATTAGACAAAAACATGATTAGATTTAAGTTCAAACACATTTTAAGTCAGCAATTCGATCAATCTATATGTATATAGTTTTACAAGTGCTTGTTTCAATCTTTTGCTAGTAACCTCACTTGTTTAATTAGTACAATTTCACCTAGAATATAAATATCAAAACAAGTTGACTATCATAGACACCCGTTGAACACCAGAAAAGATATGATCAATGGACTATCATGACCGTACACGTTACAATCTCGTTGAGGCATAACAGAATGAGGAGCTGGTCTATTTAATCGTTCACAAGACCACCATATTGACCTACTTCCTAATAGCACACCGGTGTCCGTTCGGCCCTACCGCTACCCACATTTTCAGAAACACGAAATCGAACAATTAGTCCATGAAATGCTTCAACAAGGTATCATCCACCCGAGTACGAGTGCTTTATCTTCACCGGTTCTTTTGGTCTGTAAGAAAGATGGCACGTGGTGTTTTTGTGTGGATCATCGGGCGTTGAATTCAATCACTATTCGGGATCGATTTCCTATAACTTCTATTGACGAGTGGTTCAATGAGTTTCATGATGCTAAATATTTTTCTAAACTTGATCTTTTGGCCGGATATCACCAAATCCATATTGCGGGAAAAGACGGTATGAAAACCTCTTTTCGGACTCATGAAAGACAACTACGAGTTTTTGGTTATGTCCTTCGGGCTCACTAATGCACCATCCACTTTTCAACGCCTCATGAATGATGTACTCCGGCCCTACCTTCGACGATTTATTTTAGTCTTCTTCGCTGACATTCTTATTCATAGTAAGACATGAAACGAGCATTTGCAACATATTACAATAACTCTACGAATTCTGTTGGAAAATAAGTTGGTCGCTAAACTCTCCAAGTGCATTTTTTTGTTCAAACCCAAGTCTCTTATTTAGGCCATGTGATTTCAGGTCATTTATCGGCTATTTCTGCTCCGGTTCCGTCTTTATTACATGATCCGGTCACAACCACCCAATCCGAGCCGGAGTTGTCTACTTTATTACATCAACTATCCGTTGATCCACCTTCCCTTCCTAACCACGCTATTAAGCATGGTCTATTATTATTCAACGGTCGTCTAATCAATCGGTATTACGGGAAAACTCCTTCTCGAGCATCATTTTTCCCCGTAGGAGGACGTTTAGATGTGACACGGACCTATCAACAGTTGGCTGCATCAGTTTAGCACCGCAACAGACGGGCAATCCGAGGCTCTTAACCGTTGTTTAGAGATGTACCTTCGCTGTTTTGTTGCGGACAATCCCCATAAATGGTTACACTTTCTTCCTTGGGCCGAGTTTTGGTACAACACATCGTTTCAAACTTCAAGTGACACCATTTGAGATATTGTTATTATACCATATTTTTAGTGTGAGCCCACGAGCCCAGCTTAGGTTTATAGGGTTTCATATATTCTCTATATAATGTAATCCTGTTGAATCAATAAAGCATTCAGTCTTTCACAAACTTACAATTGTGTGGTCGAAAACCACCTACTATGGCCCGTTACATCCGTGATTCCACGGCTAACCCATCCTTGGAGCAACATTTCTTGGAACGTGACGAGGTCTTAACTCTACTTAAGCGTAATTTGTTGAAAGCTCAAACCCGTATGAAATTGACCGTGGACAAGTATCGAAGGGATGTTCAGTTCCAACTTGATGATTGGGTATTCGTAAAACTTCAACCATACCGTTAGGGTTCGGTTCGCTGGCAACACCATCACAAGCACGGTCATCGATAGTTCGGTCGCTTGCAACGCCATCACAAGCTCGGTCATTTCGGTCCCTACCGGGTTATTGCCAAGATTGGTGTGGTCGCCTACAAACTAGATTTTGTTTATAATTAGTTCATTCGATAACCTCAAATCTGATAAAAGTTTGTATTTGGCCCTAACCCATTATGATACTTTATATTATTTGAATTCATTCATTCATGCAAAACCTTAACCCCAAATCTGATAAAAGTTGAATGATACATTGATACCTTTACTTTATTGAACATATCATATTATCATAGGCAATTATTACAATCCTTAACCTCAGTTAGGTTCTCATGTGTCGGCATCAATGAAGACAAAACATAACTCTATTGAAAATATCATACGGAATTATTTAATCTGTGTATCCAGATTCTGTCTAAATTCTAAATACATGTGTTGGAAACAAGCAAGGTGACGCGTGTTTGGGTTCCCACCACCCAGAATAGACAATAACTACAGCCCCTCATCATATTCACCTTGTAACATAGAGATGGATGCATTGCTGAAAGATAACGAGAAGAAACCTCATGTAGTTTGTGTACCACATCCAGCACAAAGCCACATCAAGGGTATGCTGAAACTAGCAAGGCTGCTGCACCACAATGGCATTCAAATAACCTTTGTTAACACGCAGTCGAACCACTATCGCCTCTTTAAGTCTACTGATCCCAATGGTGATGCTGGTTTTCAGTTTAAAACGGTTCCGTACGGGCTCGCTACTACGGGTGATGTAACTGAGCATGGACAAAACGAAACATTGCATCATGTATGCAGGTATCTTCACATCAATTTCTTGGATTCTTTTCTTGCTCTTGTATCCGGACTCGAAACTCCAGTCACGTGTATCATTGCTGATGGCTTGATGACCTTCGCGAACACCGGTTGCGCGGCTGAGAGGCTCGGAGTCCCTCTCATGCTTTGCTGGGCATATGCTGCTTGCGGCTTTATGGCACTTTACCAAGTCAAAGTTCTCAAGGAAAAAGGAATTCTCCCACTTAAAGGTTACTTTTGGGATTAAAGAAATACAATTTTTTTAACAGAATATTTTATATTTTTACTCGTTATAAACCTTTCTAACTTAGGTGTTTCTATAAACTTTATTTCTTCCATTAGCCACCAACCCTAATAGTTTAAAGAATACAAAATATTAGGTAATTAGCCCTATCGTTGGCTAGGTGGTTGTTTTGGGGATACCCTCTGTTAAAAATAAAAGATATCAAAGGATTGCGGGATCAGTCAAGCATCATCTCCCAAAGGATTGCGGGATCAGTCAAGCATCATCTCCCAAATTAAGAGGGTCAAAGACAGCTAGTAACAGCTACAAATCCAGCCGTAAACAGAGCTCATCTACCATATTTAGATTATCGTTTCTTGCTATAAATTGTATACTTTACGCTGTAATGTAATATACAGAAATATACACCAATTCAGTAATTTCAATTAACCTTTCGTAACATGGTATCAGAGCAGCGTTCACGGTTCTAATACCGACCTGCTCATCACTTACCCAAATCAATCATCCTCTCAACCAAGCTGCCATGGCCGAAGCCGGTAACTTGGGAGAAGATCTATCAATCCAAATCGCCAATCTTCTCAAGAATGGCCTCAATCCACAAAATCGGAACCCAAAATTGTCCGATAACCTTCAAATAAACCTCAAACTCAACAGCCAGAATTATGCTCTATGGACCCGAATGATGAGGGTAGCCATAGGCGGTAAATCAAAAGCCTTTTTAAACCATTTATCAACCAATCCACCAAACCAAGCCAGCGAAGAGTATGAACAGTGGGAACAAGACGACCTAGTCGTCTTCTCATGGCTCATACAAAACATTGAACCCAACCCTCGCCAGCAATCTAACCGAATTTCCGACAGCAAAATCGTTGTGGGATGCCCTGGCTATAACATATAGCAGTGGACGTGACAAGCTCCAAACCTTCAATCTACATGTCAAGGCGAATGAAATCAAACAGAACAATCTCTCCCTTGAAGAATTGTGGATTATACTCCAAGGGGTATGGGGAGAAATTGATCGGATTGACCCAAACCCTATGACCTGCCCAACCGATATCCAAGCATACTACAAAATCAGGACTGAACAGAAATTGTTTCAGTTTCTAAACGCTCTTAACCGGAAGTATGACCCTATAAAAAGGGAAATACTCCGGTTAGAACCCCTTCCAACCGTAGAAACTGCATACGCCACTGTTCGCAAGGAGGCCGCTCACCAGAATATTATAGGAAACACCTCTCAATGACACACAGGGCATTACAGTGGGTCTAATGGCCTCTGAAATTGACGGGTTAGGGCTTGCACCAAAGGGCTACCGACGGGTCGATGGAAAAAGAATCGGAGCAAGTAACAAAGATGACAAAACTCACCTCAAATGTGATCATTGCGGCATGACGAAGCATACCCAGGAACAATGTTTCAAACTCGTCGGGTATCCCGAATGGTGGTCTGATGGTCAGAAGAGGGGCACAAAGACTACAGTTAAAGAAAAAGGGAAGTCATCTAGCACCGGCAACCGAGATGTCACCAGAGATGAAAGCCGGAGAACTGGTTTCGGGGGAATGGCCAAAGCAGATGAAGAAGAAGACACTGCAACAGGTAACGGGTTTTGGGCGCAGTCCTCAAACCCTCGGTCATATAATTATAATAAAGAAGCAAATATGTCATATTTAGTCCCTGGAAATAGGGGAAATGTCAATATGGCCCAAGTACACCATAAAAAACAAAAACTATGGATCTTCGATTGTGGCGCGACCGACACAATGACTTATGAGCTGTCGGATATTATTTCAACAACCAAACCAGAAAAAACACACATCCAAACGGCGAACGGAGGGATAATGGATGTAAAATCGGGAGGGACTATTGAGATTTCACCCACAATAAAAATCTCTAATTGTCTTTATGTTCCCTCGTTGTCACATAAGCTGCTTTCCATTAGCCACGTCACAAAAGAACTCAACTGTATTGTCCTAATGTACCCTACGTTTTGTATTTTACAGGATATCAGGACGGGAGTGATCATTGGGCGTGGCACTGAAAATCAAGGGTTGTATTATGTGGATGAGGTGACTCAAAGTGGTGCGGTGATGTTGACTCATGGGACATCGGAACGAGAAGCTTGGCTATGGCACCGAAGATTAGGTCATCCTTCTACAAGTTATTTGCATATTTTATTTCCAAAACTATTTCCAGTTAATTCTATGTCACATTGTGAAACATGCGTTTTAGCAAAGAGCCACAGGAAAACTTTTAAACCCAATAATACTAAGGCTGCTTTGCCATTTTCATTAATCCATTCTGACGTATGGGGTCCTGCCCCATTTCTTGGGGGGCAAAACCTTCGTTACTTTGTGATGTTCGTTGATGATTGTACCCGAATGACCTGGGTTTATTTTTTGAAAAACAAATCCGAAGTCTTTGAAAAATTCACTATGTTTTACGCCATGATCCAAACCCAATTTCAAACAAACATCCAAATATTCCGATCCGATAATGGCGGTGAGTTTGTTAATACCTCGTTTAAATTGTTTTTCCAAGACAAGGGAATAATCCACCAAACTACATGCCCAAACACCCCAGAACAAAACGGTGTCGCCGAAAGAAAAAATCGCATTTTGCTGGAAATGACACGAGCTCTCCTAATTGAATCCCAGGTCCCGAAATATTTTTGGCCTGAAGCCCTTGCTACCGCTACCTATCTTCTCAACCGACTCCCAACAAATATCCTAAAACTTAACACTCCATTATACACCCTTTCAAAATTCTTCAAACTACCCTCAGTTCTTACTCTTCAACCACGAATCTTTGGATGTACTGCCTTTGTTCACATACCCAAATCAGATCGAACCAAACTTGACCCTTGTGCTGAAAAATGTGTCTTTGTTGGGTATGGAATGAATAAAAAAGGATACATATGTTATAACCCAAAGACACGTCATATGTTCACCACAATAAACTGTGACTTTCTTGAAACCGAGTATTACTACAATTCCCAACTCAGTGGTCAGGGGGAGAAGGAATGTTTAGACACACTAAGTTGGTTGAAATATGTTCCCTATGTACCAACTACAGAGTCACCAGAGTCCAATTTCAGTGCCACTGAAGGCCCTAATGTTCCTCCTAACCTGGTGTCCGAGGTAAGTAATACTCACCCTATTCAGTCTGATGATACAATTGAAGTTTCTAATGACTCCGAAGATACCAATACTTCTAACCATGAAACTGCCACAGAACAAGCTGAAAATTTGCAGGCAGATGAATCCAGACAAGAAGAACCACCATCAAGATATGTGTTACCCCCTAGAACAAACAGAGGGGTTCCTCCGAAATGGTATTCTCCTAAAAAGGAACCAAGAAGATCTAGTTATCCTATAGCTAGTGTGGCTGATGGAAATTTCACTAAGGAAGCCAAAGCATTTATCTCATCTGTTTATTCCGAAGAAACTCCTACAAACGTGGATCAAGCCTTAAAGTCTAAACATTGGAAGGAAGCGATGAAAACAGAAATGGAAGCCCTAATCAAGAACAATACTTGGGAAAAGTGTACTCTCCCGTTGGGAAAGAAATCCGTGGAGTGTCGTTGGGTCTATACGGTTAAGTATAAACCAGATGGTACAATTGAAAGATATAAAGCCCGACTGGTAGCAAAAGGGTATACCCAGACACATGGGATTGACTGTGCTGAAACATTCTCCCCGGTTGCAAAAATGAACACAATTAGGGTTCTTTTTTCGATAGCTGCAAATGAAGGGTGGCCACTTCAACAGTTTGATGTAAAAAATGCTTTTTTACACGGGGATCTAGATGAAGAAGTATTTATGGATGCTCCTCCAGGATTCACAAAAGATTTCAAAACTGGAGAAGTTTGCCGTCTGAAGAAGTCTCTTTATGGTTTGAAGCAATCTCCCCGGGCGTGGTTTGGCAGATTTACGGTAGCTATGAAAAAGTTTGGATATAAACAGAGTAATGCCGATCATACTTTGTTTCTCAAAAAAAGAGGAAAATTCGTAACCTGCCTAATTATCTATGTAGATGATATGATCATTACAGGGAACGATAAAGAAGAAATGGTAAAACTAAAAGAAAACTTGTTTGCTGAATTTGAAATGAAAGATTTGGGCAGACTTAAGTATTTCCTCGGAATTGAAGTACTAAGGTCAAAACAAGGAATTTTCATTAGTCAGAAGAAGTATGTCTTAGACTTATTGGCAGAGATTGGAATGATCGATTGCAAACCAGCAGACACTCCTATGAGTGTAAACCAAAAGCTTTATATGGAGAAAGGAGCAAAGTTAGCAAATAAAGAAAAATACCAACGGCTAGTGGGAAAACTAGTATATCTCTCACATACTCGTCCAGACATTGCCTATGCTATAGGGGTAGTAAGTCACTTCATGCACCAACCTCAACAGTCCCATATGGAAGCAGTTTGAAGAATTATTAGATATCTCAAAGGAACAGTGGGTCATGGAGTCCTATTTCAATCACATGGACACCTAAATGTTCAAATCTATACCGATGCAGACTGGGCAGGAGACAAGGGAAACCGGAGGTCAACAACAGGCTACTTCACTTTAGTTGGAGGGAATCTTGTTACTTGGAGAAGTAAAAAACAAAAGGTGGTTGCTCTTTCAAGTGCAGAAGCTGAATTTAGAGGTATAGCTCGAGGTTTAACAGAAGCCATGTGGATGCGAAGACTCTTAGCTGAGATTGGTTTTCCGTCAAAAGAAACAAGTAAGATTATGTGTGATAATAAAGCTGCAATTCAGATTTCAGAAAACCCAGTACAACATGATAGAACTAAACACGTGAAAGTTGATAGGAACTTCATCAAAGAAAAATTGGAAGATGGTACGATTGAACTACCGTTTGTTCGATCAAAGGATCAGCTCGCTGACATTCTAACAAAGGCGGTTAACGGGAAAATTTTCAGCGATGGTTTGGGCAAGTTGAATTTTGAAAATCCGACTATTCAACTTGAGGGGGAGTGTTAAAAATAAAAGATATCAAAGGATTGCGGGATCAGTCAAGCATCATCTCCCAAAGGATTGCGGGATCAGTCAAGCATCATCTCCCAAATTAAGAGGGTCAAAGACAGCTAGTAACAGCTACAAATCCAGCCGTAAACAGAGCTCATCTACCATATTTAGATTATCGTTTCTTGCTATAAATTGTATACTTTACGCTGTAATGTAATATACAGAAATATACACCAATTCAGTAATTTCAATTAACCTTTCGTAACACCCTCCTTTAACTTTAGTTTGCATGCATCATAAAAAGATGTAAACGTTTTTTTCTAGAGGGTCATCGTCGCCACTGAACGTGAGTTCTCGAGATATGGTTATTGTCAATGGCGACCTCTTAAAGACAGTGACGACTAGGGACGGATCTAGGGGTATCCAGGGATACTTCTTAACTTTCTTGGTCGGCTGGATTTTCTTTACCGGAGATCCGGTGTTTGATGGTTTTCTTGGTGCATTAACTCTTAAATTGTAGGTAAAGTACGTAAATTGAAAAAAGAAGAGTAAATAAAATGTAGATCTGAAAATGTTTGAACTGAAGACTAAGATGAAGGCCTAAGGGTGCTAGGCAAATTGAAGAGAATTGGAGAAAAAGTGGGTTAATGTCATTTTTCTAAGCATAAAAAATATTATATATTAAAATAATATTTTATCTCATTTTTTAAGAGTTCAAAACTTGTAGGATGGGTTTGTGTCTGACTGTTATGAAGGAGGGAATGCATTTATTGAATTGCGGACATCCTAGAATACTTATTAAGTGATTTAATTGGCCGTTAGAAAAACATAATATTTAAAGATAATATATATTTTATTGTATTGCTTTTGATTGTTTTATGTTTTATACTTATTACTTTACTTAACTGCTTTAAAATAAAATTGGTTTTTATTAGTTTTAAGTTTATCACTAATGACTTTGTTTATTTTTTTGTGGATTAGTAACAAACTATATTTATTAATTTGAAATGGTACAAATAATTAAAATAATTATTACGCTATAATTTTGAACTAGCGTAATCATAATTACACCCGTTCATATTGTTGTACAGTAACAAATTTTACACTACAATAAATTGAACATGGCGAATTATTATTACGCAACTTTAAAACTATATCTTAATAAAATTTGCTATGCTTACAGCATAATTACTCTAGTTATTTCTATAATTCGCACGTTGTAAACTATTTACATTTGATCCTAATATATATATATATATATATATATATATATATATATATATATATATATATATATATATATATATATATTGATCCCGGCTAAAAGGTCCAGGCATTGTTCTAGCACCAAAGAGATGAAACTATATTAATTTATGTTACAGTTTAGTTACTAATTTTTTTTGTTATTATGTATAATTGCATACATTAAATGAAAGTATGGTAATAAACAGTAATTTTAAAGGAATCAAAGTAATGGTAATTACATTAATCGTTGTTGTTTTCTTTTTGTAGATGAAACTTACCTTGATATGATGATAGATTGGATTCCAGGAATGAAAGGAATCAAAGTAACGGATCTACCTCGTAATATCCTAGCTACAAAACATGATGATCCTCGGCTATATTTTTTTATGCGAGTAGCTAGGATGGCTGATAAAGTCTCACACATGATCATTCCTACTTTTTATGAATTAGAGGCTACTCTCATCGATGAGCTTCGATCCCTTTTCCCTCATATCTACTCGGTTGGGCCTCTACAGTTACAACTGAATCAGATTAAGCAAGCCGAAACCAAGAATTCGAGCTTACACACCTACAGTTTATGGAAGGAAGAATCCGAGTATGTCGAGCGGCTCCACGACAAGGAACAGAACTCTGTGGTGTATGTCAGTTTTGGAAGTGAGACAGTAATTTCTTCACAAGAGTTACTAGAATTTGGGTGGGGACTTGTTAACAGCAACCATTATTTTGTTTGGATCATCTGGACGGATTTGGTTGATGGGAAGACTACGGTTTTGCCTCAAGAACTTGAGGAGGTTATTAGAAAAAGAGGCTTTGTTACAAGCTGGTGTCCACAAGAAGAGGTTCTAAACCACCACTCGGTTGGTGGGTTCTTGACACATGGCGGGTGGGGTTCAGTGATTGAGAGCTTGTCGGCTGGGATTCCGATGATATGTTGGCCTGGTACCAATGATCAACGGGTTAACTGTATACAGATGTGCAAGGAATGGGAGGTTGGCATGGAGTTTGGGAATGTTGTGAAGAGGGACGAAGTGGAAAAGCTTGTAAGGGAGTTAATGGGGGGAGATAAGGGTGACAAGATGAGAAAGAAGGCTTTAGAGTGGAAGAAAATGGCAGCAATGGCAACAGGTCCCAATGGATTATCATCTCTGGATATCCAAAAACTTGTTGATGAAGTTACTTTCTTGTCAAGAAAGTAAATTATCTTTCATCTTTGTGTAACCTTTTGTTTCAAGTTGGTGTGTGTTTGTTGAATCACATAATATTATGTATTAGTAAAGCTTGAATCCTTTCAAATCCAAATAAATGTCATTATCATAATCACCACAACTCATTTTCAAAATATGAAATCACCAAATGCATGTCGTTATCTTACTCTCATGCATGTCGAGTCGGATATGGGAACACACAATATAAAAGAGAAAAATGATATAAAAACATAGGGTAAATCAAAATTTGGTGGACCACCGAAGTTTTAGACATATAGAATCGGACACGTATGAATCAAATTAGTTGTCTAGAAAAATTGTGTAAGTCACTTAAATCAAAGATACATGCATGTTATTACAATATAAAAAGACTTAATCACACAGATAGTCATTTTCTTTTACTAAGGGTTTTGAGTAGCAAGTTTGGGGTTTATGTTTTATTTTTTAGCGAGTTTGAGGTCTAAAGCTATTTTAAGTTTGTATAAGATGGGATAACGGCAACCCTTTTTGCATAACAAACTTTGTGAGACGTTCTTAAACCTTGATAAAATGGTATGTAAATATTCCACCTTCTGGACCCATCAAAGATTGATTTGGTGGAGTTCAACTATCTTTAGCATCACAATATTTTGACATATGATTTCTCAAAGTTGAGTTTTTGTTTGGTTACAAAAAGCTATCACAACTTTGACAACAACCCTTTTAAGACCCATCAGAAACTAGACACTAAACATAAATCTAAACCTCCTTCTTCGCCACAAATTTCGGGGGTTTGCTTCATTTTTAGAATTTGAATAACTTGTGGTTCGGAAGAGGATTCACCAAGATCACCAACGGATGATTGTGAGCGAGCCCTTGTGAAAACTTTGTGAGACAAGCGTCTTTCATAAGGGGTTTTTTTGCATTTTTCTCAAGTGTTGTTTGCGTTTTTGCAAGTTATGATCAACCAAATTCACCCACTAGTCATTTATTATGAAGTGGGAATGCAAAATGGTGATCGGGGCAGGCTAGATTTGAGCCCCAAATAGTCGAATGACCATCTTTTTTTGAACGGTGGGGACGATCTCAATGGTAAAATAGATTCAAAGAATTGGATCGGTTTGGGCATGTAATCGGTTCTAGTCGATTTTGGAGTCCATGGAGTGAAACCAGTCCGGAATCGGCGATTTTAATTGAGTTGAAATCAGGTCCATTTGTCGGTTCCAGTTTGGAAACTTTTTTTGCCAATCTGGGGTAAAATAGTAATTTCATAACCAATACCTAGTCCTAAAGTTGATGGCTTTTCATCAGCCCTTGCGCGCTAGCCTTTTCCCTTACTAGTAAGGGGCTACTAGTTGTAGCGCGTATTGTACTAGTGAATAGGAAAAGCGAATTGAGATTACTAATGACGAATGGAGGTTGAGGATAGAACATGTTCGGTCCCTCGCCCTTATCTCCTTCGCCGGAGACTGCAAATGACAGGAATCCTATCGATAAAGAAGAGGTATAAGCATCGCCTCTCGATCCAATCCGTCTCCCCTGGCCTCCCCAAAACACTCTTGATACGAAAGAGACCTCAGCAAAGAACTAAATAGAATATATATGAGCAGGCATTCATTCTTTTAGCGGGGTTGCTAATGCTAATACCAAAGGAGAGTAGTTCCCAGCGATGATAGGTGATATCTGTGACCAGCCCCGGCCCCGGATTACATCCTTCACCTGCTCCTAACCTTTTAGTGCTCAAGTACGAGTTCTTGAAAATGAGAAGAGAGGAATGAGATGCAGCGCTTAGGTCCCTCTCGTCTTCTGCACCGGCAGCTTTCCTAAGCGATAGCCCAATGGTAAAAGACCAGAAGCCACATTCCTCCGCTTTCACTCACTTTATCTTCCTGGGGGTCCTCTAGTCTTGCATTCATACAAAATTAACATAAAAACTAACGTAAGTTAGTCTTAGACCCCAAACTCATTTTGAAACCACAAACCCAAACTTGCAACTCAAAACCCTTAACATGAAATGTGTTATTATGGGCAATCCATAACGACTATCCATGTAATTAACTTTATAATAAATAATTAAATTAAAAGTATTACTCATGGAAAACCATTAAGCTTAAAATCGAAGCTCTAGATAATGAAAATAGATCTAGAGGCCTTGTCACATAGTTCAACCTCTTGAAAAAAATTTAGTACGTATGCCCCATAACTCCAAGGGTAGCACAAATTATGTCTCCTAATTTGTGCCTTTTCAAGCCAATTTACCTCTATATAGGAAATCCAAGTATGATCTGGTTAAAGGTGGTTTTTAGGTTAACCATGACCCAAACCCTTACTACTTGTTTTTAAAACCACACCACTGAAAATTGGATCGAAGCAAACCAAATTGTTACTAACGATTATGTTTAATAGTTTTCCGAATCTGCTTAATGGAAATTTGTACACTTTCATGTTCAGTTACATCTAATCTGCCATGAAATTCCTTAATTCTTTCGAAAGTAGAAGTTAACAAAACAAAAAGTCATTAAGAAAGAAATGATTAACCTGGAATCTGATTTATTAACTCTTAGATTTCTTTCTTGGACAACGAGAAGAAAATTCTATTTATAAGAGTCACCATCATGACACATCTTGTATAAACACATAGAATAACTCGAATTTTTGTATAAGCATCTATTGAATAATCTGGCTATAACCAAACACGAATAATTGCTAAATAACAAGTACCACACATAAATAACAAGTAAACAAAGGATCAATTCAAACCATAAAAAGGACTAACTCAAACCATAACTCCATGACTAGACTTAGTGACCCCGATGAAATAACAAAATACTAAAACAAAGGTAGCTACTTTGACCCATGATTCATGACTCTGACTCTGAAAAAGGTATAACTACATGACTTCCCCAAAAGTACCACATGTTTTGAGTTAACTCTAACAACTTTCCTTAATTCAAATTCAAAGCTCCACAACACCAAAATAGGCTCGCAAACTGAAGAAACGATCCTTTCCCGAGGGTTTAATGAACATATCGGCTATTAGGCTCCTATGTGAGACAAAACTTGACCTCTACTTCTTTCTTCTTGTCATGACTGTTGCATCTTCCTGACCATATCCTAGCTCTAGAAGCAGCTAACGAAAAAAATTCAAAAGTCGTAGAGTTAAGATGCAACATATTTAGCTTCACAAGTGCAAAGTGCCACTGTCATACCCCGACCCACAACGGAATAGGTGACCGAGGCATGATCCAATTGTTCACAGGCTATGACAAAGTGTTAAATGTTTAATATTATTAATAATCAATTTGTCACAATACAACTAATTCAAATAACAACTGAAATACGAACATGACACAACAATATCCTTTTTATTCTCTAAGCATCATCCCTATGTGTCATCATTCACATATTCAACTTATTCACCTGTATCATGTGTAAAAATGATTTTGGGTCAACATAAGTTGGTGAGCAAATCTAAAAGTTTTAAGTAAAACGGTTTTTATTTATTTGTTTATAAATAAATAAATAATAACATGCAAATCAATGGTAATTAACCACACAAATAACCAACCATGAATATGTAAACTATTGTAAATGTACTTTATACTGAATATGAAACTCTGGCCCACCAACAAATAGATCTAAAAGTGGTGGCGATACTAGACTACAATCCATGGCTGTGAGGAATCTAGTCAGCCAATGGATCTATCTAAAATGATAATGACAAATGGTAAGTAATGCAATCAATGAACAAATAGACAAACACCACGTGATTACACCTTGAACTTTGCATATATTTATATAATGAACTTGTAATATTGAAAATGTACATAGTACACCCCAAAACGGTATCCTAAGAGATCTTGATGCTTTATTGCTTTTAAATAGCATGTTATAGAGCTTGTTGCAATTGATTGTACATTTGCTTCTTTCTTTTCAATTTGGCTTCATCAACCTCACCTTTTGTGAAACTGTTACATAACTATTTGTAGCTTCTTGAAATGGTCTAATAAACTCTTCTTCAATAGCAATCCACAAGTCAGTATCCAACCTAAAAATATAACCCTCAAACTTATATTTTCACCTCGGGTAGTCTTTAAGACGAAGAAGCTTTGGTGCTTTGTTGTTGGTTCCCATAGTATTATCAAGGTTCCCATAGTATTATCAAGGTTGCATATTAGCCATCTTCATAACTAAAACACTTAACCAAATTTTGAGAAACTAATCACGGATGTCAAAAACCATGTATGTCACAAACCTCGCCGATCTCACACTACAACTCCCGACGTATGTCACAACACAACGGATGTCACTAAAATAAACATTTTCTTGCGTTGATCAGTAACTAGTAGTGTATGTCTCATGCGCTACGTATGTGACATGCGATGTGGATGAGATATTCGCGAAACAGCTGATGTTTGCAATTTTGAACATTTTTATTGTGCAATATGGCAGATTTTACAAGCAATTTTGATCAGGTTTTGAAGTATGATGATTTTAGAAGATTACGACAATTAGAATTATCGAAATTAACTAGTTTTATACTTCAAAAAGGTCCGATTTAACCATAACTCTCCATAATTCATCCAAATTTCGATCAATTCTGCAACTCCACAAGTAGAATGAGCCTATAGCTCTAATAACACTTAAAATACCCAAAAAAGATGATGTTCTAAGTCGTAAGACTTCACCAAACAAGAAATTCTACTATAAATGACAATTTGACGTGCAGAATCCATCAAAAAGCATGGGAACATTGCAAGATCATGTAAATAAACTTCAATGGTTCATTTCACTAGAAAAAATGGGCAGAGTAATGTTACACTTGAACCGTTTGGCAAAGTAGCTCCGAACGTGATGAATGACAAACCATGCATGTCTTCCCATATATATAGGGATGAGACATCCGTTGTCCATCTAACGTAAGCCATATATAGCACATAACACAAACACACTCAGGAGTCATGCGTAACATAACATATGACTCATACGTTACTAACCTGTCACGCATGACTTACAACCCAAAACCCAAAACTCAAAAGACGTAACTCTACCCTAAATACAACTCGATGACACAAAATTACAAGACGTAAGCAATAGAGAATATGGATCGAACAATTTTCAATCAAACATAAATGTAAAATGAATTGTCTGGTATGCTTTCGTAAGAACACCAAAAAAATTTATTGTGTCTGTTGTTTTCGTTTTGTAAAAACTAAGTAAAGGCTACATTGGGTTTGTTTAATAAATTAAATAGTAGCCAACCCAAGGTTTCAATACTTCACCAAAAGAAAACATTATTTAAAATTAACTACTATTATGAATGGATGAATTTGATTAGCACGTATAAATTCAAAGAAGATAAAAATTAACTACTAATATTAATGGATGAATCATCTTGTAGGCTAAATGATGAATCCATATCACAAATAAATTCCACTATAGCATGCATATAATTTGTATCCAATATAAATGAGCCACAAAATGTCAAGATCAAGATTATGAACATAAATAAGAAATAAATGTAAAAGCAAATCCATTATTCCAGTCAACAAAACTAAACAATAAAGAAAAAAATTGCCTTTTAGAGCTTTGCTTTTCCAAGTTATTCTTAAAGTTTGGAATCAGTGCTCTTTTCTAGCTAAGTTAAAAATATCCCTACACACACATAGCAAAAGATGCAGATTTTTTTTCTCTTTTATCCTTTATTAAACATGTAAATTAACAATCTACATTCACCGAAAACAATCTCAAAAACACTAATCCTAAAATCATTTTGAATGGCTACAAACAACATACCAATCTTTAAAGCTTTCATTTCGCCTTATATTCATTCTACCATTGACAAACCACCATCTACTTCATCATCAAGCGAATGCTCTCTATTGGCATTTCAACTATAAAAATTGATATTAGGGTTACAAGGAGACGATAAAAAATAAAACATTTACCTTTTCAGATCCATGATTTTGCAGAAAGAGGGAGGTGAGTGTCAAAAGTTGATTGTCATCGTATAAAGAATTAGATTTGGATTCATGTAATTTAACCTAAATTGAAAACCCATATCTCATAGTATATATACACAGATCTGATACTAAACATACGAATAGAGATCGTGCAACTTCAACAGAGAGAAAAAAGATACCTCAGTGAATAATTTATACGAACACACATTATCTGATGAACAAATTTAAATGGCTAGGAGTAGAAGATACCTTGGTGAATCGATTTAGAAGTCATAGAATGAGGGAGGAGGGTTGGAGACGAAGACTGTAGTTCTGAGAATAGGGTTTGACAAATGAAAAAAAAAAACTTTATATTGGATCCGAATTGTTTGGAAACGGGTTAGGCGGACCAGGATGTAAAACCTAATAAACTAATTATTGTGACTGACACATGTACAGTTCTCTTAAAAAAACAAAAGAAGAGAATGTTGTACATGTCAAAATTATAGAGAATGCAACTTGTATCGATGACACATAAGCTCACAATGCTTTATTATATTAGGCAGTGGGGTGTGGGTCGAGGAAACACCATGGGGAGGTGATCATACTTCGATGCCCATGGGGATATTCCTTGATGACAATTTTCAAACTTTTCAAAATTATATTCGTTGTTTAACGGCTATATTATTAAAAAAAATCATTTTTTTTATTTTAAAACCTATATAAACGCACACTTTTAACCAAAAAACTTCAATGTCTCACATCATGTCAAACCATTCCTACTTTTATAAAATATATGCTCTTTCTCAAATAGCAAGACGGGTTTGGACCGACGAGGAAGAATTCACTTTGGTCACGGCTTGGGTGACTAGATTCACCACCCCTCGGATTGCCACGAATCAATCATGGCAGTGTGATTTGTTTAACGAACTCCGTCAACAATTGGGTGAAACCGATCGCAACGGATACACAATCCATGCGAAATGGAGGGTAACGGACCAGCGTGTTACAGTATTTGAGTAACTCTACATAAACGTGGGGGAGGCTATGGATGAGGCCTTTCACATGTACCAAACCACACAAGGTCATGAATTTAACCACATTTCGTCGTGGCAAATGCTACGAGTTATTCTACAATGGCAAATGCTACGAGTTGGTCCACATCTTTAAGGATTAGGCTTTTTATGCCGTTTAATGGTGTCGTATTTTTAATCTTTATGCATTTTGTAAGGTTATTATGTACTTTTTTATTTAATTAATAAAGTAATATTTTTATTTTATAGTTTTAATAAAATCAATGTAAATATAATGAAAAAGGAAAAAAAATGGAAGGGCGACGAAGGGGGAACACACCTCATGTTGGGGGAATGATGGTGAGGTGGAAGGAGAGAGTGATGTGACGTTGAAATGGACTTAGACGGTGGGGTGTGGACTTAGGGGAGGGGTTGGGATGGTGAGGTGACACCCCTTTCTGTCGGAAAACACCCCCGTCCTCCCGTTGGTGCAATCGGGAATTCAACCCCGTCTTCCTCATTGAACCTCTCTCTCTCTCTCTCAATATTATTGGAAGGGGTGGATGGAGAGATCATTTTTTCATGATGGTGGAAGAGGAAAGGGTAGAAGAAGGTGGTGAGGTAGAAGTGATGTGAAGGTGAGGAAATGAGACCATACCCCATAGTCTTAGAGGAAGAATGAGGGAAAGAGAACCGCATCCCACAGGCTTAGTATATATATATATATATATATATTGTTTTCCTTGAAATATGCACTTATTAATTAAATAAGTGGCATTACAGTTTCACACAAACAATTATGATAATCGATATAGGATAGTTCTACTTGTAGAATTCAATGACCCAAAAGGTGCATTTGAAGCATTTCTTTTTCAAGCCACTAAACCCCAATTCTATAGCTAAAGTCAAAAACTTCTGTTCACTCCTGAGTGCATCAAGATGGATGTCAGCTTTCGTGGAAGACCTTGCATCCGGTAGAAATAAAACAATCTTTTCAACTATAATAACCTTCCCCTCATCTGGTAAAGCCTTGTAGCAGTTCTTCAAGAACTTTATGCAATCGTTATCACCCCAACCATGCACTATCCACTGTATCATAATAATAATTATGAAGGCAACTAATTTAAAGCATATATGCGTGTGTGCGTGTTCGAGCATATCTCCCCTGCACCATGTTCTACACCTACATACATAAAATATAAAATAAGACCGTAATATGGCTTTCACACAGACCGCTTGCAACATGCAATGAAGGATAAAGGTGGCATATTTTCTTTGGCCTATTATTGTTGAGTATAGGGGGATTTTGTTTTATAGGGACGGAAATTATTGCCACAAGTGAGATTATAATAGGTACGTTTATTTGTTTGTTCATAGGGACGAAAGAACCCTCCGTAGACACAATTTGGTGAACAAAAGAAAATAAAGAAAAACAAAGTTTGTTAAAAACGGGAAAATTAAAAATACATGAGAAATTGTACAGACTTAGGGTACTATCATTTAAATGATATGGATGATTGTATAGACTAAGGGTGATGGGTACTAAAAGAGTTTCTCCGCAAAAGGTAAATGTAATAGTTAAAGATATTTATAAACATGTGTCACATGGTATGATATGCAAAAGGTACATGTAAAATTTTGTCCATATAGCTTTTATATGTTAGAAACAACTAAACAAAGACACACATACCAGGAAGTTGTGGTGCACGACTAATCATATATAGCTGGTAGATCAAAGTTTATGCCTTTGATGTTTATATGTTTGGATACAATCATATAGAGGTTTCCTCTAAGACCACCTCCAACATCAACCAAAGTTTTTAGGTTGTTGAAGTCGTCGTAATCTTTCAGAATTTCATTCATTAAAATGGTAGAAATATCTTCCATTGCGTTGACGAAAACCCCAATAAACCGAGGGTCCGATGCCATATACTCGTGTCCTTTCATTCCTGTAACCTTTTCAATAGTTTGAGATATGACATATTGTTTTGTAATGCTTAAATACGTCTCAAACTACTGTTTTCTAATTCATATATCTTTATTACTAACTATTTACATTTATTCAGCTCGTTTAATACACGAGTTTCTAATATAGTTATCTAATAAATAAAAAACTCTAACCAAACAATTTTCTAATGGTTTGAACATGGAATCTCAAGATGATGCATAGATCGGTAAGAAAATAAATAGTAGATTGGATAAGGTTTTAGATATAAGTGAGATTTTACGTATGTTTGCTTGTACTAATTTGATTACATACAGAGTAACAGAAATCACGAGCTCTTGATGATGACTTCATCTTGTTGCAAATCCATCATTTGTCCAAACGACACGCCGTCCTTGTTGGGGATAAAGTGTTTGGCAACAGGCGCGAGTCCATACACTCTAACCGAACTAGATTCATGGTCTATTTGCCCACACGTGATAACTGAATAACTCGCTAATAACTAAAGCATCCGGTCAAGCTTGTTAAGGGCATCATCATTTGTGATCGATAAGCGGGTTGCGATCTCAAGAGCCGAGAGTTGGGCATCTGGACCCGCCTTAGCTATAGTCTAGAGGACCTTTAACTTGATCGCATTTGACAACACCATTGGCAATACTATGGATGTAGCAAGTTGCATTGCGTAAGTGTATTCAGCCTCTAAGTCACCAATAATGTCCATTTTACAAAATACAGATTTTCGTGTTGGTTACAAATTATGATCGATTTAAAAGACAACATAGTTTATATATATAGGAAGAAACGTGGGAACACTTGGATATATTCCTGGTAGTCAGATGAAGACAAGAAGGACAAGGATGTTTTGAGTTTTTTTTAATCAAGTTGCTAAGGTAAACGTGTCTTGTATTTTTATAGTCAAAGGTTAAGAAACTACAAAATCTAATATTCTTTAGAGTAAGTTACACGTTTAGTAATTTAATAACTTGTATGTTTTGCCATTTATCTATGCTAAAGAGTAAAATTATCCACACACTCTATATGTATATTTGCACATCTCTTGCATCATATAGGTCTATACAGGGCGTATAGGATTACATCAAATTCAATGTCTGACTGATGTAAGTTTTGTTCTAAGTACTTCTATACGCCACGTATAGCCTCTACAGGGTGTATAAGACCCTTCGTATTGGTCTAGTATAGGACCCATATTTTAAGAAAAGTAAATACCACTTGTATTCTAACTTATAAGTTCTAAGTTATACCATTTGTATAAGGAATCAAACTAAGCTTACCCCACTAGATATACCACTTGTACTATAGCACATGACGTCATGAACCGCATGTCAGCATAATAGGATTTCATCTTAGAATATATTAATGACAGGAGTGAACATTTCATTTTACGATTAGAATGTGTTATATGCTTGTGGGTTAAAACCAGTGTTTTCAGACCCGGATCGTATCGGCCGGTCGGACCAGTTGGACTAGGAACCAGAGGTTGGGCCGGTCCGGTCTTTTAAAGGGTTGGACTGTTTTTTAATATATCTTTGGATTTAACTGTATTAATTTTTATAATGTTTACGACACCTCCCAGTTCTTACGCCCGATCCAACAGATCATACCCATGAACCGGTAAGAAGACCGGTTCGACGTCTGTTCCGGTTCTGAAAACATTGGTTACAACCATGCTTCGACGCGAGTGTCATATAACTTTATTTAAATGTTTTAACTAGCCTTAATAATGTTTTCCTAAACAATTACAATGTCGCATCCAAATGTGCATTTTATATAATATCATTTCTTGATGTTGAATAGACGCGTGATACATGACGAAATCAATGTGAAAATCACAATTTCTTCTCACAATCTTTGGTTAATATGTATTCATTCTTTTGCAATATGAACAATCTTCTTCCCACATTATCACCTTGGAACAACCCTACAAAAGCAGAGAGAATGCTATCTATGCCAAAAGAAATGTCTTCTAGAACACTCAATTTTCGAGCACAAACATAGTCCTTTGTCACTGACATGAAGTCTTGAAATCATTTGAGCTGAAATTGGTGGCTAAAAAACCATGGGTCATGATTCGCTTGTAGACGACTTCTACCATGCTTAGTGTGGTATGTTTCTTTGAATTTGTGTAACCTGAAAGCACACCACAAGCAGCAATTCTACCAAATGCATTCATGTTAGCAACAAAAGCCTCTAGCATCTCTCCGCCCACATTGTCAAAATATATGTCTATTCCATCAGGAAAGTACCTATATTTTAAAAATAACATGGATATGCTAATCATGATTATCTTTTTATATCTTTATTTATCATAGATATGTTGATCTTTATTGAAAGCTATCCTTTTTGTAAATTAATAACATGAAATTATTTGATGTTGCTTCTAACCTTTGGAGAGTAGAGTTTAGGTATGTTTCTTCTTTATAATTGAATGCCTCATCAAACCAAGGTTTCAGAAAATCTACCAATAATCCAAACAAAATAATACATCTTTTTACTTTTTTTTTTGTAAACGAGAAATAATGAGTTTCAAATGTTTGAATTTATAAGTGATTTGATTTCCTAAAGTCAAGTTTTGACTTCTTTACGGGAGTATGTAATAAGAGAAACTATCAAAAAAAATATATGTCGACCAAAAATAATAACAAAATAATTGACTTTTAGCCTTTCCAAATATAGTCATATATATATATATAAACTAATCAGGACAAGAGCTAAATTTTAGCCGACGCAAAAAAAAAATTTAAAAAATGTGATGGGGTCGACGGAAAACCAATCAAAATAATACACGTGTAAAGCGTGCGCTAAATGTAATCCTAGACGATGTTTTTTGAAGATCAATAGAAAGAGACCACATGTAAACTATATGCTTAGTTTTTGTGCTTAGTTGGTGCTTTTGTTTATTTTGTTGAAACTTAAAATCAATGTTCATTTTGTTAAGTTTTTCAAACACTTTGTTCACTTTGGTAGTTTTTCCATGAAATAAGGGTATAAGAAACCTTTAGTTTTTGTGCTTAGTTGGTGCTTTTGTTTATTTTGCTGGATACGTTGGTAATTTGGTAGGTTTTTTCGGTTTCGGTTTTTACACCGGTTCGGTTTTTCAGTAATTTCGGTTTTTGAAACAAAATTATGTAAGATTCAAAAATAAGAAGTATAATTTAAAATTTAAGAATCTTTCTTATATGTTTGCATTAAGTTATTATATTTAACCTTTTTATTTAATAATGTTCACATAAACCTAACCTTTTAATCTATTTTTTATGTGTTTCCAAAGTTTTTATTAGGACATTTTCTTTTATAATACTTTGAAGATTATTTAATTTTTATATTAAATGTTGTTATTTGTTGTAGGCAATAAGTAAATAATTTCAATTTAAATAAGCATGTTAATGTTTTTATTATAAATACATTATATTTAACATAAAATTAAACAACTTAAGGTTAAATATATATATAAACTAATCAGGACAAGAGCTAAATTTTAGCCGACACAAAAAAAAAACTTTAAAAAATGCGATGGGGTCGACGGAAAACCAATCAAAATAATACACGTGTAAAGCGTGCGCTAAATGTAATCCTAGACGATGTTTTTTTGAAGACCAATAGAAAGAGACCACATGTAAAGTATATGCTTAGTTTTTGTGCTTAGTTGGTGCTTTTGTTTATTTTGTTGAAACTTAAAATCAATGTTCATTTTGTTAAGTTTTTCAAACACTTTGTTCACTTTGGTAGTTTTTCCATGAAATAAGGGTATAAGAAACCTTATAGAATTGAAAATTTAAAACCTTTTGTTTTGTCCCTGCACACCCGACAACATAGCAACCAAACAACTTTACATATTGGCCAACCAAATTACCAACGGATCCAGCAGCTGTCGAAAAAAAGACTTTGTCTTCTTTCTTAGACTTGCATATTTTGAAGAATCCTTCTGAGACCGCTAAACCCTGTAAAACAAGAGTGTGTTCGAGAGAGAGGGGGAGAGAGTTATATGAGTTAATTATGGAATAAAGCTAAAACCAATATAATTTACCGAAGATCCCAACATGGTAAGACAATGGAAATTCAACGGTGTCTAGTTTCTTTAACTTGTCTTCGGTTTTCACAATTGTCTATTCTGCCCAATTGATGGTTCCATGTACAATATCATTTTTCTGATAGTCTGTGTGGTTTGAAGCCACAACTCTCCCCAATCCGAGGCAACTTATTGTCTATCATGATAGAAAAATGAAAACTCATTTTAATTAAAGAAGCTGGACATAAACTAGTATCCAATTATAAGTCCAATAACTAGATATATGTAATCCATCACTTGTGGTCTAGTTGTTTGAACGACTTGGGTTCTCCTTGTAGACTCAAGTTCAATCCTCACTAGTGCCAAATTTGGTGGATAAAGGCAATGAATGCTAGTTCTTCCGACCCTAGGTTTAAGGTTCGAGCCCCAGCCACCCCGGGTTTTAGTCCACCGTGCGTTACGCTAGAGAGATTCTTTCTTGTGGCGGTGCAAGCCCTTGCCACTGGCAGTGGGTGGTATAGTTTCCCGGGGAACGCCGTTAGCCAAACTCTGACGCCAGCGTAGGCCCGGTTAAGATAATATAGCCTGACCATAGTAGGGTTAAGGCTCTCTGTTAGGTGTGAGATCTCTCTTACAAAAATCAAAGATTCTTACCGTTAAAAAAACTAGATATCTGTTACATGCATAACGATTTGTCATGATATATAAACTATATTTGCCTGCTTATGTGGTGTTACTTTTCTATATCTGTTTTAAAATCCAAAACAGGAAATTGAATACGAAAAGAACTAGTTAATGATGGTATTCAAAGTCGAACTACTGACTATAGTTAGGTTTGACGGTTTGAACCATTTTTTCAACATCGTTAGGCTACTTGGTGTGGGGCTCAGCCTGGCTTGTCCCGGTCCGTCGCCGGGCCTCAACACCATTTCTGCCTGGCCCGTCGCGTCGTCTCTGTCGTCCCAAGGACGTTAAAGCCGGCCCTACACCAATAAAATAATTACGTTGACAACGGCTAGTTTTTTTTTAATTATTTTCACTCCCACTTTATAAATATATACCCTATATTCCCCCATTTTAACACAAATCTTTCAAATTTCTCTCAATTTTTTATACACCACCTTAATTTTTATGTATGCTTGTATCCTGTTGCATAACATGATTATCAAAGACGAAAGTAGAGCGATTTGTGAGTACAACGAAAACGCGCCTAATGGGAATTCTATTCCAGTAAGTGTAGAACAACAAGATTTAAACGGATTCTAACTACGTAACGAGTACACGCATCTAAATCTTCAAGCAAACTTGGTGGAATACATTTGGAATAACGCATAAAACGAACCCGATGACGATATGCCGGATGAAGACTAATAGTTTCTTTTAAGTTTAGGTTTTTTTATTTTTATGTAATGTAGGAACTAATATTTATATAAGAGTTCAAATTAATTTTAGTTTTATATAGTAGTGTAATTTAATTTTCCAAAATTATAAAAATTAATAAATAAATAAGTGGGAGACTCATCCTCCATTTTCATGGTCCATCCTTGGAGGGGCATCCTTCTTGGATGATGACGTGACGCTGACGTGGAGGATGAGATTGTAAGTACTCTCCCCACCAGAAAAGGAGGAGGTGACTGATATAAATAAAAGCCAATTTACAATAATGGTACATAAAGAATTATATATATACAAATAAGTATCTCAACTATCTTGAGTTTGTCTAATATCCCCCTTCAAGCGAAACGGTGGCGGATCGAGACGAAGCAATCTCCGAGAAAACTCAAACTGAGGACGAGGAAGACTTTTGGTAAAAATGTCAGCAACCTAAAGCTTGGTGGGAATAAACTTGGTATGAAGTTTACACGAGGAAACGAGTTCACGAATGAAGTGGTAATCAAGATCTATGTGTTTAGCACGTTTGTGAGAGATTGGATTTTGTGTGAGAAATAGGGCACTTTGGTTATTACATAACAGAGTTGGACGGTCAGGAGGTAAGTCATGAAGTTCACGCAATAAATGTGTAATCCAAATTATCTCCGCAACAGTGTTGGCCATAACTCGATATTCGGATTCGCAACTGGATCTAGCAACGGTGGGTTGTTTCTTGGCACTCCAAGAGACAAGATTTCCACCTAAAAATATGGAGTAACCATAGGTAGATCGCCGGGTCTCAATACAACGAGCCCAGTCAGAATCAGAATAACCAAGAATGGTAGTGGACTTTGGTTTGCTAAAAGTAATGCCAAACGCTAAAGTGCCTTTAATACATCGAAGAATCCTCTTGACACATTGATAGTGGGTGATGGTTGGAGCCTAAAGAAACTGGCTAACCTGATTCACAACATAAGTGATATCAGGTCGAGTAATAGTTAGGTACTGAAGAGCTCCAACAAGGGACCGAAAGCGAGTTGGATCGTTATACAGCTCACCAGTGGTAAGAAAGGATTCATTAGAAGCGAGAGGCGTGGACACAGGTTTGGCTGCAAGGAGATCTGCCCGTGTACGAATATCATGAGCATACTTGAATTGACTAAGAAATAATCCATCGGTAGTGGATGTTACTTCCAGGCCAAGAAAATAGTTTAGTTCACCAAGGTTTTTAGTGGCAAATTCATTATGTTAATTGAGTGATGAAGGAACTGATGACATGCTCCTGATTGCCGGTTAATATTAAATCATTCACATATATCAAGAGATACATAATGCATGAGCCCTATGTGAACACAAATAAGGAGGTGTCTGCACGACTACATACAAAGCCATTTAGCAAAAGAAAGCTGCTTCGACGTTGAAACCAAGCCCGAGGGGCTTGCTTTAAGCCATATAGAGCTTTGTTTAGACAACACACATGATTAGGAAACCGAGAGTCCTCAAACCCTAGGGGTTGTTCCATATGCACAAGTTCATTCAAGTTTCCATGGGGGAAGCCATTATTCACATCAAGTTGATGGAGTTTCCAGCTATGTATGACTGTTAAGGAAAGGACAATACGAACTATGGAAGCTTTTACCATTGGGCTAAAAGTTGTGAAAAATCGATGCCCGGAACTTGGCTCTGATACCATGAGAATGTAAGTATTCTCCCCACCAGAATGGAATGGGAGGAGATGACTGATATAAATAAAAGCCAATTTACAATAATGGTACATAAAAATTTATAAATATACAAATAAGTATCTCAACTATCTTGAGTTTGTCTAATAGAAGGGCATCCTCTAAGGACTTGTCTCCTTCACACCTAGTAGTCTAAATTTCTAAACATGATGAAGATGGTTCATAATATTTTACATATGTATAACTACATAAATTCCAAAAAAAGTGAATATAATGGTTCGGTATATACGGACGGGTTTAAGTTTCAAACCTTTAAATCCGGTAATCTGCACCGAACATAATGGTATAAATCTCAAACTAGCCGAATGGTCAATTTGTGTCCATTTATACGGCTTAGGGGGTTTTAATAGTTGATATAATTACTCTATTCATATAAAATGTTAATTATATTAAAAGTTTAATAAAAGTGAAGTTTTTATTTCCAAAACAATTTTGATGGAAAAAGTATTTATTAAAATATTGTTTTTTTTAATTATTTGTCAAAATAGTATTTAGATAGTCTACCAACTATAGTTCTTTATTAATTTGTTAACCAACTCATTATACTTTTTCCTCTATATATATTTTTTCCAGTCAAGTCATTTAAAATCCTTTCTTTTCAGATGTACAAATTGGACTAGAAACCCTGAAATTTAAACGAACCGAATTCAAATAACAAATTATTTGAATTTGGGTTCCAATCAATGTAATATCCAAACTTTAAGTGATCATGTGAAATGATTTAGGAAAGGATTGTAATGGGTTGGTTAAGAATAGTAAAATACAAAAAAGCTTGTTGAGTTGGTTAAAAGATAAAAAAAAAACTATATTGGGTTCTTTGTACGAATCTTGTTTAGAATTCAGCTTTTGAATCGAATACGAACCTATGAATTTTGAAGAGACCCGGTTATTCTGAATTGAAATATATAGTTTTTTATATCTTACATAAAATACATGTATATATTTATTATTACATATGTTGTTATTTTTTGCTTATTGTATTTGATTAATTAATATAATAAAATATTGAGTTAACTGTCATTTTCGTCCATGTGGTTTGTTCACTTTTGGTATTTCGAGTCAATTTTCTAAATGGAACCAGTTTCCTCCCTAACATATTAGAAACATGCTATTTCAATCCAAAATTTAAAACCCAACTAAGTCATTTAGTTAAATGAAGGGTTGAAAATTAAAACCCAGTTAAGTCACCCAATTAAGTCACTCAGTTAAGTCCTCCCTGACATCTTACCACTTGATTCCATCTATTGAGTGACTTGACTGCGTTTTAATTTTTGGACTGAAATTATATGTTTCTAGTATATCAAGGAGGAAACTAGTGCAATTTTAAAAATTGACCTGAAATAGCAAAAGTGAACAAATCAAATGGACGAAAATGATAGTTAACTCTAAAATATTAAGAGTCTTTGAGTTCAACAATTTGCTAATTAAAAGAAAGGTTAAATCAATAACTATTTAATGAATTTAGGTTAACCAAAAAGGTTAAGAGTAAGAAGTTATATAGTGGAATTATCTTTGGATTTTACAACTAAACACTATTTTGGTTGATATTGAAATAACACTATTTTAGTAAATACTTTTTTTTCTATGAACATTTAGAAAAATAACTCAATAAAAGTGTTTGATTGTTAACTAATATTCTCCGGTAAAAGAGTCTCTATCCACATGATTTTTGGCGAAATGCAAACGTTAGCTTTTTATGGAGCAAACACATGTCACACCCCGACCCGCAGCGGAAAAGGTGATCGGGGCATGATTGGGTTATCATCAAAGCTCATGACATTTATTATAATGTTTCATATTCATTATTACAATTTAAAGGGAAACATACAATCTTAATTTCATCATGTCCTAAACATCATTCTAGACTTCATTGTTTTCTTCTAAGGCATTTTCTATGTTTTCCTTGCTTCATCCTGTTCACCTGTATCATGTCTAAATATGGTTTTTAGATCAACAAAAAGTTGGCGAGTGAATCCTATGAATAGCATTTGAACAAGTTTATTGAGTTGATTATAAAATAAAGTGCACAACCACATATGAGTAAATATAGATGTAAACATATTCATAAAACACTTAATATCAGATAATGCACACACATACAATAATAAATTGTTTTGAGGCACGCGTTGCTCAACCCGTCTCTCACGAGAAACTGATGGGCCTAATGAATGAGTTTTGAGGCACGCGTTGTTCTACGAACTGATGGGCCTAATGAATGATTTGCATACAACTTGACAATATGAAAGACATAACTACAAACAATATTTACACTCTAAGTTTAGATCACAATATGGTATGGCACAAGTTTAAATAAACGAATTAATTTTAGTGACACATGACACACCCCAAAACGTGTAATTAAAAAGGGGAGTTGTAAGATTCACTCACATTGGGTGCGTTCGGTTGATGACGTTGAATGCGCACGAAGTTGGATTTAACCACGAGTGAAACTAACCTAGATAATAACATAATGGTTCGGTAAATAAGCGGATTTTATTAATCAATTTTAGTAGGATTATTGGATATATTTTTGTGAGTTTAAAGCTATTTTCTAACTTTAAAAATGTTACTTTTAAGTATTTTTAATTGATTTTTAAATAAAATAAATAAATAAAAATAATAAAAAAATGTTGACTTTTTGACCGTTGACTTGTTGACCGTTGACCTGTTGACTTGTTGACCGGTTTTATTGTGCAACTGTATGCGCCGGAAGAACTCAAACCCGAGACCTCCCATTCGCGTGCACGCAGCTCTACCAACTGAGCTACGTGTCTAACCCGAAATATTTCTGTTTTTAATTATATTTATATACTAATTGAATTAATCCGAAAATCATTTATTTTAAAAACGATTTTAATGCATCGGCTCGGTGCTCGCCACAGGTCTCGAACCCGGGACCTGTGGGTTAGTTTGGCACACAGTCCACCGCTGGACTGTGTGTCCAACTTGGTAAATAATCTGTTTTTTTTTTTATTAATTTAACATCTTACTGAAATTAACCCGGTTCGGTCTAAAAAAAAGGCATTTTATTTCTGTGAAAGTGCGTGTGTCAAGAATCGAACTCGGGATGTTAGGCATATTGTTTGCACACAGTCCACCACTGGACTGTGTGTCTAACCCGTTCATAAAACTGTTTTTAATTAATCTTATATCATATCAGAACTTCGTCTTCTTCGTTAAACTCAACCAGAATCGATGTCCGACTGTTTTGACAAAAATAATCAGTTTCTTTAGCGTGTTGTGATTAATTACATGTGAGATTAATAAAAACGAGAGAGATTAGGTGTAAGATATACCGAACAGAGATCCTCTGTTTCGCCGGCGAAATTTCCGATAACAGCAGGTTATTCCGGCGACGTTTATCTTGCGGCAGAAGGTCTTCAGGAAGCTTGAGGTGAGTGTGGGTGACTTCGGTATGAGCTCTAGGTGTTCTGTTTTTAGAGTAAGGCACAGAAGTGAAGGGGTTCAGTTTTCCGGCGAGTTGCAGAAACTTTCCGGCGAATGAAACTTCGTCGAGAATGGGTGTGATCGTGAGCGAAAAGGCTATCAGAGGTTAGAGGGTGCATTTATAGGAAAGAATCGAGATGCGTGTGGTCTGATTTCAGTCTTGATTCATCCGTCAATAACTTTTCCGACGGTTATGACTTGTGTCGCGGACTGGACATCGGTTATAACCGATGTTAAGGTTAATGCATCGGTTAAAACAGAAGAAACCGTCCAATCTCGGCGAAATCGTCGGGATTTCCGACGACTGCGATTTGGGCGCGTCAGTTTGAATTCGAGTTTGTGTATTTGCATTAATTGTTTCTAATAATAAACAAGAACACAAGTGGCGCAGTGGTTGGAAGTCTGGAAGTTAAGGCGCTGAAGTTTACCCAGCTGACCCGAGTTCGAAACCCGGCAGCATTGTTTTATTTTTATTTCATTAATTTTAATACTTTTTTCAAATATAACTTTTTTAATCCAATATACTTATTACTTATGTATCGTTTAAAATTAATTTGGGCATTAAATACGCCACGAAATTTTTAACTGATCGTTCGGTTAATAAACGGAGTGGGTTTGGTAAATCCGGTTTTTGACGGATGTTACAGTATATTTGTCTAAAAAGGATGGTGTTTAATTTGACAGTTACATACTTAGAAAAAGAGTAAGAGTTTAAATTTTTGTTTGAGGCGGTAACGTTCCTTGTAAGGGTTGAGTACCCTGCTACAGGAATCGCTTTTTGTTGCCTACGGTAAAAATATGGATAAGCGGAGTTGATTCACTGAGTAATTTCATGCAATAGTTTTGATATGTTTGGAAAGATAAGGTTATATCCTAAAACAAAACTTCTAATACTACAACCTACATGGAACTTCTCATAGCCTCCTGACAATGCCTCTGATCCTTTGGCAAGAATAGTTATATATAGGAAGTACCAGCGGCGTATCCACCATATTCTCGTCAATTTTTCATTGGTTTTATCCGCAAGTTATGATTAGTTCTATGTGACTCTAATACATAAATAAACACAATCAACCAAAGCTTGAGTCTTAATTTTGATAGTATACATGTTTGAATGGTGATAGTACCTCTCTCGTTTGTTATGATGGAGAGGTTAGTCCTTGTGGAAATGAGACATAGCTCAACTTCTTTAAATGATGAAATTGAAATACGTTGAAATGTATGATGAACAAACTTCGACCAAGACATTACTAAATCCTACATGGAACTTCTCATAACCGCCTGATAATGCCTCTGATCCTTTGGCAAGAATACTTATATATAGGAAGTACCAGCGGCGTATCCACCATATTCTCGTCAAATTTTCATTGGTTTTATCCGCAAGTTATGATTAGTTCTATGTGACTCTAATACAAACGCAACAACCAAAACTTGAGTCTAAATTCTGATAGCATACATGTTTGATTGGTGACAGTTCCTCTCTCGTTTGTTGTGATGGAGAGGTTAGTCTATGTAGAAATGGAACACAATCCAATTTCTTTAGATGATGATATGATATGAATGTTAAATCAGTGAATGTAACGCAAATTTCAACCAAGACAATACTAAATCCTACATGGAACTTCTCATAACCGCCTGATAATGCCTCTGATTCTTTGACAAGAATACTTATATATAGGAAGTACCAGCAGCGTATCCACCATATTCTTGTCAAATTTTCATTGACTTTATCCGCAAGTTATGATTAGTTCTATGTGACTCTAATACAAACACAACAACCAAAACTTGAGTCTCAATTCTGATAGCATACATGTTTGATTGGTGACAGTTCCTCTCTCGTTTGTTGTGATGGAGAGGTTAGTCTATGTAGAAATGGAACACAATCCAATTTCTTTAGATGATGATATGATATGAATGTTAAATCAGTGAATGTAACGCAAATTTCAACCAAGACAATACTAAATCCTACATGGAACTTCTCATAACTGCCTGATAATGCCTCTGATTCTTTGACAAGAATACTTATATATAGGAAGTACCAGCGGCGTATCCACCATATTCTTGTCAAATTTTCATTGACTTTATCCGCAAGTTATGATTAGTTCTATGTGACTCTAAAACAAACACAACAACCAAAACTTGAGTCTCAATTCTGATAGTATACATGTTTGATTGATGACAATACCTCTCTCGTTTGTTATGATGGAGAGGTTAGGCTATGTAGAAATGGAACACAAACCAATTTCTTTAAGTGATGAGATGCTATAAATGCTAAATCAATGAGTACGAAAACAAACTTCAATCAAGACAAAACCAAATTCTACATGGAACTTCTCATAACCGCCAGATAATGCCTCTGATCCTTTGGCAAGAATACTTATATATAGGAAGTACCAGCGGCGTATCCACCATATTCTTGTCAAATTTTCATTGGCTTTATCCTTAAGCTATGATTGGTTCTATGTGATTCTAAAACATAAACAAACACAATCAAACAAAGCTTGAGATAACATAAAGAAAAACATAAAACTAAGCGATTGGAGTTGAATCTTGATTTTCGGCGAAGGGGACTAGTTGGGTGGTTTTGTTTGGGCCGTCATTATCTTCAACAGGATTGGCGTTGATGTTGAAAACTCTTCCTCTTGCTGGTGGCCTAGTGATTAGGTTTCCTTGATTTGCTTGGTTAACTGGGTTTGCTTGAGCTTGGGCGTTTATGATGTTAACCAATCGAGGGCACGTGTTTCTAAAGTGGGTAGGGTCGCCACAATTGAAACAAGTTCGAACATATGGGAACATGGGGTATTGGGGTTGTTGATAGGTTTGGATCATGTTTTGAGTAGGGGGTGAGATTTGGTTTTGAGGGGTGCGGCAAACCTTGCTCAAATGACCATAGCGTCCACAATTCGCACATAGTCGACAAGGTAAGGTAGATGGATGGTGATAAAAACAGGTGTTACATCGAGGGTGAGGTCCAAGGTATGGTTTCTTATTTGGGTAAGTTGAGTTGGGTGCTATTTGAGTGATTGGGATAGCTTGGATGGGTATGGCTTGTGAGGCTAGAAGACATCTACAAGGAATACATATCAAGAGTATGAGTTGGATGTTTTTGGTATCATGGGTCGTATTTAGGAATGAATATTTATAAAATAAATATAAAATAATAAATCTACTACATCCATAGGATGTCTTGGGCTTTGCTCGTAATTAGGCATTGCATGCCGCCATACTTCACCTTCGTAATCATGTGGGCCCCCATGAATACCGGGTTTTTCATATGGTTCGCATGTGTTAGCCTGGTTACGTACACTAAAACCCGTAGAAAATCGAGAAATATGTATGTAACGTATGATATTCGAATGTATCCAGGTGTGGACACGGTGACACCTCAAAGTGGGGTTAGTTCGAACGACGTTTGGTGTGGCATGCTTTGGCCTAATAGGTCATTTGTACTCTCATCATTAGTCCCCAGGTAGGCAAACTGGTCCGTTATATTGGATTTATACGAATGCCAACCTAGACAGGACGTTCTGACTATCGGTACTTGTACCCTTACAGTTACTACATGCCCGTCGCAGAACTCACTTTGATGAGATTTTGAAAATGAAAAATGCGACAAAATCTTTGAATAACGAAAGTATGAAGATGATTTGAATATGTGAACATTGAAATATGTAGGATGAATGTGTATGTAAGTATGTATGTTTGACTGTAAGTATAAACAAATATGAAACAAATAACCCTTACAGTTACTACATGCCCGTCGCAGAACTCACTTTGATGAGATTTTGAAAAAAGAAAAATGCAACAAAATCTTTGAATAACGAAAGTATGAAGATGATTTGAATATGTGAACATTGAAATATGTAGGATGAATGTGTATGTAAGTATGTATGTTTGACTGTAAGTATAAACAAATATGAAACAAATAACCCTTACAGTTACTACATGCCCGTCGCAGAACTCACTTTGATGAGATTTTGAAAAAAGAAAAATGCGACAAAATCTTTGAATAACGAAAGTATGAAGATGATTTGAATATGTGAACATTGAAATATGTATGATGAATGTGTATGTAAGTATGTATGTTTGACTGTAAGTATAAACAAATATGAAACAAATAAATATCATAAGTTTGCATGTAACCACATAAACTATTAAAATCTAGTCAACTATAGTATAGGCTCTAAGGGTCTAATAACCTATCCCATATCCCTATAGTCATGGCTCTGATACCAATCTGTCACACCCCGACCCGCAGCGGAAAAGGTAATCGGGGCATGATTGGGTTATCATCAAAGCTCATGACATTTATTATAACGTTTCATATTCATTATTACAATTTAAAGGGAAACATACAATCTTAATTTCATCATGTCCTAAACATCATTCTAGACTTCATTGTTTTCTTCTAAGGCATTTCCTATGTTTTCCTTGCTTCATCCTGTTCACCTGTATCATGTGTAAAAATGGTTTTTGGATCAACAAAAAGTTGGCGAGTGAATCCTATGAATAGCATTTGAACAAGTTTATTGAGTTGATTATAAAATAAAGTGCACAACCACATATGAGTAAATATAGATGTAAACATATTCATAAAACACTTAATATCAGATAATGCACACACATACAATAATAAATTGTTTTGAGGCACGCGTTGCTCAACCCGTCTCTCACGAGGAACTGATAGGCCTAATGAATGAGTTTTGAGGCACGCGTTGTTCTACGAACTGATGGGCCTAATGAATGATTTGCATACAACTTGACAATATGAAAGACATAACTACAAACAATATTTACACTCTAAGTTTAGATCACAATATGGTATGGCACAAGTTTAAATAAACGAGTTAATTTTAGTGACACATGACACACCCCAAAACGTGTAATTAAAAAGGGGAGTTGTAAGATTCACTCACATTGGGTGCGTTCGGTTGATGACGTTGAATGCACACGAAGTTGGATTTAACCACGAGTGAAACTAACCTAGATAATAACATAATGGTTCGGTAAATAAGCGGATTTTATTAATCAATTTTAGTAAGATTATTGGATATATTTTTGTGAGTTTAAAGCTATTTTCTAACTTTAAAAATGTTATTTTTAAGTATTTTTAATTGATTTTTAAATAAAATAAATAAATAAAAATAATAAAAAAAATGTTGACTTTTTGACCGTTGACTTGTTGACCGTTGACCTGTTGACTTGTTGACCGGTTTTATTGTGTAACTGTATGCGCCGGGAAGGAGTCGAACCCGAGACCTCCCGTTCGCGTGCACGCAGCTCTACCAACTGAGCTACGTGTCTAACCCGAAATATTTCTGTTTTTAATTATATTTATATACTAATTGAATTAATCCGAAAATCATTTATTTTAAAAACGATTTTAATGCATCGGCTTGGTGCTCGCCACAGGTCTCGAACCCGGGACCTGTGGGTTAGTTTGGCACACAGTCCACCGCTGGACTGTGTGTCCAACTTGGTAAATAATCTGTTTTTTTATTATACTTAACATCTTACTGAAATTAACCCGGTTCGGTCTCAAAAAAAAGGCATTTTATTTCTGTGAAAGTGCGTGTGTCAAGAATCGAACTCGGGACGATAGGCATATTCAATCTGTCACACCCCACCGCCGCAGCGGAAAAGGTGATCGGGGCATGATTGGGTTATCATCAAAGCTCATGACATTTATTTTAACGTTTCATATTCATTAATACACTTTAATGGAAAATTACAATCATAATTACATCATGTCCTAAACATCATTCTAGACTTCATTGATTTCTTCTAAGGCATTTCCTAAGTTTCCTTGCTTCATCCTGTATACCTGTATCATGTGTAAAAAGGGTTTTTGGATCAACAAAAAGTTGGCGAGTGAATCCTATGGAAAACATTTGAACAAGTTTATTCAATCGATTATAAAATAAAGTGCACAACCACACATGAGTAAAAATAGATGTAAACTTATACACCAATCATTTAATATTAAATAATGCACACATGAAAAATAATGGATCGATTTGAGGCACGCGTTGCGCAACTCGTCTCCCACGAGGAACTGATGGGCCTAATGAATGATTTACATAAACTTGACAATTTGAAATACATAACTACAAACAAATAAACTAAATAATACACACACGAACAACAATGGATTTGTTTTGAGGCACGCGTTGCTCAACTCGTCTCTCACGAGGAACTGATGGGCCTAATGAATGAATTGCATATAAATTGACAAAATGAAATACATTACTACAAGCAATTTATATACAATCTAAGTTTAGATCACAATATGGTATGGCACAAGTTTAATAACCGAGTTAATTTTGTGACACATGACACACCCCAAAACGTGTAATTAAAAAGGGGAGTTGTAAGATTCACTCACATTGGGTGCGTTCGGTTGATGATGTTGAATGCGCACGAAGTGGTTTTAACCACGAGTGAAATTAACCTAGATAATGGCATAATGGTTCGGTAAGTAAACGGATTTTATTAATCCATTTTATTAGGATTGTTGGGTGTATTTTTGTGAGTTTAAGACTATTTTCTAACTTTAAAAATGTTATTTTTAAGTATTTTTACTTGATTTTTAAATAAAATAAATAAATAAAAATAATAAAAAAAATGTTGACTTTTTGACCGTTGACCATTGACTTTGACCGGTTCGTATGTGTGTATGTATGCGCTGTGTGAGGCTCGAACCCGAGACCTCCCGTACGCGTGCACGCAGCTCTACCAACTGAGCTACGTGTCTAACCCGAAATATTTCTGTTTTTAATTATATTTATATACTAATTAGATTAAACAGAAAATCATTTATTTTTAAAAACGATTTTAATCTAACGACTCGGTGCGCTCCCGTAGGTCTCGAACCCGGGACCTGTGGTTTAGGTTAACACACAGTCCACCGCTGGACTGTGTGTCTAACTTGTTAAATAAACTGATTTTTATTATACTTATATACAAACTAAATAGTTTCATTTCTGCCTTATATAAAAAATTGGATAATTGTCCGGACCGGTGCGGTAGTCCGGACTCGAACTCGTGACCTGAGCTTAAACATTCACACAATCCACCACTGGACTGTGTGTCTATCTTGGTTATTATTCCGGTTTTTATTAAACTTAACATCTATGCGAAATGAATCCGGTTCAGTAATAAAAAAAGGAACATTTTTATTAAGGCGAGTATGCGTGGGACATGTATCGAACTCGAGACGTAAGCGTGTTTAATGTGCACACAGTCCACCGCTGGACTGTGTGTCTAACCCGAGTTATATCTTGATTCAAATTAAACTTATATACTACTGAATCTTCGTCTTCTTCGTTAATCTTAACCAGAAACGGTGACTGACTGGTTCAGCGATTTTAATCATGTTCTTTAGTGTGTTATGATTAATTACAGGTGAGATAAGTAAAAAGAATGAAAGATTAAGCGTAAGGTATACCGAAACTGGACTCCTCTGTTTCTCCGGCAGAACTCCGGTGACGGCAAATGATTCCGGGGACGTGTGTCTTGCGGCAGAGGGTCTTCAACGAGCTTGAGATGAATGTGGGTGGCTTCGGTATGAGTTCTGAGTGTTCAGTGTTTAGAGTAAGGCACAGAAGTGAAAGGTTCGGTTTTCCGGCGAGTTGCAGAAGATTTCCGGCGAATGGAATTACGTCGAGAAAGGGTGCGGTTTTGAGCGAAAAGGCTACCAGTGGATTGTGGGTGAATTTATAGGGAGGAATCGAGATGTATAGAGTCGGATTTCAGACTTGATTCAAAATCCTTACGTTTTCCGGCTGTTATGACTTGCGTCGCGGGTTCAGACGTCGGTTATAACCAATGTAGGTTTAATGTCTTACGTTAAGACTTGAAGAAACCGTCCAATCTCGCGAGATCGCCGGGATTTCCGACGACTGCAATTGGGCGCGTCGTTATTTGAATTCAAGATTTATTTTATGTATTAATTGTTTCCAATATTTAACAAGAAACATGAGTGGCGCAGTGGTTGGATGGTTAAGTGTTAAGTCATTTGCTGACTCGCTGGCTGACCCGGGTTCGAAACCCGGCAGCAGCATTTTATTTTTATTTTCTTATTTTTAACAGTTTTTCAAAAACAAATTATATATCCCCATATACTTATTAATTATGTATCTTTTAAAATTAATTTGGGCATTAAATACGCAACGAAATTTTTAACTGATTGTTCGGTTCATAAACGGAGCGGGTTTGGTAAATCCGGTTTTTGACGGATGTTACAGTTTGCACACAGTCCACCACTGGACTGTGTGTCTAACCCGTTCATAAAACTGTTTTTAATTAATCTTATATCATATCAGAACTTCGTCTTCTTCGTTAAACTCAACCAGAATCGATGTCCGACTGTTTTGACAAAAATAATCAGTTTCTTTAGCGTGTTGTTATTAATTACATGTGAGATTAATAAAAACGAGAGAGATTAGGTGTAAGATATACCGAACAGAGATCCTCTGTTTCGCCGGCGAAATTTCCGATAACAGCAGGTTATTCCGGCGACGTTTATCTTGCGGCAGAAGGTCTTCAGGAAGCTTGAGGTGAGTGTGGTGACTTTGGTATGAGCTCTAGGTGTTCTGTTTTTAGAGTAAGGCACAGAAGTGAAGGGGTTCGGTTTTCCGGCGAGTTGCAGAAACTCGGCGAGTGAAACTTCGTCGAGAATGGGTGTGATCGTGAGCGAAAAGGCTATCAGAGGTTAGAGGGTGCATTTATAGGAAAGAATCGAGATGCATGTGGTCTGATTTCAGTCTTGATTCATCGGTCAATAACTTTTCCGGCGGTTATGACTTGTGTCGCGGACTGGATATCGGTTATAACCGATGTTAAGGTTAATGCGTCGGTTAAAACAGGAGAAACCGTCCAATCTCGGCGAAATCGTCGGGATTTCCGACGACTGCGATTTGGGCGCGTCAATTTGAATTCGAGTTTGTGTATTTGCATTAATTGTTTCTAATAATAAACAAGAACACAAGTGGCGCAGTGGTTGGAAGTCTGGAAGTTAAGGCGCTGAAGTTTACCCAGCTGACCCGGGTTCGAAACCCGGCAGCATTGTTTTATTTTTATTTCATTAATTTTAATACTTTTTCAAATATAACTTTTATAATCCAATATACTTATTAATTATGTATCGTTTAAAATTAATTTGGGCATTAAATACGCCACGAAATTTTTAACTGATCGTTCGGTTAATAAACGGAGCGGGTTTGGTAAATCCGGTTTTTGACGGATGAACACATATCAAAATTCAGGAATATAGATTGGGAAAACTGGACGAATTTTAATTTTTTTTTATTTGTATGTTTTCTTTGTTTCTGTTTTGGGTGCTGTTGGGTGTTACCACCTTGCTTGCTTGCTTCCTTTGCCATGTAATTTGATGCTGTTGGCATGAAATTATTATTTGCCGAAAAAAAAACTAACATTTTGTCAAAAACAAATTAAAATATTAAGTTAAAACTAATGCGTTATGGAAAAATGCAAACAAGGAAACTATAGATTATTAGATCAATATAAACAAAAGTTTCTTTAAGAGAACACACTTTACTTTTATATAAATAAGATTAAAAACTACTTTTAAAGATGTCCGAAAAAGATAAAAGTTATCTTACCTTTTTTATGAATATGTATCTTAAACCCATATTTGATATACGAAGAAGACAAAACATATAAATGGTTCTATAATATTCTATATTAAAACATGACTAAAAATCATATATGTACGAGGATTCTGACCCAAAAATATATATAACTGGCTATATAAGTTTCTGTGTTCAACATTAAAATTAACCAGTCTGTGAAGTATGTATGCATGAACAACAGAATGTTTGTGCATGGGCTCACCATTCCAGGGGTGATTTTGGATACTGCAGCAACAGAATTCTGGGATGAACTTCGTGACTTCATGCGGTTAATCTAGTATGGGTCAATCAAGACATATAAACATTTGACAAGAGCATCATGTTCATCCAAAGGAGGAAGTGTTTTGAGTTTTGATTCAGACATGGATTCATATGGTGCCTCTTCTATATCTGTTTTAATGGTGATGAACTTTTTGTTTAGCATTTCCATTTGTCTCTCACCAAAATGATTTTCAAAGTCTTGATGGAGGGTGAGTCTTTTTATGGGTTTAATCTCATCTCAATTTGATTGTGCGTAAGAAATGTGTGAATACAAATATTTGTGGTGTCAAATTGACTTAATGTGAGGTTATAAGGGTGGAAGGGGCACTCCTCAAATAGGGAGTGGTAAACTTTTATTTTATTTAATAATATCATGCCATGTCAACTAACCACTCCACTCCTCATTTTGCACTCAATCAATGGGGTGTTTGATATTTTTTTATTTTTTTTATTTCTAGAAACATATTTTTATACATGCATTAAAAATAAATAAAACATGTATTAAACACTGAAAGTGGGTGTGTGGTAAGATTCAGTGTACGACAGTGCTTATGGATAGAACCAAGGTCGATTGAGTGCATTTGAAGACATCAGTTCCAGGAGCCTACACCTGACTTCGCCTTTCAATAATGAAGCGACCTAGAGCCTAGTCCGACTCCAAGTGATTCAAAATTTCTGAACATCTTATGAAGGTTGATTTCAAGATCCTTTCTAACTTACACGGGAAATGAAGTTTTAGGAATTAGGGCACCAAATATCAGCCAATTTATAACAGTAAAATGTTTTGAACCTGACATCCAGATTGAGAATGAAGAGGCTGCAAAAGGAGGATGAATGGCCATTCTGGGGTGGTTAAAGAATTGGGAATCGATCCAGTTTGAGTGGGAGAGCACACTGGTCAAAATCCAACGGCTAAGTTGTTCGGTGAGTAGTTCGGTTAGTAGTCAACGAAATGGGAAGTCCCCGCACGACGTGGAGGTGGTGGCGGCACACCTGCCGCTCGGTATATTAACTTACCGAATGAGTCACCGCATGATGCCCCTTCCACCCTAATATGCATTTTACCCTATTGGATATACCAATTTTGTACTATAGCTTATCAAGCACATGACGTCATGACCCCCATGTCAAAATTGGATTTCTTTCAAGAATATATCAATGACAGGAGTGAACGTTTCAAATTAAGCTAAGCCTACTTGGTATGGGGTCGTCCAGGCCGGTCTGGCCCGGCGACGTCTCCCACATCATTTCCGGTGGTCCGGAGGCGTCGAGGACGTCTGCCACGAGACGTTGGGGACGGTCCTGTCTCTCTTCTTCTCTACACACACCTATATATACGTATATATATATATATACATACATATATATATACAAATATATATATATATATATATATATATATATATATATATTTATCCCCATCCTCCACTTCCTAGGTTCATCCCCTTTAGACACGTCCTCACACCATCCTACGTGGCGAGTCGTCCTCCAGAAAGACCCATCACCCATACCGAGTAGCCTAACGCTACCGAATATACCACTTGTACTATAGAATATATCAATGATATGTTGACATGACAGTACCTAAAAGAAAATATTAGAAAGAGAAAAAAAAGCACAAAAACGAAAGCAAAAAAGGTGGTAAAAGTAAAACTAAAATATTTTTTAAAAAATCACCAAACAAAAAAGAACAAAACTGAAACAAAAAATGGGCTGAACAACCCCTGAGACGAATATGAAAGTTTGCTCAAAACATATATATAACTATACAATTGTTCACTCATCATGCTAATTGCGTGTATATTATTTTACAAATTTCTTTTGAGTTCAATTTTTACGTCTTCTTGACCTATTCTTGTAACGCGCTAAAACTTGAATTTTAAATTCTTTAGTATGTTCTTATATGTTAGGACATGAAATAAAAACTATTAACCTAGTTAAAAATATAAGGATTAAGTATAAATGAAAAAGAAGGTGTTGATTGTAAATAACCAAAAGCTCAAATTAAAAGTACTAAAAGTGACTAATGGGGAATCTTATTAAAATTCTACATTTTTATAAGGATGTATCTCTGTGTACGTATATGAGAGAAAGAGGGGAGACCCTCAAACAAATCCGAAATCCAAGAAATTGATGGTGAAATTGAAAGTAATTCATACATGAATGAAGAATCATAATCATCTAACCCTAACAAACATGTGATAAGTTATAGATTTTGATTTGGTGACTTTGCAAGTTATGAGTATGTGATTAACCCTTGAATTCGTATGAAATTAAATATGAGTAGGTGCAAGAATCATCACATTGAGCTTGAATTATGAATGATGCTAAGTAATTTGATGTTTAGAAGTGAAACCCTATTCTAGTGGTGAAAATAGTAACATAGATGTATCCCTCATGTCTAATTCTTATTCAAATCACTAATGTGCATGTTGTATGTAATGATTGGTTACAACTTATGATTGATTTAAAAGATGACATAGTTTATATAGGGAGAAGCATAGGAACACTTGAATTTTATATTTATACATCTTAAAACGAAATGTAGGTGTATTTTAATGTTATAGCCCTTCCTTTTTTCCTACTTTTACACAATGTCGATTTGAAGAAGGGAATTCGGTTGTTGAATGGTAAGGAGCCCAAACCCCAAGGCATGCAGAAAAATGTGTCAAATAATTATTTTTTAACTTCATCAATTTTAATATTCTTTTTCATTTTGTATATTTATTTAATATATTTTTTTTTGCTCCAATTATATTTATGACTTATCTTTTTCTATAATATCACTATTTCCTTAATAATTTAATATTTTATAACTAAATTATTTAATGTTAATATATATAAACAAACATGATAAACATCATTTTCGTATATGATTACTTCAAAAATCTATTTTTACATGCATATTCTTATATGCGTGTTTGTATAAATTTGAGTTGTTCTATGTGTCGACGTAAATTTTTTCTGAAAACAACTTCGATCAAATATAATATGTTTTCGTTTAAAAAAACATTTTTACATGCACGTATTTATTTGTATGTGTCGGCAAAAATTTGAGTTGGTTTACATTTTGACATAAACTTTTTTGGAAAAACGAGTCAGGTCAAATATAACAGGTTTTAGTGCGTATTTTATTTTAAAAAGCATTAATAAAGCTTTTTTAATTATACAAGTCAGTTTTTTCATCATACCGGTTACATTTTCTATGTGTAAATTGGGTCATATATAAAACGTTATGATTGTACGGTATAATTTCGTTTTACTATAAGTTTTGATCCAATCGCAATGCTTATATAGGTTACATTGAGTCGGATACGCAAGAACACACGTTTTCATAAGGTTTACGCATCATATAATGATTGGACTAATTCACTCAATATTTGCAATGTACCTGCGCCGCAACGTGGGCGAGCCTGATTACTAGTATATCTTAAAGACCATGGTCTCAATATTTCTTTTTTTACCCTTAAATTTATACATTTTACATATTCAACCCTAGTTTTTTTTAAATAACACATTGAACTTTAACTTTTCTTATTTAACAACTTTTACCTTTAATTTATTTCTACGTAATAACTTTACACTTTATCTTCTCTAACACTTCAATTTTTTTTAATTTACTTTTGCGACTTTACACCATAACATACGAGATATTATACTCTTTCTATGTCTAACCACGTTAGTGTCACTAACGTAATGTGTGTTACAAAGTAATAAACGTGTCACATCACACGTGGACACCACACGTGAATGTCATTATCGTATCACATGTAAAGAAGTTTTAAACGTGACGTTGCCGCCGCAACACGCGTCACAGGTAAGTGTCTAATTTTCCTAGAAGTCAGATAGTCTTTTTTTTAATCAAATTGCTAAGATAAATGTGTCAACTTTGCATTTTTATAGTCAAAGGTCAAGAAAATACAAAAATCTAATATTCTTTAGAGTAAGTTACACGTTTAGTAATTTAATAACGACTTGTATTTTTTGTTCATTTATCTTTGTTAAAGGATAAGATTATTCACACACTCTATCTGATTATTTGCACACCCCTTGTATCGTATAGGCCTATATAAAGTATATAGGGCTACATTAAATTCAGTGTTTGGGTGATGTCAGTTTTGTTCAGACTGCTCATATATGTCGCGTATAGATCTATACGGGGGCGTATGAGACCCTCGTATAGGTCTCAATATGATCCATGCCCCGTATATGCCTCGTGGAGACCTATATGGGGTGTATATAAGTTTTTTTAAATAAAAAACATTTTATTCAATATGAATCGTTATTGTAAAGTTTAATAAAAAAATAAGTATTATTTTAAATAAATACAAAATAAGTATTTTTACTAACATTTATATACAATATTAATCGTTTTAGTACGATACTACACCTATTGTATTGTATAGGTGCAGTATAGGTCCTATATTGGCCTCGTATAAGCCTATAAGTGTGATATTGTATCGTATCATATTGTATAGCATAAGTCACATATAGGCCTCATATAGACCTATAGTGTAGTATTGCATAGTATCGTATAGTGTAGTATAGGTCCCATACAGGTCTATAGATGTAATATAGTATTGTATAGAGGTCGTGTCGTATAATGTAGTATATGTCCTGCATAGGCCTATATGTGTAGTATTGTATTGTATAGGTCCCGTATAGGGTTATAAGTGTAGTACTACAACTATAGGCATATACGGGACCTATACCACACCCATAGGCCTCTACTACACATATAGTCCTATACAGGACCTATACTGCACCTATACGATATAATACTATACTATAGGTCCCGTAAAAGCCTATAATGTAATATAGTATCATATCCTATCCTATCATATCATATAAGCGTATACAGGACATATACTACACATATAGGCCTATACTGGCCATATATTACATAGGCCTATGGGTGGTATAGGTCCCATATAGGCCTATAGGTGTAGTACTACACTACACCTATAAGCCTATACGAGACCTATACTACATCTATAGACCTATACCGTATGATACTACACATATAGGCCTATACAAGATATATACTACATTATATGATATGACCTATACAATATGATATTATATTACACGTATAGGTGTGTTATACTACATCTATTGCCCTATGCAGGACCGTTATACACCTATAAGCCTATACGAGACCTTTACTACACCTATACGATACAATCACTATACAATACGCTACGATAGGATATGATATGATACTATGTTACATCTATAGGCCTATACAAGACTGATACTACATTATACAATACGATACTACATTCATAGCCTATAGGAGACTTAGACTTGTGCACGGTTCGGTTTTTGGCAAAACCGAAACCAAAATGTCGGTTTTCGGTTTTTGAAAACCGTTCGTTTTTAGGTTTTTTCGGTTTCGGTTTTTACACCGGTTCGGTTTTTCAGTTATTTCGGTTTTTGAAACAAAATTATGTAAGGTTCAAATATAAGAAGTATAATTTTAAATTTAAGAATCTTTCTTATATGTTTGCATTTAAGTTATTGTATTTAACCTTTTTAATTAATAACGTTCACATAAACCTAACCTTTTAATCTATTTTTAATGTGTTTCCAAAGTTTTTATTAGGACATTTTCTTTTATAATACTTTGAAGATTATTTAATTTTTATATTAAATGTTGTTATTTGTTGTAGGCAATAAGTAAATAATTTCAATTTAAATAAGCATGTTAATATTTTTATTATAAATACTTTATATTTAACATAAAATTAAACAACTTAAGGTTAAATATAAAAATATATGTTTTTTCTGTTTCGGTTCGGTTTTTTCGGTTATTGAAAATGGTTATCTAAAAACTAAACCGAAATTTTTGGTTATTAAAAATCCGAAAACCAAACCATCGGTTTTTGTTTTGGTTCGGTTTTGTCGGTTATTTCAGGTACGGTTTGATTATTTCTGTTTTTTGTTCACCCCTAACGAGACTTATATTATACGATACTTAACCATGTTTTATTAAAGTACTTATTATAAAACTTTACAAAAACAATAAATATTATATAAAAGTGTTTAAAAAAACACAAAAAAACCCTTATATACGCCTAGTACAGGCTTATTCATGACATATATGAGGGATAAAATAGTTTTTTTCCTATATGTCTCGTATGGGCCTATACAAGGCATATATGACAAGATATAACGCAATCAAATATTTTCTTGGAAATTGAAAAAGACGATACGACTTGTATAGACTTATACGAGGCTGTATGAATACGTAAACCCTTGCTAAATAATTTTTACGGTTAGAGTTCTGTTACAAGTTCCGTCAAGTGCACCAAATTGTGTTAAAAATCCAGTTAACTTTAAACAAGATGAGTAACTTTCACAATTTTTCCATTAATTGACTCTTGTAGTAAAGGATAGAATTTGTAAATTTTCACAATACTTTCTTTCATTTTCTTTTTTCCCCTTTTCTTTTATTATTTAAATCACTTTTATACTACATTTTTTAAAGCTTCATTAATTAACTAATCAAATTGTCTATTTCATAAAAATATATTCTTTTGAATTTTTATTTTACTATAAAATATTATTTACATTTGTGTAGTTAAATTGTTTCCTTATCTAATACATTTAAAATAAAGTTGTTAATCGTTTTAGGGTTATTAATGAGCCGAGCTGTGAGCGAGCTTGTCTAAGGTCAATCTCGGCACATTAACTCAAGAGATATTTAACTCATCTCGTAAGTTGATAAATGATTATTAGGGATGTAAATGAGGCGAGCCGCTCCTAATCGGTCTACTATTTTCGACTAATCAAAATATCGAATTGAGCTAAGGCTTAAATGTTTTATTAGTTATTTCATTTATCTGTATTTATAATTATTTTTATATATAAGATAACATGCTAAACAAGAGAAGTGAAGAAAAAAAATTATTCTCCCCATCTACTCTAGCATGCTTTTAGTTAAAAAAATAAAAATATATATATTTATATATAGGTACTCTAGTAGATTATAGTTATTTAATTACTCATACTAGTGTAATTATATAAAAGAAATTTGGTTCCAGGGTCAAAAGACATGCTTGACTAGATATGAAAACTAAAAAATTTCCTTCACTTTTCATATTTAGCATGTTAAGATTTATTTGTATAATAACCTTACCTTATAATATATATTATTTATGTTTGATGAATTCGTATATGAGTTTAGTTATTACGTAAATATACATTTAATATATTGAATAAAAGTTATGTAAATATTAAGCTTGTTATGGTTCATTTAAGCATGCTATACGCTCGATTTTGAATCTCGAGCTCAAACTTATTTATCATATGAACTCCAATTCTATATTAGTTTAGTAGGTTCTTACTGGACCAAAAACATGTCACTAAAATATTTTCTCCATGTTGCCTAGAACGAATCGGTCAACATTCCAGGTTTTTTAAATTGAAACTGTGATTTCATTTTGATACTTCGATCGGTCCAAACAATCTAGTTTTACTTTTTACTATGTTATAAAACTGTTAGTAGTGGGGCTGTCTATGGCGTCAGGGTAAAGCATGACGCCTCATAGCTCCCGATTACATCGTTACGGCTGACGCTATAGGGTAACTTTCTTGCCTCGTTGCCTCCCCGCGATGTATATAACGACATGACCCTTCCTTACCCACTCACTCACACACACACACATATATACATATATAACCCCACTATATACTCCCCCACCTCTTCTTACACAATTGTCATTTGTCACATAACCTCCCACTATGGAGAGCCCTCAGCACCAGCCGTAACAGTGTAGATGGGCGCTATAGGACGCCATGACGGGTTTCGGCGGTATATACTGCCCACTACGGAGCGGCTAACAAAGTGAATATATGAAAAATGAGAAAATAGTATAATTCATAGTTTACCCAACTAGTATTTGTCTAATTATGTGGTCCCTTTTATTTTCTTTACTACTGAAAACTTATAAATGTCTGAATTACCAAATAAAATGTGACGTCCATCACTCAGTTTCAAACTGATAAAACTGAAAATACAACATTTTACTGCATAACTTTAGTCGCTAATTATCAAATCATTACTAGTATATTTACTACATTTTACGATATAGTATAATGTATTTACTAGAGAAATATAGTCACTATTAATCAAATCTTTCTGAACATTAAGTGATATTTGAACTCCATCTTATATATATATATATATATATATATATATATATATATATATATATATATATATATATATATATAATGTAAAAGAAAATTAAGTTTCTTTGTATCATGATTTTACACATCAAAAATACGAACTTATATAATAAGATGTAAAAAAAATAATGGTCACGATATAAAAAAGATAATCATATTAATACCTAAATTATATATTTTGTAATTATATGCTTTACATAAGTCTTCATTAATTTGTTTTAGCAAAAAACATGTTATGCATTTACAAATTCAAACATTTTTATCCAACGTTATAGGCTTATGGCAAATCTAGAAATTATCACTTTCAACGTGTTACAACATGTAAATAGTTTTAGCGTTTCTTAACAAACAGTCGATATGTCCGAGTGGTTAAGGAGACAGACTTGAAATCTGTTGGGCTTCGCCCGCGCAGGTTCGAACCCTGCTGTCGACGATTTCTTTTTACAAAATCTTCTTTTACAAAAATCTTTAATAAAAAGTCATAAAATCCAAAAGTATTGAAAACTTACAGCTTTATAAGGGTAAGGTTAGTGTAAAATGGGCTTTTTTTTTTCCTTACAAAATGTAAGAAATTTATATAAGCATGTTGTTTTAAATTTTAGGTATGGTGTTTTATATTCTTTTGATACGGTATAATATAGAAAAGCATCAAATACAATAATTTATAAGACAATCATATGTATTCTACGCATTTAATTTAAAACACATTGATTTAATTCTTCGCATGGTGTTTTAAATTTCACGCCTAGAATACATTTAATTGTGTTTTAAATTGTTATGTTTTGTGTTTTTCTATATAATATCATGCCAAAAGAATATAAAACATTATGCCTAAAATTTAAAACACCATGCCTATATAGACTTCTTACACTTTTTACGAAAAAATGTCTTTTTTACAGGAACCGTTACCGCTTTATAATATATTTTGACCACAAAAATGAGACCATATATATATTTTTTACATTCACAAAACTATACTTTTACATTCAAATAATGTTTTCAATTACCACCACCCCTTCTCAAGAAAGCTACCATGCCTAAACCGGCTACTAATGCGGCCCCGGCTGCAACCGTGCTGTATGCAGTGGTCCATGCGTCTCTTTGACCGTAGTCCAGACCACCTGATCCGGTTGAAGATCCTTTTCGGCGTTTAGGTACTCCAGAATAATCTAGGTTCAGTTTTAAGCCCTGTATATATACATAATATTAACAACATTACATTGTGTATACTATGTGTTGTACGAGCAAAAGTCGAAACGCACCTTCCACCCAGATAATCTTGCGTACTCGACAGCTGCAGAAAGATCACTGTCTGTCGCAATTACAACGTTGTCATGGTCTTCATCTTCATACTACACCAGAAGAGGATAATTTGGATCATTAAAAACATAAAACTGAAAAGTAATGAATATTTTTTATATACACTAAATCATTAAAATTAATACCAGAATCTGTGGGAGGTTTTTGCGATTGATTTCACCTCCTACTCTTTGAAGTATTGCGGTTATAAGATCTGCCAAACTTCGAGTATCTATACTCAAAAAATAAGAAACCGATAAATCAAAGAGACCCAACGCGTTTGACCAGTTACCCAACCCATCCGACCTGCCTATTTGCCACCTCTACGTACTAAAATGATATGATAGAAACAAGAATACAGAGAGAAGAAGTCACGATCAATCAAGCTATCTCATTCAGTTCGTTAATACCGTTACTTATACAGTTCAACGACTCTTAACGACTAACAACCTATATTACAATTAACACCCTTGACTTCTAACTATTGACCTCTCAACCCTTCTCATTATTTCCAGACTATTATTACATTTTACCCCCCTATATTATCATACTTTAACATAAAAACAAAACAAATGCATACCACAAATAAATCTATGCATCAGGCCCTTTTTATCTTGGATTTTGAAAGGGAATGTATAAGGTAGTGATGATGACGGATAAGGAAGCGATTTTATTGTTTCTGCGTCTTTAATGAATCTGAAGGAATTTTCACTGCATTATCACAAATTTTAATTAGATTAACTACAGAAAATAAAAATAAAATAAAAATGCAGTAATAACAGCACAGCTAATAACCTCCTCGTATCATCATCTTCGGCTACAGGACTTGTTGCCATTGCAGAATCCCAAAATTTCTGCATCATTGAACTTGCAGCTTCGTTATCTATGCCAGCTGTATTTCCCACCTAATGGATGTCGATACTATATCAGATTCAAACACGAAGTGCGTGTTTGGCATGGAGATGTACAGAAAAAGTTATATGAACCAGACAATGAAAAATAACTAAATGAGAAAATAATTTACTTACTGTGGTTACCGCAGCATGAGTTATGTGAAGAACATCAACCATGGCAACAACAGCTCCCTCTACATCAAATGGTCTGCTAGTTTAGATGTGTATTGAATGCTTTATCGTTAATCAACAATATATATAGAGTAAAATGCCATTTCGTATGGTCATTTGCGACTTTCGTCCAAAGGTTTGTTTTTCCGCATCTAGATCCAAAAGGTTTAAAACCTTAACATTTTCATCTGACTCGTTAACTCCATCCATTTTTCTCCGTTGGGGTATTTCTGTCTTTTTAGACATCTTTTACTAAAATAAAAAAAAAACTATAAAGAAATAAAGGTACACCTCTGCTGACTTTCTAGTTATGACTTTTCTTATAAACATTAACCAATAGAAAAAAGGACGAAGATCCCTGACATAACCTTAAAAAATGGATGGAGTTAATGAGTAGGATGAAAATGGCAAAATTTAAAACCTTTTAGATCCAGATGCGGAAAAGCAAACATTTGGACGAAAGTCTCAAAAGTGGTCAACCTCAGGGACGAAAATGACATTTTACTCGTATATTTATAAATATGTTAAACACTCAAGGGTCTGGATGAGTTCTATGTGTTTAACACATAGCGTGTGTGCGCGTGTGTAAGTGAATGAGTGAGTTTTAACATGATCTTATATATATACCTTTATCAACAACCGGAAGATGTAAATACTTCCCATCATGCATATTATGTAGGGCATTGAGGATAGGTGTATCAAGTGTAGCACATTCCGGATTCTGAGTCATCACCTACATAAAAAACAATTTTGACTAATTTATAAGCATGTATAACATATTAGCGTTCTCGTAACAAATGAAACACAAACAAAGTAGGTAATTACCTTCTCAACTAAGATCAATTCAGGGCGAAGATCTTGTGCTATCACTCTCATTAAGATGTCATTTGATCTAATATAAGGAGAAATTTCATGTCATGGTATTGTTTTTGTTTTTAATTTTTTTAAATGCATAGTTGTTATATAATCAAAACTCACGTTAAAATGCCAACGGGCTTATTATCAACAGTTGCGACAGCAGAGCTCATGTGACCCTCGAGCATCTTTTTTGTTGCGGTTATCACTGTGTCCGATGGCGAAACTGTGACAACCCTGGTAGATGCTCAATTTGATAAACAAAGTAACTAATATTATTATGTGGGAATCATAGATATATTTCCATACAAACAAACACATTAAATATAAAAAATTAAAAACAAAGTAAAGGTATTACCTACTTTGGATTCTCGGAGAGTATGGTGGATAACGAAGGCCTAAACATCCTCTCGCGAAGTGATTCCACGAATGTGTTGGAGCCTGTCTTATTATATTTATATATTCATATAGTAAAGAGAAATAAATATGCACAGGTTAAAAAGAGTAGAAATTTATTTTAAAGACTAAATGCCGTTTCGTCCCTGAGGTTTGGGCGTTTGGCCAGTTTTGCGACTTTCGTCCAAAGGTTTTTTTTCCGCATCTGGATCTTCAAGGTTTGAAATCTTGCCATTTCATCTGGCTCGTTAACTCCGTCTATTTGTCTCCGTTAAGTCAGGGGTATTTTCATCTTTTTTTGTTAACTTAAAGGGCAATTCAATCTTTTGAATACTTGTACATTATGCCAAATGCTTGTACATAAAGTGAAAAAGACCGAATTGCCCTTTAAGTTAAAAAACAAGCCGGATGAAAATGGCAAGATTTTAAACCTTTTGGATCCAGATGCGGAAAAACAAACCTTTGGACGAAAGTCGCAAAACTGGCCAAACCACACGGACGAAAATGGCATTATACTCATTATTAAAATTCAGTTAACCTGAAACAGAAGATCCCCAATGCTTTTCAACACCCTCAACAGCAGCGGCAATGGCTTTCCCTTTTTCAGCAGCTCGTTCCATACGCGCGATTGCATCATATAAACATTTTTCTATGTCGAGTAAAGCAATAACTTGCCCATGTTCAACAACAGGCAAATGTCGGAATTTTCCTGCATTTTTTGAACATTTCAGTTTGTTAGATTAGCAAGTTATATAGCATATGCTACTGTGTATTTCATACGGGTTTATTGATTTATGTTGACCTTGAACCATCTTTTGAAGGGCTTCGACAGCAAGAGTATCAGCGAGTACAAAAACCGGGTTTCGTGTCATTACTTTTGACACAGGTGTGCTCTCGAAATCAAGTTCACGAGCGATAACTTTTGTTGCAATGTCCTTTAATCATTACGGTTGACACTTAGTAAGTATCAATAATCAAAATGAATAGATTTTAAGGTAAAATTGAACACGAACTAACCTTGTCTGTTAATATCCCACAAAGTAAAGATCTTGAATCCGTTACCAAAAGAGCGTCAACTTTTTTAGCAGCCATTCGTCTGCATGCTTCGTAAATGCTTGTGGTTTCAGGTGCGGTTAATGCCTTTGAGAGACGTAAACGCTTCACTGTACGCTCTCCCGTTAATCCCCTGTGTATTATACATGCCAACATGTAATCAAAGTGTATATTATTAACCATGTTTTTCGTTTTAGATGTGATTTTTGAAAGCGAGTTTGTTGTTTTATTTGGAAAGTATGATTAATGACTAAGCAGTTGTAATACAAATGAGCTGCAAAGATAGTATTTGGAGATGCTTTTACTGTTAAAGATTTGTAGTGATCTGATCATTATTGTGTATGAATTCAACAAATTCTATTTACTGATAGAAGTAATACACAAAACGACCAGTGAGGATATTTTTGTTATAAAAATGAGATTCTTCATGCATAGTAATGTTATGACCCCGAGATCTATGGATGTAGTTTTTAAAAGACGGAGTTTTGTTATTCAAAAAGGGGTAGCAACGCAGCTTGTTGCCCGTTTACCTTCAATTTCGATATAATTTCCATTGTTAATATGAAATAAAATACATAGAAATTAAATCATAAGCATAATTTGTCTATTGAAATATTAAAAAGGGGTAGCTAAAGAGACACCACCCCCTTAGTATACACCATTCCACCTGTCACATCGTACAAGCCGAATGACAGAAGAAAACAGGTCATGCGATCCGTATGTTTTCGTCAATGGACATCATTCATTTCTTACTTGGTCAAAACATCATATGGTCCGTATGATTGGGCACTCATACAAACAACAATATGACTATTTTTCATTATATGATACAGCCTGTATGAATATCATACGGCCTCGTCATATCATACAGCCCATATGACACGTCAGCGGTGTTTGTATAGCACCAACCTATTAAAAATTCATTTACTTCGACTTCAAAGTCAAACTACTTAGATAATGAGTTTCATAAACCAATCATTTGATAGGATGCAAACACTACTGACACACTACCCAAACATCACTTACGCGTCGCCTCAAAAACCTTTCGAGATTCTTTTAAACGATAATCAACCGAATGAGGTAACGGATTACAGTTCATATTCATAACATAATTCCAATCAAAGTCTAAAGTCGATTAAACCTAATGCTTAGCTATGCATATGTCCAATTATGTGCAGCAGATTAACAATTAACAATTAACAACTAACAACTGAAGAATGAAACGAAACAACCGAATCGAACAACATACATGAAACGAGCAGAACTAAAAGATCTACGATGATCCGGTAGTCCGTTTGGAGGAAGCGCCTTCTTATGCGAAGACGAAGATGTTAACGCCATGCTTCTGCTCCTTCGCGAAGAAGAAGAACCTGCACGACTCGTCGGCATCTTCACCACGTATATCAACCGCAAATTCTCTTTATATTACTTAGCCTTAATCAACCTGCATCAAATCGCATGAATGATACATCAATCGGTTGCAAATTGATTACGCAACAACATTACTGAAACGATATTATATGACGTTGAGATATTACCCGTGAATTGACGTGAAATTGAGCGGTTAATTTGAAGGAGAAGATGAGTTTCAGCGTGAATGAGGATTCTCCATGAATTCTGTGCTCGTTATTGTTTCAATTTCAGAGGATGAAATGAGGTGTGCGTTTATCTGTAGAATATATGTTGATAATTATAGAGAATAACGATAAAAAATAGTCATTTTCCTGAAAATGGTTTTTTTGACTTATTATCAGAATAGTTTATTTATAAGAGAAAAAATTATTAAATAAATAATAACAATGTATGATGTGTTATTCTTAGGGCCGCAACTCGCAAGGAGCCTTGTGGAAGAAGACCACTTGATTGGCAGAGCTTATACGAGAAGTCGGTGGAGACCGGGCTCTTAAAAATCCAATGTTTTATATTATAAAAATATTTTTTTAGAAATTTTTGGTAAAAGTTAACACTACGGGCGAAAAACTGGCGAGGGTGGGGGTGCAAGGGATAGAGCCAAAGAGGTAGTCTCAACATAGGGTTAATCCTTGATCACTTCTAGATCAACGATTGATGGCGTCTCGAGAGCTAGTTACGAGAAGGAGAGGTGGGAGTTTTTTTTTCTCATAACCACCATTCGGTGTGAGCATAAGTATTGTTCTTTCAAGTAAGAAAGGAAACAAGTGTGTGTTAAGTGTGAGAGAGCAAGAGATTGGATCCTTGAACCTTTGGAGGAGCCTGCTATTTATAGCCGAAGGATAGGGAGAAGAATGTAGGTTGATGGGCCTTGGGCCAGACATCGTTTACATGGAATATCCATTTCGTCCCTTCTGAATAGGTGGAGCTACACATCATCGACCAATTGTACTTTCTGTCGGTTTTGTCATCAGCCATTAATGGATATCATGCAGCAGCGAGTGGTGAGAGCTGACTAGTGCCACGTCGTTGCCCTTTCGTACTTGTTGTCCCCTGCACGATTCGTCCATCATGGGGATTGGTGTTGCAAGGCCTGCTGCAACATGATTGGCTGCATACTCCTGCCATGTGTACTACATGTCCTTTTCAAGAGGTCATGGCGCGCACACACGGGTATTCCCATGCAAGAAAACTCGGGTTTGGCTGAGTGTTTATTAATCAAAGACGGGTATGGTCCTGTGTCCGCATGGCCTTGCGCGCCATTTTGGACCATACCCCTTCAAGACTCGAGCTTGACGAAGGAAATGAAGATATCGCCATGAATGAAATGTGAGAGAGCGGGAGGAGTTGCGGGGAAAATGGGTGCGAGGGTGCAAACACTAGCCCTTCCATGCGGGAACTGAGGGGTATCTTTCGGATAGAGTTCTCAACATACCACTTTGCCAACCCCTTATATGTCGAATTTAAAAATAACTTTATAACATTATTTTTTAGTAAATTACATATTATGTTTTTTTAACGGTATATGAAATTAAAAGTTATGTCAATTAGATTCAATAATTATACCGAGTATCTTTTATTTTAGAACTAGAACTTTACATACTTTCAATCATTGCTAATAATTATTTTAATTTTTTATATTAAGTGAATATGAAGTGACAAATTACCTTTAATAATATAAAAATAAAACAAAATAATACCTTATTAACAAATTAGGAGATAATTTAATTTAATAAAAACAACCCCAAATTACATCATCGACGTCTTCGTCCCATCCTCGAGAACCAACAAATTATAAACCTCCATCTCCTTAAATAAACCAAAATTGTTAAGGGAGTTCAATAAGAAACTCACATTTCACACTTTCCTTTGTGTAAAGTCTAATCACGTGTCTACTTTTACAAGCACAGTCACAGCTTGGACTCAGGGCAGTGCTTGTTTACAAGGGACATGGTGTGATGGTAAGGATATTCTCTTTATCTTAAAAGCGAAAAGTTTAAAGCTAAGAGGCTATTTGACAACTTTTAAATTGTTAAGTGTTGAACCAGTAAGAAATCTGAACCATTAAGTGTCAAACCAGTAATAGGTCTGACCCATTAAGAGACATTATAATGTTTAACCGTTCAAATGCAAGTGTCTAACCAATTTAGCTTAGAGGTCTTAACCATTCAGACTCAGTATAATACTTAACCATTCAGACTCAGTATAATACTTAACCATTCAGAGGCAAATGTCTGAACCATTCAGACATATGGTTCAGACATTTGCTCACGAAACAAACAGTCTGAACCATTAAGTGTGGAACCAGTAAGAGGTTTGAACTATTAACAACCTCATTTAAGAGGTAAACAAACACTCTCAAAGATATAAACCTTGATGTTGATGATTAATGAAAGAGATTAGGAGTGGATAGTTTGCTATTAAAAAAAGTTCTTTGTACTTTATTATCTTTTTTCTTTATATCAAACAACTTTATAGATACTAAAATTTATATATGATTGTATATTGTATAGTTTTATATTTGAGACTTACCGTGGGATAGGGTCATAGGGACTAGTAGCCAAACCTAATATACAAAATGATGTAAAGTGGTGTATTCTCTAATCAAATGGTTATGTGTTTAAAGACAAAAGACGTGTAATATGATTTTAGACGTTAAAATTATCATACAATTACTTTAAAACAATACTTATATATGAAGCTCGCTTAGTTTTTTAAGGTTTTTTTTTGCCAATGATAACGTGTAGATAATTTAATTAAATGCGTAGGTACAATACTTTCTTTCTCAAACAAAGTTTTACATTGACCATAAGCAAATTTGAAAAAAGAAAAAAAAATGTTGTGACACTTAAGTTGAAATTGAAATAACCTTCAAAAACTTAAAAAATTACCAACCAAAAAGTTTAAAAACTCCTCTCAATAAGCATACAAAGCGTGAAAAATTGTAACTCGACAGAAAAAAATATGGGCTTGCCACTGATTATAAACATACTTATGATGGTAGTAGCACAAGTATTTGAATAAACGAAATATGTAAACGACACATGATACACCCCAAAACATGAATAAAAATGGGGAATTTGTAAGGATTCACTCACAGTGTGTGCGTTTCTTGGGATTGATGACGATTTTGCATGATTTAGGATTCGACCGATGAGAAAAACTAACTTAAATAATCATGTAATAATTCGGTGAATATATATCTTTTATTTGAAATTAATATTTCTAATTAGTGCTTTTTATTAGATTTTTAGATCTATTTTTGTTGTATTTGTTACAGTTTTTAAACTAGAAAATCCTCATTTTTTAAGTATTTTAAGGGATTTAGATAAAAAAATAAAGAAAATAGTAATTAAAAATGGTTGACCTTGTCAGCTCTGACCGGTTGGATCGCGTATGATTTTGGCATCGTGTAAGGTTCGAACTCGTGACCTTCCGTATACGTGTACGCAACTCTACCAACTGAGCTACGTGTCTAACCCGAAATATTCTCTGTTTTAATTATATATATATATACTAGTTAACTTAACTAGATTTTATTTTTATTTAAAAAGATTTAACAATTGCCAAAACCGGTTTCATAAGCCGGATCAAACCCGTGACCTGATGTTCGTGTGCACACAGCCCAACTAGTTGGGCTGTGTGTCTAACCCGCTGAGTATGTGTTTTTTAATTAAACTTATACACTTACTGAACCCGGTTATATATAAGTAATAAAAAGATGGGTTTAATCAAGGAAAACCGGACTGTAACTGAGACTCGAACCCAGGACGTTCTTGATGATATTGCACACAGTCCACCACTCGACTGTGTGTCTAACCCGGTTTAAAACCTGTTTTTAATTATATTAATATACTTTTTAAACTCCATCTTCTTCACCAAAACAGAAAACCCCAGAACTTGAACCCGACTAAAAAAAATATGTCTAAACAGTTTTAAACTGTTTTTGAAACAAACAACCACTGATCAAAGGAATACAAGAGTTTTTAGGTGAGCGAAAAATGTTTTACCTTTCCGGTTAAGATTCCGGCGATAATCAGGGAATTCTGGCGATGTCAAAACGCAACTGAGAGATTCTTCAGAAATTTGGAGTGGAGATTGGAAGAGTGGGCGAGGTTTTGAGTGGTGATTCAGTGAGTATTTATAGGGTGTCCATTCAATTAGAATTTTCGGTTTCAAGACCCAATCATGGGTCAATGATTTGAATTGATTTCAGTCAGTTTCGATTTGGAGATGGTAACTGATGTTCGATGACAGTTTTCCTTCGATCAATCCTTAAGAGAAACGTAAATTGCAAACATTACTCCTATTTTGGCGGGTTACAGTCTCTGAACTTGAATCTGGCAGGTTAGCTTGTGGGTTTCATCTTAGATCTAATTTGTTTCTAAGTTTAAAAAATAATGTGTGTGTAGTGCAGTGATGTAAATTTTGTGTGTGACTGATGGGGACCCGGGTTCGAAACTTGGATGCCCCTTTATTTTTATTTTTATTATTTAAAGTTTTATTTATTATATTATTATCATTTATTATATTTTAATTCTTTCAATTTATTTAATAACTATAAATTAATAACTCGTTTTAAATGATAATTAAATACGCAACGAGACTTTAAACTAAATACTTGAATTATTTAACGAAGCAGGTTTTGAAACCCGTTTTACAACAAATGTTACACTATGTCCAAGGTCAACTCCTCGATCGCCATGAGAACATATCCCATGATGCACAGGAACCGGATGAAATTCCTAAACCCTCTCCCCCCCCCCCCCCCCCGCGTCAGGTTCGAACCCCGGATTAAAGCCCCGATTCGTCTCTTTACCCAGATGTTCCTCGAAAATGGCCTAAACGAAAATCGAACCTGCATATGAAACATAATCCATATTTTTAGAGCCCACAATCTAGTTCGGTTCAGTTTTCCAAATATGTAATTTGGTTTGGCCTAAAAGTTTAAACACTTTCAATTAGATTTAATCAATTTGAAACCGAATATTAAACAAAACAAGGGTGGTGATGGTGTGTGGATGGTGGTGGTGAGTGTTTTTAGAGAGAGAGAGAGAGTAGAGAGAGAAACGGTAATGTGGTGGGTAGTGGAAGATAACTTTTATTATTTTTATATATCTAATATACATACATTATACATTTTTTTATAATAATAATAATAATAAAACAAAGTATAAAAATAAAAAATAAAAAGTATATGTAAAATGACTACGTTATCCCTGAGAGCTAACTGGGTTTTTTTAACTGAGATTAATTTTTTAGACTTAAATGATACGCTTCAAAAATGTAAAGGAGAAAAAAGATGCAATTTTAAAAACTGACCCGAAATAATCACAAGTAACTCTTTCTAAATCCAAGCAGTAGTGACCAGTAGTTTAATTTATCTAAATAAATTCATGTGGAGTGTGCAAATGATTAAGGCATCCATGAAACTATTTCGAACTTTTTGAGCTTACCCCACCCAAAATCAGCGTCACAAAACTTGATCTTTGTGTTCCAGAAATCCCAATGATTGTTGTGGAATCCCATTCCTCTATCTCTTTAACAACACCATCCTGCAGTGGCGAATGTAGAAAATCTTCGTAGGGGTAATGTTTTATTAGAAAGTGGAAACGAAATTGAAAAAACGTCAAAAAAATGTCAAATTTTTCCAAAATTTACACTACCGTCATAGCGCCAAGGGGTAGCGGAGCAGGGGCGGACCTAAAGTGATAGAAGGGGTAACCTACGTTGCCCCTTGACGCTCCGACGGTAGTGTAAATTTTGGAAAAATTTAACGTTTTTTCGATTTCGTTACCCCTTTTCATTGAAACGTTACCCCTATGCGAATTTTCTAGATCCGCCACTGTAGCGGAGGCTACCTCTTCCCAAGGGATAGGTCCGCCCCTGACCATCCTTATCGGTCAATCTACGAGGAAACGAAATACTTGTAGCTCCTCCTTGCGTGTGTTTGCTATGCATCACACAAGCAATGGTGATTAGTCATTCCAATAGAGATTCCAGAGTTTGGAAAAAGTGTCACTTGAACGAAGAACATCACAAGTTTTATCAGCCTGGCCCAATAGAGGTACCAGATGGTATAACATCTCACAGTCACGATTAGTTCGTTGAAATCAAGATTACATTCTGCGAAACTAACCGTGACAGAATCACCTTCAACATAACGGATTTCGGGCTTTTGAGTAGAAGTAGGATATAGGAACAAGTTACCAGCGAAAGGGAAATTATGTTGAAGGGTGACTGATAAAGAGTGCTTCACATTTGGAATAATAGTTTCACTGAATTGAGTTCGTGTGATATTGCAATTATAGTGTCACCTACGGTTGCCACTGGTGGGGATACTTGGGACTCTTCAAGATCTGAAAGGAAGCCATGATTTCTTTTTTTACTTTAGAAACATCCAAAATTTATGCTACTTATAAAGGAATATGGTTTTTAATTTGCCATCTCTATTTGGTTTTAACCTTTTCAAAATTTATTACGAAGGTTCCTTTTCATTTTAAAAAAAATCCGAAAGTCTTCCATGTGGGTTGATTCATATGTTTTAAAAAGTCGTAGCCTTTGTCGTGACTCGTGAGTAATAAATTTTCCAGTAAGGTTGTCATAGCAATCTTAGTTAATTAAAAGGTGTAAAACTATGGGGTGTGTGGTGTGGGATGGGGCGGCAGTGGATCTTTAACGATGGCTAGATCATATCGGGCTAGCGGTAGTCATGACGTTACCTCATTGGTGTAGGGATTGAGCCTAGCGTAGGGCGGGGGAAGGTGACATGGCTTGCTTTGATTGACTGGTTTGATATGACGGTTGGGCTAACCATTGACCAACGCATATTTAATAAAAAAATCTTTTAATTATTTTCTATATAAACCTAACATTTCTTACTCATTTTTACTATCCAAAAATTCAAAAACCACTATTAAACTCCAGATAGATAGATAGATAGATAGATAGATAGATATATAGGATTCTTTAAGTTTAAACGATTCGTACGATAAATTTGTTTTGTCATCCTCATCCGACGACGTGGCGGAATGTTGATACAGTTTTGTGTCTGTCGCTTGTTCTTAATTACAGTTGTAATTGTACGGTCTTTCCTCAGGTGTCTGTATTGGTTTGGTCGTGCCGAAAAGATTGAGATATCCTTCTATCTTGATCTAGTATGACATCTTAGCTTGTCTGTGTTAATCAGTTGCATATGTGCATACTGATAAGTCTTGTAAACATAAAGTCTACACACGTTCTCCAAGAAGAAGAATTCTGTGCGAGGCATAGATTTCATACAAAACACAGGTTTCGTACGAATCAAGGCGATTTCGTACGAAACACAAGCATTTCGTACGAAACACTGACTCGTACCAATTCTGGAGATGTGTCTCTGTGTAATAGTGTGTTCCATATGTCTAGCAACGTGTTTCGTACGAGTGACCAGCTTGGACACTATAAAAGCAGACATGCACCTCTCAGTGAGGGTTAGCTGAAAAGCCCTTTTGTCCAGAAGTTAATAGAACGAGCTAGCAAACTGATCCTTTGTGTGGGATATCTAAGTTAGCATTTCTGGTGAAGACGAAGACACAAGAACACAGCAAGTTTGTTTGAGTCATACGAGCATTGTGTGTATATGTTTGTACTTGCTCTCAATCATTAATCAAGATAGTGAATCTTTGGTTACCCCGTGTTCTTTACTTTGCTTTGGTTGCATGCACACTTGGATTCTACACTTGTGTGTATGTCATTTGAACAAGGAACTGTTTTAACTTGATCCTCAGGTGGACCTACAAGTGGTATCAGAGCTTTGGCTCTTTCCTTGTTCAAAACCGGGCTTAGTTGTGTCTAAGCTAGTTTGAAGATTTCTGAAGTGTTCTTGAGCCTCCAACAGAAAACATAAGTTTTGGATAGTTAACTAATTTAAAACTTGGTTAAAATCTGTTGCATGCAGAAAATTTTATCGTAAATTTTTTCTGAAGAACAACCTTGAAGAAGAAATCTGCAAAAATTTGAATCTGATTAGTTTTGGTAGGGTTGACATTTTCTGACTTGGATCTGGACTTAGACTGTTGACTACTAAAAATCTGTGTTTTAACTAAAAGTGGGTAAGACAACAGGTATTTTCGAAAAAGCAGGTCTACACAAGAAAGGAAATTTCTCACCAAACCATTTCTGAAAAGATTCATCTGAAAAACCTTGAACAAAACATTTGGTGTGACTGAGTTATTTCGTGCGAATCATCTGACCCGCACGAAACATCAGTGTTTCGCACGAAACAGGTGTCTCGCACGAAACATAAATTGTTTGTTTTTCGTGTTTTTCAAAGCTTTGTGATTTTAAGAATTTATCATATTTTCAGATCTGTGAATTTTTAAAAGGTATTATAATCGTGAAACTTTAAACCTTTAAATTTTCATTAAACAAGAAAATATAATGAGTTCTAACCCGTGGGATTGGAGTTGTTCAAGCTCAAATCAGGAGTCTCCGCAAAGCTCTGCAACATCAAGGGTAAAATCTTAGATGCCTCAACATACAACAATGATCTCTGCAAATCAATGGGCGTGTGTTGTGAATCAGAATCAAAGTATCCAAACTCTATTAATGAGCGAAGTGAAACAGGGAGTAACAACCGTCCGCCCAAGCTAAATCATATGAACGATTATCCTTCCTGGAAAAGTCGTTTTCATACGTATGTTCTCGATCAAAACACGGAATTATGGACGTGTTTTACTACCCCCTACAATGAAGCACTTGAAAAAGCATGATCAAATCCAACCTCATTGGCCAATCTAGTCGAAAGTGACAAGAAAGCTTACGATCTAGAGAAAAAGGAATTTGCTATCCTTACACAAGCTCTGCATAAAGACATTTATCATCAGTTTGTGTATTGTACTATAACGAAAAATTTGTGGGACACTTTGGAAGCAAGAGGTGAAGGTAACACTGCTACAAGGAAGATTCGGCATGATTTGCTCAAGAAAGAGTTTGAAGGTTTCATGTTCATGGAGAACGAAACCTTGAATGATATGACCACTCGGTTTTATCATCTTTTAGCGAAATGTACTCTTATAAAGTGTTAGCAGCACCACAAGAAATTGTGATGCGATTTGCTGATGCTTTACCACCAAAATGGGGTCAATTTATTGATCTTTTAAAACATACAGGTGTTTTGGACTCAATTAGTATTTATGATTTTGTGCAGAAACTGGAGAACAATAATGAAGAAGAACTCCGGAAGGCACAACGAGTCTCTGCTCCACAAAACCCTGAAATGTATTTTGGAGGTATTAATGCAGGTACAAGCTCAAGTTAAGAAACCGAAGCTGCAAACCGCGTTTGTGTCAAACGTGAACCATTTCCTACCCCAACCTGTCCAATCTAGTCAGTCTACAGGTTCGAGTAATCAAGCCTATGGATAGACTTTTGATCCGAAAGCCTTCCTTCCACAGCCAAGGGACTTAGCGCATAAAGCTCCACAGCAAGCTCCTCAACAAGCTTTTTATGGAAGCAACAGTCAGTCTGCAAATCCCAACCCTGTCAAACTTGACGCATCAAATCTCTCCAAAATCAACGTAGAAGTTGCACAGGAACATGCGGAACTTCTACCATGGTCAGTGCGTATTGTGGTTTAGTTGCAGGTCAAATAGAGAACATCAATTTGACAAAATTAAGACTATGAACAAATTGACCGAGATGAAATGGAGCTGATGGACATCAAGTGAACATTTGCAAGTGTTATGAGAAGAGCGAAGGATTATATGAGAAGAACGGGTAGAACCAGTTTGGAAAGCAAGAAGGATACAAAATACGGCTTTGACAAAACCGCCGTTACTTGCTTCAACTGTGGAGAAAGAGGTCACTTTAAGCGGGAATGCACAATACCCAGCAAGGAAGGAAATCACAACCCCTTTTGAAATCAGTCTCAACCATCCAACACAGCACAGTACAACAATGAAAGAAGAATAGTAGCTGTTGGCAACTCTAACAATACCAATCAATCAGGACCTTCAAACACGCACAGAGCTTTGGTAGTTCATTCAGATGAAGGATGCGATTGGTCAGTACAGTTGGGAACTGAGAACAATGGAAGAACTGCATGCTACGCTAAGATCGTGGATCAAATCAAGCATGATCAAAGCATCAATACTCCAAATAATGATGATATATATGGGGATGCTGGTAGTTCTGATGAAGAATGTTCAAGTTCAGATGGTTATGAGTCTGATTCTGATGTGAAGAAAGGAAGTGACGCTGAGGTTGAAGAATTGCTGAGTGAAGCTGACTTGTTGAAATCTAAAAAGGTAGGCATGACGAGGAATGCAGAAGCTGCAGAAAAAGAGACAGAGATACTCTCTACAGATGGTGTAGCTTTTCCTCATCACGCGGCCTTTATGGCAAATGTTAAAGGTTCTTCAAAACAGGTAAATTCTGAACCTCCTACTGTTTGCAAATAAAATATGAAACCGTCAACAGTTATAATCAGAATTTAGTTGTTGAACTATCAAAATGCAAAGAGGCGAATTTGGCATTAACTAGAAATGAAAAAGAATTCAAATATGTAATTGAAACCCTTAAGAAAAGAGACAGGAATTAATAACTGCATTAATCTCCTAGAAGAAACAAAGAAAGAGTTAGCCATCGCCAAATGCGAATATGATTCGATCAAACGCAAATTGGAAAGTTTTCTAACTCCCAATATGTGCTTGATCATATCATTGAAGTTCAAAAACTAAAGGGAGATGCTCAATGCATAGGGTATAATTCGTGTCCACCTCCAATGAAACACAACTATACCAAAATGCCTGATGAAGAGGAAATGCCTCGTTTTGAACCCTCTGTAGCTTTGAATCCTTAGGAATTCGCAGCAGGGTTAGGGTTCAAACTAGGCAACTCCTCTCAAGAACCAAGCAAGCTAGAAAATTCATCGTCTGATGAAGAAGAGGATGATACATCAGATGATGAATCAAGAAATGATGATCAGGATCAGCCTCTTGATGAAAGGAAAAGAGTAGAATCTTCTGCTACTCCTAGTACTCAATCTGTTGAGAATCAAGAGACTGTTCCTAAGAAATCTGTGAAGACAAGTGTGTCTACACAAGAAGTAGATAATGTGTTGTATACCTTGGTTGGAGATAAGAAAATCTATTCAAACAAAGATTTTCCAATTAAAAACGTAAATCCAATCTCTATAGATCAGGTGTTTGAAAAGTCAAAACCAAACCTTTAAAGAAGAAAAAGCCCACCAAATCACAACCATTATCAGCCTCAAAAGAAAAACAATAGAATCGTGTTGAAAAGCCTACAGTTTCTCAACCGAAGGTTGAATCAAAAGGCTCTCGTTACCAGAAAAAGGCTAAAACTGATAAATTTGTGAGTTCTAAAGGTACCGATAAAGTCAAAACTTTTCAAGGAAAATCTATTGTTGATTTTGTAAAGAAAGTTAAGATTTTGAAAAGAAATAGTCAAAACAATTACACCCAACGCACTGATGGATGTAATGAAAATGAACCCAGTACCTCAGGATCCACAAGTTCAACATCAAGCCAAGAAACACGATCTCCTAGTTTTGTTGAAAGGAGAACATGTTTCAAATGTGGAGAATTTGGCCACATTATAAGGATTGTCAAAACCAGCCAAATCAAGATGCATAGAGAAAACCCTCATGAACTAACTTGCAAACGTAAATCTGTTTCTCCGACTCAAGATAAATGAATCATTAAGGATCAAAAAGAGAAAACAAAACGTAAACAAGAAAAAGCAGTTGAGAAAGCTTTAAAATCGGTTTCTTCGAAAAAGGATCAAAGATATTCAAAGTTAATAAACCAGACACTGTTTAAACTGTAAATAATAGTAAATCTGGTAATAAACAAGGATCTTGAAAACAGAAGACCAGGAATGGTTCAAAAGGAGTTTCTCAGTTTGTTAATCATCAAGAAATTGAGATTACATTTCTCGATGATAAGGGACGACCCAAGACCACTAAGGCTTGGGTCCCCATCAAACTACTCTTGTTTGTGCAATGTGCAGGGTGCTCCAGGAGGAACTATAAACAGTCATTGGATTGTTGACAGTGGAGCATCAAGGCACATGACGGGCGATTTGCGGCTCCTATATTATGTGAAAAGCATAAGGGGTGGTTATGTTGCTTTTGCTGGTGACAAAGGTGGATACATCACTGGAGAAGGAATGGTCTCCAATGGTGTTGTGAGCTTCGACAAGATCAATTATGTGCGGCAAATTGATCAAAATCTTCTTAGCGTTTCTCAAATCTGCAACAAGAAGTTCACGGTACATTTTGATGATGCCGGATGTTATGTGCTGAAGCCTGGATTCAAGATCCCCAAGGAATGGATTCTCCTGTCGGCTCCAAGAATTAATCATTTGTATATTCTTGATATGAGCCAAACTATTACAACATCTGCACAAGTCACATGTTTTGTCTCTAACACCGAGAAAGAATCAATCTCTTGGCATAGACGTATGGGACACATTCACCTGAGAAAATGAACTATTTGGTGAAGAATAATCTAGTGAATGGTGTACCAGTGAATAATTTTCATCTTCAAGACGTTTGTGTATCATGCCAGAAAGGGAAGCAAGCAAGAAAGTCCCATCCCGTGAAGAAGATTAACACTGTGAATATGCCACTGGAACGTCTTCATATGGACCTCTTTGGACCTATGAAACACAAGAAAACCTTTGGTGATTCTTATTGTCTGGTAGTTACTGATGACTATTCCAGATTCTCATGGGTAAACATGCTGGCACAAGAGTGAAGTTCCTACTATCCTCAAGAATCTCCTGACTCTGCTAGAAAATTTGTACAATCTGAAAGTAAGAAGAATCAGAAGCGACAATAGCACGGAATTCAAGAATCAAGTTATGGATGAGTACTGTTCCTCAAAGGGTATTCTGCATGAGTACAGTTCTCGATATACTCCGCAACAAAATGGCGTCGCTGAGAGAAAAAATCGAACTCTTATTGAAATTGCAAGAACCATGTTAGTAGAATCAGAACTTCCCGTTCAATTTTGGGGAGAAGTTGTTGCTACTACATGCTACACGAGTAATAGAGTTCTGACGGTGAAGAGACATGGGAAGACATGCTTTGAGTTGTTACATAAAAGAAAACCGGATATTTCTTTCTTAGAACCTTTTGGAGCTCCATGCACTATGATCGACCCACATGGAAAATTTGGTCCCAAGGCTATCGAAGGTTTCTTTCTTGGATATGCTACTCCTAATTTCTGAGTGTGGAATTTATCTTCGAAGAAGATTGAAGAATAGGGTGAAGTCAAGGTTCAGAGATATACAGAAGCTGTTAGAGCTCTGGGTGCTCCTTGGATGTTTGACTACGATGGGCTGTTTGACTCCTTTAATCTGCCAACTTTTGATGATGCAATAGCTGTTGCTCAGATGTTATTGGAAAGTGATACTGCAGTAGACTCGTCATTAGTTCGACCAATTATTGTTAACCCTCAAGTATCGACTTCGGTTAACAATCTTGTTCAAAATGTGGAATTCGAAGACGCTGTGGATTATAATGTTTCATCAGAAGATGATGAGTTTCATGATGCAAATGAAACTGCCTCTGGTGCGGTTCCTGGATTTTCAAATGATACGTCAAATATTCAACCTCAAGGAACGATTGAAGGTCAAGCATCTACAACGTCATCAAATCCATCTCTCGATTTAACTGTTGATCTGAATATCAACAATTTGGGTATAAATTCTCGAGTTCCTGATGTGCCAGAAACTCGTATTCATAATATCCATCCTCAGCAGAATATTATTGGAGATGTCCAGAGTGGTGTGCAGACTCGTAATCAGCTTTGAAACAACCAGAATGCTGGATTATATTCGGAAATCAGGAAATCTGGCGGTCTGAATGATTGGTCTTTTGCCTGCTATGTGTGCCAAGTCGAACCAAAATCTTGGAAGGAGGCAATGAAAGAAGACTCTTGGGTTGAAGCCATGCAGGAAGAACTTCAGCAGTTTCAGAAGTTAGACATCTAGAAATTGGTTGACAGGCCTGACGGCTACAAGAAGATTGGTACACGATAGGTGTACAAGTGCAAGAAGGATGACCGAGGTGTTGTTGTGAGAAACAAAGCGTGATCGGTTGTTCAAGGTTTTAATCAGGTCGAAGGGATCGATTACAATGAAGTTTATGCACCGGTTACACGACTTAAGCCATAAGTGTAACATCCGTCGAAAAACGGGTTTCCAAACCCGCTTCGTTTATTAATCAAATATCCAATTATAAAATTTCGTTGTGTATTTATGGTCAATATTAATTTTAAACAATACATATTTAATAAACATATTAGAATTTAAAAACTATAATTATTAAAAAGTAAAAATAAGTGCAAAAAAAATAATATCAAGCTGCCGGGTTTCGAACCCGGGTCAGCTAGTTTATCAAACAACCACAACACCACTCCGCCACATGCTGTCTTTGTTAACATAATGAAACAATTAATACTTATAATAAAACTCAAAACTCGAACTCAGTAATCAGTGCGCCCAATTCGCAGTCGCCGGAAATACCGACGATTTCGCCAATTGTCGACAGTTTCCTTTGACTAAACGCGTGTGTTAACCTCGACATCGGTTATGTCACACCCCGACCCGCAGCGGAAATAAGAGTCGGGGCATAATTGGGTTATCACCAAAGCACATGACATTTACTATTATGTTTCATAATTAAATGAAGTCAAAGTTACATTTTTCAAACATCCAAACATGTTCATTCAATACAAGGGAAAATAACCAAACATAACAATCCAAATACTAAATCATTTTATTCTTCTAATCCAGGTCCTATGTGTTCCTAGCTGCTGCTGGTTCACCTGTATCATGTGTAAAATGGGAGGTTTTGGGTCAACATAAGTTGGCGAGTGAACCTTATTAGATAAACATTTGATAATGATTTTTATGGTTATCAATAAAATATTGTGTATAATCATAAAAGAGCAAATGTAAGTAATCAAACATTGGCAAATAGCAGTTACGATTATAACATACAATAACACTTGGTAGCATACATGAATATACCAATATCATACGATAACTAACATAAATGAACTGTGCGATCAAGGCTCAATCAAACGGAGCCGATCGTATTGCATGAACTGGAAATGTAAATTGAACTGTGCGATCAAGGCTCAATCAAACGGAGCCGATCGTATTGCATGAACTGGAAATGTAAATTGAACTGTGCGCTCAAGGCTCAATCAAATGGAGCCGAGCGTATTGCATGTATTGAAATGTAAAATGAAATGACCGATCAAGGCTCAATCAAACGGAGCCGATCGTGCGGGCACGCCACAGTTCAACCGCATAATAAAATGGGGAACAAGCTCAACCTCATGGATGGGGAGCTGCGGCCTCGGCAAATGCATGTACTGTGATAATAATTTGCATCCAATAACTACTTAACAGCAACAAACTAATACACATGTCATGATATAATATATGCACAATAGTTTCGTTATAATATGTAAATAAACAAAGACACATGATACACCCCAAAATCGTGATTAAAACGGGGAATTTGAAAGGTTCACTCACATTGGGTGCGTTGAATTGAAGATGGTGAGATGCGCACGATTTAGATGAGCGGATCGACGAGGAATACTAACCTAAATAATAATGGAAAAATATATTAAATGGATGGATTTTATTAAGGATTTTAATGAAATTTTTAGATATATTTTTGTGAGTTTATGGCTATTTTCTATCTTTAAAAATGTTATTTTTAAGTATTTTTAATTGATTTTTAAATTAAAATAAACAAATAAATATAAAAAAAAAAATTATTTTTTTTTACTGATGACCGTTGACCGTTGACCGGTTCGGTCAGCGGATATTTCTGCGCCGTGCGGGATTCGAACCGGCGACCTTCCGTTCACGTGCACGTAGCTCTACCAACTGAGCTACGTGACTAACCCGTTATAAACTCAGTTTTAGTTATATTTATATACTTATTTGTTTTAACCGGAAATCCCCTTATTTACAAAAACGTTTTAATTCAATTGACCGGTGCTCGTGACAAGATTCGAACGCGCGACGTGAAGTTCATTTTGCACACAGTCCACCGATGGACTGTGTGTCTAACCCGGTTATATTCTTGGTTTTTATTAAACTTAACAACTATCTGTTTTAACCCGGGTTAGTTCATGATTAAAAAGGAATGTTATTACACAAGCGTGCGCGTAGCAAGGATCGAACTCGGGACGTGAATATGAAATTTGCACACAGTCCACCGCTGGACTGTGTGTCTAACCCGTTTATGATCCGGATTTTAATTACTCTTATATTCTGATATAACTTCATCTTCTTCGTCGGATTACACGGTCAGCATAATTCGACAGGTTAGGATTGATTTGTGATTTACAAAGTTCTTAGACATTAACAATAATTCATGGGTAAGGAATGGAGAGAGTTTAAGGAACAGAATTAACCGATTGAAGATATTCACAGAAATCCGGCGAAGGTTCGTCGGTATTGGAAATGAACTCCGACTGTTGAACCAATTAACAGCGTTGATCGATTACTCATAAAGTTGTGTCGCTTAAACAAGGTTTAAAAGAAGTTTTGGATATCATACCAGTTCACAGTTGGATTCCGGCAGTCTCATAAACTTTCCGGCGAAGATAAGATTTCCGATAAACGTTGGCTAAGATTGATTCTGATGATGGAGTTGTGTTAGAGATTGACTAATCACATGTTTTAAACAAAAAGAGTCGAAGGAATTACCGTGAGAATGTGAGTCCCGGTTTTCCGGTGATTTGCAGAAAAATTCCGGCGATCTGATTCAGAAGATATTATGGTTCAGGAATGCGACGAAAATGAAATTGAAGGTTGTTGTGATAGTTTTGAATCGTGCAAATGATCGGAAACTTGAATTAAATCAGAACTTGATAAATTTTCGGTTTCAAAAGCCGAAATGATGAAACTTTAAGTTAAATCAATTCTGACTTAATTGAAAACCGTCGCACATCGGTTATAACTGAAATTGTGAGGTAAACAATCGATTTAACGATTGGTTTGCCGATTATCGGTTTTCAGATGGCATCATCGGTTAAATCGAGTTTGTGTATAAGTTCCTTTTGCTTTCCTAGTGTTAACAGAAAATACGTTGTGGCGGAGTGGTTTAGGGAATAGATGTTAAGTCGTTTAGAGACTCAGCTGACCCGGGTTCGAGTCCCGGCAGCTTCAAATGTTTTTTATTTATTTTATTTTAACTTTTTATCAAATATAATTTTTATAGTTTAGTTTATTTATTAATTATGTAACGTTTAAACTCAAATAATCATAAATAATTAACGAAACTTTTATAACTTGGTACCAGATTACAAAACAGAGCGGGTTTTGGAGACCCGTTTTTTTACAAATGTTACAGGTTATAACCGATGTCTAGTCCCCCAATTCAAGTCGTAACCGCCGGAGAAAACCTTGACCACGAATCAAGATCAAATTCGGACTCGATACATTCTGCTTCTTCCCTATAAATACACACCCAAGTCTCTGGTAATCTTTTCGCTCAAAATCGCACAATTTCTCGAAGTATTAGCACCCGCCGGAGATATTCTGCAATCGCCGGACTTTCGCCGGAAAACCGAGACTTACATCAAATCGGTAAATTTCTCGACTCTTTCGTCTTCAATCCATTGTTAGACATATACTAACTTAAATCCTTCAACCAGAATCGGTCCCAGACGACGTTGCCGGAAATTCTGTACTCGCCGGAAAATCTCTGGAAATTCCGAAATCACGCTGTGAATCGGTACAATCATCTAGACCCCCTGATATCTATTGTTTAGTAACTTAATTTCACAACTAATCGATCAAAACTGTTAATTGCTTCAATCATACGGAATTCACAAATCAGAGCCGACGACCATTGCCGGAATTCTGAGAAAAAAACATTCTGTTCGGTACATTCGATTCCGTAACTCTCTTTATCCATTACATTTCAATCACTTATATGTTCGACGAACGATTTAAACCAGAACAGTTGGATATCGTTTGTCTGTGTCTTTGAATGAAGAAGACGAAGTCGACATTGTGTATAAGTTTAAATAAAACAAGATATTAAACTGGGTTAGACACACAGTCCAGTGGTGGACTGTGTGCAAACACACAGCGCACGTCACGAGTTCGAACCTTACAACATACTGACTTTCCGAATTAAAACCAATTTTTTTTAAAAACAGAATCAGATCAAGTCACAGTATGTCTTTAAGATTAATATAAACCGTAAGATAAACAGATTAGACACTCAGCCCAACTGGTTGGGCTGTGCGCTTACAAACCGAAGGACCCGAGTTCGATTCGGGTCCCTGCAACTGGTTCGACCATTTTAAATCCTTTTAATATAAACCAAATAAATTAACATTTAATTAGTATATATATATAATTAAAACCTAGAATATTTCGGGTTAGACACGTAGCTCAGTTGGTAGAGCTGCGTGCACGCGTACGAGAGGTCCCGGGTTCGAACCTCACTCAGTGCACACTCAACCACAGTCCGACCGGTCAACGGTCAACAAAAGTCAAATTTTTTATTTTTTTATTTTTTTTATTTTTTATTTAATTTAAAAATCAATTAAAAATACTTAAAAATAATATTTCTAAAGTTAGATAATGACCTTAAACTCACAAAAATAAATCTAAAAATCCTATTAAAATTGTTAATAAAATCCACTTATTTACCGAACCATTTCGTTATTATTTTAGGATTAGTTTTTTCCTCGTCGATCAAATCCCAAAACTCGTGCGCATTCAACATCATCAAAAGAACGCACCCAATGTGAGTGAATCTCTACCAATTCCCCGTTTTAATCATATTTTTGGGGTGTATCATGTGTCGCTTAATTATTTATTATATTTTAAACACTTGTGCATCCATCATATCCGTGATCAAATGTGTATTCAATATGTATCAATTGTTGTGTGGATTATGTTTAGATTAAAGTTATCATTTTCAGTACATGCATTTCATAGGCCCAACAGCTCCCCGTGGGAGACGGGTTGAGTACAGGTGCCTCATTCGATCGGCTCCGTTTGATTGAGCCTTGATCTCACATACATCATCATACATTTCATACGATCGGCTCCGTTTGATTGAGCCTTGATCTCACAATACATTATCATTCATGTCATTTACTCATTCAAGGTGGTTTGTGATTGTTTGTTTATATATGTTTGCTCACATATGATTATTGCACAATTTTTCCATATTAAATACAACAGAAAATCAAAAACAAATGTTTTTAACAAGGTTCACTCGCCAACTTTTGTTGACCCAAAATTTCCCCCATTTTACACATGATACAGGTGATCCAGTTGAGGCAAGAAACACATAGGAAAGCTTAGAAGAATAAATCAGTTTAAGCTTTGGATTGTTTTATTTAGTTTTCATTTCCTTGTATTGTATGAATTTGATTTGAACATTTAAGTTGTAATTTGAATTTAATAAATATGAAACATTTTAGTAAACATCATGAGCTTTGGTGATAACCCAATTATGCCCCAAATTTTATTCCGCTGCGAGTCGGGGTGTGACAGATTGGTATCAGAGCCATGACTATAGGGATATAGGATAGGTTATTAGACCCTTAGAGCCTATACTATAGTTGATTAGAATTTTAAAATTTTTATGTGTTACATACAAAATTCATGATGTTTATATGCTTTATGTTTATTGTTACATTCAATGTTATGCAAGCATGTTCATAAGTACATATTATTATACAATGCTCATCATAAATCATATCCTCATAACATACCATATCCATGAGAGCACACAACTCACAATTCCTATGATTTTTGCAACGATTTTTGTATTTTCGAATCACATCAAAGTGAGTTCCCATGATGGGCATATAGTAACTGGAAGGGTACGAGTACCGGTAGTCGGAACGTCCTGTCTAGGCTTGGCATTCGTGTAAATCCAAAATAAAGGACCAGTTTGCCTACCTGGGGACTAAAGATGAGAGTACGAAGGACCTATTAGGCCAAAGCATGCTATACCAAACGTCGTGTGAGCTAACCCCACTTTGAGTTGTCATTGTGTCTATACCTGGACACCCTCCTACCATACATCTCGCAATCATATTTCATGGTTTTCATTCGGGTGATGCGAGTGTTAAACCGCCAACACCAATGTGAATCCTGCTAAGCCAATAGTCATGGGGGCCCACATGACTATACAGGCGATGGTATGGGGGACATTGGAGGCCCAAACATGAGCAAACCCAAGACATCCTATGGATGTAGTTGCATTATTGATGATTAGTTATTTTTTTTATTTTTCTTAACGACACATGACACCTAAAAAGACTCCTTCAACTCACAATCTTCCTATGTATGTTCCTGTAGATGTCGGCTAGGCAGCTACGTGGAGGTAGAAAGTCAGGAAGGTCAAACGAACGCTTGGCCACCCAAATTGCAAAACAAATGGACGCGGTGCTTCCTGACATCGTAATTCAAGTCCAACAAGCTCTCACCGCGAATCCCATCAACCCTCCCAATCAAGAAGACCAGAACGTCGACAACCCTCCCACCAAAAAGTGCTCCTACAAACACTTCAAGTCTTGCGATCCCCCAAAATATGAAGGGACCGAAGGTGTCACTGCTCTCCTCCACTGGTTTGAGGAAATGGTGAACACCTTCCTCAATTGCGATTGTCCCGAGGATCGCAAGGTACGTTACGCAACCGGGAGACTGTTTGGGGTAGCCCTTACCTGGTGGAACACAGAAAAGGGTAAGAGAGGAGTCGAAGATGCTATGGCCTTAACATGGGAAGAGTTAAGGGAAATAATGACAAGACGCTTCTGTCCAAGAAGCGAAATCAAGAAGTTAGAAGATGAATTCCACTCGTTAAAACAAAAGGAAGGATATCATACTTCCTACAACAAAAGATTTCTCGAGCTAAACCAAATGATCCCCAACTTGTTCACCCTAGTGTACCGCTTGGTTGAACACGACATTCGAGGCCTCCCTCGAAAATTCAAGACTCAGTTCTAAGCACTTCGCCTGCGACACTTGAAGCCGCAATGGAACTAGCTACCGAACTTACCGAAAATCGCATCCGAAACGGTAAATTCAAGGAGGAGAAAAAGAAAGCCCCCATTGAGGCTCAAACTTCAAACCATTCTGTCTCCTCTTCGAAGTTTACTGGTAAAAGGAAGCGAAACAACAGATGCTTTGCTGTCACTCAAACAAACCCCCCAATCGCTGCTGCACCCATCACCCAAATTGCCCCCTCAGCTGCACCATATAAAAAGCCATACTCCGGCCCATACCCAAAATGCACCCATTGCCAATACCATCACCTTCCCGAACATCCCTGCCAACATTGTACCAGCTGTGGCCGTGCAGGTCACACCATCCAAACCTGTCGCACACTTCAGCGAATGAACCGCAATCAACCCTCAACCCAAACCCACCATCAGATAGTGGGTCAAGCCCAACAACCCTTACTTCTACCACCTACACAACATACGGCCCAATCCTACTACCAACCCAACTACCCCATGATGCAACCCATGCGGGCTTGTTACAACTGTGGAGACCCAAACCACTTTAGAAACACTTGTCCACGCTTGGTGAACATCATTCATGCCCAAGCTCAAGCAAATCCAGTGAACCAAGCTAACCAAGCTCCTCCACCTGCTAGAGGAAGAGCTTTCAACATCAACGCCAATCAAGCTAGGGCTGACAATAACGTGGTTAACGGTACGTTTCTCATCAATGGTAGTTATGCATCCATGTTATTTGATACTGGCGCGGATAAGAGTTTTGTGTCCTTAGAATTTGAACCCATCCTCAACCAAACTCGTGATAATCTCATGGAATCCATAACGGTGGAAGTTGTTGACGGAAAACCGGTCTCATTAAACTCTATTATACGAAATTGTACCCTCACTTTAAACGATCACGATTTTCCAGTTGACCTCATTCCTATGAAGTTGGGAAGTTTTGACATTATAATCGGTATGGACTGGCTCAGCCAACATCATGCTGAAGTAGTATGCCGCGAAAAGTTCATTCGCATTCCTCTTGCAGACAGTCAAACCCTACGAATCTTTGGAGAAACCCCTTCGAAAGGACTCAAATTGATGTCCTGTCTTCAAGCCCGAAAATATCTCCGCAAGAACTATGTCGCATTCCTAACTCACGTCGTCAAGAAGGGAAACAAGGAGAAGAAACTGGAAGATATACCTGTAGTGAAAGAATTCCCAAAAGTCTTTCCCGGCGACATCTCAGGACTTCCTCCCATGAGAGAAGTCGAATTCCGCATTGATCTTATACCTGGCGCTACACCAGTCGCAAAATCTCCTTATAGGTTAGCCCCATCCGAAATGCAAAAGCTGGCCAGTCAACTGCAAGAGCTGACTGACAAAGGATTCATACGTCCTAGCTCATCGCCTTGGGGTGCACCCGTTCTGTTTGTGAAGAAGAAAGATGGGACGTTTCGCATGTGTATCGACTACAGAGAACTCAACAAATGGTCAAGAACCGCTATCCATTACCTCGCATCGATGACCTACTAGACCAACTTCAGGGCGCCACCTGTTTTTCAAAAATCGACCTTCGTTCTGGTTATCATCAACTCAGAGTACATGAAGAAGACGTCCCAAAGACCGCCTTCCGAACTCGTTACGGTCATTACGAATTCATGGTCATGCCATTCGGATTAACCAACGCCCCAGCTGTATTCATGGATCTAATGAATAGGGTATGCAAACCCTACCTCGATCGCTTTGTCATAGTCTTCATCGACGACATCCTCATCTACTCAAAGTCTAAATCTGATCATGAACGACACCTTCGACTCATCCTCACACTCTTAAGACTGAAAGCTCTACGCTAAATTCTCCAAATGCGAATTCTGGTTAAGAGAAGTACAATTCCTTGGACATGTCGTCAATGACAAGAGAATACATGTCGACCCCTCAAAGATCAAAGCAGTACAGGAATGGCAAGCGCCACGTACCCCTACCGAAGTAAGATCATTTCTCGGTTTGGCTGGTTACTATCGCCGTTTCATTGCAAATTTCTCCCGTATTGCTGTACCACTCACGGCTCTGACTCATAAAGGAAAACCCTTCATATGGGGACCTAAACAAGAAGAAGCCTTCCAAACTCTAAAGCAAAAACTTTGTGACGCACCTATCCTCACACTTCCTGAAGGTTGCGATGACTTTGTAGTATATTGCGACGCATCAGGGCAAGGGCTAGGCTGTGCGTTAATGCAAAGAGGAAAAGTGATAGCCTACGCTTCTAGACAACTCAAAGTTCATGAGAAGAACAACACCACCCACGACCTGGAACTCGGAGCCATTGTGTTCGCTCTTAAGATATGGAGACATTACCTCTACGGTACCAAGTGTGAAATATACACTGACCACAAGAGCCTCCAACATATCTTTAACCAAAAGGAGTTGAATATGAGGCAACGAAGATGGGTCGAACTACTTAACGACTACGACTGTGAAATTTGGTATCATCCTGGCAAGGCAAACGTGGTGGCCGATGCGCTCAGTCGAAAAGGTTATGCGAACTCCATTCGTCTTCTATGTTCGCAAATCATAACCGACATCAAAGATCAAATCCGAGAAGCTCAACATGTTTCTGTAACAGAAAACGACGTACGCAATGAGTTGTCTTGTGGAGCAGAACTTAAAATCGAAACCAAATCCGACGGTATTCTATACTATCTAGATCGCATATGATTCCCGATCACAATAACCTTCGTGATTTCCTTATGAATGAGGCACACAAAACATGGTACTCTGTACACCCAGGAGCCGACAAGATGTATCAAGACCTTCGATACACCTACTGGTGGCCTGGCATGAAAAAGGATATTGCTGTTTTTGTTTCCAAGTGCCTTACCTGTTCCAAAGTAAAAGCTGAACATCAAAGACCTTCAGGACTTCTAGTCCAACCCAAATACCTGTGTGGAAGTGGGAAAACATAACCATGGATTTCATTACCGGGTTACCTCGACCTCCAGTGGGTATGACACCATATGGGTAATCATTGATCGTCTTACCAAATCAGCTCACTTCATTCCGATTCGCGAAGACTTCAAGAACAAGAAGTTAGCTCGTATCTACATCAGTGAGATCGTAAGCCGTCATGGTGTACCTTTAAGCATCATTTCAGACCGTGATGGTCGTTTCACTTCACGAACATGGCAAGCCGTACAAGCCGCTTTGGGTACACGATTAGACCTCAGTACCGCTTTTCATCCTCAAACTGATGGACAATCTGAACGCACCATCCAAACTCTTGAAGACATGCTTCGAGCATGTGTCATAGACTTTAAAGGGAATTGGGACGCTCATCTACCATTAGTTGAATTTTCGTACAACAACAGCTATCATTCAAGTATCGGCATGGCACCTTTCGAAGCTTTATATGGTCGTAAGTGCCGATCACCAATATGTTGGCACGAAATTGGAGAAGCACAAATCACCGGTCCAGAATTAATTCAAGAAACAACAGACAAGATCCATCAAATTCGAAACAATCTTCTAGCGGCACAAAGTCGTCAAAAGAGTTATGCAGACAAACGACGAAAGCCCTTGGAGTTTAACATTGGTGACCAAGTACTTTTAAAAGTATCACCGTGGAAGGGAGTGGTTCGTTTTGGCCAGAAGGGCAAGCTAGCACCTCGCTACGTAGGACTTTTCAAGAAAATCAATAACAAATGTTTTTAACAAGGTTCACTCGCCAACTTTTGTGGACCCAAAATTTCCCCCATTTTAAACATGATACAGGTGATCCAGTTGAGGCAAGAAACACATAGGAAGGCTTAGAAGAATAAATCAGTTTAAGCTTTGGATTGTTTTATTTAGTTTTCATTTCCTTGTATTGTATGAATTTGATTTGAACATTTAAGTTGTAATTTGAATTTAATAAATATGAAACATTTTAGTAAACATCATGAGCTTTGGTGATAACCCAATTATGCCCCGACTTTTATTCCGCTGCGGGTCGGGGTGTGACAATAAGAATCTTTTTGGCTTATGCGTCCTTCAACAAGTTCACCGTTTATCAGATGGATATGAAGAGAGCATTTCTTCATGGTGTGGTAGAAGAGGAAGTATATGTTGAGCAACCGCCAGGTTTTGAAGATCCTCTCCATCCTGACAAGGTTTGGCTTCTCAACAAGGCGTTATATAGTCTTCATCAAGCTCCGAGGGCTTGGTATGAAACGTTGTCTACCTATCTGTTGAAGAATGGTTTTCGACGAGGCCTGATCAATTGTACTCTCTTCATCAAGGAATGGGACGAGGACTTGCTGATCGTACAGGTTTATGTTGATGATATTATATTTGGTTCTACTAACACTCGAATGTGCAAAGAATTCGAACAGGTTATGCAGGAGAAGTTCGAGATGAGCGCAATGGGAGAAATGACTTTCTTTTTAGGTTTGCAGGTTCAGCAATCAAAGGAAGGGATTTTTATCCATCAAACCAAGTACGTCGGAGATATTCTCAAACGATTTCAGATAGACGACTCAAAACCCTTGGGAACTCCATTAGCTCAAAATCATGGGATTACTCCAGACGGAATGGGTGAACATGTAGAACCATCTCTCTATCGTGCTATGATCGGATCTCTCATGTATCTTACTGCTTCAAGACCCGACATAATGTACCCAACATGTCTCCTGGCACGCTATCAGCCTAGTCCGAAGGTTTCTCATTTGATGGCTGTGAAAAGGATCTTTCGTTATTTGAAGGGTCGCCCTAACACTGGTCTATGGTACCCTAAGGATGATAACTTTGATCTGACAACATTCAGTGATTCTGATCATGGCAGCTGTAAAATCGATGCAAAGTCAACAACAGCAGGATGTCAGTTCTTGGGAAATCGCCTAGTCACGTGGCAATGCAAAAAGCAGACTTGTGTAGCTACATCAACATGTGAGGCTGAGTATATTTCAGCTTCTAGTTGCTGCTCTCAAGTTCTATGGATTCAACAGCAAATGCGCGACTACAGTTTTGAATTTCTTAATACTCCTATTTTTGTTGATAATGAAGCTGCTTTACAGATCACTCGGAATCCTGTACAGCATTCAAAAACAAAACACATTGAGATTAAGTATCATTTCATACGAGATTGTTATGAAAAGAGACTTATCGATGTTGTTAAAATCCACACTAATCACCAACGTGCCGACCTTTTTACCAAAGCCTTTGATAAATCACGTTTTGATTATCTACTTTTGGTCAATGGCATCAAGGTGAAGCCTGAGTAACTCAACCATGGCTAACTATTTTTGTATATACTTTTCTAAAAAATCTAAAACTACAAAAAGATTTTCAGTTTTATATTTTAGGGGGAGTAAGTTTAAGAAATTACAAAAATATGTCTTTTATTTATCTTCTTTGTTTAAGGGGGAGAAAAATTCAGAAAAATACAAAAACATTAGAAAAATAAAAAATGAGTTTCTTGGATAAGATGAAGATGATGAAATTCACCAGTAAATCTGTCAAAAATGGTTAAAAGCATAAAAAGAAGATTGATAAGTAGCTTTTCTTATGATGTATCGGTAGGCTCACAATCAGACTAAAATGTGTAGGTTGATATAAACCTAACAGACAGAACGCCAGGTGGGAACCATTCATTGGCATATGGTCTTGGTACCGAAATTTCGTTTGATAGAGTGCCGATGTTCTGAGATATACGGTCTTTATGCTGGCTTATCATCTGGGTATCATGGTTGAATCTTTTGCCAAAAAATAATGGTGGCGCAAGTCTAGAACTTCCATGATATCATACATACGTGTACATACTGCATACGACCTTCAAATAAGTGATAAAAATATCACATCCCCAAAATAAGTGATAAAATATCACAACTTTATGCGGGAGCTAAGTTCGTCTCTTTGTCGGTACGATGGTACTAACCTGTTCACGGACTTACTCATGTGCCCTGCATGCATATGAAAATCAAGTTCCTCATTAATAAGTGATTAAATCACAAAGGGATTGTTTTCAATCAAAATAAGTGAGTATCTCACATCATTCATATACGTCAAAACAGATGATAAAGCAGTATACTCACCGGTAAGATTTTCTCTCGTGCATATCTTGATACGGGAATGTGTCGTGATGTGGTTGAACACCGGCTAGTAAGTATAAATCCATACCTTAATCATATCTCCTAATCATGATTACATCTGATAAGTTTGAGCTTACGTGGACAACAATACCGATAATCATAGTTGAATACTTATCTGTTTAATTTTGAAAACCTAATACCGTTTTTGACAAAGATTAAAATACTGGTATGATTCCTTTACCTTGAAACTCGAAAAAGATTGTAGTTTATCTGTATATTTTGATTTTATGTCTAGTTTACTTAGTTGCTTATGTAATTACTTTTTGAAAGTTAGCCAAAGTTGATACTCAAAGTTTTCTACCAAGATACGCCAAAGTACCTTTTGTGTGATATCGCAACTTCATAAAGTAACATCTTGCAACAAGTAATCCATCAAAGAAATCCAAAATCTGAAATTCGTTTGAGTGTGTATATCTCATACGAATGAACCTAGTAATCTGATTTGACTTGGTCACTTGTTTTTCTCAAATCTGCTGCTGGAATTCATAACGAGTGCGTGTATCTTGTTCAGGGAATACAATCATATGAAGAATTTATGATAAGTTTTTCGTGTGTGTTCCCTGAGAAAGTTGTGTTCTAATTATATTTGTCTATTGAGTACAGATTAATGCAAAAGAACATGAGCAAAGACCAGCAACGAAGAACTCTGACAAGTCAGAAGAGAAAACAAGAAAGATTTGAAATTTCTTAGAAGTTCGATGACTTGATGCTCTAATCATTGGATAGCAGATCTATCAATGACTAGCAGATCTTCATGGGGAGTTTTGTTGATCCAAACCATTCTATGTGAAGACCAAAGTCTGAAGACCAAAGACCGAAGACCAAGCAACATCCAAGGGGGAGTTTGTTGATACAGTTTTGTGTCTGTCGCTTGTTCTTAATTACAGTTGTAATTGTACGGTCTTTCCTCAGGTGTCTGTATTGGTTTGGTCGTGCCGAATAGATTGAGATATCCTTCTATCTTGATCTAGTATGACATCTTAGCTTGTCTGTGTTAATCAGTTGCATATGTGCATACTGATAAGTCTTGTAAACATAAAGTCTACACACGTTCTCCAAGAAGAAGAATTCTGTGCGAGGCATAGATTTCATACAAAACACAAGTTTCGTACGAATCAAGGCGATTTCGTACGAAACACTGACTCGTACCAAATTCTGGAGATGTGTCTCTGTGTAATAGTGTGTTCCATATGTCTGGCAACGTGTTTCGTACGAGTGACCAGCTTGGACACTATAAAAGCAGACATGCACCTCTCAGTGAGGGTTAGCTGAAAAGCCCTTTTGTCCAGAAGTTAATAGAACGAGCTAGCAAACTGATCCTTTGTGTGAGATATCTAAGTTAGCATTTCTGGTGAAGACGAAGACACAAGAACACAGCAAGTTTGTTTGAGTCATATGAGCATTGTGTGTATATGTTTGTACTTGTTCTCAATCATTAATCAAGATAGTGAATCTTTGGTTACCCCGTGTTCTTTACTTTGCTTTGGATGCATGCACACTTGGATTCCGCACTTGTGTGTATGCCATTTGAAGAAGGAACTGGTTTAACTTGATCCTCAGGTGGACCTACACGGAATTATTATTATCAACAGTGTCGATGGTGGTGAAAGCTATTGTTGAAGATTTAGATGAAGAAACTTCCCAACCCAAACGGAGGAAGTATATTGTTCGTGAACGCGAAACCGCAAAATGATTTGCTTATAAGCGGTTATTTCTCACCCGAACCAACATATGATGAAAGACTGTTTAGGCGTCGTTTTCGTATGAGTAAAAAATATTTTTAAGAATATCAAAGGATTTAGAGGATAGTTATGTTTTTTTCCGACAAAGACCTTATGCGCGTGGTAATTTAGGATTTATCACGTGGCAAAAGGTTACGGCCGCCCTAAGACAATTGGCTTATGGCAATAGCTCCGACATAATAGACGACTATTTAAAAATGTCGGAACAAGTAGCTAGGGAAAGTCTTCACAATTGTTGTGCGTATATCATTGAACTATATATGAAAAGATATGAGAAAAATGACGTTTAGTGACATGCAACAAATTTTGGAATATCACGTTGAATATCATGGTCTCCCTGGGTTGAGCGGCAGTTTAGATTGTATGAAATGAGAGTGGGAACTTTATCCAACTGCATGTCAAGGCTCTCACACAATCCTGGAATGCCGGCTATGATGCTTGAAGCGGCTGCATCTGTTAGGATCTGAGTTTGATATTGTTGTGAATGCTTAAGATGAAATCAATGAAAAAAGATAAACAACAATGAAATAGTGCAGCGGAAATAATAAACTTTCAAATCAAAACAATAGAGACATTGTTTTCATCAACATGCTTTTGTAAACTTTGATATCACGTATGCATGCAATGTTACAACTCCCCTCAGCCTAAGATCACTCTAATTTGTTCGAACATAATGTTAGAAGGAAAGTGATAATCAGAACAGTACATGCACTGTTCTATTTATAACAAAGCAAACCACTATGGCATCTAGGCTGACGTCACCTTGACAGTGACATCTAGCGACCTAACAAATTCTGACATCTGTAAGCTAAAACACTGTTACATTAATATATCAAAACTCTGTTGATCCAGCATCTGTTGAATGAACCTTTGATAAGCTTTATCCTTTGTTGGTCCAGCAGACTTTGACTTTGGGCAGAGCTTGTCTTCAACATATCTTGTGTAACAGACTTTAGCTTCAACAGACCTTTGGGTAGAAGATGTGTGATGTCTTTGCATTTAGGAGGTGTTAAATATACAAAGCACTATTTATTGTTGATCTATGATATAGAACATTTTAGCTTTCCAATCATCTGTTCTTTTATGGGGTTCAATAGATCCAACAACATCATAAGATCTTTGGATCCGGCATGCATTCTTTGGTATGCCTAGTTCACATAACGATATAAACATTATACACCACTCGCCCCTTTTCAATGATCTGACAAATGATATTGGACCGAAAGGAACATTTTTTGTAAACGGAGTTGAATACAAGTATGGGTACGATCTTGTTGATGGAATTTACCCTGAGTATGTTGTTTTTGTGAAATCATTTTCAAGAGATGCAACCCTATATCCTAAAAGAATAAAGTTTAACAAAGTTCAGATGACGGCATGCAAAGATATCGAGTGACATTTGGTGTTTTTTGCAGTGAAGGTGACGCGTTTTGAGCATGCCTTATCGATTGTATGAAAAAGATCAGACAAGACATCATTCAACACAACATGATTTTAGAGGATAAAGGGCATGCAATAGTTGAACATTATAGCGAGGAGCCCGAATCAAATAACGAAGACATTAGTAACGTAGAGAGAACGTAAAACCAATATCTAATCGAGTCAAGACAAATGAATTCAAACATTCGAGCTGATTTGGTAGAGATGTTTCGACACTTCCTAGAATTGACTCCAATGAAGATGAAGATGATTGATTTTTTTTTTGTTGTAATGTATTTTTTTATGATAGTTATATAATATAAATAAAATTTGTTTTTAAAATTAGTTTCCTAAATTCTATGATTGCCACATGGCACCCCAACGCCATCAAGCCACGTCCCTTTCTCACTCCACTTTTTTGGGTGTAGACTGTTGGAGCCCACATTTGGCACGTGTCGAGCAATGCCCTCAACCCAATCTCCTCCACACCTCATAGTCCAATAACGTTGTCATAGTAGTTTATAGGTGAAGCCGAATAAAAAATAACGTCATAGACAAATAATTTAAATTTAAAACATATACTAAATTTAACAAAACTAGGTTTATCACCGTCGCCGTGTTGAAGCGAACTTCTTTTGTTATTTAATTACATGTGTTTTGAAATCACTACGAGCGCATTTCGCACGGAACGCTGACAAAAATAAAAAGAAAATGTAGAAAAAACACTAAAAGTTAACCGAAAAATCAACCAAATAAGTTATATGGTAATGATGTTGTTCGTACGAAACCCGTGGTCAGAGATGAGCAAATGGGGTACCGATACCGAATTTCCCAAACCGAAAGATCTTATGTGTCAATTTGGTACCGACTTTTGGCGTTCCTGGTATCAGTTTTTACCTTCATATACCAGTAGTAGTACCGATTCGGTATCGTTTGGCACCGAGCTTGTCCCTACCGGTGAAACTAAAAAACATCATTAAAAGTTGAAGAAAAGAAACAAAAAAACTTGTACGATAAAGTTGTTGTGTAGTACCCGTGATTAGGGATGAGCAAATGGTACTGGGTAGCAATAGCGAATTTCTCGAACAAAAAGATTTCTCAATATCAATTCGATACCGACTTTTGGCTTTTTCTGTACTAGGTCGGTGCTAGTTTTTACCTTCATGTACCGATACCGAGTAGGTTCGTACCAGTATTTTCAATACCGGTACTCGTTCGATATCTGTTGACACCAAGCTTATCCCAACCCGTGATACAAAAAAATCATTAAAGATAAGAAAAATATGAAAATGTATTCAACTTAAAAAATAAAAAAATAATTATAATTATATTAAAATAATAAAAGTATTAAAAAACCTATATATATTATTATAATATTAAAACTACTATTAATTAGATTATCTTCTTATACTAATAAATAAAAAAAATTAGACATGTGATTTTTCACCTTATTTTTCTATTTATCTTTAATATAAAATAATAATAAATAATTCGGGATTATAATTTAAAAAAATAGACAAGAATAAATATCTATTTTTCTATAAATAATTTTAATTTGAAATCCTTTTTTGGACATGTGTTACTTCCTGATACTTACTCATCTTATTTTTCTATATATCTCTTATATAAAATAATAATAAAATAATAAGGGATAATAATTTTAAACAAAAATTAGATAAGAATAAAAATCTGTTTTTCTATAAATAATTTTAAATTTGATTTATTTTGTTTTAATTTCTAAGCAAATGACTTTTTCTAATATGTTAATACCAAATTAATTCAATTATCTGAATATACCGAACTCAAAACTTCTTTTAATATGTTAATATTAAATGAATTCAATTATCTGAATATACCAAACTCAAAACTTACGACTTTTATTTAATATGTTAATATTAAATTAATTCAATTATCTAAATGAATATACCAAATTCAAAAATATGTTCTTTTATTAGTATTATATTAGTATAGAAAGATTAATATTAAATTAATTCAATTACCTGAATATACCAAACTCAAAAGCTTTTTATTTATTAGTTAATTATTATAAAATAATTATTAATTATCCCCAAATTAAGTGTTTATCCATTATTATAATAGCTTTATAATTAATTAATATAACACGTCATTAAGGATGCATAAGACTTTTTTTTGGGTTTGGGAAGTAGATAAAATTCTAAAGAAAAAATGTATTAAACATATCAGAGTCTTCTTATTACTGACCACTGTAATCTTATTTTCTTCTCTTGATGACTTTATCCACCCTAATATTCTTCAAATTTTCATACAATTTGAATATTATAAAGATAGAGCTACGCGTGCACCTACAAAGGATGTTGTACAGGAGTTAATGATCGTCTGCTTACACTATTTCTTGACCAAAAAAAAAGAATATATAGGTTTTAATAGTTTATTAGAGTAAGAGTATCTTCATAATAATTTTGATGCAAATTTATACTAATCATATGTCCTTAATGGACTTAGACTTTTAGACTTGCCAAAACATAAATCATTACTAAAGGTTGATGTTCCGATAACATTGTTAGGAATTATTGATAAAAAGATATGATTTATGCAATGAAACTCGAATACAGGTCCTATGAATCCCCATCCTGTTATTAAGGCACAAATCTTGTTTGGAAGTAAATTGGAACTCAAGGTTTATCCTTAGATTTCGATTACTATCGTTAGACAAAATGACTATGTTTATATTGAAAAGAAGACAGCTTCCTCTCCCCGTATCTTTTGTCATTACAATAAATAAAAATCTAGGACATTCATTATGTAAGGTTGATTTGTTTTGAAAAGAGTCGATCTTTACACATGGCCAATTATATATAGCATTGCTCAAAGTAAAAAAAAATACAATTTCATAAACTTGTGTAGAAACTATTAAAATTATATAATTATAACCTTAAACCAATGTAATATATAAATCTAATAATATAACTGTAACAGCCCAGCGTAACCGCACCATGATATTGTCCGCTTTGGCAGCCAGCACGCCCTCAGCGTCTGCCCCTCACGGTTTTTAATACGCGTCATGATGGTGAAGGTATCCAGCCCCTTATAAGGAAGCCTTTGTTCCCCTTCACAATGTGGGATTTCACGATCCACCCCCCTTAAGGGGTCCAGCGTCCTCGCGGGACCTGGCACCACCGATCCGGCCCTGGCTCTGATACCATCTGTAGCAGCCCAGCGTAACCGCACCGTGATATTGTCCGCTTTGGCAGCCAGCACGCCTTCAGCGCCTGCCCCTCACGGTTTTTAAAACGCGTCCTGATGGTGAAGGTATCCAGCCCCTTATAAGGAAGCCTTTGTTCCCCTTCACAACCGACGTGGATGTCACAATAATATAATATAATATAATATAATATAATATAATATAATATAATATAATATAATATAATTTAATTTAATTTAATTTAATTGTTAAAAAGACAGTCTCAAAAATCGCACAACCCATAGACACCTCATGTGAAAACATCACAAAATTCGCACAACCCACGTCCCAATATCACCTCGTGCAACTCCAATTTCACCATCTTTAAGCTTTCACCCATTACACCACCTAAACATCCTATCAAATCAAAACAATTCTTAACTTCTTAACCATCATTAACTCGTTAAGCTTAAGATCCCGACCGAGAAATATGGCTGATTGGGGGCCGGTTCTGGTGGCGGTGGTGTCGTTTGTGTTGTTAACACCAGGGTTACTGTTCCAGTTGCCAGGTCATGACCGAGTGGTAGAGTTCGGCAGCATGAGGACCAGCTGCGCTGCAGTGATCGCTCACGCCGTTATCTTTTTCGGCATACTTACGCTCTTTCTGATGACCATCCGAGTTCATGTGTACACCGGCTAGTAATTTGAATTAAAAATTACAGGATTATTTAAGAGTATGTTAGTTTGTCGTATTTACGTTTACCTCTCTGTTTGTTTGTTTAATTGCTATCTATGGCCTTTACTTCCAGAGGTGTTTGCAACAAGTAGTAATGTAATTTGGATTTTATTTTAACTAGTGGGATTTGCTCCGTTCCGCGGCAGGATTTTGATCGATATCGATACGGTTCCTTAAAATATCGAAGCGGTTCTTATAGCAGCTAAAAGAATATCAACACGTGTTTTACATCGATCGAAAACTATGGAAACAAATATCATCTATACTAGTAACGATGTTTTCCGGGCAAGGTATCAATTTGGTCACCGACATTTGCTATAGCATACGGTACAAAAAAACTCTATTGCCTAAACAACTTTATTTTCAATCACTTTTATAGTGCCATGTCGAGAACACATAAAAACAAATACGGTACTAGTACTGCTATAGTTCGAACAATATTGTTTCGGTTCGTCTCGTTAAAGAACAAAAAGAATCAACTATATTTACCATTTGATTAAAAGACTTATTGAATTGCAGATAAAAATAAACATGTTACAACAGTGTATTCAAAATTTTATATTATTTTATTCAAATAACAAAAAAGGTAAACGTTATAACTGTACAAGAATAAAACAATGTAGGGTATAAGAATTAAAAAAAAAACTCAACGATTTTTATATCCACATACCAAAAAAACCATAAAATCAAAATTTTATAACAATTATATCAAAAAATAACTATAAAAAACCTACAAACATTCAATAAACATCATATAATTCACTTTAAAATGTAATTAAAAAAATAAAAAGGAAAATAAAAATGTGTGAAGTGGACCAATAAAAGAATATTGTTCAAATACTTTGAAAATATAGGGTATAAGAATAAGATTCAGTCCTCGATAATTCAGAAGAAAAAAACATTGCGAGTTATTGTAGGAAAACATAAATGAAATGAATCTGAAGTTATTTTCTTATGGTCATGATAATAAATACATTATTAAGAATATTATGGCATATCTTTGTTTGACCATTGTTAGTTGGGCCGTGAGGGCTTATTTTTATGATTGGTTTAAAATAGTGTTTTCCGAAACGAATCAGCTAGTCAAATCGGTAATCGTCGCTACATTTCGTCCTATTGAATACTCTTGAACCACCTACATAATCGGATTGGTGGTTGGACCGGATTTTCAAATATTTTATTATTATTATTTTTAAATCTTATTTACTAGTTTATTATTATTTCTGTAACCTATCTTTCTTTTCTTTATTATTTCAGTATCCTATCTTTGTTTTTTATTGAATACTCTTGAACCACCTACACAATCGGATTAGTGGTTGAACCGGATTTTCAAAGTTTATTTTATATTATATTTACATTCTAAAATATTATTTACTACTTTATTATTATTTCAGTATCTATCTTTGTTTTCTTTATTTCTTACTTTATGTTTTGTTAACATTGTCAATCCAAATATAAAGTGGTTTTGTATTTTCTTTTAAATTTAAATGATCTGACTTGTGATCAAATAAAGTAGTCAATTCAATGACCAATACTGATTATAAGAACACTGATTTATAAGTGTAATTTTTTTTGTCATATTGGTCGATGTGGGTTTGACCATTTATAGAAAGTGAGCCAAAAGTTTGCATCAGATTTAGGGTGGAAGGGATGTTTTTTCTGTGAGAGTGGTAACCTCTCTACCTCAAACAATCAATTTATAGCATGTCAACTTTTCTTTTCACTTCTTATTTTACACTCAAATACTAGGTTGCTCTCCACGTGGGCCTTGTGGGGAATCCATTTTTTTATTATTTTTATTTCGAGAAATTATGTGTTAACAAATAAAACATATATTAAACAAAATAAAATTACTTAAAATTAAAATAAATAAAATTACATTAAAATAAAAATAAGACAATACATTAAATAAAATAAATAAAATGACATTAAAATAAAAAAAAGACATTTAAAGTTAAAACTAATTTAACTATTCGTCGTCGGAATAGGCCAAAAGGTATGGTAACTCTAGTTCTTCAAGATGCTCCACGAGATAATATTTTAATCTACAATGCGTATCTTCATCAATGAGCTCGTTAAAAATAGTATCATCGAAAACAGGCTCGTCTGGAGGATCAAGAATGTGTACCGGTGCTATCGCGTTTCTGTGGTCTTTTAGAATTATGTTATGTATAATAATGCACATATATACGACATACCTAATCTTTTTCACTCATAGCACACATTGGTCGATTAAGTATACCCCACTTTGACTTTAAAACACCAAAAGCCAATTCCACGTCTTTTCTTGCCGCCTCGTGTTGCCTCTGAACTTCTTTTCGTTCAGAATGTGAGGATATGGAAATGCTTTCATAAACACGAACCAAGTAGGGTAGATTCCATCGATAAGATAGCATCCACGCTTGTATAAGTGGTTGTTCATGTAAAATGGGCATTTTGGTGCAGTTCCATTTCGTTGAGTAAGAAATAACAAAGGTTATTGGAGCATATTGATGTCGTTTTGTGAACCTGGTGAATCATAAAAAGCATGCGAAATCCACAAATCTTGAGAGGCCACCACTTCGATCATAACTGTTGGGTACCTGTGATCCCCTCTCATATATTGGCCCCGCAACTCTATTGGACACACAAACAAAATGCGTACAATCAAGGCTACCCAACATCACAGGAAAGTGATATTTCTCCTCATGAGTTTGGTACAAAAGCGCAACGTTGTGGCTTGCTAGTCTACGTAAGAACTCAGAAGCGTATAAATTACACATCGTTTCGCAAAAATATTCTAGACACTCACAGAAAGTCCTTTTGGCCATATTTAAATACTCGTCCTTCTCGTCTGGGGGGGTTACTAGTGTAACGCTCCGCATTTTCGTACTTTCTTTATTTAGAAAGATATAATTGTATTTCTATTTTTGGAAATTTGTATTCGTGTTCGTTCCCAACCTTATAATCCGAGACTTTGATCATAATGAAATTCCCTACTTTATACATACGTGTTATACATGCAGTTAATTGTTGATTACCTATTTACTTGCAAACTGATACTTGTTACACATTCAAAATGCCATCCACACATTCTCGATATGCAACTTATGCATCTTACGTGTTCCATACTCGAAAAAACATGTTGAATTGTGAAGTTTATAGCATAAAATGATAAACAGACCAAAGTTAAGGGACTAAATTGCAATAAAACAAAACTGATTTAGTTAAACAAGGCGCCGCATCATGCGAAGCCTCTTCTTTATCACCTTTGCGCGACGCCAAGGCCCTTAATTCGCATAATGTTGTTTCAGCTCCAAGGATTGGCCATTTCCATCTCCTCCATTCTCACCTAATCAACTCTTAGCTTCATTTAAACACAAACCCTAATCCTCCATTATATACACAAGCCTTCTTACCCCTCCATTTCACTCTTCCAAACCTTCATAAACTCTCAAAACACTCTCTAAGCAGCTGGAGTTGCAAGTTTGAGGCAGAATCCTCTAAGTGCAAAAGTGAGCATTTACTTCATTTTCTTCGATATTTCTACATCTTTTTTTTCTTGAAAGCTTGGAACACCTCTAGGAGTGTTTTCACAAGTTTACCATGGTAAACTAAGGTGGAACATCACCATTTTGAGGTCCAAACTTTCTGTTTAAAGTTATATGTTACAAACTTTTCATAAACTTAATTTTTTTTGTAAGAATCTTGCAGTTATCTTGCTTCTAACCAAACCTATGGTTAAGGGACTTAAATAGGGTTGATTCCCACGAGTTTAGAGGTCCAAGAACCTCCTAAACTTTCTGTTTTGATAAGGTTCAAGCAACCTTCAAGTGTGTGACCATTCAAGCTCACCATTGTTTATATAGTGAGTCTTGTATTTGTCTAAATGTGTGAACTGTGGAAGCTTGGGCTCTTCAAACTTGTTCCACAATCTCACTTGCTTAATTGTTTGTGTTCATCTAAGTAGCTTCCAAGAATCAAAGTAATATAATTTCGCCTCGCCTCCAACATTTGCCATGTTGGGTATGACACTCACGGGTTATTTTTACTTATATACTTGACAAACTTAGTTAGTTTATTCTTATTCATGACCAACTGGATCATAAAATAAGTTGATGACTTTGTGCTTTGGTGATCATACAATGAGGTTAATCCTACCTGTCACACCCCGACCCGCAGCGGAATAAGAGTCGGGGCATAATTGGGTTATCACCAAAGCTCATGATGTTTACTAATATGTTTCATATTTATTAAATCCAAATTACATTTCAATGTTCCAAGTCAAATTCATACAATACAAGGAAAGGAAAAATTAACTAAAATAAATCCATAATCTAAACTGGTTTATTCTTCTAAGCCGCCCTATATGTTTCTTGCTTCAACTTGATCACCTGTATCATGTGTAAAAATGGGAAATTTTGGGTCAACAAAAGTTGGCGAGTGAACCTTGTTAAAAACATTTGTTATCAATTCATTATTGTAATTTATTTAGGAAAAACTGTGCAATAATCATATATGAACAAATGTATGTAAACATAACGATCACAAACCACCTTGCTTAAACATGAAATAAGAATGACAATGTATATGTTGGCAACGTCCCGTTCACGCTCATAGGTAATGGGGAACGGATGGCCTATGCAAATGTATGTGAGATCAAGGCTCAATCAAACGGAGCCGATCTTATGTTGGCAACGCCTGGTTCACGCTCATAGGTAATGGGGAACAGCTCACGCTCATAGGTAATGGGGAGCGGCGGCCTATGAAATGTATGTACTGAAATGATAAAATTAATCTAAACTTCAACCACACAAACAATGGATACACATTGAATACACATTTGATCATGAACATGATGGATGCACAAATGTTTAATTATAATAAATAAATAACGACACATGATACACCCCAAAATGTGATTAAAACGGGGAATTGGTAGAGATTCACTCACATTGGGTGCGTTTGTTTGAAGATGTTGAATGCGCACGAGTTTAGGGGATTGATCGACGAGAGATAACTAACCAAATAAATAACGAAAAGGTACGGTAAGTATGTGGATTTTATTAACTATTTTAATAAGATTTTTGGGTATAGTTTTGTGAGTTTAAGGCTACTTTCTAACTTTGAAAATGTTATTTTTAAGTATTTTTAATTGATTTTTAAATTAAATAAATAAATAAAAATAAATAAAAAAATGTTGACTTTGACCGTTGTCCGAGACCGTTGACCGTTGACCGTTGACCGGTTCGGTCGGTTATATTGTTGCACTGGGCGAGGTTCGAACCGGTGACCTCCCGTACGCGTGCACGCAGCTCTACCAACTGAGCTACGTGTCTAACCCGAAATAATTCTGTTTTTAATTATACTTATATACTATTTAATTTAATCCGGAAATTATTTATTTTTAAAAAGATTTTAAACGTATCGGACCGGTGCTGACCACAGGTCTCGAACCCGGGACCTGTGGGTTAGCGTACACACAGTCCACCGCTGGACTGTGTGTCTCACCTGGTTATTAACTCGGTTTTTATTATACTTAACATGGACTGTGAGTCAACCCGGTTCAGTTAAAAAGGCAAATTTTTATTTCGAGCGAGTAAAGCTGGGACAGGATTCGAACTCGCGTCGCAGGTGTTATGTGTGCACACAGTCCACCGCTGGACTGTGTGTCTAACCCGTTTATAAAACCGATTTTAATTAATCTTATGATACACTCCGACTTCGTCTTCTTCGTTAGATTTTACCCAGAAAAATAAGGTCCGATTGTTTGGTCTGGTTTATGCCTTATCTGGTTTTTAAACTTTATAAGTAACTTAAAGGTAACGAATGGAAAGGGTTTGGGGGAAAAAGATATACCGATCAGCGTTTTTCACAGAATTCCGGCAGAGTCCGTCGGTTCTAAAAGTGTACTCCGGCTGTCGACATCAATTAACAAATTCTATTCGATTATTACGAAGTTGAGATACTTAATTAAAGTTTAATAGGAGTTGGAAATAATCATACCAGCTCTCAGTGGGATTTCGGAAGTTTCAGAAAATTTCCGGCGAAGTTGGGGATTTCGACGAGCGTTGACTGGGATTGCTTATGATGGTGGAGTTGTGTTAGTGACAGATTATTCGAATGATTGAAACAGAAAGGGTTGAAAGAATTACCGTGTGGATGTGAGTCTCGGTTTTCCGGCGACTTACAGTTTTTTTTCCGGCGATTGAATTTTTGTCGAGAAACGGTGCGATTTGTGAGCGAAAAGGTTTCCGGTGAATTGTGGGTGAATTTATAGGGTAGTATCGAGATGTATGGGGTATGAATTCGGTCTCAATTCGAAGTCAGCCGTTCTCCGGCGGTTATGACTGATGTCGCGGGTTCAGACGTCGGTTATAACCGTCGTTAGAGTTAATTCTTCGGTTATTTTGGACGGAAACGTAAATTATCGGCGAAGTCGTCGGGATTTCCGACCACTGCTATTTGGGCGCGATTTTGACTGAATTTGACTTCCGCGCTTTATTATTTGAATTAATTGATTCATTATGTTATCAGAAAATCAAAGTGGCGGAGCGGTTGATGGTGTGAAGGTTAAGTCTTTGGGGATTTCCGGCTGACCCGGGTTCGACTCCCGGCAGCCGGTTTTCCTTTTTAATTAATTTATTTTTATATTTTTACAATTATAATTTATATCTTCTAATTTGTTGATTAATTATGAATCGTTTAAATTAAAATAAGCCACAAATGAACAACAAAAATTTAAAACTGATTGTTCGGTTATTAAACGAAGCGGGTTTCGAAAACCCGTTTTTCGACAAATGTTACAGTATCCCCTAATTTTAGAAATTTCGTCCCGAAATTTAAGTAGTGGTAGTTACAGGAAAAAGGTGTGGGTATTTCTCGCGCATTGAGTCTTCACGTTCCCAAGTAAACTCAGGTCCTCGTTTCGACTCCCAGCGTACCCTGACAATTGGGATGCGGCTTCTTATTAAACGTTTTTCCCCGAAGTCCATAATTTCTACTGGTCTTTCAATAAAATGCATAGATTCATCGACTTGAATGTCTTCTAGAGGAATATGGAGATTTTCATCGGCGAGGCACTTCTTTAAGTTCGATACGTGGAATGTGGGATGAATTCTGTTGAGTTCCTCCGGTAGGTCAAGCTTGTAGGCTACAGGTCCTACCCTTTCGAGTATCTTGAAAGGACCTACGTAACGTGGTGCTAGCTTGCCTTTTTGGCCAAAACGAACTACTCCCTTCCACGGCGATACTTTTAAAAGTACTTGATCGCCAACGTTAAACTCCAAGGGCTTTCGTCGCTTGTCAGCATAGCTCTTTTGACGACTTTGTACCGCTAAAAGGTTGTTTCGGATTTGATGAATCTTGTCAGTTGTTTCTTGTATTAATTCTGGACCGGTGATTTGAGCTTCTCCAATTTCGTGCCAACATATTGGTGATCGGCACTTACGACCATTTAATGCTTCAAAAGGTGCCATGCCGATACTTGAATGAAAGCTGTTGTTGTACGAAAATTCAACTAATGGTAGGTGAGCGTCCCAATTCCCTTTGAAGTCTATGACACATGCCCGAAGCATGTCTTCAAGAGTTTGAATGGTGCGTTCAGATTGACCATCAGTTTGGGGATGATAAGCGGTGCTGAGATCTAATCGTGTACCCAAAGCGGCTTGTACAGCTTGCCATGTTCGTGAAGTGAAACGACCATCACGATCTGATATAATGTTTAACGGTACACCATGACGGCTTACGATTTCACTGATGTAGATGCGAGCTAGTTTCTCATTTTTGAAGTCTTCGCGAATCGGAATGAAGTGAGCTGATTTTGTAAGACGATCAATGATTACCCATATTGTGTCGTAGCCGCCAGGAGTGCGAGGTAACCCGGTAATGAAGTCCATGGTTATATTTTCCCACTTCCATACGGGTATTTCAGGTTGGACCAGAAGTCCTGAGGGTCGTTGGCGTTCAGCTTTCACTTTTGAACAGGTAAGGCACTTGGAAACAAAAACAGCAATATCCTTCTTCATGCCAGGCCACCAGTAGGTGTATCGAAGGTCCTGATACATCTTGTCGGCTCCTGGATGTACGGAGTATCGTATCTTGTGAGCCTCTTTCATAAGAGTATCGCGAAGGTTGTTGTGATCAGGAATCCATATGCGATCTAGATAATACAGAATGTCGTCTGATTTCATTTCGATTTTAAGTTCTGCTCCACAAGATAACTCATTGCGTATGTCGTATTCTGTTATGGAAACATGTTGAGCTTCTCGGATTTGGTCTTTGATGTTGGTCATGATTTGCAAACATAGAAGGCGAATGGAGTTCGCATAACCCTTTCGACTGAGTGCATCGGCCACCACATTTGCTTTGCCAGGATGATACCGAATTTCACAGTCGTAGTCATTCAGAAGTTCGACCCATCTTCGTTGCCTCATATTCAACTCCTTTTGGTTAAAGATATGTTGGAGGCTCTTGTGGTCAGTGTAAATCTCACACTTGGTACCATAGAGGTAATGTCTCCATATCTTAAGAGCGAACACAACGGCTCCGAGTTCTAGGTCGTGAGTAGTGTAATTCTTCTCATGAGTTTTGAGCTGCCTAGAAGCATAGGCTATCACTTTTCCCCTTTGCATTAAAACACAGCCTAATCCCTGTCCTGATGCGTCGCAATACACTACAAAGTCATCGCAACCTTCGGGGAGTGTGAGGATAGGAGCGTCACAAAGCTTTTGCTTAAGGGTTTGGAAGGCTTCTTCTTGTTTAGGTCCCCATGCGAAGGGTTTTCCTTTATGTGTCAAAGTCGTGAGTAGTACAGCGTACGGGAGAAATTTGATATGAAACGACGATAGTAACCAGCCAAACCAAGGAAAGATCGTACTTCGGTTGGGGTACGTGGCGCTTGCCATTCTTGTACTGCTTTGATCTTTGCGGGGTCGACATGAATTCCCTTGTCATTGACGACATGACCAAGGAACTGTACTTCTTTTAACCAAAATTCGCATTTGGAGAATTTAGCGTAAAGCTTTTCGGTCTTCAAGAGTGTGAGGATGAGTCGAAGGTGTCGTTCATGATCAGTCTTAGACTTTGAGTAAATGAGAATATCGTCGATGAAGACTATAACAAAGCGATCAAGATAGGGTTTACAAACTCTGTTCATTAAGTCCATGAAGACGGCTGGAGCGTTGGTTAAACCAAATGGCATAACCATGAATTCATAGTGACCATATCGAGTTCGGAAGGCGGTCTTTGGGACGTCTTCTTCATGTACTCTGAGTTGGTGATAGCCGGAACGAAGGTCGATCTTTGAAAAACAAGTGGCACCCTGGAGTTGGTCTAGAAGATCATCGATGCGCGGTAAAGGATAGCGATTTTTGACCGTTAATTTGTTGAGTTCCCTGTAATCGATACACATGCGAAAGGTCCCATCTTTCTTCTTTACAAACAGAACAGGTGCACCCCAAGGCGATGAGCTAGGACGTATGAATCCCTTGTCGGTCAGTTCTTGCAATTGACTGGCCAACTCTTGCATCTCGGATGGGGCTAACCTATAAGGAGATTTCGCGATGGGTGTAGCGCCAGGTATAAGGTCGATGCGGAATTCGACTTCTCTCTTGGCAGGAAGTCCGGCGATGTCGTCGGGAAAAACTTGCGGGAATTCTTTCACTACGAGTATATCTTCGAGTTTCTTCTCTTTGTCTCTCTTCTTGACAACGTGGGTTAGAAATGCTACATAATTCTTGCGGAGATATCTTCGGGCTTGAAGACAGGACATCAGCTTGAGTCCTTTCGAAGGGGTTTCTCCAAAGATTCGTAGAATTTGACCGTCTGCAAGAGGAATGCGAATGAACTTCTCACGGCATACTACTTCAGCCTGATGTTGGCTGAGCCAATCCATGCCGATTATAATGTCAAAACTTCCCAACTTCATAGGAATGAGGTCAACAGGAAAATCATGATCGTTTAGAGTAAAGGTGCAGTTTCGGATAATGGAGTTTAATGAGACCGGTTTTCCGTCAGCAACTTCTACCGTTATGGATTCCATAAGTTTGTCACGAGTTTGATTGAGGATGGGTTCAAATTCTAAGGACACAAAACTCTTATCCGCGCCAATATCAAATAACACGGATGCATAACTACCATTGACGAGAAACGTACCGTTAACCACGTTGTTGTCGGCCCTAGCTTGGTTGGCGTTGATGTTAAATGCTCTTCCTCTAGCAGGTGGAGGAGCTTGGTTAGCTTGGTTCACCGGATTCGCTTGAGCTTGAGCATGTATGATGTTCACCAAGCGTGGACACGTGTTTCTGCAGTGGTTTGGGTCTCCACAATTGTAGCAAGCCCGCATGGGTTGCATCATGGGGTAGTTGGGTTGATAGTAGGTTTGGGTTGTACGTTGTGTAGGTGGTGGTAGTAGGGGTTGTTGGGTTTGACCCATTATTTGATGGTGGGTTTGAGTTGTGGGTTGGTTGCGGTTCATTCGTTGCAGTGAGCGGCAGGCTTGGATAGTGTGACCTGCACGGCCACAGCCGATGCAATATTGACAGGGGTATTCGGGGGAGTGATGGTATTGACAACGGGTGCACTTTGGGTAAGGGCCAGAGTATTGCCTTTTGTATGGTGCGGTTGAAGGAGTAACTTGTGTGATGGGTGCAGCAGGGATAGGGAAATTTGTTTGAGTGACGGCAAAATTTCTGGTATTTCGCTTCCTCTTGTTTGAAAATTTTGAGGATGAGGTGGGGTGGTTGGAAGTTTGGCCCTCAACGGGGGCTTTCTTTTTCTCCTCTTTGAACTTACCGTTTCTGATGCGGTTCTCGGTAAGTTCGGTGGCTAATTCCATGGCGGCTTCGAGGGTTGCAGGCGAAGTGCTGAGGACTGAGTCTTGAATCTTCGAGGGAAGGCCTCGAATATAGTGTTCCACCAAACGGTACACGGGGGTTAGGAACCATCTGGTTCAGCTCAAGAAATCTTTTGTTGTAGGAAGTGTGATCCCCTTCCTTTTGCTTCAGCGAGTGGAATTCGTCTTCCAACTTCTTGAGTTTGCTTCTTGGGCAGAAACGTTTTGTCATCATTTCCCTTAACTCTTCCCAGGTTAAGGCCATGGCGTCTTCAACTCCTCTTTTACCCTTCTCGGTGTTCCACCAGGTCAAGGCTACCCCAAATAATCTCCCGGTTGCGTAACGTACCTTGCGATCCTCGGGGCAATCGCAATTTAGGAAAGTGTTTTCCATTTCCTCAAACCAGTGGAGGAGAGCGGTGACACCTTCGGTCCCTTCGAACTTTGGGGGATCGCAAGACTTGAAGTGCTTGTAGGAGCACTTCTTGGAGGAAGGGTTGTCGATGATTTGATCCTCTTGATTTGGTGGGTTGACAGGATTTGCAGTGAGAGCTTGCTGAACTTGAACTACAATATCAGGAAGTACTGCGGCCATTTGTTTTGCTATTTGAGTGGCCAAGCGTTCGTTTGACCTTCCTGACTTTCGTCCTCCACGTAGCTGCCTACCCGACATCTACAGGAATATACATAGGAAGATGGTGAGTTTATGGAGTGTTTAGGGGTCATGTGTCTAAAAAAAATGAAATTAACATAAATATCAATAATGCAACCACATCCATAGGATGTCTTGGGTTAGCTCATGTTGGGCCTCAAATGTTCCCCATACCTTCACCTGTATAGTCATGTGGGCCCCCATGACTATTGGCTTGGTAGGATTCACATTAGTATTGGCGATTTAACACTCGCATGACCCGAATGAAAACCACAAAATATGTTTACAAGATGTATGGTCGGAATGTGTCCAGGTGTAGACACAATGACAACTCAAAGTAGGGTTAGCTCACACGACGTTTGGTATAGCATGCTTTGGCCTAATAGGTACTTCGTACTCTCATCGTTAGTCCCCAGGTAGGCAAACTGGTCCTTTATTTTGGATTTATACGAATGCCAAGCCTAGACAGGACGTTCCGACTACCGGTACTGGTACCCTTCCAGTTACTACATGCCCGTCATGAGAACTCACTTTGATGAGATTTGAAAATACAAAAATCATTGTAAAGCAATCATGAAAATGATGTCGTGTGTGTTTTCATGGGTATGATATGTTATGAGAATATGATTTATGATAGGCATTGTATAATAATATGTACTTATTACATGCTTGCATAACATTGAATGTAACATAAAGCATATAAGCATCATGAATTTTGCATGTAAACCCAAAAATTTAGAATTTCTAAGCAACTATAGTATAGGCTCTAAGGGTCTAATAACCTATCCTATATCCCTATAGTCATGGCTCTGATACCAATCTGTCACACCCCGACCCGCAGCGGAATAAGAGTCGGGGCATAATTGGGTTATCACCAAAGCTCATGATGTTTACTAATATGTTTCATATTTATTAAATCCAAATTACATTTCAATGTTCCAAGTCAAATTCATACAATACAAGGAAAGGAAAAATTAACTAAAATAAATCCATAATCTAAACTGGTTTATTCTTCTAAGCCGCCCTATATGTTTCTTGCTTCAACTTGATCACCTGTATCATGTGTAAAAATGGGAAATTTTGGGTCAACAAAAGTTGGCGAGTGAACCTTGTTAAAAACATTTGTTATCAATTCATTATTGTAATTTATTTAGGAAAAACTGTGCAATAATCATATATGAACAAATGTATGTAAACATAACGATCACAAACCACCTTGCTTAAACATGAAATAAGAATGACAATGTATATGTTGGCAACGTCCCGTTCACGCTCATAGGTAATGGGGAACGGACGGCCTATGCAAATGTATGTGAGATCAAGGCTCAATCAAACGGAGTCGATCTTATGTTGGCAACGCCTGGTTCACGCTCATAGGTAATGGGGAACAGCTCACGCTCATAGGTAATGGGGAGCGGCGGCCTATGAAATGTATGTACTGAAATGATAAAATTAATCTAAACTTCAACCACACAAACAATGGATACACATTGAATACACATTTGATTATGAACATGATGGATGCACAAATGTTTAATTATAATAAATAAATAACGACACATGATACACCCCAAAATGTGATTAAAACGGGGAATTGGTAGAGATTCACTCACATTGGGTACGTTTGTTTGAAGATGTTGAATGCGCACGAGTTTAGGGGATTGATCGACGAGAGATAACTAACCAAATAAATAACGAAAAGGTACGGTAAGTATGTGGATTTTATTAACTATTTTAATAAGATTTTTGGGTATAATTTTGTGAGTTTAAGGCTACTTTCTAACTTTGAAAATGTTATTTTTAAGTATTTTTAATTGATTTTTAAATTAAATAAATAAATAAAAATAAATAAAAAAAATGTTGACTTTGACCGTTGTCCGAGACCGTTGACCGTTGACCGGTTCGGTCGGTTATATTGTTGCACTGGGCGAGGTTCGAACCGGTGACCTCCCGTACGCGTGCACGCAGCTCTACCAACTGAGCTACGTGTCTAACCCGAAATAATTCTGTTTTTAATTATACTTATATACTATTTAATTTAGTCCGGAAATTATTTATTTTTAAAAAGATTTTAAACGTATCGGACCGGTGCTGACCACAGGTCTCGAACCCGGGACCTGTGGGTTAGCGTACACACAGTCCACCGCTGGACTGTGTGTCTCACCTGGTTATTAACTCGGTTTTTATTATACTTAACATGGACTGTGAGTCAACCCGGTTCAGTTAAAAAGGCAAAATTTTATTTCGAGCGAGTAAAGCTGGGACAGGATTCGAACTCGCGTCGCAGGTGTTATGTGTGCACACAGTCCACCGTTGGACTGTGTGTCTAACCCGTTTATAAAACCGATTTTAATTAATCTTATGATACACTCCGACTTCGTCTTCTTCGTTAGATTTTACCCAGAAAAATAAGGTCCGACTGTTTGGTCTGGTTTATGCCTTATCTGGTTTTTAAACTTTATAAGTAACTTAAAGGTAACGAATGGAAAGGGTTTGGGGGAAAAAGATATACCGATCAGCGTTGTTCACAGAATTCCGGCAGAGTCCGTCGGTTCTGAAAGTGTACTCCGGCTGTCGACATCAATTAACAAATTCTGTTCGATTATTACGAAGTTGAGATACTTAATTAAAGTTTAATAGGAGTTGGAAAGATCATACCAGCTCTCAGTGGGATTTCGGAAGTTTCAGAAAATTTCCGGCGAAGGTGGGGATTTCGACAAGCGTTGACTGGGATTGCTTCTGATGGTGGGGTTGTGTTAGTGACAGATTATTCGAATGATTGAAACAGAAAGGGTTGAAGAATTACCGTGTGGATGTGAGTCTCGGTTTTCCGGCGACTTACAGTTTTTTTTTCCGGCGATTGAATTTTTGTCGAGAAACGGTGCGATTTGTGAGCGAAAAGGTTTCCGTGAATTGTGGGTGAATTTATAGGGTAGTATCGAGATGTATGGGGTCTGAATTCGGTCTCAATTCGAAGTCAGCCGTTCTCCGGCGGTTATGACTGATGTCGCGGGTTCAGACGTCGGTTATAACCGTCGTTAGAGTTAATTCTTCGGTTATTTTGGACGGAAACGTAAATTATCGGCGAAGTCGTCGGGATTTCCGACGACTGCTATTTGGGCGCGATTTTGACTGAATTTGACTTCCGCGCTTTATTATTTGAATTAATTGATTCATTATGTTATCAGAAAATCAAAGTGGCGGAGCGGTTGATGGTGTGAAGGTTAAGTCTTTGGGGATTTCCGACTGACCCGGGTTCGACTCCCGGCAGCCGGTTTTCCCTTTTAATTAATTTATTTTTATATTTTTACAATTATAATTTATATCTTCTAATTTGTTGATTAATTATGAATCGTTTAAAATTAAAATAAGCCACAAATGAACAACAAAAATTTAAAACTGATTGTTCGGTTATTAAACGAAGCGGGTTTCGAAAACCCGTTTTTTCGACAAATGTTACACTACCTCCATGCTTGACTTACATGACAATACATGATGATACATGAAACACTCTACTATATAATATATAATATTAAATTTAACCGAAGTCTTGATACTAACTATATAATATATAATATATATTTAACCGACGTCTTGATACTAACTGGATTATGGTTAGATGTCATGAACTTAGGTTATACTATCTTCGTTTCTAGATTTCTCGTTTGTGATTCTAATGGGCAAGTTAGGACCCATGAAAACTTAGTGTCCAAACGAGTATTTAGCCAAGTTATATTTTCGTGGATATATACTTTTTATACTAAATTCCGAATCCAAACTCTCCTTGAATTCCATATACTTATACACCTCGTTTCCCCAATGTAGGGTAACTTAAGTGTTCTCACACTCAAACGCTTCAAGTTGCGTACGCGGGATTTCTATACAAAATCGTGAGTATACTCGATCCCATTTCCGTTTTATACACTTTGGGTACAACATGTACACTTTATACAAATCACGAGTCACAATTAAACTTGTTATGAACATACTCTATCTGTTAAAAGACATGATACTTGTATTATTCTTGTAATCGCATGCTATGTTATACTTATGTTCTATATGCTCATTAACTTTACAAGCCTACATTGACAATTATAGCGCTATAGGATTAGCGCACCACCGTTGTTCTTGTGGTATCGTTAAGTAAGCTATTTTACAACCTTGTCGCTTCGACGACAATGATATTCATGATTGGTGAACACTTTGGTTTGACGTATAGTTAACACATGTTAGTGTATACAATTTTCCATGTTGGATATGAGGAATCTTTTATTCACAATTGTACTATGTATATAAACTTGTATACTCGCCAACTTTTATTGATCTTTCTTTTAATACATGTTACAGGAAACTAGTTGATGATGATAAAGAATATCACTTAGGGTGGGTTAGAAACACGCCTAGATTTAAATTTATGTATTTGTTTCATGTTGTTTTGTTATTTGCAACTTGTTAAACTTTTCTTTTCAAGACAATGTATCTTCATTTTAGTATCAATTAAATTTGAATTATCTAAATATTGTCACAATTAGTCGTTATGAAGTCTCTTGCAATTCGTCTTACTCTGATGTTTCCGTCATCGGTTGGGGTGTGAAAACCGGTTGCAAGTTGTTTAATTGCGTGTAACTTTTTGCAACGGTGTAAAACTCTTCTTCATTCTCCTATCCACGCCCTCTTGAAACCACAGGTTATTCGCTTGTACGTTGCTCACAAATTTTAAAAACAACCTTTTTGACATATGAAACCTATGACGCAAAACTTCATCATTAAATTGGGGCTCCTCGACAAATTAATCTGCCATAAGAGTTTCATGGCCTTTCTCTCGATCACGATGGACAACTTTTTTTACTAGATGTGACCATGTCTTCTAGTTCGGCTTACTCGATGAGATTTTTGAAAAAAAATGAAGCTACTATTGCTTGAGGAAGAATCATCGTCTTCACTATGTCGTATGGAATAATAGTGGTATGTCATCCGCCATTTTAAAAAATATGGTGAGATTTTTGGATTGTGAAAGAAAGGATTTGGTTGATAGAAGTTTGGATTGTGGTGAGAGAAGTGAGAATTGGTGTTGTTTAAATAAGAAAATTGTATTTTTTTTATTTAAAACTACTATATAAATTGCAACGGCTAGTAACGGCTAGTTTTTCAAGTTTTTCACTAGAGACTACACACCGATTTGTTTGGCTCACTGAACCCAAAGGGGTGCTGGCAACGGTGTGCCCGCGCGAGGTCACCTCTCACCGCTAGGCCACGTCGTAGGTGCCCCGTCCACCCTTAACCATTCAGGACCACATGGTATGGTTACACTTTAAATGCAATGGGGCAGCATGGATTTAGATCAAGTAGAGATTGATAAAAGTCACAACAGACATAAACACATTAACTAAAAACTAGCTAAGACCAAATGTCCCACTAGAACACAATATTAAGTTTGACTTAACAAGCAAAGATAGAATCTTGTTTCATGCAGGCCAACCCTGCATTTGATGATGGCTCATGCTCGATGAGGTCGCTCCAGAGATTTGTTCGGTCTGGTACCTAAAATCACAAATATCGAGTCTTATTACAAGATTTACAAATAAAAAAGAAAAATAAAGTTAACATCTTTCAAGATCAATATAAGATAGGCGTATTCTTACCCGATTTGCAATGTGGTTTCGCAGCCAGTCGGATGATAAAACACACCATGTGTGGGATGAGACACCTGGTGCTGATGATGCCCATAAACCATTCCATTCGTGTGTGCGTGCGCGTGTACATCCCACTGGAGTGCCTCTGCTTGACTTTCTTCATCTAACTGTGAGCACGATAAATTTCAACACATAAATCATTCGTTTTGACTTTGATTTCAGCTAAACGGGCTAATTTTAAACGGATAAATGGAGAATCGTCTTGTAGGACCCGCATGAAATTAGGGGTGTTCAAAAAGCTCGTTGCTCGAGGCTCACTCGAAAAAGGCTCGTTTTGTTTTCGAGCCAAGCCAAGCCAGCTCGTTTTGTAATGAGCTGAGCTCCAGCCAAGGGTGCTCAGCTCGATGACTCGGCTCTGTGGTTTGACATGTGGCTCGACTCATGGCCTGTGCATGGGTGTGTGTATATATTTAGAAATGTGTGTTAAATTTTTTATTTTTGTTTCTTATGTTATCAATATTTGTAAAAATTAATAATTTTTTTTAAAAAAAGTAACGAGCCGACTCGATTGGGCTCAAGTTGGCTCGAAGTTTTAGCGAGTCGAGCTCGAGCTCGACTTTTTAGCTTGAAAAAATAATCAAGCCGAGCCGAGCTGGCTCGTTTAAGTTCAAGCTCGAGCCCAACCTGGGTCGGCTCGGCTCGACTTGGCGCCTCGGAAGCACGGAAACACCATTGAGGTGCCGTCTCCCGTACCGGGGACTGCTAGGGGACGGAAACGGCACGGGGCGGCCGGGAAACGTCCCCGGCATGTTGGATACGGCCTGGAAACGTGTTGCAGAAGGGGACGGGGTTTGGGGACGTGCAGGAAAAGTTTCCGTCAAGTTTCCGTCTATTTTTTTTGGTTTTTTTTTAAAGATTTTTTAATGAAGAAACACATGGATCATCAGGGGCGGATCTATAATATTAGAGAGAGGGATGGAGAAGAAAATGAATTTTTTGAAGAATATGATCGGAGCTTTCGGCCGGAAGTTGCAGAGATTATCGAAGAAGAAGACGACTATGCTCTTAAAACAAAAGAGAATTGTAAATATTTTGGATTTTGTTTCTTTCTCTTGGAACTCTGGAAAATGGGTCAGGTGGTGGCCCACCACAACCAGCCTTCTAATATGAATAAAAGTTTTATGTTTTATTTATCTTTTTCAATTATAACATACAATTTAACTTTAATTGACTCACATGTTATAATTATATTATATGTATTATTAAGTAACTTATTATCTCTATTAATTTATTAGTTTCTTTTGTTTTTATGGAGCTTACTACTTATAATAATATTTTATTACAGGTTATCTATTTTCTTAAATATGAGATTTTTGAGCTTTACATCAATATATAACTATCTTGGGGTTTTGTGTTACATTATCTTTGATATATATTTATTTTTTTATATGTTTTTATTCCCGTACCCATCCCGTCCCCGCTTCTTGAATTTTTTAGTTTTGCCGTTTCCCGTGCCCGTCCCCGTACCCGTACCCCTACCCCCGTTCCCGTACCCGTCCCAGTGCATCATAGCTTGGCGCTACATGAAATTTACCATTTTTGACCCCAACCCGTTTTGCACCTCTACATTTTGTAAAGAAACTAGATACAAAAGATAAAAAGCATGCATACTCTGAGTCGAAGGGTCTTGTTGGACTCATAAAGTTGGTGTTCCTGCACCATAAAAAAATACAACCATTTCAAATACAAATATATAGTTAAGCAAAAAGTCAAAAAGTCAAATTCAAAACAAGTTCATACCATCTTTTGTTGTTCATAAAGCTTATCGATCAGCGACTGAGTCTGCGTACAAGATAAAAGCCAATTACAAACAATACGAAACAGTAACATCATTATGCTATTTGTTAGATGAAGAAACATGGGTTGTATCCAATAATGTGATTCGGATAGGGGTTTGGTTGACTTCAAAAAAGTCAAAGTTGCTGCCTTTTTTAGAGTCAAATTTTTCATAGCTTTTGAGTATGTGTTAACAAGATCATAATCCAAAAAGATACCATTTTTATGCTATTTGGTAGATAAATAAACATGGGTTAATCAGCAAAAACAATATTACATACACCGGATTTTGGTTGATTTCACGAAAGGTCAAATATGTTGACTTTAAAGAGTCAAACTTGTAACATTTGAGAACAAATTATAAGCATGAAAATGTACCCTTATTGTCCTAATCTGTTTCAATGAACAATGAAGCTGCCTTTCAAGCGACTCGAGCTCGTTGGTAGTCAACGAGTCAATCTCCTCACCATAGTAATTCCTGAAATTTACAGCGGTTAAAACCAAGTTCGTAACAGAATATTAAAATCCGATTACGAAGTTGCACATAAATGTGTTCTTGCCTTTCAAGTTGTTTCAAAGCATCGTAGCGCTCTTTAAGCCTCATGTATTCCTGGTAACTGCTTTGTTCCTAATCAAGTGAGAAACATAAATTTGTTGACTTTTGTGAGTCAACTATAGTAACAAGTTTGACTTTTGAAGATAAAAAGTCAAAACACGTCCATCACTTTTTCCCAGTCCCATGTTTCATTTCAATTTTATATCAAAACACCATCTTATCAATCATCAATTCATAAAGACTGTGATATAAATTATACAAATAAATAAGGGGAAATAGTGAAAATGGCCAAGGAATGGTCAACTTTTCTAAAATAGCCAATGGAAACATCTCTACAAGCCATTTCAATCTGCTGAAACAGCTTAAAAAAATCCTTTCAAGTCAACCAACCCATAATTGCCACGTGTCCGGTTGAAAGTTCTTAGCCGAGTACTTTCAACATGGCTTAAGCCTTTTCAGTGTGGCGGCTTAAGCCTTTTCAGTATGGCGGCTTAAGCCTTTTCAGTGTAGCGGCTTGGCTTGACTTAGATCTTTCAACACAGCTTGAGAACTCTCTAACACGGTTGAGATCTTTCAGTGTAGCGGCTTGGCTTAAGATTTTTCAACACGGCTTGAGAACTTTCAACACGGCTTGAGATCCTTTCAACATAGTTTAAATATAAACGAATATTAAAAATATAAACGAATATTAAAAATATAAACGAATAATTAAAAAAATTCTCAATTAAATGTGAGAACTTGAAAATCTCAATTAAAAAATTATGAAAGTTTTAACTTGAAAATAAAAAATTACTAGGTTAGAAGCCCGTGTATTACACGGGTTAAATAAATGTAATTTTTATACTAAATAATAAAAATATAACTTTAAAAATTTCGTTTATTACATGAGTTGAATAAATGTAATTTTATATATTAAGTAATTAAAAAGTTATATATGTAAGAATCTTGTTTATTGTACGAGTTGAATAAATGTAAATGTCTATACCAAATAATTAAAAAAGTTATACCTTTAAAAACTGTGTATTACACTGGTTAAATAAATGTAATTTTGTACACTAAATAAAAATGTAATATCTTTAAAAAAAACTCGTGTATCGTAAAAAAGTAACATCTTTAAAAAACTCGTGTATTGTACCCGTGTAATACATTTATTCAACTCGTACAATACACGAGGTTTTTAAAAGTTATATTTTTTTTTATTATTTAGTATAAAAATTACATTTATTTAATCCGTGTAATACACAGGGTTTTAACCTAGTAATTTTTTATTTTTAAGTTAAATATTTTTTATTTTCAAGTTAAAACTTTCAGATTTTTTTATTGAGATTTTCAAGTTCTCAGATTTAATAGAGATTTTTTTAATTATTCGTTTATATTTTTAATTTCTGCTTATATTTAAACTATGTTGAAAGATCTCAAGCCGTGTTGAAAGTTCTCAAGCTGTGTTGAAAGATCTTAAGCCAAGCCAAGCCGCTACACTGAAAGATCTCAAGCCGTGTTGAAAGATCTTAAGCCAAGCCACTACACTGAAAAGGCTTAAGCCGCCACACTGAAAAGGCTTAAGCCATGTTGAAAGTACTCGGCTAAGAACTTTCAACTGGACACGTGGTAATCATGGGTTGGTTGACTTGAAATGATTTTTTTAAGCCGTTTCAGTATATTGAAACGGCTCCATTGGCTATTTTAAAACAGTTGACCATTCCTTGGCCATTTTCGCTATTTCTCCAATAAATAAAAAAATATTGATCAAATCATAAAAAAATGAAATAATAATAATATTTTAGAATCTTGTAATACCTGAAGATCCTCTTTGGCTGGCTTTCTTTGTTCTGGTGGCCCAAAACTACACTTCTCATACCTCTCAAGTGTTTTCAGCATGCTTTCAATTTCCAAAAAAAAAAAACAAATTAGCATTAGAATCTTGAAATTTTATGAGAATTTTCAAGAAAATATCTTTTTGTTTCATTTGATATTGTTTATCTTGTGTTACAAAAAAAGATTTAAATTATACCAAAAAAACATATAGTTTTACAATACCCATGTGGGAAATTGGATTTAAAGATGAATTATTTATGCAAAACGAAAGATTTGCAAGAAAGAAACTAGGGTTTAAATTTAATGATACATCTCAAGTGTTTTCAACATGGTTTCAATTATTTATGCAAAAAGAAAATGCATTAGAATCTTGAACTTATGAACCAAAACATATCTTGTTTTAAATAAACAAAAAATAAAAAAATTGAAACAAAATCCAAAAAAACATAAACTTGTTGCAAACTTGCAATACCCATGTGGGAAAATGGATTTAAAGATGAATTATGTATACAAAAAAAAAAAGAATAAATTAATTAATAAGGTTTGAGGGGTGAGAAGATACCTAGAAGTGCTAGAGAACTCATAGAGTTTGCCACGAGTGGAGAAGATGATGAGAGCAACTTCAGCATCACAAAGTACAGAAAGTTCATAAGCTTTCTTGAGAAGACCATTTCTTCTCTTTGCAAAGGTGACCTGCCTGTTTATCTTGTTCTCAATTCTCTTCAACACTAACCTTCCTTTTCCCATATCTCTTTTATCTTCTCTTCTTTTCTCTATTCTTTTATAACCCACAAAAGTTGGGTCTTTCAGAGTCTTCAACTTTAAAGGCTAGCTAGCTACTAGTGTTTGAGATTGGTTTTTTTTATACGCTAAATCTATTCATACATCCATGTTGTCTATTTGGACACCCTTGAGCCTAGACGACCCGTATAACACTGATTTTTAGGAGTCAGCAGGTACCTGGCAGGGTGCACAAATTTATGTGTTTAGACGGGACGTCTGGACCTAGGTTATTTGAAATATATAAATTTTAAGTTGATTTAAAACTATTTACAAATAATAAAATAAATTGTTAATATAGAATCTTTTTCGTCCAAAAAAAAGTTATACAGAATTCTTAGCACTTTTAAATAAGGTGTAAACAAGTCAACTTATTCGTAAACTATGTCAAAAGTCTAAGCACAAGTCTAAATTGGATCTCATTTAAAACCAAGTTACGCCAAACTTCACATACCAAGTTTCATTTATATATTATGTAATTGAAAAACACAATAAAAAATAATTACTTAACTACATAATAATATAAATTATGTAATAAAAATTAATTACTTGTGTATGGAAACTCAAATACACCTTGAGATACATAATATAATCTTTTTTTAACTGCAAAATTCCCCTTTTTAGCACTCTAAGACCCGAACTCTCACCATTTAGACTGCGGGGTGTATGCTTGGGTTGGAGTGTGGCTAGTTAATCAACGCCGCTTTAGTCACACCAGGCCAGCATGGGTAGCGTCGTTGCCCCGCTGGCTTAGGGTGGGGGAAGCGGTGACGTGGCATGCTGGGGTTGGCTATCAAAATCAGACCGTTTGGGCTAGCCGTTGACTATGGCGGTTTCGGCTATGGGAATTAATTTTTTTAAAATTTTTACTCACCCCAAACCAAATATTTTTCACATACATTTTCTTCAAACACAAATCTTCAACCCAAACCACCCCAAAAACCAAAAATGGTGCATTGGACCGACGAGAAGGAGATAGCGTCGCACAATGAAGGCTACGTCATGGCCAAACCGCCTACTGGACTCAAGCGTTTCAACAATACCAACAACATACGCGAAACGCGCGTTTCAACAATACCAACAACATACGCGAAACGCGCATCACAACTTGACGCGTGCCAACATAAGTGGCGCGAGCTAAAACCAAAGTTGGATCGGTTTAAAGCATGCTTCGACCGTGTACCTACGGGAAACCTAAGCCATGACGATCAAGTGGAGATCGCCAAAATCGAGTATAGGCACGATGAGAACCCGAAATTTCGTTGGGTTCCCCACTTTAATATTTACCGTACCTTGTATTTTTTTTAGAATTTATTATGTAGTTTTTTAAATTTTTTAGAATTCATTAAGTTGTTTTTTTAATTTATTAGGAATAGGAATTTATGTATTTTTTTTTAAATTAATTTAGTGGTTTGTTTTATTTTTATAAATGTCAAAATATTAAAAAAAATAAAATTTCAAATGTCCAGTCACGCCAGCTAGCCCACGCCGCTACCACACCTCATTTTTTTGGAGGTGACCTGATGACCCTATCTACGCCACATGTTAACCCAAATCACACCCCGCAGCCTTAGTTGAGAGGACACCTTCACCACTCTACTGGACTTACTGGGACCTATCTAGATATAATTTAATATGTAATTTAAATACCATAAGATTAATCAATAAATTTTTAGAAAATTCTTGTATATTGTAGAAAAAATATTAAAATTATTTTTTTTACCGAGTTACCATTCAAACGTGTGTAACAAATTTGGATCACTTTTCAGATGCTATATATAAGAAACGAGTATCTGATAATTTTTTACACAAATTTAGATCACTTTTTATACGTTGTATATAAGAAACGTGTATTGTATTGATAATAAAACGTTCTCCCATCATTTGATCTCGATACTTAAAACTAAGGCACTCCCTGGTTTGAGAGTATTTTAAAGTAGTTTTATTTTATTTTTACCTATAGTAATTTACTCTAAATTGATTATAAATTTGGTTTATAAATCAGAGAAATAGTTTATAAGAGAAAATCTTAAACACTCCTAAAGTGTTAAAACATATATAAGTTAATATTTTTAAAATGAAAACATTACATATTATTACTATTGTTATATTATTATTATTATTTAATCAATTACTACATTTAAAATTATTAATAGATGCTATGAACAAGTCACTAAAACATACGAGTTACAAGTCACTAAAACTCTACAAATCTGAAAAAGAAAAATACTTTCGCCCTACCAGCATTGTTTGAAGAATGCCCTAATATACGAGTTTGTTCTTGTCCGTGATCACCTCCCTCGCCGCACAAGACGGCCTACGCCACCTCAGCCATGGACATCTCCAATGGATAGCAATGGAAATGATAGTATAGCTATAATAGATTAAGCAACTTAAATAAGATGATATTAATCTAGATTTTTTTTTTCTCACAATTCATATATTAGAAAATTATTAAAGTTGTTTTTATTTTTTTGTTGGCTTCTATTTTTTAGTTTTTATTTAATATATAATTTTACTTTTATTATAATTAAATATACAATTTCATTTTGTTTCTTTTACGTGTTAACATAAATTTTTATTAAAAATAGGTTATATCTCAAACTGGATGTAGTTTAGTTTTGGAAAAAAGAAAATATTACATTATATTAGTATTTCTTTCTAAATACTTAGAAAACAAAAAAAAACTATTCAATCGATCATTATATAGTATTTGGATTTTGAGCTAATGAACAAGACATAAATGAGCCTTTCTCTTGAACGAACTATAAAAATATTAGTGGAAACCAAAATACAACATGCAAAGCAGGTTTTTCATTTTAAAACTTCTCTTAACATAAAACAACTAAAACATATAGTGTTTTCACCCCTAAAACTTCTTTAAGATAAAAAAGCTAAAACATATAGTGTTTTCACCCCAATAACTAGGTAAACCATAGAGGAGAATAACTTTCCTATTGCTTCAACTAATTACGATTTACTTCGTTTAAATTTATATCTTTGTCACTGGTTTTGTTTTTCTTTTCCTCCCAGCCAAATTACGATCTTGCCATCGGTTCAAATTTACGGTTTTGTCATCGTCTTTTTTGTGTCAAATTACGATTTTGTCCGCAATGTGATCATTTTAGTTTTTTTTACAAGTAACTAAATTACGATTTTACCACTTTTAAATTTACATCTTTGCCATTGGTTTTGTTTTCTTTTTCTCCCAACCAAATTATGATTTTGCCATCAGCTCAATTTTATAGTTTTATTATTGTTTTTGTTATTTTTCCTTTCAAATTATGATTTCTCCCCCAACGTAAAATTAAAGTAATGCAATCGTGTTAGTTTTTTTTTACAAAACTATGGTGGTGTTTTATTTTAACTGGTTGATTCGGTGTAATTTTTGTTCGTACCAGGCAGTTGCCTTGCACACCGTCATTTGTCCTAAAAATTACAATTTTGCCGCCAGTTTAAAATTATGACATTTCCATTGTTTTACTTTTTTTTAGCAAAAGTATGATGGTGTTTATTTTTTTAATTCATCGATTCAATGTATTTTTTTAAGATCGTGTTATGAGTAGTATGTTAAAGTAACCGCATTAAAGACGTACATGTTACGAGAGAAAAATATTTGATTTAGTGCCCTGCAAGATGACGGGGCAAAAACTATTTATACATATAAAGTAGAAAACACATAGTTTAATTTTAATATATTTAAATTTAAACATACGGATATAATGAACATATTCTAAAAGGAAAATAAAAAGGTTGAATGATGATGGAGTGGGTAAAAGTGTAAAACGCATTAAATACAAAGAAAGATGATGAAAGATAGAAAGATGGAAAAGGTGAAGAAAAGGAAGATGATACCTTAACACTTTGGTATCCATTTTAATGTTACCAAATGGTACCACTAAGCCACGTGTCATTAGATTAAGACATGGGTCTGATTGCTTCTGGTTCCAGACTTTCATCCTCCACTCATGGTACTTGCTTAGCATGGGCCCCACCACACTCAAACAAAATGCCAATTGGGTGATTGATTTTGCAGACTGTACAAGTCATGGATGCAGGGTCTTGTTTTGGTATGTGTGAGAAGGTGGAGTTTAACTCCATTGGGGTATTATTGGAAATTACTTGTTGGCTATTCTCCACTACAATCCACTTTTCATAATTACCCTTTAGGCGACTCGGTATAGAGATCGTTCAGGCCCGGCCTGGTCCGGCGACGTTCTCAACATCGCCCTGGGTGGTCCGGCGTCGTCACGGGGTCTGCAAGGGACGTTGGAGACGGGCCTCGTGTGTTTGACAAACTAGCCGGCAACCTTCTTCAATTAGGGTTTGTGAAAATGGAAGGTAAAGAAGATAACCAAATTCAAGATTCCGGCAACCTTCTTCCACCAGCTCCGCCGCCGCACACGGCGGCGCCAACACCACCATCGTTGCCGCCGGTTGAAACAAAGGTGGGTTGTGTGAATTTTGGGTCAGATGGTTCAAGAAAAAGAGGGGAAGACCGAGAAAGTACGGACTGGATGTAGCGACGGAGATGAAGTTCGAGGTAGCGACGAAGATGAAGGTTGACGGTGAACCGGAGGTGGGGCTGATGGTGGTGTTTGGTGATTATGACGGTTACCGGAGAAGAAGACGATGGTGAGAGTGGTGGCCGGAGGTGTAGCTGATGGTCGTGGTGTGGTGGACGGCTATAATATTAAAAAAACTAGGTGGGGTCGAGTCGTCACCCATTTCCTTGGTTCCATCCTAGGAGGGGCGTCCTCCAAGGACTCTGACGTGAATGCTGACGTGGCGGGTCGTCCTCTAATGAGGCCCGTCACCCACACCAAGTAGTCTTACAAACGTAGCTTCTATAATTTATTTCTTTTCATTTTGATGTATTTCTTCATTCTTGGTATATAAATAGATAGATGAATTCATTTTTGAAGTAACTAAATACAATATTATAATTTTCATGACAAATATATCCTTTGTTTACATATATGTAAGAGTGTAGGAAACCTACAAAAGTTTTTTATATTCATAATAAAAGTTGATGTATGTGTACACCGAGCTTAAGTTAGCTTAAGTTTTGATTACATTTAATAAATGGGTTTAAATGAGTTTGAGTTGAGCTTAATTCTTGATAACGCTTTATAAAAGACCTCAAGTAAGTTTTACATATATAGAATTTAAGTTTTACAAGCTTAAATGAATCCATTATTATATAATATTTAAATAAATATTACTAGTGATGAAAATATAAAGTATGTAATATCATCTCTATGTAATTAAAAATGTATTAACTACGTAATATCTTGTCTATGAAAATATAAACTACGTAATTAAGCAATTTTATGATTTCATAGGTATTTAATAACCAAGTTGATATGATCCGAAAAGATTGATTGGCAAGCCCTTACTAGGCCTTCAATCTCATTCCATAGATAAACCCCACCTTATCACAAAGGGATCGTGATCGATGGAATTATTTTATCGCGTTAGTTGGTTAAGAAATTAGGATTGTTAAACGAACAAAAACAAACTTGCATACAAAATGAAAATGTTTAAGAAAACAATAACAACAATGGTATTATAATATACATAACTAAAAATTACACGGATAGTCCTAACGATAGGTTTAGATTACGGTTGTATTACTGGGTTGCACAAATATACTTGCATAAAAAATAAAATAAAAATGTTTAAAAGATCAATAATAACAAAGGTATTAAAAATGTTTAAAAGACCAATGATACCTAGCGTTTGATTTTTGTTAAAATTATAATGACCGGTCCAAAAATAAATAAACTTAAGTGAGTAATTATTTTACGTTACTAATTTCACGAACATGTTTTAGGTTTCATTGTCGTTCGACAGATGAACTCAATGTCGTTCGATTAACACCCCCACCCATCCAAAGGAACTTGAATCAGTCACACTGATTAATATAAAGGAGTGTAACACATAATTAAAAAGACACTACCGTCCGCTACATGGCACCATTTGTTCATGAGATTCTTTAACGTACGGGGTTAAAACACGACGTCCAATCACGCTGCTACTAAAATTCCCGCCAAGAGTCACACCGGGGAAGTTGTCCAAAAACGGTGACCTGTTAATGTCTGGTTGGCCAAGGCTAAAGATATCAGGAGAAGTGAATATAAGACCGCCAAACACCTCAAGCTTCTCACCGTCGGTTGTGTTGTTGCTCCCTTGATTGAAAGACCTCAGATGGCTAGAGACAGCAGCAGCAGAAGATAGAGCGGTGGTAGAACCTGTGTGGTATAAACGAAATGCATCGCCGGTTTTGAGTGCCCCGACAGGAACATAAAAATCCCCTTGGGAACTCCTGCATGAAGACGATATACAATTATCAACTTTATAAGATTTACATTTATTTCATATTTTTTTTGTGTAACATGTATAAATCGAAGTATCATACAAATGCAAATTTATATAAATGAACAAAACTCTCGTCTGTTAAATTAACTGATTTTTTTATCTTATTCTTTGGTATAAGATTATTATTATTACATATTATTTGCCAATTGTTGTTTCATATTTGAACTTAACTTCTTCCTTAGTAGGCCCATACACGGGCAAAATAGCTGATTATCTATAGAATAAAATTAAACAAAAAACCATTTTGAACTACTAGTGTTTCGGGTCAACCCAAAATTTACCAAAAAATGCCTATCTTAACCAATCCCCAACCCACCACTTCTAACGGGTCGTTTGGAATCACTAATAAAAAAAATTATCCAACTTTTGCGTTTCAAGTTGCATAATCTAATATTCAAAAGCAATTCCAGACACCCACTAAGAAGAAGCTTATAAAAGAATCAACCCTCACAGGTGCATCATTTATTATTTAAAGAGTAAAGTACACGAATGGTCCCAGTTGTTTACCAAAATTTTAGCATGTCAAGTTAGGGGGCCTAAATGCATTACAAAGTGCAAACCACAAGGACAATGCATGTACTTTTGGAAAAAGTTGAGGACTAAATGTGTTAGAAAGTACAAACCACAGGGACCATCAATGTACTTTCCGAAATCAGGGACCAAATCTAAATATTTGGTAAGCCACAGGACCATCCGTGTACTTCACTCAAACTTAACTTCTTCCTTAGTATGCCCATACCCAGGCAAGAAAGCTAATTATTTATAAAAAAAATAACAGTTTGAACTACTAGTGTTTCGGGTCAACCCAACTTTTACCAAAAAAAATGCCTATCTTGACCAATCCCCAACCCACCACTTCTAATGGGGCGTTTAGGAATCACTTTATAAAATAGATTATCCAACTTTTGCATTTCAAGTAGGATAATCTAATATTCAAAAGCAATCCCAAACACCCACTAAGAAGAAGCATATAAAGAAATCAACAACCCATTATCAAAGGTGCATCATTTATAGTTTAAACAATAAGATGACTTCTTGCTAATGATATGCAAAGGTTGACTATGCAAGTTGTGAACTTCTTGCTAATGATATGCAAATATTGCACTTGTTTAGTGACTTCTTGCTGATGATAAGTTGACGTCTATGTTATAAATGATGATATATGTAATCGCCAAAAAAAAGACAATATAAAGAAACAAGAAAAAGTATAGTTGCTTACCAAGGAACTCCATGGAATGCAAGAGACGTCATACATCCGACATTTTCTTGACCAATGGAGTATTCTCTTTTTTTTGTTACCCCAACGAGGGGAGCATGATATTGATCTGGATCTCCTATCTGTCATTATTTATGAACAATTAAAATTCGAAAACTTTGAAAAAAATACAGAAGGCAATTGCAAAAAAAATATAGGGATATTGGATTTAAATAACCCCAAGTTGAATCAGTTCGCAGATAACACTCCCAACCTACGAATTGTACCACGCCACTCCTAACTTTCAACTTATTTTCCTCTGGCACTCTCAAACTAACTGAACCCTCATCTGACTTGGCACTTTTTTTGTTGACGTGGCATCTGACATGGCACTTTTTTGTTACCATGGCTTTTTTGATGACGTGGCATCTAATGTTACACTTGTTTAGTGGCGTGGCATCTGACATCAACTAACTGGATTAAGGTTAAGTTAGTTTGGGAGTGCCAGAGGAAAATAAGTTGAAAGTTGGGAGTGGCGTGGTACAATTTGTAAGTTGGGAATGTTATCGGCCAAATGGTGAAAGTTGAGGTTATTTAGATCTAATATCCCAAAATTATAACACAATTTAAGAGAATGATATTTACTAAATAGAAATGTGACCAGACTATGTTAACTTTTATGTAATTTGCCTAGAGAAAAATTCCAAATATATAGTATTAAAAGGTCTTGATATTCATCAAAATAATAAATCATACTAATTTCATATATATACTTGTCAGGATTTAGATCACACACACATGATCAATAAACAAAAGCAATAAGAAAAGTAGACACGAGAATTTACGTGGTTCAGTCACAGTGTGTAACCTACGTCCACGGGGGCAACTAGGGTTTGTATTTTATTGAGTGATAATGTTTACAAGTACAAGAGATATATTTATAGGCTAGAATTAGGGTGCTAAACAAGTAACTAAACAACTGGGCCTAAAACACTTAAAGCCCATTAGAGTTAGGGCCGGCCGAACCCTTTCCTTTCTTCTCTCTAATTCTTGACTAGCCTTAATGGGTTGGGCTGAAGACAACATCTCCAACAATCTCCCACTTGGTGTCTTCGGACCTCGAACTACACCATCTCTTCTGTACTTCTGTAAATGAAAATCCCCCTTGATCTTCAAATCTCCCTAGTTACCCCGCCTTCTCAGCATTATTCCTGAAGGCCAGCTGATAGCTTCAGCTTATCCAGCACCACAACCTTGGTAAACATATCTGCTGGATTCTTAGCACCTGGGACATTCTTCAGACTGATTGTTCCTTCACTGATCAATCCTCTGACAAAATGATACCTCATCCCTATGTGCTTCGTCTTCCCATGATAAACGGGATTCTTTGCAAGTTTCACTGCACTTTCATTGTCACAATACAACGGGTAGTCAGCTTGATTCTTCCCTAACTCTTTCAGAAAAGCTTTCAACCATACTAGTTCTTTGCTGGCCTCAGCTGTTGCCATGTATTCAGCTTCTGTAGTAGATAAAGCCACACTTTTCTGAAGTCTAGACATCCAACTCACTGCTGTTCCTCCCACTGTAAAGACATATCCTGTAGTGCTTTTAAATGTCTCTTTACAGCCACCCAGGTCGGCATCTGTATAACCCTTGAGAACCACATCTTTTCCTTTAAAACACAACCCCATCTTTGACGTACCTTTCAAATAACGAAGCACCCATTTAACTGCTTCCCAGTGTTCTCTTCCCGGATTTGACATAAAGCGACTGACAACTCCAACTGCGTGTGCTATGTCAGGTCTTGTGCATACCATAGCATACATTAGACTTCCTACAGCAGATGCATAGGGAACTCAAGCCATATCAGCTTTTTCTTCTTCTGTTCTGGGACACTGATCTTTAGTAAGCTTGATGTGACTTCCTAAAGGCGTGTTTCTAGGCTTGGTCCTCTCACTGTTCATACCAAATCTAACACTTTCCCGATGTACTTCTCCTGGGATAGTGTCACTGAGCCATCTTTCTTGTTTCTGGTTATACTCATCCCGAGTAGCTGTTTGGTTGGACCCAAATCCTTCATCTCGAATTCTTTGGACATTTGCTTCTTTAACTTGCTTATTTCTTTCATATCCGAACCTGCAATTAACATATCATCAACGTAAAGTAACAGTATGATATAAGAGTTGCGAAACTTCTTCAGATAGCAGCAATGGTCCATCTGACATCTCTTGTACCCTGACCTCTCCATAAAGTTATCAAACTTTATGTACCACTGTCTAGGTGCCTGTTTAAGACCATACAAACTCTTATTCAACTTGCAGACCCAGTTCTCTTTCCTAGCAACCTTGAATCCCTCAGGTTGTGCCATATAAATGTCTTCATCTAGGTCACCATGTAGAAAAGCTGTTTTCACATCTAGTTGCTCTAGATGCAACTTCTCAGCAGCTACAATGCTAAGAACCAACCTGATGGTAGTCATCTTCACCACCGGAGAGAAAATCTCATCATAATCAACTCCCTTTTTCTGCTGAAACCCCTTGACTACTAAACGGGCTTTGTACCGTTTAGAACCATCGTGTTCTTCTTTGACCCTAGACCCGTTTATTTTGTAAAGCTCTTTTATCTGGCGGAAGCTTAACTAAGACCCAAGTCTTATTTTTATCTAAAGAGCTCATCTCATCCTTCATTGCATGCTCCCACTGGAGAAAATCTCTCGTCTTGACTGCCTCAGAGTAGCTTTCTGGTTCACCGTTTTCTGTCAAGAGAATATAATTAACTGAAGGATTATATTTATTAGGCGGTTTGCTAACTCTGGTGGATCTCCTGACCCAATTTTCTGACGGGTCAGGCTGCGGTGGAGGCTGTTCTTCTTCATGCTCTGAGCTCCCACTGTCAGAGACTTCCCCCGTTTCATTATATCCACCTTCAAACTCTAGTCCTGCGTCATCTTCAGAATCTGATTCGGGTTCTATATCTGGTTCATTCTTTTGACTGTTAGTGTCAAACTCAACCGCTTCTTTCTGAACCTCTGACTTCTCCGTATTCCTGTCTTTGTACAGCTCTGCTTCATTGAATTCGGTATGTTTGCTTCTGACTAGCTTTCTGCTTTCATGATCCCAAAGCCTGTAGCCCATTTTATCGGACCCAAATCCAACGAGCGTGTACTTCTTTGCTTGGCTGGTGACATATCACCTTCAAGATCAATATCATAAGCACTACACCCGAAGATTCTCAGGTGATCATACTCAACTGCTTTACCCTTCCGTTCTTCCTGAGGAATCTTGAATCCCAACGGTACTGAAGGCCCACGATTGATAAGATAGGCTGCGGTGTTAACCGCATCCAGAACATTTTTGGGAGCCCTGCATTTAATCTCATACTTCTGGCTCTCTCACACAATGTTCTGTTCATCCTCTCTGCAACCCCATTCTGTTGCGGAGTTCCTAGAACAGTCTTTATCATCTTGATCCCTCTCTCAGCACAATAATCTGTAAATTCTTTGCTGATGTATTCACCTCCGTTGTCAGACTTTAAGCATTTCACCTTCAAATTAGTTTCAAGTTCAACAGCAGCTTTCCATTTCTTAAATTTATCAAAAACTTCAGATTTATGTTTAAGAAAGTAAACCCATACCTTTCGTGTTGAATCGTCTATGAAGGTTACATAATAGCGAGATGAAGCAACTGATGTCGGCCCGTACACGTCTGAGTGAATCAACTCCAATTTCTGAGCTTTTGGTGCTCTCCCTGTCTTCACAAAAGTCACCCTCTTTTTCTTGCCTAGGATGCACGGTTCACAAAACTCAGACTCGACCTTTTTCAGTTCTGGAAACTTTCCTTTGGTAACAAGCATCTTCATCCCTTTTTCACTCATGTGGCCTAGTCGTTGATGCCATAACTTTGATAGACTCGGTCCATCAGATACTGCATTAACCCCATCGGTTGGTACCTCAACCATGTATAAAGTACCCCTCTTCTTTCCTCTAGCAATGACCATACTACCCTTCACAACTTTCCATTGTCCTCTACCAAAGTGGACATCATATCCCTGATCATCAAGCTGACCAATGGATATCAACATCCTCTTCAAACCAGGAATGACCCGAACATTCTTCAAGGTCCAAATGGTTCTCAATGGTGTTTTTAAGTCAATGTCTCCAACCCCTGTAATATCAAGACTATGATTATTAGCCAAACGAACTTTACCAAAGTTACATGTTCGTAGATTCATCTTCTTTGTGCTAGAAGTAGCATGAAACGATGCTCCTGAATCCATAATCCAATCTTCACCGGTATTTTCGACATAACAAATAAGGGCATCCTCTGAATCTGAGACTGTGGTAGCATTCACCTCCTTTTTATCTCTATGAGGTTTAGTACACTGACTTCTAAAGTGCCCATGCTCATCACAGTTCCAGCACTGTATGTCTTTTCTTGGTTTTGCTGGTCTTGACTTGCTTTTTCGTTTTGACTTTGACCTTCCTCTATTTCCACCTCTATTATTACTTCTCCCTCTCCCTTCAGTACTGAGCAACGAACTTGTCTCTCCAAAATTCCTCCTCCTTGAGTCGTCATTCAATATCAAGTCACGAACTTTAGCAAAAGTGAGAGTCTCAACTGCCCCAGTGACTGCAGTAATAATTCCTGACCAGCTGTCAGGTAATGAGGACAAGAGCTGGCATGCTTGCAATTCATCATCTATCTTGAATTTTACTGAATTCAAACGAGACAAGTGAGAATTAAATAAATTAATATGCTCAATAACAGAACTTCCCTCTTTCATGCGGGTGTTGACTAATTCCCGTATCAGAAACACCTTGTTGGCAGGAGACGGCTTCTCATACATATTCGACAAAGCCTCTATGATTCCTCGTGCTGAGGTTTGTTCAGAAATATTGTAACCAACATTCATTGAAAGAGTGAGCCTGATAGTTGACATAGCCTTCTTGTCAATGGCTGTCCACTTATCCGTTACAGGAGGACGCTCTAAGGCTGCATCCAGATCCTTCTGTATCAGCAAATCCTTGATTTGCATCTTCCACCATCCAAAATTCTTCCCATCAAACTTCTCAATTCTGACTTTTCCGTCATCAGTCATCTTTGGTGAATAACAGAAACTAACCAGAGAACGTGAGAGAATAAACTGCAAAACAACCCTGAAATCTGACCTCGAAAAACGTGCAGAAAACCTGAAAAACGCAGCAGCGAAAATCGGTACAGAAAACCCTTCTGTTTGAGCGATGGCGGCTGGAAACCCTAATCTGGTTGGCGGCGGCAGCGGTACCCGGTTGCCCTAGAGTAAAGCTACGAAACTGCAGCAAGTTGGTGGGTGTCGGCGGCGGAAAACCCTAGCGGCGGCTAGGTGATGGCGGCGAAACCCTAATTAGGGTTTGCGGCGGCGGCTGGAGGTAGGAGGTGGTAGGCGGCTGGTGTGTGTTCTTGATCAAGAGCCCGAGCTCTGATACCAGTTGTTAGGATTTAGATCACACACACACAATCAATAAACAAAAGCAATAAGAAAAGTAGACACGAGATTTACGTGGTTCAGTCACAGTGTGTAACCTACGTCCACGGGGGCAACTAGGGTTTGTATTTTATTGAGTGATGATGTTTACAAGTACAAGAGATATATTTATAGGCTAGAATTAGGGTTAGTCCCTTGCTAAAACAAGTAACTAAACAACTGGGCCTAAAACACTTAAAGCCCATTAGGGTTAGGGCCGGCCAAACCCTTTCCCTTCTTCTCTCTAATTCTCGACTAGCCTTAATGGGTTGGGCAGAAGACAACATCTCCAACAATACTCTAAAAGTTCAACATTTCATAAGGTCATATTTAAAAACTCCAAAAATATCATATTTACTCAATCTATAAAATATAAAACAATATCACTTGTAAGTTATAACAGTTTGATTCATTGAATAAACAAATAGTAAAACAACATTCTTAATGTGAATCATCCTCTCAACGCATAATTTTCTGCATTTATTTAGTGAAACAGGCTTATAACTATTATTATAGGTAACTTTGTATCTAATATTGTTTAATCTGCTGTGGAATGTGTAAGTATGATATTTTGAATTCTTAGAATGATTTTATATGAGAATGTCCCTAATATATTAGTTATAATAATAATGATGTCGCTTGACTGCTTGAGTATTAAATAGAGATAAAGAATAACATACTTCATCATAAGCTTGATTCAAGATAGTTTCACCATCAATATTCTCACCCGACCCTTCTCTTCTTGCAGTGATTTTAGTCGTAAAATTATTCCTATTAACAGATGTTGCCTTGTATGTGGGGCCTACTGGTGACAATCCGCTTGATAAAAACAACATGAAATTGAGTTTCTCCTATACCTGCCCAAAACATAATAAACCAAATTGAGCAACATTGGTACATCGGATATATATCCACAAGTGTAGATTTTGATGTTACCAGGAGGTTTATTCATATCCACCGCAAATACCAAAGCAACAGCAGCAGAAGTACCAAATTGAGCATCATTGGTACATCGAAACTGAGATGAAGCATTACCAACAACGACGGTTTCTGGGGACATGGCATAATCTAAAATAATGAAGAAAAATACATATAGTTAACTTTATAATTCAACATAAGAAAGTGAAGTGTTTCTAAAGCAACACTAGCCCAATTTCTCTATAGCATCTTTTATGCTTTCATAACAACTCTGAAAAACAAACTCCATTGAGCATTAGAAATGGTTAAAAAAACAATAGTGGTAGTAATGGTTAAAAAAACAAACTCCAATATCTACACAAAGAACATGAAAAAGACTTACACCGGACATCATTATGGCAGCAGCAGGGGAGTTACACCCTGAAACCGAAGTTGAGAAGTCCCTAATGTTTGTTACAAATTCGTCAATCATGACGGCTCGTGGCTCCTGATGCATGAATACATAAACTTATAACAAAAAAAACACCTAAACCAGCATATAAAAAAAGGCGAGATTTATTACTTGAATTTGCTTCAAAAGTGGGATTATTTTGGCTTTCAGCCCTGGTAGAAATCCAACAATCAACATGATTGCATCAATCTCATCAGAAGGATTATACCACTCAATCTGTATGTTATCCATTTCATTACTTTCTAAATAACACCAAAGATAACAAGCAGTAAATTACAATCAAAAGAAGAGAGAAAACAAAACCTCTTTGAATTAATCAGAAATCGCATCCCTTCCAATTACTCCATCGGGACGATTAATAATGACTGGAACATGAGTGCCTAGTGCCGCATTAATCTGCAAGTCATTCATGAAATCACTAAAATATTCAAAGCCTGTGTACATGCCTATGCAGTTAATGCGGTAAAATATTGGATATCGGTCATTGACCGATATTTGAGATATAGGTTATCTCGGTGAGATATCAGTGGGATATGGCTAATTTTAGTATAATGCAGAATTTATGTATATAGGAATTTAACACCAATAACTCCGTCAAATATCGATGATATATAGTTTACATTGGTCAAATATCGGTCAATATCGCCGATAATATTGGTATCGATATTCCATATTGATATTTGACACCGATATTTTACCAGGGACCGATATAATATGCAACTAATTATTTCATCCATTACTTATTAAGGATGTGAAATTGACGGTATGTGTGTGTGTATATATATATATATATCAATTTTGAAGTAGAAAGAACATACGAGTTGGCGAGCATCTCCCAAAGCGTCTTCATAATAATAACCAGCAACAGAAGCAATGGCAAAATGAGGACGAATCGGCTCGGATAATACTTTATTCACCACCTCTTCAACAGCAGCCTAATCATAATTAGGTCATAATATTGTATAACAACACGATTTAAAGTATAAATGATGCTTAATGTAAAAGTTAGGGTTTGAAAAAAGTAACCTGGAGAGAATGATTGAAGGAGCATGCAGAGGCGAGCTTCGGACGAGAAAGGACGCGATCGCAAACGACGTTCCAGGAGCGGCTGACGCAAGCGGCGGAGGCGAAAGAGGTTGCCGGAAGCCTACCGAGGATGTTGTGAAGAAGGTCTTCGCCGATGAGATCGACAGTTGCAGCGAGTGCGCTGGGAGAGCGTGTACGTGACGTCATCTCGGTGTTTGACGGTGGTGGTGACGGTTGTAAACGTTGTAGGGGTGGTTGTTGATTATTATTGTTTAAGATGGTTTGTTTAGTGTAGAGTTAAACGGAGTAATAAAGTGATTGAAACCTAACGTGGCTAACGATTGGGGGCGCGTGGCATGCGTGACGATGTCAAAGCGGCAAGAGTTGGTTCAGATACTCGGTATTGGTATTTTATCGAATTTTACACATAAATACTGGTATTGTAGTGTGTTGTATCGAACATTATCGATACCGATATCAGTATTTACATTTGACGGTTTTCAATATCCGTATTTTAGATACTGTTGCCTTTAATACCAATATTTTCGGTACCGGTACTAAGCTCATCCTTATTATTAACTAATAAGGAATGTGAGTATTAAAAAAATTGTTCTCCTCACAAACCTACCAACAATTTTCTCATTAAATTTTGTCTAACAACTAGTAACAAATTAAGTAATCTAAAGTTTCTATTACAATATGAACACAGAACAAAAAAGACAATATACAAGTTATATATAATCAGTGACGAAGCTTGAGATTTCTTACCGGATATCGAAAATGTATATATTCAAAATTTTCTATATAATCGGGGGGTCAAAAACATATATACCCAAACATTTCTATACGAAAACTACATATTCTCCACTACTGAGCGAAAAGTTCAGGGGGTCGGCCGCCCCCTCCCGCCCCCACTATCCTACGCCCTTGTATATAATAAGTTAATAACAACTTGAGTCCCTATGGTTGCGTTTTTGTAAGATGAGCTCCAAGGACAGTCGCGAACCTAGCTTTTTAATAGGGGTAACCCCACCTACCCATTGACGCTCTGGGGTTAGTGTAAATTTTGAAAAAAAAAATTGATGTTTTTTCGATTAAAATTTTTTTTTTGAAATGTTGCCCATATAAGAAATTTTCTAGATTTTCCGATTCCCAAGAACCAGATAAATTGCTTTCTTTAACTTAAACACAAAATATAATATAACTCTACCACGTGACCTATCCGAGTAATTCTTGTCATACATATAATATGTAACACCTCAAATCCTCATATATATATATATATGTGTGTGTGTGTGTGTATGACTATGTTAAGGTAAGTATGTAAACAAGAGTTAAACTTAAAAAGGAAAGGTTTAAGCCTAGAATAATATGAACTCCACAATTGAGGGCCCATAAATGCATAAGTTAAAAGTTTAGTGCATATATTATATTTAAAACACAATTACACACACCTGATGTAACATTTGTACAAATCGGGTTTCGAAAGCCCCCCCAAATTATCAATCAAAGTGCATTTATTCTTGTCATTCGGTTATTTTCATTATTGCTTAAGAATTTCTTATATAAAATAATTAATGTTTTAAATAAGCTAAATAAAATAATATAATAAATAATCAATTATATAATAAATATTTAATTCTTAATAGATAATTAAAAAGTGTAATAAAAAATAGGTGAACCGGGAATCGAACCCGGGTCACCCAGTTGCCCACACACCACCAACACCACTAGACCACACACACATTGTAACAAATCTCGCGCAACATCACTTATATTCACGAGCGGGAAAACCTGCAAATCATCGCCAAATCACCACGCGCCTTTCCTTTTCTGTTTAAACCTTCCGACAACTGGCGCCGAGTTATTCTTGGCAACTTCAATCGAGTAGCTGTCATTCCCGCAAGCGATTGACAATCTTAGCATGCGGTTTTCCTAAAACCGAGCCCAAGCCCCACTCTATAAATACTGAATGCAGCCCCCCATCCAAATTCGCTCAGTCTTCAATTTGTTTTTCCTCCACTCGATAACTTTCCCCTCTGTTCGCCGGAAGCCCTGTTCGCCGGAATACAGCAGTAGCCGAAATCAGTCACCGCCGATTAAATCAATTCGGTAAAAGTTCTTGATACTTTGATATAATATTATCTTAATTATCTTATATAAATCATTTAAGGGAATTTGGAGACTGGTTTTTAGGCGGGTGGATGTTCTGGGTAAAAGAATTTGAATGAAGGAGACGAAGTGGGTTACGGGTTATATGTAATTCAAATTCAAGATTTAAACGGGTTAGACACACAGTCCAGTGGTGGGCTGTGTGCAAGCACAATATACACGTCCCTGGTTCGAATCCGGCTCATGACCACATAAATACACATAACCGTTTTTATTTTGGATAAAATATATCAGTGGCAATATGTATACAAATGTAATTAAAATCGGGTTAGACACACAGTCCAGTGGTGGACTGTGTGCATAATTAACACGCATGTCCGAGTTCGAGCCTAGTCCAACACCGGTTTTCCTGAAATAAAATGCTCCTTTTTAAACAAGCCTAATCAGATTCGTTTCAGTATGTATATAAATATAAAAGAAATTCAGTTTATTATGGGTTAGACACCCAGCCAAGTTGGTTGGGCTGGGTGCAAGTTGTTGGTGTGATCGCGGGTTCGAGACTCGTAACCCTCCCCGATTCAATAATTAAAATTCTTTTTTAAAATTTAATAATTTCTGGATAAAGCTAATTAGTGCATAAATAAAATTAAAATAGAGAACCCAACGGGTTAGACACGTAGCTCAGTTGGAAGGGCTGCGTGCACGCAACCGAAAGGTTACGAGTTCGAGTCCCACCGCACGTTACCAATATCATGCATGAACCGGTCAGACCCCCCCCCCCCCCTTGTCAGGTCTGACAAGTTTTTATTAATTATTATTGTATCTTATATTATTTTTACATATATATATTTTGCTTAAAAACTAATTAAAAACACTTAAAGACACGGTTTGGTAGTTTTAAAAAATCTCAAACAATATCATAAAAATAATCTAAAAATCGAACAAAAAGTATTAAGTCAAGATATTAATTTTGTTATATTTATCGAATTACCGCATTATTATTTTAGGTTAGTATTCTTTCGTCGGTCAAATTCTCAACTCGTGCGCATCCATCATCAAGCAGAGACCGCAACCACTTTGAGTGAATCTCTACAAATTCCCCGCTTTAATCATGTTTTGGGGTGTATCATGTGTCGCACCATTCCTTTATTTTATTTAAACACTTGTGCTTATATCATTTTGTGATCAAATGTGAATTGGTTGTTGTGTGGTTTATATGTGGATTAAATTTATCGTTTCAGTGCACTCATTTCATTAGGCCCATCAGTTCCTCGTGGGATACGGGTTGAGCATCAGGTGCCTCATTTGATCAGCTCCGTTTGATTGAGCCTTGATCTCAGATACATCATCATTCATGTCATATATTCGTTCAATGTGGTTTATGATTGGTTACATATATATATTTGCTCACATGTGACATATGCACTAATTTTCTTTAATAAACAAAACAAACAATTATTTAAAATGTTTTATCAAGGTTCACTCGCCGACTTTTGTTGACCCAAAATCTCCCCTGTTTTTCACATGATACAGGTGATTCAGTTGAGGAAAGAAACACTTAGGATGGCCTAGAAGAATAAACAAGTTATTGTGTTGGAATAAACATTTAGATTTGTTTTTTTTGTATTTGTATGAATTTTGTTTATTGGATATTTAAATTTGTAATTTGAATTTAATAAATATGAAACTTCTTAGTAAATATCATGAGCTTTGGTGATAACCCAATCATGCCCCGACTTTTATTCCGCTGCGGGTCGGGTGTGACAGATTGGTATCAGAGCTTGTGACTATAGGGATATAGGATAGGTTATTAGACCCTTAGAGCCTATACTATAGTTGATTAAATTTTAATTGTTTATGTGTTACATACGAAACTCATGATGTTTATATGTTTCATGTTTATTTTCACACCCAATAGTATGCAAGCACTCTCACAAGTACATGTTAATAAGCAATGCTCATCATAGTTCATATCCTCATAACATATCATACTTATGAAAGCACACACCTCACGATTTCCATGATTTTTGCAATGTTTTCGTATTTTTCAAATCACATCAAAGTGAGTTTTCACGACGGACATGTAGTAACTGGAAGGGTACGAGTACCGGTAGTCGGAACGTCCTGTCTAGGCTTGGCATTCGTATAAATCCAAAATAAAGGACCAGTTTGCCTACCTGGGGACTAACGATGAGAGTACGAAGGACCTATTAGGCCAAAGCATGCTATACCAAACGTCGTGTGAACTAACCCCACTTTGAGTTGTCATTGTGTCTACACCTGGACACCCTCCGACCATACATCTCGCAATCATGTTTTTACGATTTTCATTCGGGTGATGTGAGTGTTAACCCGCCGACACCAATGTGAAACCTACCAAGCCCAATAGTCATGGGGGCCCACATGACTACACAGGCAATGGTATGGGGGACATTTGGAGGCCCAAACATGAGCAAACCCAAGACATCCTATGGATGTAGTTAAATTATTTTCAGTTATGTTGTTTTCATTCTTTTTTTTTACGACACATGACACCTAGGAAATTCTTGAACTCACAATCTTCCTACATATGTTCCTGTAGATGTCGGCTAGGCAATTACGTGGAGGTAGAAGGTCAGGAAAGTCAAATGAACGCTTGGCCACGCAAATTGCTAAACAAATGGCCGCAGTACTTCCTGACATCGTGCTACAAGTTCAACAAGCCCTCACCCTAATCCCATCAACCCTCCCAACCAAGAAGACCAAAGCGTCGCTAACCCTCCTCCCAAAACCCCCAAATGCACCTACAAACACTTCAAATCCTGCGATCCCCCAAAATATGAAAGGACTGTAGGTGTCACCGTTCTCCTTCACTGGTTTGAGGAGATGGAAAACACCTTCCTCAATTGCGACTGTCGCGAGGACCGTAAGGTACGTTACGCGACTGGAAGGTTGTTTGGGGTAGCCCTTACCTGGTGGAACACGGAAAAGGGTAAGCGAGGCGTTGAAGATGCCATGGCCTTAACATGGGAAGAGTTAAGGGAAATCATGACGAGACGCTTCTGTCCAAGAAGCGAAATCAAAAAACTAGAAGACGAGTTTCACGCATTAAAACAAAAGGAAGGAGACCACACTTCATACAATAAGAGATTTCTCGAGTTGAACCAGATGATCACCAATCTGTTCACCCCCTTATACCGCTTAGTCGAACACTACATTCGAGGCCTCCCCTCGAAAATCCAAGATTCAGTTTTAAGCACTTCGCCTGCAACCCTTGAAGCCGCAATGGAGTTAGCTACGGAACTCACTGAAAATCACATTCGAAACGGCAAATTCAAAGATGAGAAGAAGAAAACACCCATTGAGCCCCCAATTCCAAACCACCCAAGTTCATCCTCGAAGTTTGCTGGTAAGAGGAAGCGAAATGGCAAGAACTTTTCCGTCACCCAAACCAACCCTCCCATCACTGGTGCCCCAATCACCCAAGTTGCCCCTTCAGCCGCACCATTCAAAAGGCCATACACTGGCCCCCACCCAAAGTGTAACCGTTGCCAATACCATCACCCTCCTGAAAACCCTTGTCAACATTGCACAAGGGTTGTGGTCGTGCGGGTCACACCATCCAAACCTACCGTACCCTTCAGCGATTGAACCGCAGTCAACCTCCAACCCAAACCCAAAATCAAATGGTGGGCCAAGCCCAACAACCCTTACTTCTACCACCTACACAACTCGCAGCCCAACCTTACTACCAACCCAACTACCCCATGATGCAACCCATGCGAGCCTGTTTCAATTGTGGGGACCCAAACCACTTTAGGAACACTTGTCCACGCCTGGTGAACATTATCCATGCCCAAGCTCAAGCAAACCCGGTAAACCAAGCTAACCAAGCTCCTCCACCTGCTAGAGGAAGGGCTTTCAATATCAACGCTAACCAAGCCAGGGCTGACAACAATGTGGTCCACGGTACGTTTCTCATCAATGGTAGTTATGCATCCATATTATTCGATACTGGTGCGGATAAGAGCTTTGTGTCCTTAGAATTCGAATCTATCCTCGACCAACCTCGTGTTAATCTCATTGAATCTCTAACGGTGGAAGTTGCTGATGGAAAACCCACTTCATTAAATTCTATTATACGCGATTGTACTCTCACCCTAAATGATCACGATTTCCCAATTGATCTCATTCCTATGAAATTGGGAAGTTTCGATGTTATCATCGGCATGGACTAGCTCAGCCAACATCACGCTGAGGTGGTGTGCCACGAAAAATTCATTCGTATTCCTCTCGCTGACGGTCATACACTACGTATCTTTGGGGAAACCCCTTCGAAAGGACTCAAATTGATGTCCTGCCTTCAAGGCTGAAGTTATCTTTGCAAGAACTACGTCACATTTCTAGCTCACGTCGTCAAGACGGGAGGCAAGGAGAGGAAGCTCGAAGATATTCCAATTGTGAAAGAATTCCCGCAAGTTTTTCCCGATGACGTTTCAGGACTTCCTCCTGTGAGAGAAGTCGAATTTCGAATCGATCTTGTGCCTGGCGCTACCCCGGTCGCAAAATCTCCTTATAGGTTAGCCCCATCCGAGATGCAAGAATTGGCCAGTCAACTGCAAGAGTTGACTGACAAAGGATTCATACGTCCTAGCTCATCGCCTTGGGGTGCGCCCGTTCTTTTTGTGAAGAAGAAAGATGGAACGTTTCGCATGTGCATTGATTATAGAGAACTCAACAAGTTGACGGTTAAGAATCGCTACCCACTGCCTCGCATTGATGACCTTCTAGACCAACTTCAAGGCGCCACCTGTTTTTCCAAAATCGACCTTCGTTCTGGTTATCATCAGCTTAGAGTGCGCGAAGAAGATATCCCAAAAACCGCCTTCCGAACTCGCTATGGTCATTACGAGTTCATGGTTATGCCCTTCGGTTTAACCAACGCCCCCGCTGTCTTCATGGATTTAATGAATAGGGTATGCAAACCCTACCTCGACCGTTTCGTCATAGTCTTCATCGACGACATTCTTATCTACTCCAAGTCAAAATCCGATCATGAGCGACACCTTCGACTAATTCTTACACTCTTAATGACTGAAAGGCTTTACGCTAAGTTCTCAAAATGCGAATTCTGGTTAGGAGAAGTACAATTCCTTGGTCATGTCGTCAATGACAAAGGGATTCATGTCGATCCTTCAAAAATCAAGGCAGTACAGGAATGGCAAGCGCCACGTACCCCTACCGAAGTTAGGTCATTTCTTGGCTTGGCTGGTTACTACCGACGCTTCATTGCCAATTTTTCCCGTATCACCGTCCCGCTCATGGCCCTGACTCACAAAGGAAAACCCTTCATTTGGGGACCTAAGCAAGAGGAGGCCTTCCAAACTTTAAAGCAAAGGCTTTGTGACGCACCTATCCTTACACTCCCTGAGGGTTGCGATGACTTTGTGGTTTATTGCGACGCATCAGGGCAAGGATTAGGCTGTGTGTTGATGCAAAGAGGAAAAGTGATAGCCTATGCCTCTAGGCAACTCAAAGTTCATGAGAAGAATTACACCACCCACGACCTGGAACTTGGAGCCGTCGTGTTCGCTCTCAAGATATGGAGACATTACCTCTACGGTACCAAGTGTGAAATATACACTGACCACAGGAGTCTCCAACATATCCTCAACCAGAAAGAGTTGAATATGAGGTAACGGAGATGGGTCGAACTTCTTAACGATTACGACTGCGAAATTCGGTACCATCCTGGCAAGGCGAACGTGGTGGCCGATGCACTCAGTCGAAAAGGATATGCGAACTCTATTCGTCTTCTATGTTCGCAAATCATAACCGACATCAAAGATCGAATCCGGGCAGCTCAACATATCTCTGTATCTCTGTAACGGAAAATGACGTACGCGATGAGCTGTCATGTAGAGCTGAACTCAAAATTGAAACCAAATCAGACGGTATTCTATATTATTTAAACCGCATATGGATTCCCGATCGCGACAACCTTCGTGATTTCCTCATGAAAGAGGCACACAAAACCCGATACTCTGTACACCCACGAGCCGATAAGATGTATCAAGACCTACGATACACCTACTGGTGGCCTGGCATGAAAAAGGATATCGCTATTTTTGTTTCCAAGTGCCTTACATGTTCCAAAGTGAAAGCGGAACATCAAAGACCTTCAGGACTCCTAGTCCAACCCGAAATACCTATATGGAAGTGGGAAAACATAACCATGGACTTCATTACCGGGTTACCTCGCACCTCCAGTGGGTATGACACCATATGGGTAATAATCGATCGTCTTACAAAATCATCTCACTTCATTCCGATTCGCGAGGACTTCAAGAACGAGAAGTTAGCTCGTATCTACATCAGCGAGATCGTAAGCCGTCATGGTGTACCGTTAAGCATCATTTCAGACCGCGATGGTCGTTTCACTTCACGAACATGGTGAGCCGTACAAACCGCTTTGGGTACACGGTTAGACCTCAGTACTGCCTTTCACCCTCAAACTGATGGCCAATCTGAACGCACCATCCAAACCCTTGAAGACATGCTACGAGCATGTGTCATAGACTTCAAAGGGAACTGGGACACTCATCTACCGTTAGTCAAGTTTCCGTACAACAATAGCTATCATTCAAGTATCGGCATGGCTCCTTTCGAAGCTTTATATGGTCGTAAATGCCGATCTCCAGTATGTTGGCACGAAATTGGTGAAGCGCAAATCACAGGACCTGAATTGACTCAAGAAACAACCGACAAAATCATTCAAATACGAAACAATCTTCTAGCAGCTCAAAGTCGTCAAAAGAGTTATGCTGAAAAACGACGAAAGCCCTTGGAGTTTGACATTGGTGATCAAATACTTTTAAAAGTATCACCGTGGAAGAGAGTGGTTCGTTTTGGCCAGAAGGGCAAGCTAGCACCACGCTACGTAGGACCTTTCAAGATACTCGAAAGAGTAGGTCCTGTAGCATACAAGCTTGACCTACCAGAAGAGCTTAACAGAATTCATCCCACGTTCCACGTATCAAACTTGAAAAAGTGCCTCGCCGACGAAAACCTCCATATCCCTTTAGAAGACATTCAAGTCGATGAATCAATGCACTTCGTTGAAAGACCAGTGGAAATCATGGATTTCGGTGAGAAGCGTTTAAGGTGAAGTCGCATTCCGATTGTCAGGGTGCGTTGGGAGTCAAAACGAGGACCCGAGTTTACTTGGGAACGTGAAGACTCAATGCGCGAAAAGTACCCGCATCTTTTTCCAGTTACAACTACTACTTATATTTCGGGACGAAATTTCTAAAAGTAGGGGATACTGTAACATTTGTACAAATCGGGTTTCGAAAGCCCGCCCCAAATTATCAATCAAAGTGCATTTATTCTTGTCATTCGGTTATTTTCATTATTGCTTAAGAATTTCTTATATAAAATAATTAATGTTTTAAATAAGCTAAATAAAATAATATAATAAATAATCAATTATATAATAAATATTTAATTCTTAATAGATAATTAAAAAGTGTAATAAAAAAATAGGTGAACCGGGAATCGAACCCGGGTCGCCCAGTTGCCCACACACCACCAACACCATTGGACAACACACACACATTGTAACAAATCTCGCGCACCATCACTTATATTCACGAGCGGGAAAACCTGCAAATCATCGCCAAATCACCACGCGCCTTTCCTTTTCTGTTTAAACCTTCCGACAACTGGCGCCGAGTTATTCTTAGCAACTTCAATCGAGTAGCTGTCATTCCCGCAAGTGATTGACAATCTTAGCACGCGGTTTTCCTAAAACCGAGCCCAAGCCCAACTCTATAAATACTGAATGCAGCCCCCCATCCAAATTCGCTCAGTCTTCAATTTGTTTTTCCTCCACTCTATAACTTTCCCCTCTGTTCGTCGGAAGCCCGGTTCGCCGGAATACAGCAGGAGCCGAAATCAGTCACCGCCGATTAAATCAATTCGGTAAAAGTTCTTGATACTTTGATATAATATTATCTTAATTATCTTATATAAATCATTTAAGGGAATTTGGAGACTGGTTTTTAGGCGGGTGGATGTTCTGGGTAAAAGAATTTGAATGAAGGAGACGAAGTGGGTTACGGGTTATATGTAATTAAAATTCAAGATTTAAACGGGTTAGACACACAGTCCAGTGGTGGACTGTGTGCAAGCACAATATACACGTCCCTGGTTCGAATCCGGCTCATGACCACATAAATACACATAACCGTTTTTATTTTGGATAAAATATATCAGTGGCAGTATGTATACAAATGTAATTAAAATCGGGTTTTTAATTGGGTTAGACACACAGTCCAGTGGTGGACTGTGTGCCTAATTAACACGCATGTCCGAGTTCGAGCCTAGTGCAACACCGGTTTTCCTGAAATAAAATGCTCCTTTTTAAACAAGCCTAATCAGATTCGTTTCAGTATGTATATAAATATAAAAGAAATTCAGCTTATTATGGGTTAGACACCCAGCCCAGTTGGTTGGGCTGGGTGCAAGTTGTTGGTCTGATCGCGGGTTCGAGACTCGTAACCCTCCCCGATTCAATAATTAAAATTCTTTTTTAAAATTTAATAATTTCTGGATAAAGTTAATTAGTGCATAAATATAATTAAAATAGAGAACCCAACGGGTTAGACACGTAGCTCAGTTGGAAGAGAAGCGTGCACGCAACCGAGAGGTTACGAGTTCGAGTCCCACCGCACGTTACCAATATCATGCATGAATCGGTCAGACCCCCCCTTGTCAGGTCTGACAAGTTTTTATTAATTATTATTTTATCTTATATTATTTTTACATATATATATTTTGCTTAAAAACTAATTAAAAACACTTAAAGACACGGTTTTGTAGTTTTAAAAAATCTCAAACAATATCATAAAAATAACCTAAAAATCGAACAAAAAGTATTAAGTCAAGATATTAATTTTGTTATATTTATCGAATTACCGCATTATTATTTTAGGTTAGTATTCTTTCGTCGGTCAAATTCTCAACTCGTGCGCATCCATAATCAAGCAGAGACCGCAACCACTTTGAGTGAATCTCTACAAATTCCCCGTTTTAATCACGTTTTGGGGTGTATCATGTGTCGCACCATTCCTTTATTTTATTTAAACACTTGTGCTTATATCATTTTGTGATCAAATGTGAATTGGTTGTTGTGTGGTTTATATGTGGATTAAATTTATCATTTCAGTGAACTCATTTCATTAGGCCCATCAGTTCCTCGTGGGATACGGGTTGAGCATCAGGTGCCTCATTAGATCGTCTCCGTTTGATTGAGCCTTGATCTCAGATACATCATCATTCATGTCATATATTCATTCAATGTGGTTTGTGATTGGTTACATATATATTTGCTCACATGTGACATATGTACTGATTTTCTTTAATAAACAAAACAAACAATTATTTAAAATGTTTTATCAAGGTTCACTCGCCAACTTTTGTTGACCCAAAATCTCCCATGTTTTTCACATGATACAGGTGATCCAGTTGAGGAAAGAAACACTTAGGATGGCCTAGAAGAATAAACAAGGTATTGCGTTGGGCCCAAGGAAGGAAAGAATTAAAGGATTTGCACACAAGTTAGAAGAAGATGCGATGGGGATTAAGACAAAGTATGGCCGAATCTGGGTACCATGGCGTTGTGATGTAAAAGAGTTACTCTTTGAGGAAGCTCATTAGTCACGATACTCGATTCACCCAGGAGCCACGAAAATGTATCGGGATTTAAGAAAGAATTATTGGTGGCCAGGAATGAAGCGTGATATAGTTAAGTACGTCGCGAAATGTTTGACATGCTCTCAAGTAAAAGCAGAACATCAGAAACCTTACGGGAAGTTGCAACCCTTGGAAATCCCAGTGTGGAAGTGGGAGAACGTGACCATGGACCTCGTAACTAAGCTTCCGAAAACAAGGAATGGGCATGATGCAATATGGGTCATTGTCGATCGCCTCACTAAAAGTGCCCATTTTCTACCTATTCGGGAAACATATTCTTCAGAAAAGATGGCGGAAATATTTGTGAATGAAATTATATCCCGTCACGGAGTGCCCGTATCCATTGTGTCTGACCGGGATACGCGATTTACTTCCCGTTATTGGCAAAAGTTTCATGAAAGTATGGGTACTAAATTGCACTTAAGTACCGCTTATCATCCTCAAACGGATGGTCAATCAGAAAGGACCATCCAAACGCTTGTGGATACGTTAAGGGCATGCGTTATAGATTTTGGAAGAAATTGGGATGAACATCTACCATTAGTGGAATTCTGATACAACAACAGCTATCACCATAGTATCCAAATGGCACCTTATGAGATGTTGTACGGACGAAAATGTAGAACTCCTGTGTGTTGGGGAGATGTTGGGCAAAGGGAGTTTGCACCGAAAGATGTGGTAGATAAAACAAATGAAAAGATTGACCTCGTACGGGCTCGTTTGAAGGCGGCGCAAGACTGGAAGAAATCATACGTGGACAATAGAAGGCGTCCTATTGAATTTCAAGTTGGAGACCACGTTTTTCTGAAAGTCTCCCCATGGAAGGGAATAATCTGTTTTCCAAACGGGGAAAGTTGGGACCACGTTATATAGGACCTTTCAAGGTCCTAGCACGGGTCGGTATAGTAGTTTACCGGATTGAATTGCCCCCTTCGTTAAATGGAATACACAACATGTTTCACGTGTCACAATTGAGAAAATGCCTTGCAGACGAAACAACACATGTATTTTTAGATGATGTTGAGTTAGACGAACAAATTAATTTCATTGAGAAACCGATAGCCATTATAGACTACAAGGTAAAGTATCTACGCAACAAAGCTATTAAGCAAGTGTTGGTACAATGGCAACATAGAAAGGGATCTGACCTTACTTGGGAGTTAGAGGATGAAATGCGTGAACATTAACCGTCATTATTTGGTACACACTTAGATTTCGGGGATGAAACCTTCTTTAAGGGGGGTAGATTTGTATCGATCAAGCAGGAGGAGAAAGAGGGGAAAACCCTTGTTCTACACAAATTAGCAAAATTTTTAAGGAATTGGAGTTATAATTGATGCATGTCCTTGGTTTCTTGATCATCTAAGCATACTAAACTATAAGGTAACTGGAATTTTATCTTTTGATGATCTTGTATGAAGTGGGTTCAAACAAAACAACAAATTTATGAGAAATTGGTATAAGTATGAATTAGAAGCATCACGTAGGACAGGAATTATGCTTGAATTCAACTAAATCGATGTTTTGAGTGAAAACTCACTTGAAGTAGGAGCATTGTGTAGAGTAATGATGAATTATGTGCAAAATTTGTGTAGTGGTTATGTATAATGTTGCTTATAATGAATATTGGAATGATGAAACTGAATTTGAATGAGAATTGTATGAGATTAGTTAAATATGATAATCTTGATATGTATTGGTAGGAATATGCATATGATACTTGTACTTTGTGCTTTGCTAGTGGTATGCACTCTAGGTGTTTGATCAAATGCTTGGGTATTGGTTTTAAGTAATAAAGATCAATTCATATGCATATGATGGTAATTGACTTAAAATAAGTAAATGTTGAGTTGTTAGCTCACTATGTTAGTATAAATGTGAAGATGAGAGCATGAGAATTGAAAGAATGTTGAATGCGATATTGTAGGTGTAAAGGAAGAAGATACAAGTCAATCTGGTTTGCAAGCAACGCAAAGTAAAGGTAAGTTCACTTGAACTTCGTTTCGTATTAGCAGTAAGTTCACTTGAACTTCGTTTCGTATTAGCACTAGTTGTTAATTAGAGTTATGTATGGTAATGCAAAATGATGAACCTACAGGAATTTGTTATATGATAGTATTGAAACGTATGTGCATTAACCCATTGTAAATGGGTTAGAATTAAGGTGATAGAATTACGAATATGACGACTCGTAGAAAAACATGTCAATAAGAATGAAATGTTCGTTGCATGAACCCGTACGATCGGGTCGGATGAATGGTGCAAATGAGTTATAAGAATGTAAAATTACGATTTCGTTGTAGGCGAAATTGTTATAAGTATGGAATGTAAGTAGAAAGAATGCTTCAATATCATGATCTTGATTACGGGTCAAATAAGGGATTAAAGGATGGATGAAGTTTTATGATAACAAGTTTGTCACACCCCGACCCGCAGCGGATAAGGTGATCGGGGCATGATTGGGTTATCATCAAAGCTCATGACATTTATTAAATGTTTCATATTCATTAATACAAATTAAATGAAAGTTTACAATGATTGCTACAACATGATCTAACTAACAACCTAACTCCTTTGTTCTCTTCTAAGGCAATCCTATGCTATCCTTGCTTCAACCTGTTCACCTGTATCATGTGTAAAAAGGTTTTTTGGATCAACATAATGTTGGCGAGTGAATCCTATGGAAAACATTTGAACAATTTATTTAAATTGATTATGAAAAATGTGCACAACCAAACATGAGTAAAATTAGATGTAACTTGATCAATAATCATAAGATGTTAAATGAAAACACTCATGAACAATATTGGAACAATTAAAGGCACGCGATGCTCAACTCGTCTCTCACGAGGAACTGAGGGGCCTGATGAATGAATTGCATAAACATGATAATATGAATAACACAACTACAAACAATATAAACTCAATGAAAACACACATGAACAATAATGAATTTGAATTGAAGCACGCGATGTTCTACTCGTTTCCCACGAGGAACTGATGGGCTTATTGTATGAGTTTCATGTAATTTGACAAACGGAAAATAAATCACAACAATAAATCAATCTAAGATTAAGTCATGATGTGGTATGGCACAAGTTTAAATAAATAAATTAATTAATTCATAACACATGACACACCCCAAAACGTGTAATTTAAAAAGGGGGAATTGTAAGATTCACTCACAGTGGGTGCGTTCGGTTGATGATGATGATTGCACGCGAAGTGGTTTTAACCACGAGTGAGATTTAACCTAGATAAATCGCATTATGGTTTGGTGAGTAAACGGATTTTATTAAACTATTTTAGTAGGATTGTTGGGTGTATTTTTGTGAGTTTGAAACTATTTTCTAATCTTAAAAATGTTATTTTTAAGTATTTATAATTGATTTTTAATTAAAATAATTAAATAAAAATAAATAAAAAAATTATTATTTTTCTGACCGTTGACCGGCCGGTTGACCGTTGACCTGACCGTTGACCGGTTCGTTGACAGTTTATTGTGCGCTGAGTGAGGCTCGAACCCGAGACCTCTCGTACGCGTGCACGCAGCTCTACCAACTGAGCTACGTGTCTAACCCGTTATATATCCGATTTTAATTATATATATACACTAATTAGATTAAACCGAAAATCATTTTTATTTTAAAAACAATTTAATCGAAACGGTCATGCACACCACAGGTCTCGAACCCGGGACCTGTGGGTTAATATAACACACAGTCCACCGCTGGACTGTGTGTTCAACATGTTATATAACTTGATTTTTATTATACTTAAAGACAATTTAGTTATTTCCTTTTCTGCCTTATTTAAAAAGAAAAGATAATTGTCCGAGTCGGTGCCGAAGACCGGACTCGAACTCGTGACCAGTGATATAAACAAACGCACAGTCCACCGCTGGACTGTGTGTCTAACTTGGTTATTATTCTGGTTATCAATATACTTAACATATAACTAAGGCGATCCGGTTCAGTTAAACAAAAACTTGATTTTTATTAAGGCAACGTGTGTGAAACGGGAATCGAACTCGAGACGTTTTGCGTTTTATATGTGCACACAGTCCACCGCTGGACTGTGTGTCTAACCCGATTAATTTCATGATTTTAATTAAACTTATATGATAACAAGTCTTCATCTTCTTCACTGAACGAATAACCAGAAATCGGGTCTGACTGGTTCGAGCTTTTGATCAAGTTTCATTAGTGTTTTACAGTTTATTTCGGTAAAATAAAAGTGAAAAAGGAAAAGAAACTGAGCGGAGATTATACCGACTGGATCCTCTGTTTTCCGGCAGAACTCCGGCGACAGAATCCAACTCCGGCTACGGGTGTCTGGCAGCAACAAGTCTCCGGAAATCTTGGAAAGAGTATTGGTAACTCCGGTAAAGGTTTAGGGGATTCAGTGAAGTTCAGAAATAAGAAAGTCGGTTTTCCGGCGATGAGCAGGGAACTTCCGGCGAGAAAAATTACGCCGTGAAAAGATGTGATTTTTTAGCGAAAAGGTTTGCAGACGATTGTGGGTCAATTTATAGAAGAAACAAGATGTATTTGGTCTGGTTTTGGGCTGGGTTCATCAATTCAAGTTTTCCGGCGGTTTTGAATTTGGTCGCGGACTTCAAACATCGGTTATAACCGATATGTGATTAAAGGTTTACGTTATAACGTAAATCGTAGTTAAGATTCGCGGAAATTCCGGGATTCCGACGACTGAAACGATTTGGGCGCCGGTTTTGAATTCGTAAAGTCACTATATCAATTAACTGATTCTAATATTCATCAAACATAACAAGCGGCGCAGTGGTTTGTGTGTGAGGTGTTAAGTCACTTAGTGACTCGGTACAGACCCGGGTTCGAAACCCGGCAGATGTATTTAATTTTTATTTTGCGATTTTTGACAGTTTTTCAAAAACTAAATATATATTCGCGTATAATAATTGATTACGGATCGTTTAAAAAATGTTTTGGACATTTAATTCGAAACGAAAATTTTGACTGACTGTTCGGTTGATAAACGGAGCGGGTTTGGTAAATCCGTTTTTTGACGGATGTTACAGTATCCCCTGCTTTTTAGAAATTTCGTCCCGAAATTTGAATAATGATATATTTTGACTAAAAAGGATGATGACGTTTTGTTTGACAGTTGTATGCTCAGAAAAATGAAGGTTTAAGTTTTTGTTCGAGGCGGTAACGTTCCTTGTAAAGGTTAAGTACTCTATTCAGGAATCGCTTTTTGTTGCCTACTGTATGAATATTGATAATCAGGAAATGATTCTCTAAAAATGATATCATACATAAGAGTTTAGATACGTTTGGGAAAAATATGGTTATATCCTAAGGCAAAACTTCTAACACTACAATCTACATGGAACATAAATAAAAACACAACAGCTGATATCCAAACATGAATGAACACATCAGCAAATATTTGAACGTGAATAAACATAACAGCAAATATTCGAACATGAATGAACACATCGGCAAATATTTGAACATGCATAAACACAACAGCAAGTATTTGAACATGAATAAACACAACAGCAAAAATTCGAACATGAATAGACACATCAGCGAATGAATAAACACAATAGCCAATATTCGAACATGAATAGACACATCAGCGAATATTTGAACATGAATAAACACAACAGCAAATATTTGAATCCACATTCTGATAACATATATGTTTGAATGATGAAAGTTCCTCTCTCGTTTGTTATGATGGAGAGGTTAATTTATGTAGAAATGGAACACAATCCAATCTCTTTAAATAACATGATGATATAAATGTATCACAAATTCCAACCAAGGCAATAATAAATCCTACATGGAACTTCTCATAACCGTCTGATAATGCCTCTGATCCTTTGGCAAGAATACTTATATATAGGAAGTACCAGCGGCGTATCCACCATATTCTTGTCAAATTTTCATTGATTTTAACAGTGAATTATGATTAGTCCTATAACTCTACAATCAATACAACAAACATAAATTACTGAAATGAAACATATCTGTGCGATCAAGGCTCAATCGAACGGAGCCGATCGTATTGCATGTACTGAAAATGAAATTGTGTGCTCAAGGCTCAATCAAACGGAGCCGAACATATTGAATGTACTGAAATTGAAATTGTGTGCTCAAGGCTCAATCAAACGGAGCCGAACATATTGAATGTACTGTAATTGAAATTGTGTGCTCAAGGCTCAATCAAACGGAGCCGAACATATTGCATGTCCTGAATATGAATAACTTAACCACACAAACAGCCTATGCATGGAACCTCTCATAACCGCCTGATAATGCCTCCGATCATTTGACAAGAATACTTATATATAGGAAGTACCATCGGCGTATCCACCATATCCTTGTCAAATTTTCATTGACTTTATCCGCAAGTTATGGTTAGTTCGATGCGACTCTACTACAAACACCACAACCACAAGATACTGATAATGAAATTGTATGTGTGCTCAAGGCTCAATCAAACGGAGCCGAGCGTATTGCATGAACTTGAAATGTGAATAAATCTGTGTACTCAAGGCTCAATCAAACGGAGCCGAGCATATTGCATGAACTGGAAATGAGAATAAATCTGTGTACTCAAGGCTCAATCCAACGGAGCCGAGCATATTGCATGAACTGGAAATGAGAATAAATCTGTGTACTCAAGGCTCAATCAAACGGAGCCGAGCATATTGCATGTACTGAAATGAGAATAAATATTACGTAACCGATCAAGGCTCAACAAACGGAGCCGATCGTGCGGGCACACCCTGATCAACCCATAATAAAATGGGGATCAAACTCAACCTCGATGGATGGGGAGCTGCGGCCTCGGCAAAATCGTATACTGAAAACAATATATAATATATAATATCCAATGATTTCTCTAACAGTCTACACATGTGATAAAGAAAGACTAAACAATAGGAGTTGAATCTGGATCTTCGGCGAACAGGACTAGCTGAGTATCTTCGTTTGGGCCGTCATTATCTTCGACAGGGTTGGCGTTGATATTGAAGACTCTTCCTCTTGCTGGCGGCATAGTGGTTGGGTTTTCTTGGTTTACTTGGTTAACTGGGTTTGATTGGGCTTGAGTGTTGATAACGTTTACCAATTGAGGGCATGTGTTTCTAAAGTGGGTAGGGTCGCCACAATTGAAGCAAGCTCGAGCATATGGGAACATGGGGTGTTGGGGTTGGTGATAAGTTTGGGCCATGTTTTGTGTAGGGGAAAAGGTTTGGTCTTGAAAGGTACGACAAACATTGCTCAAATGACCATAACGTCCACAAGTTGTACATAGCCGGCAAGGTAAAGTAAGGGGATGGTGATAAAAACAGTGGTTGCATCGAGGATGAGGTCCAAGATATGGTTTCTTATTTGGGTAAGCTGAGTTGGGTGCCTCTTGGGTGATTGGGACAGCTCGGATGGGTATAGCGTGAAAAACGGGTTGATTTCGTTGGGTCGCAGCGAAAAGTCGCCTGACTCTTCTTTTCTTAGGTTTGGGTTGAGAAGGGGATTCGGGTTGAGAAGGGGATTCGGGGGTTTCAGTCGATTCTTTATCCTTCTTCTTCTCCTCCTTGAAGTCTTTGTTTCGGATTCGGTTCTCGGTGAGCTCTGTTGCTAGCTCCATTGCTGCTTCCAAAGTTGCAGGCTTGGTACTTATCACAGGGTCTTGAATCTTTGACGGAAGACCACGAATGTAGTGCTCGATCAAACGGTAGAGGGGAGTAAACATGTTGGGAACCATTTGATGTAATTCAAGGAACCTTTTGTTGTAGGTGGTGTGGTCTCCTTCCACTTGCTTCAATGAGTAAAATTCATCTTCTAGCTTCTTGATTTCGCTCCTTGGACAAAATCGTCTGGTCATGATTTCCTTCAATTCATTCCAAGTTAGGGACATAGCATCTTCAACACCTCGTTTTGCCTTCTCTGTGTTCCACCAAGTAAGTGCTATCCCATATAGTCGACCGGTAGCATAACGCACTTTGCGATCATCAGGGCAATCGCAATTTAGAAAAGTATTCTCCATTTCTTCAACCCAATGGAGGAGTGCGGTGACACCTTCAGTCCCTTTATATTTCGGAGGGTCGCATGATTTGAAATGCTTGTAGGTGCATTTAGTGGTATTTGGGGAAGAGTTGAAAATGTTTTGGTTTGCTTGATTGACAGGATTATTGGTAAGTGCTTGTTGAACTTGGATTACAATATTGGGTATTACAGCAGCCATTTGTTGAGCAATTAAGGTAGCCATGCGTTCGCGGGCTTTTCCTGCTCTCATCTTCCTACGGGCGAGGTTAGAAGACATCTACAATGAATACATGAAAAGGGTATGAGTTGGATGCTTTTGAGATCATGGGTCACATTAGGGATGAACATTCATAAAATAATCATACAAAAAATACCACATCCATAGGATGTCTTTGGCTTTGCTCGCTGTTAGGCCCGTCATGCCGCCATACTTTACCTTATGTAATCATGTGGGCCCCCATGAATTACCGGTTTTTCATATGGTTCGCACGGTTTCTGCCTGGTTGCGTACACAAAACCCGGTGAAAATCGAGAAATATGTATACAACGTGTGATGTTTGGAATGTGTCCAGGTGTAGACACGGTGACACCTCAAAGTAGGGTTAGTTCGAACGACGTTTGGTGTGGCATGCTTTGGCCTAATAGGTCCTTCGTACTCTCATCGTTGGTCCCCAGGTAGGCAAACTGGTCCGTTATATTGGATTTATACGAATGCCAGCCTAGACAGGACGTTCCGACTACCGGTACTTGTACCCTTCCAGTTACTACATGCCCGTCGCAGAACTTACTTTGATGAGAATTGAAAATTGCATAAAATCTTTGGATAACGAGAGTATGAAAATAAATTGAACACATGAACATCGATATATGTATAATGAATATGTATATATGTATAATGAACATGTATATGAGCATGTATGTTTGACTGAAATGTAAACAAATATGAAACAAATAAATATCACAAGTTTGTATGTAACCACTTAATCAATTTAATATTTCAGGCAGACTATAGTATAGGCTCTAAGGGTCTAATAACCTATCCTATATCCCTATAGTCATGGCTCTGATACCAATCTGTCACACCCCGACCCGCAGCGGATAAGGTGATCGGGGCATGATTGGGTTATCATCAAAGCTCATGACATTTATTAAATGTTTCATATTCATTAATACAAATTAAATGAAAGTTTACAATGATTGCTACAACATGATCTAACTAACAACCTAACTCCTTTGTTCTCTTCTAAGGCAATCCTATGCTATCCTTGCTTCAACCTGTTCACCTGTATCATGTGTAAAAAGGTTTTTTGGATCAACATAATGTTGGCGAGTGAATCCTATGGAAAACATTTGAACAATTTATTTAAATTGATTATGAAAAATGTGCACAACCAAACATGAGTAAAATTAGATGTAACTTGATCAATAATCATAAGATGTTAAATGAAAACACTCATGAACAATATTGGAACAATTAAAGGCACGCGATGCTCAACTCGTCTCTCACGAGGAACTGAGGGGCCTGATGAATGAATTGCATAAACATGATAATATGAATAACACAACTACAAACAATATAAACTCAATGAAAACACACATGAACAATAATGAATTTGAATTGAAGCACGCGATGTTCTACTCGTTTCCCACGAGGAACTGATGGGCTTATTGTATGAGTTTCATGTAATTTGACAAACGGAAAATAAATCACAACAATAAATCAATCTAAGATTAAGTCATGATGTGGTATGGCACAAGTTTAAATAAATAAATTAATTAATTCATAACACATGACACACCCCAAAACGTGTAATTTAAAAAGGGGGAATTGTAAGATTCACTCACAGTGGGTGCGTTCGGTTGATGATGATGATTGCACGCGAAGTGGTTTTAACCACGAGTGAGATTTAACCTAGATAAATCGCATTATGGTTTGGTGAGTAAACGGATTTTATTAAACTATTTTAGTAGGATTGTTGGGTGTATTTTTGTGAGTTTGAAACTATTTTCTAATCTTAAAAATGTTATTTTTAAGTATTTATAATTGATTTTTAATTAAAATAATTAAATAAAAATAAATAAAAAAATTATTATTTTTCTGACCGTTGACCGGCCGGTTGACCGTTGACCTGACCGTTGACCGGTTCGTTGACAGTTTATTGTGCGCTGAGTGAGGCTCGAACCCGAGACCTCTCGTACGCGTGCACGCAGCTCTACCAACTGAGCTACGTGTCTAACCCGTTATATATCCGATTTTAATTATATATATACACTAATTAGATTAAACCGAAAATCATTTTTATTTTAAAAACAATTTAATCGAAACGGTCATGCACACCACAGGTCTCGAACCCGGGACCTGTGGGTTAATATAACACACAGTCCACCGCTGGACTGTGTGTTCAACATGTTATATAACTTGATTTTTATTATACTTAAAGACAATTTAGTTATTTCCTTTTCTGCCTTATTTAAAAAGAAAAGATAATTGTCCGAGTCGGTGCCGAAGACCGGACTCGAACTCGTGACCAGTGATATAAACAAACGCACAGTCCACCGCTGGACTGTGTGTCTAACTTGGTTATTATTCTGGTTATCAATATACTTAACATATAACTAAGGCGATCCGGTTCAGTTAAACAAAAACTTGATTTTTATTAAGGCAACGTGTGTGAAACGGGAATCGAACTCGAGACGTTTTGCGTTTTATATGTGCACACAGTCCACCGCTGGACTGTGTGTCTAACCCGATTAATTTCATGATTTTAATTAAACTTATATGATAACAAGTCTTCATCTTCTTCACTGAACGAATAACCAGAAATCGGGTCTGACTGGTTCGAGCTTTTGATCAAGTTTCATTAGTGTTTTACAGTTTATTTCGGTAAAATAAAAGTGAAAAAGGAAAAGAAACTGAGCGGAGATTATACCGACTGGATCCTCTGTTTTCCGGCAGAACTCCGGCGACAGAATCCAACTCCGGCTACGGGTGTCTGGCAGCAACAAGTCTCCGGAAATCTTGGAAAGAGTATTGGTAACTCCGGTAAAGGTTTAGGGGATTCAGTGAAGTTCAGAAATAAGAAAGTCGGTTTTCCGGCGATGAGCAGGGAACTTCCGGCGAGAAAAATTACGCCGTGAAAAGATGTGATTTTTTAGCGAAAAGGTTTGCAGACGATTGTGGGTCAATTTATAGAAGAAACAAGATGTATTTGGTCTGGTTTTGGGCTGGGTTCATCAATTCAAGTTTTCCGGCGGTTTTGAATTTGGTCGCGGACTTCAAACATCGGTTATAACCGATATGTGATTAAAGGTTTACGTTATAACGTAAATCGTAGTTAAGATTCGCGGAAATTCCGGGATTCCGACGACTGAAACGATTTGGGCGCCGGTTTTGAATTCGTAAAGTCACTATATCAATTAACTGATTCTAATATTCATCAAACATAACAAGCGGCGCAGTGGTTTGTGTGTGAGGTGTTAAGTCACTTAGTGACTCGGTACAGACCCGGGTTCGAAACCCGGCAGATGTATTTAATTTTTATTTTGCGATTTTTGACAGTTTTTCAAAAACTAAATATATATTCGCGTATAATAATTGATTACGGATCGTTTAAAAAATGTTTTGGACATTTAATTCGAAACGAAAATTTTGACTGACTGTTCGGTTGATAAACGGAGCGGGTTTGGTAAATCCGTTTTTTGACGGATGTTACAAAGTTATCTAACAAATGCGTTTGTGTTGTGTATGATAGGTAAATCGCAAATTTGATAACGGCGTACTTGGAATGAACACACACCGCATCGCCTCATTTTCACGCTTCCGTCTCAAGTTTTGATGCCAACGGGTCAAGGAAATACTTTTGGGATGTAACGTCATTCTAAATATACTTATAACTTCGTCTGTAAACTTAAAGTCTAAAAATCGTTACAGTAAATTAGGTTATGCTCCTTAAATTTCTAAAAGTTGTGTTTGATTCGTAAGAATAGGAGGAGCATTTTGGTCAAAGTTTTTACATTATGTTATGAAAGCTTAAATAATAATACAATCTGACCTTATGGTGAAATGGGCGTTACATAATACAATTATATTCATTTTCTTATATTTTTCTTCAATTATAATATTAAAATAATAAAATATAAAAAATATATATTATTATAAAATTAAAATTAATGGTCACCGAACAACTATACATATAATATAATAAAATGACTTTAGAAAAGGAAAAATAAAATATGTTAAAAGTTAAAATCAAATATAATATAAAGTATATAATATTAAAATAATAAAATAATTAAAAACTGGCTGCAATGTTTTAGAAAAGGAACGTCTTTGTTTTATTTATTTTTTTGATGGTGAGAATATTTTTCACTTCTAACCAGGCTGCAACTGACCTGGCTTTTGAATCTTTCCAAAAGGGCATTGAACAAGGATCTCAGGTACATGATTTTTTCAGGTTATTCGGGTTTAAACGTATTTAGTTCGGGTAACTTCCGTTTCATGTCTGGTTTCGGGTAAAAACTACAACCCTAACTATGTCTAATCAACAGAACCATAAGTAGATATCCAAGGCAAGCGAATTAAAAATATTAATTACCAGTATTAATCTATTATACAAAAGTTACAAGGTCAATCCTCATATTCACATTATCAGGTTTGTTTTTTATATTTGATTGTTAATTTTGCATAACAATATTATTAATATAGGGTGGGAGTTGGCTACAATGTATATTTTTCCTACAAAGTATAAAAGTTATAAAATACCATAATCTTAACCATAAAACACATTCAAAATAATAGAGTGAAGATTACTAAAACACCATATTTGTGGGTTTTGTGTTGTGTTTTGGATGATAACGCCTTGATTATCGAATGGGACTAACATTAATGTGTTTTATATTCAGAGTTCTACGATGTTGTGTTTGAAGTTTTTGTTGATTGTTAGGGTTTGGATATTGTGTTTTAGTGATATTCACTCTATTATTTGTGGGCTTTGAGTGTGTTTTATGGCTGAAATTGTGGTGTTTTATAACTTTAAACGCTTTGTAGAAAAAGGGACTTTATAGCCGAAGCCCACCCAATATAAATCAGATGAAGAAGGTGAAGATCATGTTAGTTAACCGCAACAGTAACGCTTTGCACTGAAGATCGGATCTCGAGTGGAAACATCTCACTAGGTACGAGCCAACCCAACGGGCCCCAAGACCACGCAAACCCGGCAATGTATATGCAAATGGCTAAAACTACAAGAATCGAGTACCAACTCTCAAGCTCGCCCGGGTTTCCATTTATCCCAAACTTGTAACCAATCGCTATCGTAATAATATCCTAGAAACATAACATATATTAAGATTATATCATAAGTACTTGCATAACATAATATGACATCAAACATTATATATATGTTTTTACCTGCATAACTAACATTTGAATGCCCCCTTCAAGAAACCAAAACCTTCTTCCAAACTTATCGACCAATGATATCGAAACAAGAGTTGCTAATGAGTTAACGGCGCCACCAGTGATGAGAGCGGAAAAAAACCGCCGCATTGTCTCCAAACCCCATGGTTTTAAACAAAACCAGAGCGTAAAACATGAACGCATTCATGCTAGTTAGCTGTTGAAAGAACTGAATAATAATCGCGAAAAACACTTGTGGCCTATATTTTCTTTTCAAAAGATTCAACCATGGGCTTTCAATCTTTTTAGATTGTTCACTTGCTTTGGGCGAATCCTTAGTTTACAGCATTCGCGACTAGAATCCCGACAGTAATCAAGAGCTGAAACAGCACGTTGCACGCGCCACGCCACTTGTAAGGAGCCACTTCCGAGAGATATAGAGGCACTGACTATAAACATGAAACAAACATATATATAAATATACATTCATTAAGATAAAATTTGTATGCATGCAGAAACATAATGTATGAGTTTATAGTAATTATATCTATAATACATATCATAACAAGATATATATCAAGAATCATTCTACTCATGTAAAGGTTTGTATGATGCACCAGGATAAGCTTTTGTGTTACTAGAAGAGACTACACCACCACCCAGGGGCGGATGTAGCCTATTAAAAGGATTAGCCTCCGTTAGAGGTGTACAAATCGTTTTTTTTATAACTGGTTTTGGTTTTTAACCGAACCGGTTTTTTTACATCAAAAACAAAAACCGGTTTTTCTTATAACCAATTTCGGTTACTAACCGGTTTTTTTAAGTCAAAACAATAACCGGTCCAACCGGTTAGGGTCGGTTTTTAGCCGGTTTATTTAAATAAACCGGTTTTTTACCGGTTTAAACCGGTTTTTTATAACCGGGCTTTCGGTTTTAAAACCGGTTTCGAAGCTCAAGATCCCTAACCGGTCTATAACCGCTAGTTCGGTTCGGTTCGGTTCTAAAACCGGTTATAGAAAAACCGGTTAAAAAAAACCGGTTTCGGTTCTAAAACCGGTTTTTTTGTACACCTCTAGCCTCCGCTACCCCTTGACGCTCCGGCAGTAGTGTAAATTTTGAATTTTTTTTTACGTTTTTTCGATTTTGTTACCCCTATAGAAAGAAACGTTGTCCTTGACATTTTTTGCTAGATCCGCCAGTGTCACCACCAGCCATTGTTGTATAGTAGAATGAACAAGTTATTGCAAACTGTTTATAGGTGACAAATTGTTCTTTTGAGTTTTATACTTGTGATCCAAATTGTTGAAGTTGTATAGAAAATTGTTGAAGTTGTATAGAAGAATGAATAAGAAGTTGGAAACTATTTATAGATGAAAATTGCTAGAGATTTTATACTTGTAATCGAATTGTTAAATTTGAATTAGAAAGTGTATCCTAATCTTATTCGTTACCTCTTGATTGAATAACTTCCTAACGCTCATGGATTTGTTTATTATTAGCAATTTTTAATTAGTTAATAATTAACCAGGAAAATATTTCTTTCATCTCCTTTTATCTATATCGGTATTGCATTTAATTCTATGTATAGATTTCCGCTAGAAGATTTGATTAAAAATAATATAATATTCAAACCTTTAGTACTACACCTAAACCTCATCTTTAAACCATATAAAAGTATTTAGTAAAATAATTGTAATTTCTAAATTATTAAACCGTTATAAACTCTATATTTCTCTATATAATATAATAATAATTATTTTATTATTTTATTAATAAATAAAAATCAAAGTACACATGGCTGAATATCCCTTGTCACTTGTGAACTCTATATTCTTTCTTACTCTTTTTGATTATTTATGGTAAAAAGATAGAAATCTATTTTTATATGCTTTCCAATAGAAAACTAATCCATCAATATATTTAGCATCTTTAAAGTTATTTGTTACAATTATTAGTAACAATATTTTACAGTATTTAAATAAAAATCTTTAATATAGTTTTGCTATACATAAAAAAATCAATTTTTTTTTTAAAAAAGTAGTGTTCTACGTGTAATATGCGTAATTATTTTTTTTTTATGTTGAGTGTTTCTTTTTTTCTTTCTTTTTCATTAAATTGTTTTTTTATACCTTTTGTTTTAATTTTTTAAAGTTTAATTTCTTTGATTAAATATAGAGCTTATTGGTTGTACATTAAGCTTGTTTAGTTGTGTATGGAGTTAGATTCTGTTCAATTCTTTTTATCAACTTATTTGTTGTTATTTAATGATTAATAACTATAACTAGTTGTGTATAAACAAAAAAAAAACACTTTCACAAACGTATATGCCTGTTCATGTTTACTTGGTTAGTTACTTATAAATCAAGGAAACAATATATGTTCTTCAAATTTATAATTAACCAACACTAAAACACATTATTGATATTCTCAAATTTAGTTAGTGATGGTTAAGACTTGATATATAAATATTTATCTACTCAGTTAATATCTAAAATTATAATTAAATGTTTCTTTTAAACGGGTTATTTTATAACATTACTTAAACTAAAAGGGCTAAATGTAAATATTTCATTTAATCTAGAAAACATCAGAATCTTGAGCATGATTATCTTCTTTTCTTTCTCTCACGATGTAACATCTGTGTAAAACGGGTCTCAAAAACCCGCACCATTTCCATTAATCAAGTGTATTATTTCAAATTTTTTTTATTTTGTTTAAAATAGTAAATTTATACATACATAATTAATCTAATGATATAATAAAATAATTAATCAATTTATAATTAATAATATCATATGATTAAATATAGATTTAGCAAATTTAATAAAAAAATTAAAAACACAAAAAAAGGGTAAACCGGGAATCGAACCCGGGTCACCCGAGTAACCGCACAACACAAACACCACCGGGACACACGCACCATTTGGTAAGATTTTGAAATCATCTTATATAAATATACGAAAACGAATGTTTCCAGCAAGTTCAAATCAGCAAAAATAAACCGCCGATTTCGTCCTTGTTTCTGAAATCTGGTAAGCACCAGCTGTCAATCCGCGTTAATCATTTCCGAGTTTGATTCAGTCCATCCTAATTGCAATCACCCAATTCGGTTTCTAAAATTGAAATCGAGCCCCCCCCCCCCCCCTTGTTCAATCTATAAATACTGACCCAATCCCACTATCCAACTCGCTCAATTCTTTCCCCTCTAATCATAAGCTTACTCTGCTCAAACCTGTTTCACCGGAAACCGCAGCCTGTCACCGGAAAACTCACTGCCGACCGGTAACTGATCTTTACTTTCGAATTCAGTTCGTATATTGTTTCATTTCATTTCGGTAACTTCAAAAGTACAGCAAGCAAGTTAATCGAGTTTTGAAACCAAGAACGTATTATGGAATCAATTTAAAATGGAGAAGACGAAGTGGCTTAAGTGTTTTTATGAAATTAAATCCTAAGTTTTAACCGGGTTAGACACACAGTCCAGTGGTGGACTGTGTGCAAACAGATCACTCACGTCCCCGGTTCGAGTCTGGTTCTTGACCGTATAACTGTTATATAACAGTTTTTATTTTTGATGAATTATAACATTTAGCAGTATGTATATAAAGATAATATAAAATCAAGTTTCATTGGGTTAGACACCCAGCCCAGTTGGTTGGGCTGGGTGCATCACATCGCCAAGGTCACGGGTTCGAGCACTGTGGCACGCACCGGTCGGATTACTGAACCCTTTTTGTAAATTTAGTTAAATTATAAATAATCTAAAGTGTGTATAAATATAATTAAAATCCAGAATATGACGGGTTAGACACGTAGCTCAGTTGGAAGAGCTGTGTGCACGTGAACGTGAGGTCCCGGGTTTGACTCTGCATACGCGCATACATGCTCCCATCGAACCGGTCTGACAGGCTTGTCAAACTGACAAGATTTTTATATCATTTTATTTTTTTTATATTAATATTTTAATTCTAAGGTTTTTATTAAAAGAAAAATCAAATAAAAGATTTAAGAATATACATTTTCAAGGGTCTAGAATATCAACACAAGCCACAAAAATAACCTAAAAACCTAAACAAAGGATTTTAACCTAAATATTAATTTAATTTATTTACCGAATTATCGCGTTATTATTTCTAGGTTAGTACTTTCTCGTTGATTAAATTCCCAACTCGTGCGCTCTCCTTACCATTCAAGAATACGCACCCAAGGTGAGTGAATCTCTACAAATTCCCCGTTTTAAATCACGTTTTGGGGTGTATCATGTGTCGTACAATTCCTTTATTTTATTTAAACATTTGTGCTTATATCATCTTGTGACCAAATGTGTAATGGTTGTTGTGTGATTATTATGTGGATTAAATTTATCATTTCAGTGCACTCATTTCATTAGGCCCATCAGTTCCTCGTAGGATACGGGTTGAGCATCAGGTGCCTCAGTAGATCGGCTCCGTTTGATTGAGCCTTGATCTCAAATACATCATCATTTATGTCATATATTCATTCAATGTGGTTTGTGATTGTTTACATATATATTTGCTCACATGTGATTTATGCACGAATTTTCTCTAATAAATAAAACAAGCAATTATTTAAAATGTTTTATCAAGGTTCACTCGCCAACTTTTGTTGACAAAAAATCTCCCCTGTTTTACACATGATACAGGTGATCCAGTTGAGGAAAGAAACACTTGGGATGGCCTAGAAGAATAAACAAGTTATTGCGTTGGAATAAACATTTAGATTTGTTTTTTTTTTTTTTTTGTATTTGTATGAATTTTGTTTATTGGATATTTGAATTTGTAATTTGAATTTAATAAATATGAAACTTCGTAGTAAATATCATGAGCTTTGGTGATAACCCAATTATGCCCCGACTTTTATTCCGCTGCGGGTCGGGATGTGACACACGGAAACATCATAGCTGGATAGCTTCCTAACTGCCGGAAAACATCATATCCCCCTTATTTTTCTCTCTCTTTTTAGTTTGTAGATCATTCAAAGGGTCCTTTCTACCATTATGGAAAGGTGCCTACAAACAAATTTTGAAAAATTTATATTGTTTTAACATATCTAAGGGGGTGCTCGCCACCCCCTGGAGATGCTTTGAATCCGCCCCTGAGTAGAAGTTAGACATTTTTCAAGGAAGAAACCACATGTCCACACTTAAATCTTACTTAAATCTTAGGACAGAAGAACCATAAGTAAACCCCATAATAAGAACACAAAAACATACATCTCATAAAACATAAAATCAAGCAACCAGAAGATACAGATGGCTAGAGATAGCGGCAACAGAAGATACACCTTTTCGATCCTGCATGAAGATGATAAACCAAAAACGATAGCAATAAATAGAACGTGTCAAATGGGTGAAAAAATGACCAGAATCGTATTTTTAAACCATAAAACCTCCTAGGTCAATTTATAAAAAAAAAGAGTATTAGTGAAATAATTATTACATTTTATGGTCAATTTATGCAAGAGCCATGCCAGAGCCACTCTAGAACCAGTCAACGAAAAGTCAACACGGTCAAAGGTACCGATTTCAAATTAGAGTAAGTTCATATATACTTCTAAAAGTTCAAATTTCATGTCATATTTTCCATTCCAAAACTCTGTAAAATTCATATTTACCCACCCACTGTATATATTAAAAAAAATCACTTGTAACAGTTTGTTTTAAACAAATAGAAAAAGAACAGATGGGTTCACCTGGTTAGCCCGAAATCTGTTTAGGTTGTTGTACACCAGACGGGGTAGCCCAAAATCTGCTTAGGCTGTTGTACCACGGGAAACAGACGGGTTCACCTGGGTGGCCCGAAATCTGTTTCAAGGAAAGCGTGATCTTCACGTGCCTTACTCACCATTTTTTTATTTTCTTTGTTTCTTTGTTTCTTTGTAATGTGTTTCTCAGTTTAGTTTTGTTATGTATTTTCATTCTGTCTACTTCAGATTTTGTTTATATCATGTATTCAAAATTTGATTAATAAAATTGTTATTTTAGTTTGTATTGTGAACGGATTCCCTACAAGTTACATCCTGAAATAGAAGTTGAGAACTCCCTAATGTCTGTTACGAATTCGTCAATCATGACAGCTTCTAGTGCCTGATACATGAATGAATACACAAATTTATAAAGAAGAAAGTTTAAACAAAACAACTAAAGCATCAATCTGACGCCAAAGAATTATAAGCGCTATCAAAATAACAACGAAAACAAAACCTTTTTAAATTCAATAGACACTGCATCTCTTCCAGTTGTTCCTAAGGAACGATCAACAACGACTGGAACGTGAGTACCTAGCGCTTCAGTAATCTGCAAGTCATTCATGCAACTTATTATTTTGATTGATGCTAGTTACGGATTAGTGTTACACAACATGACCTTATTCATAATCAAGTTTGAAATAGAAATAATGTTAGTAAAACTGCTAATAAAGTAAAGGAAATCTGAAACTGAAACAAAAGAAACAGTGAACCGGGCTTGTTTTTGACACAATTCCCTTAAACAGATTCGTCGTCTGTTTCTAGGGTACGCCGCTCCGAAGCAGAAACAGTGAACTGGGCATGTTTTTTACTCCAATTTCCAACAAATAACATACGAGGTGGTGAGCCTTTTCCAAAGCGTTTTCAAAATCGCTGTTGTCCCAATTGTTATTATCAACTCAAGAGTGTAATTTGAATTTGAATTTATTTACAAACATAATAATACATAGGCAGTTATATAGCCTTTACAAGGGGAGTAATATCAGCTACAAGATTTCTTTCACTGGCAACAGATGTAAAGTGATGATTTACGAAATCTCTAGAAGAAAGTTTAAGATTTATGGATGAGGATTTCTTTTTCGTTTTAAAAATATTTGTTTTGACTTTTCTTTTCTTTATTTTCTTTTTTATTTTTTTAGGTCAATAAATATTTGTTTTGGTTTTTCTTTTTTTATTATAAGTTTCGATTACTAATTTTATACAATAAATAATATACGTATTTAATCGAATACTTTTATTTTTTTCTTATAACTTTCGTAAGTTAGTTTTTATTTCAAAAAGAAAAAACTAAATACGTGTTTGTGTTAATTTTTTTCTCAATATTTCCATATAAATTATAGAGGTAACTTTGCAGAATAGTAATCAAGTTTCCATTCTGTTTTACTAAATTTTTTTTGACTTTCTAAAGTCACTTAAGTATTATATGTTGTTCTAATCTTGCGTAATTTCCAACAGGAGGTAAGGACCCATTTTTTGTTCATCACCTGACTTGTATAAATCAAATAAACAATCGATTTGATTTGGGAAATGATTCATGAATAGTTAAATGATCGATGAATCAAAAATTGCTTTAAAAGAATTTGAATTTAAGATGAACAGATAGGATTTGCTTTCAAAAAAAACTATTTAATATTTTGAGGAAAATAAGATTTTGAACATGTAGTAGATCAAAAATTTTGATCTATGATTGAAATTGAAATGTATGGGTTTTTTAGGGTTTAAAATTTGTTTTCTAATATAAATGATATTCATAAAAGCTTAAAAAAATAATAAGAAGAAAAAAAAAGTGGTAACCTGGTAATTACACGTTATTAGAATAGTAAATTAAAGTTTCATTACTTTAGAGAGACAAATAAAGTTTGGATGATTTAACTAAAACAATAGACAAACTTGGTTACATTTTTTTTTAACATTTTCCCTAAATTATATTTAAAACGAAGTTGTATTTGAAATAATGGTATATTGACGAACTAAGTTTGTACCGACCAACAACAACGATACCGGTTATCGGTATTCGTTATTATGGTTTTCGACAGATGTAAAAGATGACATTATTTTTTGAGTTATATCATACAACTTTTGTGTAATAAAACTATTGTAAAATTAATATACCGACTCAGTTCATCATTTTTACTGTTATTTTGATACAACTTTTTTTCAAATACAATTTTATTGGAATGTGGAGAAAAAACTTAAATACAAACGCGTATCGCGACTTTAATTTATACGAGTGCTAGTACCGAATCGATACTGATATTATATTTTTCGATCAATGTAAAATAAGTGTTAATATCTTTTTGGAGGTATCATAACTTTATTTTTTTAGGTTTTCTCTTTTGATTATTGTAACGAGTGCTTGTACCATAATGAACCAAATTAATACCGGCCAAATTTCCTCCGCAACGCGCGGCAAATTTTACTAGTTCTATTACAAATATCGATTTCAAAGAATTTTATAGTGCCACTTTGAGAAATCTATGAAAACGAATACGATATACGGTGGCATCGATGTTTAGACAGTGTCTATTTGGTTCTTCACAGTAAAAAACAACTATAGTTAACTAGTTTGAATATAACCTGTATTGAATCGTAAATAAAAATAAGCACTTGCAAATAGTATATTCATAATTTTGTAAAACGCTATATTATTTTGCTACAACAAAAAAATAGTAAACTTTATTGATACATATGTTTGTGATTCTATCACTTATACATTACTATTCACAAATCGATTTTTAAATTAAGACATAAATAAAAAATATGTATGTCGCAATTATATACTTGAAATATTATAAAATCTTAAAAGCTATAAACGTAAAATAAAATACACTTAAAAGGTGATTATAATAATAAAATATAAAATAGTTACTATTGAGGTTCCTTATAATATAACATACAAAACTCGTAGAATTCGTACGTGTTCCCCAGCAGAAAAAAAAGCCTTATCATGGAGACTATACATGTAACTTTTTCTATAAATAATATTAGTTTTTTCCTTATATATTTCTTCTTGTTTAGGTATAAACTAGTAATATAACCCGTGGATGATGTGACATAGTCTATTGTAAATATCGAATAGATTAGTTGATGAGGTATGGTATTTGACCCGGCTTAAGTGGTAGGACATTACTTATCTCATTTTATTATAATATTTATTATTATTGTTTATATACATTATTAATATGTAACTTCAGTCATACGAAGAATATATGTATTTATCTATTACATATTTTTCAGTATTCAACATGTGTAATCACAGATAATTAGTGTATTTCAATGTAAAAGTTGTTTGAACTGTCATATGGTAATAAAAATACGTCTATCTTATAAAGTTTTTTTACAAATTATATGATTATATGCTTTATTCAATCTGCAAACCCCACAAAACTTGTATGTTTTGAATGAAAAAGAAAAATGGTTGCAATTGTAAGGCTATGTATAATGGTATCATTTGTTTTTACTGTCAGGTAGACATCATTTCTCACTTACTTAACAAGTAGAAGCTCAAAATCGAGCCTGAAATATGACTCGTTTAGTTATCGAGCCCTAGCTCGAGCTTCACATACAAAGCTCGTTTAGGCTTGCCCAAACAATTTTATATTATTATTTTTTACACACCTACTATTTAACATTGACGAGCCGAGCTTTTAGCTTATTTAAAATTGTTCTCAAATTACCTCGAGACGAGCCGAACTTAAGCTTTAGAGTTTTACTTTCGAGTTGAGCTTCATCTCAAAATAATAGGCTCGAACAGAGCTCGAGTACTTGACTCGACTCGTTTACACCCTTACCCAAGTTCAAACTCATTTTGAATAACTATAAAATTCAAACTCATTGTGAAGGTAACTATAAAAAGGATAGAAATGGTAGTAGTAGCAGCAGCATACAATGTGCCAAATTTAATTATATTTTATGATAAAAAATATTATATATGCAGCACTATATACTTGCAAAAACATTTACATTTTATTAAATAAATGAATAAATTTACATGTTTTAACCCATTAGTACCCTTTAAATAAACTATGCACTCTTCTCCAGGATATTTCAAGACCTTTCAAATCTTTTGACTCTTTAGTCTGTCACCTTTGTGCTACATTTACTTGTTCAAACTATATAGCAATAACGAGAAGCTTATTCATGTTCTTTACAAAAGGTCCTTTGAACTTTTAGTCCATTTACAGCTCTAATATCATATAATAACAAAATATCTATTTTACACTTATTATAAGGTGCATAAAAACATATACAAACTTGAAAGTTGATTCAACATGAATCCCACAAAACATAAACTCAAGCATCTAGAAAAAAGACCATTGTATCGTTAAAAATTTATCGTTTTATCCCGCCAAATCCGAACACAAAACCACATCGATTCCTAAGACATCAAATAAGACACCATTTTTTCATGGATTGTAAGACATAATTAGATAGACGGCACTATATACATGCAAGCAACAACGCACCGACTTTTGTTCTTGAGGTTCCTTAACATACGGGGTTAAGTCGCAACGTCCAATTTCCCCGCCACAAAATGTCCCGCTGAGTGTTGCACCAGGGAAGTTGTCTAAAAAAGGTGAGCTGTCAATGTTTGGTTGGCCGAAGAACGACTCACCACGGCCACAACACGTGAATAAAAGACCACCAAACACTTCCCTCTTATCACCACCGGTGGTGCTGGTACTACCTTGATTAAATGATTGACTGAATGATCTCATATGGGTGGAGACAGAGGCGACGGAAGATAGAGCAGTGGCGGAATCTGAATGGTAAAAACGGAATGTATCGCCGGTTTTGATGCCTACGTCACCAACAAAAAGATACTCCTGGTTATCCCTGCATGAAGATAATACATAGTAAGAGCCTTAAAGTTGGCAATTTAGAATTTTTATTATTATTAAAGGTTTGCATGGGCTGTGTTTTATTTGTAACAGGTTAAGCAAATAAAATACACAAAAGCTAGCAAAAATGAAAACAGGTCAAATGCGTCAAACAGTCACTCGAGGTGCATTTTTAATGCATAAAACCTCCTAAGTCAGTGTATAAATAAAAAAAGTATATAATTTTGTTATCATATTTATCTACAAATAGAACTCTCATTCAGTCATTTGTCAACTTAATGATTTTTTTTTGTTATTTAATTTATAACTAGTATTACACGGGTAAATAAGCTAGTCATTCAAAAATTCAAAAATTAAAATAAAATTTTGAACAAATAGTGTTTCATGTCAATTTAAATTTACCAAAAAAAGCCTATTTTGACTGGTTACCGACCCGTAACCTCTAAGGGGACCTCTGAGAATCACACATTCACACTTTATAATAGGTTATTTGACTTTTTGGTTTTTAAATAAAAAAATTGATCAATTTTGAGTGTTTGGATGGACTTTCAGACAACGTTTTAAACACCGTTCATACCAGCCGATAATACCGGCCGCCGGCCTCGAGCCTCGAGCCCGGTACGATAAGTGCCGGTTAAACTAGCAAACGGTAAATGTTATGTGCCGACGGTAAATCCGGTAATACCAGTTCAAACCACTGTACCGGTTTTGTTATTCAACAAATTTGATTTTTAAATTTTTAATTTTTAATTTTAATAAAATCCTGATAATTCCAAGATTTACATTCCATATTTTGGTAAAAAGGTGAAAAAACCTAGCAATCATTGATCGCTTGCCGCAAACAGTTACAGGCTTCTCATTGAGGCTACATGTCCATTCTAATGTTGCGTTCCAAGTTCAAATCGAGTACTTTTGGAGTATTTTTTGGATTATTTTTTAATTATGGTTATAAAATCATGTACTTTTAGATTATTTTTTGAGTTGAAGTTGTATTGTTATGGACTTATAGGGTTAATTTGTCAACCTGGTATTACCGCCCGGTACTACCGGTTGAACCATTTCTGAGCCGTATCCGGTACACTTTAAAACCGGTTTTTTAAACATTGTTTTCAGATTATTTTGGGGTAACATAATCGCTTTTCAATATTCAATAGGAGAGTAGCATATTCAAAAAGTGATTTTGCATTTTGAAACAGATTATCATATTATTACGTTTTTCAAATCACAGGTAGTCAAGTTCTGAGTTTCAGATAGAAAATCTGATTACGGGGTGAAATAATCAGTTTTTGAGTTTTCAATAATCAATTTGAGAGAAACCTATTCGTAACTATTTATTGCATTTTAAATCGAATAATCTATATTCAAAAGCGAAATCGTAAACATCACACTAACAAGATACATATACAGATGACATCAACAACTTATAGTATGATAAGTTGACTACGTCAAGTTGTGAACTATCTTAAGTTGACTTATAAGTTATAATTGAAATTGATAATGTATGTGGTTGCTCAAAGAAGGGATGATATTATATAACAAGAAAACTAAATTGCGTCTTACCCGAGAACTTCATGGAACGCAAGAGAAGTGATATATCCGACCTTTTCCTGACCGACAGAGCATTTTCTTTTTTTCGTTACGCCAATGTAGAAAGTAGGAAACTGAATTCGGTCTCCTAGCTGTCATCATTTATGAGCTATTAGATGCATAGGACTATGGAGATAGAAGAAGGGCACATTGCAAGAAAATGTAACATAGCATAGTCATATTTGTATATTCAGAACTTAAAAGAATATAACATTTTCTCTATATACAAAATAATCCAACTTCTAAAAAGACTTCCATTTGAGGGTGTTTTGTAAGTTTATCAGCTTTCATATGCCATGTCAAGATTCAAGACCACACTAGAGCTATGCCAGCAAAAAAGTCAACTTTGTCAAAGTTACTGGCATGTCATCAGTCACATTATTTTGATTTTGTATGGTTGGATCCGTTGAAGAGAGAATACTATATTTCCTATATAGAAATGTGATCAAACAATGTTTCACATATAAGCAAGAGTAAATTGTCATTTCGTCCCTAAGGTTTGGTCACTTTGCGACTTTCATCCAAAGGTTTGGTCACTTTTGCGACTTTCACCCAAAGGTTTGTTTTACCGCATCTGGGTCCTCATGGTTTCAAAATCTTGCCATTTTCGCCCTAGAGATTTGGCAATTTTATTGCGACTTTCGTCCCTCGAGGTTTGGCCCTCAGGGCCAAAAATGACAAGATTTTAAAACCATGAGGACTCAGATGTAGAAAAACAAACCGTTGGATGAAAGTTGCAAAAATGGCCAAACCTCGGGGACGAAAATGACAATTTACTCTGTAAGCAATTTGCCCATAAAAGAATGCCAAATAATGTATAAAAAGGTCTTGATATTCATCGAATAATAAACTAAACTAATTTAAGATAGATACTTCTATAAGTTCAAAAAATTTCATAATGTCATATTTACTATTTAGTGAGACAGACTTATAACTTCTGTTATAAGTAACTGATTTTATTTAATCTATTGTGTAAGAGGTAAATATGATATGTTTAGCATTCTGAAAGGGTAAATATGAAACTTTGAACTTTTAGAAGGATTTATATGAAAGTATCCCTAATATGTTAGTTACAATGAAGCAGCTTGAGTATTAACAAAAGATCGGAATAACGTACTTCATCATAAACTTGATTCAAAACAGTTTCACCATCAATATTCTCACGTGACCCTTCTCTTCTTGCAGTGAGCCAAGTTAAAGAATCACCGTGTTTCTCTCTAACAGATGCTGCTTTGTATGTGGGGCCTACCGGTGACAATCCGCTTGATAATACGGCGTGAAATTGAGTTTCTCCTACACCTGCTCAAAAAATATGAAAAACATTTCATAACTAGATGGAACCAACCGTTAAATGCAACAGATAAAATAAAATTGCTCAATATATATCGAGAAGAAACTAAGAAAGAAACATTAACAATAGAGTAAAATGCCATTTCATCCCTGACGTTTGGCCGTCAGAAAGGTTTGTTTTTCCAAATCTGGATCCAAAAGGTTTAAAATCAACCCATTTTCATCCGGCTCGTTAAACTCCATCCACTTTTCTTCGTTAAGTCAGGGGTATTTCCGTCTGTTTTGCTAACTTAAAGGCAATTCAGTCTTTTTCATTTTTTGTAAAAAGACCGAATACCCCTAAAAATTCCAAATTGCCCTTTAAGTTCACAAAAAGACGAAAATACCCCTGACTTAACGGAAAAAATGAATGGAGTTACGAGCCGGATGAAAATGGCAAGATTTCAAACCTTTTAGATCCAAATGCAGAAAAACAAACCTTTGGACGAAAGTCGCAAAACTGGCCAAACCTCAGGGACGAAATGGCATTTTACTCTTATTATGATAAAATAGCAAAATTACTGATAAAATATGTATCAAAAAGTGAAGCTTTGACGTTACCAGGAGGTTTATTCCTGTCAACTGCAAATACCAAGGCAACAGCAGCAGAAACATGTTCTTCATTAACAGTTATGTCCCTTGAACTACCATTGGTAGCATCGGTATGTCGGAACTGACAGCCGCTATCACCAACAATGACGGTTTCTGGTGACATGGCATAATCTACAATAACGAAGAAAAATACATAAAGTTAGTTATATAAGTCAGTAATTCAGCATAATACATGTAAGTGTTTGTGAAGCAACACTAACCCAGTTTTTCCATAACAGCTTTCATGCCTGCCTGAAAGTCCTGTAAATAAACTCCAGTGAGTATCAGACATGCAACAAGAAAAGTATTTGTTCGTTTTTGCACAAATAACACGAGGAATGACTCACACTGAACATTATTATCGCAGCAGGGGATTTACATCCTGAAACAGATGTTGAGAACTCCCTAATGTCGGTTACAAATTTGTCAACCATGACAAATTGTGAGTCCTAATATATGAATACACAGACAATTTCAAAACCAATAACATTATACGTTTCATGCTTTGTTTAAGAAAGAAGATGAGATTTATAACGTATTACCTCAACTTGCTTTAAAAGCGGGATTGTCGTGACTTTCAACCCCGGTAGAAACCCAACAATCAACATGATTGCTCGGTTTGCACTCTCGGGTAGAACTGGGGGAACATCAGTATCTTCATCCTCCTCAGTAATCTCCCACTGAATCTGCACATCATTCAACTCGTTACTTTCTCAACACTAAGAACAACAAGCGGTAAATTCGCAATCAAAATAACTAATAAAAACCTCTTTAAATTCATCCGAAATTGCATCCCTTCCAATTATTCCGGACGGATCATTAGTAATAACCGGAACTTGAGACCCTAATTTTGCAGTAATCTGCAAGCCAATCATGATAATCAGTACAGCTTGATTTAATTATGAAATATTTATTTAAATATTGAAAATTCCATAACAAATTTTAATTAGAAATAATTTACGAGTTGGTGAGCCTCTTGTAAATCGAACGAAGGACCAATAGAAGCAATGGCGAAATGAGGACGAATCGGCTCCGATAATACTTTATTCACCACTTCTTCTACAGCAACCTAATCATAATTAGGGTTTAAAACATGTATAATAACACGAATTCAAGTATAATTTATGATTAATAAAAGTAACCTGGAGAGAATGATTGAAGGAGCACGCGGCGGAGAGTTTGGGACGACAAAGGACGCGATCGCAGACGAGGTTCCATGAGCGGCTGACGCAAGCGGCGGAGGCGAAGGAGGTAGCCGGAAGTCTAGCCACGATGTTTTGAAGAAGGTCTTCACCGATGAGATCGATAGTTGACGCGATTGCGCTCGGCGAGTGTTTACGTGACGTCATTTCGGTGTTTGACTGTGTTGTCTTACGGTGGTAGTGACGGTGGTGTCCGTCGTACACTTTCCGGCCGTGAGACCTACGGAGGCTAGGTCACGCGTTTAGGGGTCTTTTATTGTGATTCTTGCTTCTTAATGGCATATGCAAACTTATGATCTTTGAAGACGAAAACCGAACCGAACCAAACTAAACTAAACTAAACTTAAGCGAATAAGTAACAACAGGTTGAATTCAACATCGGTTTTGATTCAAAAAAATGAATTCAGTTAGAACCGAATAACTAGTAGTTAGTAGTTAATCGGGTACGGAAGTTTCGAAATAACAAATTAATTCGGTTTGAACCTACTTGGTGGATCATTTGGAAGTTTCGTAATGACATGATGTTTGATGGTAAGGAGAGAAAACAAAGGTAGCATGTAAGGTTAATTGGACTTGTTGGGTGCAAAACCCGTTCCTTTTCATGTAAGGTTTGTTGTTGGGGCTAGCGTTTTGCTAGCTTGTTTTATAATATATTTGATTGTTAAGAAAATGATGGTTATATACTTAACACAACTCATTTACAATTTTAGCTAGCTTGATCCATAATAAATAATGGTTATTGAGTTTTTCCGATCAAAACCGAAAACTGAACTGAATCCGTATTGGGTTTTGAACTACATGAATTTGGTTCGATTTAAGACGAATAAACTAAAATGATTAACCCCCCTAAGCATGTCACTCAAGATTACGCCGCTACTTGTTTTACTTCAAGTTGTTTTACTTCAAGCCCGTGTCATGGCTTAAATTATATATATGAAAGTAATAAGGCTTTGAATTATCATGTTTAATCTTTTTAACAAACATGTTTTGTGTGAGTTTACATTTATAGCGGTTTCTAATTAAATTAATTGTTTTTGTAATGATATATTTAACTATACTAAGAAACAGTTGACACCCTTATTTTAAACCCATGTTAACCTGACACTTAGCCTCAAAGTGTATAACTGTTGGGTTCGTAGGTTTTAGGGTAGCCGACCCTAATTAGGGTAGTCAGCCCTAGTTATTAGGCCCACTTAGATAACTTGTTGATCAAGTAGGAAACCCTTATCTTGTTTTATAAATATATATGATGTAATTGTAGTCTGTGTCATTCTGTAAACAGTTGTGAGCATCTAATAAAAGCAAAACCCTGGTTGCAACCCGTGGACGTAGGTCACCTGACCGAACCACGTAAATTCTCGTGTTCTTTATTTTCTTCAAATGTGTGTGTGTTTTCGCTTCCGCTCGAGCCTACTCTGATCCGATATCCTAACAAGTGGTATCAGAGCCAAAGGTTCAGTTAAACACACGGTTATCGCAGGAGAGGGAGAGAGCTGGACGAGAGGTCTAGATCTGCTGTTGATGCCGCGGCCGCTGACGTGTTTACGGCCCGACCTATTCTTTAGGTTACGGCTCGTAAGGTTTAGGGTTTTGCGCCGTCAGGTTCCTGTTGCAGTTCTAGTGGTTTTAGGGTGTTTGGTGATTAGGATTTCTGTTCTTGAACCCTGGTTATTTGCTGGTTTTACGCTCGGGTTTGTAGGAGAAGTCACAAGTTTGGGTGATTCGGATTTCTCGTTTATTGAAGGTTGCTCGGGTCTTCGGGTGCTTGTTTTCTATGGTTTTTTCTTTCTTCTGGTTTTCTCGTCTGCTATGGCTGAAGACGAGAAGTTCCAAGTCGAGAAGTTCAACGGTACTGATTTTTCATGGTGGAGAATGCAAATAGAGGCGTTGCTTGGAATGCGATTTGGATGTGGTACTGGAAGAACAACCTGCAGGAATGGATAAAGCTGCCAAAGCAATTTGGAACTCAAAGGAAGGCAAGAGGTAAAATTATATTGGCTTTGACAAGGAGCGTTGCATTTAATATTATGAAAGAAACAACTGCTCTTGGTATGTTAACAACTCTGTCAAATATGTATGAGAAGCCATCTGCCGGTAATAGGGTAATCTTGACGAGGGAACTATTTAATATGAGAATGAATGAGGGCAATTCAGTTGCTGATCACATTAATGAAGTCAATTCAATTTTGTCCATGTTAGCAACTGTGGGCATGAAGTTGGATGATGACACTCAGGCTGTGGTTTTGTTATTTTCCTTACCTAATAGTTGGTTCAGGATTAGTGACAACGGTCACTGGAACTGGAATTTGAAGTTTGATCGGGTCCGAGATAGTGTTTTGGGTGAAGACGTTCGCCGGAGGAACTCTGGTGGAGGATCTACCTCTGGTATGTTCAGTGTTAGTAGCGGAAGAGGTAATAACAGAAGCAGTGGGAGTCGTGGGAAAAGCTTTCTAAAGCTGAGAAGAATGTGAGGTGCTGGAACTGTGGTGAAAATGGGCATGTTAAAAACGAGTGTCCTGATCCTAAGAAAGAGGATAGTAAACAACATGTAAACAGTGTTGTGTCAGATAAATCTGACGATGACGTATTGGTTTGCTGTGAAGAGTCTACAGACTCTTGGTATATGGATTCTAGTTCTTCGTTTCTCGCCATGCATAGCGGGAAGACGATGATGAATCTGAAAAAAGGAGACTTTGGAAAGGTAAGATTAGCTAACGGTCATTGTCTTAATGCTACAGGTATGGGAGATGTCAATCTGAATACTCTACTGGGTACTACATGGAACTTGTAGAATGTCAGTGTAATTCCAGGTTTAACGAAGAAACTTATTTTTGTTAGTCAAGTGAATAAACAAGGACTAGATGTTAAGTTTGGTGGTGAGAAGTGGAAGGTGATTGATGGAAATCTTGTTGTTGTCTGTGGGAGAAGACGTGGATCGTTGTATCTAGTTAAGGTACTTACTGACGGAGTAGCCGTCCCTGTACAGCATAAAGTCTGGTTCACTGAATCTAGTAAGCGAAAGAGGCTTCAAATTGCAAACTTGAATCCTAGTGCTTGGGGATGTCAGTTGAATGTGGTCGGGGGTCTAAGTTTAAGCCAGGCAAGAGATTTGCTGACAAAAATGGGAGCACGGGCCGTGTTCCGGGCTCAATTTCAAAGAACCGTTGGGTTTTGAATACGAAGATTCTGACTGAAGAAAAATGCTCTCCTAGAAATAGTTTGCAAAATGTAGAGAGTTGTCACACCCCGACCCGCAGCGGAATAAGAGTCGGGGCATAATTGGGTCATCACCAAAGCTCATGATGTTTACTAAAATGTTTCATATTTATTAAATTCAAATTACAACTTAAATGTTCAAATCAAATTCATACAATTACAAGGAAATGAAACTAAGTAAAACAATCCAAAGCTTAAACTGATTTATTCTTCTAGGCCCTCCTATGTGTTTTTTGCCTCAACTGGATCACCTGTATCATGTGTAAAATGGGGGAAATTTTGGGTCAACAAAAGTTGGCGAGTGAACCTTGTTTAAAAACATTGTTATTGATTTCTTGTTGTATTTAATATTGAAAAGTTGTGCAATATTCATATGTGAGCAAACATATATAAACAAACAATCACAAACTACCTTGAATGAGTATATGACATGAATGATAATGTATTGTGAGATCAAGGCTCAATCAAACGGAGCCGATTGTATGAAATGTATGATGATGTATGTGAGATCAAGGCTCAATCAAACGGAGCCGATCGAATGAGGCACCTGTACTCAACCCGTCTCCCACGGGGAGCTGATGGGCCTAATGAAATGCATGTACTGAAAATGATAACTTTAATCTAAACATAATCCACACAACAATTGATACATATTGAATACACATTTGATCACGGATATGATGGATGCACAAGTGTTTAAATATAATAAATAATTAAGCGACACATGATACACCCTAAAAATGTGATTAAAACGGGGAATTGGTAGGGATTCACTCACATTGGGTGCGTTCTTTTGATGATGTTGAATGCGCACGAGTTTTGGGATTTGATCGACGAGGAAAAACTAACCTAAAATAATAACGAAATGGTTCGGTAAATAATTGGATTTTATTTGAGACTATTACTTTTAGTTAACAATTTTAATAGGATTTTTAGATTTATTTTTGTGAGTTTAAGGTCATTTTCTAACTTTAAAAATATTATTTTTAAGTATTTTTAATTGATTTTTAAATTAAATAAATAAATAATTTTTTTTGACTTTTGTTGACCTTTGACCGGCCGTTGACCGGTCAGACTGTGGTTGAGTGTGCACTGAGTGAGGTTCGAACCCGGGACCTCTCGTACGCGTGCACGCAGCTCTACCAACTGAGCTACGTGTCTAACCCGAAATATTCTATGTTTTAATTATATATATATATATTACTTAAATGTTAATTTATTTGGTTTATATTAAAAATGGTTTATATGTCGAACCGGTTGCAGGGACCCGGAGTCGAACTCGGGTCCTTCGGTTTGTAAGCGCACAGCCCAACCAGTTGGGCTGTGTGTCTAATCTATTTAACTTATGGTTTATATTATTCTTATAAACTTACTGTGACTTGATCTGATTCAGTTTTAAAAATTTTGGTTTTAATTCGGAAAGTCGGTGCGTTGTAAGGTTCGAACTCGTGACGTGCGCTGTGTGATTGCACACAGTCCACCGCTGGACTGTGTGTCTAACCCGGTTTAATATCCTGTTTTAATTAAATTTATACACAATGTTCGACTTCGTCTTCTTCATTCATGAAGACACAGACAAAGATGTTCGACTGTTCTTGTTTAAATCGTTCGTCGAACATATAATTGATTGAAATGTAATGGATAAAGAGAGTTACGGATTCGAATGTACCGAACAGGATGTTTTTCTCAGAATTCCGGCAAGGGTCGTCGGCTCTGATTTGTGAATTCCGTCTGAGTGGATCAATTAACAGTTTTGATCAATGAGTTGTGAAATTAAGTGACTAAACAGGAGATATCAGGGGGTTTAGATGATTGTACCGATTTACACTGTGATTTCGGAATTTCCAGAGATTTTCCGGCGAGTGCAGAATTTCCGGCAACGTCGTCTGGGACCGATTCTGGTTGAAGGATTGAAGTTAGTATATGTCTAACAATGGATTGAAAACGAAAGAGTCGAGAAATTTACCGATTTCGGTTTTCCGGTGAAAGTCCGGCGAGTGCAGAATTTCTCCGGCGAGTGCTAAGACTTCGATAAATTGTGCGATTTTGAGCGAAAAGGTTACCAGAGACTTGGGTGTGTATTTATAGGGAAGAAGCAGAATGAATCGAGTCCGAATTTGATCTTCATTCGTGGTCAAAACTTTTCCGGCGGTTATGACTGGGATTGCGGGATTAGACATCGGTTATAACCGATGTCGAAGTTAATACACGCGTTCAGTCAAAGGAAACGGTCGAAGTCTCGCGAAATCGTCGGTAATTCCGGCGACTGCGGATTGGGCGCGCTGATTACTGAATTTGATTTCGAGTTTTATTATAAATATTATTTGTTTTAATAGTTATCACAAACGAGTCAAGTAGCGGAGTGGTGAGATGTTTGTTTGTTTGATCCGGCTGACCCGGGTTCGAAACCCGGCAGCTTGATTTTATTTTTTTAGCACTTGTTTTTACCATTTAATGATTATAGTTTTTAAATTCTAAAATGTTTATTAATTATGTATTGTTTAAAATTAAAATGAACCATTTATACGCAACAAAAATTATAAGTGACTATTCGATTAATAAACGAAGCGGGTTTTGGAAACCCGTTTTTTCGACGGATGTTACAAGAGTGGTATTAATTCTCGGTGTATCTCTAGAGCTGACGGATCGTGCAAGCCGGTTGAGATTGAGAATGGGTCTAATAAGACTATTGGGAGCTTGTAGGAGCTTCAACTAGTCTCTCAGGTACTTGATGAGAGGCGTGGTTGCAACTAGGTGGCTTGGATGTGACTAAAGTCTTAGCTTGTTCTTCGGAACAGGAGGCTTAGAGGACTGAAGTCTTAGCTTGTTCTTCGGAACAGGAGGCTTGGAGGACCGAAGTCTTAGCTTGTTCTTGGAACTAGAGGCTTGGAAGACTTGAACGTAAAGATTACTGAAGTTACTAGTGATGGGTTTCATGGATAATCTTTGTGAACTATGCAAAGCCTTCGAGTGGGAGATTATTGGGTTCGTAGGCTTTATGGTAGCCGACCCTAATTAGGGTTAGCGGACCCTAGTTATTAGGCCCACTTAGTTAACTTATTGACCAAGTAGGAAACCCTAATCTTGTTCTATAAATACCTATGATGTAATTGTAGTCTGTGTCATCCTGTAAACAGTTGTGAGCATCTAATAAAAGTAAAACCCTAGTTGCAACCCGTGGACGTATGTCACTTTGACCGAACCACGTAAATTCTCATGTTCTTTCTTTTCAGTAAGTGTGCGTGTGTTTATTCGTTTCCGCTCAAGCCTACTCTGATCTGATATCCTAATAATAACACTCACATTGTCATAAAACATAATACATTGTAACCATTGTTCATTTGTAGTGTTGCAAACTTTGGCTACAAACTATCTACATAAAAGTAAGTCAACCAAATATGTACATATGAGAACCACTCGTCCATGCACAATAACGTTTGAAACATGACAAGCGGGTCGGGTTGACCATCATCTAAATAATTGTTTTAACGAGAATAAATATTAAGATTTGAGTCTGATGTTCTTTTTTCAACTAGAATGCATATGTGGAGTTTAGATCTTTATCTCGAATTTTTTAAAGTTAAATCATTTCACATAGCCTATCTGAAAATGTTAAAACCTACTATCTAACTCTTTCAAATCATGTTTTCAAATTCTTAAATAACCTAAATTGCCTATACACAACAAAGACATTAACAACTCTCTTCTCCCACCACTCACCTCACCAACATCTCTCTCTAGATATCCTCTACACAATGTATATACATACACATATACCGTAATGACTTGACCGTTAGATGGTAGCCCTGAGACCGCACTCGAATCTTCTAACGGTTTTCCTCCATCTTGCAATTATAGGTAAGACTCAAGAAAGACTAGACCTGGTTCACACTCCTTCAAGGTTTGTCCCCATAAAACGGACACTTCAGCAACAACAACAACAACAGCAACGGCAGCAGCAGCAACAACAACAATAACAATAACAATAATAATAATAATAAGAGTTAATTACTGTTTTCGTCCCTGTGGTTTGTCAAAAATCACTATTTCAGTCCATTAGTTTTAAAATTGCGATTTCAATCCCTGTGGTTTCACTTTCGTAACCATTTCAGTCCACCAACTTAACTCCGCCCATTTGTTCTGTTAACATTGGGGTGAAATTATTAAACTACCCCTAAGGTTTAATTAAAAAAAAGACGTTGGTCACAGGTTTCGAACCTGTGACCTTTGCTTTGAAATGTGATTGTTAAACCAAGAGGCCACGTATCAAGGTTGTGAATGAATTCAAATTGATTTCCTTATAACATAGCCTATTCATCATCATCTTCCCCAAACCTTTCATCTTTATCAATGGAGAAGTCACCATTAACCCTAAACCACCTTCGCCACCCCACAACCACCTCCGCCATACACCACCACCATCCTCGTCACACACCACCGCACAACCACCTCTGCCTAACACCACCACCATCCTCGTCACACACCACTACACCTTCGCCACACGCCACACGCCACGTGCCACACCTCCGCCACACACCACTACACCTCCGCCTCCGCCACACACCACCACACCTCATCTCTGGCGGCCCCAGTCATCTTCTCCGGCGATTCAATTGAATATGTTATGCTGCAACAATCATCTTCTCCGGCGATTCAATTGAAGATGTTGGGTTGTTAATGGTGGCTTCTGCCATTGATAAAGATGAAAGGTTTGGGGAAGATGATGAATAGGCTATCTTATAAGAAAAACAATTTGAATTCATTCACAATCTTGATACATGGCCTATTGGTTTAACAATCACATTTCAAAGCAAAGGTCAGTGTTTTTTTTTTAATTAAACCATAGGGGCAATTTGGTAATTTCACCCAAAGTTAACAGAATACATGGATGGAGTTAAGTTGGTGAACTGAAATGGTTACGCAAGTGAAACTACAAGGACTGAAATCGCAATTTTTAAACTAATGGACTGAAATAGTGATTTTTGACAAACCACAGAGACGAAAACAATAATTAACTCTAATAATAATAATAATGCTATTAAAGTATAACATTATCTGATTCTTTATGGTGGCTCAAGCAAAAGCCATATGGCAACCGCAATGAATGGGTCTACTACGCTTCGTTATATGGTATTTGTGTTCATTTAAATTCGTTTAAACCAGTCTAGACCAAAAGTATAAAAACCTGTAAAATCCTACCGCATAAAATATTGCATGGTAGGAAGCCATGCACCTTTTTCTATTGTATTGTGGACTTGTTAATTATAAATAACAGTTTCATACAAGAATCTTGTTATTAGCTTGTAAGTGAGAGGTCATGGTGGCACTACTTCATTTATAACCTGTAAGAACACAAAAGCCTTATTAAAAGATTGTAGTCATTGTACGTAAACCTGAATGATAGTGATGATATTAAAATAACAAGAATATTAGTTTTAACATTTGGTGTTGAATATATGTAATGTGTGGTGCTGGTCCACTTAGTAAAGACTCATGCCTCTTAGAAGGGAGGTTAACGTTTAAACTGAGAAAAAAAGATTTAAAATATTTGGTGTAAATTAGAGCATAAGTTATCGTTTATAAAAATTAATTATAAGTACCTTCACTGTATTCACATGCATCCTCGGAAATCCGGGGCATTTACGATGTAGTTTGGTCGGTTTCAACAAAACTTTTGGCTAGACATGTAACTACATTTTTAAGATTAGGGACGGACAACAAACCAAAAAAGAAATATATATATATATATATATATATATTATATAAAAGTAACAAAGGTTGAAAGCTCAGCCTTGGTTAACACGTCCAATTCCAAATGGACCAAACTGTTAAGCTATCAAACTGTGAAAACCGAACCTTTTGGTTTTAAATTGATCGACCCGTTACGATTCAAACAACCAGGTGAATTTCAGTGAGTTTGAACATACGTGTAAAATTAGATTTGTATTAGAACTTTTTTTCGTTGTACATAACTTAAACAAGATAGCTTGTAAGTTTTTGTATCTTAATCTAGTAGTGAAGAATAGTTAACAAAACCAAAAAGATAACCATAACATCTTTACCCACAATCTATTTTCTAAAACTTTCTCCACATGTCAAAACTTATTTCGTTCACAATATTTTATGAACTCAAAACACTTTTTGCCATCATACAAATAAGATGTGTTTACGAGAGATAGATGTGTTTATGAGAGACATTGTGGATAAATTAACTTTTGATATGCAAGTATGTCTAAGAAAAATAGGTTGTAGTCATTTAAGTGATGCGTGTTTAACTTTAATCTGAAGGGCAAACTCGGTACATGAGGCTCCCGCATGCATTAAGTTCGTGGGTTGTTAGACTATTTTAGGGTTGATGTACGCATTCTTACACTAAATTTCTGCAATTGCCTATTTCCACACTCCAAACCGTGACATGAAGGTCACGTAACATCAATCTTACCATTGCTTCAAAGTTTGCCCATTGATACGGTTTCAATGTAAAGTAGGGATGGGCATCTTTTCGCAAATACCCTTACCCGTACCGTATTTGTACTCGTACCGATTTTGATTTTCGGTATTCTGTACATGAATTGGTACTCACTTTTATTGATTTTGGTATTTGGTATCTTCGGTATTGGTACGGATACAAGTACGAGTAAAAAGGGTACAGGTACCGAATTTTATATAGAACTTTAAAAGTTATTTTTATGTTATGTTTATTTTGTATTATGGTATTTATACTTGTATAGATTTTATCTATTTTGTACCCGTGTCGTATTGATATCCGTACCAATTTTACCTATTTGGTAGTTGTACTATATTGGTATTCGTGTCGGTTTTACCTATTTAGTGTCGTACGAGCGCTCAAAAACTAAAATAAAACAAAGAGATACAAAAGCGGGTACCGTACCGAAATATTCATACCCGTCCCCGTACCATACCAATATATTCAGTACGGTATTTGGTACCCAGTTTTGTTGAAATACGATACCGGTATTTTCGATACTGGTACGAGTACAGATACTGTACTAATCCCATCCTTAACGTAAAGTAACCAAAATGGTTAGATTTGAGTGGCTTCTTATCTAAACTTACATATATTTACTTCATTAAGATAATTTATAGTATTACTAGAAATATAAAAACTTTTATTTAAATAACATTTATTACAAACGTCTATAACCAATAAATGAATTTGCACATAAAAAAAACTACGATTATAAAAGAAACAATATAAGAACCGTTGTTGAATCAAACAACAATAAAATTCAAACAAACTTAACAAAAATTCAAATTCAAATCATGGGTTGTTAAAACCCCGCAAAAATCTCCAAGAAAACGCCTTTACAAAACCAATTTAATCATCACTTTTGAACAAAAATCATATCACTTGGACCCCACCACCATGAAAAGAGAAGACGACCCACTTCAAAAACAGTTCAAAACCCTCCAAAATGAATGGGATTCCATCAAACAATCATTTTCCCGATCAAGTCGCCGGAGCTCCGGCGACCACCGTCTCATTCAACTGTGCCACAACTCCCCCAAAGAACTCATGACAATGCTACAATTACAACACGAAGTGTTGACTTCAGGCGATCATGATCGCGCTGCGGTTGAAGTGATCGAGCTACGAGAGGTGGATTTAGATAATGGGAGGCTTCGGGGATGAAGACTTTTCGAGGAATCGGATGTGGGTTCGGAGGATAATGGTGAGTGTTTTGATGTGGATGAGAAAAGTGAAGTGTGTAGGGAGTTTTCTTGCAAGAGTTGTGAGAGTTATGAGAATTGTGATCGGTTTAGTGGTTTTCGCGGGTCTTGTATGGGTTCACCGGAGAGGGGTGTGGCGGTGGTGGTGGTGGTGAAGGGTGGCGGCGATAGTGGTGGGTTTGTTGGAAGGTTGATGATTTTTGTAGTTGTAATGCTAGCACTTGCTATTGTTGCATTCAAGTGTAGTGGTGAAGATGAACAAATTCTAGTTCCTACATAAATAAATTCTAGACTTTTAAATGTTGTTTGTTTAAGGGCCCATTTTATATTTTTGGATATGTGTGTGTTTGAGATTGTTTATTTGAATCTATCGTTTGGAATAACAAGCGAATCCAGATAGACATATCTAACTGGTTTTAGAATGCTCGATTTTGATCTTGATTGTGGTTGCGCCTTTCTGTCAATGGGTTGAGCTCGTTCCAAGCGTGGATCCATGTAACCATGGCATCACCGAGCTTCCCAAAGGATCAATCGGGCCATGTTTCCCTTCACAAGCATCGACTTACCTCATATTCCAAGCGTTACGATAACAAAGATGTTGGAAATGGTTTTTGGATGTGCTTATGTTATTTGAAGTAATGTTAAGTAAATTATTTTAGAAACCCTTATAGAAATGAAGAAATATACATTCAGTTGGATAAAAGAAAAAGAGAATTGGCTTTGTTAAATTGGAGCATGTAATACTATTGTGTAGACGTGTAGTGGTTTGTTTTAAACTACTTGCACAAGTGCTACCTTAGCATGTATTTAACTAAACCTTACTTTTATATGTGTAGTTTTTTTAACTAGGCTTTAATTCTTAGTTATTTTTTATATTTAAAAGTAAAAGAAGAAAATGTGTGATTGATTGGAAAAAGTTTGGGCCTCACTCATCCCGTTAGCGGGTTAACAAGCCTTGCCTTGGCATCCCGTTTCATATTAAAGTGCTATGATATTTGAGGCGTTCAACGGGTGATCTGACTTCCCTTTCACGCTCACCACACATCTATGCTATATTATAATGCATGAGCGAGGGGTATTTTAAGATACCTAAAAAATAAGAACGTTCCCCTCTTAATTTATAAATGCACCCCTAAAATGAGGGTACTTTGGTTTTTTAAATACTATTTATTTTTTTATCCCTTAAGCTTATTACACTTAAATCCCTAAGTTTTACTAAAATTATAGATATTTGGTTACATTTACCCCTCCATATCTTATAAACTATAATGTTTAAAAAAAATCCAAAAGTACTGACCTACTCATTTTTGTCAACGTTTCGATAATTGTCTTGATCAGTATTGACATGTGGATTAAAAGGTATAAGTAGATGATGTCTTAGTATACAAGTGATTAAAGACCAACGTACTTATTCATTATCCCAGAATGTTTAATAGCTACAAAATGTAAGTGATTAAATACCGTTAATTTAGTCCTCGTATCTAGAGTAGACTTTAATCTCCCATCTGTAACAAAAATATAGATAATTAGTTAGTAGTTATACTTTATCTCCTTATAAAAAACCAACTCCCCGCCCGCCCATGATTTTTAAACGTCATAACTTTTTGGTCGCTATTTTTTTAGTTAAACCATATAAACGAGTATTTTATTATCTTTAATTTGAGTATAATATTACTATAGTTTTTAATTAAAGAAATTGATATGCTATGTGATTAACAGTGTCTAAGGATGAGTAATAACTAAATCGTTAACCGATATCGAACCGAAATCAACCAAAAACCAATTCACCGAAATCCGAATTAACCAAAAACGGTTATCGATTTTTGTACCCTCATCTAACCAAAACTAACTGAACGAAACCATTCATATTTTTGTATATTTCTAGCTTTTCTGCCTTCAGTTCATGTATTTTAGTTCATCCATTTCATGTGTTTATACCTAAATTTCATGTATTTCTAATCAAAAGTTTTAGTCCAAGTTCGGTGTTGGCTATTAACCGCAATTAAATGAATCAAACCAAAAACCATCAATCTAACTTAATAAATCATACCGATTAACTGAAAACGGATTAGTTAATAAAACAGACTAATCGATAACCTCCATTTCGATTAAGGATAATAATCTAACCAACCAAATAATGCACACCGTGGCAATGTTTGTGTTTCCCGCAGCATCACACGCTATTATTGGTTATTAACCAAAACCGGTTATCAGTGAGTAATAACTAAATCGTTAACTAAACCAAACAAAAAACAGATGAAAGCGGACCGAAATCAACCAAAAACTCAATTAATTGAAAACCAAATTAACCAAAAACCGGTTTGCAGTTTTTTTGTACTCTCGTTTAACCAAAATTAGCTTAACCGAACCGAATCATTCATATTTTCATATATTTCTAGCTTGTATACATCCGGTTCATATATTTCATATTTTATATCTCCATTTTCATATATTTTTACTTTCATTACATGTATTTATACCTCATTTTCATATATTTCTTAACAAAAGTTTAGCCAAAGTTGGGTTTTTGCTATTAACTGAAATTAAATAAACTAAACCAAAAACCGTTAAGCTAACCGAATAAATTGAAGTGATCAACTGAAAACGATTGGTTAGTAAAATAAACTAACCAATGCTTTGGTTTCAACTTCGGTCGAGGATAATATCCGAACCGACCGAACCGTGCACAACACAATAAAATTGATTACCGGATTACTTCACATTTGATGTATATCTATCACAATAATGCTATAATAAATATTAAATGAATAAGAAAACTATCAAAAACAAGTATCTCAATGTGAAATGTCATCCTGTCGCATCACGCGGGCATCTTGCTAGTGTAATATGTATGGCTGAAAAAAAATTAAACTAACCCTAATTAAAATACCAAATTCGTTAAAAAAACAATGATGCAGTTTATAATTTGAAAAAAAAACAGAATTAATTAATATGAACCACCCCACTTTAAACAACAATTTATCAATGGTTATTTTAAATATTTTCATTTTATATTTTTTTATGTCCGGTCGAATGTGGTTAAATTACACCTAGGCGTCTAGTTTAGTTGATTTAAGGGTGGAGTGTTTTAAACCTTTATCAAACAAAATGTTTGGTGTTGATCCTTGAGGTTCACATCGCTTTGCCACTGAGTGAGTCTGACCTAACTCTCACATGGCTTTGGGCGGTCTGGTGTGGGTCGGTTAGTGCTTAGCAGTGTCTAGAACAACACGTTTGTGCACCCTTACCAAAATGTGGTTAACTAACTCCAAAACACAAATTAGTTTAACTAGTTGATTATGGAGTCAGTACCAAAATTCTAGGGGGGACGGGGGAGTACCCATACTTTGGCTAGCGGATATCCCTTACCCGCGCGACACACACTGCCACCGGTCTTGCGGCTATTGCCCGACGGATAAGGGGACATCTGGGTGGTTGCCGCTGGTAAATGTTGTTGTTTGTTGTTTTCCAAGAAAAGAGACAGTTGAATGTATGTATATATATATGTATAGGGTGGGGTTCGGCTACAAAGCCCACTTTTTCTATAAAGTATACAAAGTCATAAAACATCACAATTTCAGGCATAAAACACACTCAAAACCCACAAATAATAGAGTGAGGATCACTAAAACACAATAACAAAACCCTGATAGTCCATGAAAACTTCAAATACACCATCATAGAACTATGAATATAAAACACAATATGATAATCAACATAAAACACACTAATGTTAGTCATTTGATAATCAAAGCCTTATCATCCAAAACACAACACAAAACTCACAAATATGACGTTTTAGTAATCTTCACTTTGTTATTTTTGGGTTTTAAGTGTGTTATGGTTGACACTATGGTGTTTTATGACTTTTTACACTTTGTAGAAAAAATGGACTTTGTAGCCAACTCTCACTATATATATATAGTGAAGAGTTCAAATGAGAAGAAAATTGTTGTAAGAATAAAAAGAATAACTTTTAAACCAATAGAAATTCTCCATTTACTTCATTTAATGTGTGTATTTAATATTAAAAAAAAAGGCATATAGGTAAATCTATAATTGTCATTAATTAGCTAATTAATTAAACTTGTAACTCATTTTTTTATCTCTTTTCAAGATAAAATAATTTATGGTGAAAGACAATTTTCGACATGTGTAAGATAAATTTTAGTATGTGTAGGATAAATTTTGAATACGTAGGGTAAATTCACATGTGTGTAGGGTAAATTCCGATAAGTATAAGACATATGTAGGATAAATTTTTAAATGTGTAGGATATAATGTTTTTGTTTTATTAATGATAGACAAATAATTAATAAGAGAAGTTATAAACTACCATTATGCCCTTCTTCTTTTTCTTCTCATATAAAATTTCTTCTTAAATAAACTTTCCCCTATATATATATTTTACTTTTTATACATTATAAATACATGCCCAAATCACACCACAATCACAAACGTTCAACTACAAGCTCTTACATACTCTCAACTTTTTATACATTAATTCTCCCACGATTTTTTATACACCCAAACATCGCATGCCATGTCAAGTGCCCTCTGTATTCTCATTTTGCACTCAAACATATGGGACGCCCCCCTCTCCACTCCCCATATACAACAGTCGAAAAAAGCATGCATTTTACATAGGTGACTACTCCCCAATCAAACAAGTTCACCGCATATGTATAGGGATTGGAGGCGGCGTGCCCACGCGGCAAACCCACTCACCAACAACACCCCGTATACCCTTAGTTACCTGGTTTTTAATTTTTAAAAATTTTCCATTAGTTACGTGGTTTTTAATTTTTTTATGATTTTTAAAATAATGTTTGGAATAATTCTTGATCAAAGATGCCCCAATTCTTTACTTAGACATGAAATTTTAAGGGTTTCTTTATTTTTATTTTTACAAGATTGATGATTTGCAAGTTAGAACATTGGCTAATAGAATTCTTCACTCAACTAATTATAAATCTGTCAATAATCGAGAAAGCAGTGTGAATCAAATTGGACCGAACCCTCAATGGCAAATACCTTCATGTCCGAGAGCTACAAGTAGGGCTGCAAACGAACCAAACGTTTGACGACCAGTTCGTGAACTGTTTGGCGGGAAGTTCGTTTGTGTTCATTCGTTTATTAAACAAACGAACACAAACAAGAAATTCCGTTCCTTTAGTTAAATGAACAAACATGAACAGAGAGCGTGTTCGTTCATTTATGTTCGTGAACGTTTGGTAAAATATTCGTTTGTGTTCGATAGTTCATTAGTGTTTTTAGCTTTTATATTTTATATAAATACTTCAAAAGACAAATAAAATATTTAATAAGTGTCAATGTATTATATTTTGTTTATGAACGTTTGTTTCTGTTCATTTGTTACCATGTGTCGTCATGAACATTAGTTTGTGCTCATTTGTGTTCATCATTGTTCGTTGTCTAAAATTACAAACAAACACAAACACGAACGAACACGAACAAGTTCATTTCCTTAACAAACAAACACGAACATGGAATCTCGTTCGATAAGCGTTCATGAACAGTTCGTGAACACATATATCCTTAACAAACGAACACGAATTGTTCGTGTTCGTTCGGTTCGTTTGCAGCCCTAGCTACAAGTATTTACTTTCCAACGGATCGACTTGGTTTATGTTTAACGGGTTCATAAAGCAATACATAAAGATCTAGCTAAAACAATTTTGTGTGTGGATTTTGCAGGCAACTACTGAATATGAATCTTTCAGGGACTTTATTTCCGCCCTAATGCAATAGCGTCACTTGCATTACTTTTTTGCTTCTTTTTTAATTATTTACTTTCAAGTATCTACTTATGAACATATAATCTTTATCTTAAAGGGATTTCATGTGGAATAAAAATAGGCCAACTTACAAATTTGAGACTTTTATAAGTTTATTTTACATCAAGGTTAAGGTTCATTTACATTTATCTCCATCTAGATAACAATACTGTTAGTGATACTGCTAATAATATAAAAGAAAAATTGAAACATAAACAAAGAAACAGTGAACCGGGCTTGTGTTTGACACAATTCCCTTAAACAGATTCGTCGTCTGTTCCCAGGGTATGCCGGTCCGAAGCAGCAACAGCGCACTTGAACACTTACCTGAAAAACAACCGGAGATGTTGTAGAGAAAACTAGATAGGAAGAAGAGAACTGTATGTTTTTGTGTGTCTAAACTGAATGACCTTGGTCAGTTGTTTCGAAATTCAAAAAGACTGACTTAATGATCATTAGAACCGAATCAGTTTCAGTTCTTCAATTCGGCTCAGGATTTGCACCCCCTGCGCGCCCGCGTAGGAGTTTTGGTAAAACATGGCACATAGTTATGTTAGTTAGGTAAAACATTACCTTATACACTAACTTCTATTTTATTCCCACACCTATGTGGGACAAAGTTTTAGACTTATTTCACAAACGTTCAAATATCCAACAAATACTAGTGTCAACTATCGCCAATTATTGCCATCATGATTTATGCTTTCTTGATTATGTGCATGCAGGTTGTTAAATGAAAATGATTTAAACCTTGGTTACCTCCCTAGTTTGGACCGAATACAATTTAATCAAAACCACATATTTGGACAAATACCAAACTTATTTGCAAATTTGAACAAGACAATGAACTTGTTGGATTTGGTTTCATTATTCTTGTTTTAATTTAAGTTTGACTTTGTAACCATTTACAAACATGTTAGGCTATTTTGACACACCTGTTTAACCTCTTTGTCGCATGACCCCTTTTTTAAACAAATTTTGCATATTCCATGCGTTATCTATAATGTAGAAGTGTATAATTTAAATCACCCTTTTTAATAAATGGGTCAAGATGGATATATGATAAAAATACAAAGATATATTGCCAAAGATTTCAGAAGAAATGAAGTATACACTTTAAATGTTGTTTATTGAGAGAATTGATACACTAACATTAAACTTGTATCACGTTCTAAATTGTCGCAACCACTGCATCACGCGAGTTTCTTATTAGTACTTCCTAAAAAAAAACCACTTTGTTGGAATAACTATTGGATCAAACCAAAAATATGTAAAAAACATGGAGCTCTGAAGTAACATACTTCTACTATTTTATTTATTAATGAACCCGACAAATTAAATTGAATACATAACCCTTTATTTATGCTAAGCATGAACTAATCCTAAACCTACTCAAACTATATTTAAATAATTAAATAAACTAACTAGAAAACTTATCTAATAAACAAATAATTTAAACTAATTTTATAAATAAACCAAACTAAATTTATCTGAATCCACTTGAATTATCTTCAACCTAGAATTTATGTTATTTTATTCATTTCTCATTTATTTACTACATATACATTTAGAGGCTAAGGGAATAGTGCCAGACAGCTTGTCTGACACTTCCCTATTCGTTCAGTGAATTTACGATTTTAATCCCTATTTAAAATTACATTTAGAGGCTAAGGGAATAGTGTCAGGCAGCTTGCCTGGCGCTTCCCTATTCGTCCAGCCAATTTAGAATTTTATTTCCTATTTAAAATTACGGTTTCGTCCTCAGTTTTAAAATTTTAAATTACGTTTTTGTTCTTAGTTCAAAATAAAATTATATTTCCCCTCTAACTCAAAATTACGATTTTGCCCTCAGTTCAAAAATTACTTTTTCCCCGATTAAAAATTGTGATCTTGTCATCGTTTTAGTTTTTTTTTTGTTTTTTGCAAAACTATAGTAGTGTTTTATTTTACTTGGTTTACTCAATTTAACTTTTTATTGTGTCAAACAGTTGTCTAGCACTCGCTCATTGAACCTGGCAAATTAGTATTTTACCGCAGCTCAAAATTACAGACCTGTCATCGTTTACTTTTCTTAAGCAAAATTATGGTGGTGTTTTGGTTTAATTAGTTGCCTCGCTATATTTTTTATTGAATTTATTTTATATGTAGTATGTACAAGTAAACTAAATACATACGTACATGTTATGAAACTAAGAAATATTCGATTCAACGCCCCGCAACACGGGCGGGCATAACAATAGTTGAATAAATAAACGATCATCGCTTATGCATATACATCCATATATAATGGATCTAGACAATGAAAATATGAAGTTTTAATACACAATTCGGTAGCAGTTGTATCATATCGAACTATAGCAGGATCCGGACGGGAGGTAAATAAATAACTAATATTGACATTTTCCCTAATGTCGCTAGAACTATTGGATCAAACAGTCTTTAAGGAAAAGATTAAAAGGAATGAGGCCTGCTTTGATGTCTTATTTTCCATCACACATATAACGTAACTAATATTAAGCCACTGCGTTGCAGCGGTTGTCGTAAAACTGTGTCAAGCAGTACCAATGTTATACTGGAAAAAATATACGAAAAGATGTTGAACCCCACACGTACATTGTGGTGTGTTAACTCATAAAATTTAGAACGAAATGAAAAATTTGGGAAAAATGAAAAGTATGTTGGATAAAAATTGAAAATAAAAAAGAGTTGGGATTTAAATTGCAAAAGATGAAAAATTGTGTGTTAAAAAGAAAAAAAAACAAAGAGTCTAAATTGCAAAATTGAAGTTATTTATTAATCTTAGATAAAGATAAGTATAAAAATAAGTGATACCAATATATTAGTTATTAAAAGAAATTTATTAAACAAATATAAATAAGATTTATGAGCTTGAATGAGAGAATGCAATCTGCCATTATTTAGAGTCTTTTATTATAAGCTTTGATATTTAGTGTTATGTTAAACTTAATTAATCAAACTCCCAATACATGCGAGACAAATTTATTATTATTTCTTGAGTTTATTAAAAAAATATATCGAGATAGAAGGTAAACGATTTCACTAACCATTTTTGTTATTATTTCATCATTATTTCTTGAGTTTATTAAAAAATTACATCGAGATAGAAGGTAAGCGGGCAACAAAGTTTGCCGCTAACCCTTTTTAAATAGAGTAAATTGCCAAAATGGTCTATGAGGTTTGGTCACTTTTGCCACTTTAGTCCAAAACTCAAACATTTTGAATCTGGGTTCCTGTGGTTTCAATTTTGTTGCCCTTTTCATCCAAAAGCAAAATTTGATCAGATTTTTCAGTTAACATCCAACTTTATTTTGTCTTTTTCCTCCCTTTTAATGAAGGGCAAAATGGTCAAAACTTTTTAATTTGTTATAATAAAACGCTAAATTACCATTTAACCCTTCATTAAAAGAGAGGGAAAAGACCAAAAAAAACTGGATGTTAACTAAAAAAATCTGACCAGATTTTGATTTCGGATGAAATGGCACCAAAATTGAAATCATTGGGACCCAGATTCAAAAGGTTTGTGTTTTAGATTAAGATGACAAAAATGACCAAACTTAAAGATCATTTTGACTGTTTACTCTTTTAAATAACAAAACTAAATCTTTTTAAAACTATATTTATAGATCTCGAGATCATAACACTACTGTGAATGACCCATAATAGTAAATTTCTCAACTAATGACACATAATTGTTATTGGCTAATTACAAATAGGATGGAAGAAAACTCGAAAATACAAACAAAAGAGTATCATAGACGAATGTATATCAACTCGGTGAATACTTCGACAGAAAACAGTTACACGAAATATTTAAAATGTAACTTACGTTGAATGTTTGGTAATTCATCAGTAATTACTGACAGATCTTTTGCATTTGGTTAAATTAACAGTTATCGACGCGTATTCGACTATGAAACCCAGTATAAGGTCAATTGTACAAAAAATTTTCATGGATGGTAGAATAGCATAGAGGTTTTATGACTTATATTTAAAGAATACTAATTTTTAACTATCAAAACCTATAGTGAGTGTTGGTACCCTTACGAACGAAACCAATACCAATATCGGTACTAGTTCGGTTATCATCAATATCTTTAGCGATGTTCAATTTTTATGTTTTTCAATTGATGTAAAACATTTCTCGATATGCTTTTAGACATATCACAACTTTATTCGCTTTATGGTTTTCCATTGGTGTAAAGCTTGTGTCTGACCGTCGGTTTTTTTTGAACATCTCACAACTTTATAACTTTTGTTATCTTTTGCAATTGTTATATCAAGTCTGACATCATGACATTTTCGTAATAGATCGAACTAATAGTGACAAAACGCATCACACGAAAAATCCCACAAGACAAAATGTAGAAAGTTGAGAAAGAGTAAAAATACATTATTATTTTTCTCTTCCTTTCATTATAATATGTTGACTTGGAATTTGCCTTTCGAAGAAAAAACAGATGTAGAATATATATATTTTTTTGAAATGTAGATGTAGAATATATATATTTTTTTGAAATGTCGATGTAGAACATATAGACCACCAATAAATCAATAAAATGTTTAGTTACTATAATAATAATAATAATAATAATAATAATAATAATAATAATAATAATAATAATAATAATAATAATAATAATAATAATAATAACAATAACAATAATAATAAATAATAATAATAATAATAATAAGTAATTGAAATGTAGATGTAGAATAGATAGACCACTAATAAATCAATAAAATGTTAAGTTACTATATTACTAATAAGTACATAAAATATACGACATTCCGAAGCTTATAAATTAACAAACTCACAAACCCTAAAACACATCTGTGTGTGGTGTCTTTCGTCAAAGATCGTGTGGCCATTCATAAATCATAACACATGTATTCAATTTCCGGTCATAGATCCAAAAGTAACGGTGATGGATCAGATTCACAAATTTCTAAACATTGTTTTTCCTATTCTATCTTTCTTCTTATTCATCTTCATCCTACCGGGACTTTCACTGTACCGCGTGTTAAGGTTTTGCATTAGATCTTTGTTCCCGGAAAACCTCACCGGAAAAGTAATAATAATCACCGGAGCTTCGGCTGGCATTGGTGAGGTAAGTAATATTATACATACAGCCATATATGAACTCATTTTAATTGCCTTTGTAGATATCGGACACTACTAATATCTAAGCAAACAATTATGTTGGAAATCCGTTGGTGAAAGTAGTTATGACGAGAATCCGTGGGTAATTTTTTTCCTAGGGTTACCAACGTAATATAGCGACGGATTACCAACGGGTCCTCTCTAATGACTCATTTGTTATAATAGTGGGAATGGTATTTATGTTTTGATTTTGTACCATTGAAGCATTTGGCATATGAGTACGCGAAACACGGAGCGAGACTAGCGTTGGTAGCGAGGAGAGGAGGCGCTAGCGGTGGTCGCTGGAAAAGCGAAGGAGATGGGATCGCCGGAGGTGATTGTGATCAAGGCAGATGTTTCAAAGGCTGAGGATTGCAAGAGATTTGTTGATGAAACAGTCAACCATTTTGGGGGACGTGAGTTTCTTACTTAATCTGATTTAGACATTGATTCATTCTAGAAATATACTTTTTTTTAACTAGAAACAAAGAATATATATTCATTCAAAGGGCTAACAGGAAGATATACTTTTTTCTTGATATATAATCATATATAAAAATACCATCTTCAAAATTTTGGTCAGTTTTTGACTTTATTGTAACCCTATCTTCCTATATCCTAATAGACAAATATATATGTGGTGTACGTTAATGTGTCTATTAAATCTGTCGCGTTCTGTTAACAATTAGTTATATATATATATATATATATATATATATGGAAATGTTGATTTGAGAAGAAATTTAACGTGAGAAGAAAAAGAAAAAAACATAATGGTAAAACATTAAATAGTTTATAACTCCTCTTATTAATTATGTTATCTCTCGTTAATAAAGTAAAAACATTTTATCCTACACATTTCAAAATTTATCTCACATATGTCTTACACTTACCGAAATTTACCCTACACACATGTAAATTTACCATACGTATTTCAAAATTTATCCTACACATACTAAAATTTATCTTACACATGTCGAAAATTGTTCTTCACCATAAATTATTTTATTTTGAAAGAGTATATATTAAAATAACGAGTTACAAGTTTAACTAATTAGCAAATTAATGACAATTATAGATTTACATATATGTCATTTTTTATAACATTAAATACACATATTAAATGAAGTAAAGGGATAATTTCTATTGGTTTAAAATTATTCTTTTTATTCTTAAAAAAATTTATTCTCATTTGAACTCTCCAAAATATATATATATATATATATATATATATAGACACACACACGACATCTTGTTATATTAAATACATCTAGATTTTCCGTGTTAAACATACAAATAATTTAGAGTAACTGATATTACGCTACTGCTTTTATAAACTAAACAACGACATCTTGTTACAAATTCCTACAAAAGAATTCATTTTCTATTTTTTCTACATAGTTTTTCTACTAAACAATAACATTTAAACAACCATATTTTGTTACACATATTATTAAACTTATATTCAAACAGTGGATTGCTTGGTAAACAATGCTGGAATAGGAACACTTGGCCTCTTTGAAGACCAAGAATGCATCGCCGATCATACTTCAGTCATGGTAACTGTTCATTTCATAACTCAAAATAGACATAAAAACATAATAACAAGAAAATAAACATAAAAACATAATAACAAGAACAACTAAAGGGGCGGAACCAAGGGGGTTCACTAACCACCGGTCACAGGAAGTTGTTGGATTTATTATACATAAATTTGTATACTTTTAAAAAAACGAGTTGGACCTACTTGTTGTTGTCGTTTTTTTATAGGTAAATATGTATACTTCTAGTTCCACCACATATATTTGTTCTTTCTTAGGATGTAAACTTTTGGGGGTCAGTTAATGCCACACATTTTGCACTTCCGCATTTAAGGAAGAACAAGGGTCGCATAGTTGTGATCGGTTCTTGTGGCGCATGGTTCAACACGCCACAAGTAAGCATCTACAATGTAAGTATACACAGATTGACAATTTTTCGCCTAGTTTCCTTTTTTATTTGTACATTTTTTATTTTGATCTTATCGTGAATCTCTAGGCAAGTAAGGCGGCGCAACAAAGCTTCTTTGAAACCCTACGACTCGAGCTGGCTCCAGATATCGGAGTAACAATCATAACTCCTGGGTTAATCGGCACACAATTAGCCACTGATCAGTTCATACACAAGGTAAATGAATACTGGTCTAAAAATGTATTAGATTAGATTACATAATGATTAAACCATGATGCAAACTAAATAGATTATATGTTGGTAGACAAAGCTAAATGTGATGCCATTGGTATCAGTGGAAGGGTGTGCTAAGGCGATTGTGAATAGCGCGAGACGTGGAGATGAATACTTGACCGAGCCTCAATGGATGCGAACCATCTTTCTATGGGTGATGTTGTTATCTGAGCTAATGAATGTGGCTCGTCGGGTCTTTGCCAAGGAGGGAAAGAGTGGGCTACAAAACCAAGAATCTCTTAGCAACGGTTCGATACAGCCACTCATTCACAAACGTGACTAAAACCATGAAGAATACAAAAAAAAATTGTATATGGTAACATGCCTCTTAATGTCACCATTTTGTTTTGGAAATTAATTAGCAAAAGTATGTTTCACGTTGTCCTAAAGAGTAAAAGACATGTCAATGTGTACTTGATAGTATTGTTTTGTATGTGAATTGAAAGTGGTCCTAAAGAATAAAATCATGTCAATGTGTACTTGATACCATCGTTTTGTATGTGTATTTAAAATTATTAACTGAGTTTAGAGTAAATTACATTTCATGCTTTTACACAATTCTAACAAGTTGGATCATTCTCAAGAAGTGATGTTACAATGTTACATTATATGATACCATATGATATCGCCATATAAAAAAACAACTAAAGAATTGCCAAATCTCCTGGCTCTCTTCTTGTGACTTCTTCTTGCTCCCCACCCCCACCAAACCCTTTTCTGGCTGAAGAGTATTCGGACCACTTCCACCGCACCACCAGAGCCTAGGGAAATAAATAAGGTTGTTGAGATTTAGGCAATATATACAAGGCACAACAACGCTGCCTGTTTGCACACTTAGGGTTTATATACGCTACGTATAGACCTATATGCATTGTATAGGGTTACCCTTATATGCTGTGTATAGGCTTATACGACGCGTATAAGTTACATGAATTTCAGAGCCTGGCCAACAATCATTGGCACAGACAACCAGATTGTATATACGCCACGTATAGAGCTATACGCAACGTATATGACCCATCAAAATTTTGTTTGGTTATTTTGGTGTAATTGTGGTATAAATTCTCACCCGGTTCCAATGTTAAATCGTTTAAAATATATAAGCGTTGTTTTTATATACCGTTATAATTGTATACCGTTAAACTTTTTGAAAAACGTATATACAGTTCAAATATGTGACAAATGGCAAATAACTGGTAATTCCGTACAATCTAATCACTATTTTTAAATTCATAATCTCATGCGTATTATTGTAATTTAATTTCGTAACTGAGTCGTACGTCATATCCTAAGTATTAGGGCAAGTAAATCAGATCATAACATGTACTGGTTTCTGTTGCGACACGGAACAAACCAAACAATGCCCTAAAAGTGTTGGTAGAAAGTGTTGGGCACACTATTTGCGGTGGCACTATTCGTATCGGCAAAACCGCTAAAACAAATCAGAACAGCGAAACGGCATGTTAATGCCATAACTGAGTCCATATATAAATGAAAACATTGATATGAGATCACCTATTACAAAAATACATAACTTTCCGGTACAACCCCTAAATCGCAAAATTGTCCGTTTCAGCCAAAAAGGCGACGAATGTCAGTTTGTCTGTAATACTAATTCGGTGGATTCCGGATGTCAGAATAATAACAAAACAATATTGAACAGCCTAAAACAATATAAGAATAGCAAAAATGCACAAAATACATTGTTTCCGATCATTCGACAAACAGTGCACAATTCGACTGGAAGGCGACCTTTTGTCGAAACGATGAACATCTTAGAGGCCGATAGCCTCGTTCATGCATCTAGAGAACTGTTAGGCCTCACTTGGGACTCGGAATCCTTTTAACTATCTTGAGGTCACAGAAACACAACTTCCGGAAAAGTTCGACGACAGGATATAAAAGTGCCAATATCGAGCGAACGATCGAACGGAAGGCATCTTGACCATCCTAACTCAACATATACTCGTCTAGCGAACTAGTTATGCATATTTTTAGATCGGAAGTGCACTAAATAAACGCCATGACAATTGTGGTGGTAAAAACAAGAGCTTACGGTACTAATAATAAAGTTCGTTTATTAGCAAATATTATGTCGATGAACGAACTAACAACGTTTCGTCATCCGAAGCTTATATTAAATTATCAAGTGGATTAATTATCATAGAATAACACTCTAAACCCTAATTGTATGCTAAGGATACAAGATCAATCCCCTAATCACAACACTTAACCTAATTAGTAAAATATCTAATAAATAAAACATGTGTTAAAAAAATTACATTTAATCCCCCCTACATGTGGACGGCTCAAGTGGGTCCCACAACCACTTGATTCTTGTTGAAAATGAGGGATTTGAAGCATGATGATGGACATGGGAAGTAAGCTTGAAAGATGATAATTATATAACAACTTCACATCACATTTTTCCATCATTTTCATCACTTGAAAAATTGAAACCATTTGCCCTTCTTTCCCCTCATTCCCACGGCTACCACCACCTCCACATAACCACCATTAAGCCACCATAAACCACCTCATTTTACCCACTTTAAAACCCCTTCAAGACCACTCAAGATGCTAACAAAGGTGAGGACCATTAGGGCTATCTTGGAGCTCCATTTTCTTCTTAGATCATCACTAAACTTGTGCACCCATTGTAAGGCAAATCCTTTCATATTCTAGCTTATTATTATGTATAGTTTAATGAAGTACAAGTTGATCATCTTGAAAATGAAGAAAAGATAACCTAAAAACACTAACTCACACCTTAATAATAACACTAAATATGGCTTATTTTGTGTTGATCATGTGTTTATATGTTAACTAGTTAGCATGATGGTGTTGTTTATGTTAAAGTAAGGTGTAAAAGTTAGATGATCTTGTATGAACAAGTATGAAAATGAGGATTTAAACATTATAATGTTTAAATCTAAACAAGATCATCAACTACATCATCCATGAAGATTACTACAACCTAAAAGTAATTTTACTACATATGAGTATTTTTTATAAGAAATAAAAACTATGATTTAAGATGTAACCATCTTAAAAAGTGTAGTAATCAAGACGTTTAAAGTAATAAGCTTGAGCTAATGACGTAACAAAAATAATGGTTTAAAAATGCTAATAAATGTTGAAGTCTCATTATGCTTTTAATAAGATTTTGACTACCAAAATGCCATGAATGATGATACACATAAGTTGTAAACAAATAATATGGAAGCTTGAAATAAATCGTTGATCTTTAAACAGGGTTTAAATACGTTTTAAAAACGTGGAAAACGCCATCGTTTAGGGGAAACTATGGCGAAATTTTCTAAAAATCTAATCGCAATTAAGATATGATTAATGGAGTGATTAGCGGGACTAAACGCGATTAATAACTTAAATCGTCATTAAGTAGGTTATAATGACAAGGGTTAAACCCTAAACACTCAAGTGTCAACAAGTATATATATATAATATATATATACACATATATATACACATATATATATATATATTACAAGTAAAAATAAGTAATCCTTATAAATATATATATGGTTACTTGTGGAAATAAAAGTATACATACATATTTTTCACCAAGAATTTTGTATAAATACATGTGTATTGTATGTGTAAGTATTTAGAAGTTTAGGGTATTCACCATAAAAATACCCAATTATACACAAAATACTAAAAACACTTGCAAATATTACCAAGTGCTGGTTACACAAACAAATACATTTTTACAATACGTTGAAACAATAATCGGACAAACGAAGCAATGCGGACGATGGGCGAACGCTCACAATTACACCGTCTCGTCGTCGACCAACGAATAAATCACCGACACGAAGAGTTATTACGACGACGGGCGATTGTCGACAAGAAAAAGCATGTAATAAACGGCGAAGATGACAAGTCTAAAATATATATTTAGACACTTAAACATATATATATGTTATCGATATCAAAACTCGGAAAATTAAAATATAAAAGAATGTACTAAGTGATTTATTAGAAGTATAAACATATATACTTACATTCTATACTTGGTAAAAATTATAAGTATAAGACTTATAAAATTTGCTCTTGTAAATGAATTTGGGCTAGGCCCAATTTATGAAAGACATGGGCAAGGCCCAATTGCATAAAATATATGGACAAGCCCCAAATGTATAAAATATATGGACAAAGCCCAAAAGTACAAAATTACACGGGCTAGACCCAATGACATAAATTACATGGGCTAGGCCCAATGACAGAAAGACATGGGCTAGGCCCAATGACATAAATTACATGTGGTAGGCCCAATGTTGTAAAGACATGGCTAGGCCCAATGACATAAACTACATGGGCTAGGCCCAGTGACATGAAAACTTGGGCTAGGCCTAATGACATAAATAACATGGGCAGGGCCCAATGACACGTGTGCAAGACACGATGACATGTGAAGGGCAAGGCCTAGTTCACACATGATTTAAGAATAACAATATATATATATATATATATATATATATATGGGGCTTTGCCCAATGACATAATTAACATTGGCAGGGCCCAATGACACACGTGCAAGGCACGAGGTGTCACACCCCGACCCGCAGCGGGTATGGCATAGGGTATGATATGATTGTTTCATAGCTTTTGACATTTATTTAAAGTTTGAATATTCATTATCATCAATATTAATTTGTCTCACATAACTAAATAATTTTTTCAAATAAAACCAAACAATATTCAAAATACAAAAGATAACATACGTCTTGATTTAGTTATTTTAAGACACAATCCTATGTGTCTTCTCAAGTAGCTATCAACCTTGTGTACCTGATTAATGTGTAAAAGAAATTTGGGTCAACAATAGTTGGTGAATAGATCTTTATTTGTTTTTATTTAACTTTAAAAGTTTAGTTGATTTTATTTAATAAAACTTATTTAACATGCAATATTAAGTGTAATAGGTGACATAAATCAATTAATCCGGAAAGCAACCAATCCATAAGTAATTATTATAACATGACATAACGAAACGTAAGAAATGAAACAATGATGCGATTCAAGCCCCCGAAAGGCGAAAAGCGATACTATGAAACAATGATGCGATTCAAGCCCTCGAAAGGCGAAAAGCGAAACTATGAAACAATGATGCAATTCAAGCCTCAAAAAGGCGAAAAGCGAAACTATAAAATCCATGACACAAAGCGGTAAACACGTATAGCGTATGAATGAAACAAGTCATGCAACATACAAAACAAATAGGAGCACATATGACACTTAACTTGACATGTTATTGAAAAAGTATACGGATCATATGAAACATGACACATGAAACACCCCAAAAAGTTAAAGTAACAAAAAGGGGAAAGTAAGATCTACTCACAGTTTTGCGTTCCGTTAAAACCCACTAATCCGCACAAGTAACGAAAGAGAGATAACATCAAAAGACACAATCACCCTAAATATTATAACACCAAAATACTTAAATAAAATAACACAAGGAAAATTATATAAGAATATTACAACCTAGTACTTGGGTTTTTTGTCCTAAAATAAATATTACTGTGTAACTAAATGTCATATGTAAATATATCTAATGTTTATATGACAAATTAGTCCCACTAATAATATATATTTATCATATTTTCTAAAATTACCTCAATATTATATATATATATATATTGCATATTTTATCTATATCTATTAATAGGTGATAAGATATTATAATATAACCATTTGAGTTGTACATATTTGTATGCAAGACAAATATACATATATTTTTTATAAAAATCTGATTTTTTATATGAAGTCTTAGAAATAAATAAAATAATATTAACATTTGCGAGCCAAAACTCATGTGACATCAAACACTACCATCATTTGATCAAAATGAAACCAACTTCAAAACATGATTATGAAACTAATTTTATTAGTATAAAAAATTATGAAATTTTAATGTTTTTATAACATTAGTTTAGAATTATAATATTTTGCCAACACAATTTCTATTTTAAATCGAAACACAATTATAACTGTATCAAAACTCGAACTATCCTAAACCCCGGGTATTATAAAAATATAAATTGTAAGGAAACTAAAGTATGAACATGAAACAATAAGGAATAAAGAAATATAAAGAAGTGAGTGACATTAACACTACCTCCTATGAAGAAGAGATGGTAAAGAGATGGAGATGAGGGCGATGTTGGATTATTGCTCCCGTGGTTTGGGAAAACTTGCAAGGCTTCAATGTTGGTGGCTAGGGTTTCTTAGAGAGAGATGATGATGGCTAGGGTTTTTTTAGAGAGAAGATAGAGATGTTGGGCTGATAAAATAAATAGGGTTGTGATTTGCTTTTTTAAAAACATGACATTAATATTTAATTTAGAATATAAATCTTGCCTTTTATAGATTAAAAAATATTCTTTTTTATATTTATTTAAGATTATCGGCCGCAAAGAATATTAGTTTTTATTTTTTTTATTATATAATATTTATATATATATAAAGAATTAATTCAGCTGCTTAATTTGTTTTTCTCGTATAACTTGAAAAGTATAACGTTTTATAAAAATCCGAACATACCTTTGGAATGAGCGCATTTTTCACTATGATATGACTTAAGTTTCATAAAAATCAGAGTAGATTCAAAAATAATATATTTTATTTATAATGGCTCGAACTAGTTTACAAACGGTTTGGATTCAATTTTTTTAAATGGGTACCCTTCTTGGCGGATGTTACAGTCTCCCCTATTTTTGAGAATCTCGTCCCGAAATTGATGCGGACATATCTTGTGCAAAAAGATGAGCGTGTCTCGCATTTGGTGTTCACGTTCCCAAGTGAACTTTGGCCCACGTATAGACTCCTAACGGACTTTGACTATTGGAATCCGAATTTACTTCAATCGCTTCTCATCGCGGTCCATGATCTTCACGGGTCTTTCAATAAAGTGCATAGACTCAGCGATTTGTATATCTTCAAGTGGAACATGCAGGTTTTCATCAGCAAGACACTTCTTCAAGTTAAACACATGAAAAACTGGGTGAATCCTACTGAGTTCTTCTGGTAACTCAAGTTTGTAGGCTACCGTTCCGATTCTTTCGAGGATCTTGAAAGGACCAACATAACATGGAGCTAATTTTCCCTTTTTTCCCAAATCTAACCACGCCTTTCGATGGCAAAACTTTCAAGAGTACACGATCACCAACACTGAATTCTAATGGTTTGCGACATTTATCGGTATAACTCTTCTGGCAACTTCGAGCTGCCAAAACATTGTCGCGAATTTGGAGTATCTTATCAGTTGTCTCTTGAATCAGTTCTGGCCATGTTATTTGAGCTTCACCAACTTCGTGCCAACAAACAGGAGATCGACACTTCCGCCCGTATAAAGCTTCAAACGGTGCCATGTTGATATTCGAATGGTAACTGTTGTTGTACGAGAATTCAATCAAGGGAAAATGAGTATCCCAATTTCCCTTGAAATCTATGACACACGAACGCAACATATCTTCTAACGTTTGGATGGTACGTTCAGACTAACCATCAGTCTGCAGATGGTAAGCAGTGCTAAGATCAAGTCGAGTGCCCAACGTCGATTGCACAGCTTGCCACGTGCGTGGGGTAAAATGTCCATCACAATCAGAAATAATACTCAAAGGTACCCCATGTCGGCTCACGATTTCGTCGATGTAGATTTGAGCTAATTTCTCGTCATTGTAATCTATGCGGATTGGAATAAAATGCGCGGACTTTGTGAGACGATCCACAATAACCCAAATGGCATTATATCCACTAGAGGTGCGAGGTAACCCGGTTATAAAATCCATGGTTATATTTTCCCACTTCGAAACCGGAATTTCGGGTTGTACTAGCAAACTCAAGGGTCGTTGATGTTCCGCCTTCACTTTAGAACACGTAAGACATTTTGAAACAAACTCTGTAATATCCTTCTTCATTCCAGGCCACCAATATGTGATTCGGATATCCTGTTACATTTTGTCGGCACCAGGATGAATTGAATATCGGGATTTATGGACTTCATTCATCAAGAAAACACGAAGATCGTCACGATCGGGTATCCAAGCTCGATTTAAGTAACGGAGAACCCCATTAGCTTTAGATTCCAACTGATTCTGCTCCACAAGACAACTCATCACGTAAATTATTCACAGTAACAGAGACATGTTGTGCTTCACGAATCCGCTTTTCGATATCAGACAAAATTTGAAAACACATAAGATGAATAGAATTAGCGTATTCTCTACGACTTAGGGCATCGGCCACGACATTCGCTTTGCCAGGATGGTAGCGAATCTCACAGTCATAATCGTTTAAAAGTTTAACCCATCGTCGTTGACGCATGTTCAATTCCTTTTGGTTAAAGATATGCTGGAGACTCTTATGGTCAGTGTAAATCTCACATTTAGTCCCATAAAGATAATGCCTCCAAATCTTTAGAGCGAAAACCACAGCACCAAGCTCAACGTCATGAGTGGTGTAGTTCTTTTCATGAAACTTCAGTTGTCTTGAGGCATAGCTATCACTTTGCCTCGTTGCATCAAAACACAGCTGAGTCCTTGACTTGATGCATCACAATAAACAACAAAGTCGTCACAACCGTCAGGTAGAGTGAGTATAGGCACGTCACACAGTTTCTGCTTCAAGGTTTGGAAAGCTTCTTCCTGCTTAGGCCCCCAATCAAATGGTTTGCCCTTATGGGTCAAAGCTGTGAGTGGTAAAGCGATTTTTGAAAATTTGGCGATAAAACGTCGTTAGTAACCTGCTAAGCTACGGAATGATCGGATTTCGGTAGGTGTACGCGGAGTTTGCCAATTCTTGACAGCTTCGATCTTGGCAGGGTCAACATGAATACCCTTATCGTTTAATACTGACCAAGAAATTGGACTTCATTTAACCAGAATTCACACTTAGGAAACTTTGCGTATAGTCTTTATGTTCGCAATAGTCCTAGTATGAGACGAAGGTGTCGTTCGTGATCACTCTTGGTCTTGGAATAAATCAAGATATCATTGATAAAAACGATAACGAAACAATCCAAATATGGTTTGCATACACGGTTTATCAAGTCCATGAATATTGTTGGTGCATTAGTCAGCCCAAAAGGCATGACCTTGAACTCGTAATGACCATAACGAGTACGAAAAGCAGTTTTGGGGATGTCTTCTTCTAGAACTCTCAATTGATGATAACCAGAACGTAGATCAATCTTCGAGAAACACGTAGCCCCTGAATCAAATAAGACTGATGCATAAATACCATTAATAAGAAACGTACTCTCCATCTCTTCGAACCAACGGAGAAGAGTATTAGCACCACCGGTGCCTTCATAAGTAGGAGGGTCACAAGACTTGAAATGTTTGTACGAGCATTTGGAAGAACCAGAACTGCCATGGTTCTCTTGGTCATCGGCCCCTTGAGGGTTTGGTGAACTTGAGCCACGATGGGGAGGATAGCGGCCATCTCTTTCACAATGTGAGACCCCATGCGTTGTCCAGGATTTCCGACACACTTTCCATCGAGGTTGCGTTTGGCCGACATTTATAAGGATTGAACGCAATAAGTTGTGAGTTTTGAGTAAAACAAGTGGACATTAAGTGTGTTCAACATAATAAATAAGAAACTTATGATATAGAGAAATTCAAAGCTTATGATATGAAATAATGTGAAACGTGACATCTCATTAATAAAATATAATAAGTAAACCTTTCATCATGAAATCATATGAATCATGGAGTTAAACGAAACTTAGGATAAAACAGTATTTCAAAAATGAAATACTAAAAGTTGCATGGGGCCCCCGTGATTAACGAGCGTTTGCATGGCCCACATATATCTACCCTTTGACATACAACTAACCCAAAAGAAATCATGAAATGACAGGCTTTTGGGGTGATATGAAACATTGTGGGAGGGCACCCATGACTTAACGTGGGTACGTTTGACTTATCAAAGTGTTGCCGGCTTACGTGACGTTTGGTGTGACATGCTTTGGCCTAATAGGTATTAGTACTCTTATCGATGGTCCCCAGGTAGGCAACGGGTCCTTAATGGATTTATACGAATGCCAAGCCTAGACAGGACGTCCCGACTACCGGTACCTAAACCTTCCAGTTACTACATGTTCGTCACTTAGCCCACTTTGACGAGATATGAAACTCAAATGAAATTCGAAATTTTAAATGAGATAATTGAGATACAAAGGGGTATGGAAAAGAAATCAGCATACTTTAGATATATAAATAATAAATAAAAGATACTATTTATTTAATATATAGTATGTGTGAACGCGACATGAATAAAAGAGAAACATACTTTAGATAAATAATATAAAACATTATATCATGTAACGCACTTTTAACATGTAACAATTAAATAAGTGATCTTGTGCATGTGTACATCAAACATTTCAAACTTTCATAAGCTATAAACAATTAATCAAATAAGCACATAAGTACCTAAAAAAACTATAGTCTAAGTCTATGGTCTAATAACATATCTTAATTCCCTATAGTCTCGAGCTCTGATACCATCTGTAACAGTCCAACGTAACCGCACCATGATATTGTCCGCTTTGGTAGCCATCACGCCTACAGTGCCTGCCCCTCACGGTTTTAAAACGCGTCATGATGGTAAAGGTATCCAGCCCCTTATAAGGAAGCCTTTGTTCCCCTTCACAACCAATGTGGGATATCACAATCCACCCCCCTTAAAGGGTCCAGCGTCCTCGCGGGACCAGGTATCACCGGTCTGGCCCTGGCTCTGATACCAATCTGTCACACCCGACCCGCAGCGGATATGGCACAGGGTATGATATGATTGTTTCATAGCTTTTGACATTTATTTAAAGGTTGAATATTTATTATCATCAATATTAATTTGTCTCACATAATCAAATAATTGTTTTAAATAAAATCATACAATATTCAAAATACAAAAGATAACATACGTCATGAGTTAATTATTCTAAGGCACAATCCTATGTGTCTTCTCAAGTAGCTATCAACCTTGTGTACCTGATTCACGTGTAAAAGAAATTTGGCTCAATAATAGTTGGTGAATAGATCTTTATTTGTTTTTATTTAACTTTAAAAGTTTAGTTGATTTTATTTAATAAAAAATATTTAACATGCAATATTAAGTGTAATAGGTGACATAAATCAATTAATCCGAAAAGCAACCAATCCATAAGTAATTATTATAACATGACATAACGAAACATAAGAAATGAAACAATGATGCGATTCAAGCCCCCAAAGGCGAAAAACGAAACTATAAAACAATGATGCGATTCAAGCCCCTGAAAGGCGAAAAGCGATACTATGAAACAATGATGCGATTCAAGCCCTCGAAAGGCGAAAAGCGAAACTATGAAACAATGATGCAATTCAAGCCTCAAAAAGGCGAAAAGCGAAACTATGAAATCCATGACACAAAGCGGTAAACACATATAGCGTATGAATGAAACAAGTCATGCAACTTACAAAACAAATAGGAGTACATATGACACTTAACTTGGCATGTTATTGGAAAAGTATACGGATCATATGAAACATGACACATGAAACACCCCAAAAAGTTAAAGTAACAAAAAGGGGAAAGTAAGATCTACTCACAGTTTTGCATTCCGTTAAAACCCACTAATCCGCACCAGTAACGAAAGAGAGATAACATCAAAAAACACAATCACCCTAAATATTATAACACCAAATACTTAAATAAAATAACACAAGGAAAAATATATAAGAATATTACAACCTAGTACTTAGGGTTTTTTGTCCTAAAATATATATTACTATGTAACTAAATGTCATATGTAAATATATCTAATGTTTATATGACAAATTAGTCCCACTAATAATATATATTTATCATATTTTCTAAAATTACCTCAATATTATATATATATATATATTGCATATTTTATCTATATCTATTAATAGGTGATAAGATATTATAATATAACCATTTGAGTTGTACATATTTGTATGTAAGACAAATATACATATATTTTTATAAAAATCTAATTTTTTTATATGAAGTCTTAGAAATAAATAAAATAATATTAACATTTGCGAGCCAAAACTCATGTGACATCAAACACTACCATAATTTGATCAAAATGAAACCAACTTCAAAACATGATTATGAAACTAATTTTATTAGTAGCAAAAATTATAAAATTTTAATGTTTTTATAACATTAGTTTAGAGTTATAATATTTTGCCAACACAATTTCTATTTTAAATCGAAACACAATTATAACTGTATCAAAACTCGAACTATCCTAGGGTATTATAAAAATATAAATTGTAAGGAAACTAAAGTATGAACATGAAACAATAAGGAATAAAGAAATATAAAGAAGTGAGTGACATTAACACTACCTCCTATGAAGAAGAGATGGTAAAGAGATGGAGATGAGGGCGATGTTGGATTATTGCTCCTCCTTCTTCATGGTTTGGGAAAACTTGCAAGGCTTCAATGGTGGTGGCTAGGGTTTTTTTGAGAGAGATGATGATGGCTAGGGTTTTTTTAGAGAGAAGATAGAGATGTTGGGCTGACAAAATAAATAGGGTTGTGATTTGCTTTTTTTTTTAAAACATGACATTAATATTTAATTTAGAATATAAATCTTGCCTTTTATAGATTAAAAAATATTCTTTTTTATATTTATTTAAGATTATCGGCAGAGAAAGAATATTTGTTTTAATTTTTTTATTATATAATATTTATATATATATAAAGAATTAATTCAGCTGCTTAACTTGTTTTTCTCGTATAACTTGAAAAGTATAACGTTTTATAAAAATCGGAACATACCTTTGGAATGAGCGCATTTTTCACTATGATATGACTTAAGTTTCATAAAAATCGGAATAGATTCAAAAATAATATATTTTATTTATAATGGCTCGAACTTGTTTACAAACGGTTCGGATTCAAATTTTTTTTTTAAAATGGGTACCCTTCTTGGCGGATGTTACACAAGGACATGTGAAGGGCAAGGCCCAGTTCACACACGATTTAAGAATAACAATATATATAAATATTTTTGAGAAATATATATATATGTATATATATATATATGTATATATATATATATATATATTAATCGAACAAGCGAACTACCAACACTATGATAACACTAAAAGTTGTTCCATTGTAATAAAGAAATACATAATAAGAATTCAAGATGAACAACTGGTACAAGGTCCAATGAGGCCTAAGTGTCTAATAAACTCAATACACATGTAGTTTACACACGTGTATGGACACCGAACTACGAATAGTACAACGTACGGAACACAAAGTTGTGAGTTCATGTCCCTCCTTTCAATTATTTAAATGTTTTGTTTTCAAAACTATCGAGGGGAAATACATGTCATAACAAATAGTATGTTAGCTATGGGTTTAGTTGATAACACGATCATTTGTGCGTAAGTAGGATGATGACAATAGTAACTATTAATCACGTAGTGACCAAGGTGCAAAAGAGGTAGATCTATTGAGTTTGAGACGCGCTCCACTCCTGGTTGGTATACCCTTCGGAGTGCTTTTGTGATCCCAATGATGTCAAAGTTGTCTCGGTTTGGTTACTTACTTATGGCACATATATGTCAGGGTGCTCGCGGCACACTGATAGATCCTTAAAACTCCATGATGCTAATAACATACTCGGATTTCATTACTGGATTTCAAGAATGACATTTTTATACGAAAACATTAACTACATGAACTCGCCAACTTTTGTTGACTTTTAAAATTACATGTATTTCTGGACGAAAGGCATGAGCTGGTGATATGATTCGGATTACGGGAAAATGTCAAGATAACAAGGTGCCATCTTTTGGAGGGTTTGCCTTTTATATCCCAACTTCGTATGGGTATATAGGGGTCAAAACCTCATTATGCATTTATGATGATAACAATATCTTATTTTGAAGTAATGTCCTTTGAAATATGTTTATGATGACAAGATGAAAACATTTAAAACTATGAAATCACTTTTGGATGGTTGTAATTATGGGAATGCAACTTATTATTAGTATGGCATCGTTATTGATTTATACTTGTTTACGTAATTGGATACAATGATTACCTAATAGTCACACACTTGCGCTTCCTCTACGACCAGGGTGTGACAAAATATATAATATGGTTATCGTTTAAATTAAATTACTATACCAAGTCTAGTGCCATTCGAATACTATTTATGTTTAAATATTATACCGTGAATTATTTTTAAATATTCGTGTACGATCCGAACATATTATACCGTTTAAATTAAAATACTATACTATACCAAGTATGGGTGCGGTTCGAATACTATAACGTTCAAATATTATAGCGTTAAATATTTTGAAATACCGGGGTATTGTTCGAATATGTTACACCGTTTACATACTATACCATTTAGATTGAAATACGACTGAATATAATATATACAACATAAGTTTGATATATACATCAAAAGTTTGTACATGCATTACAAAAGATATATATAACTAAATACAGAACAAAAGATAAAATACTATGGCAGTGGATCATGCTGATGCTGCCATGCTATAGCCGAAATGAAGTCCCGTGGAGGTAAACCCTCACGCTGTGACGCTCCTACAACTCCACAGCCATCCACTCCACCACATACGTCAGCCTGTAAACCCCGCGACGTAGCTACTGATACCTCGCGTATGAGGGGCCAGGACCGGGCCCAACAAGTCGTGGAAACTGAGGCGCCTCCGGTGGTCCACGCGGCTGTGGTAGCTCTAGAATGTACATATCCGACTCACGCTCCACCACTTCCTCCGAATCGCGTGGGGGATATACCGGGTCGAACTGTACCGCCAGCTGCTTCGGCACGAAGGGCTTACCGTCCGCACCCTCAAAGCGCTTCCCGCCCTGTGTGAACTTTTTGATAATCTTCATCCCCGATAGCGTGTTCAGCCCCATCCGCTTTGGCTGTATCGCTTTGCCTAAACGCGGGTCACTCTCCGTGTGATAGCCAAATGAAAGGGCTATCATAGTGACGTAGGCGCCGCCTTATAATAATTTGCACTTCTGTTGATGATGCACGGAGGCGAAGTATTGCGCCAACTCGTGTGCAAGAGCGCACGACCTCTTGTACATGATGCAATAAAGGAAAAAAGGTCACCGCTCGTACACCACTCTGGGCTCTTGTTTTGAGTGTTGATGGAAGTGGAGACCAGCTTGTGAAGATATCTGCACAGAAGGAGACCAGTGAGCAAATAATAATCAGACTTCGAATAAATAATAAAAAATATTATACATCTTTGACTCGTTATAGATTCAACATGCGTTAGGGATGTACGCTTGTTAGGAAGACATCGGCGATATAATAAAAATATTATATATTTTTGGCTCGTCGCGAATTTAACCCGTGTTACGGACGTACGGTCGTTACGGATGACATCGACTGAATAAATAAAAAATATTATATATTTTTGAGTCGTTACGGATTTGACGCGCGTTGGGGATGTACGCCTGTTACAGACGACATCAAATAAATAATAAGAACATTATACATTTTTGACTCGTTACGGATTCGACGCTCGTTACGGATGTACGGTCCTTACCGACGACATTGAGTAAATAATAAAAATATTATAAATTTTTGAGTCTTTACGGATTTCGACCCGCGTTACGGACATACTGTCATTACGGACGATGTCGACAATAAGAAAAATATTATATATTTTTAACTCGTCGCGGATTCGACCCGCATTACGGACGTACGCTCGTTACGGACGACATCGACTAAATAATAAAAATATTATACATTTTGACTCGTCGCGGATTCGACCCGCATTACGGGCGTACGCTCGTTACGGATGACATCGACTAAATAATAAAAAAATATTATATACTTTTTAGTCGCTACGGATTCGACGCGCATCAGGGACGTACGCTCGTTACGTACGGAATTGATGATATAATAAAAATATTATATATTTTTGACTCGTCGCGGATTCGACCGGCATTACGGACGTACGCTCGTTACGGACGACATCGATTTAATAATAAAAAATATTATATATTTTTTACTCGTTACAGATTCGACACGAGTAAGGGACGTACGGTCGTTACGGACGACATCGACGATATAATAAAAATATTATATATTTTTTAATCGTCAGCGATTCGATCCGCGTTACGGACATACGCTCGTTACGGACGACATCGACTAAATAATAAAAAATATTATATATTTTTTGAGTCGTTACGAATTCGACACGCGTTAAATAAACATACAATAATAACTAACGTACCTGTGAAGCAGGTCACGAATAGTTGAAACCCTCCCCTTGGAGTTCACGTGGTCCCAAGTCCCCCTATCCGCAATCACAGCCCAAAACCCTAAAAGCGTGGGTTTAGCAACCACTACCAACCCCTATTTACACGTATGTTTATTAAATGTTATTAATTTTAAGTGTTAAATGTAATATATTAAAATAATAATAACCATACAAAAATTAATGTTAAACGTTCCTGCGTCTAGAGATCCGTAGTGATCTTGTCATCCCTGTATAAACCGCTCAGTGTCACAAACTCTGAAAGCAACGTAGCACGCGCCTGGCCGACAATGCGAAAGAAACCTCGGGGGGGGGGGTGCGTCGGGTCCACAACCTAGTCTGGGCGACAAGGACGAAACTCGAATGACGAAAGAAACTCGATGAGTAACTCCCTGTAGGTCCCACGGTGAACCAGCGGCAATAAACTCTTACACCCTATCATGCTCCATGAGGGTCTGGAGAGCATCCCAAGAAACCGCCCAGTTTCCACCGACATGCATCTTCCGAAGCTTGTCGCAACGGACAACAACATCGGACTCTAGAAAGAACTCATAGAATGGGTGACCCAGAAGAGGATTCGACGGTTGACGCTGCTGTTCCTGCTCTTGCTGGTCCAACTGATCATCCATGTCATCGTCCATCATCATCCTCAAAACCAAAAATTATATACTTTTAGACCGTAAAAATACATATTTTTAACGACAAGCTCCAGTTCCAGGCTTGTTAGGGACCTACGCTCATTACGGACGAATTCGACTATAAATTAAAATTATTATATAATTACGACTATCTACGGTCCGACGCTCGTTAGGGACCGACGTGCGTTACGGACGACATCGACTAGATACTAAACTTATTATATATATTTACGACTATCTAAGTTTCGACGCTCGTTAGGGACCTACGCTCGTTACGGACAACGTCAACTAACGAATAAAAATTTTATATTTTAATGACAAGCTACAAATCGACGCTCTACGTGGGTTACGGACGACATCGACTAACAAATAAAAATGTTATATTTTAACGACAAGCTCCGGTTCAAGGCTCGTTAGGGACCTACGCTCGTTACGGACGACTTCGACTAAATAATAAATGATGAAATGGACAAAGATCTTTGATGGAAAACTTGTTTCCAAGAGCTTGAACAAAGGCATCCACGAACGAGTTGGTATTACCGATGAGAACAATGTCATCAACGTAGACAAGTAAGTAGGCAATGGTACCGTTTTGATTATAGACAAAGAGGGAGGCATCGGATAGACATTTTTTAAAGCCAAAGTTGTGAAGAAAGGTGGTGAGTTCGGTGTACCAGGCCCCACTGGCCTGTTTGAGACCATAGAGGGATTTCTTTAGTTTGCAAATGTGAGTGGGAAGGTCTGGACTTGCAAAGCCGGGTGGTTGGACTATATACATGTAACATCCGTCGAAAAACGGGTTTCCAAAACCCGCTTCGTTTATTAATCGAATAACCAGTCAAAATTTTTCATTTGCACATTTATTGCTCAAATTAATTTTAAACGATACATAATTAATAAATATATTAGAATTAAAAAAACTCTAATTGATAAATAATAAAAATAAGAGAATAAAAAATAACTGAGGTTGCCGGGTTTCGAACCCGGGTCAGCCGCTCCAACAAACACACAACACACCACTCCGCCACACACTTTACTTTGGAATAATACTGAAATAAATAAAACTTAAAGTAAACCCGGATTCAAACCAGCGAATCACCGCGCGCTCAGAAATCGCAATCACCGGAAAATCCGGCAATCCGCGATTTTGGCCAAATCAGTCTTGACTAAAACGCTCAGATTGATGTCAACGTCGGTTATAACCGTTGCCGGCAATCAATTTCCGTCATAACCGACGGAAATCTTAACTCGCGGACCTTGACTCAGTTCAGCCTGTTTACACTATAAATACCCTCTTGAACACTCTGAGAATCCTTTCGCTCAGAACCACGATCGTTTCCGAAGCTTAATTCATCTCAAAACACGTTGCCGGAGATATTTTACAGTCGCCGGACCTTCACCGGAAAACCGAGACTTACTTCAACTCGGTAAAATTCTCGACTCTTTTGTTTGTAATCCATTATTAGACATATATTAACTTCAATCCTTCAACCAGAATCTGTCCCAGACTACGCTGCCGGGAAATCCCACACTCGCCGGAATTTCAGTGAAACATCAAAGTCTCACTGTCGATCGGTATAATCATCTAAAAACCCTTGATATCTCTTACTCAGTAACCTAATTTCATAACACAAGAAACTAAACTGTCAAACATTTCACTCAGCCGAGAGTCACAAATCAGAGCCGACGACTCCTGCTGGAAATCTGAAGTAAACGCACTGTTTTGGTACATTCTGTTCTTTAATCTCGTTAACTATTATATTCCAACCAATTATAAGTTTTGATAATCGAAATAAACAAAACAGTCGGATCTCACTTATCTGAGTTCTTGTAAACGAAGAAGATGAAGTCGAGAATAAATATAAGTGTAATTAAAATCATATATTCAAACGGGTTAGACACACAGTCCAGCGGTGGACTGTGTGCGCAAACAACACACACGTCACGAGTTCGAATCGCACAACGTACCGACTTTCAGAAATAAAACCAATACTTTTAGAACTGAATCAGAACAAATCACAGTATGTTTATAAGAGTAATATAATCCGTGATTAAACAGAATAGACACACACCCCAACTGGTTGGGCTGTGCGCATACGAACCGAAGGACCCGAGTTCGACTCCGGGTCCCTGCAACCGGTTCGGCCGTATAAATCCTTTTAATAAAAACCAAATAAAAACACAAATTAAAAATATTAATCCCAACTAAAATTTACTTATTTATCAAATCCTTTTTGTTATTATCTAGGTTAGTTCTTCCCTCGTCAATCGAATCATAAATTCGTGCACCTTCATCATCATCAAAGAACGCACCCATTGTGAGTGAATCTCTACCAATTCCCCATTTTAATCACATTTTGGGGTGTATCATGTGTCGTTTAATTCCTTATTATATTTAAACACTTGTGCATCCATCATATCCGTGATCAAATGTGTATGTATCAATTGTTGTGTGAATTATGTTTAGATTAAAGTTATCATTTTCAGTACATGCATTTCATTAAGCCCATCAGCTCCCCGTGGGATACGGGTTGAGTATCAGGTGCCTCATTCGATCGGCTCCGTTTGATTGAGCCTTGATCTCACATACATCATCATTCATGTCATTCGATCGGCTCCGTTTGATTGAGCCTTGATCTCATATACATCATCATTTATGTCATTTACTCATCCAATGTGGTTTGTGTTTTGTTATATACATATGTTTGCTCACATGTGATTATTGCACAACTTTTCAATGTTAAATACAACAAGAAAATTAATAACAATGTTTTATCAAGGTTCACTCGCCAACTTTTGTTGACCCAAAATATCCCCCGTTTTACACATGATACAGGTGATCCAATTGAGGCAAGAAACACATAGGAAGGCCTAGAGGAATAAATCAGTTTAAGCTTGGGATTGTTTTACTTAGTTTCATTTCCTTGTAATTGTATGGATTTGATTTGAACATTTAAGTTGTAATTTGAATTTAATAAATATGAAACATTTTAGTAAACATCATGAGCTTTGGTGATAACCCAATTATGCCCCGACTCTTATTCAGCTGCGGGTCGGGGTGTGATAGATTGGTATCAGAGCCATGTCTATAGGGATATAGAATAGGTTATTAGACCCTTAGAGCCTATACTATAGCTGATTAAAAATTTTAAATTGTTTATGTGTTACATACAAAATTCATTATGTTTATATGCTTTATGTTTATTGTTACATTCAATGTTATGCAAGCATGTTCATAAGTACATATTATTATACAATGCTCATCATGAATCATATCCTCATAACATATCATATCCATGAGAGCACACACCTCACAATTCCGATGATTTTTGCAACGATTTTTGTATTTTTCAAATCACATCAAAGTGAGTTCTCATGACGGGCATGTAGTAACTGGAAGGGTACGAGTACCGGTAATCGGAACGTCCTGTCTAGGCTTGGCATTCGTATAAATTCAAAATAAAGGACTAGTTTGCCTACCTGGGGACTAACGATGAGAGTACGAAGGACCTATTAGGCCAAAGCATGCTATACCAAACGTCGTGTGAGCTAACCCCACTTTGAGTTGTCATTGTGTCTATACCTGGACACCCTCCTACCATACATCTCGCAATCATATTTCATGGTTTTCATTCGGGTGATGCGAGTGTTAAACCACCAACACCAATGTGAATCCTACTAAGCCAATAGTCATGGGCGCCCACATGACTATACAAGCGATGGTATGGGGGACATTGGAGGCCCAAACATGAGCAAACCCAAGACATCCTATGGATGTAGTTGCATTATTGATAGTTATGTTATTTTTTTTATTCTTTTAATGACACATGACACCTAAAAACTTCTTAAACTCACAATCTTCCTATGTATGTTCCTGTAGATGTCGGCTAGGCAACTACGTGGACGTAGAAAGTCAGGAAGATCCAATGAACGCTTGGCCACTCAAATTGCTAAACAAATGGCTGCGGTACTTCCTGACATCGTGATTCAAGTTCAACAAGCTCTCACCGCAAATCCTATCAACCCTCCCAATCAAGAAGACCAGAGCGTCGCCAACCCTCACTCCAAAAAGTGCTCCTACAAACACTTCAAATCTTGCGATCCCCCAAAGTATGAAGGGACCGAAGGTGTTACTGCCCTCCTTCACTGGTTCAAAGAAATGGAGAACACCTTCCTCAATTGCGATTGTCCCGAGGATCGCAAGGTACGTTATGCATCAGGGAGACTGTTTGGAGTAGCCCTTACCTGGTGGAACACAGAAAAGGGTAAGCGAGAAGTCGAAGATGCCATGGCCTTATCATGGGAAGAGTTAAGGGAACTCATGACAAGGCGCTTCTGTCCAAGAAGCGAAATCAAAAAGTTGGAAGATGAATTCCACTCGTTGAAACAAAAGGAAGGAGATCACACTTCCTACAACAAAAGATTTCTCGAACTGAATCAAATGATCCCTAATCTGTTCACCCCCGTGTACCGCTTGGTTGAACACTACATTCGAGGCCTCCCCTCGAAAATTCAAGACTCGTTTCTAAGCACTTCGCCTGCAACACTTGAAGCCGCAATGGAATTAGCTACCGAACTTACCGAGAATCGCATCCGAAACGGCAAATTCAAGGATGAGAAAAAGAAAGCCCCCATTGAGGCCCAAACTTCGAACCATTCCATCTCCTCTTCAAAGTTTGCTGGTAAGAGGAAACGAAACAGCAGAAATTTTGCCGTCACACACACAAAATCTCCTATCACTGCCGCACCAATTACCCAAATTGCTCCCTCGGCTGCACCATTTAAAAAGCCATACACCGGCCCATACCCAAAATGCAACCATTGTCAATACCATCACCTCCCCAAAACTCCTTGCCAACATTGCACCAGCTGTGGCCGTGCGGGTCACACTATTCAAACTTGTCGCACACTCCAACGAATGAACCGCAATCAACCCTCGACCCAAACCCACCATCAGATAGTGGGTCAAGCCCAACAACCTTTACTTCTACCACCTGCACAACATATAGCCCAATCCTACTACCAACCCAACTACCCTATGATGCAACCCATGCGAGCATGTTACAACTGTGGAGACCCAAACCACTTCAGGAACACATGTCCACGTTTGGTGAACATCATCCATGCTCAAGCTCAAGCAAATCCGGTAAACCAAGCTAACCAAGCTCCTCCACCTGCTAGAGGAAGAGCTTTCAACATCAATGCTAACCAAGCTAAAGCTGACAACAACGTGGTTAACGATACGTTTCTCATCAATGGTAGTTATGCATCCATGTTATTCGATACTGGCGCGGATAAGAGTTTTTTGTCCTTAGAATTTGAACCTATCCTCAACCAAACTCGTGATAATCTCATGGAATCTCTAACGGTGGAAGTTGCTGACGGAAAGCCCGTTTCATTAACTTCTATTATACGAAATTGTACCCTCACTCTAAACGATCACGATTTTCCAGTTGAACTCATTCCTATGAAGTTAGGAAGTTTCGATATTATAATCGGTATGGACTGGCTCAGCCAGCATCACACTGAAGTAGTATGCCGCGAAAAGTTCATTCGCATTCCTCTTGAAGACGGCCAGACCCTACGTATTTTTGGAGAAACCCCTTTGAAAGGACTCAAATTAAGGTCCTGCCTTCAAGCCCGAAAATATCTCCGCAAGAACTATGTCGCATTCCTAACTCACGTCGTCAAAAAGGGAAACAAGGAGAAGAAACTCGAAGATATACCAGTTGTGAAAGAATTCCCACAAGTCTTTCCCGACGACATCTCAGGACTCCCTCCCGTGAGAGAAGTTGAATTCCGCATCGATCTTGTACTTGGCGCTACACCAGTTGCAAAATCTCCTTATAGGTTAGCCCCATCCGAAATGCAAGAGCTGGCCAGTCAACTGCAAGAGCTGACTGACAAAAGATTCATACGTCCTAGCTCCTCGCCTTGGGGTGCACCTGTTCTCTTTGTGAAGAAGAAAGATGGAACGTTTCGCATGTGTATCGACTACAGAGAACTCAACAAGCTAACAGTTAAAAATCGCTATCCACTACCTCGCATCGATGACCTCCTAGACCAACTTCAAGGCGCCACCTGCTTTTCAAAAATCGACCTTCGTTCTGGTTATAATCAACTAAGAGTACATGAAGAAGACGTCCCAAAGACCGCCTTCCGGACTCGTTATGGTCATTACGAATTCACGGTCATGCCATTCGGTTTAACCAACGCCCCCGCTGTATTCATGGATCTAATGAATAGGGTATGCAAACCCTACCTCGACCGTTTCGTCATAGTCTTCATCGACGATACCCTTATCAACTCCAAGTCTAAACCGATCATGAACAACACCTTCGACTCATCCTTACACTTTTAAGGACTGAAAAGCTCTACGCTAAGTTCTCAAAATGCGAATTCTGGTTAAGGGAAGTACAATTCCTTGGATATGTCGTCAATGACAAGGGAATACATGTCGACCCTTCAAAAATCAAGGCAGTACAGGAATGGCAAGCGCCACGTACCCCTACCGAAGTAAGGTCATTTCTTGGTTTGGTTGGTTACTATCGCCGCTTCATTGCAAATTTTTCCCGTATTGCTGTACCACTCACGGCTTTGACTCATAAAGGAAAACCCTTCATATGGGGACCTAAACAAGAAGAAGCCTTCCAAACTCTAAAGCAAAAACTTTGTGACGCACCTATCCTCACACTCCCTGAAGGTTGCGATGACTTTGTAGTATATTGCGACGCATCAGGGCAAGGGCTAGGCTGTGTATTAATGCAAAGCGGAAAAGTGATAGCCTATGCTTCTAGGCAACTCAAAGTTCATGAGAAGAATTACACCACCCACGACCTGGAACTTGGAGCCGTTGTGTTCGCTCTCAAGATATGGAGACATTACCTCTATGGTACCAAGTGTGAAATATACACTGACCACAAAAGTCTCCAACATATCTTCAACCAGAAGGAGTTGAATATGAGGCAACGAAGATGGGTCGAACTTCTTAACGACTACGACTGTGAAATTCGGTATCATCCTGGCAAGGCAAACGTGGTGGTCGATGCGCTCAGTCGAAAAGGTTATGCGAACTCCATTCGTCTTCTATGTTTGCAAATGATAACCGACATCAAAGATCGAATCCGAGAAGCTCAACATGTTTCTGTAACCGAAAACGACGTACGCGATGAGCTGTCATGTGGAGCAGAACTCAAAATCGAAACCAAATCCGACGGTATTCTATACTATTTAAACCACATATGGATTCCCGATCGCGATAACCTTCGTGATTTCCTCATGAATGAGGTGCACAAAACACGGTACTCTGTACACCCAGGAGCCGACAAGATGTATCAAGACCTACGATACACCTACTGGTGGCCGGGCATGAAAAAGGATATCGCTGTTTTTGTTTCCAAGTGCCTTACCTGTTCCAAAGTAAAAGCTGAACATCAAAGACCTTCAGGACTTCTAACCCAACCTGAATACCTGTATGGAAGTGGGAAAACATAACCATGGACTTCATTACCGGGTTACCTCGCACCACCAGTGGGTATGACACCATATGGGTAATCATTGATCGTCTTACAAAATCAGCTCACTTCATTCCGATCCGCGAGGACTTCAAGAACGAGAAGTTAGCTCGTATCTACATCAGTGAGATCGTAAGCCGTCATGGTGTACCTTTAAGCATCATTTCAGACCGTGATGGTCGTTTCACTTCACGAACATGGCGAGCTGTACAAACCGCCTTGGGTACACGATTAGACCTAAGTACCGCTTTTCATCCTCAAACTGATGGACAATCTGAGCGCACCATCCAAACTCTTGATGACATGCTTCGAGCATGTGTCATAGATTTCAAAGGGAATTGGGACGCTCATCTACCATTAGTTGAATTTTCGTACAACAATAGCTATCATTCAAGTATCAGCATGGCTCCTTTCGAAGCGTTATATGGTCGTAAGTGCCGATCCCCAGTATGTTGGCACGAAATTGGGGAATCACAAATCACCAGTCCAGAGTTAATTCAAGAAACAACCGACAAGGTCATTCAAATTCGAAACAATGTTCTAGCGGCAATAAGTCGTCAAAAGAATTATGCAGACAAACGCCGAAAGCCCTTGGAGTTTAACATTGGTGATCAAGTACTTTTAAAAGTATCACCGTGGAAGGGAGTAGTTCGTTTTGGCCAGAAGGGCAAGCTAGCACCACGCTACGTAGGACCTTTCAAAATACTCGAAAGAGTAGGTCCTGTAGTATACAAGCTTGACTTACCAGAAGAGCTCAACAGAATTCATCCCACATTCCACGTATCAAACTTGAAAAAGTTCCTCGCCGATGAAAACCTCCATATTCCTCTAGAAGACATTCAAGTCGATGAATCCATGCACTTCATTGAAAGACAAATAGAAATTATGGACTTCGGAGAGAAGCGTTTAAGACGAAGTCGTATTCCAATTGTCAGGGTACGTTGAGAGTCGAAACGAGGACCTGAGTTTACTTGGGAACGTGAAGACTCAATGCGCGAAAAATACGCGCATCTTTTTCCTGTCACCACTACTACTTAAATTTCGGGACGAAATTTCTAAAAGTAGGGGATACTGTAACATCCGTCAAAAACGGGTTTCCAAAACCCGCTTCGTTTATTAATCGAATAACCAGTCAAAATTTTTCATTTGCACATTTATTGATCAAATTAATTTTAAACGATACATAATTAATAAATATATTAGAATTAAAAAAACTCTAATTGATAAATAATAAAAATAAGAGAATAAAAAAATAATTGAGGCTGGCAGGTTTCGAACCCGGGTCAGCCGCTCCAACAAACACACAACACACCTCTCCGCCACACACTTTACTTTGGAATAATACTGAAATAAATAAAACTTAAAGTAAACCCGGATTCAAACCAGCGAATCACCGCGCGCTCAGAAATCGCAATCACCGGAAAATCCGGCAATCCGCGATTTTGGCAAAATCAGTCTTGCCTAAAACGCTTAAATTGATGTCGACGTCGGTTATAACCGTTGCCGGCAATCAATTTCCGTCATAACCGACGGAAATCTTAACTCGCGGACCTTGACTCAATTCAGCCTGTTTTCACTATAAATACCCTCTTGAACACTCTGAGAATCCTTTCGCTCTGAACCACGATCGTTTCCGAAGCTTAGTTCATCTCAAAACACGTCGTCGGAGATATTTTACAGTCGCCGCTTCACCGGAAAACCGAGACTTACTTCAAATCGGTAAAATTCTCGACTCTTTTGTTTGTAATCCATTATTAGACATATATTAACTTCAATCCTTCAACCAGAATCTGTCCCAGACTACGCTGCCGGGAAATCCCACACTCGCCGGAATTTCACTGAAACATCAAAGTCTCACTGTCGATCGGTATATCATCTAAAAACCCTTGATATCTCTTACTCAGTAACCTAATTTCATAACACAAGAAACTAAACTGTCAAACATTTCACTCAGCCGAGAGTCACAAATCAGAGCCGACAACTCCTGCCGGAAATCTAAAGTAAACGCACTGTTTTGGTACATTCTGTTCTTTAATCTCGTTAACTATTATATTCCAACCAATTATGAGTTTTGATAATCGAATTAAACAAAACAGTCGTATCTCACTGATCTGAGTTCTTGTAAACGAAGAAGATGAAGTCGAGAATAAATATAAGTGTAATTAAAATCATATATTTAAACGGGTTAGACACACAGTCCAGCGGTGGACTGTGTGCGCAAACAACACACACGTCACGAGTTCGAATCGCACAACGTACCGACTTTCAGAAATAAAACCAATATTTTTAGAACTGAATCAGAACAAGTCACTGTATGTTTATAAGAGTAATATAATCCGTGATTAAACAGAATAGACACACACCCCAACTGGTTGGGCTGTGCGCATACGAACCGAAGGACCCGAGTTCGACTCCGGGTCCCTGCAACCGGTTCGGCCATATAAATCCTTTTAATAAAAACCAAATAAATTTAAACTTAATTAGTATATAAATATAATTAAAACATAGAATATTTCGGGTTAAACACATAGCTCAGTTGGTAGAGCTGCATGCACGCGTACGAGAGGTCCCGGGTTTGAACCTCACTCAGCGCACAACTAACCACAGTCCGACCGGTCAACGGCCAACGGTCAAAAAGTCAAAATTTTATTTCTTTTTATTTATTTATTTAATTTGAAAATCAATTAAAAATACTTAAAAATAATATTTTTAAAGTTAGAAAATGTCCTTAAAATCACAAAAATAAATCTAAAAAAATTCATTAAGAACACAATTAAAAATATTAATCCCAACTAAAATTTACTTATTTATCAAATCCTTTTTGTTATTATCTAGGTTAGTTCTTCCCTCGTCAATCGAATCATAAATTCGTGCACCTTCATCATCATAAAAACGCACCCATTGTGAGTGAATCTCTACCAATTCCCGGTTTTAATCACATTTTAGGGTGTATCATGTGTCGTTTAATTCCTTATTATATTTAAACACTTGTGCATCCATCATATCCGTGATCAAATGTGTATGTATCAATTGTTGTGTGAATTATGTTTAGATTGAAGTTATCATTTTCAGTACATGCATTTCATTAGGCCCATCAGCTCCCCGTGGGATACGGGTTGAGTATCAGGTGCCTTATTCGATCGGCTCCGTTTGATTGAGCCTTGATCTCACATACATCATCAACCATGTCATTCAATCGGCTCCGTTTGATTGAGCCTTGATCTCATATACATCATCATTTATGTCATTTACTCATCCAATGTGGTTTGTGTTTTGTTATATACATATGTTTGCTCACATGTGATTATTGCACAACTTTTCAATATTAAATACAACAAGAAAATTAATAACAATGTTTTATCAAGGTTCACTCGCCAACTTTTGTTGACCCAAAATATCCCCCGTTTTACACATGATACAGGTGATCCAGTTGAGGCAAGAGCACATAGGAAGGCCTAGAGGAATAAATCAGTTTAAGCTTGGGATTGTTTTACTTAGTTTCATTTCCTTGTAATTGTATGGATTTGATTTGAACATTTAAGTTGTAATTTGAATTTAATAAATATGAAACATTTTAGTAAACATCATGAGCTTTGGTGATAACCCAATTATGCCCCGACTCTTATTCCGCTGCGGGTCGGGGTGTGACAATACACGTCTTCATGTAAGGTTCTATGAAGAAATGTGTAACACTCCGCATTTTTTTTCATAAAAATATTATATTTCAAAAATATTCTATTGCAGCGGAAACTCCTAGTCATTTGGTTAAATCATAAAACCATTAAATGATTTATTTATTATAAAATTTGGGTGTTATTGATCGTTCATAGCAACAGAATCATAAAAGAACCATTTTCTACAACTAACGGTAAAAGCGAGTCATCTAAAATCTGTCACGTCTTGTCAAATCCTCTGCACGTTCCTAACCAGCTTCATGTCTATCAAAACAAGTGTCAGCTTTAAGCTGAGTAAGAAAAAGGGTAAATCATAAAAAAACAAATAAGATATCATTAATTCATCAAATCATTTGTATCATGTTACTGCAAGTTATGATCCAGACACCACAACATGATCAAGTAAACAATCCTAAGAGCGTGCCTATCGTCTTAAGCAATCTTATTTAATCTTTATCTTTTCATATTTCGCATTCATATCTTAAGTCTTTATCTTTATCGTGCCATCGTTATCATGTGGTTTTATTCATTATCTTTCATCTTTATCATATATCATCATCGTAAAAACCACGTGGGGGATAATTCTTGGGTCATCGGATATTTCATGGTTAAACCATGTATATCGGGTAGACAGTTATGGGGAAAGCCCACTACAATCGACTAAGTGAAGGAGCACAAAAGCAGTTTATAGCTGTCGTTAGCCATCGTCCATAAACAATAGCGAGCAAGTACTTCACGCATGTGGCTCTTGGGCGTGTCATAAAATCTTAGTTGCCACGGTACCACTCGTAGTATGTGCATGAAACACACCCATACCAAATCTTGGGATGGATTCATCGAGAGTATTACCTCTAAATCATGTTCGTTCCCGTCTCTTTAATTCTTTAGTTTCTTTCTAAGTCTATCTCTAATCTTTATTCTTTTAAGGCCCTTGACGTGCACGTGTCTTAAAGATTCAAAATCTAGTGTTGTCTACATCATTTCGTATCATGTAAGGGGTGTTCTCATCATAGGCAAACTAGATAATCATTAGAGTAACTAATAAAAATCATCATACAAACAATAGCATGAATAACTACTACAACCTTAATCCCGACCCATCATATGAACATACGCGTAATACCCCATGAATCAAAATTAACTTGCAATAATAATAAATATATATTGAAACTATTGTTGTTGTGATCATGTTGCCATACAAACCTAGATCGTTCTGAAAGAAAACCTCAGAACTCAGGTTCGTGCGCTATGATTCGGCCTCAAAAGTTAACCCGAAACACTCAACATTGCTGTCGAAGTTGCGATCAGTTTTTGGCAGCCCTTAGTGTCGTTTACCATGGTTGTTTAGACACCCTTTTTCAGGCCCAAAACACAGCCACAAACAACTCGGTTCCTAGCTGCCCCGTACACCATGATATGCTCCCGAAACCGCCCTAGCAATGTCATCTCGTTCACTGCACTTTTCTTCCAAAATTATGTTGCAGTTCACCATTGTGAGTCGCTGCCAATTACCACTAGATTCAAGCGCCACCCTGCCGTAACCAAAACACTGCGGCCGTCGTCTTGTTTATCACCGCATCACCTCCGTTCGCGAGTGTCTCTTTGGATCGAGAGTTGCTGTGCACCATCTTTGCGTCTATTTCCTTTATTTTCTCTTTTTCGTTAATTTCTTGTATGCGTAGAATGTGGTAACTGGGAGTGATATATAATCCTTTTAGGGTTTAGGGTTTAGGGTTTAGGTATCATACTTATTAACTATTGTTTAGTATTAAGTCATCATGCATATCAACACACTAAATCATCACTATATGTTATCAGTGTATTTAATTATAACAACAAAAAAACAGTTTACATATTTATCAATTACTATGAAGTAATAATACATATATACATTAAATATACATCACCTTTAAATAGCATATCATCACAATATCTCAAATTATAATTACAACCATTAATACATATTTAACTAAGCCATACAAATATAAAGATATTAACGCCCGCTAAACCGGGTGTTACAAAATGCGTTGTTGACATCTAGTTGGCGTAAGGAGTACCCACGAGAGAGAGCAATGGAAATAACCGTACGAACGGTGACTGGTTTCGTCACCGGACTGAAGGTATCAAAATAGTCCTTGCCGTACTGTTGATGAAATTCTTTGGCAACTAGGTGTGCTTTATATTTATCAGTTGTGCCATCAGGGTTTCGTTTGATTCAGAATACCCACTTACAGCCGATCGGGTTTTGGGTAGTGTGTGGTACAAGCTCCCACGTTTGGTTTTGAAGGAGAGCATTGTATTCAAGGTCCATTGCTTGTCGCCAGGTTTGGTCTTTCATGGCTGGGGTGTGGGTGGAGGGTTCGATGGAGGTGGGAAGCGGGTGAAGCATTGTGGAATTGAAAAAGTTGGGATTATAATACTTGGGTTTGGTTTGGGTTGACGACGGGTAATGGTTTGTGGAGATGTGTCCTGTTCGATAGAGGAGTTGTTGGCTGTGGGTGATGGTTCGGTGTGAGTGGTGGGAGCAGCGGAGGTGGTTGTTGACGGTGAGGGATGAGGGTCTGGATGTGGGTCAGCTTGGGGTGGAGGGGTGGTGACAAGGGAATTAGGGGCAGGTGGAGTGGAGGTGGTGGAGATTAGTGTCTCAGCTGGGAAGCTAGGAGCCGAGGCTGTGGGCTCGGCTAGAGATTGTGGTCTCGTCTGGACGTGGGAAGGCGGTGCAAATGATGGGGTGGGATTGGTTATAGAATTAGACGAGTCGGAAAGAAATGACTCGAAGGACACAGGAGGCACATGGATAGTTTTTGTGTCGAAAGGAAAGATGTGTTGATTGAATTCAACATGGCGAGAGTGGTAGAGTTTATTTGTGGCTGGATCTAAGCATTTGTAAGCTGATTTTGACGAAGAATACCCGAGAAAAATGCAGGATTTGGACCGTGACTGTAACTTGGACGTGGTGTAGGGTCGGAGCCAAGGATAACAAAGGCAACCAAATGATTTGAGGTTGGAATATGATGGTGGGATGTTGAACAACATGTCGTAGGGTGATTTGTTTTCAAGGATGGATGTAGGCAAGCGATTTATGAGGTAAGTAGTGGTTTGAAAAGCATGAGACCAAAAATGTTGTGGGAGTTGAGCATGGTGTAGTAGAGCAAGACGGGTTTCAACGACATGACGATGACGCCATTCGGCGACATCGTTTTGTTCCAGTGTGTGGGGTGGTGTGGTATAGTGAGAGATGCCTTGAGAGGTGAGGTAGGGTGAGAGACCTGTATATTCACCTCCATTGTCGGTAAATAGAGCAACGATGGGCGTTTTTAAAAAATTCAATTAAAGATTTAATTGAGGAAAAAGAGTAGCCACATCAGATTTACATTTGATTGGGTATAACTAAATGTATTTGGAGTAGTAGTCCACAAAAATGACATAGTACTTGAATCTGTGAATGGATGGTTTGACGTGTCTCCACACATCCGAGTAAATGAGTTCCAATGGTTTGTTAGCAACAAAAGTGTTTTGTCCAAAAGGAAGTTTATAACTGTTATTTAAAGAACAACATTTACAATGAAAGGACTCATGGGTCACCTTATTACATGAAAGTCCTATTCTAGAAAGTAGAGACTTGAATACTTGAAGAGATGGATGTCCAAGTATGTGGTGCCACTTGAGTAAGGATCCTGTTGTAGTTGGAGTTGGCTTGAGGTGACGAGAAGAAGGGTCCTTAGTAAACATCATTGACGTTCACACCCCGCATGAGATGAGCACCCATGCGTAGATCCTTGACCAAGAAATGATATGGAGAGAATTCAACAGAAACACGATTAGTTCGACAAACTTTTGCAACAGAAATAAGGTTATTACGCATATGAGGAGCAATTAAAACATTAGTTAAAAGGAGTGGACGTGAGTTTGTGGGTATGGTGGTTTGACCGATACGAGTGATAGGAAGACTTGTACCGTCTCCTAGAAGGATCTCATCAGGGCCTCCATATTTAGAAAGGACTGGAAATACATTCTGGTTGTTTGCAGTGTTGCTGGATGCACCAATGTCCCACATCTAAGGATGGTTAGGAGTTGAGCTAGTTGAAGAGGTGTTGACCATTGGATTTGACGGGGCAGCCGAAGCAATTTTGATGTGGTTTCTTGTAAAAATCGTGCTAACTTCCTGCATTCTTTTGTCTCTGTGACCTGGAATGTTACAATAAGAGCAAAAAAGAGGTTTCTGTTAGTTCGACTATGGTTGGTATATGACCCACGGTTGGATCTAGGCCCAGAGTTGTTAGGCCTGCTAGTAGTCCGAAAATCATAGTTGGGTCTTGAACAGGTGGGTCGTGAGTTGTGTTGACGTTCGGTATCATTCACGGTAGTAATTAGGACAGGAGGTTAGGACTCTTTCAAGGTTTTCTCATGATCAATTAGCTTTTCATATAAGTCATAGAAGAAGATAGATGTGTCTTACATCTTAAGAGCAGCAACAATCTCCTTGTAATCGTTGCCCAGATGGGTTGTTATGTGAACAACAAGATCATCGTCATCGACTGGTTTCTATGCAAGGCGAGTTCATCCGCAATCGCCTTCATCTTATGGAGATATTGAGCAATCGGTTTGGTTCCCTTGGTGTTTGCGACGAGTTTGGATCTGAGAGAGATAATCCAGGACCGAGACACACTAGCATAGCTGTTAGTCAGGCGTGTGAATAGCTGATAAGATGTTGTAACATCCGTCAAAAAACGGGTTTCCAAAACCCGCTTTGTTTATTAACCGAACATCCAGTTAAAATTTTCGTTGCATGTTTAGGGCTCAAACTAATTTTAAACAATACATAATTAATAAACATTCTAGAATTTAAAATTTTTAATTAATAAATGATAAAAATAAGTGAGTAAAAAATAAAAGGGAGCTACCGGGTTTCGAACCCGGGTCAGCAGGTTCCAACAAACAAACACTTCACCGCTCCGCCACTTGCCTTTCTTGTGAATATTATGAAACAAATAATACTTAAGAAGATATCCGGATTCAAACCAGAAACAGCCGCGCTAAGTCACCGGCTATCATCAAGAAACCGGATTTTCCTCGTCAATCCTCGAATGTAACCGATAAATTCAATCAAGGAGTCAACAATCCCCAGTCGGTTATGCAATCAGTTAGACAATTTCATCTTGACCGAAATTTTGAAACCGAAATCATGTGTTGACATTGGGCACTATAAATACCGATGCATCTCATCTCAATTTCACTCGAATACCATCTCAAAACATTACCCAAAACTTTCTGCTCAACTCTCTGTTCAACCTGCAAGTCGCCGGAAATTACTGACACTGCCGGAGTTAGTCACCGGAAAACCGAATCTATCCCATTATTGCCTTACTCTATAAATAGGACTTCTAGAGCTTCGACAGAAGTCACCCACACTCACCTCAAACTTCCTGAAGATCCTCTATCGCAAGTTACACTTCGCCGGAATTTCTTTCAGTCACCGGAACTTCATCGGAGATCACACCTTTTCGGTATAACATCCTTAAATCCTTTTCTGTTTAAATTATTTTCATTATAATAATCAATCAACTAATTCAATAAAAATTTTTGATTAAACAGTCGGGTGGATTCTCTGGTTTTATAAATCGAAGAAGATGAAGTCTTTAAATGCGTATAAATATAATAAAAACCGGAATAATGACCGGGTTAGACACACAGTCAAGTGGTGGACTGTGTGCAAACATACGTACACGTCCCGGGTTCGAGTCTTGAACATATCCGTTTCTGCTGAAATAAAATCCATTTTTTCGAAACCAAAACAGATTGTTTCACAGTATGTTGTTAAATATAATACGGGTTAGACACCCAGCCCAGTTGGTCGGGCTGGGTGCAAGTTAAGTCAAGGGTCACCGGTTCGATCCCCGCTAAGCCAGCCGGTCAGACGATATTTGAAACATTTTTAATTAAATAAAATTCTGAATAAACTAAAAAGTATATAAATATAACTAAAATCAGAAATATTTCGGGTTAGACACGTAGCTCGGTTGGTAGAGCTGCGTGCACGCGTATGGGAGGTCACGAGTTCGAACCTCACTCAGCGCACATAATAAACACAATCAGACCGGTCAACAGTCAAAGTCAACGGTCAACAGTCAACGGTCAACATTTTATTTATTTATTTATTTAATCAGAAAATTATTTAAAAAATACTTAAAAATAATATTTTTAAAGTTAGAAAATGTCCTTAAACTCACAAAAATAAATCTAGAAATCCTATTAAGGTTATGAATTAAAATTATTAATCTCAAATAAAATCCATTTATTTACCGAACCATTATGTTATTATTTAGGTTAGTTTCTCTCGTGGTTAAATCCAAATTCGTGCGCATTCATCATCAATCCAAGAAAACGCACCCACTGTGAGTGAATTCTTACAAATTCCCCTTTTTATTAATGTTTTGGGGTGTATCATGTGTCGCTTAAATTAATTCGCTTATTCAAACTCGTGCTATACCATTATATGATCTAAACTTAGAATGTAAATATTGTATGTTGTGATGTGTTACATATTGTCAAGTTGTGTGCAAATTATTCATTAGGCCCATCAGTTCCTCATGGGAGACGAGTTGAACAACGCGTGCCTCAAAAACATTCATTAGGCCCATCAGTTCGTTGAACAACGTGTGCCTCAAAAATCATTCATTAGGCCCATCAGTTCCTCGTGGGAGACGAGTTGAACAACGCGTGCCTCAAAAACAATCATTTGGTGTATGTGTGTGCGATATTTAATATTATGTGTTTTGTGAATAAATTTACATCTACATTTACTCATATGTGGTTATGCACTTTATTTTATAATCGATACAATAAACACGTTTAAATGTTTTCATAGGATTCACTCGCCAACTTTTTGTTGACCCAAAAACCATTTTTACACATGATACAGGTGGACAGGTTGAAGCAAGGAACACATAGGAAATTGCCTTAAAAGAAAAATAATGAAGTCTTGATAGATGTATAGAACATGTTGTACTTGTATTTTTTATTGTAATGATTCTCCATTAAAAAGAAATAATAAATATGAAACTTTATAATAAATGTCATGAGCTTTGATGAAAACCCAATCATGCCCCGATCACCATTTCCGATGCGGGTCGGGGTGTGACAGATTGGTATCAGAGCGTTTGACTATAGGGATATAGGATAGGTTATTAGACCCTTAGAGCCTATACTATAGTTGATTAGATTTTAATTGTTTATGTGTTTACATGCAAACTCATGATGTTCACTTGTTTCATATTTATTACATACACAAATGCATGCAAACACTTCCAATATTATATTTTGTGATACTTAATGAATCATACTTATAGTCGAACATAACATGCTTACATATACAATCATCACGCATATTTCAATGTTCACATATTCAAATCATCCTACTTCCGTTATTCAAGATTTTGTCGCATTTTTCATTTTCCAATCTCATCAAAGTGAGTTCTACGACGGGCATGTAGTAACTGTAAGGGTACGAGTACCGGTAGTCGGAACGTCCTGTCTAGGTTGGCATTCGTATAAATCCAATATAACGGACCAGTTTGCCTACCTGGGGACCAACGATGAGAGTACGAAGGACCTATTAGGCCAAAGCATGCCACACCAAACGTCGTTCGAACTAACCCCACTTTGAGGTGTCACCGTGTCCACACCTGGATGCACTCCGAATATCATACGTTACATACATATTTCTCGATTTTCTCCGGGTTTTAGTGTACGTTACCAGGCTAAAACATGCGAACCATATGAAAGACCCGGTAATCATGGGGGCCCACATGATTACGAAGGTGAAGTATGGCGGCATGCAAGGCCCAATTACGAGCAAAGCCCAAGACATCCTATGGATGTAGTAGATTTACTATTCTATATTTAATTTATGAATGTTCATTCCTAAATACGACACATGACACCTAAAACGTCAAACTCATACTCTCGATACGAATTCCTTGTAGATGTCTTCTAGTCTCGCTCGTAGAAAAATGAAAGCAGGAAAATCCCGTGAGCGCATGGCTGCCCAAATCGCTCAACAAATGGCTGCCGTAATACCTAACATCGTAGTTCAAGTTCAACAAGCCCTTACCGCTAATCCCGTCAATCAAAAAGATCAAAATGTTGTCAACCCTCCCCCAAATACCACTAAATGCACCTTCAAGCATTTAAAATCCTGCGACCCTCCAAAATACGAAGGGACTGAAGGTGTCACCGCTCTCCTCCATTGGTTTGAGGAAATGGAAAACACTTTTCTAAATTGCGACTGCCCCGATAATCGCAAGGTGCGATATGCTACCGGTCGTTTGTTTGGAGTAGCACTTACATGGTGGAATACAGAGAAGGCCAAGCGAGGTGTTGAAGATGCTATGACTTTGACTTAGGAAGAGCTGAAAGAGATCATGACAAGACGTTTCTGTCCAAGAAGCGAAATCAAGAAATTAGAGGATGAGTTCTATTCTTTGAAACAAAAGGAAGGCGACCACACCACGTACAACAAGAGATTCCTTGAGTTAAACCAAATGGCCCCCAACTTGTTCACTCCCCTCTACCGTTTGATCGAGCACTACATTCAAGGTCTTCCTTCAAAAATTCAAGACTCTGTAATAAGGACCACACCTGCAACTTTGGAAGCAGCTATGGAGTTAGCTACAGAGCTCACCGAGAACCGCATACGAAATAAGGACTTCAAGGAGGAGAAGAAGAAGGATAAAGCATCAACTGAAACCTCAAACTCCACCCAAACCGAATCCCCTTCTCAACCCATTTCTAAGAGAAAACTAGATGGGCAAATTTTCGCTGTCACCCAAGGCAATCAACCAGCCTCACAAGTCGTACCCCTCCAAGCTATCCCAATCACTCAAGTAGCACCCAACTCAATTTACCCAAAAAAGAAACCTTACTTTGGACCTCACCCTCAATGCAAAACCTGTTTTTATCACCATCCATCTACCTTACCTTGTCGACTATGTGCGAATTGTGGACGCTATAGTCATTTGAGCAAGGGTTGCCGCACCTCTCAAAACCAAACCTCACCCCCTACTCAAAACATGATCCAAACATATCAACAACCCCAATACCCCATGTTGCCATATGTTCGAGCTTGTTTTAATTGTGGCGACCCTACCCATTTTAGAAACACGTGTCCTCGATTGGTTAACATCATAAACGCCCAAGCTCAAGCAAACCCAGTTAACCAAATAAATCAAGCAAACCCAGCCCCACCGCCAGCAAGAGGAAGAGCTTACAACATCAACGCCAATCCTGTTGAAGATAATAACGGCCCAAACGAACCACCCAACTAGTCTTTCCTCACCAAAATCAAGATTCAACTCCAACCGCTTAGTTTTTATGTTTTCTTTATGTTATCTCAATCTTCACGTATCTCAATTATAAATTGGAAATTTATCCAAGAATCTTAATGCGAATTACTATTTTAGTTTTGTTTTATATTCATTGATTTAACATCCATATCATCATACATCTCGACGTATCTCAATCTCATCATTGAAAGAAGTAGGGTTGTGTCTCACTTTTACCTAGACTAACCCCTTCATCATAACAAACGAGAGAGGTACTGTCATCATTCAAACATGTATACTTTCAGAATTAAGACTCAAGCTTTGGTTGTTGTGTTTGTTTATGTTCTAGAGTCACATAGAACTAATCATAACTTACTGATAAAGCCAATGAAAATTTAACAAGAATATGGTGGATACGCCGCTGGTACTTCCTATATATAAGTATTCTTGCCAAAGGATTAGAGGCATTGTCAGGCGGTTATGAGGGGTTCCATGTAGGTGTTAGTGGTAGAAGTTTTGTTTTAGGATATAACCTTATCTTTCCAAACGTATCGATTCTCTCAAAACTCTTGTGCATGAGATCATACCTAGTCAATCAACTCTGTTTATCAATATTCCTTATGTCACACCCCAACCCGCAGCGGAATAAGAGTCGGGGCATAATTGGATTATCACCAAAGCTCATGATATTTACTAATATGTTTCATATTTATTAAAGTCAAAATTACATTCTCAATAATCCAAACATGTCCATACAAATACAAAGAAAATAACCAACTAAACAATCCAAGCTCTAAACCAGTTTATTCTTCTAAGCCAATCCTATGTGTTTCTTGCTGCAGCTGGTTCACCTGTATCATGTGTAAAAATAGGGGTTTTTGGGTCAACATAAGTTGGCGAGTGAACCTTGTTAGTTAAACATTTATTATTGATTTCTTGTTATTTTTATCAAGGAAAAATTGTGCAATAGTCATATGCGAGCAAATGTAAATAATCCAACAATAACAATAACATTCCACAAATAATAACATACTATAACATAACATAACATATGAACTTGCATGAATATATAACATGAATGAAACTGTATATGTTGGCAACGTCACGTTCACGCTCATAATGTAATGGGGAACGGACGGCCTATGATGAATGTCTGTGCGATCAAGGCTCAATCAAACGGAGCCGATCGTATGTTGGCACGCCAGGTTCACCTCATAATGTAATGGGGAACTGCTCAATGCTCATAATGTAATAGGGAGCGGCGACCTATGAAATTGCATGTACTGAAAATAATAAATTAAATCTAAACAATAACCACACAACAGTTGATACAAGCTGAAAACACATTTGTTCATGATATGATGTATGCACAATGATTTAAATATAATAAATGGTAAGACACATGATACACCCCAAAAACGTGATTAAAACGGGGAATTTGTAGAGATTCACTCACATTGGGTGCGTTCGGTTGGAGATGATGAGATGCGCACGAGTTTGAAGGATTGACAATGAGGATTAACTAACCTAAATAATAACGGAAAGTATAGTTAATGAGTGGATTTTATTAATAATTTTAATAGGATTTTTAGATATATTTTTGTGAGTTTAAGGCTATTTCCTATCTTTAAAAACATTATTTTTAAGTATTTTTAATTGATTTTTGAATTAAATTAAATAAATAAAAGTATAAAAAAAATATGTTGACTTTTGCGTTGACCATTGACCATTGACTGTTTGACTGTTTGACCGGTTTTATTGTGTGAATGTATGCGCCGGGCAGGACTCGAACCCGAGACCTCCCGTACGCGTGCACGCAGCTCTACCAACTGAGCTACGTGTCTAACCCGAAATAATTCTGTTTTTAATTATATTTATATACTAATTCAGTTTATTCAAAATTCTTTTATTTTCAAAAATTGTTTTAAATCATCGAACCGGAGCGTGCAACAGGTCTCGAACCCGGGACCTGTGAGTTAGTGTTGCACACAGTCCACCGCTGGACTGTGTATCTAACCTGGTTAATATACCGATTTTTATTATACTTAACATCTAACGTAAGTTAATCCGGTTCAGTTAGAAAAAGAACATTTTAATTACAGAGAGTGTGTGTGTATCAAGGATCGAACTCGCGGCGTGTGATATATGTGTGCACACAGTCCACCGCTGGACTGTGTGTCTAATCCAAGATAATATCCAAATTAAATTAAACTTATAATCAACTTAACTTCGTCTTCTTCGTTACAAAATTACAGCCTACGATTACTCTATTGTTTCTTGTTTAATTCGATTGACAAACATTCAAAAGACTATAATGAAATGGCAGAGACGATTTTGGAAGTAAACATACCGAAGGAACGATTTATCTCAGAATTCCGGCAAGTCGTCGGCTCTGTTTTTTATGAACTTCGACTGAGCGAACAAATTAACAGTTTTGATTAGTTAATTGTGGAATTGAAGTACTAAACAAGAGTTATCAGAAGGTTTGAATGACTATACCGTTTTACAGCGGAAGTTAGAGATTTTCAGAAGTTTTCCGGCGAGCGTGAATTATCCGATATCGACGTCTGAAATTGGTTCCGATTGAAGGGTTTGAGTTAGCTACAGCTTAACAACTGATAGACGATGAAAGAATTGAGTGACTCACTGATTTGATAGAAAACACGGTTTTCCGGCGAAAGTCCGGCGAGTTCAAATAGCTGCTCCGACGAACTGAAAGTTGTGCGAAAATGAAATTGAAGGTTTGCAGAATGTGTTTGAGTCGCGAGAGGGGTCTATGATTGGAGTAATTCAGGAATTGAAAGTTTTCGGTTATTAAAACCGATCCACTCTTGAATTCAAGTCCATTCAAAGCTAAATTGATTGGAGGTGTCGGTGTAGCGGTTATAATCGGTAAACCGCGAACAATCAAACGTTTTTGGACGTTTGGTGACCGATTTCGGTTACAGTTGGCGTAATACGATTGATTTATGATTGACCATAAAATGTAATTGTTTCCTAGAATTTACAGAAAACATCAAGTGGCGGAGTGGTTATATGTGTGTGTGATAAGTCTTTGAGCTTAAACCCGGCTGACCCGGGTTCGAGTCCCGGCAGCCTGATTTTTATTTTAATTATTTTATTTTTACTTTTTATCAATTATAACTTTTATATTCTAGTTTGTTTATTAATTATGCATCACTAAAAATTAAAATTGACATAAATACGCAACGAAACATTTATAACTTGATATTCGATTACAAACGGAGCGGGTTTGGAAAACCCGTTTTTGACAAATGTTACACCTTATCTTAGGCATCAAAAAGCGATTCCTGTAGCAGGGTATCCAACCCTTACTGGGAACGTTACCGCCTCCAATAAAATTTAAACTTTCACCTTGTTCTGATTATGTAATTGTCAAATTAAAACACCCTCTCCACAAGTCAAACATACCACTATTACTTAAATTTCGGGACGAAATTTCTAAAAGTAGGGGATACTGTAACATCCGTCAAAAAACGGGTTTCCAAAACCCGCTTCGTTTATTAACCGAACATCCAGTTAAAATTTTCGTTGCATGTTTAGGGCTCAAACTAATTTTAAACAATACATAATTAATAAACATTCTAGAATTTAAAAATTTTAATTAATAAATGATAAAAATAAGTGAGTAAAAAATAAAAGGGAGCTGCCGGGTTTCGAACCCGGGTCAGCAGGTTCCAACAAACAAACACTTCACCGCTTCGCCACTTGCCTTTCTTGTGAATATTATGAAACAAATAATACTTAAGAAGAGATCCGGATTCAAACCAGAAACAGCCGCGCTAAGTCACCGGCTATCATCAAGAAACCGGATTTTCCTCGTCAATCCTCGGATGTAACCGATAAATTCAATCAAGGAGTCAACAATCCCCAGTCGGTTATGCAATCAGTTAGACAATTTCATCTTGACCGAAATTTTGAAACCGAAATCATGTGTTGACATTGGGCACTATAAATACCGATGCATCTCATCTCAATTTCACTCGCATACCATCTCAAAACATTACCCAAAACTTTCTGCTCAACTCTCTGTTCAACCTGCAAGTCGCCGGAAATTACTGACACTGCCGGAGTTAGTCACCGGAAAACCGAATCTATCCCATTATTATAAATAGGACTTCTAGAGCTTCGACAGAAGTCACCCACACTCACCTCAAACTTCCTGAAGATTCTCTATCGCAAGTTACACTTCGCCGGAATTTCTTTCAGTCACCGGAACTTCATCGGAGATCACACCTTTTCGGTATAACATCCTTAAATCCTTTTCTGTTTAAATTATTTTCATTATCAGTAATAATCAATCAACTAATTCAATAAAAATTTTCGATTAAACAGTCGGGTGGATTCTCTGGTTTTATAAATCGAAGAAGATGAAGTTTTTAAATGTGTATAAATATAATAAAAACTGGAATAATGACCGGGTTAGACACACAGTCCAGTGGTGGACTGCGTGCAAACATAACGTACACGTCCCGGGTTCGAGTCTTGAACATATCCGTTTCTGCTGAAATAAAATCCATTTTTTCGAAACCAAAACAGATTGTTCCACAGTATGTTGTTAAATATAATACAGACACTATATAATACGGGTTAGACACCCAGCCCAGTTGGTCGGGCTGGGTGCAAGTTAAGTCAAGGGTCACCGGTTCGATCCCCTCTAAGCCAGCCGGTCAGACGATATTTGAAACATTTTTAATTAAATAAAATTATGAATAAACTAAAAAGTATATAAATATAATTAAAATCAGAAATATTTCGGGTTAGACACGTAGCTCGGTTGGTAGAGCTGCGTGCACGCGTACGGGAGGTCACGAGTTCGAACCTCACTCAGCGCACATAATAAACACAATCAGACCGGTCAACAGTCAAAGTCAACGGTCAACAGTCAACGGTCAACATTTTTTTATTTATTTATTTAATCAGAAAATTATTTAAAAATACTTAAAAATAATATTTTTAAAGTTAGAAAATGTCCTTAAACTCACAAAAATAAATCTAGAAATCCTATTAAGGTTATGAATTAAAATTATTAATCTCAAATAAAATCCATTTATTTACCGAACCATTATGTTATTATTTAGGTTAGTTTCTCTCGTGGTTAAATCCAAATTCGTGCGCATTCATCATCAATCCAAGAAAACGCACCCACTGTGAGTGAATTCTTACAAATTCCCCTTTTTATTCATGTTTTGGGGTGTATCATGTGTCGCTTAAATTAATTCGCTTATTCAAACTCGTGCTATACCATTATATGATCTAAACTTAGAATGTAAATATTGTTTGTTGTGATGTGTTACATATTGTCAAGTTGTGTGCAAATTATTCATTAGGCCCATCAGTTCCTCGTGGGAGACGAGTTGAACAACGCGTGCCTCAAAAACATTCATTAGGCCCATCAGTTCGTTGAACAACGCGTGCCTCAAAAATCATTCATTATGCCCATCAGTTCCTCGTGGGAGACGAGTTGAACAACGTGTGCCTCAAAAACAATCATTTGGTGTATGTGTGTGCGATATTTAATATTATGTGTTTTGTGAATAAATTTACATCTACATTTACTCATATGTGGTTATGCACTTTATTTTATAATCGATACAATAAACGCGTGTAAATGTTTTCATAGGATTCACTCGCCAACTTTTTGTTGACCCAAAAACCATTTTTACACATGATACAGGTGGACAGGTTGAAGCAAGGAACACATAGGAAATTGCCTTAGAAGAAAAATAATGAAGTCTTGATAGATGTATAGAACATGTTGTACTTGTATTTTTTATTGTAATGATTCTCCATTAAAAAGAAATAATAAATATGAAACTTTATAATAAATGTCATGAGCTTTGATGAAAACCCAATCATGCCCCGATCAACATTTCCGCTGCGGGTCGGGGTGTGACAGATGTCACAGCTGATGATACAATCGGTTGAATGGTGGGCGAGCAGCCTCCGAGTAGGGTGCCAAGGAGGATTTGGTACAATTTATAGTACATAATACAAGTGCCTTATATAGGCAGTACAATAAAGAGATAGTGAGCATCTTTACTGGAGTGAAATATGCTCCTAAGTTAGGTATATGTTGAATACAATATTCTGGTAATACATTCCATGTTATGTTCCTTGACTTACGTCCTGCCTTATAAAAATAATTGAAATCCGACACATAGACCGGGGTCTTAATATTCGAGATATGTATTCGGCTATGAGACTAGTTATAAGATTTAAAATTATATGCGGGTTTGAGATGAGTTTAGCATTAAGTGATGCCCTCTTATATTTATTTAGCCACGCTAAGACCTACTTTCTTATAGGATATAATCTTAAAAAATAATAACAAATAGTATTTTTTTGGTGATTAATAACTTGGATTTATTATAAGTCTAGAATTAGTAGAAGTATAGTTGATTACTTGTTTCAAATCAAATCATGATCTTTACGAGTTCAAGATAGTAGTTTCATTGCGTGATGGAAATTCCAACGTGTGATTTTAAACACTTAAGATTGTAAACAAATATTCTTGATGCCCGGTAGAATCCCACAAACCTATAATGAGTAATGGGTACACGAACCAGTATAGAAAAATAGCTATATAATAGCGTGTAGGATCATACTTTAACATATTAGACCAGCCATGCATCATTTTCAGTGGTGTATCCAGAAATTTTTTTCAGTGGGTTCATTGAAAAAAAATTAAAACAGTTTTAACCCCAATAGGAGTCGAACCAGTGACGTCAAGCATGGAACTACATGACTTAACCACTCCACCATCTATAAATTTAGTTACTGGGTTCATCTCAGATGTTTTTTATGGGTTCATACCAAATTTTGTATTAACATTTCTACTAAAAATTTGAAACCAAGTGGGTTCGTGTGAACTCGTACCTCTGAACATAGATCCGCCCCTGATCATTTTGAATAGTCCATGTAAGAAATATTAGGCCATAAGAAATTATCCACCTCAAATATTACCAACATGTTTGAGTGCAATAGATAAAGGTGCTTAGGTAGGAGTATTAGAATGAGTGATGAAAACAAATATATGAGCTATTCGTATGAAAGGCCGAATGTTAGGATAATAACATTGCTCTACACATTTTCCATGTGAAAGGAATAGTATTTACAACTTCCTAATGCATAATGAAAGTACAAGTGTTCCAGACATGTTACTTATGTTTGGTTTTTTATTATTATTTTAGTATATAATTAATTAATTAATTATTATTATTAATACGTTTTACATGTGTAATGAACGTGTAAAATAGCATTTACAACATCCTAATGCATAATGAGAGTATAATGCATAACGAGAGTATTAAGTGTTCCAAGCATCATACAGTGTGTGATGAGAGTGTAAGTGTTCCATGAAGGTTACATATCTTTTTTTTTTTATAATAAACTTTGGTCTTTGAACATATTTTGTTTTACATTCATAACTTTTAAGATGATGTTTTTATAAAAATTTCGAATATGTTGTTGCGACGTGTATTCTTTTTTTAAATGACAACGCTTACTTCTACTCTATTACATCAATAATTATGAATTATTTACCATTGAATAGGATTGAACCTAAGACCTCTCCTTTAGAAGACATATGTCTCTACCAAGTGGGTTAGCCCCGCATTGACACTTATTTTTATTTATTAATGTTTTTTAGAAACTTAGTTGTTAGTAGTACGTGGTATCAAAACTTTCTTACATTTAATTTTTTAATAAATTGACACAGCTTATCTTTTCGTTATTCTAATAATATAATGTATTGTTTTATAAAATTCCAAATGTATTGTTGCGACTCTTCTTGTTTTTATTTATGTTTCAATAAAAGTTTTGTTCAAAAGTAAACAGGTCAAACAGTTGATTTTTTTGTTCTTTGCCGTGATGAACCAAACTAATATCGTATGAACAACTTCGGTAGCCACACCAGTATTCGTTATTGTGGTTTCCTTTATAAATTTAGTTGAAACCGAAGTTTTATTTGCAATAGAGTGTCTTTTTCTCTGTCGTAAGATATACCACATTTTGGTATTGTAACGGCCTAAACTGGTACCTTCCAAACTATATTGGTACTACGTTGATTTCGACCGAAGAATATCCTTATCGGTAGTTTGGTACTATGATTATGTAAGTATGTTTCTGATTCAACTTTGGCCAACCCTTCTCTGAATTTTGCACATTAAACCTATGTGCTGCACATAGGTGGTTTAACTAAGGGACATATGGGTAACGTGTGGGGTTGTTACTGGGTTAAATTCATCGGTGTTAGTAGGTTTAGTGGAGTACTTATACCGCAAAAGGGTGGTGGGGGTTCTACATGAGTTTGGTTTGTGTCCGGGTTTACAAAATGGGGTCAGAGTCCATTGAGTTCTACAGAGGTAGCTTTTACCGTATGCTTTCTGCAGCAGCTGTCGTAAATTATTGCGCGCAGTTGTTGTTACATAGTATTGTCTGCAGCTATTGTTATAAAATCTTGGTACAAAGAAGGGGCTGGGTCACATAACATGACGGATCAAGTGATATCCGATAGTCCGGCAGCCTTTGTCCCAAATCAATCACGGGTGGCGAAAGTTTGGCTGCAGTTAGATGCCCTACGAACTGTTAATTAGGAGATTTTTGTCGGGGTTATTATCATTTTCATGTTATTGTTGGAGCTTTGGTTTTTTTTTCTCATATTCTGTTTAGCAAGAAGCCTAAGTGAAAAGGTTTTCTATTGTTGGGGGTCTTATTAGCTTTAGGGATAGGGCCTCTATTCTTGGTTGTATTTCATGGTCAGCTTATGGTTGGACTTCATCAGTGGCGGATTTAGAAAATCTTCGTAGGGATAATGAAATCGAAAAAATGTCAAATTTTTCCAAAATTTACACTACCATCGGAGCGCCAAGGGATAGCGGAGGCTACCCCTTCCCCTAAGGTAGGTCCGTCCCTGGACTTCTTAATGGTTTGGTTTTATGTTGGTTTGATTTGGCTGCTAAAAAATAATTTTAATGGCTTGTTAATTGGACCTTAAAAAACCACTCATTTATACAATTTATACAAATGATTCTTATAGATATAAACAGTTCTTTGTTGTTTTTTATTTTAAAATTATTCAAATAGGAAATTACATAATAACAACAGTAGGTAAACGGGCAAAAGAAAATTATTCCATTCTTTAATTACATGTAAAATATATAAATTTTAAAACCTATACTATTTTCTTTTTTTTCAAAGAGAAAACCCAAAACATTTTGCTTAAACTTAAACAATTTTGCAACCGATATTAAAACTTTCACATTCAATAAACCATAGTAACACATGGAATAGTGTCAACTCGTTCTCGATGAAGTGTACGTAAACATTCTGAAGCTTATAAGTTAACAAGCTCAAAAACCCTAAAACACATCTGCATGTCTTCTGCCAAACTCTTACCATGTCCTCTGCATGGGCGGTGATCGGCCCGAAATCCGGTTAACATGACAATCAACACCTTCAAACATCGTATCGTCGTTCATATATATTCGTTTTCCGGTTATAACTCAAAGACCATTGATGAAAAGTGATCATCGATGGATCTGATCCACAGATTTTTAAACATTGTTCTTCCTATTGCATCCATCTTTTTATTCATATTCATCCTACCACTACTTTCAGTGTACCGCCTGTCGAGGTTTTGCATTAGATCTGTGTTCCCGGGAAACCTGGCCGGAAAAGTAGTACTAATCACCGGAGCTTCTACTGGTATTGGCGAGGTAAATTACAATATATAAATAAAGCTATGAATTTATTCTAGCATTTGCATCGGTAGATATATGCAGTGCCTGTCGGCACCAGGTCCCTCTCAATACTCACGAACAGAAATGAAGAATAAACTTGATGAAGATAAAATGAACAAAATTCAAATGTTAAAAGAAGTTGCAGAATAATAAACACAAAATGCTGACCACTTTATTGAATAAACCTAAGGGCTATATATAGCCTTACAAAGATCCATAAAATAAGCACAGGTAGAAATTTGGACTCATTCTTTGCCCACTTCTCAACGGACACCTCCATAGTATTCGGTCAAAGTTCTACCAAGTCCACCTAATTAAATTATTAAATACTACATCAAATAAAACCCATGTGCTTTATTAGTCTTCAATTCCAGCCATGCCATGCCATGCATCCTCGTGAACCTTTGAAGACAAACTTATTCCACCATGCAATCAACTAACTTAAAATTATAACTAAATAATAAAACCATAAGTCAAGATTAATTTCTAACAGTGTCGTACCAATAAATTATATTTTAGGTTGCGAACACGGGGTTTAACTTAACCAAACTTTCAAGGGTTGAGATCGGGATTTTTGCCTATAAAACACACTAATTTTTTTTTTCAAGGGGGGCGCCTGCCCACCAACGCATCACCTAGGTCCGCCCATGGATATAAGACACTACTAAGCAAACAATTCCGTTAGTGAAAGTGGTTACAGACGAGAATCCCTTTGTAATATGGGTGTAGGTAATTTGTTTTCCAACGGATTACCGATGATTGACTAGCCTTAGGCTTCTCCGGGGCATGTTTTCTATGGTGCCCGAAAATATTTAACATTCATAGCAGATATTCATTTGTTTAGTAGTGGGAATTTATATTTTGATATTGTACCATTGAAGCATTTGGCATATGAGTATGCAAAGCATGGAGCGAGACTAGCATTGGTTGCGAGGAGAGAGAAGGTGCTAGGGGCGGTCGCTGGAAAAGCGAAGGAGCTCGGATCTCCGGATGCGATTGTGATCAAGGCGGATGTTTCAAAGCTTGAGGATTGCAAGAGATTTGTTGATGAAACAATCAACCATTTTGGGAAATGTGAGTTTCAAAATTTTGATTACAAGTAAATGTGAGTTTCATAATTTTGATTACAAGTAACATAACATGACATTAAAGAGTTTGGGGTCGAAACAAGTTCGGGTCAGGATTAGTTTCATGTCAAACCTACAAACATCTTTTATATAATTAAATTGTTGTGTCTCGTGTCAACTTGGTGGGATTGCAGATTGACAAGTTTGTTTTCATAAACTTTTCAAGTGGTATTAATGTTAGAACTTAAATTGGTTGCGTAACTTTATATGTTAACACTTGTTAAAATAGAAATTGGAGTAAAGATCTCTAGCTTAAGAGTAGTTGTTTGTATATACATATGACTATTTATAACACACCCCTTTATCATTTATATATTAATATTGACTTTACATGTATTGACCCTCATCTACTTTTTTACCTTTTTATACTTCATTTTTTTTTTGTCAAAGAGTTTTCTTTTTAGTGTATCTGCTTTTTTTTCTTTAAACTTGTTCACATATTTAATTGTGTTCTGACATGAACATAATATAGATATTTCAAAAACATAATATTTTTAACTTTGATTGAACTTTAGCCCGTTGGTAAAAATTTACCCACACCATTTTTTCCGATAAAGTTTTACCCACACCATGTTTTCCGATAAAGTATCACCAACAAATACCCCTTCACCTAGGGATTTCGGACATATGTGTTAATAGGTAAAAACCTTGTGTCTTGTAGTTGCATATTCTTTTGGAGTTAGGAACTTTTATTCAAATATTTTTATTCACTGCTACTTATTAATTAAAACTGAAGCAAACCAACCTTACCTACTACCTTTCTGGTTCAATCATGCATAAAGCATTTCATGGTATTCATAATCATGAAAATAATTTACTCACGTATAACTTTGTTTGGTGCCTTTAAAATTCACACACACACACACACACACACACACACACACACACACACACACACATATATATATATATATATATATATATAGGGGAGAGTTTAAATAAGAACGCTAAATATCGTGAGAACCGCGAGAACGAATAAAAAAAACTACTAGAACTTGGTAAAAAACAAGTGGAATTCAAAATTTCTTTTTACACTTGTCATTATTATTCGAATACAATTCTAGAAATTTAATTTACACATTTAAATTTACGTGAATTCGGAAATAAAGAAAAGTTACACATGTGTAAGTTTGCCATTTACACATGTGTAAATTTGTTATATTTACATATGTGTAAAAAAAATTAATAAGAATGATTTTGAGAGAAGAAATAAATTATTTGATGTTATATTTTAATTAAAATGATGATTGTATTAAAAAATGGTTTTAATTGGTTTTCTCATTCGTTCTCACGGTTCTCGCAATAGTTAGCGTTCTCAAGATAACCATCCCATATATATATATATATATAATTGCACGAGTAGTCTAGTACAATGTCAAACACAGGATTTCTTAGACGCTCTTTATGTATCACACTACATACACACTAGTCCACTACTTTTGATTATATTTCATTTACTATGCTACCCTATATAATACATCTTAAATTTTGCATATAAACGTTTTTCTTTTCCTAACTTACTTACAAACAGTGGATTGCTTGATAAACAATGCCGGAATTGGAAAAGTTGGGCTCTTTGAGGACCAACAATGCATCAACGATCACACTTCAGTCATGGTACTCATCTCTATCATAGCGACTCATTTTCAATCTTTTTATAACCGGCTGTCTTATTGATTCACTAGACGAACTGGTATAAAAAAAGGATGACATAATAACTAATAAAATTTTATATACCCTATATATAACGTAAGATTATTGTATAAGTGAATCTTAACGTGCAAAACGTGAGAAGTTAAAGTAATTTTTTTTTCCATCTAGTCAAACATGGTTTTTAGTCCTAACCCTACAAAAGTTATATTATAAATATGCTTGAGTAGATGGAAAAACAAATTTAAAAAAAAATTCCTTCACTTCTCACTTTAATACGTTAAAATCCATATATATTATATATATATATATATATATATATATATATTCCGTCAAGTCAAACATGGTTTTTAGTCCCAAAACCTACATAGGCTACACTAAAAACATGATTGAGTAGATGGAAAAACAAATTTAAAAAAAAAATCATTCACATCTCACGTTTAACACGTTAAGATCCATTTATATTTTTTCTAAATTTTTTTCCATCTAGTCAAACATGGTTTTTAGTCCTAAAATCTACAAAAGTTACACTAAAAACATGCTTGAGTAGATGGAAAAACAAATTAAAAAAATTCATTCACTTCTCACATTTAACACCTAAAGATCCATTTATATTTAAAAAAAATATGAACCTTAAATCCCCAAATTTAGTGATTTAGAGTTGTTCTTTTTATTCTCACAATAGTTCGTATTTTGTAATGATCTTTATCCTATATATATGTGTGTGTGTGTGTAAGACGTATAACAGTAATTACATATACATACAATAGCCTCTGCACTCGTGTATAACAATGCAATACAATACACAAACGTACAACAATGATTACATATACATACAACAATCTGTATAAGTGATTTTAAATTGTGTAATACGTACAATACGTATATGTAGATTCAATTATGCAATAGTTTTTAATTTTAAGTGTTAATAATAGAACAATATTTGATAAAGATTATTATTTTTTTTAATTAACAAATTAATTAATTGGTGAGAGAAAATATGAGATAAAAAAAACGAAATATTTAATTGAAGAGAAAAAAAGTAACAATTACCTTCTTCTTCTTGCCCTTAATTTAAATAAATCTCTCAAAATGAGATTACATGTATTTAAAAATCTTATCATCCAAAATCAATGGCTTAAAATAGTTCTTTTGGTTCACAAATACCGATATATTCACTTAGAAACCCCACCCTATAAATAGGATCAAGATCAAGGGAGAACCCCTACAAGTTACGAGAATTTAGAGAACTCGGCCTTCCCATGCGAGCTTTGCTCTCATTTTTCACACCCATAGATTAAAATGTCACGATGACGGGCGTAAAAATTAAAAAAAATCGAATTGGTGTTTTTCGGCTCTTTACGGCTGTTGTAAAAGCTGATTATATAAGCATGACATCAACTTGTAGCGTTTACGTCTGCCGTAAATGAAAAAAAAAAGAGTTTTTTTTTCTTGGAAAATTGTTTCTTTTAGGATTTTTGATAAAACATATTTGAAAAAACCTTTCGTAAGACAGAGTTCTCTAAGTTCTCACAACTCATATAAGCTTTCATTTTACCCTAACCCTATATATATATATATATGTGTGTGTGTGTGTGTGTGCACGTGTGTGCGTGCGCGTGTGTGTGATCAGCAGAAAACGCCTAGAAGTGTGAAGACGTTGAGAACAATTTTCAGCCACAAGAACTTTAGAACTACTAGAAGGGGTAATATGGGAAGATCCAAACATGGGTGCACATGCTAATCACATGTCATTTCCCCCCGTCATATTTAAACGCTAATAACTTTTCGTACGTGATTATTATTTTAAATTACACCATAAAATTCAGTGTTTTTTTATCTTTTAAATTAATATACTATTGATATATTTTTCGAAAAAAATGAACTTGGTTTTTTATGTCGTTTTGAGCTTTGTTTTTTTTTTGGCGTTTTGAACTTTGTTTTTTATGGCGTTTCGAACTGGGTTTTCATGTTTTTATGGTGTTTTCAACTATGTTTTCGTGGTTTTTTCTTCTAAATTTAGGTGTTTTATGGCGTTTTTTATTTGAACACCCAGTTAATGTCATTTTTTATTTCAAAAGTATAGCAATATTATACTCGTTGGAAAGATAATAAAACACTCGATTTTATGGTGTAATTTTAAAAAAAATAATCACGTATAAAAAAGTTATGGGAGTTTTAAAAAAGATGGTGGAGTGTGCATGTGACTTGCATGTGGGTGGTCTTTGACATGTAAGTGGCATGTGCATGAACCTTTTCACAATATTACTCCTTAGTGTAAGTTAGCACCAACGCCACATGTTAACACCAAAATCGCTCTTAACGTTTTCACACTTTTAGGCGTTTTCCCCAAATCTCACCCTATATATCTATATATATACACACACAAAATATAATAAACTACTTTGTCTTATGGTGTGTATTTACAATATAATTAACTAGGGCTGTAAACGAACCGAACGTTCAGCGAACAGTTCGTGAACCGTTTGGCGGGAAGTTCGTTTACTTTTGTTTGTTTAATAAACGAACGAACATGAACAGAGTTCCCATTTGTTCAATTGTATTCGTGAACATTCGGTAACGTGTTTATGAACGTGTTTGTGAACATCCATTCATTTGCATTCGTTTATGTTCATTCATGTACGTTTGTTTGTGTTGTTAATTAAGGATCTTTATGCTTTTATATATTTTGTCTAAACTCTTTATATTATTTAATTTTTATTATTTTATTACCCTAACAATTAAACTAGGAAATCATATTTCCACCTTGTTTATACATTGTTCCCTTTCCTTTCTCAACAAATACTATCGACCTTCATTCCATGATTAGGACTTCAAGTTGTAACGTTTTCTCTTTGCCATCCACCTTTAGCCTTCGTCGCGTTCGCCGAATCGTGAACCATTCTTGAACACGTTCATTTCCTTAATGAAAGAACACGAACATAAAATCTCGTTTGGTAAGTGTTCATGAACCGTTCGTAAACAAATTTATTTTCTTAACGAACGAACACGAACAATTCGTTTACAGCCTATAATTAACTACTTTATCTTCTAGTGTGTATTTACAATAAACATAAATAAAACCCTAAACCGTTCGAATCGTTTATATAACCAGAAGTCCAGAACTAGTTCCCGGAGGGATTCAAATAGACACAACCAAACCACTAATATAATTGTCTCATGTCTGACCGTTGGCCTGATTCTTCTTTAAGAACATTGCTCATTTCATAAATATAAATTAAGCATGAAACAAAAGGACAAGAACAAAACTAAGACTTTACATGTTCTTTTCCAGGACATAAACTTTTGGGGGTCGGTTAATGCCACGCATTTTGCGCTTCCACATCTAAGGAAGAGCAAGGGCAGAATACTTGTGATCGGTTCAGTTGCGGGATGGTTCAATACGCCCAAAGTAAGCGTTTATAACGTAAGTCTAAAGATCAGAATTTCTCTTTTTCCTACAGTTTTGTGTATGTTTTAGTTTGTTCTCATAGATGAATCTCCAGGCAAGTAAGGCAGCACAACAAAGCTTCTTTGAAACCCTACGGCTCGAGTTGGCTCCTGACATTGAAGTGTCGATCATGAATCTTGGGCTAGTCGATACATACTTAGCTACCAATGAATTTATATACAAGGTAAATGAATATAGGTCTATAAATGTACATCATATTATTTGATTTGTTACGTATCTTAATGGTTTATAATATATAAATATCACATTTTTTGATTGGCTTTTATGACTTGTTTAACCAATTTATTACAAAATGGCAAGTTAGCAACCCTTTTACGACTTATTATATGCCAACTCTTTTAAATTCTTTTTGTAAATGGGTTAAACTAATCGTGTATGAATTTCAAGATTTTTAAGTGTATGTACGGGTGAGAAATAAATATATGGGTTGTGTTCGAGTTTAATGATTCAACCCACTAACGGGACATAATTTACACTTCTACAATTAGAACCAAGATGCAAACTAAATCGATTCATTGTTGGTAGACAAATTTAGATGGAACGCCAATGCTATCAGTTGAAGGGTGCGCTAAGACAGTGGTGAATAGCATGAGACGGGGAGATGATTCCTTGACCGAGCCTCAGTGGATGCGTACAGTCTTTCTATGGGTGATGTTGTTACGTGAGCTAATGAACGTGACCCGTCGGGTCCTAGCAACGAAGAGAAAGTGTGAGTTAGAAAATCAAAAATCTCATAGCAATGATGCACTACAACCACACACTGATTTCAAACATGACTGAAGAACACAAAAGATTTGTATGTGGTAACATGCCTGTTAATGTCTACGACAAGCGAGCATCGGGCTACATGGAAACATCAGTCTTCTAGTATTATTATTATTAATATTTTGTAAGCAATAAAAGTTTGTTTCACTGAGTGTAAAAGACGTATGTTAATGTGTATTTAGTATTAATATTGTTTTGTGTCCATGAAAAAAATAAGTTTATCACCTTAGTTAATGTTGTTGTATGAGAAACACATTTTCGTTACATATGTTAATTTGGGGGGCACCAGTGTACTAACCGGAGTTTATGCGCTTTGTTCGAGAAACGTGGTCAAAATGACCGTTTGGCAACGGTCCTTTATTTTGAAAAGAAAAAAGATTCTTAATATATACACATATATTTTTACACAAACTAAAATACACAACAATCGATAAAACACACGCATGCTCTCAAATCATTTTATAACAAAACGTCATCCCATACTTGAAAAGAGTAAAATGAGAAACGTCATGTATACGTGTATCATCTTGCATAACATGATATTGGAGGGCTTGGGCAGAGCGTTTTGTGCAGAGAGTTATAATGAAGGTAACCAACCGACAAACCCACTACTCACATACGCTCAAAAAGAAGTTATCCGGGCGATAATACATGACAGGGACAGACACCTTAACCTTCAAGCTGATCTGACCAAGCACCTATGGTTTGATAGTGAACAAGGAGGAAATGACAAGCGAAGTTGTGTATTTTTAGTTTAACCTTTTAAGCATTGTATTTTTATTTAAATTATGAGTTTTATATTTTTTTATGTTATTTAAATTTAAATTAATATAGCAAAATGTTATAATGTTTAATGTTAGAAAAAAACCCTAAAACGCCAGTTTATGATTCAAAAAAAAAACTTAACGGATTTAACATAGGACCGGTGGAGGAAAAATACTTGAAATGTGGAACTGTCATGAGGAATAAAAAAAGTTGGAACTGTCAGTGGCCAATGACATTTAGTATGGATTATTAAAGACCAATATCCTTTTTTTATTCACAATATCATTAATTCACCTCGTGTATTACACGGCTCACTAAGCTAATGTGTATATACAACTTGTCTAATGAAAAGCGATCCAAAGTAAAAACTAATAAATAAAAATAATACGAGTACGCTTGTCACCATTTTAGGTCATCTAACTTTTATAATAATGATATTAAAAATATATATTTTTAGATATTTCATATAAGTTTAATTATGGATATATATCCTTTAATCATGGTATATTTAAGTTTTCAAATAACTATTTTTTAAGATATCCAAATAACTAAATATGTATTTGGATTAAATTTGATGTAAATTAGGAGTGAGTAAGTATTACCATTTAAAAAAACAAAATACTTTTTTTTACTTAAAAACTTTAATTTTAAGTCGTTAAATGTCACCAAATTCAAAATCATGTTTGATAAAATATTAGAAACTATGAATAATGACAATAATTGTTTTTTATTAATGATTTTAAATATTTTAATGCGTTTGGATGAGATAAAAAACATACGGTAATGAAATAATCCAATTTTTAGTTCCTAATTTTTATATGTATTTACAATTGTAATTTAAATTTAGGGTAAATTAATTTTTGAATTCATGTGTTATTAGTGGTTTTAACCACTTGAATTTAAAATCAAAAAGTTTAACGCCCTAAGTCTCTAAGTGTTTTTTTTTTTCTAACATTTTGAGTCCAAATTTTTAACACCATCCTCCAAGTCTATTAACTAGGAGGAGAATTTAGTCATTTACACACAAAGTATAACTCTTATATACAAAAGAGTATAAGGAACAAGTTTCTAGTGCATAAAGATTTTAATATTATATATAAAACAAATTTTATATATATATATATATATATATTATACACACTTGCACACACATATATTTCACACACACCTTCCCCCCTATCTCTCTCTCTCATCTTGAACCAAACCACCACTATCTCCAATGTCAAAACTCAGAAGTGTACAACCTTAGATCTAATCGGAGAGGTGACGACGGTGCTGTTGGTTTAGGGTTTTAGTGGTGGCGGCTTTGGGGTTTTAGTGGTGGCGGCTCTGATGGTACGACGGTGTTGTCTATGTAGGGCAATGGTAGTGGTTTATTGTGGTGATGGTGTTGTCAGAGGTGGGGCCAGAGGTGGTGTATGATGGTGGCTACGAGGAGGTGTTGTAGGGTGGTGGTGGTTGATGGTTATGGTGATTCTTTGTGGTGTTTAGAGAGAGCGAGAGAGGCTGACTCGTTGACTAGTGAGTGTGTTTGAGTGTTTGTAAAAGTGAGCCGAGTTTGATATATTTCAATATTTTTAAAATATAGGGACATTTTAGTCTTTTAATTTAAAACTAATAGAATATTCAAACGGAGTTAAAATTTGGATTCAAATGTTAGAAAAAAGCGCTTAGGGTCTCATGACATTAAACTTTTTGATTTTAGACTTAAGTGGTTAAAATCACTATAACACATAATAATTAACCCTTAATTTATCTATATATTATGTTAAAAGATATTTAAAAAATCTGAGTACACTTTAATAGAATTGACACTTACAGATTACATTAGAAAAATTAATGCTTAATTGCAAAAAAAAAGTTTAAAAATTTAAGTTAACAAAATTTATAACTGTCATGTCAAAATTCTTTATTTAAAGATATATCTTGATGATTGTACATATTAACAAATATAATTTTTTATTACTAAGCATATAACCTTATATTTATTTTAAAGATGTAATACATTTAAGCTAACAAAATATAAATTTTTATTAGTAAGGTATATTTATTCTAGCCTAGTATAATAACTAAGTATATGTAACATTATATTTATATACTATTATTTTGTAACATTGGTGTGCTTAATAGTATTGTACATTGTACATATACTATTATTTGTAACATTAGTGTGCTTAATAGTATTGTACTTTTAGCTTTATGAGTATATTCTTCTTTAGATAGTTCTACATTGTGTTGATTTGTTTATATAATTGTTGTTGGGCATCTGCCCCCCTTTGTTTTTGCCCCCATTTGAATTTGGGTTTTATATATAACCCTAACTGACATTTAGTTGTTTTTGTGTCTCACTTGGTTCTGGTGTTTTCTCTAGCGATACGAATGTGGGTATTTGTTTGTCGTCGTTGTTTCTAGTTTTAACTATCTTTTACTTCATCATGTATGACCAATATTCTTTGCCTGCCATCTGGCTTCAAGGATCACAAGTCCCTCTCCAAAAGGTTCACTCTGTCTTGATTCAATTAGATAAATTAAAAGATCTATGTTAGTTACAACTACACTTACTTAGACCAAGTGTTATGGTTTAACGCCTTAGATGAGGTGGCTGCCCTGGGTGTGACACACCACCACCATAGGTGTGAAAGGCGTGATTCAGGCGAAGGCACGACTTCCTCAATGCTGGTGAGATTGGAGAGATGCATGGGGCCCACTTCTTTTTCTACTTTCAACCAATGACCAACCAATAAATCACCACCACTTTCTTTTTAGTTTATTTGATTTAAGCATCATTTTAATGGATGGGGATAGCGAAATTATTACAGTCTAGTTTATTTTAAAATGTAATACATTTAAGTTAATAAAATATAATGTCAAATTTTTTAATACAAACCTCATTTTAATTAAAATACAACATTAAAAAAGAATTTACAACATTAAATAATTCAATTTTTCTCTCAAAATCACTTTTACTAGATTTTTTACGCATGTGTAAATATGATAAATTTACACATATGTAATTTTTTTATTTACGAATTCACGTAAATTTAACTGTGTAAATTTAACTTCTAACATTGTATTCGAATAATAATGATAAATTTAAAAAGAAATTTTGAATTCGAATTGTTTTTGATCAAGTTTTCTTGGTTTTTTCATTTGTTCTCACGGTTCTCGCGATATTTAGCATTCTCATTTAAACCCTCCAATATATATACACATAGTGGAGAGTTCAAATGAGAAGAAAAATTTTGTAAGAATAAAAAGAATAACTTTTAAACCAATATAAATTCTTCATTTACTTAATTTAATGTGTGTATTTAATATCATGAAAAAGGGCATATAGGTAAATCTATAATTGTCATTAATTAGCTAATTAATTACATTGTAACTCATTTTTTAATATACTTTTTCAAGAGAAAATAATTTATGGTGAATGACAATTTTCCACATGTGTAGGATAAATTTTGAAATGTGTAGGATAAATTTACATGTGTGTAGGGTAAATTCCGATAAATGTAAGACATATGTAGGATAATTTTTGAAAATGTGTAGGATAAAATGTTTTTGCTTTATTAATTAAAGATAACATAATTAATAAGAGAAATTATAAACTATTTAATGGTTTACCATTATGTCCTTTCTTCTTTTTCTTCTCATATTAAATTTTTTCCCAAATGAACCTTTCCATATATATGTATATATATATTACAATTGATTTCAAATTCAAGATCTATTTTTTGAACTTTTAATGTTGTTTAATATAATTGATAAACAAAGTAACTTACATTTCCATAATAATGTTTCCATAATAACGAAAGTGTTTAAAATTCTCTAAAATATTATGAGACAATTATGGAATATATTTATTACCAAAATTTCAAATGTGTTTTGACTTGTACTACAAGACATATAACTATAAATACTTGGGGTAAGAGATCATTAGAATCACATCAAATTGTGTGACGATTAATTAATACCCTATTAGACACACACATCTCGTTGCCGCTGAGGTTCATCACACACGGATCTGGCAACCAAGTTACTCTCTCATAATATTTTAGATTTAGTTCAGTTTTCACAACCAAAAAAGATACACTTTTTAAACTATTCTATAGTTGTGTTTTAGTTTTATCGTATTCACATTGGAACTCGTGAACAATATTCTTGATTAGATTAACAATAGCTCGCATACAAAGTCTTTACCTCTCTTAAAGTGTTTTAATTTTAACAAAAAAGGGTATACAAAATTCAACAAACAATACTTTCAAATCACACAACTTTCAACGTAAACGCGTATACAAAATTCTAGGGGCGGACCTACCTTAATAGAAGAGGTAGCCTCTGCTACCTCTTGGCGCTCCGGCGGTAGTGTAAATTTTGGAAAAACTTGACGTTTTTTCGATTTCGTTACCTTTTTTCTTTTATAAAACGTTACCCCTGTGAAAATTTTCTAAATTCGCTACTGCAAAATCCAACAAATAATACTTCACGCAACTTTCAGCGTAAACATACAAGAAAATTTATTTGACCAACCAAATAAACAATTTACCTCTGGCTCTTTATGGTCGAGTCTATTCCAACGAATTATGTGAACCAAACGATGGTCTCACTAAATCAAATTATAATTTATTTTAGAAAGAAACTATTTAATATTATTGATAGATTCTTATATTGCATGGATTGCAGACGAACAACCGCATCTAACACCGCGTGTATCATAAATCTTCCACTATCATTATCACCTCAAGTACACACATCATAAATCTTCCACTATCATCATAAATCTTCCACTCCCGGGTTTTGACCCTGGGTTCATAGCCTAGTGGTCATGGCAATGAACAGGTAGAGGCTTGGTCACAAGTTCGAAACCCCGAAGCCACCCCGAGTTTTCTATTACAGCGCATTTACTCCAGAGAGTTGGCTTTCACAATAGGGTCGACTCTTGTGGAGGGTGCAACTCCTGTCAAGTGGCAGGGGCTGTAAATTTTCTTGGGGATAGCCAAGCCACATTCGACCAAGGCGTGGACCCGATTTAGACAACAAAGTCCTTGGTAACGAGTGGGGTCACGGGCCTGCGAGTAGCAGTTGTGAATTAACAGGGTTTTCAACTCCGTTTCACCGGCGAACTAGGGTTTCAACTTTCACCACCGGAAAATCGTACATTCATTGCTCATATCCGGCGACAGTAGACGATTCTACAGCGTCATCACCTCCGTAACCGCCACCGTGATGGCCGGAGTTGAAGTGAAGCAAGAATACATCGAAGCAACGAACGGTATCAACAACAATTACACTAAACGAACAGATGATTCAGAGATTGCGGTGATCGATCTCGATAGTTCAGATGACGACGATTCAGGTGACGGAATTCGTAACGGCAAGAGATCTAGGGTTTTGGACGGTGGAGATGATGTTAACGGTAAGAGGAAGAAGTCTAGTGACGGTGTGGTTCTTCCCGTAGGGTTTCTGGATCCTTTGCCGCCGAAGGGTGCGACATTGCAACGCCGTGTAGTTCCGGAGCAGAGTTGTAAGCAGTTTTGGAAAGCTGGTGATTTTGAAGGACGGTCTACTAGTGATTGGACTGCTTCTACTGGTATGTTTCGTTCAGTTGTTGATTTAATTTAATTTAATTTCATTGGAGGGTTACTATATTTAATTGATATTGATTGTGTTATTAATTTTGTTTACTTAGATGAGTTTGATTAAGATCATGGTGATTTTATGGAATTAAATGTTAGAATCACAGTGAAAGTTCAAGTGTAGCTTTGTTATGGATGATCTTAACCTTTTATTCCCCCAAATCTTTGTGTCATACGGCTCAATTTCCAGGCCATAGATTGTTACTGATTTTTTATACTTTCTCCATAATTGAGATCATATAGTTGAGTGTTTGAATTCATTTGGAGGAACTACTGGATGAATTAAGTGTCTCAAAAGTTAAGTTTGAGTAGGAGCGTATGCCTTTCTTCAACTTTTCAATGTTGATAAACTTTTGTAAAGTTTTAGGGGAATCTTACCAATCTATGCAGTCACTGTATTGATGAACAAGACAACAAATAGTTGAAGAAAAGTAACTTTATCAACAGATCACACTGCTAGAACTGTTATTTTTATACCTTTACAAAGAGTTAACTGTGGAGACTATTCTATTTTAGTTATTTTTTACACACTTAAAACTATCACTAGACAAGTTAATGGATTAGATGTCCACTTAATTTTTGCTTAGCCAAAAAGTCGTTAGGCGTCTAGTAGCAGACCACTAAGCACTTCTGAAGAAACTTGTTGAGTTGTTTCCTCTCGGCTTACAGTTTAACAAACATGTATAAGCTTTTTGCTGCTTTTTTGGATTTAGGGTGCACTAATTTTATGCTAATTGTTTCATCGTACATTTAAATATGGCATTATAAGAACTACACATGAACAAGGGTCACAGTGATTTATATGAAATGCAAAATTGGAGTATGAGTGACAAATTATGGTATACTCTTGTAGACGGTAGGTCAAAACTGTTATAATATATTACAATATACTAAACTATTCTGAATGAGTATGCTGTAACCTGACATTTGTTCGATAGGGGCATCAAACATCATGATTATACATCCAAAAACTGTTCTTTTAGCACCAGTGCAGTTTCTAACGGTAGATTACTCTGTATTTAGTTGCAGTTATATGCTTCTTAGTTTCATTAGTGACAAATGGACAATGTACTGAATGTTCACTTGGTTTTGTCTCTTAATTTGGCTTGATCTCTATTTTTGTTTGTACCCTGAAGTTCAAATTACGTGTCATTGCATGTTTCTGCACATCTTTCATATGGACATTTGCTTTAATAGTTTGAATGTGAAAGTTGTGTGTTGGGCGCTTGGGCCTATAATTATTTTTCACCTCACAGTTTTGCATAGTTAAATATGTACTTTATTCATGTCTATAGGTGGTATGGATCATTTGAGGGTTCATCCAAGGTTTTTGCACTCCAACGCAACTAGTCATAAATGGGTTCTTGGCGGTAATGTTACTCCATTTATTTGGTTTTATGTTTGTAGTTCATTTTCTAAATCCACTTATTTTGGTGTAATTAACGGTTTATCTATATGTATCTACTCTGCAGCTTTTGCAGAACTTTTGGACAATGCGCTAGATGAGGTACTTTTCTTATGTTTATATACCACTTATTGACCCTGCACGCATTATTTTTACTGAACTTTGTTATCAGGTTTGTAATGGTGCCACATATGTGAAAATTGATATGCTAACAAACAAGAAAGATGACAACAGAATGTTGTTGATTGAAGGTAAACATGGCCTAATGATCTGATTTTGGATTCTTGTGCTAGTTTTGATTCTTTTAAGTATTTTCTTTCACTATTTATTGTAGATAATGGTGGTGGGATGGACCCAGAAAAAATGAGACATTGCATGTCTCTTGGATATTCTTTGAAAAGCAAGGTTAAGGATACAATCGGACAGTGTAAGTGGCGCTTTTATCACTCTGATTAAATTTATCTCTTTTTTAAAGGTGGCAGTTTTCTAGGCAGTTAATGCGGTAAAATATTGGATATTGGTCAAGGACTGATATTTGAGATATAGGTTATCGTGGTGGGATATTGGTGGAATATTGGTAATTTTAATATCATGCAGAATTTATATATATAGCAATTCAACACTAACAATTCAGTATATGCTCCTACCATTAACAAATTAACCTTTTGCAAAACACCAACAATTGTAGCAAGTAGGAACTGATTAAGACTTAAAACACTAACATCTAACACTAACAGTTAACAATTAAGACTTAAAACACCAATAGCAGCAATAAGAAGAAAGAAGAATGGTAAAACTAAGAAGAAAGGTTCTGATATCGGTCAATATCGGTCCCGATATCCTGACCAATATTTGACATCGATATTTTACATGGGGACCGATAAGCGCTATATCACCGATATTAACTGCACATGTTAAGATGGAAACAGGTCAATGGAATGAGTCGAAAGTTGCCAAAGTGTAAGTTATAGTTATTAAAATCATTTGACACCATTTTCTTAAAATTCTTAAAAAAGTTCGATTATGGTCAAAGTCTCAGCAAAATTAGTTATACAATAATGGTACATAATCTGGACAAACAGTACCCAATTCGGCTTTCTGAACAAAAAGTAGACCTGAGTCTGTTTCCAGGCGTGTGCAACCTGTTTGACCCGCCCATTTTGCCAGCTATGCCTTTTTTATGCTCTCGGTCAGGAAGGTTGTAATCTGGCATCCACAACACTGCAGTTCTTTTATTTATCGCTGTTATATTTTTTAACAGATGGAAATGGTTTTAAGACGAGCACCATGAGGCTTGGAGCTGATGTTATTGTCTTCTCTCGATGTTCTCGGAAATCTGGAAAAAGGTTTGTGGTCCATCTATGTCATCGACCTAGTTCTTTGTTAACACTACAATAAGTGCGCAGCGGTTTCGAACCGGACTGGACCGAAACAAACAGGAATCAAAATTTGAAAGTATTTGAATCAAGAACTGAACCGTATTCTTAACTACATTTTATATTACTAAAAGCGCTGACGAATAACATTTAATTCGGTATGTGCTTTGAAGGTCTACACAGAGCATCGGTCTATTGTCTTACACGTTTCTGCGATGCACTGTGAAGGAAGATATTGTAGTTCCCATGGTAATTAACTTAAAACATGTGATTTGAATTTTGTTTAATCCATCTTTTTGTAGTACGTAACTTACTTTGTATTGTTTTTTGTTTATGGTGGTGGTTGATTCACTAAAAAGCTTGATTATGAACAAGATGGCCGAGAGTGGAAGAAGATGAAACGATCATCAGCAAGTGATTGGGATAGAAATCTCGAGGCTGTGGTACAATGGTCTCCATTTTCAAGTGAATCGGACCTTCTAAAACAAGTAACATATTTTAACTGCATGGTTTATATATCTTTGTTTAAGGAATATTGATTTGTTTATCTTTTTTATGTTTATCTTGTAGTTTGATCATATGAAGGAGCAGGGTACACGCATAATTATATACAATCTATGGGAGGATGATCAAGAACAATTAGAGCTAGATTTCGACACCGATAAACATGTTTGTTTATGTTAGCCTTGAAATCTATGCAACTCCTTTATGGGTAGCACATGATTGGTACTTCTTGAAATTGACATTAAAATTTGCATCTTGCAGGATATTCAAATTCGAGGTGTTAATCGTGATGAGAGAAATATAGAAATGGCACAGCAATATCCAAACTCTAGACATTTTCTGATGTATCGTCACTCACTCAGGGTAAACTTTGTTGTTATAACTACACACTCTACAGTATTATATTATCTTGTTGATTGATTGATCTTGGTTTAATAATGATAACATTTCTCTTTGTCAGAGTTATGCATCGATCCTCTATCTAAGAGTTCCTCATAACTTCCGGATAATTCTTCGTGGGAAGGATGTTGAGCATCATAATATAGTTAATGATATGATGATGACAAATGAGGTCACTTATCGTCCACAGCCTGGTCTAGAAGGGGTCCCCAGGGATTCAAATGTAATACTAAAAGCGTTGATTCTGTTTTGTTTGACCTTTAAATAATCACAATTCTTATTGTAGTTACTTTTCTCTTTTCAATGAGCAGATGGTTGCTGTAGTTACTGTGGGGTTTGTAAAAGATGCGAAAGCTCATATAGATGTACAAGGGTTCAATGTGTATCATAAAAACAGACTCATCAAGGTTTGACTTTTGATAATATCTAGGACTTCTGATATTCAATGTGTTCAATAATCGTTTAAACCGACCAAACCGTTCGCACCAAAGTAAGTCGATTGGTTTGAGATCTACGCCGTTCGGTTTTACGGTTTGGGGGTTTTACAGTTTGGTTTGGCCTTATAACTTAAACCCTCTGTTGGAATATGTAGTTATTGGTTCAAACTGCCAAAACCGAACCATTAAAACTCTCAAACCGGTAAAAATGCATGATTCGGCCGACCCGCCCAAGTCGGCTTGTTCAGTTTGTCGTTTCCCGACCCACCATACACTCTTGTTTTTAATTATCTCTTTATGGCAATGCTTCTTGTTTTACAGCCATTTTGGAGAATCTGGAATGCTGCAGGAAGTGACGGTCGTGGGGTTATAGGTCTACTTTTACACTTTGAAAGAATGAAGTTCTTTTTGCTAGTTGACATCACTTCTTAACGATTTTATTCTTCCTGTTGGTTAGGTGTATTGGAAGCTAATTTTGTTGAACCAGCTCATGATAAACAAGGGTTTGAGCGCACTACTGTTCTTCAACGACTTGAAACACGCCTTATTCAAATGCAGAAGACATACTGGTATATATGTTGCTGTGCTAATATGCTCATCAGTTATTGTTAAAAAATATTTTTTCAACTTGTATGTTAACATAAACAATTTTTGATTCAGGAGTACATACTGTCACAAAATAGGCTACGCTCCGAGACGCCACAAGAAAAATCCGGAGGACCTAGGTATTTGCTTTATTATTTTTTATGGTTTCTTAATCTTGATTATAAACCAATTTTTTTCTTATCAACCTTATTTTTGGTATTCATTATTTTTTATGGATAAATGTTTAGTTGGGCCTATATAGATTAGAAAACATACCTTTTATTTATTACCTTAATTCAGGTTTTTGTTGATCTTTTAGAATGTTTAATTAATTACATAGAAAATCAATAACATGTAGTATATGAAATTTTCATTTAAATATATACAACTTTGTAACCTTTTTGTGGTTTTTGTAGAAGCGTCACCTGATTACACAGCTGAACCGGCAAGGAAAAGTCCGAGGACGATACTTGCTCCACAATCAGACAAATCGTCTTCACATAGACCTCAGAAAGAAGCAGTAATAACCAATCCAAGTAGATATTCAACTGCACCGAACAATGTTAATGTTAATACTGGAGAAAAAATAGATAAAATAAATAGGGCTCATGGTGTAAGTGCAAGCTCTTCTGAGTCAGCATCACCTATGACTGAAAACATCCGTGATGTTGATTCCCAAACTACCATGAATGCACAACACGCAAATGGTGGATCTCAAAAAGGATTATCGAGTATGAAGACTCGTGCGGTTTCGGCTCTCGAGGTCCGAAATCCTCATCTTTCTGGAGCTGCAAAAGTTTTGCAAGTTAGCGCGCCTCCTCATTTACGGGTAATTTCTAGATACTTTTTCCAGATTTTAGTAACCAACACTAAATTAGGTGTAGATTATAAACCAACTTACGATTTATTACCGATTTTAGGAGTCAACGGACATGTCATTCGATTGCCATAATCAGTAATATAATGTAACTTGTAAACTGCTGATGTGGTTCTGGTTGAAACCATGCCAACCGCCACGTCAGATGCTATATGTGCAAAAGGTGTTTATGAAAAAACAAACTAATTTTCAAGTTTGGGAAAAATGATATTTTAATTCTATTTAGAAACAATTATTAAATGCTATCATTTAGTATATATATACACTGAAATTACAAGTTGCTACATCAGGAAAACTTTAGAAGTAAATAAGGCATTTGTTGTCGAAATCTGTAATAAAATGTCCGTTGGTTCTTAATTTCTCCATTTTGAAGTTGATCGGTAAAATCTTGAAAGCATATGTAGAATTTGTTTTTATATTGTGCAGTTGCTTTTCTTTAAAATATTATTCAAGTGTTACAACTATGCGTGTGATTGATGCAATTTGTTTTATAAACTTGTCAGTCTTCTGTTGTTAACGGGGATGTAATCATTGGTTCAAATTCTAGCAATGTCAATTTGCACCAACTGATGGACGAAAACCGTGAGTTGAAGGAAAGGTGTGTCACTTTTCTGTTTTTGTTTGTTATATTGATCTGTTTTTCACATATTAATGTATTTTTTTTCTCATAGATTGAGGAGGAGAGAAGAAGAGATATTAGGTGATCTGCTGAAGGATCTAGAATCTGAAAAAAATCGTTGCAAAGAACTTGAAGTTCAGGTAATTACCAAGTTTTCCTTTTAGTACATTTATCATCTAGAAAGATTCAAAAGAATTGTTTGTGGGCCAGGTCAACTGGGACCCGACCCGACCCCGACCCATATGCATCCACTTAAGTTACCCGTTGTGCAACTCTTCCACATGACATGCACTAATACACGTCATTTATTTCTATTATTATAGCTAGACCAGGAAAAAGAAAAATACGAGGCCTTAAATAAGGAGCAGGATAGTATAATCGCGATATTTCAAGAGGAAAGAGAGCGCAGAGATGCTGAGGAGGAAGAATTAAAGAGGAAGTTGAAGGTTGGTTCGTTTCCTAGATTGTTCATTCATTTTTTTTATATATATTCTCAATCTTTTTATTTTTTAGTTTTTTTTTGTAAAATGGTTTAAAATTGTTTATTTACTTTGTGCAGGAAGCAGAAGCTACAAACAAAGATTTGATGGAAAAGTTGACACAATTGCAGCTGGAGAAAATGAAAGGCATGGGGCACAAATGGGGGCAGTAGGAGCAAAGTATCTGGTAACGAGTCTGCACCATATGGAGAGCATTTTCCTTAATTTTTTTTAATAATTTTTTGTTTTTTATTTTCCATGCTTTGGAAAATGGTGTAGACTTTGGTTTATATGGAAGGGTTGCTGTGTTGGTCGTTTACTTCTACCACCGTATTAGATCAAACTCATGAAACGATGCTCGTTCGATGTTCTTTGTTTGAAAATCATGTCTGTTGCGTCAACTTTAAGCTCGGCTATATTATTGTATGAGAGGGTTGGTCTGAAAACCCTTAACCAGTCTCAAGTCCTTTGTTGTGAGGTTCATGAGCGATTCATTACACGGATTAAGAGTTTCGAGTCGGGTAACGTAATAAAATACAATACCTTGAAAAGTGTATAATTAAAATATATTAGGGAACCTTTTTAGAAAGGTCTTTTTTCGTTACAAAAATGAAATCTTCATTCGCTTATAAATTTATATAACATTTGAACATGTGAGTTTGGCATAAACTTTAAAAATGATTTATAGCTCTTAGTTTAAGGCCGTAAATGTAAAAAAAAAAATGGGTTTGAACGTATATGTATATACTTCAATTATTTAGAAACACTATGTTAACCAGTGAGTTTTGATTAAAAAATTATTTTTACTTAAAAATTTGATGTCGAAACAGTCGAAAGATAGGAACAAAAAGGGGAGAATTTTGTTGTTTATTCAGATTTTAGGGTTTGATTATGGGAGCATGATGAATGGATGATTTGTATTAGAATCTTTAATTTGATTTATATTATCCTTTTATGATTTAAGTCAGCATTTTTTTCTAAAAGAAAAACTATAAATGCCACGAAGGTTAGTTACTTATTATTCAGGTAAATAATATATTTGTTATTCAGGTAAACAATATATAATTAGAACATAAAATAAACTTAAATAATTTAACTAAAACAAAAAAAAAAACAATATATGATTAGAATATAAAATAAAAACTTCAATGATTTAATTAAAACAAAAACAATATACGATTAGAACATAAAATTAACTTCAATTACCTAACTAAAAAAAAATTTATACGTGAATTGATTGAAACACTCCTAAAACTTGGTTATCATTATGTAAAATATTCCAGTATTGGTCGGTAAATGATATGAATGATCAATTATACATTATACTTTCACAAGTGTTTTCAAACCTTCAAATTACACCGAATGTGAGCTAACTCAATTTTGTGATTTTTGAAAAAAAAAAAAAAGTCAAAGTGGGTTAAAATCAAGGGAATCAAGTTCAATTTCGTTATTAGGTGTTTAATCATGATTCATGACCAAATAGAAGCTAACAGTCCATGTTTGTTAAGTGTATTGGAATTGGTAAGCAGATGATAAAATTGGTCATAAACTTGTTAAATTGAAATTATTACAAAATTTAACACACTTACTGAAGTGGGGAATAAGCCTTGATGTTTTAAGCCTTTTTTTGGCAACAATTAGTTAAATGGGATAATAATTTGTTCAGGTGAGTATATATAGTTTTTAAAACAAAGTATATACTCAAATATTATGATTTAATCATCTAGTTACCTATGAAAGTGTTCAGTTTGGTAAATAATTGCCTAAATAAGGTTATATGCTTAGATAACGTGTAGTTGGTTTATTCGGAGTAGTCGGTTGTATCATCCAACAAGTTCGATTAATATTCCTGTTCTTTGTTCAGTAGTTTGTTTCGGTTTAGTGTATTACATTTGACTTGGCCTTGTTATATTTGTTCCATACGTTAAACCATTCAGGTTCGAAAAATACAAATGAATCGAGAATTAAATTAACTACTCGTGGGCTCAACTCTGATGTGTTGATTAGGATTTAGGAGGTTTGATCATATCCATGTGTATTGTATAAGTTATACAAATAGTATACACCTATGCACACATATATCTTCTTAACCTTGTATAAATTATTTAATGAGTTCAGATTATATTTATATATGAGATTATGTAGAGTAACTTTGAATTTAACGAATACCCAGTGTTGTAGTAATCGTTAGTCGTTAGTCGGACGGTGAGGTGGGGACTAACGATTAATCGGAATTAACTGAAATTAATATGGGATTAATTGTGATTACTCGGGATTAATCTACGCCTAATTAGGATTTTTACAACCATACGAATACATAACGTGGATTGATGAACTTTAAAGGCATACTTTATGTTTGGGGGATACCTTTAAAAGCATTGTGGAGTTATGACGAGCCTTCATGAGATAAACAACGTTTGTTTAACGTTATAAAAGAAAAAAAATACAAGCCAACTTTTAAATCTAGAAGCAAACGCAAGGGGTTCTAACTCGAACGGAACGTGACAAGTCCAACAAACTCGACTTATATTACAATGTTAGTATATACCGCTCTTAATACTTGCTTGTTAAACAACCCTATCATCACATGTTAATATTGACCACTCTCAAAACTTGCTCGATAAACAACCTTGTAACCACACGTTCACATATGACCTTAGTGTTCTAGTTTTGTAGTGCTTACTCCTCCAAAAATAAAATGAGTTTGAAAGTTAACTGCTATCTAGACGTATAAAAAAGGTTATTAAAATAAGAGTTACAGTCATTTTCGTTCCTATGGTATATCTGATTATACCAGTCCAAATTTTAAATTTGTACAATTTCCGTCCCTAACATTTTGAAACATGACAATTCCGTCCAGAAATTCAATGTATGTTAAAACCTGTCGTTTAGTAAATGGCAAAAATATCATTTTTCTCTTTTTATCCCTTAAACCCTATTAAAAGGGTTTAAAAAGGAGGATTACAAAAGAGGAAAATGATAGTTTTACCCTTCGTCAAACAGTTACATGTTTGAAATTTGAATGTTAGGGATGAAATGGTACAAATTTAAAATTTGGTCTGAATCAGTATAATTGAACAAACCCAGACTAATATAATTAGACAAACCAGATAAACGAATAATTGGACAAACCAAATAAACGAAAATCGAGAGTTAACTCTTAAAATAAAGTTTATGAAAGGGCCCATCATTTGTTTGATATTAGACGTCTATATATTATCTCTTTTAAACTTATTACCCAATCGATCTATTTTTCTTATCTTCTTCATCATCAAACCAACACACACACACACAATGGCGGGGATAGGGCTATCACTGCCATCAAACTCCACTCACAGACCTGCATGCTCATCCTCCGCACCTCGATCTTCATCTCCTCGTTGCTGTTTATCGTCCGTTAAGATGACGGTTTCCGTCGATGAGCAGAAGAAAACCTTCACTCTGAAGAAATCGGAAGAAGCTTTCAATGCCGCTAAGGTTTGTTGTTCTACTGGATTCACTTTACTGTGTGTCTGTTCAGTTTCGTATGGTCTGGTTGATTGATTCACTTTTATTGTGTGAATTTTACGTTGTGTGGAGATTGTGGTTAGGAAATTGAGTTGTAATCTGGTTATGTAAGTGTTGTGTTTATGATTATGTGTTTTTGTTGCGTAATTGGATAGGTTAGGGTTTGTAGATTGAGATGATTGTTTACAGTTGTGTGATTCTGTTTTATATAGTGTTTGTATAATTATACAGATTTAGATCTTGAATATTTATGTTTATTAGAAATTAGTATAATTATACATGTTTTTTTTTTTCTATTTAGTTTTTGTATAATTAGATGGATTATGTTTTGTAAATTGGATGAGTGATGTTATTAGCAAATTAGGTCAAATGACTTGAATATGGATGGCCTCAGTAAGTATTACATTCATGCTGAACCATAATGCATTGAACTATACAGAACTTGAAATTTTTACTGCTTTGAGTTGAACATTGAAGCAAAATGTTCTAAATTGAAGCAAAATGTTCTAAATTGTACACTTATTATAATTGTGTGTATCCAGATTTTAATAACACACAAGCAGAAAATTTACAGAAAAGAATATTGATTTTAATGATGATGATAATAAATTTACTTCTGTAAATAATTCAAAAGCAGATATTTACAAAATTAAAAGGAAATGCCCGTTCACACTTCATTCTTTGCTCAAGGTCACCTGGTACATAAGATGGTAAAATTTATAGGTTAAAATCATGTAAAGATAGTGATTTTATACACACAATTACAATGTGTCAATTTCAGTACATTTTGATGCAGTTAACCTTATATGTTTTTTTAAATATATGATCTCTGTATATTCAGCCAAATTGTGGTTTTTGAAAGCAAATTTCTATCAGCAATTTAAAAAAAAAAAAAGACAACTTGTAACTTGCTTCTGAGTGCAGCCTTTTTAACGCAAACAAAGGTGAGATAGCTGCGGTTATACTCGAGCCCGTTGTAGGAAACGCTGGTTTCATTAGACCAAAACCCGAGTTCTTGAATTTTCTCAAGAAAATAACGAAAGAAAACGACGCACTGCTTATATTTGATGAAGTTATGACGGGTTTCCGTTTGGCTTACGGTGGGGCCCAGGAGTATTTCGGTATAACACCGGATTTAACGACTTTAGGAAAGATTATCGGTGGCGGACTTCCGGTGGGTGCTTACGGCGGGAGATAATGGAGATGGTGGCCCCTGTGGGACCCATGTACCAAGCCGGAACCCTTAGCGGCAACCCGCTAGCCATGACCGCCGGGATTCACACCCTCAAACGACTTCAAGAACCGGGGACATGATTTAGCCTTAATTTATTGTCATAAAAGTCGCAAAGTTTTGGGTTTTACTGGCTTGAAACATATTCAACGAACGATAGATGCTGCTGAGAAGGTTTTTAAGAATCTTTAGATTCGGTTGAGTTTTGTTCTTTATGTAGGTGGTTTGTAGCCACACTTGTATTTGACGTTTTCTTGTAAGTGTATCTACTTCCGTTCAAGTAACAGACTTTAATTCCCTAAAATATGCGTTTACCCGAATACATTTACCAATAATACAACAAGTGAATACGTAAGGAAATAAAAACCCCTTCATGCGGCCACATGATTTAGCCTTAATTTATTGTCATAAAAGTCGGATACATAGATCAACATATCTTGTCTGATTATATAATATTATAGATTTATAAAATAAATAATTTGGTTTTTATATCTATTTCCCCTATCAATAAAAGAAGAGATGTGTATTATACCACAATGCTGACGTTGAGGTTATCCAACAATGCCAATTTTATCTCATTATTGCATATTTTCGGATAATATTTAATATTAAATGTCTCATTGTTAATATTAATATTAATATATGGTGAACTGTATTTCAAAATTCAAATTTTCAGAGATTATGGGGAAGTGTATTTGATGAGAGTTTTCATCATTTCATCTACCCTAAACTCTTTTTATTTCTTTTTCATTAATTTCTCTACTCATCTTCTTTTCTAAAATTCTAAAACCTTCTCTCATATTAATCTCTGCTCATTATGATTGTAGCCTATGCATTGCTCATGATATCGCCGGTTGCTTCCGTTGCGGCGGCGAGACGGTGGTGGTTTTCATTGTGCTGTTAGTAGTTGTATTTTAGTGAATTTGTTTAAAGGTTGTGATGATCTATGCATTGCTCAAGATATCGCCTGTTGCTTCTGATGCGGCAGCGAGACGGTGGTGGTGGCTTTCATCGTGCTGTTAGTAGCTATATTTTAGTGAATTTCTTTAAAGGCTGTGATGATCAAAGAAAAGGGAGACATTAAAGATCCAACTCGTATCTTGGCGTGGCAATATCCGGATGGCATAGTTGAACTTTTGTGAGTTTGCAACTGTGTATTTGCAGCCATGTGATAAGGCACATCTTCTTTGTTCCTATCCCTCTATTACGTATCTGAGCCTTGATGCTTATCGCACGCAATTCACCACTCTCTCACTTTCTCAATTCATAATGTTGAATTTTCCTTCCATTCATATCAACAAGATCTCATTCAACATTCATCAGATTCTTTGCAGGTAATCATTTCTGTTAGATATTATAATGTTCGCAATCGATTTGCTTCATATTTGTGTGTCTACTGTTTATGCAACTGATTTATCCGAAATTACGTTTATACTGCATTTATCGCTTTAATCGTTAACGATAATTGTTATTTGTTGATCAGAACTTAATTTAGGAAACCGAGAGTTTCGTATACGATTGAGATTTTCTACCTTTGTTGAGTTTGATGATTCAGGAAACCGAGAATTTCGTATACGATTGAGATTTTCTACCTTTGTTGAGTGAGTTGGAAATTTGAAAAAAGTTGTCCAGTGGATTTTACCAATCTATTTTGAGATAGTGTTTTTATAATTTTTTTTATGTTAACTGTTTAAATAACTATTATTGTGTTGTGTTGTATTTATATAGTGTTTTTTTAGTTTGGTTTGTGTAATACTTAAAGAATGATATGAGTATGATAATATTATATAAATTAGATGTATGATAAACCTATGTTATTATTAAATGATGAATTTAGTAGTTATTTGGTATTCTGATTTGATAGTCATCCATATATTGGCAAAGTTTACTGAATTTATATATATATATATATATATATGTGAAAATTTGAGTTTTGAGTTTGAATTTATTGATTTGTGATCAATATTGTTAATTCTAATGTCTAAGTTTGGTTAAGGAACTGAAACATTTGATAGATGGAATGTTTCAAATCAATACGTTATTTACGTATGTCATACTTTGTTTGCTAATTGATCACTGATAAGTTATATTAGGAGATTAAGCGTAAAATTATCATTTTTCCAATTGATCGCTGATAAAAAGATTGCAACTCTATAAAAAACAAAGTCTGAATTTTCTTCATTCGATATTTAATGTTGAATAATAAAATTCTGATTTTGAAAAATGTTAAACATTACACGCTACAATTAACACTTACTAGGATATCTATGACTCTCGCCATCTTCCATGCTATTTAATTTTTTCTTTTAATTTGCAGATCAGCTAGCATTTCGCAAGTCTTTTGATCCTGTTTCAGCGGCTGTTGATGTTTTCTGTAACATTCGTCGAAAAACGGGTTTCAAAACCCGCTTCGACTAAAAATCAAATATTCGGTTAAATGTTCGTTGCGTATTTATTGTGCCGGTTATTTTAAATGATACCAAATTAATAAATATGTTGGAATTTAAAACCATAATTAATAAATAATAATGATAAGTAAATCAAATAATAAATAAAAATAAATAAAAAAATATAATAAAACGGAAAAGGGTAGCCGGGTCTCGAACCCGGGTCTCCCGTGTAAACACACACACATCACACCACTCCGCCACACACATCCTTTGTGATAAATACTTAAACAAATAATCATTTAAGGTAAAACAGAGAAAGTCAAAACCGTAAATCAGCGCGCCCAGAACTCGCAATCGCCGGAAAAACCGAAACTCCGGAAATGTGGCTATTTTCCCTTGACTGAAACGCGTAAACTGATTTCGACATCAGTTATAACCGTTGCTTAACACTCAATTTAGTCAAAACCGTTTCCTTTGAGAATCGAAATCCTTGACCGCGAATTTTGGCCACTAATTCGAAACCAATCGGCCTGTCCCCCTTATAAATACCCACCCAAACTCCTTGTAAACTTTTCGCTCAGAACCGCACTCTCTTTCTGAAGCTTTATTCTTCCAAAGCACGTCGCCGGAGATTTTCGCACTCGCCGGAATATCCCCGGAATCACTGATCAGAAAACCGCAGTTGTTCTCTAGACGGTATAATTGTCTAAACCTCCTTACTATCTCTTGATTGGTAATTTATTTGCTCAAAACAATAATCAAAACGGTTAAATCAGTTCATTCAGCCGGGATCACTGTCGGGATTTTGAATGATGAAAAAGATGAAGTTAAGTTAGTGTTTTAATATAAATAAAAACGGGTATTTAACCGGGTTAGACACACAGTCCAGCGGTGGACTGTGTGCAAATACAAAACACACGTCCCGGGTTCGAATCACACATGTTTCCGACTTTCTGAAATAAACCCAACATTTTTAAACTTATTCAGATCAATTCACAACATATATATAATTAATATAATCCAGTGTTTATACAGAATAGACACATAGCCCAACTGGTTGGGCTGTGTGCACTCGAACCAAAGGTCCCGAGTTCGATTCCGGGTTCTGTAGCTGGTTTCGGCCATATTAAATCATTTTTAATAAAAACTAAATAAGGTTAAAGTTAGTTAGTATATATATAATTAAAACAGAGAATATTTCGGATTAGACACGTAGCTCAGTTGGTAGAGCTGCGTGCACGTACACGAGAGGTCCCGAGTTAGAACCTCACTCGCCGCCTGCAATTCATGCTGTCTGACCGGTCAGACCTGACAAAGTCAACCCATTTTTTTTAATTTTTCTTTTCTTATTTTCTTTTTATTAAATTTAAAAAATTATTTAAAAACACTTAAAAATAAAGATTTGAAGGTTAAAAAATTTGCATTAAACTCACAAAAATAAATCTAAAAATCTCGTTAAAGAGCACTAATTAAAAATAATAATCTCAAATAAAATTTATTTATTTATCGAATCATTTCGTTATTATTTAGGTTAGTTTCCCTCGTCGGTTGAATCATAAATTCGTGCGCATTCATCGTCATCAAGAAACGCATCCACTATGAGTGAACCTCTACCAATTCCCCGTTTTAATCATGTTTTGGGGTGTATCATGTGTCGTACTATTCTTTTATTTTATTTAAACACTTGTGCATACATCATATCCGTGATCAAATGTGTATTGATTGTTGTGTGAATTATATGTAGATTGAATTTATCATTTCAGTGCCGCATTTCATTAGGCCCATCAGTTCCCCGTGGGATACGGGTTGAGCATCAGGAGCCTCATTAGATCGGCTCCGTTTGATTGAGCCTTGATCTCAAATACATCATCATTCATGTCATATACTCATTCAAAGTGGTTTGTGATTGTTTATATATATATATATGTTTGCTCACATCTGATTAATGCACGAATTTTCTTTAATAAATAAAACGAGAAATTAGTTAAAATGTTTTATCAAGGTTCACTCGCCAACTTTTGTTGACCCAAATTCTCCCCCGTTTTACACATGATACAGGTGATCCAGCCGAGACAGGAAACACTTAGGATGGCCTAGAAGAATAAACAAGTTTATGCTTTGGAATAAATATATAGTTTCATTTTCCTTTGTAATTGTATGAATTTTGTTTTTGGATATTTAAGTTTGAAATTTGAATTTAATAAATATGAAACATCTTAGTAAATATCATGAGCTTTGGTGATAACCCAATTATGCCCCGACTTTGATTCCGCTGCGGGTCGGGGTGTGACATTTTCAACTAAACTAATCATGAGCCTTTTATAGTGTTTAAAATGTTTGATATGTTAAACGAAGAGATTACTCCTGATTATGATAATCTGTTTTTAAGGCTTAAATTTTGTCTTTTGGGTTTCTAGATATTTAATTTTACTTGCTTTCCCATGAAAACTCATTTTTGAAAGGTTTTGCGTTAAATGCATACGGTCTTTGAATATAAATGTACACGTGTTATATTAAATGTACACGTTTTTCCTCTTAAATCATTAAATGTACATGGTTTTTAAATATAAAATTTTATTTAATGCTTGCATTTAAATCCGACATTTGGGCTGGTAGATATTTCACTATATAATACCATTGTCAATTCAAATGTTTTTTCATCATATACTGATTCATTCAGTGAAATAGAAGAGCAACGTTATTGTTTTGTATCAGTTCTTATAAATACATTAAAATGGCATCATATACTTTTGTACAATCTGACGATTTAAAGCAACGCTTTATTAAACAAATTGAAGAGCAAGTTTATGTTGATAGGTCTACTCTTCAAGAGCTGAAGAGGTGTTTTAACGGACTGCAACTTGGTCTATTGACGAGAGACCTGACGGCGATGTGGACGACTTCTGTTCGTGACCTGTGTGTTTGCGAGTAATATAGAGTGTGGAGATAGAGATCTGGAATTCATAACAAAGATTAAGGACATACATCGAGAGGTTATGGAGTTGAAGTTAAAGTTTCTTGATTCTTGCTATTAGAGTTTAAATGTCTGAGTAGTTTTCATTTTCATATGTAATTGTTATTATTTTAATACTTACTTTTATGAGTTTAAATATTTATTGTTTCAAATTATTATTCGTTTTATGCTCTATAAATCGATTGCAAACAATAATATATATATATGTGTCAATGACAAACCAAAATCTAAGTCGTATGATCCAAATTGTTGAAAAAATATTTTTGACTTTGCTTAGATTTGATTACAGAAGTTCATTTCATTTTTAGTTTTAATTTTGTGTATTAGCGTATCGAATACAAAGATAGTGTGATGAGATATGAACATGGATGCTCTTTTCAGGTACACCGTTGTTTTATACGTCAATAAGATGCAAATTGTTTTTCCTTTGCCATTTGTTGTTACCTAATGTCCATGAAATTTCGTAAAACTGTCAAGAATTAGTAGACGTAATTGTTATTTTGTTATTTGCTATATAAAATATATGTATTCTGTAACATCAAAAACAGGTCCGAAAACCCACTCCGTTTTTCTAGTCGAATATATGTCAAAATCTTTTGTTTCGAACTTATGTTAGTCGGTTAATAAATATTGTGTTATTAATAAAATAAATAATAATAAAGATAATAAAATAATAATAATAAAGAAAAATATATTAATATAATACTTATTAAAAACAAAAAGTGGACTGCGGGATCGAACCCGGGTCTCCACTCAAAGTCACACACACTACACACCACTGCATCACACGCACAACATTGAAAGAAACCGAATCTAATAAACATTTATACCTTTATTCCTTTGATCCAAATTCAAAAGAAGGCGCGCACATAATTGCCGGTAATCATCAAATCCATTTATTCTCTGCAATTAATGGATGAAAACCGTTTCTAAGTGTGCAACAAGACGCAATTATTGAGTCAAATGCATTCAATTTTGGAGTTTCAAACTTTGGTCATCATTGTTTGACCAAAACCGAAAATTAAAAACTGGGTAATCATCTTTACTTATAAATAGAGAACCTAGATTCGTTTAGAATGCACACACACACCTCGCACACTCATACTAAACTCTCTGCAAGTTCTGTACTTCGATTACACCTCGTCGGATTTCGTAGTTTCACCGGAATTCCGCCGGAGTTTTAGAGTGTCTTCAACTTCGGTATATATCTTCACTCTATCCTTTTCAAATCTTTATAAATCATATATAAACTCTGTTAGTAGCTAATAACAGTGGAGTTAATCAGATTCAGGCGGGTTGTCAGTTTAATGAATGAAGAAGATCAAGTGGAGTCCGTGTTTAAATAAGATTAAAAACCCTATTTAAACCGGGTTAGACACACAGTCCAGTGGTGGACTGTGTGCATTTGAAGTATAAGGTCCCCTGTTCGAGTCACGATACGTTTCCGATTCCCTAAATATTACAAAACCTTTTTATAACTTATATATATAATACGACTCGGTTAGTATATAAGATTAATTAAAATCTTATATTCTTCGGGTTAGACACACAGTCCAATTGGTCGGGCTGTGTACAACACGAAGCACAGGTCGCGGGTTCGAGACCGGTTCGTTACACAGTCCTTATAAATTACCAAACTTTTTTAAATAAATCAAAATATAACTTGAACCGGTTAGTGTATAAAACTAATTAAATCTCAATATAATTCGGGTTAGACATGTAGCTCAGTTGGTAGAGCTGCGTGCACGTAAACGGGAGGTCACAAGTTCGAGTCTTACATGATGCGTATAGTTCCGATTGGTTAGATCCGAAAAGAAGCATATTTTTTTAATTAAACTTTTGATTTTTTTTCCTTAAAAACTATAAAAATATATAATCAAATAACCTCTTTTTAAGCTCATAAAAATAGTAATAAATACAATAAAATTGTCTTAAATGTCTAATAAAATTGACTAAGTAAAAATACTAATGTAAACCAAAAGAAATATATATTTATCAAATTTATTACGTGAATATTTAGGTTAGCCTTTCTCGTCATTTGGTATCTCAAACGTTTAATCGTGCGCAATCTTCATCTTCACAAACGCACCCACTGTGAGTGAATTCTTACAACTCCCCTTTTTATTCAAGTTTTTGGGGTGTATCATGTGTCGCTTTTATTTATTTCACTAATTCAAACCTTGTGTTATTACCATTATGTGATCTAACGTGCTATGTGATATTGTTGGTTATTGCTATTTGTGTTTACATTTCTCATTACAGTCAAGCTCTCACATTAGGCCCATTTGTTCCCCGTTACTAACGGGTGGAGCGCCGCGTTGCCTAATTTATTAGATCGGCTTCGTTTGATTAAGCCTTGATCTCACAGCACATCGCTTATCGTGCTCACATGTACATTGCTAGTTAATTGTGTGGTTTGTGAATTACATTGCATATACGTTTCTCATATTTGGTTAATGCACATTTTATTAAAGATAATAAACACATCATTTTTTCCTAATGATTAAATGAGATTCACTCGCCAACTTATGTTGACCCAAATATCTATTTTTACACATGATACATGTGAACTGGTTTGAAGCAAGGATCACATTGGACATGGGCCTTAGAAGAAAATAAAACGTTACTTGAAAGCTTTGTTTAGAACATTCTGTGTTTGTATGGATTATGTGTTGTTTGGAATATCTTATTTAAATTGAAATAATAAATATGAAACTTTTATAATAATAAATGTCATGAGCTTTGATGAAAACCCAATCATGCCCCGACTATCATATCAGCTGCGGGTTAGGCTGTGACATATTCAACCCGTACAATATAAGAGATTTTTTAAATACATAACCTTTTTTATTTATTATACAAAAATACATTTGTTCAAACAGTGTAATACACAAGGTTTTTAAATATATATATAGTCAAAATCGTGTGAGAACCACTAGGCTAATTGAGAAATGTCTAAGTAGTTTTCATTTTCATATGCAATTGTTATTATTTTAATACTTATTTTATGAGTTTAAAGATTTATTGTTTCAAATTATTATTCGTTTTATGCTCTATAAATCGATTGCAAACAGTAATATATATGTGTCAATGACAGACCAAAATCTAAGTCGTATGATTCAAATTGTTGAAAAAATATTTTTGATTTTGCTTAGATTTGATTACAGAAGTTCATTTCATTTTTTGATTTTAGTTTTAGTTTTCATTTTGTGTATCAGGGTATCGAATACAAAGATAGTATGATGAGGTATGAACGCGGATGCTCTTTTCAGGTACACCATTGTTTTATACGTTAATAAGATGCGGATTTTTTTTCCTTTGCCATTTGTTGTTACCTAATGTCTATGAAATTTCGTAAAACTGTCAGGAATTAGTAGACGTGATTGTTATTTTCTATATAAAATTACATTTATTCAAACCGTGTAATACACGAAGTTTTTTTTTTTGTTATTTGCTATATAAAATTATATGTATTCAACCTGTACAATATAAGAGATTTTTTAAATACATAACCTTTTTTATTTATTATACAAAAATACATTTATTCAAACTGTGTAATACACAAGGTTTTTAAATATATATATATATATACATATATATATGGTTAGAATCGTGTGAGAAACACTAGGTTAATTGAGAAAGTTAAGAATCGTTCTAGACCATTTCTCTAAGCTTTTTCGTAATATATACACATATGTATAGTTTATAATTGACTATATATATGTGTGTATGATATAAGATTTGACAATATACATATATGTATATAGTAAATTATAAACCATACATATGTATATATTACGAAAAGCTTATCAAAAACATATAGTCCAGAATGTTTCTTAACTTTCTCAAATGACATTTCTTAGGATCCCTATACCCTATATATAAAACTATATATATTTGACATATAAAATTATATATATTTAACTCATAGAATACATGATATTTTAAAATATAATATATTATTTAATATATAAATTAAATTTATTTAACCTGTGTGATAAAAAGAATTTTTATTTTTTAAAAATATTTATTATTTAATATATAAAAATTATTTTTTTTAAACCTAATATAATTGATTAATCAAGTTATAAGTCATAACTCCAAACACCCCACTCACACTCAATATTCAGTGCAGATAAAATAAGCTTTGATTTCACCATGAAGAGAAACAGAGAAAACATGGAGATCGTATGGCAAACTCCGGCGAATCCACCGGAACGCCATGATTATATCTTCCGTAACGGTAATCTAATCACACAACTCTATTTCATTATCATTGTAATTTCGTTATTTCACAACAATTTATACTTTTATTGAACCATATAAACCCTAAATTCTTTCAGGAATCCGCTACGTTAAACCCTACTACTTCGAATTCATCTCTCATGTACGTACACCTCTCATTCTGTTAAATGATAGTGCGAATATTAGTTACGGTTGTGTTTCTAAAACCCTATTGACAACTGTAATTGCTGCACTTGGTTAATGTGAACATTAGGCGAAGAATCGGTGGGCAGGGAAGACGATTGTTGATCTGTTTGCTGATGAGTTTAAAGGTCGAAACCGTGATTATTATGTAAGATTGCTTTGTTTGATTTTGTTTATATTTGTCATTTGCTTATTGTAAGTGTTTGTTTGATTATTTCGTTTGAAACGATAAGTTTGAATTTTGGAATAAGTAACTTCGAATCGCTTACTTGAAACAAACTTATTTGACTGATAAATAGCTGTGTCGGATCTAGAAAATATTCGTAGGGGTAATGTTTTATAAAAAAAGGGTAACGAAATCGAAAAAACGTCAAAAAAAGGTCGAACTTTTCCAAAATTTACACTACCGCCGGAGCGCCAAGGGGTAGCGGAGGCTACCCTGCGCCTAAGGTATGTCCGCCCCTAATAAATAGCATGATTGTAAAAATCGCTAGGCTCTTTGTTCGAGATGTGGGGGTATTCATAGGGATTAATCGGATTGGAGTTCTATATGTAATTTTTCAAACTTATACACACACACACACAATTTTTCAAAATTTTTACGTATAAGTATAAGTTTTCAAATGCTTCAAAGATTTTGACCAAATCTGACCCAAAGTTGACTGATTTTGACTGCCTTTGACGGATTTTCAATTTTCGGGTCTGGTTAGTTGAAATCGCACCGGCAGCCGGCAGCCGGCAGCCGGCAGCCTAGTGATTTGCGTAATCGCCGTCTAGAACTGATTACACTGATAAATAGTTATATTAGTTATTAGCTGTTTAGTTTGCAAATAAGAAATTATCATTTTAAATAAGGTAAATCCTGTGCACCTTTTAATCTTTTATCTTGCATTTGTGAATAAGAGAAAGGTATTGCTTATTTAGTTAACTGAATTCTAATGTGTAGTAAAGTTTTTGGCTTTTTGCCCAATTTAAGCATTAAGCATATGATCAATCTTGAGTTGTGTTATGATAAATTTGTAGGATTCTGCTGTTAAATCTGGTCGCATACAAGTCGATGGAAAGACGGTGCCTGTTTCATACAGAGTTCAATCGTCACAAAAGATTAGTCACTTTGTACATAGGTGTGTATTGTTTTCTACTCAATGCTTTGTTCTTCAGATTATTTATAAACCGATTCATGATGTTAGTTTTAATTGCTTGTTTTCTATGTAATTCTGTGAAATCAAGCTTCTAATTTTGTATAAAAGTTAGGCATGAACCCCCTGTGATGGCTTTGGATGTTGCGATTTTGCATAAAAGTGAAGATGTTCTTACTGTTTGTAAGCCTGCATCAGTTCCAGTAAGTTAAGTTGATTATATGTATGTTTTCGTTTACCAATAACTTGATTTTCTTCGTTAATTGTGAGATTTATGTTGTACATTTCATAATTCTATTTTTTCTTCAGGTACATCCATGTGGGCAGTATCGTAAAAATACCGTTGTTGGTATTCTTCAGGCAGAACATGATTTTGCACCTCTCTTTCGTATCCAACTTTTTATTTTACAAATTACCATACTGCCCTTCTTTCATCTCTCTCTCATAAATAGTTTATTTTTACCTTAAAATATGTTTTTTTCTTAACTCTACAAAAGCTGTTCATCGGCTGGATCGTTTGGTTTCAGGACTTCTTATTCTTGCTAGAAGTGCTTCTCAGGCTGATATTTTCAGGCAACAGGTACATAGTTAATATTTTTATATTTTAAAAAAATATGTATCCTTATCTCTGAAAATCGATTCATAATCAATTTTCTTTAGATAGAATCTGGGACGGTGCAGAAACAGTATATTGCAAAAGTAGTTGGGGAATTTCCCGAAGAGGAGGTACAATTATCATATGAGGGATGTTTGGCTAATGATGATTTTCTTTCTTATATTGATTTTAGTTTTAATTTTATCCAGCAAATTGTGAACTTGAGGGTAAATTTTAAAGCTCGAGAAGGAAGGAGTACAGTAGAGGTAGCAATATTTATATCTAAGTAACTATTACTTTTGTAATTGTATCTACTATGTCTACTTGATATACACAATTTGTGACTTTTTATATATTTTATTTAGAGTAAAATGCCATATTTTTCCTTGAGGTAAGACCAGTTTTGCGACTTTTGTCCAAAGGTTTATTTTTCCGAATCTGGATTCAAAAGGTTTGAAGTCTTGCCATTTTCACCTGGCTCGTTAACTCCATCCATTTTCCTCCGTTAAGTCACGGGTATTTCTGTCTCTTTTGTTAACTTAGAGGGCAATTCGGTCTTTTTCAAGGGTCTTCGGTCTTTTTACATAAAGTGAAAAAGACCGAATTGCCCTTTAAGTTGACAAAAAAGACGGAATTACCTCAAACTTAACGGAGAAAAATGGACGGAGTTAACGAGCCTAATGAAAACGGAAAGATATCAAACCTTTTAAATCCAGATGCGGAAAAAAAAACTTTGGACGAAAGTTGCAAAATTGGCCAAACCTCAGAGGGACGAAAATGGCATTTTACTCTTTTATTTATAAATGTTTTTCATGGTGTAGGTAGGGGACCCTGATGAAAAAAACAATAATACGTTGAACGGGAAGGCCGCATGTACAAAATTTACTAGAATTTGTACCAATGGGAAATATAGTATCGTATCATGTCATCCAATCACCGGAAGAACTCACCAAGTAAGAGAATGCATTTTTAAGGTGGCAAAACGGGTGGGCAATTAAGTAACATTTGACTTTGACCTTTTGACTTCAAACAGATTCGTGTACACCTGCAATCCACGGGTCATCCAATAGCGAACGATACAATCTACCTCACGAGTGATGTTAATAGTGGCTCTAGGAGAGCGTTTGACGTGGTGAAGTCAAACCGTTCATTGAAAGTCAAGTGTAATGATAATTGCGATAGTCAACCTGAAGATTTCGACATTGATCCAATGTGCACAAATTGCCCAAATTTGGCTCCTATAGGGTATTAAATGTTTACACTGTAAATCGTTTTAATATATTTTTCCGTTATTTACTGTCGGTTTATTGTGAATATATTATTATTTTGAATACAGATACGACGGCAGCGAAGAAGGTTTATGGCTTCATTGCGTGAGATACAGCGGGCCGGATTGGGTATATGAATGTCCTTATCCAGAGTGGGCATCTCTGAGCTAATTATTTTTGAATTTGTGGCTCCAAATTTTGATTCAAATTAAGTATTATTTAATGGACTTGTGCTATAAGGCCATTTGGGTCAGGGTTGACCCGAACCTGATATTAGCCCTCAACTTGAACACGACCTGAAATCGTACTTGGGTCATCCTACACAACTTGAATGTGGGCCGTACATGACTTGTGTAAACCCGACGTGACAACTTGTTTGGTTAAATGCGTACCGGGTCGTAATACTTTTGACCCGCATAATTTCAGAAAAATCTTGTCCACAATTTTTTACACGATTTAATTTCGTATCAGGTTTGTGGAGCTTAATGACATGTGATGAGTCCCATGTACAACTTATATGTTAGGTTCTCTATTTTTCGGTATGATCATCCATCAATTGGTTGTTCAGTTGATCTTGGATCTCTTTTCATTGTATTGGCAAGAGTCCTTGTAGGGATCATAGTTATATGCTAATTATTGAAAATACAGTTACTATTTCGCCAACAGAAAATACGGCGATCAGTAGTTTTGATCTGAATATACAATTTATACCTAAACATGTGTAGATTATGTATACAAAAACCATCATGCTAATTTGTTCTTGAGTTTTAAATTTTAATTGTTTATCTATACATGCATATGATGTGTACAGAAAACCCTTAAACTAATCGATAATGGAACGAACCCACTTAACCGAGAACCCCTTTCTAAAGACCACATGCAACTATCTCGACCATCATTCAGATGAATCGAACCAAGGGTCGTCATCTCTACGAATTGCGATTCTTCGGCACCCCCATTAGCCCATAGCGCCACCTCCAAGGATCCACTAAACACCAATTCCTTTGGCTAACTAAACAATTCTTTTCCAAGACAATAGCAAATAATCTCGGAAAACGACTAGCTAAACTACGATTATTCACCCGAACAATCTTCCCAAAACAACGGGGACTCATACCATTCCCGATCTTCTTTCTCAACGAAGGATAAGAAATAACCACCTAGGAATAAACTTACACACGTGTAGGTAATATAGCGTACACTATATTATCTAATGTGTAGGTTATACACAAACAAAATTCAAACTAATTTGTTCATATATTTTTTTTTGAATTTTAAAACCAATAATTTGTTAAGAGCCATAAAAACCACAATGTATTTTGTACATGTTTCGAATGTAATATACACGATGGTTATGTAATGTAACCGTCTTTGGATGTACCTCCCATTACTTCAGATTATCCTTTACGCACTATTTACGAGTGCATTATGCGGTTCTCGTTGTATCCTATGCTTTATTGTTCTGAAATGAACGCGCCAAATGTTCCAAAAATTGAATAAAAGCACGTTGGTTAAGAACATTAGTCCCGCCAGTTGAAAGCAAATGTTTGCCGCGGATCAAATGTAGATGCTCTGGGTAAATTATCAAGTTAAACTTCTATTCTTCAAGTTAACAACGAATCTATACACCATTCGATATACAAGATGCATCAATATAAAGAAAAATGATGTGGGTTGAACTTGAGTTTTAGATCACTTAAACATGTTTATAATGCTCATGCAAATATCATCTATAAACCAAACCCAATTTTATACAATAATTTAAGGTTTATAAAAGAGTGAGTTGATGAAGATACATGAAATAAAAAATCCAAAGTTAAAATGATTAGTAAAATAAGTTTTACACAATCAATAGAGTTTTATAAAATTGATTTTTTTTATAAAATATATCAAATATTAAATGTGCTGAGCTTTTTAAGTAAAACTTACTAAAGTTTATAAAAGATAACATATATCATGAAATAAAACTACAAAAAAAAATGATTGGAAGAAATATTCCATAACAAATGGCATCCTGCGTGCTTAATTTTCAAGTCTTGAATTTTATGTCGAGTATTCAAGACTCGAAAATTAAGCACGCAAGATGCCATTTTTTATGGAAGATTCTTCCAATCGTTTTTTGTTTTATACTATTATTTCATAATAGATGTCATCTTTTATAAACTTTAGTATCAATTTTATAAACACTAAAGTTTGTAAAAGATAACATCTATTATGAAATAAAAGTATAAAATAAAAAAAATGATTACACGAGTCTTCATGACTACATGACATGCTTTCATTTCATAATAGATGTCACCTTTTATAAACTTTAGTTTCAACTTTTGTAAAACTAAAGTTTGTAAAGATAACATGATTTATGAAATGAAAGTATAAAACAGAAAAAATTGATTACGCGATGCATATTCATTTCATAATAGATGTCATCTTTTATAAACTTTAGTTTCAATTATTATATATAATTAGGATCAAACACAAACGAAAATAAATCACAAAGGTAAGAAGGATATTGGTTCATTGATATAAGATTTGGAGGGTTAATAGAAGCGTATAAAAAGAATCCTACATTTATATACTTTCTCTCTTCACATGCAAGACACATGTCAATTCCCCTATCAATTTAAAACGTCAATAAATTTTTCATACGTGATTTTTAAAAAAAAAATCACCATAATAACAAGCGTTTTTTATCTTTAATATGAGTATAATATTGCTATATAAAAATAAAATTAAAAAAAATTCATTTTTACTGGTTTTCTTTGCATTATGTTAAAGGTTCAGATAATTGTGTCTTTAACTGGGTTTTGGTCAAATACATTTTTACTAGGGCTTCTATACATTGTGTTATTATCAAAACTTATAATATAATGTCAATTTGGGTTCAAGCCACTGCGTTTTTTATCAAAACTTATTACACAATTTATGACACAATGAAGATGATGTTATATTTGAGTTTTCTATACATTGTGTTATTGGTTATGATTATTGTGTTTTAATATGTTATCCATTTTGTTTTTGTTTTTATTTTTTTGTTCCTTGTTTTTTAATTTGTTATTCATTGTGTTTTATTAGGTTCTTCATTGTGTTGTAGTATGTTATTTATTGTATTTTTTTAGTTGTTGTACATTGCGTTTTAGTCTAATATCCATGGTGTATTATATTTGTTGTCTATTGGGTCTTTTATCTGTTATCATCAATTGTGTTTTTAGTCTACTTTCCATTGATTTTTAGTTTGATACTCGTTGTGTTTTACATTATGTTCATTGTGTTTTAGTTTGTTGTCCATTATGTTTTTTATTTGTTGTTATTGATTGTGTTTTTAATTTACTTTCCATTGTGTTTTTGATTTACTTTCCATTGTGTTTTTAGGTTAATACTCATTGTATTTTACGTTATGTCCATTATGTAATACGTAACTGGATTTTCATTTTTTTAAACTATAACAATAAGATACTCATATTAAAGATAAAAAGACGCTCGATTTTATGGTATAATTTAAAAAAATGATGCATAAAAAAGTTACGGACGTTTAAAAGTGAGGGGGAAATATCATGTGACTTGCATGTGCATATTCTTTTTGTTCTCTATAACAAAATTACCCTTCCCACTTGATTCCTCTTTAGACATTTGTCACTCTATGGTGGCTTCTTACCCTTCTTATTTTTAAATCCTTTGTATTATAACTTAACCCGTATTATATAAACACTAAAGTTTGTAAAAGATAACATTAATTATGAAATGAATGTATAAAACAAAAAAAATGATTACACAATGCATATGTTTGTTATGTCTTCATGATTACACGATATACTTTCATTTCATAATAGATGTCATATTTTATATTCTTTAGTATCAATGTTATAAACACTAAAGTTTGTAAAAGATTACATCTATTATGAAATGAAAGTATAAAAAGAAAAAAAAATGTTTGATACGTCGTCTTCATGACTACACGATGCACACAACAAACTAATCAGTCAAACTAAGTAGTGTTGAAATAGTATGTTAAGATGTCCAGTTATATATATATATATATATATATATATATATATATATTTGGTGGTTATGATATTTGTTATAAGTTTCTAATAATATGGTTTTAAGTCCGGTGTAATTTTCTGATTAATAAAGTTTTTGAATGATTTGATCCTTGTTTTTTGACAAGTACGTCATTGTTGTCGTCATCGTTGCAGGGCTTGACCTAGCATCCACCATGGAGAGTATGTCCATTTTTTGAAACTTGATTTATTCATTTGACGTTTGAGACACCCTAAAGTTCTAGACTTTTAACTCATATCTAAGTGACCTTTAGTTTTAAAAAATATCTTACATCTTAAAAGAATGATCACGGATTCTCAAGAGAAGTGTTGAATGTTCTTCACCACATATATATGTGATACTTGTAAAAGATGATATATACTAGAGTGGTAATCACCATCACATATTAGTGAAACGAGATTGATGATCATTACCAAATATTAGCAAGAGCGATGGATGATTACTACCGTTTTAGTGAGAAAAAAAGATCCATACTTTATGGTGAAGCAATCAATTTCAACACTTATAAGTAAAAGTAGTGTATGTTATTATTATTATTATTAATCATGAAGAATCATACTGACCAGAGTGAGAGCATCTCTTTTCATATTAAGATGCAGTTTGTTTTTTAACAGATAAAATGTCTATAGTCTGTGAATCATATAACAGACATTTGTAAAAGAAGGGGTGGATCAAATCTCTGCAGTCTGTAAGAAGAAGATTTTTTGTTTTTTGACGTATGTAGTACTTCTAAAATAAACTAGTGGTGGTGTATGTATGATGGTGGTGGTGGACATGGACGGTGGGTGGTGGTGGACGATGATGGGTGATGGTGTTTGACCCTCTGCAGACCTTAGAAGGAATCTAACAAACCAAAAATGATTATCAATATCGCAAAATCGAATATGTAAATGTATTAAAGTTGGAGTCTCCGTAAGGAATCATCGTATGATGATGGACTTGGAGAGAAGATAGAGAAGTGAACAGTCGGATTGTTGCATAACTTTAATACATTTTTAGTTTTGAAAGGGTTGTTTGTCATTATATAACTTTTAATAAGGAGATATATATTTACTTTTGATTTTTGGGTTTAATAAATATGCAATCAAGAAGGCTTACAAAGGAAAATATACAATTCTTCCTTTATTATATAATCATATGCAACTATTTATTTACAACTTATTTAGTAACTGATGATGATAATATATATTTTGTATAAATGACTCTAATTTAAAATTACTTTTAGTAATATCAAAGTAAGTTACCATATAACTTCTTCCATAAAGACAAACCCTGGTTATAGTTTATATATTTTAATAATCCTCAACGTACCCAAAATCGATCACTATAAAGCCAACGTACACAACAATATCATAATAATCTTCCATTTTATTTAAGTATATGTACGTGTATGTTAAGTATGTATGCATGCATGAATCTATAGTGTGTGTGTGGGGTGAGTTGAGAGTTGTCGTTTTGCATGGTAACCGGCTTACAAGTCTCATATTTCATCATGAAAATGGTAACGAAACCTACTTATAATTCCATAAAATAATGAACATAGTTCCCTCAAAAGCCGGAATAATCATAAGTGGAGAATCTTTGCCAAGAAACAACGCATAGTCTCTTTCACTTCACTCTTTCCATGTTCCTCGACTTTATGTCTTTATCACACATTCAATATATGTATGTATGTATACATATGTATATAAATTTACAAACATAATAATAAATAATAATTAGAGCTAATTGCCTGAATAATACCTGTAGTTTGCCAAATTTTTACTTTTAGTTCTTAACTTTCTAAAATTGCTATTGTTATTATTATATAATAATTATATTTTGTAAATTTTGTAAATAAAAATTCAAACATAACTTATAGAATGTTTGAATTTGTAGAATATTATGTAGGTGAAATACCAATACAATATATATATATATATATATATATATATATATATAAACCGACTTTAAAAGTATAATTTCATAAAATAATCATTTTCTTTTATATACAATTAAGTTATTTTGAATCAATAATTAAGAACCAAGAAAAAAAGTTCTATTAAAGTTTTGGGGATCCACAACTTACATACAAGTTGCATATTCTTCTCCACATATAACAATTGACGTGTAAAGTTGACTTTTGTTACCTCCAATTTTATGAAATTGACTTTCGCTACATCCATTCAAATTTAATCTAATTTTAGGATACGGAGTGGAGTGGGAGGTTAGAAAGGGGACATTATATAACATGTATATGTTACGTTAGCATACATCAGAAAAATAGTATGGTGAGAAAAAAAGAAGTAGAACAGAATGTAAAAGAGTAACGTTATTCGACATATGAAACACTTTTTATTATTATTATTATATATTTGAAACTATAAAAAAACTTTTAAATTAAAAAAAACAGTAATACTAATATAATAAAGGGATATTGGATTTAAATAACTCAACTTTCATCAATTGGCCGATAACACTCCTAACTTTCAATTTGTACCCTAGCACTCCCAACATTCAACTTATTGACCGATAACAACTCGCTAACTAACAGAACCCTAACATAGTTAGCTGATGTCAGATGTCACGTCATCGAAAATGCCATGTTAGCTACTACGTCATCAAAAAAATGCCATGTCAGTTGCCACATCAAGTGCCACGTCAACAAAAATGTCACATTTGTATGACCCTAAACCGTTTTGAACAAAAAGTACGCATCGGAAATGTGAACCGAAAAATTTCTTTCTTTATAAACATTTTAACATACCGGAACATGTGGGATAATCCCTTTTGCAAAAATTGTGTCCATCATTCTTACTTAAAAGATAAAGCATAATCTACATTTATAAACTATACGACCTCATTCCCGTACAATCCACACTCATTGACTTGATCTTCAACCGCTTAAACTCCATAATGATGATAATTCCGTGCAACCTACAATCACCACACACATCCGCATCATTAATATTTGGTGACGTCATACATAATCTAAACATACGTAAGTAAATGACCACGCCACATTCTTTCTACTCATGCTAATCCTTTTGATTATCTTTCCGGGTACAATCTTGCATCCCAACGTCTAATCTTCATAAGGTCAACAATAGTATACCTGCACTTTCATTTCATTCTCAAGGTACATGATTAGTTACGTTAATACTCAAATGTATTGAAACTATATATGCATATATACAACCCTCATGCATATACATACGTACGTACATACATGCGTGCATGCATATATACATTCATCCATACATACATACATACAAACATACATACATACATACATACATACATACATACATACATACATACATACATACATACATACATACATACATACATACATACATACATACATACATATCCAAGCTCTTACATACCACTTACATTCCCACATGATTATACTAACAAATCCTAGTCACAAACATCCATATATATAAGTCTCATACATACAAACCTACGTACATACTCATTTCTATTCACGCTTACCTATGGATTCCATCACTAACATGTAAGTAAATCTATACACATACATGTCTCCAGACTTACTTCGTTCCTACACATACTTACGTACACACTCACCATACCTTATAAACACTCTTCAATGAGTTTGAGTTACATTTCGGGAGCTTAACAACGAGTTCAATACTCACCCGTAGCTCACAAGCTAATTGAAAAGGATGTGGTATATTATAGAAGTTTAACGGGGATTGGGAATGGGTCTACGGGGTCCGGAATTGAAAAAAAACGAAAGAAACGGGGTTGCTGGCTGGGATCCCGCCGTAACCCCCTTAACCGTAAGTTACGGCAGGCAACTGCTGATTTCCATTGCCTGCTTGGCAGTAAGCTACAACTGACTTGCCATAGCTTACGACGGGTAATTTCCACTCCTTTTCTCTTATTTTTATCTTTCACAAAATACCCAAGGGACCCCGAACTTTATCCTTCCATGTTTTTCATGCTTCCAAGACGTAAAATAATCATATACAAACCCCCGTATCCTACTAATACTTAACCCAAAGATCAAACCAACTACCACATCAGGCCATGTTACTTTCTATATTTTGACCCGTTCACTTCTACCGTGTAATTCTGAACATAGATGACTACCTACGACTTACCACAACAATACTTACCTTGGTAATTACCGTTACCCATAACTTCTTACATGGTTCCTTATATTCAACGTACCAAACTACATTTATAAAATAAGAAGTGATTCAGGAAATCACTTACCATATGTGTCTATATTCGTATCCGTTTCTTGCCTCCTTTTGACCCGTTAACCTTCCATGCTTCCATCCATCTTAAGATGATCCCTATACTTTCATGTCATTACATTCACATTCTTGTTAGCATACATGATTGTACATATATTAACGATCATATCAAATTCATATTTCACACTTTACTTTCATTAATCAATTCTAACAAGCTTAAGGCATATTCCCACAATCATATCTTTTAAAAGAAATATAATTCATCACGTCCTCACATATAACACATATCGATATAACACGTACCATATGACTTTCTATAACATTACCATTGTGACAAAAAAAAATCTACCCTTGCTACTTATGCATAGTTGACCTTCAGAAAGCCAACAATTTATCATATGAACTTTCAACTTAACCTCTTACATCCGTATCATAAGAATAGACTATACAAATGACACTATATACATTTCATACTCATGATGCAATACGTATTCAACCACATGATCACCTAGTTATATACACACACCAAACATATTCAATTTCGTCCATACTAGTAATTCTTATAATTCTACAACTAACACCATGACCCATGCTTAGCAACCCAACATTATTTCAACTTCATCCCCTTCTAATGATCTCCTATGCTTCACATTTAGTGTACATTTACTTCTCAATTTCAATTAAGCGACTATTCAAACATATGGTGAACATCATGCCACTCCAACATAGAGTACAACCTTCTAATGCACACTTTTGTACCAAATCACATAACCAACCAAAATTCCTATATGTATTCCATCTAAAAACATTTCACATGTTTAATTTCCTAATGGTTACATCCTATACATGTTCACCCATCAATTACAAATAAATTTCATTTACCCATTGTCACTTAGGCATGTCATCAAACACTTAGTGAGTGTACTTCAATTTAAGCACAAAGTACAAGTATTTCATACTCACCTTCTACCTCTTGCTTTCATTCATCAAATAACACAAAACAATAACAAATTCATATCACATTCAATCTATCTAAAAAGAATGCATTACATATAACATAGCACAACAAGATTTGAACAAGGATTGGACATGGGTGACATACCCATGTCACCATCTTCACCACTAGAAGTGGCTTTCACCTCCAAATCTCAAATTACTTAAAATCATACACAAAACAAATTCTATTTGGTGACTCTATTACGCAATCATGCTTAATTTCATACTAGTTCACACATTTGATCATAACCCATTTCTTACAAGACCACCAAATAAGAATCTACAACTTACCATATGTTGATTTGGGTTGGATCATAATAAATATTGATCCATTCATTTGAATATCCATTCAACACCCTTAAATTTGTTGAATTTCTTCCTTAATCTGAAGGGTTTGCACCACCTCTCTTCTCCTCTTTCTCTCCATACGACACATACACCCAATCTTACTTGAGTTTTTAGTTTATTATAAAATTTAATTCAACTTGCTAAATTTAGCCCCTCATATTTGCCATCTTATCACATTTATCACAAAACCTCATTCCCAACCGTTGCTTGTAGTTTTAACTAAGTTAAATAACCTATTTATCACATTTTATTCCATAACCCATGAAACCATATTACTGAAACATTCGGGTTTTGGGGTGTTACAACATTAGATGCCAAATCAGCACAAACTAACTAGGTAAGGGTTCAGTTAGTTGGGTAGTGTTAGCGGCTAATAAGTGTGAGAGTGTTACCGGCCAATTGGTGAAAGTTGAGGTTATTTATATCCAATATCCTTATAATAAATAACATTAACAAATAAAAAAAACAGTACATAATTTTAAGCTTTTTTTACATAATATTATAAAAAAATGATATAATAAATAAAAAAACCAAATTAAGTATGATATTTATCCATTATTTCTTTTTCACTTTCTCGTACATTTGTGGCGGAAACATAAAAGGTAGGTTTGCAAGAAGTTGGTCGTACGCCAATATGTTCAGATCGGATAACAAGGTTGATTTGGTTGAGACAATTGAGGCGAAGTATTGTTCCATATTTCGCCTACACCATAAGGGTTGTTCGGATCAAAGGAGCGGTTGTATGGATAATTTTTTTTTAATAAAAACTAGAGAGATTTTTATATTGTTTAGAGTTGGATAGAAAAGAGTAAGATGGAAAATGGTGGAATAGGTTGGTTTTTATAAAAGGTAAGGTCAATAATTCTTTTTAATTGATTTTTTTTAAATTAGGCATTAGGGTCCAACGGCTATATTCCAAACCAATCGAACCACACCACCTTAGCACCCCATTTCACTCCATGCCGGTGGAGATATTGCTGCCCCACACACAACGCTGCCCCTCACGCCGTTCATAGGCCATTATGCACGACGTGAAGAGGCCATAATGCTGGATTTCCACACCCACTTTGTGTGTTCTTGTGTTAACCTTATTATAATCTCTTATTTTTATTTCAACTACATGATCTGGTGGTACAGTGTTTTACTTTGTCCATAAGCGAATGGTCTAAATCATGCAATATGCATGTATAGTAGCAAGTTAGTTGGCGAAAAAATGTCTCTAAAAATGGAATAAAATTCATTTTATGGTTAATATAATTTTATAACTTTTTGTAAATAAGGAAACTTACAGAATGCAGTAATATCACTCCCTTCATTCTTCAAATAAGGCGAAAAGATCTTTATCAGCGGATAATCAACGAATAAAACAAAGCCAACAGAAATAATCAAACTAATTTTTTCAGTTTGTCGAAGATTCATCAATGGATTGTTATAAGAGCAGACAACTTACCCTACAACAAGGGAAAAGGTTGTGGTTTATAAGTATATGTGAGGCAAACACGAAAGCAATTAAATAGTTCAAAATCTTTAAGTTCATAAAAGCTTCGAAACACAACGGTTATGAAAATAAAATTCAATATAAAAAACCTACGAAACACAAGGGTTATGAAAATAAAATTCAATATAAAAAACCTACGAAACACAAGGGTTATGAAAATAAAATTCAATACAAAAACCTAGTTATTCGAAATTCACCAAAACATACTTACAAGTTAAATCAGAAACCTAGTTATTCGAAATTCATCACCAATTCATACTTTTAAGTTAAATTCCTATTTACTAGGAAATAAAAAAAAAATTCAAACCCATCTAATCTAATCTAAATTTTAATAAAATACTCTAATTAATATCGCATAACAATCTTTCTTTCAATCTTATAATTTAACTTTTATTTTATTTAAAAATATTTTTGATATCCTTATTATTATTATTATATTATATGAATTTAAAAAATATGATATTTTTATTAAATCACGTTATCGCTGAATTACTGGGAAAAAGGTTGGAGACATACTGAAATTAAAATAAAAAAGATTATTGTGTAAACCCAAACCCAAACTCAAACATGGATAGGTTAATTAATTAAATAGAGTTAGAAATTAAAAATAACAATTGATTTATTTTTATTCAAAATTATTTAAATCTAAATATTAATAAAAGACTTCCTTCTATCTTATAATTTAACTTTTATTTTATTTAAAAATATTTTTGTCATCCTTATTATTATTTATTATAAATTCTCTCGATTTTAATATTAATATTATCTAATCTAATCTAAACTCTAATAAACCATTCCAATAAATAGGCCATGATAATTTCTCATACTACCTAAATATAATATTAATTAAATTTCATTTTATATTTAAAATACTTTACGGATAACTAAATAAAAATATTATATGATAACTACAAATAATATATTTTTACTACAAGTAACTTCTATTTTGTTTAATTGTTATTACATTTAACTACAATTACCACATGAAAATTTTTCGTTCTATTTTGTTATCATTAACAATAATTTTTTTTGAACGATTAACAAATAAATATATCTTGCTACAATTAAATATATTCAACAATATAGATAACGATTAAATATAATAAAATATAGTTATACTTTTATATTAATGCATGCATTTTAGATTTATAATTTTTAGATATCTTTTAATAAACTTAATATATTGTACAATAATTAACTAATACATTAAAAACTAAAATATATTATTAAAATGTAACAACTTTGAGTTTTTTTTTGTCTAAATTTTGATATGATTTAATTTGTATGTTGGATTTCAGATACTTAAAACTTTATGTTGATTCAAATATGTTGTAGATTCTTCGATTTATTTAATGAAAATTATTTCATTACTTTGTTACCTCATTGGTGATGTAAAAATAATTAAAAAGTTTTCTAAAGAATTAATTACAATGACAAGCACTTTACAAATGAGTTAGGTATTAATTACTAAAAGTAAAACATTACAAACTTTTAGAATGACTATAATGTACGTCTACTTGTCTTATTTACAAATAAACTATTTTTATTATTCAACTCGTGTATACACAGGAGTATAACCTAGTAAATAAATAGGAGATCAACTTATAAAATCCTTGAACTTGACATTAGTGGGTTGACCACAATTCAGTTTCAGCCTAGTCGACTTCGGTTTGGAGTTCGACTATTCATCTTTATGTTGTTGCATCTTACTCCCCGTATTAGAGGAAGGAGCATTTCGACAATCCTTCATTCTTTAGTGGAGGGTCGTCCTAAGGCTATAAGTAGAGAACTCGAATCATTACTTTGTTGTTTTCCATATTGGGAATGAATATTGTTTGGTAAGAAAACATTAAAATACCAAAGTAACAAATTACAAACAAGTGGCAGGTAAACGGGCAACAAGCTGCGCCGCAACCTCCTTTTGAATTGCAAAACCAATCCTACTAAAGACGAAACGGCCCTTAAAGGTTGAAAGATTACTATTCACAACATGTTGGACCCTGTTTAGAAATTCCACAGCCTCTGGGGCTAGGGACCCAAATGTATCAAAAGCGAATGGGATAAACACGTGTTGATTCTCTAAACAAGCCTTCTCGTGTTTAGCGACCTTGCCTGATTCCGCCTTTAACGCAGCCTGGCCAGCAACAAACCCATTAATTTACTAGAAAATTCTTAGAGTATATATATTTTTTCAAAATATATATTTATAAAATATTAATATTAATAGTTAGAGTGTATAATAAATTACGAGTTGTATAAGATAAAGTTTGATATGTGTAAGATAAATTTCAATATGTGCAGGATTAATTTCCAAATGCGTAGGATAAATTTTGATGTGTGGAGTCAAAAAATTTAGTAAGGAAGATGATAATCTTTAGTCAAAGATCATAATAAATGAGATAAAAGAAAAACAATTTAATGTTTTCTAATTGTACCCCTTGCTCTTTTTTTTCTCAATTAATTTTTCTTCTCAAATGGTTCACCCATATATATATATATATATATATATATATATATATATATATATATAAGGTGAGGTTCTAGAGTGAACATCATGGCTATTGATTTACATAATCAAATCATAAAATCCACTAGTATATTTTTATCATCAAATCCTAGCCATTGATTTACACTTGTGTATTGATAATCAAGGGCTAGGATTAGTTCACTAGTGTTCACAATCAAGGGGTTGTTCACAAATGAACATAATCCTATATATATATATATATATATATATATATATATATATATATATATATATATATATATATATATATATATATTACAGGGAAATAATCGCGTGAGAAGCACTAAGCTAATTGAGAGACGCAAAAAACATTCTAAACCACACATTTTTCTTAAGCAAAAATGCAAAAAAAAAGATGCAACTTTTTTTTTAAAAGTTGAAGTATTTTTTGTCAAGTTTTTTTATATACACGTGTGTATATTATTAATCTTTTAACTATACATATTTATATGTGTTTAAAATTGAAACATAAGCATTGTACATCTGTTTTTAAGGGAGAGGATTTAGTTTAGTTTAAGGGTTTACGGTTAGCATTAGGGTTCAGAGTTTATCATTATTATTTAGGGTTTAACATTAGTATTTAGGGTTTAGATTTAGAATTTAGGGTTTAACTTTTAGGATTTATAATTTAGTTTTTAGATTTTAGCACAGGGTTTAGACTATATACATATGTGTACTAGTCAAAATTGGCAATATACATACATGTATGTATTAAAAAAATTCTTAAAAACGTATAAAAAAGTTTTCTTTTGTTTAGAGAAAATGTATGGTCCATGATGCTTCACACGTACACATAAGGTGGGGTTATTTTACAAAGGGGGTTTTATCTAAGAAGGATAGGTAATGTGATCATTAGATCTAGATTTTAATGGTTGAGATCAATAATGGCAAAATTGTAAATTGTGACTTATTTTATTTTATGACTAATTGACTTGATAGAGGTAATAGTATCCTTTCATCGCGATTTAAAAATACAAATCATATATTTCATTTAAAAACCCGCGATCATCACTTCTTAAAATCCGTTTATATTTCCTTTTTTATAGGAGATAATGATTGAAGATAAAAAGTTTGGTTTATTAAAACACCAACATGTAATAACAATATAATCGACTAAAATAACATGTAATGATGTTGTGTTATTACAGTTGAATAAAACACCATACTAAAAATATTTTCTGGAAACGCAGGTTATAAAACACCATAGATTAAATTACAACTTTATTAAAACATTGATCATGTAAAGATAAATCAAAGATACGGTTAAAATAAAAACCCTGAAACTCCTCTCCAAAACGTAAATGCCTTATTTTTTCTTTTTTGCCTTATGGACTTAAATTGAAGTTTATTAACATTTGCAGGTCTATATTTTGAGTTATCAAACATATTTTTGTATATATTTTTGAGCTCTCAAATTAAGCTCAACTCGTTCTCAAGTCAAGCATAAGATTACATAAAAAAGATTCAATCTAACTACTTTATTAAGTTCGAGATTTTTCTTATTAAAACACGTGTTTCAAATAATGCACAGTCAAAACAGAAAAGCATTTAAACTAAACTACTTAAAACTGTTTTTCGATAAAAGAGGGAATTAAAGAAGATTTAGACCCTCAACGTAAGTGGAATTTGTCACCTTACGTCGACTTCTTTTATTTATTTTTTGTGTTACTTTTTCCATGAAACCTTTTTATCTCCAAATAATTATTGTGTGGGCACAAAAATAATGACGCTATCCACTCATCCCTAATTATCCTCATGTCATGCATATTTCTAAAGTATATCACAACCTCTCTGAATTGTATTTTATTAAAAAAATATGTTAAAATTTTGATGTTTACTACGTATAAAATGGTGAGTGAACATTGCAATCAACTTGATTTAGCCACACAACAACCGTAAATTTAGTAGATTTAAATCTTAGGACCATATTCCTCTTTAGAGTTCTCATATTCGAATCATGCTTCCACTAGTTTACTGTTATAAAGCCTTGAAGGCCCAACACAAACTACGAATTATTTGATCCAGAATATTGACGGATGCAATAAGTTTTTCGGTAACACATTCTCAACGTTAAAAAAATAGTAGATTCTTTAAGACATCAAAAAGCATTCAAATCGTCATATTGGATATATTCAAGTTGGAGACTAATGGACTAATGGTTACTTAAGTATGTAAATAAATGAAGTTGAAAACATATATCTACATATGTATTTAAAAAATAAAATTCATTTATATAAATAGTACATTCAATACCGGAAACAATAAAAGAGTTACGTTAGCTAGTAAAGACGAAATTAAGGTAAAAACATGTAATCAAGAAGTGTACAGTTATTTATAGAGAAGCTGGTACACTTTGACATCAAATCAAAATCATTTAGGATAAATGTCACGCTGCAACTTCAATGGTATGATTTGGACTACACCATATCGACTGTGTTTTGATCTTTTCCTTTTGGGACTTTCGGTTCATCCATTTCACTCATTTTTTCTTTGAATTCGGTGATTTTTTCATCGATGACAGGCTTCTTGTTCTTGTAAACGAAGTAAAGTATAATTTGGATGACACCAAAGGTGAACCCGAGCGTATTTGGAATCTGTTAAGAATAAATTAACCGTTAGAAAATTGGAGACAAAGCTGAAATTATGTTTTGCAAGCTTTTGTTCTGAATATATTACCGCGATGTTAAAGTCCCCAAGAAGTAGACCATAAAAGAACCACATAACCGCACTGATTGTGAGCGCGATCGACAAAAGAATCGGCATGTAAGCGACACTTTTTGTCCTGATCACTTGCCTCTGCAAAAAAAAGGAGTAACCTTAAGATATAGTTCTTTTTTTTCAGTTTTACAAGGTTAATATTATTGCTAGTCTATATTCACATACCCTAAATCTTATATATATAAATATATATATATGTATATATATATATATATATATTATATAATATATATATATATATATATATATTATATAATGTATAGTATATAGTCTAAAAAGTGAAATAATGTTAGTAAGTCTCAAATTTGTTTACATAATAGTATTACATACACTAGTTAAACAATAGTATTTTATATGGTTTGTACGTACCACGACACCTAAAGGCGCGACAAAAACACACAAGGAAAATATAAGGCAAATCCATCCAACTATCGTCCAACGCTTTACGCCTTTTGTAAGGAATTGAGTAAGGAGAACAATCAACCCAAATCCAACAATTATGAACAATGTGATCAGCTTCAAACATTCCATCTGGACATAAAATAATGCTTCAAAATTAAATTAGATTTAAGAGAAATTAATAAATTATCAAAATTAAGACGAAGAAAATTTAAAAACCACACATATGCTTACCCTAGCTTTCCCTGGCGCATAGATGACAAAAATACAAAGATAGAAAGTTTGTATGACAATGCCAACGGAGTTGATGGTGATCAAAAGCATGCAATTGCCCTTTAGCAATGCGTAATAGATCCAAAGCATGGCACTAAACAATCCCACCACATAAGGTATCGACTGAAACCCTTCCGTTGATTTCTTTTTGTAAACTTTATAGAACGTCGGCCTGTTTTTTTCAAGGTAAAGATGTTTGAACTGATCAGGAAAGTGCATATATACATATATACACACACACGTATGTAAACTTAGCCTAGTTACAAGCGAACTACTTTAATTACGGTTTCTCAACATTAAAAATCCACTTATAGCGAATTTATAGTCCGCTTATTGAAGTAGCAGACTATCAACAAAGCAAAATAATCTCAAAAACCGCCTACGAACACTTTTTTGAAAATTTCTAAAACACCTAAACATAAAAAAAATTATGAAAACTTACATTGGTGAAAGAAACACCACGAATGAGACAATATTGCCTGCAAAACATGCAAAGTGTTAGATAGGTTCTCAGGTTTGTTACGTGCATGGCATTATGGCAAGTAACCTGGGCATGCATAATTTATTTACATAAATATTATGCATGCAGTGTCACGTATCCTTCAGAAAACATATGATTACACCGTTATATATATAGAGAGAGAGTACCCATAAGGCCAAATGCAAAAGTGATCATGTGATGGTAGTGACCCGGAAGCACCATTTTTAAAACTTTAGCTCTTGAATCACACACTCAGATCACTGGTGGTGGTGGTTATGGCTACTGCTGGTGCTGCCTGCTGGTTGTGGTGATGAGAAATGGTGGGGGAGATGCTTTATATAGGGAGAATTGAGGCTGGTGGATTGTGGGGTCATTGCATATAAAGTTTTATTTATTTATATTTTAATCATATCACAAAGTTTTTGGGAAATGAAATTATAAAGATCAAGATACTCAAGTTGTTTACAGATATGAAAGACTATCCGCTTTCCCTTTACATGTTTTTCTTTCGGAGCGTGCTATCAAACAACTCATACCACACTATTACAAAAAATGTAGATATCTAACTTATATTATGTTGTTAACAATGGGTTTTTTTATAACCTTTGCCATATTTTTATTAAAAACGGGACTACATTGTCTTAAGTAAACGAAATTACAACCTTTGCCATATTTTTTCTTAGACCTGCTTTCTCTTTTACTCCTTTTCCCTATATGATATCTACTTACCATGAATGTTCTTTGTTTCCTTTGTTTGCATTTGTAGCTCATGGCATATACACACAGCATGTTAATGTGTGCTTGTCTTTTAATGTGCCTTCATCCCGGCAACATACATATACTATATATATATCACACGTGATGAAGTTGTTAACGTTAGTATTCTTGCAACATGTATGCATTGCTTTAACATTTGTCCTTGTTGTGATTGGTATTCTTAAATGTTAATTTTCCACCAAAACAAGCACTCAAAGGAGTTAGTTGTCAAATGTAATCTGTTGGTGATTTTAGTGTCATCTAACTATATTGTGTAAATTGGGATATACTTTTCTCCAAATGAGAAATCATAATTAAACATCAAATAAGTTGGAAAATGTGAAGTGTACACTTGTTTGAGAATGCCATGTATTCACATTATTAATAGGGGCGGACCTAGATAGAGCCCTGAGTGGGCGGGTGCAACCACTGAAAAAAAATAGTGTATTTTTAGGCAAAAATTCCGACCGCACCCCTTGAAAATATATGCTTGAACCACTTATGCGCACCCACAACAAATAATTCCTGTGTCTGCCATTGATTATTAAGGTACCTAGGGAGTTTAAGGGGTCACGGTCCACTCAACAACAAAGGTCCGGGGGCAGTGCCCCTCATGGGGTCCAAAGGGCAAAGCCCTTGGCTTGGGTTAAGCTACATTAGTAGTTGTTTTAGAAATGCAAAGCTGTTGAAATGTTGCATAAGATTGGTCTTTGGTACCGAATGGAGATCATTGGTGAAAATGATATACCTATTTTGTTCATCTGTAACAAATTTGTGCACCAGTATAAATTTGTACAACAGTATCAACTTTGTGTAATAATCAACAACGACTAAAGCATAAATAGCAAAATAGAGGTCGGAATAGTCACTACCAATGTGTTATTAGTTAGTGAGGGAACTGCAAATTGGCAATTATAACTGCCAACAGTCATGACATTTCATAAAGGTTGCGATGATCTCCATCAGATCCCCTTTTAAATAGAAATTGATTCGGTCATTTTGAGTAGAAGTTCTTAACCGATTTCAAACTCATTCTTGATGTCTCTAAGAATTATCCTATTGGATATTTGTGATACCAATGACCTAAATTTTTCTTAATGTATTATCATGATTTTTAAAGATATTTAACTTATCAAAAATCACAAAACCAACAAAATATTATGAAAAAACTTGCAAAACATGTTTACTCTTATGGGCTCCTTGATTGAAATAGAAATATATTTATTTTGTAGGATATAAAATTTAGCAGTATTCATATCGTATAAATATAGATTAAATTCATACCCCTTTGATAATTTCATTTATGAACATGCCAACTCAATGGATGGTTTTTGGGTCACTTGAACTGTAATCGACTTCCAAAATAATCAGGCTTGGATTGACGGAACCTAGAGTCGACTATTCGCTCAAAGATTCAGTAGCCTAGTTAGGTACATTTGAAAGTGAGATGGTTTATATGGAGGTCGTCACTTGATAAGATTTTTGTCATCGCTTCCCTGATTCAGAGAGGTGTTCCAATCTAGGACATCTCCTGTTCCCTTTGTACGCTCGAGATGGAAGATGCAAACCACCTGTTTATGTGCGTGGTGGCAAAAACAACTTAGTTTAAACTGTCAGACTAGGATTGATATGTGATTGTTCATCTGTGTCCTGGCTTCTTGAATTGGTGTTGAAATCTACTGGTTCGACGTTGGAAAAGAAAGCCTTGGTTATCATTGTCTACACAACGATTTGGCTTCTATGGAAAAGCCAAAATTCTTGGAAGTTCTCAGCCAAAAAGGCCCCAGTTGATCTTTTGGTGGAGGAGGTCATTGTTCTCAGCTTTAATTGGGTAAAAAGGTAAGTAAAGAAGGTGGATATCCTTTGGGACAAGTGGTTACTAGGCCCTTTTAGCGATCTTTAAAATCTAATTCGATATATTGCTAATAGTTGGGGAGTTTTGGTATTAAATGGTTTTGTATGGTTGTATCGGGGTTTTTTCTAGTTTCCCGCTCGCCTTTTATATGATAATATCACTGTTTCCGCTAAACAAAATTAAAAACATCCAAAAAAACCATTATCGACCTTAAGACATAGTTTTAGTTGTGGAATCATATTTTTACACGCTTTGTAAAATCAAATTAAGTTAATTTTTTTGAACTTTATGTTTAGAACCAATTTCAATCTCTAATAGGCTTATATAATTTAGCCACATAAAGAAATTTCAACAAATAGCCTATTCACATATTAATTATAGAAAAACTAATAAATACTTGAAGTTGAAAATTACTTTCATGTACTTGACATTGAACAAACTAAATGTGTGTATTGCCCATCCAAATACTTTATGTTGTTCTGTTGAGTATTGTTAGGTTATGTAAGATCTGTAGATGATGAAAGCCAAAACTCAAAGGAACCATCTTTCTTAACCTGTGAAATAAGATTATGCAATCTTTAAAGTACCAGAACTTCCTCCCTTGAAAGTTTCACGAACAAACACCAAAACAGCTGGAAGAAGAACTACCGTGATCAAAGAGCGGGATATCAAGTCAAAGAGCTAAAATATGAAAATATTGGTCAACAAGTCAATATTGAAGACAAAGTGTTGGTCAACTAGTCAAAGCTCAAAGTAGAAGAGCTGGAAACCAAAAGTACTAGACTCTTCCAGTAGTTTGGTTTCCCGGCTATTTTCATTTATATGTTTAGCTTTTTAGATGTTTTAGCTTTTAGTCCAGCAGTTTGCACAATTGCTAGCAGGTACACCTTTATTGGATTGTTTTGGGTTGTTACCGTGTTGATGTCACTGGCAATTATCTTCTCTTATAAATAGAATAGTAAACTAATGTAATTATGTAACTCTTAAAGCTGAATATCTTAGATCAAAGAATCTAGAGAGAGAAAAGTAAAGTAAAAGAGATAGTGCACCTGGAGAAATCGTTTGTTATATCGGAGAAGACCTAAAAATCCGAAGTATAGTTGCTACTGCCGAAGAAGACCTAAAAATCCGAAGTATACCTATAACTGAGTCAAAACAGTTCTGTCAAGAATCATATAAAAAATTAAATGTTATTAATGTTTTGAACGCATATTATTCTGTTTAATTGTTTGAACTGAAACTATTTGTTGTCTCAGCTAAAACTATGCGAAACAACTATTCGTTAGGAAAAAATGATGGATGTGAAATAACTTATCAGAAACCATTAATCTAAGAATTGTTGTTGTGCTAAATAACTGACCATGGGAAACAACTGGCTAGTGGAATTGCTGCTCAGAAACAAATGATCGGCTAAAGTGCTGATTAGCCAACATGTCAAACAACTGACTAGTGGAAACCCCTAATGGTTCCAAACAACTTTTGGCTCAAACCTCTGTTCAAAAACAACTGACTAGTGGAATCAACAATTTATTTGGCTCGAAGCATTGCTGTTGAGCTCAACAATAGTTGATGATGTTAGTAGGTGTCACACCCCGACCCACAGCGGAATAAAATTCGGGGCATGATTGGGTTATCACCAAAGCTCATGATATTTACTAACAAGTTTCATATTTATTAAATTCAAATATTCAACCCCAAATCTCATACAAACACAAATAATAAACCAAACGATTGTTCCAACATAATAACTTGATTATTCTTCTAAGGCCATCCTAGGTGTTTCCTTCCTCAGCATGATCACCTGTATCATGTGTAAAACAGGGAAAATTTGGGTCAACAAAAATTGGCGAGTGAACCTTGATAAAAACATTTAAGTAAATAAATTTTACCGTGGTTTAAATAAGATTGTGCATAATCACATGTGAGCAAATGTGTATATGTAACAAATCACAAACCACATTGAATATATGACATAAATGATGATGTATCTGAGATCAAGGCTCAATCAAACGGAGCCGATCTAATGCACCTGATGCTCAACCCGTATCCCATGAGGAACTGATGGGTCTAATGTAATGAGTGCACTGAAATGATAAATGTATCCACATATAAACCACATAACAAACAATACACATTTAATTCACGTAATGATATTAGCACAAGTGTTAAATAAAATAAAGAAATGGTACGACACATGATACAACCCAAAACGTGATTAAAACGGGGAATTTGTAGAGATTCACTCACCTTGGGTGCGTATTCTTGAGTGATAATGAGAGCGCACGAGTTGCGGATTTTACCGATGAAGGAATACTAACCTAAAATTATAACGCGACAATTCGATAAATAAATAAATTAATATTTTGGTTAAAAACCTTTATTTAGATTTTTAAGTTATTAATGCGATTTTTATTGATGGAATAGAACCTTTGAAATTACACATTTTTAAGGATTTTATACAAATTTTCCTTTTAATACAAACCATAGATTAAATTAGTAAAATAAAATAAAAATTAAAATAATATATAAAAAAAATCTTGTCGGTCTGACAGCTTGTCAGACCGGTTCGATTGGGAGTTGGCATGCGTGTGTTGAGACTCGAACCCGTGACCTCTCGATTGCGTGCACGCAACTCTTCCAACTGAGCTATGTGTCTAACCCGAAAGAATCTGGATTTTAATTAATGTTATACACATTTTAGGTCAATTCTAATTTATTAAATTTACAAAAAGATTTTAACTAATCCAACCGGTGCGAGCCAAAGGATTCGAACCCGCGATCTTGGTGATGTGATGCACCCAGCCTGACCAACTGGGCTGGGTGTCTAACCCGACAAGACTTATGATTTAAATTATTTTACACTAAATGCGTTGTTTCAGAAATGATCAAATTAAAAATGTTTGAAAAGTGGTCGGACCGGTGGGTAAGCACGGATTCGAACTTGCGACATGTGGGTGTGTTTGCACACAGTCCACCACTGGACTGTGTGTCTAACCTGGTTGAAACTTATAATTTAAATATATAAAACACGTGTTTCACTTCATCTTCTCATTCTGAATTTCACCCAGAACCATACTCGCCTAAATCAAACGGATTCAAACCGATTTTGATATCAATTGCCTAAACATAGTACTAATTGAAATAAACTCAAAAGAAAAAGCAAAGAGATTCACCGTATGACAGGGTCGGTCAGAGACACGATTTTCCGGCGTTCGATTTCCGGCGCTTTCCGGTGAGCAGAAGGCTACTGGGTAGAGAAACGAGGTGCTAAAAATGAAAGATTTTTTTGATGAAGGGTTGCACTTGGTATTTATCGAGTGATGTTTGGGTTTTTTTAAGGAAATCGGATTGGCTGATTGCCAATCATTGCAGAGATGGCAGCTAGCAAGATTGAAGGTTGCCGAAAATAGTCACGGGCCAGTTGTCGGGAATTTCGAAACAAAAACAGTGTTGAACACGAGATCTCCGGTGAGGAGATTGGTTGTAGTCGCCGGCTTTAACTCAACAGGAAAATATATATGGGTTAAGTTTTGGATTCTAGCACATACGGTATGTGTAGTGCAGTGGTGTTTGCAGTGTGTGTGCGTTCGGGGTACTCGGGTTCGATTCCCGGTTCACCCATTTTGGCTTTTTCTTTACTTTATTAATTTATTAAGTTTATTAAATCATTTATTCATTATTTAATTATTTGATTGATTATTTATTTTATTTTATTAAGATTAGTTTTAAACATTTGTTATTAATATGTGTATATATATATAATTTTTAATATATAAAAAAATAACAAAATGTTAAAATCAACCGACATAAATAAAAACGCTTTGATTGATAATTTTGGCCGGGTTTTCGAAACCCGATTTACACGGATGTTACAGTAGGTGCTATTGTTGACATCGTTAGTTATTTCTAACCCAATCCATGGACCTGCACCATGCATGGTCAGTCTCACCTGACCCAAGCCCCTCGAAACGACCTTCAAATATACAAAAAAGCGGCTCTAAAGTGTCTTATATTATGCGAAGTTCAAAGTGCGCTATCAAAGCGTCACATTGCGCCCACATGCGCAACGACGAGTGCGAGTTAAGGATGAGGATCTAGAAAATAGTAAGGAATGATGACTCTCATATATAAGCTACTTCAATCTTATTTCCTTATCCTATATGGGAGAACTTCCCACTTTCCCACTCTTTTCAATCTTCTATTTCCTAGCTTTCATATGTTCAAGTCCCAACTTTATGCATTAATATCTTATTCATCTTAGCTTCAATCTGGACGTGGTTTAGTTCGTTGTAAAGCGCTTAGAAAATAGAACACAAAACCCACAAAATAGTACTTATATTAACCAAAGTATAATATAAATAGATTTGTCCAAAGTTTGGGAAATATACATGTAACATCCGTAAAAACGGATTTTACCAAACCCGCTCCGTTTATTAACCGAACAATCAGTTAAAATTTCGTTGCAAATTTAATGCCCAAAATAATTTTAAACGATACATAATTAATTATTATATGGGAATATATAATTAGTTTTTGAAAAACTGTCAAAAATAAGAAAATAAAAATAATTTGTTCCTGCCGGGTTTCGAACCCGGGTCAGTCACGGTTCAACACAGACTTAACACTCAACACTCAACCACTGCGCCACTTGTATCTTTTGTTAATTATTAGAATCATTTAATTCATAAAGTGTCTTTCCGAATTCAAAACCGGCGCCCAAATGCAGTCGTCGGAAATCCCGGCGATCTTGCCAAGAATTTACGACTTTTTCAGTTATAAAGTAAAACTTTAACTCATCATCGGTTATAACCGACGCCTGAACTTGCGACACAAGCTATAACCGCCGGAGATTTTCTACCCGACGAATCAAGTCGGAAATTGGACCAAATTCATCGACGACCTGCACTATAAATACCCCCTCGAACCTCTGCAAACTTTTTCGCTCAAAACCGCACCCTTTCTCGGCGAAAACTCACTCGCCGGAAAACTTCTGTATCTAGCCGGAAAACCGAGCCCTTCACTTCTAAGCCTTACTAAACCCCCTAAGCTTATACCGAAGTCACCCACATCCTTTTCAAGCTTTCTGAAGACTCGTTGCTGCAAGACACACGACGCCGGAACCTGTTGCTGTCGCCGGAGTTCTGCCGGAAAACATAGGAATCCAGTCGGTATACCTCACGCTTAAATCGTTCATTCTTTTTCGTTAATCTTACCTGTAATTAACTAAACGCTAAAGAAACCGATTAAAACATTGAACCAGTCGGATTTCCGATTCTGGTTAAAAACTGACGAAGAAGACGAAGTTCGGTAACATATAAGTATAATTAAAATCAAGTTATTACTCGGGTTAGACACACAGTCCAGCGGTGGACTGTGTGCACAATAAACACACTAACGTCTCGAGTTCGAATCTTGTTCCACACACGCTGCCTTAATAAAAATGTCTTTTTTTGTTAACTGAACCGGATTCATTTCAGGTATATGTTAAGTATATTAATAACCGGAATAATAACCAAGTTAGACACACAGTCCAGTGGTGGACTGTGTGTATGTTTAAATCACAGGACCCGAGTTCGAGTCCGGTCTACTGCACCGACTCGGACAATTATCTACCTTTTTAAATAAGTCAGAAATGAAAATACTTAGTTTGTATTTAAGTATAATAAAAATCGGTTTATATAACATGTTAAACAGACAGTCCAGCGGTGGACTGTGTGTTAACTCAACCCACAGGTCCCGGGTTCGAGACCTGTGGAACGCACCGATCCGATTCAGTTAAATCGTTTTTAAAAATAAATGATTTTCGGTTTAATCTAATTAATATATAAATATAATTAAAAACATAAATATTTCGGGTTAGACACGTAGCTCAGTTGGTAGAGCTGCGTGCACGCGTACGGGAGGTCTCGGGTTCGAGCCTCACTCAGCGCACATATACTCGCATACGAACCGGTCAAAGTCAACGGTCAACGGTCAAAAAAGTCAAATTTTTTTTATTTTTATTTATTTATTTTAATTAAAAATCAATTAAAAATACTTAAAAATAACATTTTTAAGGTTAGAAAATAGCCTTAAACTCACAAAAATACACCCAACAATCCTACTAAAATGGATAAATAAAACCCGTTTACTTACCGAACCATAATGCTATTTATCTAGGTTAATTTCACTCGTGGTTAAAACCACTTCGCGTGCATTCAACATCATCAACCGAACGCACCCACTGTGAGTGAATCTTACAACTCCCCCCTTTTTAATTACACGTTTTGGGGTGTGTCATGTGTCACAAAATAATTAACTCGTTTATTTAAACTTGTGCCATACCATATCGTGATCTAAACTTAGATTGTTTATATTGTTGTGATTACTTATTTCATTTTGTCAAATTATATGAAATTCATTCATTAAGCCCATCAGTTCCTCGTGGGAGACGAGTTGAACAACGCGTGCCTCAAAACCAATTCATTATTGTTCATGTGTGTATCATTGAGTTTATATTGTTTGTAGTTATGTCTTTCATATTATCATGTTTATGCAATTCATACAATAGGCCCATCAGTTCCTCGTGAGAGACGAGTTGAGCAACGCGTGCCTCTAAACGTCTCATTATTGTTCATGTGTGCTTTATTTAATATCTAATGATTGTTGAGTAAGTTTACATCTATTTTTACTCATGTGTGGTTGTGCACTCATTTCATAATCAATTAAATAAACTTGTTCAAATGTTTTCCATAGGATTCACTCGCCAACTTTTTGTTGATCCAAAAACCCTTTTACACATGATACAGGTGAACAGGATGAAGCAAGGAAAACATAGGAAATGCCTTAGAAGAAAACAAAGAAGCTTAGATTGATGTTAGGTCATGATGTATTTATGGTTGTAAAGTTCCTATTAAATTGTATTAATGAATATGAAACGTATAATAAATGTCATGAGCTTTGATGATAACCCAATCATGCCCCGGTCACCTTTTCCGCTGCGGGTCGGGGTGTGACAGATTGGTATTAGAGCCATGACTATAGGGATATAGGATAGGTTATTAGACCCTTAGAGCCTATACTATAGTCTGCCTAAATTTTAATTGATTAGGTGGTTACATACAAACTTGTGATATTTATCTGTTTCATATTTGTTTATATTTACAGTCAAACATACATGCTTATATACATATTCATTATACATATATCAATGTTCATATATTCAATTCATTTTCATACTCTCATTATTCAGAGATTTTGTTGCAATTTTCAAATCTCATCAAAGTGAGTTCTGCGACGGGCATGTAGTAACTGGAAGGGTACAAGTACCGGTAGTCGGAACGTCCTGTCTAGGTTGGCATTCGTATAAATCCAATATAACGGACCAGTTTGCCTACCTGGGGACTAACGATGAGAGTACGAAGGACCTATTAGGCCAAAGCATGCCACACCAAACGTCGTTCGAACTAACCCCACTTTGAGGTGTCACCGTGTCTACACCTGGACACATTCCGAATATCACACGTTGTATACATATTTCTCGATTTTCTCCGGGTTTTAGTGTACGCAACCAGGCAAACCCATGCGAACCATATGAAAAACCGGTATTCATGGGGGCCCACATGATTACAAAGGTAAAGTATGGCGGCATGTAGGGCCTAATGGCGAGCAAAGCCCAAGACATCCTATGGATGTAGTAGATTTATTTTTCTATAATTATTTTATGAATGTTCATTCCTGAATGCGACCCATGATCCCAAAAGCATCCAACTCATACTCTTGACATGTATTCCTTGTAAATGTCTTCTAACCACGCCCGTAGGAAGACGAGAGCAGGAAAAGCCCGCGAACGCATGGCTGCCCTAATCGCTCAACAAATGGCTGCCGTTATACCCAATATTGTAATCCAAGTACAACAAGCACTTACCGCTAATCCTGTAAATCAAGAAAACCAAAACATTATCAACTCTCCCCCAAATACCACTAAATGCACCTACAAGCATTTCAAATCATGCGACCCTCCAAAATACAAAGGGACTGAAGGCGTCACCGCTCTCCTCCATTGGTTTGAAGAAATGGAGAACACTTTTCTAAATTGCGATTGCCCCGATGATCGCAAAGTGCGTTATGCTACCGGTCGATTATATGGGATAGCACTTACTTGGTGGAATACAGAGAAGACCAAACGAGGTGTGGAAGATGCTATGACCTTAACTTGGAACGAATTGAAGGAAATCATGACCAGACGATTTTGCCCAAGGAGCGAAACCAAGAAATTAGAAGATGAATTTTATTCGTTGAAGCAAAAGGAAGGAGACCACACCACGTACAACAAAAGATTCCTCGAGTTACATCAAATGGTTCCCAACATGTTCACTATCCTTTACCGTTTGATCGAGCACTACATTCATGGTCTTCCGTCAAAGATTCAAGACCCTGTAATAAGTACCACGCCTGCAACCTTGAAAGCGGCAATGGAGTTAGCAACAGAGCTCACCGAGAATCGAACCGAAACAAAGACTTCAAGGAGGAGAAGAAGAAGGATAAAGAATCGACTGAAACCTCCGACTCTACCCAAAACGAATCCCCTTCTCAACCCAATCCTAGGAGAAAAAGAGACGGGCAACTTTTCGCTGCTATCCAACGGAATCAACCAATTTCACACGCCATACCCATCCAAGCTATCCCAATCACTCAAGTGGCACCCAACTCAACTTACCCAAATAAGAAACCATATCTTGGACCTCACCCTCGATGCAACAACTGTTTTTATCACCATCCCCTTACTCTACCTTGTCGACTATGTGCAACTTGTGGACGCTATGGTCATTTGAGCAAGGTTTGCCGCACCTTTCCAAACCAAATCCCCCCCCTACTTAAACCATGAACCAAACCTATCAACAACCCCAATACCCCATGTTCCCATATGTTCGAGCTTGTTTCAATTGTGGCGACCCTACCCACTTTAGAAACACATGCCCTCAATTGGTTAACGTCATCAACGCTCAAGCCCAATCAAACCCAGTTAACCAAGTAAACCAAGAAAACCCAACCGCTAGGCCACCAGCAAGAGGAAGAGTCTTCAACATCAACGCCAATCCTGTCGAAGATAATGACGGCCCAAACGAAGATACCCAACTAGTTCTCTTCACCGAAAATCCAGATTCAACTCCTATCGTTTAATTTTATGTTTTTCTTTATCACATAGAACCAAACATAACTTAAGGATAAAGCCAATGAAACTTTGACAAGAATACGGTGGATACGCCGCTGGTACTTCCTATATATAAGTATTTTTGTCAAAGGATCAGAAGCATTATCTGGCGGTTATGAGAGGTTCCATGTGTAGACTGTTAGAGTAATTATTGTTTATTATTTTCAGTACATGCAATTTCATAGGCCGCCGCTCCCCATTTATGAGCGTTGAGCATGTTCCCCATTTCATTATGAGGTTGAACCTGGCGTGCCCACAGTTTCATTTTCAGTACATGCAATTTCATAGGCCGCCGCTCCCCATTTATGAGCGTTGAGCATGTTCCCCATTTCATTATGAGGTTGAACCTGGCGTGCCAACATTTTTCATTTTCAGTACATGCAATACGATCGGCTCCATTTGATTGAGCCTTGATCGCACAGACATTTTCATTTTCAGTACATGCAATACGATCGGCTCCGTTTGATTGAGCCTTGATCGCTCAGACATTTTCATTATCACTATTTTGTGGTTGTTGTGTTTGTAGTAGAGTCACATAGAACTAATCATAACTTGTGGATAAAGTCAATGAAAATTTGACAAGAATATGGTGGATACGCCGCTGGTACTTCCTATATATAAGTATTCTTGTCAAATGATCGAGGCATTATCAAGCGGTTATGAGAGGTTCCATGCATAGGCGTTTTGTGTGATTGTTGTTTAGATTAAGTTTATTATTTTCAGAACATGCAATACGATCGGCTCCGCTTGATTGAGCCTTGATCGCACAGACAATTTCATTTTCAGTACATGCAATACGATCGGCTCCGTTTGATTGAGCCTTGATCGCACAGACATTTTCATTTCAGTATTTTGTGTTTGTTGTATTGGTTGTAGAGTCATATAGGACTAATCATAATTCACTGATAAAACCAATGAAAATTTGACAAGAATATGGTGGAGACGCCGCTGGTACTTCCTATATATAAGTATTCTTGTCAAAGGATCAGAGGCATTGTCAGACGGTTATGAGAAGTTCTATGTAGGATTTAGTAGTTTCTTGGTAACTAATCATAACTTGTGGATAAAACCAATGAAAATTTGGCAAGAATATGGTGGATACGCCGCTGGTACTTCCTATATATAAGTATTCTTGCCAAAGGATCAGAGGCATTATCAGGAGGTTATGAGAAGTTCCATGTAGGATTTAGTATTGCCTTGGTTGAAGTTTGTGTTACATTTATATCATCTCGCTATTTAAAGAAATTGGATTGTGATCCATTTCTACATAAACTAACCTCTCCATCATAACAAACGAGAGAGGAACTGCCACCATTCAAACATATATGCTATCAGAATGTGAATTCAAATGTTAGCTGTTGTGTTTATTTATGTTCTATAGTCATAGAACCAATCATAACTTGCTGATATTAGCTGTTGTGTTTATTTATGTTCAAAATATTAGCTGTTGTGTTTATTTATGTTCCATGTAGGTTGTAGTATTAGAAGTTTTGCCTTAGGATATAACCATACCTTTCCAAACATATCCAACCTCTTATGTATGATATCATAGTTAGTGAATCAATTCTGCTTATCAATACTTTTACAGTAGGCAACAAAAAGCGATTCCTGTAATAGGGTACTTAACCCTTACAAGGAACGTTACCGCCTCAAACAAAAAACTTAAAACTTTACTTTTTCTAAGCATGTAACTGTCAAACTAAACACCATCATTCTTTTAGTAAAATATATCACTATTTAAATTTCGGGACGAAATTTCTAAAAAGCAGGGGATACTGTAACATCCGTCAAAAACGGATTTTACCAAACCCGCTCCGTTTATTAACCGAACAATCAGTTAAAAATTTCGTTGCAAATTTAATGCCCAAAATAATTTTAAACGATACATAATTAATTATTATATGGGAATATATAATTAGTTTTTGAAAAACTGTCAAAAATAAGAAAATAAAAATAATTTGTTCCTGCCGGGTTTCGAACCCGGGGCAGTCACGATTCAACACAGACTTAACACTCAACACTCAACCACTGCGCCACTTGTATCTTTTGTTAATTATTAGAATCCTTTAATTCATAAAGTGTCTTTCCGAATTCAAAACCGGCGCCCAAATGCAGTCGTCGGAAATCCCGGCGATCTCGCCAAGAATTTACGACTTTTTCAGTTATAACGTAAAACTTTAACTTATCATCGGTTATAACCGACGCCTGAACTCGCGACACAAGCTATAACCGCCAGAGATTTTCTACCCGACGAATCAAGTCGGAAATTGGACCAAATTCATCGACGACCTGCACTATAAATACCCCCTCGAACCTCTGCAAACTTTTTCGCTCAAAACCGCACCCTTTCTCGGCGAAAACTCACTCGCCGGAAAACTTCTGTATCTCGCCGGAAAACCGAGCCCTTCACTTCTAAGCCTTACTAAACCCCCTGAGCTTATACCGAAGTCACCCACATCCTTTTCAAGCTTTCTGAAGACTCGTTGCTGCAAGACACACGACGCCGGAACCTGTTGCTGTCGCCGGAGTTCTGCCGGAAAACATAGGAATCCAGTCGGTATACCTCACGCTTAAATCGTTCATTCTTTTTCGTTAATCTCACCTGTAATTAACTAAAGAACGCTAAAGAAACCGATTAAAACATTGAACCAGTCGGATTTCCGATTCTGGTTAAAAACGGACGAAGAAGACGAAGTTCGGTAACATATAAGTATAATTAAAATCAAGTTATTACTCGGGTTAGACACACAGTCCAGCGGTGGACTGTGTGCACAATAAACACACTAACGTCTCGAGTTCGAATCTTGTTCCACACACGCTGCCTTAATAAAAATGTCTTTTTTTGTTAACTGAACCGGATTCATTTCAGGTATATGTTAAGTATATTAATAACCGGAATAATAACCAAGTTAGACACACAGTCCAGTGGTGGACTGTGTGTATGTTTAAATCACAGGACCCGAGTTCGAGTCCGGTCTACTGCACCGACTCGGACAATTATCTACCTTTTTAAATAAGTCAACATCTAATCTAACCAAATTTTTGAGAAAAGATGTTTAATAAATAGAAATTAAAAAAAAAGAAATTGAAATATTTAAAAGAACAATACACAAGATAGAATGACTTAGTTCTGACTCATCTTTTACGTATCCTTTGATGATTTCTGCACTTTGGGTTTTTAAGAGATTATCTTAGTTATAGTGACATGCCCATCTTTTGGAAGCAATGCTACCCTCGGCCATATTAGTCTGAGCCAGCAGAGATACAGTCCCGCAATGCCGGAATATTGAAAGATTATTAAGTAAGTTATTAATGCAAAATGTGGCATGCCCCTCTTTTGGAGGCAACGCTACCCTCGGCTATATTTGTCACACCCCGACCCGCAGCGGAATAAGAGTCGGGGCATAATTGGGTTATCACCAAAGCTCATGATGTTTATTAAAATGTTTCATATCTATTAAATTCAAATTACAACTTAAATGTTCAAGCCAAATTCATACAATACAAGGAAAGGAAAATTAAATAAACAATCCAAAATCTAAACTGATTTATTCTTCTAGGCCGTCCTATATGTTTCTTGCTTCAACTGGATCACCTGCATCATGTGTAAAAATGGGGAATTTTGGGTCAACAAAAGTTGGTGAGTGAACCTTGTTAAAAACCTTTGTTATTGATTTCTTGTTGTATTTATATGGAAAAATTGTGCAATAATCATATGTGAGCAAACGTAAATAAACAAACAATAACAAACCACCTTGCATGAGTATATGACATGAATGATAATGTATATGTTGGCAACGTCACGTTCCGCTCATAGGTAATGGGGAACGGACGAGCCTATGATGATGTATGTGAGATCAAGGCTCAATCAAACGGAGCCAATCGTATGTTGGCAACGCCACGTTCCGCTTATAGGTAATAGGGAACAGTTCCGCTCATAGGTAATGGGGAACAGACGAGCCTATGATGATGTATGTACTGAAAATGATAAATTTAATTTAAACATTAACCACACAAACAATTGATACATATTGGATACACATTTGATCATGGATATGATGGATGCACAAGTGTTTAAATGTAATAAATAATAAGCGACACATGATACACCTCAAAATGTGATTAAAACGGGGAATTGGTAGAGATTCACTCACATTGGGTGCGTTCTGTTGATGTTGATGGATGCGCACGAGTTTTGGAATTTGATCGACGAGGAAAACTATCCTAAAAATAATCACGAAATAGTTTGGTAAATAAATGGATTCTGAGGTTTATTTTTGTGAGTTTAATGACTTTTTCTAACGTTAAAAATATTACTTTTAAGTATTTTTAATTGATTTTTAAATTAGATAAATAAATAAAAAGAATAAAATTTTTTGACTTTTTGACCGTTGATCGGTCCGTTGACCGTTGACCGGGTCGTTGACCGGTCGGATTGTGAGTAATGTGTGCGCTGAGTGAGGTTCGAACCCGGGACCTCTCGTACGCGTGCACGCAGCTCTACCAACTGAGCTACGTGTCTAACCCGAAATATTCTATGTTTTAATTATATATACACACCAATTAAATGTTAATTTATTTGGTTTATATTAAAAGGATTTAATCTGGTTGAACCGGTTGCAGGGAAGCTGGATCGAACTCGGGTCCTTTGGTTTGTAAGCGCACAGCCCAACCAGTTGGGCTGTGTGTCTTATCTGTTTAATTTACGGTTTATTTTAATCTTATAGACATACCGTGGCTTGATCTGATTCTGTTTAAAAAAATTGGTTTTAATTCGGAAAGTCGGTGCGTTTGTATGGTTCGAACTCGTGACGTGCGCATTGTGTTTGCACACAGTCCACCGCTGGACTGTGTGTCTAACCCGGTTTAATATTCAATTTATATTATACTTATACACAACGTCGACTTCGTCTTCTTCATTCAAAGACACAGAACAATGATATTCGACTGTTCTTGTTAAAATCGTTCGTCGAACATTTTATTGATTGAATTGTAATGGATAAAAAGAATTCCGGAAACGAACTTACCTAACAGACTGTTTTTCTCAGAATTCCGGCAATGGTCGTCGGCTCTGATTTGTGAATTCCGTCTGATTGAATCAATTAACAATTTTGATCGATGAGTTGTGAAATTAAATGACCAAACAAGAGATATTAGGAGGTTTAGATGATTGTACCGCTTTACAGTGTGATTTCGGAAATGTCCAGAGATTTTCCGGCGAGTGTAGAATATCCGGTAACGTCGTCTGGGACCGATTCTGGTTGAAGGATTTAAGTTAGTATAAGTCTAACAATGGATTGAAAACGAAAAAGTCGAGAAAATTACCGATTTGATGTATGTCTCGGTTTTCCGGCGAAAGTCCGGCGATAGCAGATAACGATTCCGACGAACAGAAGTTAGAGTGAAAATGAAATTGAGGATGTTGCGATTGTTTCCGAGATGTGAGATGATGGAATTATCAGTGTAAAACAGCAGTAATATGATTTCGGTTTTCAATCTCGAAAATCATATGAAGCGAGTTCATTGAAGACAGAATTGATTAGAATGTGGGTTGTAATTGGCATTGAAATCATCGGTTACACTCAGAACTCGCGACCACACCAAAGGTGTCCTGGATATTTGAAAGCCGATGAGCAGTTTCAGTTCTTGGCGCAAACATGTGAATTCACGGGTGCAACATAAGTTTTATTTGATTCATTGATTACACAAACGAGTCAAGTGGCGGAGTGGTTAAGTGTTGCTTGTTTCTTCCGGCTGACCCGGGTTCGAAACCCGGCAGCCTTTTTTCCTTTTTATTTAATTTATTTTTACTTTTTAACAATTATAGTTTCTAAATTCTAAAATGTTTATTAATTATGTATTGCTTAAAATTAATATTAATCATAAATACGCAACAAAATTTTATAACTGATTATTCGATTAATAAACGAAGCGGGTTTTAAAACCCGTTTTTCGACGGATGTTACAGTATCCCCTACTTTTAGAAATTTCGTCCCGAAATTTACGTAGTAGTGGTAACAGGAAAAAGATGCGGGTATTTTTCGCGCATTGAGTCTTCACGTTCCCAAGTAAACTCAGGTCCTTGTTTCGACTCCCAGCGTACCCTAACAATTGGAATACGACTCCGTCTTAAACGTTTTTCTCCGAAGTCCATGATCTCTACTAGTCTTTCAATGAAGTGCATAGATTCATCGATCTGAATATCTTCTAGGGGAATATGAAGGTTTTCATCGGCGAGGCACTTCTTTAAGTTTCATACGTGGAACGTGGGGTGAATTCTGTTGAGTTCTTCTGGTAGGTCAAGCTTGTATGCTACAGGTCCTACTCTTCGAGTATCTTGAAAGGTCCTACGTAGCGTGGTGCTAGCTTGCCCTTCTGGCCAAAACGAACTACTCCCTTCCACGGTGATACTTTTAAAAGTACTTGATCACCAATGTTAAACTCCAAGGGCTTTCGTCGTTTGTCTGCATAACTCTTTTGACGACTTTGTGCCGCTAGAAGATTGTTTCGAATTTGATGGATCTTGTCTGTTGTTTCTTGAATCAATTCTGGACCGGTGATTTGAGCTTCCCCAATTTCGTGCCAACATACTGGAGATCGGCACTTACGACCATATAACGCTTCGAAAGGAGCCATGCCGATACTTGAGTGGTAACTATTGTTGTACGAAAATTCAACTAATGGTAGATGAGCGTCCCAATTCCCTTTGAAGTCTATGACACATGCTCGAAGCATATCTTCAAGAGTTTGGATGGTGCGTTCAGATTGTCCATCAGTTTGAGGATGATAAGCGGTACTGAGGTCTAATCGTGTACCCAAAGCGGCTTGTACGACTTGCCATGTTCGTGAAGTGAAACGACCATCACGGTCTGAAATGATGCTTAAAGGTACACCATGACGGCTTACGATCTAGCTGATGTAGATACGAGCTAACTTCTCGTTTTTTAAGTCCTCGCGAATCGGAATGAAGTGAGCTGATTTTGTAAGACGATCAATGATTACCCATATAGTGTCATACCCACTGGAGGTGCGAGGTAACCCGGTAATGAAGTCCATGGTTATGTTTTCCCATTTCCATACAGGTATTTCAGGTTGGACTAGAAGTCCTGAGGGTCTTTGATGTTCGGCTTTTACTTTGGAACATATAAGGCACTTGGAAACAAAAACAGCGATATCCTTCTTCATGCCAGGCCACCAGTAGGTGTATCAAAGGTCTTGATACATCTTGTCGGCTCCTGGGTGTACAGAGTACCGTGTTTTGTGTGCCTCATTCATAAGGAAATCGCGAAGGTTATTGTGATCAGGAATCCATATACGATCTAGATAGTACAGAATACCGTCGGATTTGGTTTCGATCTTAAGTTCTTCTCCACAAGACAGCTCATTGCGTACGTCGTTTTCTGTTACAGAAACATGTTGAGCTTCTCGGATTTGATCTTTGATGTCGGTTATGATTTGCGAACATTGAAGACGAATGGAGTTCGCATAACCCTTTCGACTGAGCGCATCGGCCACCACGTTTTCCTTGCCAGGATGATACCGAATTTCACAGTCGTAGTTATTAAGAAGTTTGACCCATCTTCGTTGCCTCATATTCAACTCCTTTTGGTTAAAGATATGTTGGAGGCTCTTGTGGTCAATGTATATTTCACACTTGGTACCGTAGAGGTAATGTCTCCATATCTTAAGAGCGAACACAACGGCTCCAAGTTCTAGGTCGTGGGTGGTGTAGTTCTTCTCGTGAACTTTGAGTTGCTTAGAAGCATAGGCTATCACTTTTCCTCTTTGCATCAGTACACAGCTTAGTCCCTGCCCTGACGCGTCGCAATAAACCACGAAGTCATCACAACCTTCAGGAAGTGTGAGGATAGGTGCGTCACAGAGTTTTTGCTTTAGAGTTTGGAAGGCTTCTTCTTGTTTGGGTCCCCATATGAAGGGCTTTCCTTTACGAGTCAAATCCGTGAGTGGTATAGCAATACGGGAGAAATTTGCAATGAAACGGCGATAGTAACCAGCCAAACCAAGAAATGATCTTACTTCGGTAGGGGTTCGTGGCGCTTGCCATTCCTTTACTGCCTTGATTTTTGAGGGATCAACATGAATTCCCTTGTCATTGACGACGTGTCCAAGGAATTGTACTTCCCTTAACCAGAATTCACATTTCGAAAACTTAGCGTACAGTTTTTCCGTCCTTAAGAGTGTAAGGATGAGTCGAAGGTGTCGTTCATGATCAGACTTAGACTTTGAGTAGATGAGGATGTCGTCGATGAAGACTATGACAAAGCGGCCGAGTTAGGGTTTGCATACCCTATTCATTAAATCCATAAATACTGCTGGAGCGTTGGTTAAACCAAATGGCATGACCATGAATTCGTAGTGACCATAACGAGTTCGGAAGGCGGTCTTTGGGACGTCTTCTTCATGTACTCTGAGTTGATGATAACCAGAACGAAGTTCGATTTTTGAAAAACAGGTGGCGCCTTGAAGTTGGTCTAGAAGATCATCGATGCGAGGTAATGGGTAGCGGTTCTTGACCGTTAACTTGTTGAGTTCTCTGTAGTCGATACACATACGAAACGTTCCATCTTTCTTCTTCACAAAAAGGACAGGTGCACCCCAAGGCGATGAGCTAGGACGTATGAATCCTTTCTCAGTCAGCTCTTGCAGTTGACTAGCTAGCTCTTGCATTTCGGATGGGGCTAACCTATAAGGAGATTTTGCAACTGGTGTAGCTCCAGGTATAAGATCAATGCGGAATTCGACTTCTCTCACGGGAGGAAGTCCTGAAATGTCGTCAGGAAAAACTTGCGGAAATTCTTTTACTACTGGGATGTCTTCGAGTTTCTTCTCCTTGGTTCCCTTTTTGACGACGTGAGTTAGGAATGCGACATAATTCTTGCGGAGATATTTTCGGGCTTGAAGACAGGACATTAATTTGAGTCCTGGGTTTCTCCAAAGATTCGTAGAGTCTGACTGTTTGTAAGAGGAATGTGAATAAACTTTTCGCGGCATACAACTTCAGCATGATGTTGACTGAGCCAGTCCATACCAATTATAATGTCGAAACTTCCCAACTTCATAGGAATAAGGTCAACTGGAAAATCGTGATCGTTTAGAGTGAGGGTACAGTTGCGTATAATAGAGTTTAATGAGACCGGTTTTCCGTCAGCAACTTCTACCGTTATGGATTCCATGAGTTTATCACGAGTTTGGTTGAGGGTGGGTTCAAATTCTAAGGACACAAAACTCTTATCCGCGCCAGTATCAAATAACATGGATGCATAACTACCATTGATGAGAAACGTACCGTTAACCACGTTGTTGTCAGCCCTAGCTTGATTGGCGTTGATGTTGAAAGCTCTTCCCCTAGCAGGTGGAGGAGCTTGGTTAGCCTGGTTTACTGGATTTGCTTGAGCTTGGGCATGGATGATGTTCACCAAGCGTGGACAGGTGTTCCTGAAGTGGTTCGGGTCTCCACAGTTGTAACAAGCCCGCATAGGTTGCATCATGGGGTAGTTGGGTTGGTAGTAGGATTGGGCTACATGTTGGGCAGGTGGTAGGAGTAAAGGTTGTTGGGCTTGACCCACTATCTGATGGTGGGTTTGGGTTGAGGGCTGATTGCGGTTCGTTCGCTGAAGTGTGCGACAGGTTTGGATGGTGTGACCCGCACGGCCACAGCCGGTGCAATGTTGGCAGGGATGTTCGGGAAAGTGATGGTATTGGCAACGGTTGCATTTTGGGTATGGGCCGGAGTATGGCTTTTTATATGGTGCAACTGAGGGGGCAACTTGGGTGATGGGTGCAACAGTGATAGGGAGGTTTGTTTGTGTGACTGCAAAGTTTCTGGTGTTTCGCTTCCTCTTACTAGCAAACTTTGAGGAGGAGGTGGAATGGTTTGAAGTTTGGCCCTCAATGGGGGCTTTCTTTTTCTCGTCCTTAAATTTGCCGTTTCGGATGCGATTCTCGGTAAGCTCGGTAGCTAGTTCCATAGCGGCTTCAAGTGTTGCAGGCGAAGTGCTTAGTACCGAGTCTTGAATTTTTGAGGGAGGCCTCGAATATAGTGTTCAACTAAACGGTACACTGGGGTGAACAAGTTGGGGATCATTTGGTGCAACTCTAAAAACCTTTTGTTATAGGAAGTATGATCCCCTTCCTTTTGCTTTAACGAGTGGAATTCATCCTCTAACTTTTTGATCTCGCTTCTTGGACAGAAGCGTCTCGTCATGATTTCCCTTAACTCCTCCCATGTTAAGGCCATTGCATCTTCGATTCCTCTCTTACCTTTTTCTGTATTCCACCAGGTAAGAGCTACTCCAAATAGTCTCCCGGTTGCGTAACGTACCTTGCGATCCTCGGGACAATCGCAATTGAGGAAGGTGTTTTCCATTTCCTCAAACCAGTGGAGGAGAGCAGTGACACCTTCGGTCCCTTCATATTTTGGGGGATCGCAAGACTTGAAATGTTTGTAAGAGCACTTTTTGGAGGGAGGGTTGTCGACGTTCTGGTCTTCTTGATTGGGAGGGTTGATAGGATTTGCGGCGAGAGCTTGCTGGACCTGAATTACGATGTCAGGAAGCACCGCGGCCATTTGTTTTACGATTTGGGTGGCCAAGCGTTCGTTTGACCTTCCTGACCTTCTACCTCCACGTAGTTGTCTAGCCGACATTTACAGGAACATACATAAGAAGATTGTGAGTTTAAGGAGTCTTTTAGGTGTCATGTATCGTTTTAAAAAAAATAACATAATCATCAATAATGCAACTACATCCATAGGATGTCTTGGGTTTGCTCATGTTTGGGCCTCCAATGTCCCCCATACCATCGCCTGCATAGTCATGTGGGCCCCCATGGCTATCGGCTTAGTAGGATTCACATTGGTGTTGGCGGTTTAACACTCGCATCACCCGAATGAAAACCATGAAATATGTTTGCGAGATGTATGGTAGGAGGGTGTCCAGGTATAGACACAATGACAACTCAAAGTGGGGTTAGCTCACATGACGTTTGATATAGCATGCTTTGGCCTAATAGTTCCTTCGTACTCTCATCGTTAGTCCCCAGGTAGGCAAACTGGTCCTTTATTTTGGATTTATACGAATGCCAAGCCTAGACAGGACGTTCCGACTACCGGTACTCGTACCCTTCCAGTTACTACATGCCCGTCATGAGAACTCACTTTGATGTGATTTGAAAATACAAAAATCGTTGCAAAAATCATAGGAATTGTGAGGTGTGTACTCTCATGGATATGATACGTTATGAGGATATGATTCATGATGAACATTGTATAATAATATGTACTTATGAACATGCTTGCATAACATTGAATGTAACAATAAACATAAAGCATATAAACATCATGAATTTTGTATGTAACGCAAAAACAATTTAAAAATTCTAATCAACTATAGTATAGGCTCTAAGGGTCTAATAACCTATCCTATATCCCTATAGTCATGGCTCTGATACCAATCTGTCACACCCCGACCCGCAGCGGAATAAGAGTCGGGGCATAATTGGGTTATCACCAAAGCTCATGATGTTTACTAAAATGTTTCATATTTATTAAATTCAAATTACAACTTAAATGTTCAAGCCAAATTCATACAATACAAGGAAAGGAAAATTAAATTAACAATCCAAAACCTAAACTGATTTATTCTTCTAGGCCGTCCTATATGTTTCTTGCTTCAACTGGATCACCTGTATCCTGTGTAAAAATGGGGATTTTGGGTCAACAAAAGTTGGCGAGTGAACCTTGTTAAAAACCTTTGTTATTGATTTCTTGTTGTATTTATATGGAAAAATTGTGCAATAATCATATGTGAGCAAACGTAAATAAACAAACAATAACAAACCACCTTGCATGAGTATATGACATGAATGATAATGTATATGTTGGCAACGTCACGTTCCGCTCATAGGTAATGGGGAACGGACGAGCCTATGATGATGTATGTGAGATCAAGGCTCAATCAAACGGAGTCGATCGTATGTTGGCAACGCCACGTTCCGCTCATAGGTAATGGGGAACAGTTCCGCTCATAGGTAATGGGGAACAGACGAGCCTATGATGATGTATGTACTGAAAATGATAAATTTAATCTAAACATTAACCACACAAACAATTGATACATATTGGATACACATTTGATCATGGATATGATGGATGCACAAGTGTTTAAATGTAATAAATAATAAGCGACACATGATACACCCCAAAATGTGATTAAAACGGGGAATTGGTAGAGATTCACTCACATTGGGTGCGTTCTGTTGATGTTGATGGATGCGCACGAGTTTTGGAATTTGATCGACGAGGAAAACTATCCTAAAAATAATCACGAAATAGTTTGGTAAATAAATGGATTCTTAGGTTTATTTTTGTGAGTTTAAGGACTTTTTCTAACGTTAAAAATATTACTTTTAAGTATTTTTAATTGATTTTTAAATTAGATAAATAAATAAAAAGAATAAAAATTTTTGACCTTTTGACCGTTGACCGGTCCGTTGACCGTTGACCGGGCCGTTGACCGGTCGGATTGTGAGTAATGTGTGCGTTGAGTGAGGTTCGAACCCGGGACCTCTCGTACGCGTGCACGCAGCTCTAACAACTGAGCTACGTGTCTAACCCGAAATATTCTATGTTTTAATTATATATATATATACCAATTAAATGTTAATTTATTTGGTTTATATTAAAAGGATTTAAACTGGTTGAACCGGTTGCAGGGAAGCCGGATCGAACTCGGGTCCTTTGGTTTGTAAGCGCACAGCCCAACCAGTTGGGCTGTGTGTCTTATCTGTTTAATTTACGGTTTATTTTAATCTTATAGACATACCGTGGCTTGATCTGATTCTGTTTAAAAAAAATTGGTTTTAATTCGGAAAGTCGGTGCGTTTGTATGGTTCGAACTCGTGACGTGCGCTATGTGTTTGCACACAGTCCACCGCTGGACTGTGTGTCTAACCCGGTTTAATATTCAATTTATATTATACTTATACACAACGTCGACTTCGTCTTCTTCATTCAAAGACACAGAACAACGATATTCGACTGTTCTTGTTAAAATCGTTCGTCGAACATTTTATTGATTGAATTGTAATGGATAAAAAGAATTCCGGAAACGAACTTACCGAACAGACTGTTTTTCTCAGAATTCCGGCAATGGTCGTCGGCTCTGATTTGTGAATTTCGTCTGATTGAATCAATTAACAATTTTGATCGATGAGTTGTGAAATTAAATGACCAAACAAGAGATATTAGGAGGTTTAGATGATTGTACCGCTTTACAGTGTGATTTCGGAAATGTCCAGAGATTTTCCGGCGAGTGTAGAATATCCGGTAACGTCGTCTGGGACCGATTCTGGTTGAAGGATTTAAGTTAGTATAAGTCTAACAATGGATTGAAAACGAAAAAGTCGAGAAAATTACCGATTTGATGTATGTCTCGGTTTTCCGGCGAAAGTCCGACGATAGCAGATAACGATTCTGACGAACAGAAGTTAGAGTGAAAATGAAATTGAGGATGTTGCGATTGTTTCCGAGATGTGAGGCGATGGAATTATCAGTGTAAAACAGGAGTAATATGATTTCGGTTTTCAATCTCGAAAATCGTATGAAGCGAGTTCATTGAAGACAGAATTGATTAGAACGTGGGTTGTAATTGGCATTGAAATCATTGGTTACACTCAGAAATCGCGACCACACCAAAGGTTTCCTGGATATTTGAAAGCCGATGAGCGGTTTCAGTTCTTGGCGCAAACAGGTGAATTCACGGGTGCAACATAAGTTTTATTTGATTCATTGATTACACAAACGAGTCAAGTGGCGGAGTGGTTAAGTGTTGCTTGTTTCTTCCGGCTGACCCGGGTTCGAAACCCGGCAGCCTTTTTTCCTTTTTATTTAATTTATTTTTACTTTTTAACAATTATAGTTTCTGAATTCTAAAATGTTTATTAATTATGTATTGCTTAAAATTAATATTAATTATAAATACGCAACAAAATTTTATAACTGATTATTCGATTAATAAACGAAGCGGGTTTTGAAACCCGTTTTTCGACGGATGTTACGATATTGGTATGAGTCAGCAGGGATATAGTCCGGCAAGTCCGGTTTAAAGTTTTAATAGTAGTTTGTTTATAAGGGGTTTTATTTGTTCTTATTTCCCCCGATTTTATGTTATCTGCCTCAAGAGAAGTCCTAATAAGCGTGAACCAAGTCCTCACATGATCTATACACTGAACCAGGCAAGAACTTTACCTAAACCACCCGCCTAACCCCCTTCCAGGCAGTTAACGTGCTTTATATAGACTTTAAAGATATGAATGAGTGAATCAACAAAAAATGAAGAGATGATATAATAAATTTTACTTTCAATATAAAAAGTTAGTTATTAAAGTCATTAATACATACCCAATTAAAAATTTAACCAAACATTGGAAATCAAAAATAATATATAAAAGATTTGTCTTCACCAAGTGATGTAAAAAACTAGCCAAGCATGGCTTTTGTTTGATAAAAACCCTAACAATCAATTTTGGATCCCGAGACTAGTAAACACTCTAAAGATGGATGATGGAGGAATGTAGTGGATAATAGTAGTATTGTGATGAAAGGTGTGAGAGAAGTGGTTTGCCAAGGGATAGATCGCTATTGAACCAAGCACCCCTATTTATAGTTGGAAACAGGCCTTTCACACTGCCTGTGCCCAAAGGGCACGACCCCTTGTCTTCTTCTTCTTCTTCTTCTTCATTTAATGAGCTGTGTCAGTCCGTATGCACACACGACCCCGTGTGTCAGCGGCACGGCCCCCGTGGTCTTGTACTTGCTTTACTATAGGAGATTTTACATATCTAGGAGTTGACCACTGCCCGTGTCTATGGGACACGACCCCGTATCTCTTGTCTGCATTTGTTTATCTTTTCTCCATGGATTCTGGAGTGGGGCACTACCTCATGGCTAGGTGACACGACCTCGTGCTTGTCTTCTGATTCGTCATTTTGGTCTTTGGGTTGAAGCTCGGAGGGTTGGTATGATGTGTCAACTTCTCTTCCTTTGTATTTATGTTGGTTTGTGTCACTACTTTGTTGTTTTTGTACATTTAAGTTATTTTAATCCTGAAAATTCAAAGTATACAAAGAAACGTACTTTTTTCAACATTAGTACATAAAAGAGTTGATTTTGTACCTTATTTGATATAATTTATATGTTGCATTTGGCGCATATTAGAGCAGATAAAAACTTCATAGTTAATCGAGCTCAAGTAGTAGTAGTATTATATGGGTGACCTCCTGGGAAATCTTCACCTGTACAACCAAAAATAAATTCGTGAGATCCTAGATGGGCAACCCATCTAGAGCAAAGTAGACAATATTGGTGGTATGAGAGGCTGGATGTTACAAATGATATCAGAGTCACTTCTGTGTCATTCGGGATGGTGGGGCAATCCTCATTGAGGAAGATAAGTCCCTTTGGTAGGGGGGGGGGTGATTGTAACGATACCGAGAAGATTAATATTAACCAGTGTAACACCCTAGGCAAATTCCACACGCCAAGAGTCGGGGGCAAAGCGGATAACTTCCTAGAAAGTCTTCATCAAGGGTAAAGCAGACAATATTGGTAGTACAAAAGACGAAATGTTACACTGAAACTACTAGTCATGATCAAACCTATTTTGATTCATCATCTAACACGTCCAACTAGTTTAACTCGCCACCTCTTTGCTAAGTTTTTCTTTGTATGTTTTTTCATACACATTATATTTTGAATTAATTGTCGTATCATTCACTATAATATACTTGTTGTGTACTCTATCCCAATATAACATGTTGATGGCATTGTACGTTTTGGTATCTTTAAAATCAATTGCCTAAGAAAATGTGTTATTTCGAGCTCCAATTTTGAAAGGACTATGATCCCACTTGACCCACACCAACACTTGCTCATACTTCCCATATTTAGGGTTTGTGTCCCTTAACCAGTGGGACCCTCACTCGCCACTTTCTTACGTATCACCCACCCATCCAATTGGGTTTAAGGATTACAACTCATGTTTTTCCCTATTTTCCCATCGTATTTTTGGCTTTATCATTTTCTTGCTTTTCTAAGCTTATCAAGCATTAAGAGGTGTGACTATGTGAATTATAATATAATGCAAATATTAATGGTGTTTTCGTAAGTAAATTTGTTAAAGAATGTTCAATTTGTTTATGTATAACTAACTTGATTTTAGGTTAATCACATAGCATTATTGTTTACCAGTTTGTAGATGGACTGAGTATAACAACCTAACACAAATTTTGAATAAACCGGAATTTGTCTTAAGAATTTCCATCAAGAGAACAATGTTGCTATTTAGTTTTTGGTATGACAAGAAAACATCAAACTCCCACCACTTAAAACTAATGGGCTTAAGTTTATTCTAAGAGTGATTCAAACACGTAAATACATTTAGTCAAACATGTTGGTCTTAGAAGAGGTCTTTACGGGTTGACCCATTTAATTTTATAAACCCTTTAGGATTAGGATGTATTTATAGTCAAACACATAAAAAGGAATGAAGGGATTAGGATGTATTTATAGTCAAAAACATAAAAAAAAGGAAAGAAGGAATTTTGTAATACAAATGTAATTATTACTATTACTATTACTATTACTATATCTAACATTTTTAAAGCAGTTTAACAGTAGATTATTATTTAAATATATTTTTTTGCAAATATCTTTTTATTAGTCTTGATTAACTATTAGTTTATTAAATATATTATTATTTAAATTAGTTTCGTTTCTTTTTAATTATTATATCTTTGAGTATATTTGTTTTTTATTTATAACTTTATTCGAACGAGTAAAACATACTTAAACTTTATCGTAAGGATTTCATCGATATCGTTTGAATAACATCGGTATCGGTTCTGGTAGCGTATTCATTTTATGGTTTTTTTGACGTAGCGCTATAAAGTTTGTTAAAGATGGAGTTGTATTTGCAATAAAGAACTTTTTGGTACCGTAAGCTATAACGAGTCCGGTATATTAACTTTACCATGATGAATGAACCGATAACGGCCGAACAACATGGATATCGATACAGATATTCATTTTTTTTTGCTTTATCAATCAATGTGTATCCTCTTGTGCTTGCCTCTTTCGTTTGCTATTTCGAGTGCCAGCAGTGGCGGATACAAAATTTTTTCTACGGATGGCACAAACTGATTGAGTTAAAAGAAGGTGGGTTAAAACAAGTTGGTCAAAATAAAACGGGTAAATCCAATATTTTCATAACCAAACTAGCTGTCTTAATGGTTGAATTAGATTTAAAAAACCATATGTCATCACAACTTGTTTAAAAATAAACAAAAATTATAGAAATACGTGATAAAATTCAAATAGATGTATTTAAAAACTGAAGAATAAAAAGGTGACTAATGGTTAACCAGTGAAAACAATACGAAATTTTAATCTTAAAACACCAACAAACAAAATAAAATAAATTAAAAATCTAAGTTAGTCATACAAGTACTATTTTACAAAACTAGTACTATCTTATAAAACCATAATTTACTCCTATAAAACCATTTTAAGTCTTCTGCAAAACAACTTTGGCTTTTTCCCTTTACAAAACCTTGCAAACTTACAACAAAGAAAAGCTTAAAACTTATAGTTTTAAAGAAAACTCTTATCCCCACAACTTCATTACTGAACAACAAACACCCTCCTGCATCATCATCTTCATTGTCGAAGACCAACAACCTCTTGGACCGGTAGTCAAGTCACCTTCATCATCGAAGACCAACATCCAGAAAAGCAATTAATGATGGTTATATTTCTTCAATTTCTCTTCACTTTGCTTGCTCTTTTCTTCATTTTACTCACATTTTTAAATGTTAAACTCAAATTTAATCCAAAAAACTGAACATACATATAGACGTGTCGTGTAAACCGGACGGTGGGCCTGTGCCCACCCTGCTTAAGGCTTGCATCCGACACTGAGTGCCAGTACCATATCGAAATGACCTGATGTTGATTGAAACTCGCTGTGAAGCGCGGGTAATCTACACTAGTTGTTTGATAATTCATAGATATGTATGCTTGGGTGTATATTTGTAGTTATTGAGCAATAATATGCAAAAACATAAAAAAGAGTTTAATGGGTTATCTCCTTGTTAATCCACCAATAGGTTAGTAGTATAAGGGTTCATGTGTGTCTGACACGATTTTCAGGTTCATATATAATTTCCAAGTTATGTCAGAATTCAACATGTGTGAACACAACGCGCTTAATACTCCTAGCTACAAGAGCCCTAATGATAAGTATTAAGTACTTATGTTTTTTTGTGTGATTCTAAGGAAGATGCCATTAAAGTCGATTTCGAAGCATGATTTATTGGAAGTAAAAGCAAAAATGCAAATGATAAGGTGTGTTGCAAAACAATGTGCTTTATTTTGGTTATTTTGTTGCTTTTTATCAAAATTTTCCAATATGGGGTGTGGAGTGCAGCCTGCTCTTGGAATAAAGTTTACGGGATATACCTGTAAACACTATTTGCGTTATTGGGACCTACCAAAAAAGATTGTGTTTTTGGCTTATTGTACATTAATGACACTTTTTAGTTTGAAAAGTGTTAAGAGTAAGGGTGTTAATTACTAGAATAGTAATAAAAAAATCGAAACTCGATTGAATTGAAATTGAATTCTATATTAGAATAAAATTGAATTCGGTAATGGGTTGGGTTAAATTGGCAAAAACGTTAGAGTTATGATGTTGTTACCCTTGAGTTCCGCTGAAGACGAGTTTAATGTAATTTAAGTTATTCAAAAAAATAAGAATTAAATTGAATTTCATATTAGAATTAAGTTTGAATTCGGTTTTTTAATATTTGAATCAAATTCAATTCGACTTTGGTATCGAATATCGAATAAAATAAATATTTTTCTACGACTTATGTATTGAATATCGAATAAATATTTTGTTATTTTCCATTCGATTCGTTTCAAAATTCGAACTCAAATTATCCGTATAATTTTTTAGTACACACAACTAGAGATGGGCATATCGGGTTTTTTATACCCGGAATCGGTTCCTAATCGTACCTGGTTCTTGAATGAGTGTGAATGGAACCGGTTCTTGTAGGAAGCGGTTCCAGTTCCTACCCGGATTTAGCCATTAACACTAGAACCGATACTAACCGATTCCGGGTAGGGTTGTAATCGGTTCCTCGAAGAACCAGTTCCTTCGGGTAATTCAATGAAAAAGATGCAAAAACTGTAGGAATCGGTTCCAACGGCTGTAGTGCCGTTAGAAACCGATTAATGGCCATTATGATCGGTTTCTACTATATATATTCATTGCCTACTTTCATTTTCAAGCACCTACTCCAAAAATACATAACTTACACCTTCAAATCTATATTTTCAAAGCTCCACAATTAAAAAGGCGTGCAACGATAAGGTCATTATGATTTTGGAAACAAAGAGAAACCCTGCAGTTTGGAAGCACTTAGATTTGTGCTTATTGACCGATAGCCACGAGATAGCACGGTGCAAAGCATGTGGCAAATTCATGAAGGCTACAGCTGACTCCACGTTAAAAAAACACACTGGTCGTCATTGTCCGGTTACAAAAGCGAAGAAAAATGAAGTCGGTAAAGCATCCAGAACTGGTTCTTCGAATGTATAGTGTGTTTTATGTAACCGCTTACTATCTAGGATTTTAGGAGTTAAGTTATGTTTAGTTGTTAAATAAATGTTTAGTGTTTTATGTAATGTAGGATTTGTAGGATTTAACTTTCGTTTAAGATGTCATGTAATGTAACCGGTTCTAATAAACAAATCGATTCATACGGCTAGGAATCGATTCCAACGGTAACAAAATCATTAAATGCTTGGTTGCAACAGCTAGGAACCAGTTCCAACGGTAACATCATCAAGAATTTAATGCACCGGGTCGGAATTGGTTACGGAGGAACCGGTTCCGAGGTAGAAACCGAGTACGGACCGATTTTTTTTATAAAAAGTGAAACCGGGTAAGAACCTATGGGTTTTTTGAACCCAAAATCGGTTCTTCAATAAAGCAGGTAGGAACTGAAACTAGTTCCAAGTCAGGTCTACCAGATCAAGTTTGAAACCGTTATTATACTCATCTCTCTCTACACACAACTAAAAAGGGCATCAAGCTCTAACATTTGGGTCTCCTAGCATGTAATATCCTACCCAATAAGCAATTACCCAAAAATCACTAAATGCTAAAATTCAAAATCTTTAATCTAGTAATCAGATCTAAGCCTCTAATCTCTATTGTTGCTTTTTTCCACTTTTCAAAAATCAAAATGACATCGCTACTTCCATAATTTTTAAAATAAACAAATCATTAACTTTTATTACCACAATGTTTCATCCTAAATAGATAACCAAATTCTTATCTTCCAATGACGAGTGACAGTCATGAATATATCAAAACACTTCAATAAACAACTTAATAATAAAATAAATTTTCAGAAAGCACTTCAACTTTTTAAGCAAATCAAGATTATAGGTCCCACCGATGTATAATTTCAATAACTTAATAATCACCAAACTAAAGATAGCTATATCAAAACCTTAACTTACATAAGAAAGAGAGAACAATTATCAAATCCTTAAGATAAGAAAGAGAGAACAATTCTTCTATTTAATATAAGGGGTTGATTGATAATTTCTGAATGGTTAAGTGTTGAACCAATAAGAGGTCTGAATCATTAAATACTGAACTAGTAAGAGGTTTGAATCATTAAGAGTCAGCATAATGCTTAACCGTTCAGAGGCAAATGTCTGACCAATTCAGATTAGAGGTATTAACTATTCAGACATATGCTTGCGAAACATACAGTCTGAAGCATTAAGTACTGAACCAATAAGAGTAAGAAGTTTGAACCATTAAAAGCCCCGTTAAAAGCTAAACAAACAACCCTAAGTAAAAAATATATCACCACAACAATACACAACCCAAATACATAACAAGAGTTACACATTTCATATTTAGAATTATAAAAATTTAGATCTTTACATTAGGAATGGGATTTGGTACCGGTACCGTACCGAACCAAACCATTTTGTGTATTAATTTAGTATCCACTTTTTTTCATTTTGGGGGATGAATACTTTCGGTTTCGTATCGGTTCAGTATGTCTTCAAATACCAGTATTATACCGTACTGGTCACTTTCAGCAACAGTACCCATTTTTGCGTATGGTACAATATTTTGGGTATTCAAATACCGACATTTGAAATTCGAATTTGCATCGAATAAATCGATTTAATTAAAATTCACCCTAAAGGATGTTTATTTTTAATCTACTGCAAACAATTTATAAGGGATTTTAGATTTGGGCTAAATTTGGAAGGTTTCTTTCATGTGTATATACGTATGTATTTATGAATATGAAAGATATATACAGGGGAGTGTTAAGTTGAGAATGATAAATATTGCAAAAACGAATAAAAAATCAATCAAAATCAATTTTTTTAATACAAACCTCATATAATTAAAATACAACATTAAAAAAAGAATTAACTCTTTAAATAATTCACCTCTCTTCTCAAAATCACTCATAATAAAAAATTACACATATTTAAATGCAACAAACTTACACATGTTTAATTTTTCATTATTTACAAATAAATGTAAATTTAAACGTGTAAATTTAATTTATAATATCATATTCAAATAATAATAATAATAATAATAATAATAATAATAATAATAATAATAATGATGATGATAATTGTAAAAAGAAATTTTGATTATGACTTGTTTTTATCCAAGTTCTCCTGGTTTCTTCATTCGTTCTCGCGGTTCTCGCAATATATAGCGTTCTCATGTTAACCATCCTTAATTTAAACTCGAATTATAAAACACAAATTCGTATTCAATTACTTGACTCGACTTCGAATCGAATCGAACTCGAATATTTGAAAACCGAATTCGAAGCTTGATAATCATATTCGAATCGAATATTAAACACCCCTGCTTTCTGCTATATAATTCGGGTAATCAGGTCGGCTATCAGCTAATCTTATACATGTCCCTACAAACATTTTAAAACAAATCACATACCTGTATACCAGTCACATTACTTGTTCAGAATGTTTCAGGCTTTTAGTTTTTCATCGGATACGGGTTTAATTACCATCCCTAACCCCTAACAAATAATTGGTATTTTGGTCATTTCAATGTAGCAATAATGTCTAAAGGTCTTGTTAATAATTACTTGAAGTGTTTGGGATCCTTATCTAACAACGCCCATCACTAGCTATGACCCTTTACCATCTAACAAACCCAACATCTTGTTCTCTGCATTTCAATTTGACATTATCTTGGATGTGAACAAATTCAAACATAAACAAGTATTTGAAGTATAAACTTAAACAAATGCAACCATAAATACACTACTAATTGAAGTCTTTTCAAACAAATCAAAACCTAAAACGTAACAAATTAAACATAAAGATGTGAACCTTAAACTAATCATGTTGATCACAAAAAATAAAAACAATGAATCATAAATCAATATCTATATTTAGAAAATTTAAATACAATTGACTATTCCAAACTAACAAACCCGTAAATCAAAATCAAAATCAAGATACACGATTGCTCTAAAATTCCACCAAAGTGAGAGAAACATGTGAACTATCTACGCCTTCTGGGTTCCACTCTTTAAAGGACTTCATTTGGCCTTAACTTACATAACACTATTATATACGGGAAGAAATCTGTTATGGACACAATACATGAGAGATACAATTAGGTTAGGTTGGACAAAAATACAAACATGAATAAGACTTGCATATTACTTTCAAAAGTTATATATGACGATGAAGGTTTTTAACATGATTTGTGAAGCATAGGATGCAGGTTAATGTCCCAAGGATGACGAAAGTCATGCCATTGATCGAATCCGCCATGAAAAATGATCTTCACAATTGACTCTCTATTGAATTGTATATATGTTACTAAGTTATAGACCTAGGTATTAGAGGATGTTGAATTATAGAAATGATATAATTATATAATCTGTAAAAAACTTTATATAACTGACGAATTTGTATTATCATATGAGAGTTCAAACAACTAACTTGAATTTGTCACAAAAAAAATTGGCCTATGTTAATAAGTAACGATGATATACCATAATAGCCTGTATATTTACACGAATTGAATATTGAAAAATATATAACACATAAATATATATGCATATTTTTCATATGTAGGGATGGTAAAAATACCCAGGCCCGACGGGTAAACCCGAAATCCGACACAAATGGGATGGGTATACACGATACCCGACGGGTATTGGGCCGGGTATAGGAGTAGTTTGAAAAATTTCCGCGGGTATGGGTCGGGTATGGAATTAGGTAATACTCGATCCGATTACCCAAAATCACATACCCGTTTACCCGAACTATATACCCGATTTTTTTAATTTATATATTTATTTTTCATTAACCTTTATCTGTTAGTGATTTATTTTAGGATGTTCATTATGTGAAAAATAATTTTCTCTAAGTATATGGATTTGATAATAGTATTTATATTTTATATTTTGTGAAGTATATAATTATAAGTGTATTAGTATTGTAAAGTTATTATTAATTTATGAGATAACTTATATGTATATAATGTATATTTTTTGTTTATAATAGTTGTTGTATAAATAAAAATATAAAATAATTATAATAGTGAAGAAATGTATTTGGAAATCCCAACTATATCTTTTAACAAACTAATGGGTATACCCAATACCCGCGGGTATACCCGATACCTGAGGGGTAATTACCTGACAAATATTCAACGGGTATTGGGCCGGATATGGGATATGATTATACAACCATATATGGGTATGAGATTACTAATACCCGGCCCATTGTCATCCCTATTCATATGATTGAAATTACGTATTACATTGCATTTAATAATGTGTATAATTATATAAATAATATTATCTTTGTTATCGTGTATCTTTTAAATATAACTTAAATTTAAAATAAATAAAATTAATTTTATTGTAATGTCATGTATTAGATTTGTTATTCTTATTAATAATTATTATACATATTTAATTAGTGATTAATTATTATAAAAATATAATATAAGTTGATGCTTCATATGCTAACAATAAAATAATTTATAATTAAAGGTGAATTTATTATGTTATATATACGTAAAATTTAATTAATAATATTAAAATAGAATTAAGTTACTTTTTCTATTTTATAAAATATTTCTTTATTTATGACTATAAAGAGATTTAAGTAAGAAAATAATTGGAGAGATTAAATATGATTATGGCACGTGTTCAACTTTCTATTTATTTACTAGATAGTAGATAGTACATAATTTGTTTTAGTAATAATAAAAACAGAACTTTTGTGATGTATTATTTGAGTAAGAAAAAATTAGAGAGATGAAAAATGGTGATAACACTGGCTTAACTTTATATTTATTTATTATTAGGTAGTAGATAGATTGTTTTAGGTATTGTATATAATGGAATGACACATTTTGTGATAGCTATTTTAATTTTAGTAAAAGTGATCTCAATATATTTGAAACTTCGATGCGATAATATAAATAAAAGTTGATGCAAAACTAACTTAAGGTGATAAAAATTAATCTATTTGAAACATGTGATCTTTTATGGATGAAAACGTGAGCTTTTTCATGCATGAAATTTTCCTTTTATGCCGATTTTTCTTTATAAAGTTATCATAAATAAGATGTTAATGTTTGTTAAAATTTTGATATAAAAACAAAATCCTTGGTCGGAACACCTATTTAGTATTCAAATATATAGGAGAAGCTAACTTTTTTATTAACAGCTAACGTACCACTTTGATGTGGATAAACACCTGACGGTTGGTGTCGCTAGCCTAAAAGGTTGTCGACAAATAGAAGAAGCTAATAACAACCATATGTTTTGCAACGCCCTCACTTTGATAAGAATAAACACTTAACGGTTGGACGGTTGGTGTCACTAGCCTAAGAGGCCGCCGACAAATATAAGCAGCTAATAACAACCATATATTTTGCAACGCCCTCTATGCGAACACAAAGAGCAATTTGGAATTCGAAATGCGCAGAAAAGGTGATGGCAAAATGGTAAAAGGGCATCACAGGTAATCAAAGAGAATACGATCAGAACACTATTGTTTGCTTTTAATATTTCTTTTGCTCCACACAACAAATAAATAAAAGATAAACCACACAATCACATTAAAAAGTATTATTTCTTGAATTCGGCTCCTTTCTACCCTATTTCTATGTTTAGATATTTGTTTGTTTGTAATTATATAAGCTTGAGTTTGACTGATTTTATATATAACTATAGTTATAACTACATATAACTACATAATATATAATATTTCTTTTGATAGTAGTTATATATAATAATATTTATCGTGAATTGCAAATTATACACTCGTATGTCTAATTAATCAACCTTTAGCTCGGGTCAAATTCGTTTAGACTTGTCTAGATAGCTCACAAAATAATACAACTCATATAGTTTACCAACATTAAGAATAGTGTTGTAAACAAGCCGAGCTTGACCTACCTCGAGCTCGGCTCGAACTCAATTCAAGCTGACTCGGCTTGAGCTTGAATTTCAAATCGAGCTAAGATTTGAGACTCGAGCTCGACTCGATTAAAATTCGAGCTAGCTTGTCTCGGCTCGATCAAGCTCGAGCTAACAAAGAACCGCAAAATTTACTACTTAAAAAGACCCTAAAAATGAATCTCTTCAGAGACTAAGGGTCATAATTGCAATTTAATTTAACCAAATGGCTAAATATGCAAGTATAAATAGTTAGCCCACTTTGTACATTGTCTTTTACATTCTTTTTGTAATCTGAGCGATGTCGGATAAAAAAATAAGGATGTACACCTTATTGAGCCGGCTCACGAGCTAACGAGCCAAGCCAGGCAAGCTCGAGCTCGGCTCGTTTACAAACCGAGCTGGTTCGTTTACATCCGAGCCAATTTCAAGCCGAACATTTTTTGAGCAAGCTGCGAGACGCGAGTTTTTTGAACACCCCTAATTAAGAGTACCTATGATTATTTCGAATAATAAAAATATTAAAAACACTAATACATCTTGTTTGGAATTAGCAAAATATAATGAGGTCATTAGTGTAGAAAAGGGAACTCTTGTGTTTGTTGTTTTTTAAGAGGGTCTACCACTCCCTTCACAAAAGGAAGGAATCAAGCTTCACTTTCCATTAGATAACTTGATTGGAGTCCTCCCATGCTTTCCTCTTGGCTCTCATCTTCAAATTACAGATAGTGGAATTTGCAAGCATCAATGAGTTGCACTGTACAAGATACATCGAATTGACAATTCAAGTGCGGTTTATTTGACAATGATTTCTTTGATAGGCGATGTTGATTTATTGTTGAATCATTGGTAGAGTACATGCATTGTATAAAGCATCTTATCAGTTATAAACTACTAAAGAAATGTTAACTTAATAACATATGTTGAATATGCTACAGGAGCTTGATCTTTCATTGACATAACATTCTAACATTCTAAGCAAAGGTACCACATCTTATTAGGCTAGGCTGCACAGTATGGGCGTCATTGCCCTTGCCACCTGAGCTTTTTTTCCTCAATAGTGCATCTCCCCCATACTATGCTAGCTACTAGTGAGAGGGGGGGGGGGGGGGGGGGAGGGTATTGATATCTAGAAGTAAGAATGAGCAATGGCGAGCTCTTGTGTGTGTGTGAATTCAAACAAAAGGGGGCGCTATTGTGTGTGTATGTATGGGGGAGGCTCCATCCTATACCATGCTAGCTATTGAGAATAGATAATGTAGCCCATTGTCCTACGTGGCGATGATGTGTCACAATGGAGCCCCTAGGGGGCTCCAACCTACCTTCCAACAGTTTGGGGAGGTTTTGCTTATTTACAAAAATTATAGCTTGGAAACTTGAAATTTTAGGGAGATGAAGGGGTGCCAAAATCTGTATGGATCGATATTCGTGAGAACGAATAGGGTTCGGGAGATCCTATTAATTAAGATGTCATAGTTTGTTTCATTAGTGTTGTTTCCATACTAAAGCAACATAGAATTTCAAACTTATTAGAGAATCAAAACTAAAACATGGTAACAATGGTATTATATGACTCATGATTCAAAACACAAAATTCGTTCATTCAAAACCAAGATCTTTTTAGTAGAAAAATGGGTATCATCATAATTTATTTGATTATATAATTTCTATTTCGCTTATTGTGGTTTTCTAGTCGTAATACTGGTTGTAATTATGTTAGTTGCATAGAACTCTATTTGGTTTTCCCGGCGTTAGTGGTTTGCTAAACCGTTAAGTCTTTTTCATAAAGTTTCCTTTTTTTTTAAAAAAAAAAGTGGGGTTTGAAGTGAGAGAGTGGCAAGTGTGACATTTCTAGGGCCACATGACTCTATTTTCTTACATGTCATTAACATTAAGGGGAAAATTTCACATCACATGTCTATGCGTATGGGCATGTCTTTCAAAACTAATCTTAATGGCCCGGTGCTATATACCACATTGATATGTAAGTAAATGTTACATGGTGTGATGTATTAAGAAAAGAATTATTGAAAAATGCACATAGACATTTTGTACAATAAAATTTGGAAGGTTGTCCATTGAACCGTCACTGGTTAATGAAAATTGGTTACTATGATTTATTTAGAGGAAACATTGATTTTGGTTGAACCTTGATGTTCAGCAAGGACTAACTAAAATCGGATTTGTGTTGATAAGGTGAGTTACAGAATCTTTTCCTAAACATAGCATACATCAAAACTTGTTAGCAAATTGGAAATAAATAATCCCATCTTTTTAACTTTGGCCCATAATAATCCCAAATCACTTATTGGTCGATAATAATCCGAACTGGCCATTTTTTTTTGTAAAATAGTCCGCCGTTAAAATAGATTAATAGAGTTAAGTTTTTTTCGAATTACAATCCGATGTTTTAGAGTTTTTGATCAGAATGAGGATACGAGTCGATTGATGTAAAACTTATCTCGAAATTGTGCTCGAAATGGCTTTATTTTTGTTAATTGGAAGTTTATACACCCGAATTGAAGCACAGTTTTCGTGGGTCGGGCAGTATTTTGAGGTAAGTTTTAGATCAATCGACTCGTATCTTAATTCTGATCAAAAACCCTAAAATATCGGTTTGTAATTCGGATAAAAAAACTTAACTTCGTTAATCAATTTTAACAACGGACTATTTTACAAAAAAAAATTGACCCTGTTGCTAATAACTTACTTAGGATTATTATCGACCAAATTAAGAAAGTTGAGTTTATTTTGAATCCAATTTGCCAAACTTCTTTAATGAGCATAAGTCACAACTCGCCAAATACTTAGATCGCAACCGACCGGATTCCGAAAAATTCTACCGGTATCAAGAATTCCTCATGGCAGATTTTTCCATACAAGGCAGATTTTTCCTTAGAAAAATCTGAAATCAAGGCCCCAAAATATCTTCAAAGTCTAGAGATTTCTTAGGAAAATAAAAATATTTTCCTTAATCATTCTAGACTAATCCATGTAAATATCTTAGATATTTGTAATATTTTATAGTTAAGAAATCTCTAGATTAGGAACAATCTAGATACTTAACAAGTAGTATAAATAGGTGATGTTAGCTCATTTGCACATCACCTCCAAACTTGTATCAAAGCATACTTTGTAAGAGTTCTCAAAGCAATATAAGTGTTATCTTTCTTCACTATCTTTGTTCCCTTGTTTCAAGTCATAAGAATCGAGTTAGCTAGTTGGGTCAAAGGCTGATCTTAGCATGGTGACTAAGAGTCGCACGTGGGTTGAAGGACTAACTCCGTGACAAGTGGTATCAGAGCACGTCGATTCGCTGGGAAATGGCTGAGGAAATAGCCATGGAGGAAGGAAACATCGCGGTGCGTCTAAGGATAAGACCTTAGAGAAACGGGTTGCTGAAATGGAGACCGCGATAACCGGGCTCGGAGCTCAAGTCGATGGCGCGTTTCAACGTTTAGACGAGTTAGAGACAAACTTCAGTGACCTTCGAGATGGATTGAAGGCTGCAATGGAGTTGTTTCAAGCTAAGTTCCAGTTGAAAGTAAACGAAGCCATCAAGGAGGCTACAGAAAAGGCAGTTTTCAGACTTCGCAAAGACATGGATGACTTATCCATAGACATGCATCGTAGACTTCTTGGCCTAGAGACCAAGGTAAACGAATATGGCAGGACCATGTGTCAGCCGGCGGAAGCGTTGTTAGCTTTGCACCAAGGATTGAAGTATCAAAACCGACACCCTTCATCGGCAAGCGGGAAGCGAAGGCTGTTGACGGTTTCTTGTGGGAGATGGACCGCTACTTCGTAGGTGTAAACGTAACAGACGACACTACAAAGATCAAGACGGTTTCGTTGTACTTGAAGGAAACCGCGGGCCTGTGGTGGCGACGTAAACATGCAGAGATAGAGAAAGGTACGTGTATCCTTAGCACTTGGGCTGATTTCATTAGAGAAATCAAAAAGCAATTCTATCCAGAAAATGAAGCTAGGAGCCGGTTGCGAAAATTGAAACAAGCCGGCACTATCAAGGACTATATTAAAGAGTTTATTACCCTTGTCCTTGAAATTCCGGATATGTCTGACAAAGATTCTCTCTTCTACTTTCTCGATGGCTTACAAACATGGGCCAAAACTGAATTAGAAAGACGCGATGTCCAAGATCTCTCTTCGGCAATCGCTACAGCCGAGGGCTTAACTGAATATAGCCGAAGAGAATCTAGGAGCAAGGACCGCAAGGGTAGCCACGAGAAAGGTGGAGGAGAAAAATCAGCCCAAAATAGAGAAAGCACTACACGTAAGTCCCCACCACAATGAAGGCCCGGGACAAGAAGCCCGTAAGCAAAGATAATAAGTGCTTCATATGTGATGGATAACATTATGCTCGGGACTGCCCCAAAAGAGCCAGTTTACATGCCATGATTGCCCAAGCCAAAGGTTGTCACGAGGAAGAAGATGTTTGCATGGGATCGATGCAAATACTAACCGCAATCAAGGCCATGGTCGAAACACGTCCGTCACCTAACAAAGGGATACAATTTGTCCAAACTAATATTTCGGGAAACCAAGTTCGGGCCCTTGTCGACACGGGAGCTTCTCACAATTTCATGTCTATTGAAGAAGCAATGCGACTTGGTGTAAAATTTGCTAAAGGAACAGGAGCAATGAAAATCGTCAATACTAATGCCAAACCAATTCTTGGGGAGGCCAAGGACATACAGATTCCTATTGGTGAATGGGCCGGACGTATCAACTTTTTGGTCGTAGAAATGGACGATTTCAAGGTCGTGCTTGGCATGAAATTCTTCGGTAAGGTACGGGCTTTCCCGATGCCATTTGTTAACTCTTTATGTATCCTGGACAAGGGGAAGACTTGCATGGTGCGCACGGAGCGCGGGTCAAAGAACGGATCAAAGACTCTTTCAGCCATACAGTTCAAGAAGGGATACAATAAGAAGGAGCCGTGCTACTTGGCGGTAGCAAAGATCGACGAGGAAAAGCCCAGGGAAGCTGTACCAATGGAGATTATAAAGGTACTAGAAGAATTCAAGGATGTCATGCCAGCTGAACTGCCCAAAAAGCTCCCACCCCGAAGAGAAGTTGACCACGAAATCAAGCTGGAACCAGGTTCTAAACCACCAGCCAAGGCCCCGTACCGCATGCCACCACCGGAACTGGAAGAATTATGCAAACAACTCAAGGAGTTGTTGGATGCTGGCTATATTTGCCTCTCAAAGGCCCCATACAGTGCCCCGGTGTTATTCCAAAAGAAGAAAGACGGGTCTCTGCGAATGTGTATCGATTATCGGGCACTTAACAAGATCACGATAAAGAATAAGTACCCAATTCCCCTTATTGCTGATTTGTTTGATTAACTCGGAAGTGCAAGGTACTTCTCAAAGCTGGATTTGCGTTCAGGCTACTATCAAGTAAGAATTGCTGAAGGGGATGAAGCAAAAACAACGTGCATCACAAGGTATGGATCGTACGAATTCTTGGTGATGCCTTTCGGTCTTACAAATGTGCCAGCAACTTTCTGTACCCTCATGAACAAACTCTTCCACCCTTTCCTCGACAAATTCGTGGTGGTATACCTGGACGACATCGTCGTCTACAGCCGCACGCTAAAGGAACATGTGAAGCATTTGCGGCAAGTTTTTCAAGTGTTACGAGAGAACGAGCTCTACGTCAAACTGGAGAAATGCTCGTTCGCCAAGAAGAGGTTGAATTCTTGGGCCACAAGATCAAGGAGGGCTGCCTTATGATGGATGACACCAAAGTCAAAGCAATCCAAGCATGGGAACCACCAACCAAGGTACCAGAATTACGTTCATTTCTTGGCTTGGTGAATTACTACCGTCGTTTCATCAGGGACTATTCCGCAAAAGCTGCACCACTAACCGATCTGCTCAAGAAAAACAAAGCTTGGGACTGGGACCAACGTTGTCAGGCAGCTTTTGAAGGATTAAAAAGGGAAATAATGTCGGAGCCTATCCTATCCCTCCCCGACGACACTAAACCCTTCGAATTACACACAGACGCATCGGACTTCGCAATCGGTGGAGTACTTATGCAAGAAGGCCATCCGATCGCGTTCGAAAGCAGAAAGCTTAATGACACCGAGAAGAAATATACGGTGCAGGAGAAAGAGATGACAATTGTGCATTGTTTGCGCACTTGGAGGCACTATCTTCTCGGATCAAGGTTTGTTATTAAAACTGATAATGTTGCCACTAGCTATTTCCAAACTCAAAAGAAATTAAGTCCCAAGCAAGCTAGGTGGCAAGACTTCCTTGCTGAATTTGACTACGTCTTGGAGTACAAGCCCCGGAAAGCAAACGTTGTGGCTGATGCACTAAGTCGCAAGGCCGAGCTTGCTGCCATTACACGTCCAACATTCGATATCCAAGACCAGATCAAGGAAGGCTTAAACCAAGATCCATTTGCCAAACATCTTGTCGCCTTAGCTTGGAATGGAAAGACGGCACGGTTTTGGTTAAAAGGGGATCTCTTATTCACAAAAGGAGATCGACTCTACGTACCAAGGTGGGGCAACCTTAGGCGATCCGAAATGAAGGAATGCCATGATTCCAAGTGGGCCGGTCATCCAAGAATCAAACGGACATTAGCACTGATCGGAGGAACATTTTATTGGCCACGTATGGCAGACGATGTTGAAGCATACGTGCACACTTGTCTGGTTTGCCAGCAAGATAAGATCGAGCAACGCCAACCAAGAGGTTTGTTGGAATCCCTACCAACCGCAAATGGCCCTTAGGAGAGCATTTCAATGGATTTCATCACTTGCTTGCCAAAGTCAGAAGGTTCGGGGAGCATCATTGTAGTAGTTGACAGATTTTCCATGTATGGAACGTTTATTCCCGCACCAGGCGATGTGACCGCAACAGAGACGGCAAGACTTTTCTTTAAACACGTGGTGAAGTATTGGGGCATACCACAAACCATTGTCAGTGATCGAGATCCACGCTTTACAGGACGATTTTGGTCTGAACTATTTAAGATCATGGGGACGGAACTCAACTTTTCGAGTAGCTTTCATCCTCAAACCGATGGGCAGACAGAAAGGATCAATGCATTGCTCAAGTTATACCTCCGACACTATGTAAGTGCTGACCAACGTGATTGAGCTAAGCTATTAGACATTGCACAATTTTCTTATAATATGCAGCGAAGCGAAGCAACAGGAAAAAGTCCTTCCGAAATCCTAACGGGACGTCAACCATTGACACCCAATGCCGTAGCCGCATTTTACGATGGTAATAGCCCAGCTGCTTTTAAAAGTCTAAAGGAATGGCACGAACAAGCAGACTTGGCTCGTACTTCCCTTGACAAGGTGGCCAAAAAGATGAAGAAGTGGGCATTAAATAAGAGACGACATGTGGAATTCCAAGTCGGGGACCAAGTCATGGTGAAACTTTTGCCACAGCAATTCAAGTCACTAAGGGGCGTACACAAGGGACTCGTAAGGAAATATGAAGGACCCTTTCCAGTAATTGCTCGTGTTGGAAAAGTATCTTACCGACTACAATTACCGCCCAAGCTAAAAATCCATCATGTCTTCCATGTGAGTTATCTCAAGCCTTACCATGCCGACAAGGAAGACTTAAATCGTGGAGTGTCTAAGCGAGCACCAACGGCAGTTGTAAACATCATTCGATCGCGAGGTTGCCGAGATCGTATCTGACCGCACCATTCGACGACGAGGAGTACCAAGCTACAAAGAGTACTTGATCAAGTGGAAGAACTTACCGGATAGTGAAGCAAGTTGGGAAACAGAGGATTCACTATGGCAGTTCAGAGATGAGATCAAGAAGTATCATGCAGGCTCGACGAGGACGTCGACAGATTAGGTGGGGGAGAATGTCACAACCGCCAAATACTCAGATCGCAACCGACCGGATTTTGGAAAATTCTACCAGCATCAAGAATTCCTCATTGCAGATTTTTCTAAGGAAAAATCTGGATACAAGGCAGATTTTTCCTTAGAAAAATCTGAAATCAAGGCCCCAAATATCTTCAAAGTCTAGAGATTTCTTAGGAAAATATCCAAGATATTTTCCTTAATCATTCTAGACTAATCTATGTAAATATCTTAGATATTTGTAATTTTTTATAGTTAAGAAATCTCTAGATTAGGAACAATCTAGATACTTAACAAGTAGTATAAATAGGTGATGTTAGCTCATTTGCACATCACCTCCAAACTTGTATCAAAGCATACTTTGTAAGAGTTCTCAAAGCAATATAAGTGTTATCTTTGTTCACTATCTTTGTTCCCTTGTTTCGAGTCATAAGAATCGAGTTAGCTAGTTGGGTCAAAGGCTGATCTTAGCACGGTGACTAAGAGCCGCATGTGGGTTGAAGGACTAACTCCGTGACAATAAGCATGTTTGTTGTGTTAATTTATAGTTATTGATTATGAGTTGTAATATAATATTGATTAAGTGTTACAATATTAAATTTAGTCCAGTTTGTTGTTAGCAGAATTGATTTTAGATGAGTGGATTAGGCAAATTTGCTAGAGTTGTATAACTTGAAGACATGGTCGAGGATAGGAGTTTGTGGAGACGTGTGATGAAGGTTAAAAACTTTTAGTGAAGGGAGGGTACATGTATTATGGGCTTAAAATTTTCTTACATTTTAGGTGGACTTTGCACATGATTGTTTTCCTATATTTATGTCTTTATGTGTTTTATCATGTTATATCTATCTTTTTTTGTTATGTTATTCTTTCATCACATTTTTTTATTTGGTAGATTTTTGTCTAAATGTTTAGTTTGTGTGTTTGTCTGTAATTTATTTTGGAGCTGATCTCTCTATCCTAGAGATAAAGGTAAGGTTTGCTTACAAGCCTCACATATCACCCTCCCCATAACCTATTAATTAGCTTTACTATTTATGGATTATATTGGGTCTGGTTGTTATTGTTGGTTGTTGTTGCTAGCATAATTGCTAATCGGGGTCCATAAATGACCTATTATTGTGATTGGAACTAACAAGACCCATTATTTACACACTAGTCATTTTCATCTAAATTAAATGTAAGGTTTGAGTTTATTAAACCAATGAGTATATTTAATCATTCGTTTCTTGAGATTTCGAAACTGAACTAGATATCGAGAGAGCTAGACGCGGTTAGATTGGAAGACCGAAGCGACAAATGGAGTTGGGTTGGTTATAGCTCCGGAGAGTTTTCGGTGGGGTTGTGAGAAAAATGCTAAATCGAGGTTCGGGTAACAGTAACGCCTATGTCTTGAAGTAGTGTAAGTGGATTCTAGCTAAGTGCAACGTGTTCGCTTGGAGAACTGATATAGGGAGGATTCCGACAGGGATGGCTCTCAGAAAGAGGAATATTGACATCGAATACGTGAACTACTTGTTATGCGGATCGTGTGAGGAGACTTCTAACCACCTGTTCTCCAAATGTCAAGTTGTGTATAGGGTTTGGCTTCGTGTCTCAGCCTGGTGTAAAGTGCCTGTTTTCAATGCTTCACATTCAGGGAGTTAATGGAGTTGCATAATCCTGTTGGATTGAATAGGCCAGCCAAGGAGATCTTCCAAGGGGTGGTGATTGTCGGTTGTTGGAGTATCTGGCGGGCAAGAAATAGACTCAAGTTTGAAAAAAAACCATTTGCGTGTGGAAGACATAATTAGCGAAATTAAATCGATAGAGAACCTTGGGTTGAATAGTAGTAGATGTAAATCCAGGTCCATGTCTTGGACCAAGTGGTGTAACTTTATAATTATGTAGTTCGTTATGTGTACCGCCCTCTTTGGTGGGTTGGTGTTTTCTAATTAAGTTTACATTTAAAAAAAGTATATTTAATCGGTAATGCAAGACAACGAAGGACAATAAATGATGTTGGCTAGATAAATCTAATGGTCGTTTTAGTACATTTTCAAAGAAGTGCTATTGAAAAGACCATGTTTAGTACTGATTCGTACATTCACAATTGGGTTTTATGGTTTCCAATAAAAGTTAATTTATTTGGATGAAGATTCGGGTTGGATAGAATTGCTACAAAGGAAGCGCTTGTGAAATGAATGGTTTTCGTGCCAAACACGAATTGCAGCTTTTGTGGTGATCCCACAGAATCGATAGATCATGTAATTCTACTTTGCAATTTCGCGAAAGCTATCTAGGATATGACCATAGTGTGGTTCAATAACATGGCGTTATCGTGGAATCCAGTTAAAGTAGTACAGGCTTCCTCATCGTTGGTTGATTGAACCCCCCCCCCCCCCCCCCCCCCCCCCAAAAAAAAAAAAGAAAGAAAGAAAGAAAACGATGATGCAAGCTATTGCATTGTTTACTTTGTGGTTTATTTGAAGAGCGAGGAACGACGACATTTCCAACAATGTTAAACTCAAACTGTAAAAAAGTTTCTGAAGACGTTATGGTGTATGCTTTCCTGCGGAACAAAGATAGAGTAAACTTTCATTTGTTAGATTGGAACGAGTGATATAATTTTGGTATGTTTGTTTAACTCTATACTAAGCTCTCTAACTCCTGGCTGGAGGTGCTCGTTGACTTGATATGGGAAGTTGTTTCTTAACTGGTATGACAGAGGTTGGTTGACTAGGCAACCTCTATTTTATGTGTGGCTTGGATTTTTTTTTTGTAGTTTAACTAAACTTTCTCTTAAGTACTAAACTGCCTCGTGTGTTGTTGTGTTGTTTCGGAAAAAAATAAAATAAGCACGAATATAGGCCAAATGAAAACGTACATAAGCACGAAAACGTATTATTTTTGACATGACTCATTTCTGGGAAAAAAAATTCATGAAAACGTAAACCAACCGAAAACGTACATAATAATAAGCATAAGAGCATAATATATTTGACCTGACTCATTCATTGGAAAAATTTACATCGAACGTAAATCAACTTGAATTTATACCCACGTGTACATAAAAATAAACATGTAAAACTCGATTACAAAGTATTTAAAATGTTAAGCGGTTGTAAGTACCAATGCCGAAAGTTGAGGGGTAAAATTATGAAAATACAAAAAGAAAAGCAAAAAAAAAGACAAATCACTATTCACCCAAGTTGATAATTGTAATATAAATAAAAAATAAATAAATAATTTATAATAATAATAATAATAATTTCTTGAAATTATGTAATTTGGCTAAGACATAAGAATCTCATACATGAAAATTAGAAGTAATTGAGCTTTAACCCCCAACATGAGTTGGGTACAACCATGTAAACACAAACATATAGTTGTATCCCCATAAAAGTAATATAAAGTGTAATTTTTGGACAATGATAACATGGCCATGTGGACTCAAAACACATATTCATACCAGTCACACAACTATGTGGGTTCACATAGTCATCTCCTTGAAAATATATCTAATCAACACTTGGTATGAATCTATCAATCTAAATAAAGCTCTCATCTTCCATAAGTGTGGAGACTTGTGGTTTAGGAGGACTGATAGAAAAGGGATGATGTGTAAGAAGATTAACCATGTATTCAAGGTTTTTTTTTATTTTATTAAAATCATAAAATAATTTATATGTCCCTAAGCATCAATTTTCAGTTCTATCAAATATTTAAATATATTTTAAATAACAAAAAAAAAACTTCAATTTTTCATTTGATGATTATCTAGTTTACTATATGATATAAACGAAGTTGTATACATACTTGGCTAACCCTATAAGTTTGTATAGAACATAAATATAAAAGAAGTTACTAAAAGATCTAAGAGCCCATCATCCCATATCCATTCACCCATTCCTTATTAAAGTTTTTTTGAAAAAATATCTCCATTTCACAATATTTTATTTCTACATGTTTTTTTTATTTTAAAACTACATATTACAAAAATCATTGAAATAAATTACTTATATATAGTATGATCGTGGCAAGCCTAACGAGAGATAGGGGGTTAATGGTTTGATTAAAAGCCTTAAAACTGGTTTTAAGGTTGTTTTTTTATAAGTTTTCAGTGGATTAATTTTATAATTTCAAACTGTAATGAACGGTTTGGTCTACAGATTATACCCTAAACCTGTTATAGAAAACCGGATCAAACTAGACCGTAAGATCGAATACACTTCAATGCTGAGTTGTAACCATTACATATTTAGTAATGGGATTTTTTTAATGATGGACTATATTGAACCAATACTGATTTATCCCTTTCGCATAGTCAGTAATTCATGTACAGTGACTCCCTCACCGACCTTTCGTATACATATGTTTGATTTCAAGTCTCCAATTTAAGTTTTTGGTGCTCTTTTTATGAATCATCTTCATGATCAATCTTATTTTTACCTCAACCTTGATACTCTTATACCTATTAGCAAATACGATATATCCTAATAAATTTACAACCTTTTATCTAACTAATAATAGGAAGCAGATCCGTGAAACCTAATCGAAACCAAACCATTAATAACTGTTCGCTTTGATTTTGGTTTTGATTTTTTATCATCAGAAATTATTATTAACAGCTTGGCTTATGGTTTAACCTAAAAATCATCAAAAACTAAACTAAAATGCTAACACATCTATAGAGGGACAATTGATTTTTCATAAGTGTATGTCATCATACATAATGCCACGATATATACACATGCTCACATACGAACACTATAAACACATACACGTGTGGGTTGTTCTAAATGTCTCAAAACTCAACCTATGTAGACAAGATTACAATAAATAAGTGGAGAAACATGAATATCTACAAGAACCATTAACTTGAGATTCCAAGATACTTTCAAATAATTAATAAATGTTTATTTGTTTTGTTTAAGGATGTTGACTCATAGTTTTTGTCTTTATTGAAGCGATCAATTATTGACGATGGGTAGGAAAGTGGAGTACACCAGAATGCAAAAAGGTACTTATATCTAATACTAATATTTTCAACTTAACTTTTTTATTTATGTATTGTTTCATACCTTCTGTTTAGTGATAGTATTTGCTTTGATTTGTTTTGTTTAACTTTTAGTCTTTGATATCCTTCATCATTGTGCTCTAACCCTTTTAGAAATTATATATATATATATATATATATATATATATATATATATATATATATATATATATATATATATATATTCTATACTAATCAAAGAGTTATTTTCGTCTGAACACACACTAATTATAAATTTGAACGAGTTTAGTAAATTGGTTTAATCATCACTTGAGGAAACCAATTAAGAAGTATACCCGCTACTTAATAAAATACATGACACATAAATGGAGTGCTTCCCACCGGCATATTTTGTGTAGTTCAAAGCTCCGTACTCACTTTTGCCGATTCGCAAGTACGTTTCCTCTAGGGTCCAGAACAGGGTTTGCAACTTGTGGTTTTGACTAGGTTACTTCTAATTTCTGGCTCGTTGGAATATCATGTTAACTCGAGGTCGATCTTTACAGACTAAATCATTAAATGTGATATGAATAATCTAAATAACAGTAACGATGATTATGGTGATAAATTCTTCCTGTTTTTACTTTGAACTAGATTGAAGTTAATGAAATTGACACGTCAGACCATAGTTGTTAATGGTGAAGAGCGAAAAATAGCGATAAGATACATATATGCTACATAGCGAATAGTGATAAATAGCAATACACTAGAAGAAAAAAAATTATATGTATACATATATATATATTATCAAATATCATGGTATATACACTATTTTACATGTATACTTAACAAAAGACTAAAATCCAGCTATCTTATAGCTACATTTAATCGCTATTTATACTTAGAAAAAAATTAAAAATAAACTGAAATCCCGCTATTTATGGCTACATACCCTGTATCAACCTTGTACCTATACGCTACGCTATTCGCTATAGCGACCGCTATTGACAACTATGCATCAGGCCAAACCAAAGATGCTAATGTTATAACCAATGATTTAGAATTTATGTTTACTTAACTAAGAAACTTCCGCTACTTTTGCCGATTAGTTCGTAGTTTCATTTTAGCATAAGTTCGATCTTAATAGACTTATAGTCACTAAATATTGTGACATTTTTTGAGGCATTGAAAAAATAAAAATCGAAATACATTCTGATCCAAATTATGTAGCTTTAGAAATAACATTAAAAAGCTTTCTTTAACTGAGAGGTTTTTTTAACGACTAAAATTATACCAAATCCGTATTCGGCGGGGCTCGAATCCTTAACAATTAGCATTTTTTTTCATTAAGTATAATTAAACTCTTAGCTTTTCATTGACAATTAAATAACATGTTATCATTTATAGTTAAAGTTATTTTATTAAGCATAAAACTTATTATAATTTATTATACATTGCTATCGTATTGATCTTATGTGTGCATGGTGAGTTCTCAGTCGTTTTAAATGTATCCATATAAATGAACCAAGAACCTCTGTAAGTGGATACCGACAGGGGCGGACCTAGCCTGTTACTAGGGGTAGCCTCCGCTATCCCTTGACGCTTCGGCGGTAGTGTAAATTTTCGAAAAATTTGACGTTTTTTCGATTTCGTTACCTATTTTATAGAAAATGTTGCCCCTATAAAGATTTCTATATCCGCCACTGGATACCGAATACCTAGCTTTGAGTATCAATTTAATATAGGTATTTGGTTGATCTGTTAAAAATTTTAGCACTAACATTGTCTCAGTTATTTCATTGTTACAAGGTCTATTGGTCTTGGGCAATCTATAATGACAAGTTCAAAGGCTGAAAATGATAATATGACATTAATTCTGGGCTCTCCTTAGAAACCACAATTTAGGAAAAGGTTCTGCTCACTAGAGAGTTTGGGTAAGTAATATACCATATGCCATTTGGGTAAGTAGTCAAGCCAAGTTGTTCCCGATCTACTCAATATTGGTTCGAAGAAATAGTAGCAGATCTAGAAGATCATTATAGGGGCAACGTTTCCAAAACTAAAATCTAAAGGGTAACAAAATCGAAAAAACGTCAATTCTTTTCTAAAATTTACACTACCGCCGGAGCGTTAAGGGGCAACAGGGGTTACCCATTGTTACACTCTATATCCGCCCCAGCGAAGAAAGATCGAATTTTGAGAAAGAAAAAAAAGTCTTTCTTCAAATAGAAGGTGACATGCCGAAAAACTTATTGACTTGGTTAAACCAATAATTTCTAAAGATGGCTTGAGCTTTTGAAAACCCCATAAAGAAGACAGAAGCTTCACTAGCAACCCAACACTCTACAACACAACAACCACAACAGCAGTTAAAAAGATTATTGTCAATAATGGATATTATGTATAAATTATAAAATTGGAAGTTTAATACTTGAATCTCATATTCTCATTTGTTGATTGTTTTTAGGAAAATTTCGGATGCAACACCAAGCTGTTACAGTACCGAAATATGGGTACCGTAATGTGCTTATACAATACGGTATTTGGTATTAAGATTTTTGTTTTGGTACTATGCATTACCGTACTCCATAATTGAGGTCACCTTCAACAAACACGAGTTGTAATCGTGTATGTCATCTAACACCGAAGTTACCTTCATAGCTAGACGGCCACCCAAAGATATCGGTTTCTACGGGCCCAATCATGGTTAATCTGCGGTCCATTGGCATATATGCACATCAAGCTAAAGTACTTAATGCTGATTGAACTGGTACGGTGCCGGTTTCAATACCATCCCTAGATTGAGGGTTCCAGACCCAGTCTTATATTGGACAAAAGATATAGGTTTAGAAGTAGAATTATTGGGTACGTGTGACTAAATCGTTTATAAAAAAATCAAACTTTTACATGTTAGGATCCTAAGCAAAACAAAATTTACAAAAATATGCGGATTTTGATATATATTCGTATCATTTGTTACTTTAAAATATTATATTCATGTCTTTTGTGGTTTATAATTCCAATATAACTTTAAAGAATATATTAACTCTGTCTTTATAAACTTTATTCTTTGTGGTTTCTGAAATTTCCCATTACTTCATGATGGATCATAATTAGGGCGGACCTAGCATGTTACTAGGGGTAGCTTCCACTACCCCTTAACGTTCTGACGATAGTGTAAATTTTAGAAAAAATTAACGTTTTTCGATTTCGTTACCCCTTTTATATGAAACGTTACCTCTATAAGATCCGCCATTCATAATACTATCAACGAGTAACCAACCAGTGTATCATAATCAAGCATAAATAGTATGTACTCATCTGTTAACCGAGAATATAAGTTTAATAACAATAAAAAAAAACATAAACAAAACCTTGGATATAAAAGCGCAAAGGAAAAACAAATAAAAAGTGGTGAAAATTTAGTGTCAATCATGTCCCAAATGCAACTTGCAAATATCCAACATCTCATGAAAAATGACTTCTTCATATATGGTGGGTACAAAAGAGCGAACTCGATAATGGACGGTCACCTTCAACAAACACGAGTTGTAATCGTGTATGTCATCAAACACCGAAGTTACCTTCGTAGCCAGCCACCCAAAAATATCGGTTTCTATGGGCCCAATCATGGTTAATCAGTGGTCCATCAGTATATGTGCACATCTCGCTAAAGTACTAAATGCATTGTTAATGGAACTAGTGGTGGATCCAGCCCTGTTTTGTGGGTTTACATGAACCCACTTGGATTGGAAAAAAATAGGAAAAATAGTGAGAACCTTGTATAATTTGAAAAAAGTTAGTGAGAATCTACCAAAACAAACTCACTGAAAAAAGTTTCTGGATCCGTTACTGGATGGAACAAAGAAAGACATGTATGGAACAAAGAAAGACATGTATATTTATAATGGTTGAGAAAATTTAAAAGTGTGAGAATGATAAGAAAGAATCTAAACCATTAGATATTTAATCTAATAGTTGAGATCATAGTGGTAATTCTGTAAATAATGTTGACTATTAAACTAACTAATTTTCTAGATTAAGGGTATAAAGGTAAATTTAATATTTTTAAATTAAAAACTAACATTAATACATATGCAAAGTTCCCCCCTTCTTTTTTAAACATTAATAACATTTATATGTAACTCTTTTTTTTTAAATTATAACATAATAACGAGTGTTTTTTTATCTTTAATATGAGTACCATATTGATATACTTATGTAGAGTTATTTCTGTTTTTATATATTTAGGGTGTTATTTATGTTTTGATTCTGATTAAAGTGTTTATTGGTGTTATATTAGGGTGTTATTTCTGTTATATTCAATGTTAGGGTGTTCTTTATAAGATGTGTCCCTTCAATATAACTGTTGTGGTGTTTTTTTATGGGTTATGGTGTTATTTTTGTTATATTTATGTTCTTTATAAGATGTATGCCTTCAATATACATGTTGTGGTGTTTTTATTAGTTAGGGTGTTATTTCACATTCGAAAATCCCTACAATAACTGCCAAAAATCGGTTGCATATATTCATTCCATAATTAGATTTTATTAATTAAATTACACTTATACCCTTAAACTACCAAAATAAAAAGAGACACATGTCACCTCCATAATATTTCTTATCCTTCTCACACTTTTAAATTTTCTCATATGAACCTCTACCTATATATATATATATATATATATATATATATATAAAAGTGGTCATATGATCTTTAATAAAGACATGAAACACTTAAGTCTTATTTATAAAATAACGAGGGTTATAACGCCATGACACCAGAAATACGCTTGAACCACCACATCAAAAGACGAGTGGAGGGAAATAATCTGACCGTGTGATCTACTCGTTGGCATTGGTGAAGTTAACTTCTTCCAAAGACCATATTAAATAATTTTTCGCACATCTTTCGCCACCTAGAATTTGGTTCGGATAAAGACCTGATTCGAATATTCAAAACCCGAATTCGTTATTCCAGTTCGCTTCAAACTGAATTTCGAGTTTTCAAGTCCGGTTTGGATAACGCAAGCCCGTTTAGATCAATGCCTCAAATGTGAACATTAACCCTTTTATAAGCCTTTATTTGGGGTTACCCAGGAATAAAGATTTTGCTATTTGGGGTTACCCGAATTCGTTATTCCAGTTCGCTTCAAACTGAATTTCGAGTTTCAAGTCCGGTTTGGATAACGCAAGCCCGTTTAGATCAATGCCTCAAATGTGAACATTAACCCTTTTATAAGCCTTTATTTGGGGTTACCCAGGAATAAAGATTTTGCTATTTGGTAATGTGAAGATGATGTAGATTGTAGCCAATAAGTTTTCGAAGAGGATTGGCAAAAACATCTTGGGCCCATCTAATATGACTCTAGCTATCTGGCCCAATAGAGTAGCATTTTTGCTAGCAGGACCTACAACTTGTAAAATGTAAACTGTTTGATTTCTGAGCTAAAGTAAGCTTGATTTTATAGGCCCAACTACAAGAATAAATCAGCCCATTTAATGACCAAGCAGTAGGGATTTCTTTCCAAGGCATACAATCGTTGGTAGGCATTTTTCAAAGCTTATCACATGGTTCAAAACCTTCTGGTTTTTCTTCAATGGCGCCTTCGTGCAATTTTGTCGCACATCATTTTTACCTGCAACAAACGCAACAATCTTTCTATTTTCAGTAACCGGCGAGGGATCTCGAATTCTATGTCACGACCCGCCTAAAAACAAGCCACAATTTTCGAGTTCTAGGAATTTCCGCATAAAACTAGAAACATCTAGGGTACTCCAAAACGACGTAGAACACCACAGATGATTCTCGAATGACCTTGAACAATATGGAACACTTTAGAACAACCCTTTCCATTATGAAACAACTCGGAATAGCCTGGAACACTCCGGAACATTACAAAAGACAAAGCTCTACTCTATTCCGGACAAGCTTGGAATCATCTAGAAACATCAATGGTGAATTGAAGGATCTAGAAGACTCAATCAAAATATCTCTCTTGAAAGGTCCTAGAATAAATTAGGACTTGTAAGTTGTAACTATAAATTAACTAGGACTCCTAGGTTGCAACTATAAATAGGATGGTTTGTCATTTGCAAAAACCACATCCGAAAATCGCCTTGTAAAGCTCTTTAAACATTTCTTATAGCAATACAATTATTCCTTGTATTTGTAATTAAGTCTTCCATCACTTAATAACAACATTAATTACCCATCAAGGCTTACTTAGATCTAATCTAAGGTCATACGCAAGTCCAAAGAATCACTCCATGACATCTAGTACCCATTTTTTGTTGGTGTACAATTTCTATATCATATGGCCATGAGTGAATTGGTCAGCGAATTTTTCGTTACTGGTTCCCTGAAACACTTCAAGTTATCAAGTAGGGTTTAGGTTGTACAATCTCAAATGAATTAGTCATACATCATAAGCCCTACTTGATAACTTAAAATGTTTCAAGGGAAGTTAAATGCAGTCTAAAAATAATTATTAAATAAGAACAAAAAAATTAGTTAATTCAAGAAGGATGAAATCATTCATTAATAAATATTTTTTGATATTGTTCAAAAAATCATTCACATATTTTTTTTCAAATTATATATTCTTATAGTTTTCAAATTATATGTTTTTATGTTCCTATTAAAATAGAAGAAAACAACATGTAATAATAGCCATTAGATGACAATGAGGTCAAACCCTGAACCTTATAATTTAGAAGAATCGTCCTAAAATATGGGAAGTTAAACCCAAGTTCTAATTGAAAACTGTTAAAAATTGATTGAAAGAAATATCATTAAAAAGATAGTTATGCTTAAACAAATAAACTCCACATAAAGATTCTAAAAGCAATTATGAGATTGGGTACATTTAAATTTTAAAATCGGGCTCCAATGAAAGGGTTAAAATCATAAAAGAAAGAACAAACAATTTAAACATTTAGACGGTTTTTTTATATGAAGATAGTGGTCTGTCTACATAACAAGTAACAACCCATTGTTGGTTGCCAATATTTTTACTAGAGTATATAATGAGAGTTGTTGAATATAAAATGGTTTACATTTTCTATGCCAAGGTTGCTAAGTCGTTCACTTCGGCATATAAGGAGATGAATATTGTATAAAAAAATTTCAGCAGATTTCCAATGTAAATTAAATTTATAACCTTATACTGAGTATCTGAGTTCTTTCTTTAGTCGAAAATTATAGCTAACAATTTGTTGTTATGTTTTCTTATATTAGGAGCTTCTTACAAATGTGAAGTTGTTGTACCCATTAAGAATGGCAAAGACAAAGCAGGTATGAAGATGAAAAGATTTAATAGTCTGCAAAATAGTTTCGGAAATTAAGATTTGTGTACTAGAGTATAAACAATTTACCTATACTCCAAGGAGGACTAAATGTGAAGACAAAAAACAGTGCCAAACAAGAATACTTGCATTCTAATAGCTTTCTCTAGACATTGCATAGATTCAAATCATTTTATGGAAATAATTTATTTGTTTATCTTTTACACAATTTTTTATTTTTATTTTGCAGGAAACAATCGACAAATACACATCAACTTATGTGGCACTTCTAAATGAAATCAGCTTTGGATTTGTAAACACTTAAAAGGTAGAATTATTTTTTAACAAAATCAAACAAATATGCTCAATATTAATCATAATAATAACATGTTAACTGATTGTAAAATTTCAAAATATGAATTAGCCTCCTACCCCCATTTTATCAACAATATATAGCAATATCATAATATGTTATCTATTTATTTGCTTTAATAAAAATAAGTTATTATCATGAACTGATGTGTTTCATTTATAATACACGAGCAAAACACATTATCAAGAGCTTAGAGATATATCAAAGTTATCATTTTCACTCTATATTTGGAGTTATTTAATTTAAATATATTCCAGAATAGCTAACAAACAAATAGTCCTTTTACCACCAAATGACACCACCTAGCCTACCCTACGTCCCATTTTAGTAAACCTATTATAGCAAAAATAAAAAAATAAAAAAAAATCGACCTACTAATTAGGAAATGGGGGAGTGGGTAGGATTAAATACAATCTGTATGCCATATTACAATCTTTACATTCGTGTTCTCACTTCTCAGATCATACATTATATATTCTATTGTGTATTAAACTGTTTTCGATACCTTGACGATTTCTAATGATTGACTTTACATAGAAGGATTACACAGATTTGAAGATCTCTACATTCTCTTAACCTATTCTCTTTAATCACAAGTTTCATTCCTTTTTATACCAAAAATATAGATGTTTTAGGTCTGGATTTGCCTACTATGTGTGCTTCTGTGTGTTCATACATTACATGTATCTTGCACGATACTTGTTTAGGTTCTTTGATGTATTAAGAATCCTAATGCTTATCTGAAAGTGTTAAAAAAATTCTTTATAATAGGCTTCGTGATAACTCAATAGTTATCTCATATAAAACATAATCCAAAAAAGCAACCCTACTCTCCTAAACTATTTTGTTACACAGTCAAAAGCACAAACTTAAACCTCTCCATACCCTGCACCTTTAAACATAATCCAAAACAACCCAAACTAGTTAACTCAAATACCAAGTGTCTCAAACGGTCCTAACAATATTCCCAGTAGTTCATTGCGTATTTGAGCGATCTGACTTTTAAGCTTCCTGGTTGACATTCGTTGAGGAGCCTTCTGCATCCTCTGTTGTTGGTGTGGCTTCACTGCTTGGAATAGTAGTTCCTTCACTACTTCATTTGTGGTTGGATCTTGACTTGCTTGATGAACTGGTTCACTTGAGGAGACTTCAATAGCATGCTTAAGGACATTGGATGAGGAGGTAGCGGTACGCTAAGCATCCTTCTTCTTAGCTTTCTCTCTTGTTTTCTATCTTCAATCCTCTGAAGAAGAGTTAAATGCCATTTTAGTCCATGTGGTTTGGGCAATTTTGACAATTTAGTCCAAATGTTTCATTTTTCGTCTATGGGTCCAAAAAGGTTTTACTATTGCCATTTTAGTCCACTAGGTTAACTTTATCTATTTTTTCTACTTAACGAGAAGGGCAACTCGGTCATATTATATGTAAATATGTTAACTAAAAGGGCAATTCAGCTATATAAAATGACCGAATTGCCTTCTCTTTAACAAAATTAATGGATAAAGTTAACCCAGTGGATTAAATGGCAACAGTGAACATTTTTGGACCCATAGACGAAAAATGAAACCTTTAGACTAAAGTAGCAAAATGACCCAAACCATGAGGACTAAAATGGCATTTAACTCTCTGAAGAATTTTCATCATCTTAATCTTCTCTTCTCTTGCCCTTTTTTACCACCCTTGAAATAAAATGGCTTCTTCTAACAATAGAGCTTAGCGTCAACCCTGATCTTCTTTTTCCCGTAGAGAATATTTAGAAGGGTTAGGTTGTCATATAACCATTTTTTTCGAAATCATATTGCATGGCTTTTTATTCAGGTGGAACCAAGACTTTGGTGATGACTTTAACATTGTCGACAATGAAAGTAACACATTCACGTCCGATGAATGGATCGATGGTTGTCTTAGAGAACCTTCTTTTTGGCTTTTGAAGCATGAATACCCGAAATCTTCTCTCACATTGTTTCTAAGACAAATTTTCCAAATTTGACCCAAACTTGCAGTCGGTGGGGTTAACTAGGTCTAATTTTCCCGAAGCTCAAATATCCTAGTGCTGTAGATACAACTCTTGCTTGGCTTTGAAACTTAGAATACCTTTCTCTTTTCTATTGTCTACAAACAATCCTTTCAATTCATTATACATCCAAGCTATGATCTTTTCAAGACGTCTGGTTTTTACAAACATTGATTGTTTATTGGAAATTTGGCAGTTTCTCTCTTACATTCTTGATGTAACATTCATGTAAAAACAGGTTTTAAAACCCGCTCCGTTTAAAAATCAAGTATTTATTCGAAGATCGTTGCATATTTATTTAGTTGAATTATTTAATCTGTTAATTATAGTTAATGAATAATCATATAATAATGATAATAATAAATAAAGTAATTTAGATTCAAAAATATTTAAAATAAAAAAGAAATAAATAAAAAAAGGGTAACCGGGAGTCGAACCCGGGTCCCCAATGGATCAACACACACTTCACACCACTCCACCACACACATTCTTGTGTTCAAGATTTAAACAAATAATGTTTATGATAAAACTGAAAGTCAAAACCTGCAAATCAGCAATCACAGAACTCGAAACTGCCGGCAAGCTAAATCTCCGCAAATCAAATAAATGTTACTACCTTCCTAATGACTGAAACGCGTATAATTGATATCGACATCAGTTATAACCGAATAATTCAAAATCTGAATCAATGTGAAACCGTTTTCCAATCAACGATCAAAACTTGAAATTTGAAACTGAAATCAAGATGGGTTTTCCTATAAATACTGGTTTCAAATCATTCTAAACTCGTTCATCCACTCAAACCTTCATCAAAAATCTCTACGCTCAAGTTGCTGTGCAAACAGATCCTCGCCGGAGTTCCTGCTCACCCCAAAATCCAACCGGAACCTTCATAACATTCTCAGATCGGTATACCCATTCTATTTTCTTTTGATTTCGATTGTTTAGTATAAGAATGTTAATCAAAACTGAAGATTGGGTTGATAATCGGGTTTGTTTCTTCTGGATTACAATCATGAAAAAGATGAGGTTGAGATATCACATAAATATAATTAAAACAAAAGAATTAACCAGGTTAGACACACAGTCCAGTGGTGGACTGTGTATATTACAAGAGAGAGTACCCGAGTTCGAGTCTCATTGCATACAACGATTCGTTCATATAACAAATCTTTTTAATAAATAAAAACATGATTTAACCGAGTATGTATATAAATATAATATAAATTCAGAATACAACGGGTTAGACACCCAGCCCAACTTGGGTTGGGTGCAAAACATCACAGAGGTTCCGGGTTCGAATCATGTCATGCACGCCGGCTCAAGGGATTTTAAATCCTTTTTAAAGTAAATAATTTCTGATATGTTCTAATTAGTGTGTATATATATATAATTAAAATGGGGTTTATTTCGGGTTTGACACGTAGCTCAGTTGGTAGAGCTGCGTGCACGCATACGGGAGGTCACGAGTTCGATCCTCACACGAAGTCAATAATATCAAAGTCAACCCGGTTTGAACCGATCAACACACGAGTTCGATCCTCACACGAGTTCAAATTCTTTATTATTTCATTAAAAATTTATTAAAACATTTAAAAAATAAGATTTTTAATGTTTAGAAATAGCATTAAATGCCACAAAATGATAAATCAAAAAAACCTAATTAAGAGTACGAATTGAAAATATTAAATCCAAATAAAATTTACTTATTTATCGAATTATTATGTTATTTTTAGGTTCGTTTCTCTCGTGGTTAAATCCCAAATCCGTGCGTGTTCATCGTCAAATCAAGGAAACGCACCCACTGTGAGTGAATCCTTACAAGTTCCCCTTTTTTATTCATATTTTGGGGTGTATCATGTGTGGTTCGTTTATTCAAACACTTGTGCTATTACTATTATATGATCTAATGTGAGATGTAAATGTTGTTTGTTATTAGGCCCATCAGTTCCTTGTTGGAGACAAGTTGAGCATCAGGTGCCTCATTTGATCGGCTTCGTTTGATTGAGCCTTGATCTGTTCATCATTTGTTATGCTTGTGTGTGCATTAATTGATATTATATGGCTTGCGGTTAGATTAACATATGCGTATACTCATATTTGGTTTATGCATAATTTTTATTTAAATAATCAACATAACTAATTCTTTCAAACGCTTAAATGAGATTCACTCGCCAACTTTTGTTGACCCAAAACCCTATTTTTACACATGATACAGGTGAACAGGTTGAAGCAAGGATCACATAGGAAATTGCCATAGAAGAAATATAAAGAGTTCATGAATATTGTTGTGCTTGTATGATTGTTGTAATTTTTCCTTTAAATTGGAAATAATAAATATGAAACTTTATTATAGTAAATGTCATGATCTTTGATGAAAACCCAATCATGCCCCGACTACCATTTCCGTTGCTAGTTAGGGTGTGACGGATTGGTACCAGAGCTTTTGACTAAAGGGATATAGGATAGGTTATTAGACCCTTAGAGGCTATACTATAGTCGATTAGATTTTAATTGCTTATATGTTATTTGGTTACATGCAAACTCATGATGTTTATTTGTTTCATATTTGTTACACACACAAATGTATGCAAGCACTTCCACTATCATTTTATGTGTAACAACTGTGTAAAAACGGCTTTCAAAACCCGCACCATTTATTAATCATGTGTTGTTTAAAATGTTCGTCGCGTATTTATTGTCGCAAATAATTAATATTGTTAAAAATTCAAAACTATAAATAGATAAATCCTTATTTAATAAATAAAAACATAATTAATAATTAAAACATTTAGAAAGTTAAATTAAACCTTAAAGAAAATAAACCAAAAGGTTAAATAAAAAGAAAAGGGAGAAAACGGAATCGAACCCGGATCTCCCGGGCACTCACACACACTCAGCACCACTGCGTTACACATACAAGATGTGCTAGAATCTAAATACTAATATATATATATATACACACACACATACTTGCCGAGTAGAAAATCGGCAACTGCAACAATCTCTTCACCGGAGATTTCGCAAATCACCAACACGGTTTCTTTTAAAACCGACAGCTGTTACAATGACTATTTTGAGTAAATTTCAATCAAGACGCGCTGTCAATGAATTCCGAAATCGTAGTCTTGAGAAACCGAAATCGCAAATCACCTATAAATACCCCCCACTGCTAATCATTTCAAGCTCACACCTTCACCCATCAATTGAAATCACCCTGCTCTCACCTTCGCAAAACCTTCTATTCACCGGAATTCGGTTTTCTGTTCACCGGAATTTGGTTTTTAGTCCGCCGGAATTAACCCACCGGAGAACCGTCAATCGTTTGGTAACAATCCTCTTTCTCTTTAATTTAATTTAGTATATTCAATACTGTTAACCGACTCAGAATAACGTTAAACTTGTTTTTCAATCCATCAGAATCGGATTCGATTCTGTAATGTTTTATGAAGAAGATGAGTTGTACGAAGTGAATAAGTATATTAAAAACTTGGTTTTAAACCGGGTTAGACACACAGTCCAGCGGTGGACTGTGTGCAAACACACGGTACACAACGCGGGTTCGAGTTCCAAACGTATCCGTTTTTTTGAAAATAAAATATGATATAAGGTTCTACGCTGAAAGTTGTTAAGTTTAATAAAAATCGGGTAATACACGGGTTAGACACCCAGCCCAACTGGTTGGGCTGGGTGCAAATTAACTTCAGGTCTTGGGTTCGAGACGCTTAGTGCACACCGGTTCAAGACTTTTAAATCTTTTTAAATTAAACTAATTTATGAAATAATCTAAGGAGAGTATTAATATAATTAAAAACAGAATTCTTTCGGGTTAGACACGTAGCTCAGTTGGAAGAGCTGCGTGCACGCAACCGAGAGGTCACGAGTTCGAATCTTGTTATACGCTGCCAATACGACAATTAAACCGGTCTGACCCCTCACCTTGTCAGTCTGACAAGGTTTTTTTTTATTTACTTACTTTTACTATTTATTTTAATATTTTAAAACCAATTAAAAATAACTAAATACAATCAAGCAAGTTAAAATCCTAATAATTACTACAAAAATAACGTAAAATTTAACAAAATATATTTCAAAATATTAATTGGGTTATATTTATCGATCTATCGTATTACTATTTTAGGTTAGTTTGCGCTCGTCGATCAAATCCTCAAACTCGTGCGCACCCAATATCATCCAAGAAAAACACACCCACTGTGAGTGAATCTTTACAAATACCTCTTTTTATTCATGTTTTGGGGTGTATTATGCGTCGTACTTGTTTAATTTAATCAAACACTTGTGCTAATATCATTACGTGATCAATGTGTATATTTGTTTGTGTGGTTTTGTGTAGTTACATTTTAACATTTCAGTGCAATCATTTATTAGGCCCATCAGTTCCTCGTGGGATACGAGTTGAGCATCAGGTGCCTCATTAGATCGGCTCCGTTTGATTGAGCCTTAATCTCAAGTTCATCATTCATCATGTCATGTGTGGATATTATGTGGTTTATGACTGGTTATATATATACATATGCTCACTTATGATTCATGCATAATTTTTTATTAACAAATATAATACAACTGTTTAAATGTTTTACTAAGATTCACTCGCCAACTTTTGTTGACCCAAATCTTTTGTTTTACGCATGATACAGGTGAACAAGCTGAAGAAAGAAACACATAGGAATGACCTTAGAAGATTAAAAAAACTATTATGTTCTGAACAATGTTTTGGTTTAATTTGTGCTTGTATGACTTATGTGTTTGAATGTTTGAAGTTTTAGTTTCAATTTAATAAGTATGAAACTTATTAGTAAATGTCATGAGCTTTGGTGATAATCCAATTATGCCCCGACTTTTATTTCCGCTACGGGTCGGGGTGTGACATTATGTGATACTTAATGAGTTAAACATATTGTCAACCATAACATGCTTACATATACATCACGCATGTTTCAATTCTCACATATTTAAATCATTCTCATATTTCCTTATTCAAGATTTTGTGATGTTTTCAATTTTTTTTCTCTCAATCTCATCAAAGTGAGTTCTACGACGGGCATGTAGTAACTGGAAGGGTACAAGTATCTGTAATCGAAACGTCCTGTCTAGGTTGGCATACGTATAAATCCAATATAACGGACTAGTTTGCCTACCTGGGGACTAACGATGAGAGTACGAAGGACCTATTAGGCCAAAGCATGCCACACTTGTAACATTTGTCAAAAATGGGTTTTCCAAACCGCTCCGTTTGTAATCGAATATCAAGTTATAAATGTTTCGTTGCGTATTTATGACAATTTTAACATTTAATGATGCATAATTAATAAAAAAAACTAGAATATAAAAGTTATAATTGTTAAAAAGTAAAAATAAAATAAATAAAATGAAAAATAGGCTGCCGGGACTCGAACCCGGGTCAGCCGGAAAGAGCCCAAAGACTTATCACACACACATATAACCACTCCGCAACTTGATGTTTTCTGTGAATTCTAGGAAACAATTAAATTTTATGGTCAATCATGAAGCGATCTGGTTAAGCTAATTGTAACCGAAATCGGTCACCAAACGTCCAAAAACGTTTGATTATTCGCGGTTTACCGATTATAATTGATACACCGACAACTTCAATCAATTTGATCTTGAATGGACTTGAATTCATAAGTTGATCGGTTTTAATAACCGAAAAATCTGCACTTCCTGATTACTCCAACTTTAGTCCCCTCTCGCGACTCAAACACATCTGCAAACCTTTAATTTCACTTCCTCAATACTTTCAGTTCGTCGGAGAAGCTATTTGAACTAGCCGGACTTTCGCCGGAAAACCGTGTTTTCCATCAAATCAGTAACTCTCTCAATTCTTTCATCGTCTATCAGTTGATAAGCTATTGCTAACTCAAAACCTTCAATCGAAAACAGTTGCAGACGTCGATATCGAATAATTCACTTTCGCCGGAAAACTTCTGAAAATTCCTTTTTGCTCGCTGTGAAACGGTATAGCCTTCTAAACCTCCTGGTAATTCTTGTTCTGTGCTTCAATTTCGCTTTTAGCTAATTAAAATTGTTACTCTGTTCGCTCAGACGAAATCCGTAAAAACAGAGCCGACGACTTGCCGGAATTCTGAAATAAATCGTTTCTCCGGTATGTTTACTTCCAAAATCGTCTCTGCCATTCCATTTTAGTCTTTTGAATGTTTGTCAATCGAATTAAACAAGAAACAATAGAGTAATCGTAGGCTGTGATTCTGTAACGAAGAAGACGAAGTTAGGTTGATTATAAGATTAATATAATTTGGATATTATCTCGGGTTAGACACACAGTCCAGCGGTGGACTGTGTGCACACATATATCACACGCCGCGAGTTCGATCCTTGACACACGTATGCTCTGTAATAAAGATGTTTTATTTTTCTAACTGAACCGGATTAACTTACGTTAGATGTTAAGTATAATAAAAATCGGTATATTAACCAGGTTAGACACACAGTCCAGCGGTGGACTGTGTGCAACACTAACCCACAGGTCCCGGGTTCGAGACCTGTTGCACGCTCCGGTTCGATGATTTAAAACACTTTTTGAAAATAAAAGAATTTTGAATAAACTGAATTAGTATATAAATATAATTAAAAACAGAATTATTTCGGGTTAGACACGTAGCTCAGTTGGTAGAGCTGCGTGAACGCGTATGGGAGGTCTCGGGTTCGAGTCCTGCCCGGCGCATACATGCACACAATAGAACCGGTCAAACAGTCAATGGTCAATGGTCAACGCAAAAGTCAACATTTTTTTTATATTTTTATTTATTTAATTCAATTCAAAAATCAATTAAAAATACTTAAAAATAATGTTTTTAAAGATAGGAAGTAGCCTTAAACTCACAAAAATATATCTAAAAATCCTATTAAAATTATTAATAAAATCCACTCATTTACTATACCTTCCGTTATTATTTAGGTTAGTTAATCCTCGTTGATCAATCCTTCAAACTCGTGCGCATCTCATCATCTCCAACCGAACGCACCCAATGTGAGTGAATTTCTACAAATTCCCCGTTTTAAACACGTTTTTGGGGTGTATCATGTGTCTTACCAATTATTATATTTAAATCATTGTGCATACATCATATCATGAACAAATGTATATTCAATTTGTATCAACTGTTTGTGTGGTTATTGTTTAGATTTAATTTATTGTTTTAGTACATGCAATATCATAGGCCGCCGCTCCCCATTACATTATGAGCGTTGAGCAGTTCCCCATTACATTATGAGCGTGAACCTGGCGTTGCCAACATACGATCGGCTCCGTTTGATTGAGCCTTGATCGCACAGACATTCATCATAGGCCGTCAGTTCCCCATTACATTATGAGCGTGAACGTGACGTTGCCAACATATACAGTTTCATTCATGTTATATATTCATGCAAGTTCATATGTTATTGTATGTTATTGTTTGTGGTTGTTATTGCTATTGTTGATTATTTACATTTGCTCACATATGACTATTGCACAATTTTTCCTTGATAAAGATAACAAGAAATCAATAATAAATGTTTATCTAACAAGGTTCACTCGCCAACTTATGTTGACCCAAAAACCCCCATTTTTTTACACATGATACAGGTGAACCAGCTGCAGCAAGAAACACATAGGATTGGCTTAGAAGAATAAACTGGTTTAGAGCTTGGATTGCTTAGTTGATTATTTTTCTTTGTATTTGTATGAACATGTTTGGATTATTGAGAATGTAATTTTGACTTTAATAAATATGAAACATATTAGTAAATATCATGAGCTTTGGTGATAACCCAATTATGCCCCGACTCTTATTCCGCTGCGGGTCGGGGTGTGACAACACTAAACGTCGTGTGAACTAACCCCACTTTGAATGGTCACTGTGTCTACACCTGGACACCCTCCGACTTTATACTTTGCAATCATGTTTTACGATTTTCATTTGGGTAGCGCGAGTGTTAACAGGCCAACACCAATGTGAACCCTACCAGAACCTAGTAGTCATGGGGGCCCACATGACTACAAAGGCCAAGTATGGGGACATATGGGGGCCCAAACATGAGCAAAGCCCAAGACATCCTATGGATGTAGCAAATTTATTTTTCTTCATTTGTTTTGTGGATGTTCATTTTATACGACACATGACACCTATATGTCAAACTCATACTCTCGATACGTATTCCTTGTAGATGTCTTCTAGTCACTCTCGTAGAGGTAGGAGATCAGGAAAATCTCACGAGCGCATGGCTGCCCAAATCGCTCAAGGCTGCCGTACTTCCCGATATCGTAGTTCAAGTCCAGCAAGCCCTTGCCACTAATCTCATCAATCCAACCAATCTAGAAGGTCAAAACAATGTTAACCCTCCCCTAAATACCACCAAGTGCACCTATGAGCACTTCAACTCATGTGACCCTCCAAAATATGAAGGTACTGAGGGAGTCACTGCTCTTCTTCGATGGTTCGAAGAGATGGAGAGTACCTTCCTCAACTGTGATTGTCCCAACGACCGCAAAGTACGCTATGCTACTGGAGGCTAGTATGGAGTAGCCCTTACGTGGTGGAATGTTGAGAAGGGCAGACGAGGCGCCGAAGCCGCTGTAGTTCTAACTTGGGAAGAATTAAGGGAGCTTATGACTAGACGTTTCTGTCCTAGAAGTGAGATTAAGGAACTAGAGGACGAGTTCTATTCATTGAGGCAAAAAGAGAGAGATCACATAACCTATAACAAGAGGTTCCTCGAATTAAACCAAATGGTTCCAAATTGTTTCACCCATCTTTACCGTTTGATCGAACATTATATTCGTGGTCTTCCTCCAAAGATTCAGGACCAGTGATGAGTACTACACCTGCAACTTTGGAAGCAGCAATGAAGCTAGCTAAGAAGCTCACTGAAAACCACATTAGGAATGGAGACTTCAAGGATGAGAAGAAGAAAGATAAAACGCCAACCGAAACCTCAAACTCAACCCAAACCGACTCCTCTTCCCAAAACACTACCAAGAGAAAGCAAGACGGACCAAATTTCGTTGTTACCCAAAGCGATCAATCAGTTTCACAAGCCGTACCCCTTCAAGCTATCCTAATCACTCAAGTGGCACCCAACCTAGAAAACCCAAACAAGAAACCTTACATTGGTCCTCACCCTCAATGAAACACCTGCTTTTATCATCATCAACCCACCATACCTTGTCGATTGTGTGCTAATTGTGTACGTTATGGCCACCTAAGTAAAACTTGCCGCACTCCCCTAAACCAAGATCCACCCCCTGCTCAAAATATGATCCAACCCTATCAACAACCCCAATACCCCATGGTTCCACATGTTCGAGCTTGCTTTAATTGTGGTGACCCTACTCATTTTAGAAACACGTGACCTAGATTGGTTAACATTATTAGCGCCCAAGCTCAAGCAAACCCAGATAATCAAACAAATCAAGCAAACCCAGGACCCCCACCAGCAAGAGGAAGAGCTTACAACATCAACGCTAACCCAGTTGAAGTCAATAACGGTGCGAACGAGCAACCCAACTAGCCTTCCATCACCAAGAACCAAGACTCCGCTCCAATCGTCGAGTTTTTTTAATGTTTTTTTATAAATCCCAATCTTTGTGTATCCCTGTCTTAATTTGGGAAATTATGTATCCAAGAATTTTAATGCAAACTGATATCATTGTTTTATTTCATTCATCAATTTAAAATTTCATGTCATCATAACATCACGACGTACCTCGCCTCATCATTTAAGGAAGTTGAGTCGTGTCTCACTTTTTCATAGACTGACCCCTTCATCATAACAAATGAGAGAGGTACCGTCATCATTCAGTCATGTATTCTTTCAGAATTGAGACTCAAGCTTTGGTTGTTGTGTTTGTTTATGTTTTGTAGATTTTAGAGTCACATAGAACTAATCATAACTTACTGACAAAGCCAATGAAAATTTGACAAGAATATTGTGGATACGCCGCTGGTACTTCCTATATATAAGTATTCTTGTCAAAGGATTATAAGCATTGTCAGGCGGTTATGAGAAGTTCCGTGTAGGTTTTAATATCGCCATGGTTGAAGTTTTTGTCTTGTGATATAACTTTATCTTTTTCAACGCATCAATTCTCTCAAAACTCTTATGCATGAGATCATATCCAGTCAATCAACTCTGTGTATCAACGTTTCTCATCTTAGGCATCAAAAAGCGATTCTTGTAGCAGGGTATTCAACCCTTACTAGCAACGTTACCGCCTCAAATAAAAAAAATCCAAACATCATACCTCTCTTTTCTAGAGGTATTTCAGATTTCAGCCAGAGTACGTTGAGAGTAGAATCAAGGACCTGAATTTATTTGAGAACTCGAAAACTCAATGCGGGAAAAATACCCGCATCTATTTTTCCAGATATATATACTACTTAAATTTCAGGACGAAATTTCTAAAAGTAGGGGATACTGTAACATTCATGTAAAAATGGGTTGTAAAACCCGCTCCGTTTAAAAATCAAGTATTTATTCGAAGATCGTTGCATATTTATTTAGTTGAATTGTTTAATCTGTTAATTATAGTTAATGAATAATCATACAATAATGATAATAATAAATAAAGTAATTTAGATTCAAAAATATTAAAAATAAAAAAATAAATAAATAAAAAAGGGTAACCAGGAGTCGAACCCGGGTCCCCAATGGATCAACACACACTTCACACCACTCCACGACACACATTCTTGTGTTCAAAATTTAAACAATAATGTTTATGATAAAATCGAAAGTCAAAACCCAGCAACCACAGAACTCGAAACTGCCGGCAAGCTAAGTTTGCGCAAATCAAAGAAATGTTACTACCTTCCTAATAATTGAAACGCGTATAATTGATATCGACATCAGTTATAACTGAATAATTCAAAATCTGAATCAATTTGAAACCGTTTTCCAATCAACGGTCAAAACTTGAAATTTGAAACTGAAATCAAGATGGGTTTTCCTATAATACTGGTTTCAAATCATTCTAAACTCGTTATGCACTCAAACCTTCATCAAAAATCTCTACGCTCAAGTAGCTGTGCAAACGGATCCTCGTCGGAGTTCCTGCTCACCCCGGAATCCAACCGGAACCTTCATAACATTCTCAGATCAGTATACCCATTCTATTTTCTTTTGATTCCGACTGTTTAGTATAAGAATGTTAATCAAAACTGAAGATTGGGTTGATAATCGGGTTTTTTTCTTCTGGATTACAATCATGAAAAAGATGAGGTTGAGATATCACATAAATATATTTAAAACAAAAGAATTAACCAGGTTAGACACACAGTCCAGTGGTGGACTGTGTATATTACAAGCGAGAGTACCCGAGTTCGAGGCTCATTGCGTACAACGATTCGTTCATATAACAAATCTTTTTAATAATAAAAAACATGATTTAACCGAGTATGCATATAAATATAATATAAATTCATAATACAACGGGTTAGACACCCAGCCCAACTTGGGCTGGGTGCAAAACATCATAGAGGTTCCGGGTTCGAATCATGTCATGCACGCCGGTTCAAGGGATTTTAAATCCTTTTTAAATTAAATAATTTCTGATATGTTCTAATTAGTGTATATATATATATATATAAATTAAAATGGGGTTTATTTCGGGTTAGACACGTACTCAGTTGGTAGAGCTGTGCGCGCGCATACGGGAGGTCACGAGTTCGATCCTCACACAAAGCCAATAATATCAAAGTCAACCCGGTTTGAACCGGTCAACCCCTGAAAAAAGGGTATTTTTTATTATTCAAATTCTTTATTATTTTCATTAAAAATTTATTAAAACACTTAAAAATAAGATTTTTAATGTTTAGAAATAGCATTAAATGCCACAAAATAATAAATCAAAAAATCTAATTAAGAGCACAAATTGAAAATGTTAAATCCAAATAAAATTTACTTATTTATCGAATTATTACGTTTATTTTTAGGTTAGTTTCTCTCGTGGTTAAATCTCAAATTCGTGCGCGTTCGTAGTCAAATCAAGGAAACGCACCCACTGTGAGTGAATTCTTACAAATTCCTCTTATTCATATTTTGGGGTGTATCATGTGTCGTTCGTTTATCCGAACACTTGTGCTATTACCATTATATGATCTAACGTGAGATGTAAATGTTGTTTGTTGTGTTGTATGTTTACATTTTTGTCAGTTGCGTGCGAATTCATTCATTAGGCCCATCAGTTCCTCGTTGGAGACGAGTTGAGCATCAGGTGCCTCATTAGATCGGCTCCGTTTGATTGAGCCTTGATCTCATTGTTCATCATTTTTTATGCTTGTGTGTGCATTGATTGATATTATATGGTTTGTGGTTAGATTTATATATGCGTATACTCATATTTGGTTTATGCACAATTTTTATTTAAATAATCAATATCACTAATTCTTTCAAATGCTTAAATGAGATTCACTCGCCAAATTTTGTTGACCAAAAACCCTTTTTTTACATATGATATAGGTGAACAGGTTGAAGCAAGGATCACATAGGAAATTGCCTTAGAAGAAATATAAAGAGTTCATGAATATTTGTTGTGCTTGTATGATTTGTAAAATTTGTGTTAAACGGGTTTCGAAAACCCACACAGTTTATTAATCAAGTATTCTGTTATAAGTTCGTTGTGTAGTTATTTGTGCCAGTTATTTTAAATACCTCGTAATTAATAAATATTGTATAATTTAAAAACGTAATTAATAAGCAATAAATAATAATAATAATAATAAGTAATTTAATTTTAAAATAAAATAAAAATTGAGAGGAGGAGCTGGGTTTCGAAACCAGGTCTCCCGTACACACACACACACCAACACACCACTGCACTACACACACAAGATGTGTTATTCTCCAATTTAAATAAGTAATATACTTAACCCAACAAAACCTGCAACTCTCACAGCAGAGCATAAAAAACCCCTTATGCAATCAACTTCAAATCTTGATTTCTAAAACTGAAGAAACTGTTTACGGTTTCAGTTGCTCAATCAAAAACTCAATAAACACCGAATCGGTCGTGAATTCAAATTATTATCTCATAATTAGTATTGGTAACCGAAACCCCCCTTATGATTTAGAAACCAGCTATAATATACTTAACCCAACAAAACCTGCAACTCTCTCAGCAGAGCATAAAAAACCCTCTTATGCAATCAACTTCAAATCTTGATTTCTAAAACTGAAGAAACTGTTTACGGTTTCAATTGCTCAATCAAAAACTCAATAAACACCGAATCGGTCGTGAATTCAAATTATTATCTCATAATTAGTATTGGTAATCGAAACCCCCCATATGATTTAGAAACCAGCTATAATATACTTAACCCAACAAAACCTGCAACTCTCTCAGCAGAGCATAAAAAACCCCCTTATGCAATCAACTTCAAATCTTGATTTCTAAAACTGAAGAAACTGTTTACGGTTTCAATTGCTTAATAAAAAACTCAATAAACACCGAATCGATCGTGAATTCAAATTATTATCTCATAATTAGTATTGGTAACCGAAACCCCACATATGATTTAGAAACCAGCTATAAATACCGCCCCCTTACACTGTGACAATGTCACACCCCGGATTTCCAACTTGAAATCCAAATACCGGTGGGCCCGGGTGGGGAGTATCGTGACATAAGTTGATAACATCATTGTCAATTAAACATAGCACAGCGGAAGTCTTGGAGTAAAATTACTATTACAAACCGAAATATTCGAAATCTAAAATAATATACAGACTCATAATAGAAGATCCACAGGCGGATCGTAGAATGTACAAGAAAGATTACAAAACAGACTTTAGGCAGATCTAAGGATTTACAAGAATCCTCTTATTCTCTACCGAGCAGCTTCCGGCTTAATTTCGTTTTGTAGCTGCAGATTAGTCTTTGGAGGATACGTCAGCTTACGCTGGTAAATACACCCAACTGACTCATTTTGAAATATTAAAAATGATTTCAAGTGCAAACGGCACAAAACTTTTATTATCTTAGGAAGGTTAACCATGCAATGGACCATGCAATAATAATTTACCATATCCCAAGCCCTTATAGGGGAATAAGTTGAGAGTATTTACATGAGATTGCTTTCTTCTTTTATTTTTAAATAATTCAGGCGTATACAAAAGTACCGAGTGTAGATAGCTTTTACCGAGAAGGCTCTAGTCTGGATTATGGCATAAACTAGCCAATTAAATACTAACGGTTGTATAAACCGAATAGTGTACATGATCATTACGTATAACGCTTGATTAAACGATGATTGGATAGAATGTAGTTTAAACCCGACAAGTACTTGACTTGTATAATATGGATAAACTATAAACATTCTGGATTTTGAAACTAAAATGACAAGGTTAAACCCATTTCGGTTAATTTCCGTAAAATAGTTACGTATACGTAACTATCCGCTTATTAGCGACATCGGGTAACCAGATAAGTCATGGACAAGTTCTATATGCCATTATACTTTAAATAAGTTAAGATATCAGTATGATATCAACTTGTATGCCCGTTAAGGTTTTAAAATGAAATTATGCCTCATAAGGGCATTTCGGTAATTATATACCGTATAAAAGGAATTTGAATATAATTTAATGTTATAGTTATAAGTATTCTGGAAAATACTTTATTTATGATGTAATATCAGTAGGATATCAATTATATGTGTATTTTACCTTTTATGACCAAACTATGCACCGAATGGGCATTTTGGTCATTTTACACATAGTTTATAAATTATTTGGGATTCTGAGTTTATAAAATGTGCCTATTGTAATTATGTTTAAAATAAGTTTTGAAATCAATAGGTATCAAGTTTTGGTCAATAATATGGTTTAAACCATACTATGCGCCGAAATGGCGCTTATGTCGTAAGATGGCGTTGTTAAGCGATGTTTAATGAAAACTGACCTTAGGGTCAGACTTAAAATGTTAAAAATATGTTATTTAAGATAACATATCAGTAGGTAAATGATTTACCTTGAAAATATTGATTAAAATCATTTTATGAGTCACAAGGACTAAAACCGTCATTTATCGACATAGTTTAAGGACCTGCTTGGAAACTCAGTTTACAACTTGGTTTAACATCCAAAATAATCCTACATATAATATTACATCAGTTGGAAATTCAATTTCAAGTTTATTATCGTTAAAACATTGTTTTGTTCAAAAAGGGCATTTTGGTAAAAATGACATAATTATGGAACTTGTGCATAAACTTAGATTCTGATTATGATCATGTAATATAACCTCAGAGGGTTATGCTACATTATATTATGAACATAATGCAACTTTAGATCAGTAGGTAACTAATCTAAATCGGTTCAGAATCGAAAGTCAAAGCAGAAGTCAAACTTCACGACTTTCGGTTGCGAACCGACCCTAGAACTGAAATTGACGAGCCAAACATGTTTATACATGTTCTAATAATTATTACCAACTTGTTTAAGTGTCAAAACAGGTTTCATAACATATATAAGATCAATTTATGATTTTTCTGAAAAATGGCCAGTTTGACTTTTTAATAACATAACGTGACCCGTCAATTGGTATAGCAAACGTGATCTTCAGGCGGTGCCCTTTATAGGGACTAACACATACCTTACTATGATCACTTAGCCATGTTCATTTGAACAATGGTTGGACCATAATGGTCTTAACTGAAAGTCAAAGCATTTTACGTAAAACGCTTGACTTTAGGCTATAGAAGCCTATAAATGAAAATGCACAAGGAAGGAACACTTACCAGTGATTCCTAGATGCAAAAGAACTATGTTGGACTGCTCCTTTTAGTTAGAAATTTCCAAAGGAGGGAGAAGAGTGAATAAGAAAGATGCAAGTTGAAATGATGAACTTAAGCACCTATTTATAGTTGGAGAGCTCAAAGGAGGTGAAGCCAGGTGTCTAGGGGTGTAAGAAGAAGCTTACAAGTGTCCCAAAACGTGACATAGCTGATTAGGAAGGCAATGGTTTCGATTTAATGGTTTTGGAGCTTTGCTTGGGCTCCAAAACAAACTTTCTGCTGCAGGTCTGTTCTCGCGGGGCGCGGGAGACACAGGCCGGGTCCCTCGCGGCCCGCGACCGCCCCTATTTCAGTTTTAAAATTTCACACTTTGGCCCCTAAACTATATAAAGCTTATAAAACGATTTTAAATACCATTTTGGCACTTTTAGCCCTCCGTAGCCAATACTCGGCATACCTGGGTTATGCCCGGGCATTATTGAGCTCTCGGTTCGTTAAAAAGTCACTCAGAGGTATAAATTAACATGTTGACACTTTTAGTCCCTCCAATATCCAACTTTCACATTTTTACAAGATTGAACCCTCACGTCCAACAAATGGCACGTATGAGAGTTAGGACTTCACAAAGGATCACTTAGAGGCTTATTGCAAGCATGTTGATTCTGATGTCACTCAGAGGCTGGGCATGTTGACATATCAGTCACTCAGAGGCCAAGTTTCAAGCATGTTGACGTATAAGTCACTCAGAGGCTAATGATTTAAGCATGTTGACATATCAGTCACTCAGAGGCTATTATTTATGCATGTTGACATCGGTTTGTCACTCAGAGGCTCAACTTGATCATATTGACGCCTTTTAGTCCTTATTGGTCTTTAATAGACTATATTAAAAATCCAACACGTGTCACTATACTATTGGACATGATTTTACAGGGTGTTACATCCTCATCCCCTTAAAAGAAAACTCGACCTCGAGATTTTATTCAAAAAGATGGGGGTATTTTTGTCGCATAGTGGACTCAACCTCCCATGTATACTCAGGACCTCTAAAAGCGTCCCACTTAACCTTTACTATAGGTACGATCTTTCTTCGGAGCTTCTTAACTTGTCGATCCTCGATCGAAATTGGTTTCTCAATGAACCTCAGGTTTTCATCAATTTGCACCTCATTGTGCGACATTGCTAGCGACTCATCGGCTAGACATTTCTTAAGATTAGATACGTGGAATACATCATGGATTCCATTAAGCTCCTCTGGCAACCTGAGCTTATAAGCTACAGTGCTGACACATTCGATTATCTCGAAGGGTCTTATATATCTTGGGCTTAACTTGCCCTTCTTTCCAAAACGCATCACACCTTTCCAGGGTGATAATTTTAGCATGACCTTGTCCCCTATTTGGAACTGAAGAGGTTTACGCCTCATGTCAGCATAGCTTTTCTGCCTATCCCTGGCAGCTTTGAGACGATCACGGATTTGCAAAATCTTTCCGTGGTCTCCAGGACAATCTCAGGTCCTGATAGTTGGGCTTCCCTAACCTCTGCCCAGCATACGGGCGTTCTACATTTTCTCCCATATAAGGCCTCAAAAGGAGCAGCCTTGATGCTTGTATGATAGCTATTATTGTAGGAGAATTCTATTAGGGGTAACTGGTCATCCCAACTTCCGCCTAAATCAATCACACATGCCCTAAGCATATCTTACAGTGTTTGAATAGTACACTCACTTTGACCATCAGTCTGCGGATGGTAAGCCGTACTAAAATTTAATCGTGTGCCTAACGATTGTTGGAAACTTTTCCAAAAGTGAGATGTGTATCTAGTATCTCTATCGGATACAATAGATACTGGCACACCGTGTAGGGACACTATCTTGTCCACATACAACTTAGCCAATTTATCTGAATTATATGTCTCTTTTATTGGCAAGAAGTGTGCTGTCTTGGTCAGCCTATCCACTATGACCCAAATAGTGTTATTTCCACTTTTGGTCTTAGGTAACTTGGTAATCAAGTCCATAGTTACCATTTCCCATTTCCAAGTGGGAATTTCTAATTGTTGTAGTAGTCCTGACAGTTTCTGATGTTCAGCCTTAACTTGCGAACACGTCAGACACTTAGCTACATAAGTGGCTATGGATTTCTTCAAACCCATCCACCAATAATTTTTCTTCAAATCTTGATACATCTTGACACCACCCGGGTGAACAGAGTATCTTGAATTATGCGTTTCCTGGAGGATTAGATCTCTAAGTCCTCCAAAGATCGGAACCCAAATTCTATCATTAAATCTGAGGATTCCGTCATTTCCAGGCGTTAACTGATCCACATTTCCGCCTAATCCTTCATTAGGGATATTAGCCTCTAACAAGGCTTGCTTCTGCGCATCTAATAGCTTCTCACTTAAGCTATTTCTGAGCTCAATGCTCTTAGCGTTAATCCTTATAGGTTTCACCTTTTCCTTGCGGATTAAGGCATCGGCAACTACATTTGCCTTGCCTGGATGGTAGCGAATCTCGCAATCATAATCATTAAGAGTTTCCATCCAACAGCGTTGTCGCATGTTCAATTCTTTCTGATTGAATAGATGCTGGAGACTTTTATGGTATGTGTATATAACACACTTTGTGCCATACAAGTAATGTCTCCATAGTTTTAGTGCAAATACAACGGCGCCCAATTCCAAATCGTGGGTGGTGTAATTCTTTTCATGCACCTTTAATTGTCGTGATGCGTCGGCAATCACCTTGCCTTTTTGCATTAACACACAGCCCATGCCATTGTGCGATGCATCACAGTAGACTACAAATTCCTCAATACCCTCAGGTAGAGATAACACAGAAGCTTTGCTCACCTTGTGTTTAAGAACCTCAAAAGATTCCTGTTTCTTTGGACCCCAATTATACTTAATATTCTTACGGGTCAAAGAAGTTAAAGGAGTGGCTATCTTTGAAAAGTTCTCAATGAACCTCCTATAGTAACCAGCCAGTCCTAGGAAACTATGAACTTCTGTTGGGGTCTTGGGCACTTCCCAATTTATTATAGCCTCAATTTTGGCGGGATCCACTTGGATACCACGCTCACTTACCAAGTGTCCAAGAAATTGGACTTCTCTAAGCCAAAATTCGCATTTAGAGAACTTCGCATAAAGTTTCTCCTGCCTTAATAATTCTAGGATGCACCGAAGATGTTTCTCGTAATCATCTTGATTACGAGAATAGATAAGTATTTCGTCTATGAAGACAATGACAAACTTATCCAAATATGACTTGCAGACTCTATTCATAAGATCCATGAATGCTGCTGGTGCATTTGTGAGCCCAAAAGGCATCACCAAAAATTCAAAATGACCATAGCAAGTCCTGAAGGCTGTTTTAGGAACATCTTCACTTCTAACCTTCAGTTGATGATATCCTGATCTTAAATCTATCTTATAAAAATAACTAGCCCCTTGAAGTTGGTCGAATAAATCATCGATCCTGGGCAGAGGATATCTATTCTTAATGGTTAGCTTGTTTAGCTCTCGATAGTCAATGCACATTCGCATCAAATCGTCTTTCTTCTTCACAAAAAGGATAGGAGCTCCCCAAGGCGAGGAACTAGGCTGAATAAAGCCTTTTTCTAAAAGTTTATCTAATTGCGTCCTCAATTCCTTCATTTCCGTCGGTGCTAACCGATACGGAGCTCTAGCAACAGGTGCTGCTCCTGGTAGGATATCAATCCTAAACTCCACTTGCCTATCTGGGGGTAGGCCTGGTAATTCTTCAGGGAAAACATCGGGATACTCCGAGATAATTGGTAAGTCTTTAATGCTTGGTTTAGGCTCATTGATGGTTACTTGTGCCATGTAGACGACACAGCCTCTTCTCAAACACTTGGATGCCTTAAATAACGACACCTTGTCTGGCAGTCCATAGTGTGAATCGCCAAAGACGGTGATCATTTCACCAGATGGGGTCTTAATCTCGATGAGCTTTTTATCGCAGGCAATGCGGGCTTTGTTATGAGATAACCAGTCCATGCCTAAGACAACATCAAACCCCGCCAATTTCATTGGGCAAAAGAGAGATAGTGATGGAATGATTCTTAATGGATATGGAACATCCATCAAGAATAGAAGAAGCAGTTTCTAAGGTACCATCGGCAAGTTCTATCTCATAAGTCTTATCTAGAGTTCTTACGGGCAGATTTAATAGTTTACTAACTTATGATCAACAATTGATTTATCTGCACCCGAATCAACTAACACTCTAGCAAAAATATCATTAATGGGGAAAGTACCTGTTATGACGTTATTGTCATTAACAGCTTCCTTAGCAGTTAGCCGAAAGGCGCATGCATTCCCCTTTTTGGCCTCTCCAGGCTTTGGATTATTATTCCTCGAATTCTTAGGGCAGCTACTTGTAATGTGCCCTTTTTCATGGCAGATATAGCATATAGCATCTTTAAGGTCTCTACAATCTTGGGTCTTATGCCCCCTTCTTTTACATATGCCACAAGGTCTAGCTTGTGGGTCAGGATTACACTGTCCCCAGTGTCTTCGGTTGCAAGTCTTACAGAATGGCATCACAGCCAACTTGCTTTGGTTCCCTTTGAACCCGAACCTCCCTTTATTTTTCTTATTAAATCTATGGGAGTTGTCTTCCTCTCTCAACCTTTTCCAATCAGTTTCACGCTTGACTGACTTCTGCCTCACTATATCAAGGGTGAGGGAGAGAGATAGGTCAACAGCAGACCTATGGGTACTAGGCTGAGCAGCCTTTACCATGCCCTTAATCTCGGGCGCTAATCCATTTATAAAACGCGCAATGCGTTTGGATTCAGGGGTGATAAGATTGGAAACTAACCTAGATAAGGAATTAAAATCGGAAACGTACTTCCGACAGTCTAGGTTTTTCATGGAAAGAGACAAGAAGTCTGTCTCTATTTTCTCCACCTCATGGGTTGGGCAATAAGTTTCCTTTATTAATTCAACAAACTTGGACCATCCCAAGTTGTACAGGTGTACCTTACCTGTTGATTGAATCATGGCCTTCCACCATGTTAGGGCATCGTCCTTGAAGGATTGTGATACATACCTGACCACATCCTTTTCAGCACAGCCGCTAATGTCTACTATAGTCTCCATCTCATCCAGCCACTTTAAGGCTTCTACGGCTCCTTTTTCCCCATTAAAGTCTCGGGGTTTACAGGAGACAAAGTATTTATAGGTACACCCGTCTTTAGCAGAACGGGACCTATCAGCAAAGTCTGTTATCCTTTGTTCACTCTTCGCAATTGAAGAGTGAACAGAGCTCTCTTTATGAGCTGAAGATGGTGGAATAGATAGGGGTCTAGAGCGAGTGGCACTTGGCTCTCTTAGCCTTTCTATGTCTTTACTCATGGCCCTTTCTACAGCCGCATCGATGCGAGCTTGGAAATCATTATCATTATTTATGGCTATATTTTCGGCGTCTTTGACGTTCCGATGGCTACTTTGTGCCTCATTAAAATTAGCCATTCTTCAAAGCTTTGGTTCTATATACCAAATAAAATTTCTCTTAGCCATGGTATAATAACCATATCGGCTTTTAATCATCGGATATAACGATCCTTTACCTTTACTAGTGTGAATAACATCACCACTCTTAGGCTTAACATATCTATATTTGGCCTAGGTCTTAATAGGACTGTCATAGGCAATTTACAATCTGGACGAAGTCCATATAATATTAGACAGGGGATCGCAATGTCACAACTGTCATTTGTCATACAGACAATTATACACAGGTCATAAGCATGTCCCTAAATGGACATATTAATTGGGCACATTGGTCGGTCACATTGGACATAATATATATGGAACTTAGGCCTGTCACTAATGGACATATAATAGGGCACATAGGCTCAATATCGCTAACGGATAATTATCATCGCACTGATGATAGTAGCCAGGATCGAATAGATCACATGGGCTTTAAAGAATAGATTTTAACCCGAAATGTCATACTCCGACCCGCAGCGGAAATGGTGATCGGGGCATGATTGGGTTTTCATCAAAGCTCATGACATTTACTATAAAGTTTCATATTTATTATTTCTTTTTAAGAACATTACAATCAACATACAAGTACAACATGTTCTATACATTTATCAAGGCTTCATTATTTTTCTTCTAAGGCAATTTCCTACGTGTTCCTCGCTTCAACCTGTGCACCTGTATCATGTGTAAAAATAGGGTTTTGGGTCAACAAAAGTTGGCGAGTGAATCTTATTTAAACATTTGAAAGGATTAGTTATGTTGGTTATTTGAATAAAATTGTGCATAACCAAATATGAATAAACGTAAATGTAAATTTAATCACAAAACACATAATATTAATTAATACACACGCACACACTAAATGAATGATTTTGAGGCACGCGATGTTCAACTCGTCTCCCACGAGAACTGATGGGCCTAATGAATGTTTTGCACGCAACTTGACAAAATGTAAACACGTATTACAACAAACAATATTTACATCATAAGTTTAGGTCATATAATGGTAATAGCACAAGTTTTGAATAAATGTAATAATTATAGCGACACATGATACACCCCAAAACATGAATAAAAAGGGGGATTTGTAAGAATTCACTCACATTGGGTGCGTTCTGTTGATGATGTTGGATGCGCACGAGTTTTGGGATTTGATCGACGAGGAAAACTAACCTAAAATAATAATGAAATGGTTCGGTAAATAAATAGATTTTATTTGAGGCTAACACTTTTAATCAACAAACTTAATAGGATTTTTAGATTTATTTTTGTGAGTTTAAGGCCATTTCCTAACTTTAAAAATATTATTTTTAAGTATTTTTAATTGATTTTTAAATTAAATAAATAAATAAAAAGAAAATAAAAATTTTGACTTTTTGACCGTTGACCGGCCGTTGACCGGTCGGACTGTGGAAATGTTGTGCGCTGAGTGAGGTTCGAACCCGGGACCTCTCGTACGCGTGCACGCAGCTCTACCAACTGAGCTACGTGTCTAACCCGAAATATTCTATGTTTTAATTATATATATATATTACTTAAATGTTAATTTATTTGGTTTATATTAAAAAGGGTTTATATGTCGAACCGGTTGCAGGGACCCGGAGTCGAACTCGGGTTCTTCGGTTTGTATGCGCACAGCCCAACCAGTTGGGCTGTATGTCTAATCTGTTTAACTTATGGTTTATATTATTCTTATAAACTTACTGTGACTTGATCTGATTCGGTTTTAAAAATTTTGGTTTTAATTCGGAAAGTCGGGGTTGTAAGGTTCGAACTCGTGACGTGCGCTGTGTGTTTGCACACAGTCCACCGCTGGACTGTGTGTCTAACCCGGTTTAATATCCTGTTTTAATTAAACTTATACACAATGTTCGACTTCGCCTTCTTCATTCATGAAGACACAGACAAAGATGTTCGACTGTTCTTGTTTAAATCGCTCGTCGAACATATAATTCATTGAAATGTAATGGATAAAGAGAGTTACGGATTCGAATGTGTCGAACAGGATGTTTTTCTCAGAACTCCGGCAAGGGTCGTCGGCTCTGATTTGTGAATTCCGTCTGAGTGGATCAATTAACAGTTTTGATCAATGAGTTGTGAAATTAAGTGACTAAACAAGAGATATCAGGGGGTTTAGATGATTGTACCGATTTACAGTGTGATTTCAGAATTTCTAGAGATTTTCCGGCGAGTGCAGAATTTCCGGCAACGTCGTCTAGTACCGATTCTGGTTGAAGGATTGAAGTTAGTATATGTCTAACAATGGATTGAAAACGAAAGAGTCGAGAAATTTACCGATTTGGTGTAAGTCTCGGTTTTCCGGTGAAAGTCCGGCGAATGCAGAATTTCTCCGAAGAGTGCTAAGACTTCGATAAATTGTGCGATTTTGAGCGAAAAGGTTACCAGAGACTTGGGTGTATATTTATAGGGAAGAAACAGAATGAATCGAGTCCGAATTTGATCTTGATTCGTGGTCAAAACTTTTCCGGCGGTTATGACTGGGATTGCGGGATTAGACATCGGTTATAACCGATGTCGAAGTTAATACACGCGTTCAGTCAAAGGAAACGGTCGAAGTCTCGCGAAATCGTCGATAATTCCGGCGACTGCGGATTGGGCGCGCTGATTACTGAATTTGATTTCGAGTTTTATTATAAATATTATTTGTTTTAATAGTTATCACAAACGAGTCAAGTGGCAGAGTGGTGAGATGTTTGTTTGTTTGATCCGGCTGACCCGGGTTCGAAACCCGGCAGCTTGATTTTATTTTTTTAGCACTTGTTTTTATCATTTAATGATTATAGTTTTTAAATTCTAAAATGTTTATTAATTTTGTATTGTGTAAAATTAAAATGAACCATTTTAATTCTAAAATGTTGATTTCGAGTTTTATTATAAATATTATTTGTTTTAATAGTTATCACAAACGAGTCAAGTGGCAGAGTGGTGAGATGTTTGTTTGTTTGATCCGGCTGACCCGGGTTCGAAACCCGGCAGCTTGATTTTATTTTTTTAGCACTTGTTTTTACCATTTAATGATTATAGTTTTTAAATTCTAAAATGTTTATTAATTATGTATTGTGTAAAATTAAAATGAACCATTTATACGCAACAAAAATTATAAGTGACTATTCGATTAATAAACGAAGCGGGTTTTGGAAACCCGTTTTTCGACGGATGTTACACGAAAGGATGATACATCACTAATGGATGTTTGATTATCATCACACTTATGATACTAGCTGGGATCACACGGATCACAAAGGCTTTTATGCGGGGATCACACAGATCACAAAGGCTATATAACCGGGATCAAATAGATCACAAGGGTTATATAAAATACATCTCTAATGGATGTTTTAATCACCGCACTGGTGATATTAGCCAGGATCAAATAGATCACAAAGGCTTTTAAGCCGGGACCACTTAGGTCACAAAAGCTATATAACCGGAATCAAAATAGATCACAAAGGTTATATTTAATACATCTCTAATGGATGTTTTATCACCACACTGGTAATATTAGACGGGATCACACAGATCACAAAGGCTTTTAAGCCGGGACCACACAGGTCACAAAGGTTGTATAACTGGGATCAAAATAGATCACAAAGGTTATATTTTAATACATCTCTAATGGATGTTTTATCACCGCACTGGTGATACTAGCCGGGATCACAAAGATCACAAAGGCTTTTAATCCGGGACCACACAGGTCACAAATGCTATATAACCGGGATCAAATAGATCACAAAGGTTATATTTTAATACATCTCTAATGGATGTTTTATCACCACACTGGTGATACTAGCCGGGATCACACAGATCACAAAGGCCTTTAAGCCAGGACCACACAGGTCACAAAGGCTATATAATCGGGATCAAAATAGATCACAAAGGTTATATTTTAATACATCTCTAATGGATGTTTTATCACCGCACTGGTGATACTAGCCGGGATCACACAGATCACAAAGGCTTTTAAGCAGGGACCACACAGGTCACAAAGGCTATATAACCGGGATCAAAATAGATCACAAAGGTTATATTTTAATACATCTCTAATGGATATTTTATCACCGCACTGGTGATACCAGCCGGGATCACACAGATCACAAAGGCTTTTAAGCAAGGACCACACAGGTCACAAAGGCTATATAACCGGGATCAAATTAGATCACAAAGGTTATATTTTAATACATCTCTAATGGATGTTTTATCACCACGCTGATGATACTAGCCGGGATCACACAGATCACAAAGCCCTTTAAGCCAGGACCACACAGGTCACAAAGGCTATATAACCGGGATCAATATAGATCACAAAGGTTATATTTTAATACATCTCTAATGGATGTTTTATCACCGCACTGGTGATACTAGCCGGGATCACACAGATAACAAAGGCTTTTAAGCCGGGACCACATAGGTCACAAAGGCTATATAACCGGGATCAATATAGATCACAAAGGTTATATTTTAATACATCTCTAATGGATGTTTTATCACCGCACTGGTGATACTAGCCGGGATCACACAGATCAGAAAGGCTTTTAAGCCGGGACCACATAGGTCACAAAGGCTATATAACCGGGATCAAATTAGATCACAAAGGTTATATTTTAATACATCTCTAATGGATGTTTTATCACCGCACTGGTGATACTAGCCGGGATCACACAGATCACAAAGGCTTTTAAGCCGGGACCATACAGGTCACAAAGGCTATATAACGAGATCAAAATAGATCACAAAGGTTATATTTTAATACATCTCTAATGGATGTTTTATCACCGCACTGGTGATACTAGCCGGGATCACACAGATCACAAAGGCTTTTAAGCCGGGACCACACATGTCAAAAAGGCTATATAACCGGGATCAAAATAGATCACAAAGGTTATATTTTAATACATCTCTACTGGATGTTTTATCACCGCACTGGTGATACTAGCCAGGATCACACAGATCACAAAGGCTTTAAGCCGGGACCCCATAGGTCACAAAGGCTATGTAACCGGGATCAAAATAGATCATAAAGGTTATATTTTAATACATCTCTAATGGATGTTTTATCACCGCACTGGTAATATTAGCCGGGATTACACAGATCACAAAGGCTTTTAAGCCGGGACCACACAGGTCACAACGGCTATATAACCCGGATCAAAGTAGATCACAAAGGTTAAATTTTAATACATCTCTAATGGATATTTTATCACCGCACTGGTGATACTAGCCGGGATCACACAGATCAAGGCTTTTAAGCCGGTACCACACAGGTCACAAAGGCTGTATAAGGTTAGGACATAGTCCATAACCTTGAAGGCTAGCGTGATTCCTCAAGTCACACTACCAAGAGTATGCACATTACTTGAATGTTAACATAAGAGGACCTTAATGGTTGATTATAAGTCCTGGTCATATTGACCTTAATTACTTGGAGGCTTTAACTTAGTCCATCACCTCTAGATAAAAGGATAACTTCCCTTAACTATCTTATATATTTGGCCAAATATGTGGTTTGAGCCACTTGGCAAATCAAAACCATTAAAATCTTTTTGGAATTATATCGCAGAGCATAAGTTTCGAATAAAATCGAGACGCTCGTTTTCAAGAAGATGAATACATATATATAATTCCAAAAGTACTTTATTAAATCTTCATACGAAATTACAATACTTGAAACAAATAAATGAAACTGATTGTCCATGCAAGGACTAAAAGTAACAAAATGTCCATGCAGGGACTAAAGAAATAATGTCCACGCAGGGACTACATATAATAGAAAAAGACTTCACTCGTCTTTCTTTCCCTTGACAAGTTTGGAGAGTTTCTTGAAGAACTTATGTGTCTTCTTCTCCGTTTTCTCCGGCTGCTGCTGCATTTCTTTCATTCTCTCTAAGGCCTCATTAATGGCCTCAAGGGGTGGCGGAGGTTGTGGTTGGGGTTGGGGTTGTGGCATAACCGGATACTGGTACCCATAAGTTGGATATCCAGTCGGTGGCTAAGTAGGTGGGAAAGGAGACGGGTAAAGTGCATTGTGCATAACCGCCTGCATGTATGGGTCTTACGACCACGTTTGATAGTCTACCGGCGTAGATGGATTAAATAGATCATATCCAGACGTGTCTGGGTACGTGGGAATTGGGTTAGTATACCCCGTTGTTGGTGGTTGAACAACAGATGTTGGTGTTGGTTCCACTATAGGTGGAACATTATAGGGTCCACCCATTGTGGGTCCTTTTGAATGGTGGGGTAAGAATTGGCAAAGGTGGCAGGGATCCCGACCTTTGTCCGGCACGTACTGACATACGTGCTCCACGCTTCCTCCTTGGTGGCTCAGGTGGTTGTTGAGGTTGGTCCACGGGTTCCATGTGGACATCTTCTTGAACTGGGAGTGGTTGAGAGTGATGGGAAGGTGTGTGGGCAAAGGTGAATTGATTCCAGTATTGGTCCCACTCGTTAGGACCTTGGTAGGGTGATCCAGCATACGAGTTTGAATCTCTCAAAATTTAAATGGGATGCACATTTGATCCCGACGGTGGATCTCGGGGTCGGAGTCCTCGTCCATAGGATGTGGCTCGTCCAACTGATTTTGATCGGCTGGAGGCGTGTTTAAGTAATGGTTGGGGTTAAACTCTTCATGGTAGGAATGATGAGAATGGGAATGGTGAGAATGATAGGAATGGTGTGAGTGGTAAGAATTTTGGGAATGTGAGGGCGAGTGTCTATTAGAGACAGAACGTCTCGCTGGTTGCCATGGAGACGAATCTCCTGATTCTTGATATGCATCTGAATTATGAGGTTGAGGAATACGCCCTGATCGTCCTCCCCTCATTGGACCTTTTCCTCGTCCACTTTGTCCTCGTACACGTGGCGGCATTTTCCTGTTAGAAATCAATTTAAAAACATACTAATAACTTAATAATGAAATGAGTAATCCTAGGTCAATGCCTAGACTCGGAAGTCTAAGGAATGTGCTCGTGTAAGTTTGAGACTAAACAAAAAGGCTAGTGTTTAATTCTCTCAAACGTTGGCTCTGATACCAACCCTGTCACACCCCGGATTTTCAACCCGAAATCCAAACACCGATGGGCCCGCGTGGGGAGTATCATGACGTAAGTTGATAACATCATTGTCAATTAAACATAGCACAGCGGAAGTCTTGGAGTAAAATTACTATTACAAACCGAAATATTCGAAATCTAAAATAATATACAGGCTCGTAATAGAAGATCCACAGGCGGATCGTAGAATGTACAAGAAAGAATACAAAACCGACTTTAGGCAGATCTAAGGATTTACAAGAATCCTCTTATTCTCTACCGAGCAGCTTCCGGCTTAATTTCGTGTTGTACCTGCAGATTAGTCTTTGGAGGATACGTCAGCATACGCTGGTAAATACACCCAACTGACTCATTTTGAAAATATTAAAAATGATTTCAAGTGCAAACGACACAAATCTTTTATTATCTTAGGAAGGTTAACCATGCAATGGACCATGCAATAATAATTTACCATATCCCAAGCCCTTATAGGGGAAATAAGTTGAGAGTATTTACCTGAGATTGCTTTCTTCTTTTATTTTTAAATAACTCAGCCGTATACAAAAGTACCAAGTGCAGATAGCTTTTACCGAGAAGGCTCTAGTCTGGATTATGGCATAAACTAGCCAATTAAATACTAATGGTTGTATAAACTGAATAGTGTACATGATCATTACGTATAACGCTTGATTAAACGATGATTGGATAGAATGTAGTTTAAACCCGACAAGTACTTGACTTGTATAATATGGGTAAACTATAAACATTCTGGATTTTGAAACTAAAATGACAAGGTTAAACCCGTTTCGGTTAATTTCCGTAAAATAGTTACATATACGTAACTATGCGCTTATTAGCGACATCGGGTAACCGGATAAGTCATGGACAAGTTCTATATGCCATTATACTTTAAATAAGTTAAGATATCAATATGATATCAACTTGTATGCCGGTTAAGGTTTTAAAATGAAATTATGCCTCATAAGGGCATTTCGGTAATTATATACCGTATAAAATGAATTTGAATATAATTTAATGTTATAGTTATAAGTATTCTGGAAAAATACTTTATTTATGATGTAATATCAGTAGTATATCAATTATATGTGTATTTTACCTTTTATGACCAAACTATGCACCAAAGGGGCATTTTGGTCATTTTACACATAGTTTATAAATTATTTGGAATTCTGAGTTTATAACTTGTACCTACTGTAATTATGTTTAAAATAAGTTATGAAATCAGTAGGTATCAAGTTTTGGTCAATAATATGGTTTAAAACCATACTATGCGCCGAAATGGCGCTTATGTCGTAAGATGGCGTTGTTAAGCGATGTTTAATGAAAACTGACCTTAGGGTTAGACTTAAAATGTTAGAAATATGTTATTTAATATAAAATATCAGTAGGTAAATGATTTACCTTGAAAAGATTGATTAAAATCATTTTATGAGTCACAAGGACTAAAACCGTCATTTATCGACATAGTTTAAGGACCTTCTTAGAAACTCAGTTTACAACTTGGTTTAACATCCCAAATAATCCTACTTATAATATTACATCAGTAGGAAACTCAATTTCAAGTTTATTATCATTAAAACCTTGTTTTGTTCAAAAAGGGCATTTTGGTAAAAATGGCATAATTATGGAACTTGTGCATAAACTTATATTCTGATTATAATCATGTAATATAACCTCAAAGGGTTATCCTACATTATATTATTATCATAATGCAACTTTAGATCAGTAGGTAACTAATCTAAATTGGGTCAGAATCGAAAGTCAAAGTAGAAGTCAAACTTCGCGACTTCGGTTGCGAACCGACCCTAGAACTGAAATTGACGAGCCGAACATGTTTATACATGTTCTAATAATTATTACCAACTTGTTTAAGTGTCAAAACAGGTTTCATAACATATATAAGATCAATTTATGATTTTTCTGAAAAATGGCCTGTTTGACTTTTTAATAACATAACTTTGACCCGTCAATTGGTCTAGCAAATGTGATCTTCAGGAGGTGCCCTTTATAGGGACTCACACCTACCTTACTATGATCACTTAGCCATGTTCATTTTGAACAATGGCTGGACCATAATGGTCTTAACCGAAAGTCAAAGCGTTTTACGTAAAACGCTTGACTTTAGGCTATAGAAGCGTATAAACGAAAATGCACAAGGAAGGAACACTTACCAGTGATTCCTAGATGCAAAAGAACTACGTTGGACTGCTCCTTTTAGTTAGGAACTTCCAGAGGAGGGATAAGAGTGAATAAGAAAGGTGCAAGTTGAAATGGTGAACTTAAGCACCTATTTATAGTTGGAGAGCTCAAAGGAGGTGAAGCCAGGTGTCTAGGGGTGTAAGAAGAAGCTTACAAGTGTCCCAAAATGTGGCATAGCTGATTAGGAAGGCCATGGTTTCAATTTAATGGTTTTGGAGCTTTGCTTGGGCTCCAAAACAAACTTTCTGCTGCAGGTCTGTTCTCGCGGGGCGCAAGAGACACAGGCCGGGTCTCTCGCGGCCCGCGACCACCCCTATTTCAGTTTTGTAATTTGACACTTTGGCCCCTAAACTATATAAAGCTTATAAAACAATTTTAAATACTATTTTGGCAGTTTTAGCCCTCCGTAGCCAATACTTGGCATACTTGGGTTATGCCCGGGCATTATTGAGCTCTCGGTTCGTTAAAAAGTCACTCAGAGGTATAAATTAACATGTTGACACTTTTAATCCCTCCAATATCCAACTTTCACATTTTTACAAAATTGAACCCTCTCGTCCAACAAATGGCACGTATGAGAGTTAGGACTTCACAAAGAATCACTCAGAGGCTTATTGCAAGCATGTTGATTCCAATGTCACTCAGAGGCTGGACACGTTGACATATCAGTCACTCAGAGGCCAAGTTTCAAGCATGTTGACGTATCAGTCACTCAGAGGCTAATGATTTAAGCATGTTGACATATCAGTCACTCAGAGGCTATTATTTATGCATGTTGACATACTTTGTCACTCAGAGGCTCAACTTGGTCATGTTGACGCCTTTTAGTCCTTATTGGTCTTTAATAGACTATATTAAAAATACAACACGTGTCACTATACTATTGGACACGATTTTACAGGGTGTTACATCCTCACCCCCTTAAAAGAAATCTCGACCTCGAGATTTTATTCAAAAAGATGGGGGTATTTTTGTAGCATTGTGGACTCAACCTCCCATGTATACTCAGGACCTCTAAAAGCGTCCCACTTAACCTTTACTATAGGTATCATCTTTCTTCGGAGCTTCTTAACCTGTCGATCCTCGATCGAAATTGGTTTCTCAATGAACCTCAGGTTTTCATCAATTTGCACCTCATTGTGCGACATTGCTATCGACTCATCGGCTAGACATTTCTTAAGATTAGATATGTGGAATACATCATGGATTCCATTAAGCTCCTCTGGCAACCTAAGCTTATAAGCTACAGTGCCGACACATTCGATTATCTCGAAGTGTCTTATATATCTTGGGCTTAACTTGCCCTTCTTTCCAAAACGCATCACACCTTTCCAGGGTGATAATTTTAGCATGACCTTGTCCCCTATTTGGAACTGAAGAGGTTTACGCCTCATGTCAGCATAGCTTTTCTGCCTATCCCTGGCAGCTTTGAGACGATCACGGATTTGCAAAATCTTTCCCGTGGTCTCCAGGACAATCTCAGGTCCTGATAGTTGGGCTTCCCTAACCTCTGCCCAGCATACGGGCGTTCTACATTTTCTCCCATATAAGGCCTCAAAAGGAGCAGCCTTGATGCTTGTATGATAGCTATTATTGTAGGAGAATTCTATTAGGGGTAACTGGTCATCCCAACTTCCTCCTAAATCAATCACACATGCCCTGAGCATATCTTCCGGTGTTTGAATAGTACGCTCACTTTGACCATCAGTTTGCGGATGATAAGCCGTACTAAAATTTAATCGTGTGCCTAACGATTGTTGGAAACTTTTCCAAAAGTGAGATGTGTATCTAGTATCTCTATCGGATACAATAGATACTGGCACACCGTGTAGGGACACTATCTTGTCCACATACAACTTAGCCAATTTATCTGAATTATATGTCTCTTTTATTGGCAAGAAGTGTGCTGTCTTGGTCAGCCTATCCACTATGATCCAAATAGTGTCATTTCCACTTTTGGTCTTAGGTAACTTGGTAATCAAGTCCATAGTTACCATTTCCCATTTCCAAGTGGGAATTTCTAATTGTTGTAGTAGTCCTGACGGCTTCTAATGTTCAGCCTTAACTTGCGAACACGTCAGACACTTAGCTTCATAAGTGGCTATGGATTTCTTCAAACCCATCCACCAATAATTTTTCTTCAAATCTTGATACATCTTGTCACCACCCGGGTGAACAGAGTATCTTGAATTATGCGCTTCCTAGAGGATTAGATCTCTAAGTCCTCCAAAGATCGGAACCCAAATTCTATCATTAAATCTTAGGATTCTGTCATTTCCAGGCGTTAACTGATCCACAGTTCCGCCTAATCCTTCATTAGGGATATTAGCCTCTAACAAGGCTTGCTTCTGCGCATCTAATAGCTTCTCACTTAAGCTATTTCTGAGCTCAATGCTCTTAGCGTTAATCCTTATAAGTTTCACCTTTTCCTTGCGGCTTAAGGCATCAGCAACTACATTTGCCTTGCCTGGATGGTAGCGAATCTCGCAATCATAATCATTAAGAGTTTCCATCCAACAGCGTTGTCGCATGTTCAATTCTTTCTGATTGAATAGATGCTGGAGACTTTTATGGTATGTGTATATAACACACTTTGTGCCATACAAGTAATGTCTCCATAGTTTTAGTGCAAATACAACAGCGCCCAATTCCAAATCGTGGTTGGTGTAATTCTTTTCATGCACCTTTAATTGTCGTGATGCATAGGCAATCACCTTGCCTTTTTGCATTAACACACAGCCCATGCCATTGTGCGATGCATCACAGTAGACTACAAATTCCTCAATACCCTTAGGTAGAGATAACACAGGAGCGTTGCTCACCTTGTGTTTAAGAACCTCAAAAGATTCCTGTTTCTTTGGACCCCAATTATACTTAATATTCTTACGGGTCAATGAAGTTAAAGGAGTAGCTATCCTTGAAAAGTTCTCAATGAACCTCCTATAGTAACCAGCCAGTCCTAAGAAACTACGAACTTCTGTTGGGGTCTTGGGCACTTCCCAATTTATTATAGCCTTAATTTTGGCGGGATCCACTTGGATACCACGCTCACTTACCAAGTGTCCAAGAAATTGGACTTCTCTAAGCCAAAATTCGCATTTAGAGAACTTCGCATAAAGTTTCTCCTGTCTTAATAATTATAGGATGCACCGAAGATGTTTCTCGTGATCATCTTCATCACGAGAATAGATAAGTATGTCGTCTATGAAGACAATGACAAACTTATCCAAATATGGCTTGCAGACTCTATTCATAAGATCCATGAATGATGCTGGTGCATTTGTGAACCCAAAAGGCATCACCAAAAATTCAAAATGACCATAGCGAGTCCTGAAGGCTGTTTTAGGAACATCTTCACTTCTAACCTTCAGTTGATGATATCCTGATCTTAAATCTATCTTATAAAAATAACTACCCAATTATGCCCCGACTTTTATTTCCACTGCGGGTCGGGGTGTGACATGATTGTTGTAATTTTTCCTTTAAATTGGAAATAATAAATATGAAACTTTATTATAGTAAATGTCATGAGCTTTGATGAAAACCCAATCACGTCCCGACTACCATTTTCGCTACGGGTCAGGGTGTGACACTTGAACCAGCTTATCCTTTTAGCTTCTATTCCCTTTCCATCTAAAGTTACATATACATATCTTCCTCGAGACCCAATTCATGAAAACTAGTTGGCATCTCATCTTCACATACAATTTTTTGTTCACTTTCTTCATCACCTGCTCAAGATGAGCCCACATTCACTATTGTTTGTTTTTTTCTTTCTTTTTGTTCTTCACAAAATTTGTTGACATCGAACAAATCTTCACCATTTACAGATCATTCAACACTTGATCTATCTTGATCCTCCTTTATCATTTCATGCAACCTCCATCTAAACCCCATACCGAAACTTTATGTACACCGTGTGTCTAGAACCTTTCTTTTCCAATCTACGGTTTTTCTTTCTGACTTTCTTCGACTTTTCCTTTAACACCTTTGTATCTTCTTCTTGAATTTCCATGGCTGCTATTTTCCCAACTTCTTTAGCAAGTTATTCTTAAAATGTTTTGAAGATAGAGAAGGATATAAAATTTATAGATGTAAACAGTTAAAATATTTATGTAGACTTTTGGGAAACCAACATATTTAATAAATACGCCGACATCCCTCTAAATAGGTTGGAATCTTTGGTTTCTTTGCTAATTTAAATTTCAAACGAATTATTGAGAAAAATGAATTATATTCACAAAATTAGACAATGCACATCATATTTCGTGTCCCTTTTGATAAATATAAAATAAAATATAAATTAAGAAATAAAACAAAACTTTGCTAAAATGGACGACATTGAGTTATTTTCTTAAAATGATTTGATTTTGAGAACACATGATATCTATTTGTCAAAATTTTCTTCGACTTCCTGCAAAAGATCATACCTATAATACTTGTCATTGCATCTTTCAACTTTCCTTTGAACAATCGAGACACAAGAAAAATTGTCGATATATTTATCCCTTTAAGTCCATGCATCAATTAACTTTTTAAACCCAATACTGGAAGTTATATTTGTTGATATTCTTTGAAATTGCAAATCAGTTCTAGTCACCTACTACAAATAAAAATTATAAACAATTTCATTTATACACTACTTATAGTTGACCGGTCAACTTTAAACTCATGTCTCATTATATGCTCTACTTATAAAAACAAATATTAAGCAACTGCAATATTATCACCCCTCCCTCTCATTCAGCCCATGTATTTAAATACTTTACTGTTGAGGAATCACACATTTCATGATTTACCATTCAATATATTCACTAATGTCATGTTTTTTTAACGAAAAAGATACAAATTTTATGAGTCTTAATTTAACACCTTCAAAATTGGTGGTTTTTGGTAGTTAGTGGTTCAGATAGGATAGGTAGGAGTGAGTTCGACTTAAGAGGTTGGGTGATGTAGAGTAGAAACGATAAGTAAGATCAATCACGTTGATTCTACGAATACCCATGATGAACTTGTCTCAACCCCAAAATTCAACCCAAAAGGCACGGAATTTGAAGTGATAAAAACTGATTTCTCAAAATTCAAATCTGATCATTATCACCTCATAACCATCATATAAATAGAGTTATAAATTCGAAACGGGCCCCAAAATACACTCGGGCCAAAAACTAAAACAAAACAAAAGTTGGCAAAAAGCCAAAAAAAAAACATAAAAATGAAAAATACTCATAGAAATAAGCCTTTTTGGGCCCGAACGTCCACACAAACCGCCAAAGGCGTTTGCAGCAAAATGGGATTTTTCCTCACGATCGTTTTGACTGGTCGCACGCTCAAAAAGGACCCCGTAGCCCAAGTTAAAGCCATTTTAATGAAACCCCATTTGTCACGCGATTTTGGGCCTCCAAATATAACATGGTGCGCTCCTCCACACTTGGGCCCGCATCATTGGGGAATCTACGTTTAATAAGCTAATTATATCAATTGCTTGGTGAGAATTTGGTTTATATCGTTTACATGAACGTTGTTAGTTTATTTAGTTAAAGTCCCAAAAATATGTATTTTGATTAAATAATTTTGTGAAAGCTCGCTTATATTCGCTTATCATGACCCTTTTGTATACAGGGATCTAGAATGAAGTTTTTTTTAACGATAAATTTGGACACACTAACGGACCACAGGGGTATTATTGTGTCACTAGCGGAACCACCTGATCATATCCATCTTCACTAGGCATAATATCTTTACACCAATTTAGGAGAAAACCCAATAAATTTAGGAAAAAATCCATTTGTAGGAATCGAACCCAGGACCTATTGCTCCTAAAGCATTATCACACTCCGAAGATATTACTATGCTATAAAGCTATGGACATCAGTGGGCTATATATAGAAAGAAGTCCCAACTTTTAGCTGTTTTGTTGGGATAAAAAACAATACGAACTGCAGGTATAAAAGCTCCTGTTTTGTAGGGTTAAAAGTGTCAACAATGGAATCCAAATTCTTGCTCTTTTGCTGGGATTAAAGGCTTTTAAGCCACTTAGGCTTTTACCAACTGGTCATGAGAAATTATCTTTTATGAAGAGATTAAGGTTTAATTCATTTATGAGAGGTGTAAGTATCTGGAAGAAAAAATAGTTGTTAAAAAAAAATTAAAGCCCTTTAAGATCAATATACATTTGGATGTTTTTGAAAAGGTAAATAGTCTTAATATTTATAGTTGTAAAAACCATTAAACAGGTTGTAAGGTCGGAGGTTTGGAATTTGGCTGCACATAGATAACTTATGAGTCAAATAGGTTAGCTAATCTGCCACTATTAACTTGAATTTATTTAGACCATTACCTTTGTTGCTCAAGAAAAAAAATTAGTAAGTTCGTCTTTGACGCTTTGAAGAAACCGAAAGTCACTAAAGAAGCAATAGTTGTTCTATAATTATAGTATTTTATTTTTCTTTTTTGAAAATTTTCACACTCAGACGACATTAAAACCATAAGAATCGAGTCTTAGACTAGTAACACCTCTAGCTTTCACGCTTGCTCGAGTGACACAATGTTTCTAACTTTGCCTAGTTTTTTATTTTTTTTTATTTTGCCTATACCGTGAAATAAAACCCACCGTGAAACGCATGCCTAATTTTATAGTTCGGTCTAGTGAATTCCACAAACTTGAAGGTTCAAATAACCTAACTTCTATATTCTTTAATTTATATCCAGTGTATACATTCCTTCAAATATTTTTAATCTATAAAAAGACATTTCTTACGTATCAGATGGTATTATGGTTTCAATTGTGGAGGGTATGACTTATGTGAATTTCCATTCGTTGCATAATTAGAATGTTAATATAGCTTAACTTTTATGAACGGTTCAGTAAAGTAAATTCATAACATCATCATTTTATGCATTTAATATTGCTTTAAGTTAATTATGAGGTATTAGTTTAACGTCATTACATGATGATTAGGAGTAAATATGTGATATATTAGGAGTAAATATGTGAATGTGGTAATAAATTAGAAGTGATTATATAAACATGGATTTCCATACACCCACAATTATCAACTATTGAGAGTTCTCATTTCGTCATTCACACATGGCAAAAGTGATTGCATTCAAGTTTGTTATCATCACTGCGTTGGTTATCACCATAGGTATCTGGTCTATGAATGTGGTTCTTTTCTTATTCTTAAGCCTTTCTTATTCATCAACCAATTTATACGACTTAGTTTTACTATTCAAAAAGAGCTGGTGGTACTGCTTGTTGCTCGTTTACCTTTTATTTCGAGATATTGGTTGGCAATGAAATCTTAGCAAGTTATCCTTCAAAAAAAATTTGTATTTATATATAAATGTAAATCCCATAAACAAGTTTAAGCGGTGTTGCTCTGGCCAGGTTTCTCATGTTCTTTTTCACTTTATCTCTATCTCTTCTCTATATATATATAGGGAAAGATTCATTTGAGAAAAAATTTAATTTGAGAAGAAAAAGAAGAAAGAGTATAATGGTAAAACATTAAATAGTTTATAACTTCTTTCATTAATTATGTTATCTCTCATTAATAAAGCAAAAACATTTTATCCTACACATTTCAAAATTTATCCTACATATTCTTACATTTATCGGAATTTACCCTACACACATGTAAATTTACCCTATACATTTCAAAATTTATCCTACACATACTAAAATTTATCCTACACATGTCGAAAATTGTCGTACACCATAAATTATTTTTTTTTGAAAGAGTATTTGAAAAAAAATGAGTTACAAGTTTAATTAATTAGCTAATTAATGACAATTATAGATTTACGTATATGCCTTTTTTCATAATATAAAATACACACATTAAATGAAGTAAATGAAGAATTTCTATTGGTTTAAAAGTTATTCTTTTTATTCTTACAAAAATTTTCTTCTTATTTGAATTCTCAAATATATATATATAAATATATATATATATATATATATATATATATATATATATATATATATATTTGCATTTGATATGCCTCTCTCTCTCTAATACATTTACATATATACTGAGAGGGTTAGGTTCATTTATGAACAACCATCTTGATTGTAAAAACTAGTGAACTAATCCTAGCCTTTTTATTATCAATATATAAGTGTAAGTCAATTGCCACGCTTTAATGATAAAAATATACTAATGTATTTTACGATTTGATAATGTAAATCAATGGCCACGATATGTTCACTCGGTTCACAAATACACGAGTGTTCACTCAAAAACCCCACCCTATAATGGAAAACCGAAGAACTATTCATTTAACATGTTAAAAATCAATATTTTTTAAGAAATTTTATGAGCTTTTGCATATAAATACATGATATTTTTAATAAAAAACAAAAACTACAAAAATTAAAAAGAAGACTTAAAAAACAGTAAAAAAGGTGAAATGTTTTTTACAAAAATGATTTTTTATTGTGATAGTTTTTACAATCTTTATATGCAAAAGGTAAGAAACTTTTTAGTATTTTAAATTGAATTTTTAAGTTATATTTAACATGTGATGCATTGTTCCTAGTTCTTCAGTTTTTAATATTCCCCACCGAACCGTACTATATATATATATATATATATATATATACACGATGGGGCTAGAGTGAACACTAGTGTATTTTTATCATCAAATTCTAACCATTGACTTACACTTGTGTATTTGATAATCCAGGGCTAGTATTAGTTCACTAGTGTTCACAAACAATGGGTTTATTCATAAATGAACCTAACCATATATATAGGAGAAGGTTATCTTGAGAACGCAAAATATCGCGAGATCCGTGAGAACGAAAAAGAAAACCAATCAAAATCAATTTTTTAATGCAAACCTCATTATAATTAAAATATAAAATTAAAAAAAGAATTTACTCTTTAAATAATTCATCTTTCTTTAAAAGAAACTCTTTATAAGTTTTTACACATGTGTAAATACAACAAACTTACTCATATGTAAATTTTCTTTATTTACGAATACATGTAAATTTAAGCGTGTAAATTTAATTTCTAAAATTGTATTCGAATAATAATGATAAGTATAAAAGACATTTTGAATTTGATTGTTTTTTACCAAGTTCTAGTGATTTTTTTCACTCGTTCTCACAGTTTTCGTGATATGTAGCGTTCTCATTTAAACCTCTCATATATATATATATATATATATATATATATATATATATATATATATATATATATATAGGGGAAGGATCCGTTAGGAACCACCCTTTATCGCGAGAACCAATATGAACACAACCATAAATGCCTAAAAAAAATCTAAAAAGCATACAAAATAATTTTTTTAATATCTTTTATAAAAAAATTGTTGGTTTTTGTCATAAAAAAATTATTATTTTTATTATTATTTTTTGACGAAAACCAGCGAATTTTTTTTAAAAAAGTTATTTAAAAAATTGTATGTTTTTTAGATTTTTTTTGGGAGGGGTTAGGTTTTTTTTAGGTTTTGGGTGGTGGTGTAGTGGATTTATTTTGTTGTGTTCACATTGGTTCTCGCGGTTTTCGTAATAAAGGTGTTTCTCGCATGAACTCTACCATATATATATATATATAAGTATTATTATTGAGAAATATTTGTTTGGTAAAATTATATGCATCTTATTGACAGTGGTTGGAGTTAGCAGTAAATTGGATCCATATGGGAAAACTTACACTTTGAACTCTTGTATAGTTGGAGCTCTAGATCCTAATACGAACATATGTCCTCCTCCTTCATGTGAGTCTAAAGAACATTGTTCCCATTATTGTCAGCCCGATCATGAACCCTTTTGTCAAAGAGGCATATGTTGTTGTGGGTAAACTATGTGTTACATGAGTTATCAACGATAAATTCTTATTAAGTTTTTGTGGAGTTTATGATCAACTTACAACTCTTTTCTTAGTGATTTTAACCTTTCTACTGAAAACACGTCACAGAGAGAAAAAATGTAGAGTTGAATAATACCTAGTGGCGGATCTAAAATATCTTCATAGGAGTAACGTTTTATAAAAAAGGGTGTAACGAAATCTAAAAAACGTCAAAAGGTCAAACTTTTCCAAAATTTACACTACCGCCAGAGCGCTAGGGGTAGCAGGGACCACCCCTAATCATAAGGTAATGATAATACCTAGTTTGTATAAATATAAAAGCACATGATGAATGTAGGATAAAGATTTAGACTAAGACCATGTACATGGAGGCATACATCGTTTTCCAATTGGATGTTAATTCATAGCCATTAGCCGCCTTGATTCGGTTCAATAGTTTTGGTTTCAGTACTATCTTAACAAGCAAAAGAAATTGTTTTATAATATACAATAATACAAATTTTAAAACAAAAAAAGATCAAATAAAAAAATACAAAAAACCAGTTTATACCATTAATATGTTTGTCCACCAGACGGGTATAGAACTAATTATAAAAGTCACTCAGCTTTTATAGTTGTAAAATTGTCAATATTTTTAATTAAAATTAAATAATTTAAATGAATGGGTTATAAAATATGTATATTACTTAGGGACGTTTTTCTGCATAATTGTCTACTAGTTAAGGCTAAACTTGACAAAAAAAGGGTTACTAAATATTAACCAAATCTATTTCATTTAAAGTACTTATTTAAAAAAGAGTTAATTACACATATAGTCCTTGTGATTTACTAAAAGTAATATATTTGAGTATCAGCTTTTTATTTATTTATTTTTTATATAATAGGTTAACGTTAAGGTTACGTGTTCCATTTTGTAACATTTTAGGGTATTAAAGCCAACAGACTGTAACAACCGCTAAAACGGATACTAGAAAATCCGACCCGTTTCGAAACTCGGGTCTGAATCCTATCTAAACCGGGAATTTTCGCGTATTCAATAATAATCGAATCAAAATATTTGCTTATTTATCATATTTAAATTTAATGTATAACCATAATTATTAATATTATAATAATTGATAAAACCTAGTTAGTTCCATTAAATATCCTAAAGCAAATTATTAACTAGGTTAGTTAGTTTAGCTATCGCTATATAATGAGAAGAAAACAAATAATTAAGTTTAATAAGTAATAATTGAATTAATACAAGATGGGGGGCCTTAAGTAACAAAATTGTGTTACCATATGTACGTTTATGCCCTGGGCTCGTATTTGAACCAGTTTCACGCTAGAAATCGGATCAAAACGTTTTAAAACCGGAGAAATCGTTTATTTTCGGAATCAAATAAAAAACCGAAAAAATATGATCCAAAAACCACCTTGGTGCTTGTTCTACTAGTTCGCCGGAATTTGCTATCTCGTCGTTGATATTGTTCCGTTTTAAACACGGAGGTCCCGGGTTCGACCCCAACCCCTATGTTTTTCGCTAGGTTCTTTTTCTTCTTTTATAAGGAAAAGCACTTTACCACTGATCTTTTGTATATAAACATAACAACATAAGCTATATCAGAAAAGTGGTAGTAATCCAGTGGGTTGACGTAACGTGAGCTAATCAAAAGTATTTATTTTAACTTATATGCCAATACTAGTACGGGTAACTAAGGTCGTATCCATAGGGAATTTGTGATCAGTGTAGAAGAATTTACTAGAAACTAAAATTATCTAATTGGGGGTTTGTTTGTTTGAGAAAAAAAAAATTTATAACGAAAAGTGTTATCAAAATGAGAAAAAATAACCTTCACCTGGAATCCCGATCACCCGTTTTAACACAAAACGCGTTTACTGATTAAAACACCACATATTTGGGATCGTTTTTAAATAAACTATAACACCTAACAACTCGTTTGATTATACCAATTACCAACCAATCTACCAACCCGCTAATGATGCAAAAAAATCACTAATACGCTTGATAAACGTCAAACAATTCAAGTATAATAAACGTTTCACAAAATCAACACAAATAGTTTAAATTACTGGTTAATACGAATCAGCAAACAAAGTTTAAATTGTAAAAACGGAGCAAGCGTTCATCCGTGGGAAGTCACGAAGAATTTAGCCGCACATACATCATCATAGCTTCAATCTTTGATCTCGAATAAACCATGCGTTAGTACTCAAAAAAGTTGCCTACCAAGATTCTTTCATCAAAACAATTGTCGTGCCCCCAAGATTCCTCCAAAAAAAATCCTCCAATCTGTTTATATTGACGGCCTATATTTTGTATAGGTTCACACCACTTCAAATGGCCCAATGAACTAAAAGTCAAGCCCAAATTCATTTGCATTTGTTTTTTCTTCCTTCCTTGTCTCCGATCCCCATTAAGTAGGTCCAAATTGGATTCCATAATCAACATTTAATTGATATTAACTACTGGTTTTCCTTGAGCTACGTGGCGGGAACTTAGTTGGTATCAGTTGAGTTTTTTTCCGGTAACGACACTTGTTATAACAGCTGAAAGAGGAAATTAAAAAAATTAATTTGTGATATGCTGAAAAGAATATTGACATGTGTTTTATATCAATCAAAAACCATAAGAAATATCGGTTTTGATACTACCAATATTGGTACCCATGTTGGGTTGAAATCGGTTTGGTTCGTTACCTATCGATACTTGTACAGTTTACGATTAAAAATGCAAACTTTTTATATTGTTATAGGCACTCATATAGTTTGTGATAAAATCAATAAATTTCTAATCACTGTCGGTTTCCGTTCGATTTACTATGATAGCGGCACGGTATACATTTTTAATAAAAGTCAAAATAAATATAATATTAAAACTTTAGATTTTTATTCATCAAGCTTTTCTTTTAATATATACTATAAAAAAATGAAACAACTTTTCATTCTTAAAAAGTTAAACTATCTCAATTTAATATCTAATCTCTAATAAAATATATATATAACTAAATATCATTATTTTCATTCCTAGTAAGCCTCGATGCACTGAATATGTGAGTTCAATTCACATGTGACGTACAAAAGTATTTATCTCTGGATTTTAAAAGTCAAAGTTAATAGGTTAAAAAAACAAAAATATACAAAAAGACAAAAAAACACACAAGAAAACAAAAAAACATATTTTACTATAGGTAATAACTTGATAAATTATATATATAATAATGACCCAAGTAATTGTTGTTTCATTAATCTCTCTACACTATATAATAAGGTAAACCATTTGAGGACAAATGAGGTTCTATAAGCTTATATCAATTGTCTTTTCACGTCTAAAAATAGATATTATGACTATCTAATTTAAAGTGATTCATAAGTTAGTTGAAAATGTGAAATAGATAATTATTTAACATAAATCAAATTCAATTTATTATTCAAACATTTAAGAAATAACGGCTCATGTGTCACACTTTGACACATAAAGGATCATTTGTTGTAAGCTAATTTCATATGTATATTTATCTATATCTACTATCGGGTAGGGTTAGTGTAAAAAAGAGTGGTTTTGTGAGAAGTTGTCACACCCCGGTATTTCCACAGCCAATCCAAACACTGGTGAGCCCGGGTGGGTAATATCGTGACGTAATATAACATCATAGACAATTAAACACATCACAGCGGAAGTCTTGGATTTAAATTACTATTACAAACCAAATGTTCAAAATACCAAAATAATATACAGGCTCGTAATAGAAGATCCACAGGCGGATCATAAATTATACAAAAGAAAGAATGTAAAACAGACTTTGGGCAGATCTAGGATTTACAAGATCCTCTTATCACTACCGAGCACTTCCAGCCTATTTTCATATTGTACCTGCAAGCTTAGTCTTTTCAAAATACGTCAGCTTTCGCTGGTAAATACACCCAACTGACTCATTTTGAAAACATTTAAAAATATGTTTTTAGTGCGTATCAGCACAAAATCTTTTATAACTTGGGAAATTTGACGTTGCAACCTTGTTAACAAATTCACATGTTTGTCCATACATACAGGGCCCAGTGCGAAAACCGAGACATGATTAACTACACACCACTTAAGAACTCACGAATGAGTTATCCCCAATGACGTGGGTAGTTGCATTTGGGCGTCTGTCGTGTGTATGCCTACACCCCGCGCTAAGGTCGTGGCCATTATCGAATGTAATGAGCCGAGGATATCCAGGACATGGTAGTTAACCCCTGATGTTTAAGTTATCAAACATAACTGATTAAAATAGAATATGCGGATTTACTAGGCACAATCCGGCATTTTATTGATCCCATTCCCGACCAAGCGGTAATAGTTTACCGTAACCAAGCCCGTATAGGGGAAATAAGTCGAGAGTATTTACCTGAGCTAGTCTTCGTTTAAACGCAAGATTTATTAACTCAGCCGTACACAAAAGCACTAAGTGCAGATAACATTTACCAGAATGTCTCTAGTCTGGATTATGGCATAAGCTAACCAATTAAATACTAACGGTCTTTCTTAATTACCAAACTTATGCATAAACTCAGATTCTAATTATGATCATTTAATATAACCTCAGTGGGTTATGCTACATTATATTACGATCATAATGCAACTTTAGATCAGTAGCTAACTAATCTAAATCGGGTCAAAATCGAAAGTCAAAGCAGAAGTTAAACTTCGCGACTTTCAGTTGCGAACCGACCCTAGAACTGAAATTGACGAGCTAAACATGTTCTAATAATTATTACCAACTTGTTTAAGTGTCAAAACATGTTTTATAACATATATAAGCTTGAATTATAATATTTCCGAAAAATGGCCTGTTTGACTTTTTAACACAATAACTTTGACCCGTCAATTGGTCTAGCAAACGTGATCTTCAGGAGGTGCCCTTTATAGGGATTAACACCTACCTTATTATGATCACTTATCCATGTTTGTTACGAATAATGGCTGGATCATAATGGTCTTAACCGAAAGTCAAGGCGTTTTCCATAAAACGCTTGACTTTGGCTATAAAGCCTATAAACGAAAATGCAAGAGGAAGGAACACTTACAAGTGGTTCCTAAGATGCAATAGAACTAAGTTGGATGCCCCTTTCAGCTAGGAAATTTCAGAGGAGGGAGATAGAGTTGTGACTGAGAAAGGTGCAAGTTCAAATGGTGAACCTTGGCACCTATTTATAGTTGGAAAGCTTGAAGAAGGTGATGCCAGGTGTTAAGGGGTGTAAGAGGAAGCTTACAAGTGTCCTGAAACGTGGCATAGTAGTATGGAAAGCCATGGTTTTGAATCAAATGGTTTTTGGCAATTTGTGTGGAGGCCAAGCAAATTTTCTGCAGACACAGGCCTCTCGCGCCCCGCGAGAGACACAAGCCTTGCCTCTCGCGCTCCGCGAGCGCCCCATGATCAGTTTCAAAGTTTGACACTTTTAGCCCCTTAACTTATAAAACCTTCTAAAACACCTTTTTAGCATATTTAGCTCTCCGTAACCAATATTTGGCATAGCCGGGAGTATGCCCGAATGTTGTCGAGCTCTCGGTTCGTTAAAAGGTCACTCAGAGGTATAAATTAACATGTTGACACTTTTAACCCCTCCATCATCCAACTTTCACATATTTACGGATTTAATCCCTCTCGTCTAACAAACAGGACATATGAGAGTTAGGACTTTGTAAAAGATCACTCAGAGGCTCATTATATGTATGTTGACATATCCGTCATTTAGAGGTTAGGAATGTTGACATATCAGTCACTCAGAGGCCAGGCATGTTGACATATCAGTCTCTCAAAGGCCAAGTTTAAGCATGTTGACATATCAGTCACTCAGAGGCTAGGCATGTTGACATATCAGTCACTCAGAGACCAAGTTTAAGCATGTTGACATATCAGTCACTCAGAGGCTAAGTTTGAGCATGTTGACACCTTTAGTCCCTATTATTCTTTAATAGACTAAAATAAAAATACAACACGTATCACTATACTATTGGACACGATTTTACGAGGTGTTACAGAAGTGTAAAAAGTGTTTTAAGTTTTTAGATCTTTTAGTTAATTGTTGAGATCAAAAGGGCTTAAAATATAAATTATGTTTTATATTTCTTTTTTACTAATTTGGCTAGATTAAAGGTAATAATGTCTTTTTATATTCTGTTGTTTAGTTAAAAAACTGTCATCAACCTCAATGCACATGCAAGTTTCATACATCTTTTTCTAACGTCAATAACTTTTCATATGTAACTTTTTTTATAAAAAAAAATTACACCATAATAACAAGTTTTTTTATCCTTAATATGAGTACCATATTGTTATACTTATATAAAGAAAAAAATTTACGTATAACATTATATGAAACCTACTATTATGCAGGTATAAAACACCATATAAAGAATATCTACTGGAATGCAGGTATAAAACACCATACAAAGAACATCTACTGATATGCATGTGTAAAACACCATACAAAGGATGGGTGACCTCCTGGGAAGTCTCCACCAGGGCAACCAAAAACAAAGTCGTGAGTTCCTGGATGGGCCACCCATCAAGGGTCAAGCGGACAATATTGGTGATAACGAGGGGCAAGGGTGTTACAGGGGTATTACACTTATACTTATCATCACATTCATGCATATACGTCTTATATCCATGCTTATACTTATTCCCATACTTATGCTTATACTCATACACATACCTATACTTGTACTCATATTCATATTCGTGCCTATGCGCGAGCGAAACCCGAGGGATTCGCTTACGTGGGCCACGAGCTATTTGCACGCAAACATGCCTACGCACTACATTCTTACACGCACGCAAACTTATTTTCAGAATTTATGTACACCTTTATTCGTGCGCTGCTAGTACAAGCTATACGGATCATGTGATGATCGGTATAATCGCGGGTGCACACGGGATTATAGCGATAAGCGCATGAGAACCATAGAGTGTACTACCGCGTATGGTAACACACGGAACGTAACATTGCATCGAGTAACGAAACGGTCGCAACGTGGTCAAAACATGGTGGATACGCCACTGGTAATCCCTATACATAAGTGTTTTCACCATGCTGCCAAACTTTCGTAATACGTGCCATGAGAAATTCGGTGATTTACAGACAATAATACGACCTAACACGCCAGCTTTAAACAACTCACAACTGCATTGCTAAGTGCGCGCTACCCGATTATCCACGACGAGTCTTAATCCCTAACGTAACGTTTTCGTTTGTTCATATACATATGTCATCCTTACACGAGTATTCGTTGATCGAATCAATCGTCCGCTCTTATGCCTCCGTTACTCCCGTTAACCTTGTCTTTTTATACAACCTTGTTTACAATCAACCGTGTAAGCATTCAAACCCTAAATGCCATCTTACTCTAAAGTTATCTCCCATTCTCGTTGAGGGCAACGCACTTAATTGGCCGCTACCTCGATAACTAGCTTATTTTAAATACCTAACCTTCTCGTTTTCCATCATTAAGCAACTCCCTACAAAATCGAGATTTATTAACGCTCTTCAAGGTCGATAGGACATTCTAACAACCTACGGTTCGACCACACTCACCATTAAACTGCATACCACTTCTTACGATAGCTTTTCTGCTTAGATGGCATATCATTGAATTATTCAAGCTCGTTTAAACCACACTCCTATACGCATACTTACGCGCTTTACTTACGCTTGATGGCTTTAATCTTTCTAGTCAAGCGACTTCTTCTTGCAAACCTAACTCTTCGTTGCTCTAAACTCCATGCTTACCCTCACGTATCCAGAACTTCAAGTCTTGACCGTTAACCCTCAATTCCTTAACCAATTCCTTTCGAGTCTTCCTCGTGAATAAATTTCGGGACGAAATTTCCTAAAGGAGGGGAGACTGTAACGCATCGTATTTTATTATTATTTTTTTCTAGATAATAATAATAATAATAATAATAATAATAATAATAAACAAAATAAATTCGACGTTTTATGAAACTTGTACTTGAAATCGGATCTCGTCGGTACGTTCGGGCCACTCAAAAACGTTAGAACGGGTTAACAGGCTTTGGCCCAACACACCACCTAAACCTAACTAAACCCTAAACCTAATTACAACTAAATAAACACACACACACTGCACCCTCATCTCCCTGCCCCCCTTCACCTCTACAACCGCGCACACCTTCAACCCTCGCCTCCTCCCCTGTACCATCTCTCAGACACCCATACTTATTCTGCGAGACCGATCGACAAGAGAGAAAGAGAGACATGGCGATGGTTCTCAACAGCGCGACGTGATGACAAGAACCGCCGCAGAGACAACAGCGGGGTTAGTGGGGTCCAGTTACAGCGGTGTGCCGCTTTTTCGACGCACGACCACGACGACAACAGTCGCGATTCAACACGGGTTAAGTCTCTACTCAGTTTGATTCGGATCTGGTTCAGTTTAGTTCGAGTCGGTTTCAGTTCTTCGGTCAGTTTTGTTCCAGGATTTGGCGTCGATGATGATGATTTGACGGTGGCGGTGTCGACGACAACAAGAGCCGACGCACGGCGGTAGCCGGCGTCGGCCGTGCGTCGGCAGATTCAGCGGTTCAGTCCAACCGGGTTCTAGTTCGAGTTCCAGCTCAGTTCCGGTATCGACTTCAAGTTCAGGTTTTGGTTTCTCGATTCAGGTAAAGTCTTCAGTTTATTCGGTTCGAGTATGTAGTTCAGTTTCAGTTTCAGTTTCAGTGTCGTTTCGGTTCAGGATAGAAATGGTTCAGGTTCTGCTTGTTTATATTTCGATTCAAGTTCAATGGTTGTTGTTTCAGATTCGGTTCGGTCTTGGCTCGGATTTTAGTTCATGTTTGGCTCGGGTTTCGGTCAAGAACAGTCAACCGACTTAGTTGGGCGTTCCGGCTCAAGCTCAGTCAATTCGGGTCTCGTTTCAGTTTGGTGTTCGGTCAAACCTGGTCAACTTGGTCAACGAAAGTCAAACCTGGTCAACTTGGTCAACGAAAGTCAAACCTGGTCAAACAGTCAACGCCAGTCAAACCAGTCAGATTCGATGTTCGGTTCGGTGTTCGGGGCCAAGTTCAGTCAATGCTTTAGTCAACTCAATCAAAACACGTCACGGTATACTTTTAACGCCGCAAATTTTTATGTTATTATTTATATTGTTTTGTATTTAATTAGTGTTATAATCACGTAACCGAACCTTATAAAATTTGTAGACATAAAAGAGTATGTAAACAGTTATAGTGTTTCGTCGATTCTTGCGTTGTTTATTGTTGTGTTTTGGAAAAATATATCGACACATATGTTGTCGGGATTGTCCAAAAACAAGAGGAAACTCTGCTCGTTTATCGACAAAATATGTCTATTTATTTTTTTGCGACAAAATATATTATACATGACACTTTATCGACAAAATGTATATACTTATTTAATCATATCTTTCGACATGAAATATATATATATATATTTAGTACGCTTATCGAAGAAACGTATCTACTTAAATATACCGAGCGACAAGATATATATTTTTACTTATTAGACTTTTTCGACAACATATATGTAAGTATACATTACACGTTTTGACAAAACATATAAATATATCTAATACTTCCTTTCGGCAAATATATTTCGCTACTACAACATATATAGATATATATGTATATATATATATATCTATATTACTTTTTTTGACAAGATACATATGAGTTATATGTTTCGACAAAATATATTTATTTAACGACGAGATATATACTACCGTTGCGACATGAAAGATGTATATGTATATACTTTATAGTCGACAACTAGAGATAACACATTGAATTCAAAGGTATATATAATTACTTATTATTTTGACAGCATACCTATAATATATTAATAAATTCAAACCTAGAATCGTCGTATAGACTATGTTATACATATATACGTTCAATCAACTTCAAATCAAATCCTCCGTCATAATTTCCGTTTACTTATACCCATTCGTTTGCCTTTAAGGTGACTTCGGTGTCCCCTTTCTCCCACTCATCAACTCGTCGTGGAATTTCCAAAGAAGACCTAGCAATTTTGTGAGTACACTCGACCCACTTTTGTTTATATCACTTTTGGGTGTAACATGTTTCCATATACAAAAATCACAAACACTTAAACTTTATGAAACGCACAAACAATCCTATACACATGACTACTTGAATCGTATACTTGTTGCTTGTCTAGGGATAAACGTTGTGCTGTGCTTTAGTCATTAACTATTTTTAGCCTTGTTTGACATGCTTAGCGCTATAGGAATTCACGCATCCACCTCCATCGTGTTATTCGTGAGGTCATGTTAAAACATCATGATTGCGTTACGGGTTTGATTGTTAGCATTGCATGCCTTGATATTGCTCTTGTATAGATTTAGTTGCCATGAGGATTGTTAAAACTTTATTCGTATACGTATGCTATGCTTAAACTTGTGTACTCGCCTTTGCTTTTGCATTGACTTTATTTTAAAACATGTTACAGGGTGAAGGAGATGACGCTATGAAAACAATATAGCAAGGACTAGATACACACAAATTAGACGTTAGGTTTAATGTCGACGTATCAATTTTGTTATGACTTCGCAAATGTTAGGTTGTTCTTTGCTTTGTTACATTGATGTATTTGACAATTCTTGTGAAATGAAATATGGTTTAATTAATTATTGTCACTTAATAATGTTGTGAGCAATGAGCAATCTCGTTTTCGTCTCATCCCGATGTTTCCGCCATCGGTTGGGGTGTTACACCCTTTATAGGGATTAACACCTACCTTATTATGATCACTTAGCCATGTTTGTTACGAATAATGGCTGGATCATAATGGTCTTAAACCGAAAGTCAAGGCGTTTTCCATAAAACGCTTGACTTTTGGCTATAAAGCCTATAAACGAAAATGCAAGAGGAAGGAACACTTACTAGTGGTTCCTAAGATGCAATAGAACTAAGTTGGATGCCCCTTTCAGTTAGGAACTTTCAGAGGAGGGAGATAGAGTTGTGAATGAGAAAGGTGCAAGTTCAAATGGTGAACCTTGGCACCTATTTATAGTTGGAAAGCTTGAAGAAGGTGATGCCAGGTGTTAAGGGGTGTAAGAGGAAGCTTACAAGTGTCCTGAAACGTGGCATAGTAGTATGGAAAGCCATGGTTTTGAATCAAATGGTTTTTGGCAATTTGTGTGGAGGCCAAGCAAATTTTCTGCAGACACAGGCCTCTCGCGCCCCGCGAGAGACACAATCCTTGCCTCTCGCGCTCCGCGAGCGCCCCATGATCAGTTTCAAAGTTTGACACTTTTAGCCCCTTAACTTATAAAACCTTCTAAAACACCTTTTTAGCATATTTAGCCCTCCGTAACCAATATTTGGCATAGCCGGGAGTATGCCCGAATGTTGTCGAGCTCTCGGTTCGTTAAAAGGTCACTCAGAGGTATAAATTAACATGTTGACACTTTTAACCCCCCCATCATCCAACTTTCACATATTTACGGATTTAATCCCTCTCGTCTAACAAACAGGACATATGAGAGTTAGGACTTTGTAAAAGATCACTCAGAGGCTCATTATATGTATGTTGACATATCCGTCATTTAGAGGTTAGGCATGTTGACATATCAGTCACTCAGAGGCCAGGCATGTTGACATATCAGTCTCTCAAAGGCCAAGTTTAAGCATGTTGACATATCAGTCACTCAGAGGCTAGGCATGTTGACATATCAGTCACTCAGAGGCCAAGTTTAAGCATGTTGACATATCAGTCACTCAGAGGCTAAGTTTGAGCATGTTGACACCTTTAGTCCCTATTATTCTTTAATAGACTAAAATAAAAATACAACACGTATCACTATACTATTGGACACGATTTTACGAGGTGTTACAGAAGTGTAAAAAGTGTTTTAAGTTTTTAGATCTTTTAGTTAATGGTTGAGATCAAAAGGGCTTAAAATATAAATTATGTTTTATATTTCTTTTTTACTAATTTGGCTAGATTAAAGGTTATAATGTCTTTTTATATTCTGTTGTTTAGTTAAAGAAACTGTTATCAACCTCAATGCACATGCAAGTTTCATACATCTTTTTCTAACGTCAATAACTTTTCATATGTAACTTTTTTTATAAAATAAATTACACCATAATAACAAGTTTTTTTATCCTTAATATGAGTACCATATTGTTATACTTATATAAAGAAAAAAATTTACGTATAACATTATATGAAACCTACTATTATGCAGGTATAAAACACCATATAAAGAATATCTACTGGAATGCAGGTATAAAACACCATACAAAGAACATCTACTGGAATGCATGTGTAAAACACCATACAAAGAACTGTAAAACACCTACTAGAATGCAGATGTAAAACACAATGAATATAGGTGTAAAACACCATACGAAGAACATAAGGTGTACAACACCATGAATGCAGATTTAAAACACAATACGACAAAGATCTACTAAAATTGCAGGTGTAAAACACCATAGCAGTGTCGTATTGTTGCATTAAGTAATCCATTATTAACTCGATCCGTTCATCATAATTCGGTTTTCCATGAAACACCATAACGTAACATGTATCTTCTTGTTGCATCAAACTGTCCATTATATCATGTATGTTGCATTAAAAGATGATGAAAGTAGATATGAACCATAGATGATTTTGAACGAGTGAATCGAATAATTTTTTATTTAAAATGATTAGATATGTAAATTTTAGAAAACAAATTTTAAAAATCTCTCCTAAAACAGTTAACACATGATCTCCTTCTTTAATTGATTTTAAGAGTAAATTACATTATTATCCTTATTCATTAATATAATTTATAGACACTTGTCATCACAAAAATATTTCTTACTTGTCACTTTTTATAAGATCTTTATCTATGTCTACCAATATCAGTATCTATTATCTTTACAATCCAAAAATCCACCAATAAAGCAATAAGTAACTTCAAGTTAAAATTTACGTGCATGATTTTAATCACAATTCACATATGATCCTATGCATATTATTAATATCTCTGTGGGTCGAAGATATTAGCCATGCCATATTAATTGCTTTACTTTGAAAAGTTAATGGTATTCAAGAGTGGGTAATTTGGACTTAACTTAAATAAATTTATTTTATGATTATTAACTAATATAAAATTATCCATGAATCGGTTAAAAAGTAATTTTGATTATACAAGTAATTTCTTAATAAGATTAACCTCTATTATTATTTTAATTGGATGAATGTTATCTTTTAATATTTTACTCTTTGGTTTTTCATATTTATTAGGTTATATGATTTTTTGGATATAAAAATAATTACTATTAAGGTATCAAATCACATGTATATGTACTTATAATTGTATTAATAATATAACTTTTTTCCACAACTATATTCTTTCGTATTATCTATCATTTAATATTTTATTAATTCAACCACGTCTAATACATGAGTTTCTAACCTAATAATAAATAAATATAAAATAAATATTATAATAAATAAATAGTGCCTCAAAGCTCATTTTTTAAATACATATCTTGATAACTATATGTCTTAACTGATTACATTATATTTTCAACCTGTGTAAAACACGGGTTATTCAAATACATAACTTTTTAAATTACTTAGTGTATAAAGTCACATTTATTCAACCTGTATAATACACGGGGTTCTAACCTATCAAATAATTAACTCAAACCTACTAATGGACATCATCGATGACTCCTAAAATAACAATTGGTAATTTAGTTAATAACAATTTAATTCACGAGTTAAATGTCATTTTAGTCTCTATGGTTTGGGCCATTTTTTCAGTTTATTTCAAAGATTTTATTTTTCGCCTGTGAGTTCAAAAAGGTTTTACCGTTGTCATTTAGTAATTACAAGTGGTGTCCTTTATGTTTGCATCAAACTACAATCGGCATCCTTTAACTAAAGAAATTACAGGCTCTGTCCTTTATATTACCGGTTTTTAACACGTTATATCCTTTAGACCTAAACTAGTTAAGTTTTTTTTGTTATGTCTTACTATTTGTCTCTCACATGAGAGCAACATGGTCTTTTCGTCTCAATTTTATGTTAAAAAACGAAATAAATAAATCTCTTTATTCCCCTCCACTTTTACGGTTGATCGCTTCTTTTTTTTCAATTAATCCAAACAAAAATATAATGCATGGTTTGGATTGGAATTATAAAATCAAAGTAAAATATTTAAATAAAAGACCATGTTGCCCTTATGTGAGAGGCACATGGTAAGACTTAACCAAAAAACTTAACTAAGTTAGCGATAAAGGACATAACATGCTAAAAACTGGTAACATAAAGGACAGAGCCTGTAATTTTTTTAGTTATAGGACACCAGTTGTAATTTGATACAAAAGTAAAGGATACCGATTGTAATTTACTTTAAATTCCTTTACCCAAATTGTCCCATATAACAAGTTTTGGGTCAGGATTGCCCCCTCTACTTATTATCTATCCCCCATATCTTTTGTTTATATATTTTATGAGAGGAAGAAAGGGAAAAACAATACAAAGATGAATAAAAAAAATATTATTTCATTGAACAAAGATAAATATAGAGAATTGGATATAGGAGGTTCTTTAAAAGTGAGAAATAAATTTAGGAAAATATGAATTTTAGTTAAATTATATGGTTGTGGTTGGAGGATGGGATGTGGATGCTTTAACAATCCAAAATTTGTGCCTATTACTTATTGGATTTACACATCACACACCATAAAAGAAAACCTTACAAGTTAATACTCATATTGTAATTCTTGTAAGTTGCCACTATCTAATATTAAAAACAATCAATAGTGGTCTATTGACAAAGGCAAAGCCTTTTAACATATGTGTTTAAGAAGAGAGATCTTAGTTTCAAGTCTAATAAACAACAAAAATTAAAAGAAATTCATCAATAAAGAAAAATCTAACATTAAAAACAACTCTACACTCTAGATGCCATTTGGTCGACTCGTCTTCCCACTCACCTTAGACACTTACTAAAATATGTTATCCTTTGATGGTAAGTCTATAATTTAATAAAAACCTTCCATACTTTACCTTATTGTTTATTAAAACAATAAACCCATTTTATTTTATAAACATGGTTAGCCAAGCTGGATGAATAGTGAAAAATTGATTATTGTCCATTCATTTTCACTTCAATGGCTGGGATTTGGTCTCCATTACACCTCATGTTTCTTGCCACATTTCGTTTTCACATAAAAAGCCAGTAACTATGTAGCCTTTTCCTTGCCACGTTTCTTTTCACAATCATACCTTCTCTTTCTTTACCCTTTCCATGTTCTTCTCACAATCAAGCTTTCTCTCTCTTTGTTTTGTTTACAGTTCTATTCTAACAGTGGAAAATTTTCAATTGTTGTGTAATATTGTAACACCTAATTCTTTGATATATATATATATAGGATTAAGATCATTTGTGAACAACTTCTTGAAAATGAACTGAGTGAACTAATCTTGACAATTGATTATTTTTTAGATTAAAAGGGTAAGATTGACATTAGCTCTCTCTCTTAATTAAAATCCCTTAATTTTCTCATCTATTAATTCTCTCTCTCTCTCTCTCATACATTTTTAATTACTTCTTCATTATTTTAAACTCGTGTAGAATCAGTTGCTACTAACGTATATGAATCTCCTAACGGAACTAGGTACTGGACACCAACTGTCCCTCCCGGATTCAAACCGTATATGAAACTCCCAATGGAACTAGGTCGTGGACTACAAAATACACAGATGTATCAAAAGTCTATACACATCTGTATAAACTAACAACTTTATATCTTGTATAAACTGATACTTAACGAGACTGTACACGTGTGTATAAACTAACGACGTTGTATCTTGTAAGTTGATAGTTACCGAGACTGTACACATGTGTATAAACTAACATCTGTGTATCTTGTATAAACTGACACTATCGAGTACTATACACATGTGTATATACTAACAACTGTGTATCTTGTATATACGGAAACTAGCAAGATTTTAAAAATTTTGATTATATTGTTTAATAAATGCAATTTACAAAAGACGCAAATACCCTTCTGTCAATTAATTTAAATGGAAATTACAACCTTATAATTACAATCTTGTCATTGTTTAAAAATCTCTAGATAATATAATCCAATGGCTCAGATTAGTTTACACAGTTCACTCTCAAATTAGTGTTCACTCTAGAACCCCACCCTCTATATATATATTAGAAAGAGAGCAACTCTAATTATTTAGAACATAGATCTTAACTGAGCATTGCTTTTTCTTTATTGCTAAAAGCTATATAGTTCTTCAACAATGTTGTTGTTTTGTGCTTCTTGTATAACAAGTCTTTTGTTGGATCTTGATTGATAACATGATATATTGCAAGTACGAGTTGCAGATTACATTTCATTGATTGTAACAAATCATGGTGTAACTTTTGTTTAATCGATAAAAGTTGGTCCGATCGTAAGGTAACGGGTCGGCAGGTGAAACTGCAAGTTGTATTTCATAGGTAACTATAATCAGTGTAACATTACAGCTTTAGATAGCAGATTGCATTGCATTGTTAACACTTAACACACCAGCTCAGCTATAACCGTGTTGATGGTTAATCTTTAGGACAAGGAGTATTAAGATATAAGACCACTATTTCGGACACATATTATATACATTATATGGATTGTTTTATTTTTCAAACCATTTCCAATTGGTTGTTGATGTCAACAACCTTTAATTGATGTTTTGATCGAAGATTGTGGACAACCACCTGCTTCTTTAACACCCTTTCGGCGCCTGGATACAGCATTACACTCCTTTGCTTTTATTTTAATTTCCTGGTTGACGGTTTTAGTGTATACATGTCATGTAATTCCGGTTTAGGTGAAACGGATGAAGATCAAGCCAAATGAAGAACCTTGTTTGTTTTTTCCTTTCATTTTAATGAACGATGGGTGTGGGTGTTGAGTTAAACTAAAAATAATTTGATTATAGTTTAAGGTTTGTTTTGTCATTAGTTGGTTCTAATCTATAACGGAACTAACTTGAACTAGTGTTATGCATTCCGTTTTTCGGGTTTTTTTTAAACATTTTTTTTTTGAAAAAAGTAAACTTCATTAGAAACCACCAAACCCAAAAACGGAGTGTCCATCTTTCCTTTTTTCTAACATCTTTTAACTCATTACGTATGTGTACCCATGAATCCTTTAAGCAATAAATTAATAATATGATTATTTATGATTTAAAGAACGTCTTACTTTTTTTAACGATAAATTTCTTTAAATCTTTTTATCTGTGGGACTTAAACCCAAGACTTTCCCCTCTCAAACCCAGGTGTTTAAAGTATGTCTTACTTAATCATGTTGCAAATTTGCAATATACTTTTTCCTTCTTACACTATTTAGAGCATTCACAATGGATTTCTTATATTTGTGTGAGTGGGTTAGTTATGTTATAAGGAATGGTTGTGAGTGATTATGAGTGAAGGAGAGAGAAAATATACTTTTTATCTGTAAATATACGGGAACATTATCCCTTATAGACTTTTTAATACTTTTGAAACTGTTTGTGAGTGAATGAGAGACGAAATGTAATGATAAAGGTGTAAATATATATTATTTAATTAAAATAGAGAGAGAAAAAAATAATGATTTTTAATGTAATTATATGGATATGAAAAAGAAATTGATTATGCTCTTCGTCTTTCGGTCTCTTTCACAAACACTTTCTTACAACATGACCCATGTAATTTTTTTATAGAATGTCAAACGGATCGGTTTTAAATGAAGATGGTTAGTGAATTGATAAGATCAATTCAACAAGTAGATTTAATTCACACAATTTCACTAAGCTAACCTTAAATAATTAAAATCAATCAACGAGTCACCAATCTCGATATTGAATAGCTACAACCGTGTTTTTGAAACATGGGTAAGTTTCAGCTAGTCGAATATAAGATGCTTCTTCAATAATATCTAAACTAAAAATTCGAATTCGTATTGGTTTTCAATTAAATAAATTATTGCTTTTTTTTATTTTGCATGATATAAATGACTTGATATATTTTTCCTATAAATGATGTATCAAACATTTTGGTATAAGTAGGAACTAGTCAATTTAAGTTTGTGCTTAATTTTCACGCAATATCAACTCTTGTTTATACTCCAAATATTAATATTCTCGTATAACTTATCTTCAAAATGGAATCCTTCTTCTTTTCTTTCAAGAGAACCTATCCCATAGGATATATGGAATACAAGCCACCATCCTATATATCCCAATCTATATTCGCACTATGCATAACATGTATCGAATGAATTTGTCTTCAAACATAATTCGAAACTATCGAAAACTTATAACCGTGGGCGAAACTGGACGCTCGGAGGTGATGACTCATTTATCTAAAAATAAATGTTAAATGTCATCTTTTTCTTGTTGCGAATGAGGTTTATGATTAATAGAGGATAGAGTAGTTGAAGTGAATATAAAAGTAATTTTTACTATGACTTCATAGTTGAAAAGTTACTTTTACTATTTTGGCTTTAATTTTCTACAAACACAAACTAATTAAAAGTTCAAACCAAGACTGGTTTGTATATATATGTCACTAGTTTTATGACCGATTTATATCTTTTGTGAATCGGTCATAAATCCTACAGCAAAACTAGTGGTCGCACATTCAGTAGTAAAACTCGTCGTTGCAAAATTCATTGGTCGCGTACATAGAGACAGTTTTTCTTAGCTAGCATATATCCGTCGCAAACTCATTTCCATAGAAAAAATAGTCGCAAATCAGATGAACCAAAGGATTTCACAAACGGTCATATGGGTGGAGGGAATGGACATGGTAACAAGCGGGATAGGAGTTGAAAAGCAGAGGTGGAAATTGATGTAGCGCGGGATGTGGGATGGAGACGAGCAACAACGAGAACACCATCCCGAGTGGAAGAAAACACAAAGAAGGAAATGGAGAAGTGGGACGGGCGAAAACACCATATTTCCCAAGTTTAATTCGGGATGGGAGTTGGGACGATAGGGATAGAAGGGCGGGGCGAGTGGCACCCAATCCGAGGACAACATCTACCGATTTGTGACTGTCTTGATGGTTAGAAATGCTAAATTATGAGCTTGTGTGTTTGATCACCGTTGGATTACCCCATCACTTTATTAGATTTTCTTTTAAATATAACGATTACCTTATACAAGCTATTAAGCATGATTATTAAAAACATATTCTTAAAAAAGAATATGATGAAAGAAATTAGAAGAATCTTTAAAGAAAGAATCATAGCATTTGAGAATCAAGTGAATGGTGATGGGTGTTGCTTGATATTGAAGTATTCTTTCTTATGGTGTTGAGTTTGCTTCCTAAGGAACATCTTACGTATCTTATGCAATATGCATGCATGCCCCACTTTAAAATATGCTTTTCTTATGATATTTTATTAATATACATATGATATTATATTGATTTATGATTGACATAATTTACAGTAATCTTTTTACTAGAAAACAATCAAAAAGGCAGAACTTCTTTTGCTTGTTTTCTACAAGGGGCCATTTTATTGATCGCTTTTGACTCTGACACGTGAACTGTTTTATCTTTGGTGATGTTACAATGTTTTAAAACTAGATCCGCTTTCAAATCAATAACTTTATCTTTTAATCACTTCAATCACCGATCGATCTGGTTTTAGAAACAAATCGATCAGCAAAGAAGTGAGACGGTTATAGATGGTTTTCCACCAGTTTTGTGTATTTTTCATCACGTATTCAAAACAATGGTTTTGAGTACTCTAATCGAAAATCCTCTTTAGATTCGTTGCTAAATTGACAAATAATTAGTTTTGAAATGAAGAGAAAATCGAAGACATGCATGATGACAACAAAGTATCGAAAAAAGTCTTTACTTACAAGTAATATCGAGAATAACATAAAACTAAATAGTCAATATGATGAATTTGCTTAGATCTTTTAAACGTAACACTTGAAACACATGCTTTGCGTATAGCTCGCTTTGCATACGTATTGTAAGAATATTATTCAGACATAAAGAACTTCAAAAATCAAATGCTTTAGCTATATATAATTATTAAGTGTTTTTTGGGCTAATATTTATAAAGGATTTTCGGATTTACAAAGGATAGATTCAGTTTAAACCTAGTATTTGTAGGTTAATAATTATCTTAAAATAACAAGTACTAAGTATGTAAATAAAACGACAACCCAACATATATATTTATTTGTTTGGTAGGGAGAAACCATGGGGTCTCCTTTTTGAGCAATGAAGGTGATCGATCAGCTTATGACTACACCATTACAGCAAAAGCTACTTCTTCTCCCCGAAGGAAAGCACAAAATTTAGGCTCCAATTAAAAGAAGTTCCTTTTGGTTTTCTTTAAACCAATAATACTTCTATATCTATTTTAAATTAAAGATTGTAATCAAGTAAATGTGATAATTGTGACCCAATTACGTGTAATCTTTTTGTGGTGTATTTTATATCTACCTAATCAAGTTAATTAGTGCCTCAAGCATGTAGATGAGGATTTGAGAAGCGATCTGATTTAAGTTTAAGATTTTCTTATGTGGTGTTGCATCAACTTTCTTTGGACCACCTTGTAAATGGGGGTTTGATAAACTTGATGTACCTCTTACGTGAATCAGTTGCGTTGTAGGGGTTCAACCTTTTGAGAGCGAGCCGAATTAGCATACATAGTGTATGATAGATGCGTCTCCTAAACTATTGATTTAATAATAGGAGTAAGGTTATTCTACAAATGAGTCTTAACATACAAATTGACTTAACGTAAGAAGTAAATGAGGGTTTTTTTTTGCAATTTTTTCATCTTATTAAGCACGTATTTTAGTCACAAAAGCTAAAAAAATTCATGATTTTACACTAGCAGAGTAATTATGTAATACTAGTATAAAATCATATTTCTTTTTACATTTTTCAATTAAACATCATACTTTAGTAGATAGAAAACAGTTTAAAAACAATTCATTCACTTCTTATGTTAAGGTTATTTTGTATGTTAAAACCAATTTCTATTTGAACTTTACACTTAAAAATAGTTTATTATATAACTTGATAAGCATTTGGGAATAGCCCGGTAGTGTTAGTCAGTTAGATTAAGTTTAGAGTAGTAGAAGGTTAGTGGTATAATCTTCATAGTGTGCAAGTTTAGATGTTTAAAGAAAAAATAACTTGATAATAAATTTATATCATGTATTCAGTTATTTTTTTAAACATTTGTTTATTTTTAAAAAAAATATAATGGTTTGATAAAAATAAACGCGATTCCCTGCTTCGATTTATTTTGAGGTGAAAAACCTTCAGAAAATACAGTGTATATATTGTTTACTAATTTTTTTTCAATTGTTGAATATATTGCGACCTTAATTATAGAAAAGGAGTTCGGATTCTCAAATAAATAATAAATGGAAAAGTTGAAAGAATTCTTTGTTGGATCGATGCCCCTTTTATGTCATAAATCCATTAATTTGATTATATTAGTTGAAAAAGCATAACCAATTTAAATAAGAAGGATTATCAAAGTCAAATCGGGAAATAAAGCACAAATAATTGAAACAAATAAGTTATAATAAGTAATTAACTTTCTAATTACGGTTGAATACGAAATTTAGGGGGGGAGAGTTCTTTTTTCTACCAACTACAACTAAGACACAAAATAGAAGCTCTTGCCTATTAGTGGAAGATCTTAGATTCAATCCTAAGAAAAAAAAATAGATTAAGATTTATTTGATGTAATTTAATAACATGTAAGCATTTTTATTAAAAGAAAAAGACACAAAACCAAAGGTGTTATAAATAACTTAATTTTATTTTATATTAAAATCATGATACTTAAACAAGTGGGGTTTTTGACTTTGTATATACATGTTTAATATGTATTAATAGCATATTAGCATGATATGATATTCTTGTTTTATAAAAAGAAAAGAAAAAGATTAATTAACATTTAGCAGGTTGAATATATGCCCACAAAACTTAAAGGGCAAGTACGACTATATGAAAAAGATGTTCCAAATTGACCAAAGTTAATCAAAAGTCATTTCTTTTATATCTTGATTCTATAATCTTTAGGGTACCCTTTAATTCCCCCATCGCTATATAAAGAGACACCAATGTTCCCACTTTCCACTCAAGACTACACCTTTTTCTTAACCTTCATAACATTATTCTCCCTCTTTCTTTCCAAGTGTTAAGTTGCCATACAACTATATGTCTGTTGAAGATAAGAAGCATGCACAAAACCCTAATAATGACACTAAAGATAAACTCAGCTTTGTTAGAAATGGAGCCATCAAATTGCCACCAGGGTTTCGATTCCAGCCCACGGATCAAGAGATCGTGTTTCAGTATTTGCTTCGTAAAGTCTTCGCATGTCCGTTGCCTGCCTCTATCATTCCTGAAATCGTCGACATTTGCAAATTCAATCCTTGGGACTTGCCAGGTGAGGATTGAAACCCTAAAAACCCTAAAAACCTAATGGTGAATCACATTATAAGTGTTTCGTTTTGTTTAAATAACCAAAAACGTACTTAATGGTTTTTGCTTAAACAAACAAAGAAAACAAACGTACCCAGGGTCTGATGAGTAACAAACTTAATTGTTTTGGTTTCGAATGTGTTAATAGGGGAGTGGGAGCAAGAAAGATACTTCTTTAGCAAGAAAGAGGCCAAGTATGGGCATGGAAATAGAGTAAACAGAAGGGGTGGTGATGGATATTGGAAAGCAAGTGGTTTTGATAAACATATCACTAGATGTTGCAGCAACAACCCCATTTCTAGGAAGAAAGATACCGTTACAGGGATGAAGAAGACACTCGTGTTCTATAAAAGCAAGCCTTCGACGACTAGAACTCACTGGATCATGCACGAATACCGCCTTGTTCACTCGCCTACTTTACCAACCGACACCTCCAATGATAAGGTAACATTCTTCAACTCTATTGCATGTAGAATAGTTTGAATAATTTCATTTATGTTAACAGATTCATTAAGTATTATAGTTATTATTTTATTATTATTATTATTATTATTATTATTATTATTATTATTATTATTATTATTATTATTATTATTATTATTATTATTATTATTATTATTATTATTATTATTATTATTATTGTAGTCTTTTAGATAAATAGATTCTTAGGAGTTAATTAAGAAGCAAAAAGGGAACGTTTCTCGTTCTTACGATCTTGCTTTTGTTTCGGCTTGCAGAAATATTGGATTCCATTGGGAAATTGGGTGTTATGTCATGTGTTGTTGAACAAAAGAAGTCGAAAATCAGATGAAAATGATAGCTGGAAGAGGTTGGATTCGCGGGAACAAGTAGCTAGTCATCAAAATTTTACTAGAAATGACACGGCTTTGATCGATTGTGATGAAGCTAGTTCATGCTCATCTTCTTCATCCTGTGGTTCTAGTGTAGTCACTGATGAAGTGTCGTCAAGTAGAGCATCAATAGAATATGAAGAAACTAAAGTTGTATAGCAGTAATGTAATAAATCTTTTCAACCTAACTAATGTATTAATGATCATTAGTTAATTGCTTTTGATCATCTGTTGATGGAAATTATATTTTTCGTATTATTTAATTGTAAATAATAGGCGCCTCTAATTATGCCCGTATTTATAGTATTGTAATTGGAGATAAGTGATTCAATAAACACTAATTACAATACTATAGATACGGGCATAATTAGAGACGCCTATTAGTAAAAGCGGGTTAACTAGTTTTTGAAGAGAGATTGATAGGCTGCGTGGATCGGTGTTAGAAGCCATGAATATAAACAAAGAATTTGAATCAAATTCCAAGATAACAAAGGTAAGAATAATTTAAAAAATGATACATTTAACGTTGATGGACGAAACCATCGAGGGCTCCATGAGGTTCAGTGCGTAACGGGCATGCATTATAAGGGCGTTAAAGAGTTTGATAATGGGGGCATGAAGAAGGAAGGAAAAAAAGGAGAAAAAAATGGAAAGTAATTAATGAAATGGGCATTAAGCGTTACATATTTTTTAGAGGGGCGTTATAAGGCTGGTGTGACGAAAAAATGCCCCTTAAAAGCATTAACCATTACGAATGGTCTAAAGATGAAACGGGGCGCATTCGGTATACGGCATTGGGTACTTCAATTAACATAGGAACACCGCGGGAATCAATTCAGGTTCATGTTGATCATCAAAATTTAGGAGAACTCAAGGAGTATACCGTGGAAAGAGCCGTGCGTTGCCAACGGCTCTATAGTGCGTTGCCAACGGCTCTATAGTCGTTAATTAAAACAAAAAAAATCTTAAACTATTTACTCAACCATCTTTTACACCAATGTCATAAACTATTTTATCTGTTCATATATTCTTTACTCAAATGAATTCAAGAAAAAGAATCAAAGCCCATCTGAAAGTCCTTTTAATCAAAAGGTGGTTCAAGTCAAAATAAAGCAATTTAACAAGAACTTATTCAACATCCACATACACCAAACATGTCTATTCAAATTGCATCAGATCAATTCACATTTCCCACACAACAAAAACCACAATTTGACCGTGCATAACATGACTCGAACCCCTGCTACCAAAATCTTCCATACCTTAACCCAACCCATTCTGAAGACCCAAACGTCAAAATTAAAAGCATGGCTTGTTTTGGGGTCTAGTTCTATAGCGTTTCAACGTATTACTTGGTGGAAGCAACCGAAACATGTTTCCTTGTTACATGTACATTCATATACGAGATAATGTTAATAAATATATTGCAATGGTTTACTTATGTATTTGGTATGTACATACATTCGCTAAAACCACGGGTAGCGGTAATGGTCCCTATATGACATGTCTATGTAGCACCATATCAAGCCAAGGGCGTGCAACATCATCCTTCAGTCGCCAATAGGTTTTGGAGGTCTAACCCATGGTTTTGAACACAAACATATTGAGCTTGAGCACAAACAGATTGAGCTTGAAGGCTTGCCTCCTTAGAACCTTCACTACATTCAGCAAAAGTCTCTTCGCTACCTCCCGGGCATGAGCGTCTCTTGGAAAGAGATTTGAACACTTTGTCACAAACAACCTCGTTTAGACCACGAGGTTTTAGCTCTTGCAGGACAGAAAGAGGCTTGCCAAAGCATTCAGAGACTTTACCCACATAGGGATAAGTTGAATGCTCCATCTCCAAGACGACATCTTAGAAGACCTCAAAAGGAGGATTTATCTACAGGCTCCCCAGATCCACAGGCTTGATAACCAGCGACAAAGCCTTGATGCCTCCCATGCACAATGAGCTTGCTATAGACACCACCCAGGGCCCTGTTAATTCGGAAATGAAGAAGATAAGTAACTACCTGTTGGAAGCCATGCTCCATGAGCCACTTGTTGTCGTTGGTCACTTGAACCAGCGAAGCCTCGACCCGCTTCTTCTCCTCTAAAGAGGCTTCCTCCCGAGCATGCAAAGCCTTTACCTCCTTCTTCATACCGTTCACCTCTGCCTCATACCTTTGAGTAAGCTCACCAACCTTTGACACCCATCCTCTCTCCTTCTCATCAAAGGCCGCACTCTCCTTCTTCAGCGTAGCCACAGAAGCTTTCATCTCCTCCCTCTTCTTTGAAAAAGCTTCAAATTCTTGCATCCTCTTATGAAACCGACCCACATCTTCAGGAATTAAGGCCGAAAGATTGCAAGCAGCTAACATCATTTTGGAGATCATCCGATCATCCTCCATTGACGAATAGGAGTCTCGGACCCCAGGAGGAGCAAAGTGCGAAAACACATCCTCACAAACGGATGAGGAGGCAAAACTATCATCCACCTTAACCTTCAAGCCCGACACATAAACCTTCTCAGATCCGGCATCACTGGACCCTTCAGCAACCTTCCGAGAACCTTTTAACCCCACAACCTTCTTTCCTGTAGCTTTCTTATCCTTTCCAACAACCAACGACAACTCCTTCTTCTCACCTTCAACCACAGCTTCCAAATCTTCTGAAACATCGCTCAACTCCACAGGTTCAGAACCAAATGGCTGTTCAGCGCCCTTTATCAGGCGACAACTCGAGCGGCTGGTAGAAACTTTCGTAGCAGCAACTTTGGAAAATCCTTTCACATTGGGAATATTCACGTAAGCTGAACCCTCAAATCGATGCTCAGCCAGCATCATCACCCTTAGTGGCTCAGCATCCATAAAAACAACGTCTGATGTGTCATTGATAAAGTCCAATGTAGACATAACTGTCAATCAAAGCAAAGAAGGGTATAAGTAACAATACAAGAAAAAAGCAAACAGACGCACAAAGAAAAAGCGCATACCCGACCATCCCTCATGAGTACAGGGTCTCGATCCACTTTATCCTACAACTTGCTAATACCCAGAAGCACCAACAAGTGTTCAGGAAAGGGACGGAGCCGTGAAGGACATGCACGAATAGAATTTAAAAAACAACTATTCAACTCAGATTCCGCCGGTTCCAACTCATTAAGAACAGCATCCGGATGTCTCCAAACCATTCTGAACAGAACAGTCGATTCAGAAACCCAAAAAAACCGATATTTCCAAGAACCAAGCTTAGTCACCATAGATGAAACTAAACAAGTATCGATTTGAGACGTCTTAAACGTAAACCAATCACCGTTTTTAGCCAAGAGAAAAAAGGGCAAAAGGATATCAACGACGGATCAAACCCTGGCGCTCAACACAGGATTTCAAAGTGTAAAACACTAGCGAGCCCTTGGGGATGTATTTGCCCAAAAGAGACACGGTACTACTCTAAAACATTTAGCACAAAAGTAGAAATGGATGACGAAGATTGGAAAACTCAAAGTGGTGACAGTACAAAGCAATAGAATCGGCAAGATACCGATCTATGGATTTATCCAAACCAGGAGCAAGCAGATTAAACCGCATATCAATACCCCATTATAGACAAAAATGCCTCAACTTCCTCTTATGTAAGACGGGAAAAACTAACGGCTAAATCCTTTCGAGCACCCATGAGCAATGATCAAGAAAAAACAAGAACAGGGCAATAAGAGACTAACCTGGGAGAAAGGAGTATTGCAATAATCTTGCGGTTAATAGAAGAGGATATGAAAAAGTAATTAAGAGAAAGGAGTTATAATATAAAAGGACGGTTATAATTACCTATTGGGCTAAGAGAAACTGTTGCATGCAGAAAAACCGTCCAATCGGTCCCATCAACTGTCTTTTCAAAATTTAAAATCTGGCTTTTTCGCCGCCCAAAAGGCAAAGCTCAGAACCCTTCAAGCCTTGAAGCCTTTTACCAAACCAAACGTTGTGCAAAAGTCAGAAGCCTTTGAGTTTACACCCCAAACACCTCTGACTTGGGGGGCTGATGACGTAGGTAGCTCAAGAATTAATAAATGACTTAAGCACAATATAGCTTAAAGGGTTGAAAGGCAAAAGGGTTCAGAATCAACAAGCTATCGTGAACAGCAAAAGAATGAGAATAGTGTCTTGTTACATCAACACTTTACATGTACACTCTCCTGCACAGCCGCAACAGAGCATGTCTGTGCAAGAGCACACCCTTTTACCCGCAGGCCTAAACCCTTCAACCTACCAGAAAGGGCAAGCCCGCCACTGCAACTAGGGATCATCAGTCAAAGGTTTCTTCTTATAAGGAACCCCTTCCCTATAAAGCACAGCCCCTTGTCATTTAGGAGGGACACCAGATCAGGGAAGATCACTCTTGTTCTTTGATCTTACTCCTCCTCTAGAACTTGCTCTATGCTTGTTCTATTCTTCACTTAACATTATATCATCGCATTTGATACTAACATTCTGGGTTGAGTTTTTCTCAATTCATAATACAAAAGTGAATAATCAACAATGGTGATCTCTTTCCATGTGTTGCAAACGTGGGGGGACCCCACAACCTGCGTTAGGCAAACCGGAACCCTTGAACCCTTTTCCCTAACCCGTCCAGTCACTATCATTGGTCTTATATTTGTTGTAGCAACAAGTATCAAGCATACCTGTGTGTCAAAATTGGTACTCAGAGACTTTAAACAATAAGAAAAAACTCAGATTGTATTATCATTAAACAACAAAGACAAGAAACAAATCTCAGATGCAACACACTCTTCACTCTCTAAGACTCGAATCATCAACATGACAAACTGACTTCAATCTTTTACACAATCTACATGGGTTAAAGACTAAGAACTATAGAGAGTTCTAGAGGGTGACGAAACAGAATTGTGCGTGAAACTAATGTCCAGAGATACTAAACTAAAAAATCTCACAAATCCTAAATCACAACATACTTACTTATAGGAACCCAAGACCCGACTTGACCCACATGACATAACACGCGATATGGGCCTAATTAACATACACGAGTAATGGACTTAAACATATGAGCTAGCGGTGCACAAAAAACCCGGACCCGGACCCGAACCCGAAAAAACTCAGAATCGGGTATTATAAAACTCGGGTTTTTATACCCGACCCTACCCGTAGGGTAGGGACCGGGTATGCTTAGCTGATCTAAAACTCGAACCCGGAACTAGGATTTTTTATACCTGGTTTATACCCGGTTTTTCTAAGGACCCATTTATATAAAGGAACAATTACGTGGGGCCTGCATGTAGTATGTTTATATTACAGTTTTGAATCTAAGTTTAACAAATTTACCATGATTATGTTGAATACCCGGTCGAGTTTTTAATACCGGCGCGGGTTTTTTTCCAACCCGATTCATACCCGAACCCTACCTGATGCATACCCGAACCCGGAAATAGGGTATTATAATACCCGGGTTTTAGAAAACCGGACCTGGACCCTGTCACACCCCGATTTAGCCATCAGAGCCGGGCATGAACTAAACTGGTATCTTCATTGCACAGCGGAAGTGTTTTGAAAATGCTAAGACTTCTAGTAAATGAACGCCCGCTAAGTACCCGAATCCCCATGGGTTCTCCTATTCCAACCGTGCCCTAGTTTGAAAATATAACCTGAGAAGAAACATGTGAAAAATCAACATAAAGTTGGCGAGTTCATAGTTTGTCTGTTTTTGTTTCAAATGAATCATAAAACATTTGAAAATTTTGCATTCGAAAAACCGATTTGTGGGATCATAATATCCCAAAGCATTTGAAATGTCATATCTGTATAACAGTATTGAAATGTTTTCTCATGTTGTTTGCAAATCCATGCATATAACTGTTATGTTTATAAACCGGTAATAAAATGTTTTCTGTTATCTTTGTAAACTAGTGTTGAAATCGTAGTATGTAGTTTTCCTATGGAATCTAAGGATCAATCAGCGTGTAGCTAATACACTGACCTATGTGCCATAAGTAAGTAACCAACCCAAGACAACTTTGACATCATTGGGATCACAAAAGCACTCCTAACCGGTTAACTTACCAGGAGTGGAGCGTGTCTCAAACTCGATAGATCTATACCTTTTGCATCTTGGTCACTACGTGATTAATGGTTACTATTGTTATTTCCCTACTTACGCACAGTGATCTGTTATAATCTAATCCGATAGCCACATAACAATTGTTATAAATCTGTGTATTGGGCCTAGCCCATATTCTTTTGTGATTTTGGGCCTAGCCCATGTCCTTTTATGATTTTGGGCCTAGCCCATGTCCTTTTGTGATTTTGGGTCTAGCCCATGTCCTTTTGTCATTGGGCCGAGCCCATGTTTTCTTGTAAAATTGGGGCCCCGCCCCCTAGTTGTGACTATGACAATCCCGTCACTAGTCATAAAACTCATGCATGTTTCGAAAAGCTTTGTACAGCTGTGAAAGCCAGTAAGTTTCACATAAACCTTTCATAAACCATTTGAGTTCATTGAAGTCTGTTTGTAATATGGTTTAGAAATACATGATTTTCGTTTCATCGAAACATTGTGTGCTTTCGCAAAACTTGCATGTCTTTCCACCACCGAAAACATTTATAAAAATGTAAAACGGTAAAAAGTGGGGGTTATGAACTCACCTTGACATCCTTGTGCAAAGCTAGCTTAATGTGATTTCCATAGTGTTGTCTCCACAACTTGACTTGCTAGCATGCAATCTAGTGTATTCCTAAAACGGAATAACTTGTAAGTTTCTAAGAATGACGTAGCCATATTACGTGATACCGAGCTCTACCGAATCGTTAACCATACGATTCCATGAAATTGTCATTGCCATATTACGTGATACCGAGCTCTACCGAATCGTTGACCCCCGTTAACTTTTGTTGACCGCACCGAACCAAACACCGAACCGAACCTGAAACATACACTTAAATATTTCACTGAACCGTAGAATAAGCCCAAATCAAAACAAAATTGAAATACTGAAAACTGTTTCGAACTGAACTGCGTCGACTCGAGTGAACCGAACCCGAGCCGATCTGTTGACTGGATTGAATCGAGACACGAAGCTGCAACCTGAACCAAATGAGACTTGGACCAAATCTGAGCCGGAGATGAACAAACCCACCCTCGTAATCTGATCTGGAAGATGAACCGGAACAACCACCACCATCTTCATCGCCGTCGACTGGCCGACTCAAAGCCGCCGCCGGCTGCTGATCGGAACCCCTGTTGAAACTGAACCCGAACGATACCCAAAATAACCTCCACTGCCCCCGCCGTTTATCGTCGTCGGCGGCTGGAACATCGCCGGCTGCCGCCGGCTATAACCCCCAATCAGAACACATCACAGCCCCCTGCCCCGCCTTGCTGCTGGTTCTTCTCTCTCTACGCTCACTCACTCTCTCTCTCTCTTATGTCTCTGTCTGTCTCATCTCGCTGTCTGAAGCGTGTGTGTATATATATGCGAGTGAGTGTGGGGTGTCGGCCGACCGGAGAAGACGACCGGTGGTCACCAGAATTCCGGTGACCGGATTTCGGACAGGAGAGAGGGGCAGAGAGTTTTGTGTGAAGGGAGGCAGATGTCACACCCCGACCCGCAGCGGAATAAGAGTCGGGGCATAATTGGGTTATCACCAAAGCTCATGATATTTACTATTATGTTTCATATTTAATAAAGTCAAAGTTACATTTTCAAATATCTAAACATGTTCATTCAATACAAAGGAAATAAACCAAACATAACAATCCCAACTCTAAAACGTTTTATTCTTCTAGTCCAAGTCCTATGTGTTCCTATCTGCTGCTGGTTCACCTGTATCATGTGTAAAATGGGAGTTTTTGGGTCAACATAAGTTGGCGAGTGAACCTTATTAGATAAACATTTATTAATAAATTAATTGTTAGTTTATTAATGAAAATTTGTGCATAATCATAGATGAGCAAATGTAAATAATCAAGCAATGGCAAATAGCAGTTACAACTATAACATACAATAACACATGACAGCATACATGAACATACCAACATCATACTGTAAATAACATAAATGAAACTGTGCGATCAAGGCTCAATCAAACGGAGCCGATCGTATTGCATGTACTGAAAATGAAAATGTCTGTGCGATCAAGGCTCAATCAAACGGAGCCGATCGTATGTGGGCACGCCAGGTTCAACCGCATAATAAAATGGGGAACATGCTCAACGCTCATGTAACGCTCCGCGTTTCTATACTTTCTATATTTGGAAACCTTGTATCGTACTTCTATTTTTAGTAAGCGTTGTATCTTGTATCTGTCTTTCGTTGTAAACGTAGAAAACCGAGACTTGAATCGTAATGAGAAACTCGTATTTTAACTATAATCATGTTACCCTTATACTTGTTCATACTTTAAACGTGTAAACATATTCGTGGTACTCTCAATCATAAACGTGAGATAACTCGCAAACTTGGTTTGTATTGCGTAAACGAGACTCAAACGTGAAATTTTTAATCGTTAAACTAAATTCGTTACGAAAATATAATTATCTATTCATTTGTTAAGTTAATTAATTAAATTAATTAATTAAGTTAATTGATTAAATTAATTAATTAAATTAGTTAATAAAATTAATTGATTTATTTTACAAAAATTTAAAATTCTAATTTTTTTTTTTATAAATATATTAACATTTAGAATTTAATGTTAATATATATCCTTCTTTAAATAAGTCCAAGGTTTAAAGAGTAAATATTGAATTCTTGAACTACAGGGACCATTCCTGCCATTTATGAAACTGTTTAAAAGTTTAAATAATAATAATAATAATAATAATAATAATAATAATATATATAAATAATATACCAAAACCGGATCCGCGGGACTCGAACCCGGGACCTCTGGTTCACCAAACAAAGCCTCAACCACTCCACCAGCCGCCTCTCATTCAAATAAACCCGGAAACAAAAGCTTCCTATGCTTTGTTTCCGGACCGAGGGCTGGTCGCGACCAGCGGGCAAACAGCCCATTTTGGGCGGGTTTTTTTGTATTTTTTTTGAGTTTCAATCACTTTTAAGCCGTTAATTACCCACCTAAACTTCACCTAACTAACCCTAATCCTTCCCCTATAAAACCCACAATCCAAGTATTTTCACACTTTAATCTCTCTCAAATCACTCTCAAATCACCTCAAGATCCTTGCAACATCAGATTCTCGAGCAGATTGTATACCTCTTACTAAAGTGAGTGTAACTCACTCATTTCTTAATGAAATCACTCCATTCTTTTTCCTACTTGCTTGGATAAACTTTGGGTTGAATTCCTAGGTTTCTCCATGGAGAATCCAGACCTGGAAATGCCCCAAAATGTCCACAAACTTTCTGTTTTGTCTAAACTTTTATCAAACTTGTGTTTTAACTTCAACAAACTTGTGTTCTTGTGCTTACAATCAAGCTTATGATTAGTAAAGCCTAACCAAGCTTGTTAACATGAACTAAGGGCTGTTTTAACACCCTAAACTTTCTGTTTTTAAAGAGCATTGAGCTCACAAGTGATGCAAGTTCTTAAACTTGTTCTTGTGTGTCCACCAAGGAAGCTTGGGCTATCCTAACTTGAGACCACACATCACTTGATGATTTTTCATCAAGATCCCAAGATAGTTTGCTAGACTTAAAGTGTCACAACCCCACAAAGCCGTTGACGATTGTCCTCGTGTGCTCGTCGGGTTGTTGAATACTTGGCTACTTGGTATCTAGATGACTTGTCTTTACATTCTTGTATAGTATATAGTTCTTGTACCCTCCTTGTTACCAATGGTAACTTGTGTAGTGTGTGAACATAATCCGAGGTTCAAAGTGGATGGTTTAACCTCCCACCTCATACTTGACATACATGACACTAGAGGTTACAAAGTGGATGGTTCATCCTCCCACCTCCTACATGATTATAATGACATATATATAACTATATTATAATTCTAAAACCGAAACCTTGATAATGAACTTATAATCACCTATCAAGTTATTAAGTTTAACACTAAAGTATGTAATTCCTTGTCACGATTCTAATAGGCCCCGAACCTATGAAATCACACCCAAACTCGTAAGAGTTACTATAGTGTCAAGAACGAGTGTTACAACTTAGTGAATACTTTCGTATCATAATACTTTATCAAACATATTTTTTATCATGCTCGAATACTCCTAATCTCCCGTTGAAACTCTATACTCATACGCCTCATTTCCTCTTGTAGGATAATTCGGCGTCATCCTCGAACCAACGTCTTCACGGGTTGTCAAGTGTAGAAAAGACTTAGCAAAACCGTGAGTACACTCGACCCACTTTGTTTATAACACTTTTCGGGTGTAACATGTTTCCATATACAAAATCACGAACACTTAAACTTTTTGAAACACACAAACAATCCCATATACATGAAAACTTGAATCTTATACTTGATGCTTGTCTTGGATATTCGTATTGCTATGCTTTAGTCATTAACTATTTTTAGCCTTCGTTTGACATGCTTAGCGCTATAGGAATTCACGCATCCACCTCCATCGTGTTATTCGTGAGGTCATGTTAAAACATCGTGATTGCGTTAAGGGTTTGATTATTAGTATTGCATGCCTTGATATTGCTCTTGTATAGATTTGGTTGCCATGAGGATTGTTTAAACTTATTCGTATACGTATGCTATGCCTAAACTTGTGTACTCGCCTTTGCTTTCGCATTGACATTATTTTAAAACATGTTACAGGTTGAAGGAGATGATGCTATGAAAACAAAATAGCAAGGACTAGATACACACAAATTAGACGTTAGGTTTAATGTCGATGTATCAATTTTGTTATGACTTTGCAAATGTTGTATTGTTCTTTGTTTTGTTACATTGATGTATTTGACAATTCTTATGAAATGAAATATGGTTAAATTAATTATTGTCACTTAATAATGTTGTGAGCAATGAGCAATCTCGTTTTCGTCTCATCCGATGTTTCCGCCATCGGTTGGGGTGTTACAGCTCATAATGTAATGGGGAGCGGCGGCCTATGAAATTGCATGTACTGAATAATAATTTGCATCCAATAATAACTACTTAACAGCAACAAACTGAATACACAAGTTCATGATATGATGTATGCACAATGGTTTAGTTACAATATATATATACAAAGACACATGATACACCCCAAAACGTGATTAAAACGGGGAATTTGTAAGATTCACTCACATTGGGTGCGTTGGATTGGAGATGGTGAGATGCGACGAATTAGATGAGCGGATCAACGAGGAATACTAACCTAAATAATAATGGAAAAATATATTAAATGGGTGGATTTTATTAAGGATTTTAATGAAATTTTTAGATGAATTTTTGTGAGTTTATAGCTATTTTCTATCTTTAAAAATGTTATTTTTAAGTATTTTTAATTGATTTTTAAATTAAATTAAATAATTAAAAATATTAAAAAAAATTGTTTATTTAGCGTTGACCGTTGACCGTTGACCGGTCGGTCAGCGTATTAGTTTGTGCCGGGTGAGGCTCGAACCGGCGACCTCCCGTACGCGTGCACACAGCTCTACCAACTGAGCTACGTGTCTAACCCGAAATAATCTTGTTTTTATTTATACTTATACACTTATTCAGTTAATCCGAAATTCTCTTTAATTTCAAAAACATTTTAATTCAACGGACCGGTGTAAGTGACGGGTTTCGAACGCGCGACGTATGGTTCATGTTGCACACAGTCCACCGCTGGACTGTGTGTCTAACCCGGTTATTATCTCGGTTTTTATTATACTTAACAACTATCTGAGTTAACCCGGTTTAGTTTTTGATCAAAAAGGCATTTTATTACACAAGGTGTGCGTGTAGCAGGGATCGAACTCGGGACGTGTATGGTTTTTGTTTGCACACAGTCCACCGCTGGACTGTGTGTCTAACCCGTTTATAATTCCGATTTTAATTAATCTTATGTCATCACTGAACTCGTCTTCTTCATTACAAATGCAGACATCAATCAAACAACCGATACGCGATTAATTTAGTTAATGAACATGATGTCCAGTTTGAATGCATTGAACCGAAAAGTTTGGGGAAAGAAGATACCGAACAGATTGTCTTCTTCAGAGAATCCGGCGAAACTTGTCGGCTCTGTTTTTGGAACCTTCGGCTGTGAGAATCAATTAACAGGTTTAAGGGATTAGATGTGAAATTGAACTAATGAGTATTGATTATCAGTACGTTGGAATGAGCATACCGGTAATCAACGAGTTTCCGACAATTCCAGAAGTTTTCCGGCGAAAACAGAAAGTCCAACAATGTCGTCTGTGGTTGATTATGAGCGATGGGTTAATGTTAGTAAGGTTCTAACAATTGATTGAAACCGTAAAGTAAAAGTATTTTACCGGTTTGAGTTGAATACGGTTTTCCGGCGACTTTTGCAGAAAATTCCGGCGAGCTGTTTTAGGCGTTCTGGTGGTCCGAAAATGCGACGAAAATGAAATGGAGTATTGGTATGATATCTCTGAGTCGCGAGAGTGGTCTGAAGTTTGTGTTATTCTGGACTTGATGATTTTCCGGTTTTAAGAACCGACAATGATGAGTCTTTTAAGTTTAATCAATTCCAATTTGATTAGAAACCGTCGTGCATCGGTTATAAACTGAATGTGTGAAATAAACAACGAATTGACGATTGGTTTGCCGATTACCGTTTCTCAGATGGCGAAATCGGTTTTAACTGGGTTTGTGTATAAATTTCATTTGTGTTCCTAGAGTTAGCAGAAAACACAATGTGGCGGAGTGGTCTTGGGAGTGAGTGTTAAGTTGTTGAAGTGTTTCTTGGCTGACCCGGGTTCGAGTCCCGGCAGCATTATAATTTTTTTATTTATTTTATTTTAACTTTTCATCAAATATAATTTTTATAGTTTAGTTTATTTATTAATTATGTATTGTTTTAAATCAAAATAATCATAAATATTCGACATAACTTTTATAACTTGATATTCGATTACAAAACGGTGCGGGTTTTGAAAACCCGATTTTTACAAATGTTACAGTATCCCTTACTTTTAGGAATTTCGTCCCGAAATTTAAGTAGTTGAAGTAGTAGGAGAAAGATGCGGGTATTTTTCACGCATTGAGTCTTCACGTTCCCAAGTAAACTCAGGTCCCCTTTTCGACTCCCAGCGTACCCTAACAATTGTAATGCGACTTCGTCGAAGACGCTTCTCCCCGTAGTCCATGATCTCCACTGGTCTTTCAATAAAATGCATAGATTCATCAATCTGAATATCTTCCAGCGGAATATGGAGATTCCCATCAGCGAGGCACTTCTTCAAGTTCGACACGTGGAATGTGGGATGAATCCTGTTGAGTTCTTCTGGTAAGTCAAGCTTGTATGCTACAGGACCTACTCTTTCGAGTATCTTGAAAGGTCCTACGTAACGAGGTGCTAGCTTCCCCTTTTGACCAAAACGAACTACTCCCTTCCACGGTGATACTTTTAAAAGCACATGATCACCAATGTTAAACTCTAAGGGCTTCCGTCGTTTATCTGCATAACTCTTTTGACGACTTTGAGCCGCTAGAAGATTGTTTCGAATTTGATGAATCTTGTCTGTGGTTTCTTGGATCAATTCTGGACCAGTAATTTGTGCTTCCCCAATTTCGTGCCAACATACAGGAGATCGGCACTTACGACCATATAAGGCTTCAAAAGGTGCCATGCCGATGCTCGAATGATAGCTGCTGTTGTACGAAAATTCAACTAATGGTAGGTGGGCATCCCAATTTCCCTTGAAGTCTATGACACATGCTCTAAGCATATCTTCAAGAGTTTGAATGGTGCGCTCAGACTGTCCATCAGTTTGAGGATGATAGGCGGTACTGAGATCTAATCGTGTGCCCATAGCGGATTGTACTGCTTGCCATGTTCGTGAGGTGAAACGACCATCACGATCAGAAATAATACTTAATGGTACCCCATGCCGGCTTACGATTTCGTTGATATAAATACGTGCAAGCTTTTCGTTCTTGAAATCTTCGCGGATAGGAATAAAGTGAGCTGATTTTGTAAGTCGGTCTATAATCACCCATATAGTGTCATACCCACCAGAAGTGCGAGGTAACCCGGTAATGAAATCCATGGTTATATTTTCCCACTTCCATACAGGTATTTCCGGTTGGACTAGAAGTCCTGAGGGTCTTTGGTGTTCAGCCTTCACCTTGGAACATGTGAGACACTTGGAAACAAAAACGGCAATATCCTTCTTCATTCCAGGCCACCAATAGGTGTATCGTAGGTCTTGATACATCTTATCGGCTCCTGGGTGTATAGAATATCGCGTTTTGTGAGCTTCATTCATAAGAGTTTCACGAAGATTGTTGTGGTTAGGAATCCAGATACGATCTAGGTAATACAGGATACCGTCTGATTTAGTTTCAAGTTTTAGCTCGGCTCCACAGGACATCTCCTTTCGTACATCTTCTTCTGTTATTGAAACGTGTTGGGCTTCTCGAATTGATCTTTAATGTCAGTTATAATTTGCGAACATAGAAGATGAATGGAGTTCGCATAACCCTTTCGACTAAGTGCATCAGCCACCACATTTGCTTTACCAGGGTGGTATCTAATTTCACAGTCGTAATCATTTAGAAGTTCGACCCATCTTCGTTGCCTCATGTTTAACTCTTTTTGATTGAAGATATGTTGGAGACTCTTATGGTCAGTGTATATTTCACACTTAGTACCATAGAGGTAATGTCTCCATATCTTAAGAGCGAATACAACGGCTCCAAGTTCTAGGTCATGAGTGGTGTAGTTCTTTTCATGTGTCTTGAGTTGTCTCGAGGCATAAGCTATGACTTTTCCTCTTTGCATGAGAACGCAGCCTAATCCTTGCCCTGACGCGTCGCAATAAACTACAAAATCATCACAACCTTCAGGAAGAGTGAGGATTGGTGCATCACAAAGTTTTTGTTTAAGAGTTTGAAAAGCTTCTTCTTGCTTGGGTCCCCATACGAAAGGCTTTACCTTATGAGTTAAAGCCGTGAGTGGTACAGCAATGCGAGAGAAGTTTGAAATGAACCGACGATAATAGCCAGCTAGTCCAAGAAAAGATCTTACTTCAGTTGGTGTACGTGGAGCTTGCCATTCTTGAACTGCTTTGATCTTTGAAGGGTCAACATGTATTCCCTTGTCATTGACTACATGCCCGAGGAATTACACCTCTTTTAACCAGAATTCACATTTAGATTGGCATAAAGCTTTTCCTTTTCTAGAAGTGCAAGAAAGAGTCGAAGATGACGCTCATGATCAGCTTTAGATTTTGAATAAATAAGAATATCGTCGATGAAAACTATAACAAATCGATCAAGGTAAGGTTTGCAGACTCTGTTCATTAGGTCCATGAAGACAGCTGGTGCGTTGGTTAATCCAAACGGCATAACCATGAATTCATAGTGGCCATAACGAGTTCGAAAAGCAGTCTTAGGGACGTCTTCTTCATGCACTCTAAGTTGATGATAGCCAGATCGAAGATCGATTTTCGAAAAGCAGCTGGCACCTTGTAGTTGGTCAAGAAGATCATCAATGCGAGGTAAAGGATAACGATTTTTGATGGTTAACTTGTTGAGCTCTCTGTAGTCGATGCACATACGAAAAGATCCATCTTTCTTCTTTACAAAAAGGACAGGTACACCCCAAGGCGATGAGCTAGGATGTATGAATCCCTTGTGAGTCAACTCTTGTAATTGACTGGCTAGCTCTTGCATTTCAGAGGGGGCTAACCTATATGGAGACTTTGCAACTGGTGTAGCACCAGGTATAAGATCAATACGGAATTCGACGTCTCTAACTGGAGGAAGTACTGAAATGTCGTCAGGAAAAACTTGTGGAAAGTCTTTTACTACAGGAATGTCTTCAAGTTTCTTCTCTGTGGTCCCCTTCTTGATGATATGGGCTAAAAACGCGACATAATTCTTGCGAAGATATTTTTGAGCTTGAAGACAAGACATTAAGCTGAGCCCTTTCGACGAGGTTTCTCCAATGATTCGAAGAGTCTGACCGTTTGAAAGAGGAATACGAATAAATTTTTCACGACATACAACTTCCGCCTGATGTTGACTGAGCCAATCCATACCGATTATGATGTCAAAACTTCCCAGCTTCATAGGAATAAGGTCGACTGAGAAATCGTGGTCGTTTAAGGTGAGTGTACAGTTGCGTAAAATAGAGTCTAATGAAACTGGTTTCCCGTCCGCAACTTCTACCGTTATGGATTCCGCGAGCTTATCCCGATTTTTGTTTAAGATAGGTTCAAATTCTAAAGATACAAAACTTCTATCCGCACCAGTATCAAATAACATAGAGGCATATCTACCATTTATAAGGAACGTACCGTTGACCACATTGCCGTCAGCTCTGGCCTGGTTAGCGTTGATATTGAAAGCTCTTCCTCTTGCAGGTGGAGGAGCTTGGTTCGCTTGATTCACTGGGTTGGCTTGGGCCTGAGCATGAATAATATTAACCAGCCTTGGACATGTGTTTCTGAAATGACTTGGGTCGCCGCAATTGAAGCAAGCCCGCATAGGTTGGCCCATAGGATAATTGGGTTGGTAGTATGTTTGGGCTAAATGTTGGGTGGGTGGAAATGGTAGGGGTTGTTGTGCTTGACCCATTAACTGTTGGTGGGTTTGGGTTAAAGGTTGGTGGCGGTTTGTTCGTTGAGGCATGCGGTAGTTTTGAACAGTATGTCCTGCGCGACCGCAGCAGGCGGTATTGGCAAGGATGATCAGGGGAATGGTGATATTGACAACGGTTACATTTTGGTAACGGGCCTGTGTAGGGTCTTCTGTATGGTGCGGGTGAAGGAGTGACTTGAGTAATGGGTGCAGCAGGAATAGGGGTGTTGGTTTGGGTAACTGCATAATTTCTGGTGTTACGATTCCTCTTGTTAGCAAACTTAGAGGAAGGAATGGGGTGGTTTGAAGTTTGTCCCTCAACAGGGGCTTTCTTCTTCTCTTCTTTGAACTTCCCGTTGCGAATTCGGTTTTCGGTCAGTTCAGTTGCTAACTCCATAGCAGCTTCAAGTGTTACTGGTGAAACGCTGACAATTGAATCTTGGATTTTCGAGGGAAGTCCTCGAATATAATGCTCGATCAGACGATAGGTTGGAGTGAATAAATTTGGAACCATTTGGTTCAACTCCAAGAACCTCTTGTTGTAGGTAGAGTGATCACCCTCCTTTTGCTTTAGAGCATGAAATTCATCCTCCAACTTCTTAATTTCACTTCTAGGACAGAAACGCCTAGTCATGATTTCCCTTAACTCCTCCCAAGTTAAGGCCATCGCATCTTCAGTTCCCCTCTTCCCTTTCTCAGTATTCCACCAAGTGAGAGCTACTCCAAGTAGTCTCTCGGTGGCGTATCGAACCTTGCGATCCTTAGGACAATCGCAGTTTAGGAAGGTGTTTTCCATCTCCTCGAACCAATGTAGGAGAGCAGTGACACCCTCGGTCCCTTCAAATTTAGGAGGATCACAGGACTTAAAATGTTTATAAGAGCACTTGTTGGTAGGAGGGTTGTCGATGTTCTGGTCCTGTTGTTGGGGAGGGTTAGTAGGATTTGTAGCAAGGGCTTGTTGTACTTGTACCACAATGTCAGGCAATATCGTGGCCATTTGTTTCGCGATCTGAGTGGCCAAACGTTCCTGAGACCTTCCCGATCTTTTACCCCTTCGTTGCTGTCTAGACGACATCTACAGGATCATAAAATGAGAAGATTGTGAGTTTATGGTGTCTTTTTAGGTGTCATGTGTCTTTAAGAAAATGAAAATAACATAAATATCAATAATGCAACTACATCCATAGGATGTCTTGGGTTCGCTCATGTTGGGCCTCAAATGTCCCCCATACCTTCACCTACATAGTCATGTGGGCCCCCATGGCTATTGGCTTGGTAGGATTCACATTAGTATTGGCAATTTAACACTCGCATCCCCCGAATGCAAACCACAAAATATGTTCATGAGATGTTTGGTCGGAACGTGTCCAGGTGTAGACACAATGACAACTCAAAGTGGGATTAGCTCACACGACGTTTGGTATAGCATGCTTTGGCCTAATAGGTACTTCGTACTCTCATCGTTAGTCCCCAGGTAGGCAAACTGGTCCTTTATTTTGGATTTATACGAATGCCAGCCTAGACAGGACGTTCCGACTACCGGTACTGGTACCCTTCCAGTTACTACATGCCCGTCATGAGAACTCACTTTGATGAGATTTGAAAACACGAAAATCATTGTAAAAACAATCATGATGTGGTGTGTGCTTTCATGGATGTGATATGTTATGAGCATACGATTTCATGATAGGCATTATATGATAATACATACTTATGAACATGCTTGCACAATATCAAATGTAACATTTAACATAAAACATATAAACATCATGAAATTTGGCATATAACACACAAAATTCTTATAAGTTTCTAATCGACTATAGTATAGGCTCTAAGGGTCTAATAACCTATCCTATATCCCTATAGTCATGGCTCTGATACCAATCTGTCACACCCCGACCCGTAGCGGAATAAGAGTCGGGGCATAATTGGGTTATCACCAAAGCTCATGACATTTACTATTATGTTTCATATTTAATAAAGTCAAAGTTACATTTTCAAATATCCAAACATGTTCATTCAATACAAAGGAAATAAACCAAACATAACAATCCCAACTCTAAAACGTTTTATTCTTCTAGTCCAAGTCCTATGTGTTCCTAGCTGCTGAGGTTCACCTGTATCATGTGTAAAATGGGAGTTTTTGGGTCAACATAAGTTGGCGAGTGAACCTTATTAGATAAACATTTATTAATAAAATAATTGTTAGTTTATCAATGAAAATTTGTGCATAATCATAGATGAGCAAATGTAAATAATCAAGCAATGGCAAATAGCAGTCACAACTATAACATACAATAACACATGACAGCATACATGAACATACCAACATCATACTGTAAATAACATAAATGAAACTGTGCGATCAAGGCTCAATCAAACGGAGCCGATCGTATTGCATGTACTGAAAATGAAAATGTCTGTGCGATCAAGGCTCAATCAAACGGAGCCGATCGTATGTGGGCACGCCAGGTTCAACCGCATAATAAAATGGGGAACATGCTCAACGCTCATAATGTAATGGGGAGCGGCGGCCTATGAAATTGCATGTACTGAATAATAATTTGCATCCAATAATAACTACTTAACAGCAACAAACTGAATACACAAGTTCATGATATGATGTATGCACAATGGTTTAGTAATAATATATATATACAAAGACACATGATGCACCCCAAAACGTGATTAAAACAGGGAATTTGTAAGATTCACTCACATTGGGTGCGTTGGATTGGAGATGGTGAGATGCGCATGAATTAGATGAGCGGATCAACGAGGAATACTAACCTAAATAATATTGGAAAAATATATTAAATGGGTGGATTTTATTAAGGATTTTAATGAAATTTTTAGATGAATTTTTGTGAGTTTATGGTTATTTTCTATCTTTAAAAATGTTATTTTTAAGTATTTTTAATTGATTTTTAAATTAAACTAAATAATTAAAAATTTTAAAAAAATTGTTTATTTAGCGTTGACCGTTGACCGTTGACCGGTCGGTCAGCGTATTAGTTTGCGCCGGGTGAGGCTCGAACCGGCGACCTCCCGTACGCGTGCACGCAGCTCTACCAACTGAGCTACGTGTCAAACCCGAAATAATCTTGTTTTTATTTATACTTATACACTTATTCAGTTAATCCGAAATTCTCTTTAATTTCAAAAACATTTTAATTCAACGGACCGGTGTAAGTGACGGGTTTCGAACGCGCGACGTATGGTTCATGTTGCACACAGTCCACCGCTGGACTGTGTGTTTAACCCGGTTATTATCTCGGTTTTTATTATACTTAACAACTATCTGAGTTAACCCGGTTTAGTTTTTGATCAAAAAGGCATTTTATTACACAAGGTGTGCGTGTAGCAGGGATCGAACTCGGGACGTGTATGGTTTTTGTTTGCACACAGTCCACCGTTGGACTGTGTGTCTAACCCGTTTATAATTCCGATTTTAATTAATCTTATGTCATCACTGAACTCGTCTTCTTCATTACAAATGCAGACATCAATCAAACAACCGATACGCGATTAATTTAGTTAATGAACATGATGTCCAGTTTGAATGCATTGAACCGAAAAGTTTGGGGAAAGAAGATACCGAATAGATTGTCTTCTTTAGAGAATCCGGCGAAACTTGTCGGCTCTGTTTTTTGGAACCTTCGGCTGTGAGAATCAATTAACAGGTTTAAGGGATTAGATGTGAAATTGAACTAATGAGTATTGATTATCAGTACGTTGGAATGAGCATACCGGTAATCAACGAGTTTCCTGACAATTCCAGAAGTTTTCCGGCGAAAACAGAAAGTCCAGCAATGTCGTCTGTGGTTGATTATGAGCGATGGGTTAATGTTAGTAAGGTTCTAACAATTGATTGAAACCGTAAAGTAGAAGTATTTTACCGGTTTGAGTTGAATACGGTTTTCCGGCGAGCTGTTTTAGGCGTTCTGGTGGTCCGAAAATGCAACGAAAATGAAATGGAGTATTGGTATGATATCTCTGAGTCGCGAGAGTGGTCTGAAGTTTGTGTTATTCTGGACTTGATGATTTTCCGGTTTTAAGATCCGACAATGATGAGTCTTTAAGTTTAATCAATTCCAATTTGATTAGAAACCGTCGTGCATCGGTTATAAACGGAATGTGTGAAATAAACAACGAATTGACGATTGGTTTGCCGATTACCGTTTCTCAGATGGCGAAATCGGTTTTAACTGGGTTTGTGTATAAATTTCATTTGTGTTCCTAGAGTTAGCAGAAAACACAATGTGGCGGAGTGGTCTTGGGATTGAGTGTTAAGTTGTTGAAGTGTTTCTTGGCTGACCCGGGTTCGAGTCCCGGCAACATTATAATTTTTTTATTTATTTTATTTTAACTTTTCATCAAATATAATTTTTATAGTTTAGTTTATTTATTAATTATGTATTGTTTTAAATCAAAATAATCATAAATGTTCGAAATAACTTTTATAACTTGATATTCGATTACAAAACGGAACGGGTTTTGAAAACCCGATTTTTACAAATGTTACAGCAGAGCTAGGGTTTTGACTGTGAAATGAGGGAAAAAGAAGCTTAAATACTAGGGTTTTTAATTGGGTCGGGGCCAAGGCCTATTAGCGCGTATTCGAGCCTAAACACGTATCTGAAGCCCATTTTTGAAACTGAGCATTGTGTTATGTCGTAATGCGTTCAAAAACACGTAAATGTTGTCTTTAGTCGACCGGTTGACGCGTAGGTTTGTCGGTTTCGTTAAAATTTGCGTAAAATCTCTACGATCGCCATTTATAGTCCGTTTTTCGATCCAAGTGTTGTTATTTATCGAAATTTATTCGTTTAGACTCGAAAACGTATTAAATTATATCGGGGGTCGGGTTTTGACGGGTAATTCGTTCTTTGCGTTAAAAATCACGTAATTGCCCAGTTTGCCGTTTCTTGTCCGTTCTTCGATCTGTTTTCGACCACGAATAATAAAATTCAGTTACGAAGCTAAATATATCGTAATATATTAATATCGAGGTGTAACTCGAGTCCGTTGCTTCCGTTTCATTGTCGGTGCGTTCCGATTTTCCGCGTAACTTCCGCGTGCTTTGCGACGTTCAACGATCCAAATTTATCGCATAACCATCAATGTATGATAAATACAAGTACAAAATTCGTGTTTTTAGACGTTGTCTGTATTTGTTCGGCATCAGTTCGCTTAACGTTTAATTTTGAGTTTATTGTTCTCGATTGTCGTCATATCGCGTAACGTGAAGCAAGTAGACGTTCCTAGGTTTTCCAAAGGCCTGATCGAGCTAATTTACGTCTAATTAGCGCCTAATTAAGACCGGAAACTGCCGGTTGTCACATTCTCCCCTTGTTATAAAAATTTCGTCCTCGAAATTTAAGTTATGTTATCTCATTAGATTTTTTTTGTCATGCGTAGGTAAGTATTAAAAATACCCAGGTAAATAAACATGTAATCGCATCGAGACTTGTCTGGATTATATGAATACAATGACTTACTACAACAACATGAACCCTCTGGTTCAACTGAATCTATTTTAAGAATCGATGCCAAGTGAACGAAACGTAATGACATAATCACCAATGTGACTGAATTTACATGGGTCATACAAATGAGAATCTCGACAAATAGATTTCCAAGGCGTTCGCAATTTGCAAATGAATTTCATATACAATAGAATTTTTCTACCAACGGAAACTAGCGTTGGTTGTTGGATTGATGAGACTTAGAATCAACAAGTTCAACTAAATTAGAAACATGAAGATGATCTGTTAACTTTTCGAACCATAAGTTAACACTACTGAATTGCAAGGATACACCGAATTACAACCGAAGTTAGTGTATCATTGTCTTAATACATAGTTGCATTAAGACCACTTTCAATGATTAGCCCAAGCTACAAGTTTATACCGACGCCACAAGGCGTCACAGCTTTTGAAATAATTCAATAATAGCGGTGACTGAACAAATTCACCGTGTTTACAACGAAGAGTTCAATCAAGTAAGTCTGAATATTGTTCCAAATAAATCCCATAGGATTTTCAACTGAAAATGAAAGAACAAATAGATATATAATTTTCGGTCGATAGTGAAAGAACAATAAATATCCCAAGATTTTCGACCATATTGAAAGAATCCGTTAAGAGGTACACTGAAATAGGCCATAAAGTTGTGTACCATCTTCTTAATACACAATTGTATTAAGAATGTTTTAAGAAAATGATCCAACAAGGGGATTAAAAAAATGAATAAATAATCAAGTAATTAAATCCGTATATGTGTCGTGAAAGTGATGTCAGCGCAAGCTTCAACTAGTGTAATGCCACCACAAGGTGTCGTAACCAATAAATGACTTAACAAGGGTGCAGACTGAACCAGTCTGCTATGGTTCGAAACAAATGAATTGCTTGTTGATATTACTTTGAATATGATGGCCTCAATCCATCATATGAAATCCTTGAATTGAATTTGTATACAGTGAACAGGTTCAAACAATTGAACTTGGTTTGACACAATCCAACAATAAATACATGATTCGACCAAGAAGTTTTGATATGATTACTACGAAATCCCATGTATGCAACTTAGAAAGAAAATGAATTTCAAGAAATTCGTTGACTCGATCAAGGAGTCAATACTTGCAATAATGCAGGTCATCTAGATCACAAGGCAAAATTTTGAATATAGCGAACCGACTTTTGAATTATTGATGAAATGACTATTCGAGGTGAAGACCCTGATGGTCTCCACGTATCAAGTTAACCACATGCGTAACAAGCAAAGCATGCGTATCATGTAAATTGTCAAGAAATGATGCAACATGCGTTCGCTAATCAAGAAAGAATTTCCGTGACACAATAACCGTTATGAGGAGTAGAGGTATGCAAACCTACTCATTATATGCATAGTTGAAATTTTTCAACAAACAGAATTCGAGGACTTTACCTAGTATTTCCTGTGATGACTTATTGTTTCGTGACATTACCACCGAATGTCGAATATAGCGTACTCGTCATTAATAATGTAGGGAGAATGCGAAGACGTGTGACTTCTTTTGACATCGCCACTAATTGTGATTTACCGTTGTAATAAGTACCGACTGTTGTGATATCTCATTTGAATGTACCTCAGCGTTGTTTTGTGTCGCTTACAGGACCACGTGATAAATTTGCCGCATTCTGGTCGGTAGTTCTGCCGCTGACGGGACTAGCATCGTTGTCGTAATGTCATGATTCCTTAAGGCCGCGCCTTAAAAGTCGTATGTGATGTACTTCAACATCCGTTATTGTGTCATTTAACTTTCACGTATATTTGCGCACTAGTGTTTTTGTTTCGCGTAGGCTACCTGCTCGGGTAAATAAAATAATAGCGACAATATATGTAATGTGTTTGTCCGAGCTAATAATCATGGTTCCTACGTGCTGACCTTTAATGAATATTGACATAAGTTTTCCAAAGGTCTTAAATGCATGTCGTCAAAACTCTCTTGCCTATGGTATGTAATGTTTTCGTGTACCGTGTATCAAATACAACACTAGTGTATGATTAAAATCATAACGTTGACTTATTGTTTTTCGGCCACGGTTGGAACCCATATTCGAGTACTAGGCTTTCTGTATGTATTCAATACTTATTGATCTAATGTCCCCAAAGGAACGTGAGGTTAAAGCCTAGGTATCTCCATAGAAAACCTATTTGTTATCATAGCCAGGTTTGATACCTAATTCGCTAGAACCTATAGCTCTGATACCACTCTGTCACACCCCGATTTAGCCATCAGAACCGGGCGTGAACTAAACTGGTATCTTCATTGCACAGCGGAAGTGTTTTGAAAATGCTAAGACTTCTAGTAAATGAACGCCCGCTAAGTACTCGAATCCCCATGGGTTCTCCTATTCCAACCGTGCCCTAGTTTGAAAATATAACCTGAGAAGAAACATGCGAAAAATCAACATAAAAGTTGGCGAGTTCATAGTTTGTCTGTTTTTGTTTCAAATGAATCATAAAACATTTGAAAGTTTTGCATTCGAAAAACCGGTTTGTGGGATCATAATATCCCAAAGCATTTGAAATGTCATATCTGTATAACAGTATTGAAATGTTTTCTCATGTTGTTTGCAAATCCATGCATATAACTATTATGTTTATAAACCGGTAATAAAATGTTTTCTGTTATCTTTGTAAACCGGTGTTGAAATCGTAGTATGTAGTTTTCCTATGGAATCTAAGGATCAATCAGCGTGTAGCTAATACACTGACCTATGTGCCATAAGTAACCAACCCGCGACAACTTTGATATCACTGGGATCACAAAAGCACTCCTAACCGGTTAACTTACCAGGACTGGAGCGTGTCTCAAACTCGATAGATCTATACCTTTTGCACCTTGGTCACTACGTGATTAATGGTTACTATTGTTATTTCCCTACTTACGCACAGTGGTCTGTTATAATCTAATCCGATAGCCACATACCAATTGTTATAAATCTGTGTTATTGGGCCTAGCCCATGTTCTTTTGTGATTTTGGGCCTAGCCCATGTCCTTTTGTGATTTTGGGCCTAGCCCGTGTCCTTTTGTGATTTTGGGCCTAGCCCATGTCCTTTTGTCATTGGGCTGAGCCCATGTTTTCTTGTAAAATTGGGGCCCCGCCCCCTAGTTGTGACTATGATAATCCCGTCACTAGTCATAAAACTCGTGCATGTTTCGAAAAGCTTTATACAGCTGTGAAAGCCGATAAGTTTCGCATAAACCTTTCATAAACCATTTGAGTTCATTGAAGTCTGTTTGTAATATGGTTTAGAAATACATGATTTTCGTTTCATCGAAACTGTAACGCCCGGTTTCTCGTATTTCCATAATTAGAAAGCGTCCCTTGTATTTTCTTATTTTTAGAAACCTTGTACTCTCTTCGTAAACGACTTTTGTTTTTTTATTTGTAATTGAGACTATTGATCATAATGAGAATGAAACTATTTTAATCATACTGGAGCATCATATTATCCAAGATTCTTGATTTGTTATTACACAATGACACTCGATACTCGTTAAACTAAACTAATTTAACTCGTTACGTATACGATTTTATTCATTATTTAAATCGAGTAATTAAATTAATAAATTAGATTAATTAAACTTTTACAATTTAAAAAGTTATCTCTTTATATATATATATAATATATATATATATATATATATATATAATAAGTTAGTATTTAATGGTGAAATCATAAAAATAATAAAGTCTAGGGTCCAATTGGTAATTAATGATTTTAGAAGTTGCAGGGACCATTTATGTGCATAATTAGAAGTGGAATAATCTTTTAATCAAAAAAATAATAATAATTGAACAAAACCGGTGACCGTGGGACTCGAACCCGGGTCACCTGGTCATCAAACGCGCACAAAACCACTCCACCACCAGCCTCACATCTGAAACAATCCAGATCTTTAACCCCTTATGCACTCACTCGCTGCAACCAATCAGCCCAACAGGTCGCGACCAGCAAGGTTTTAGGCGGGTTTTTGAGGTTTTTTTTTAACTTTAATCATACTTTATGGCCTTTAATACTCACCTAACTCAACTAAAACCTAACCTAATCACTTCCCTATAAAACCCAAGCATATCCAAGCATTTTTACACTTTTCTAATCACCAAAACACTCTCAAAACTTCCTTTAATCAGCTGTGAATCCAAGGTTCGAGCAGAATTTCTATCTCTTACAAAATTGAGCATATCTCACTCATTTCTTAATCTTTTTCATCCATTCTTTTTCCCACTTGCTTGGTTTGACCTTGTGCACATCTCCAATGGTTTTCCATGGAAAATCAGGCCCTGGAATGTCACGAAAAAGGCTCCAAAGTGGACTATTTTGATTTATATTCTTCAAACTTTTATAAAACTTGTTTAACTTGAGTTCAACTCATCTCAAACCTATGTCCTAATGCTTACAGCACTATATGTGGTTGGTTAGGCTTAAAAACAAGGCTGAGACATGTCAAACTAGAAGATAAAACCTCACAAACTTTCTGTTTTCGACTAGGGTTTACACCCACAAGTAGTGTTCAAGTTAAGCTTGATAAATGTGTGATATTTGGACTAGCTTGGGCTATCCATCATTGAATCCACACACTACTTGATGATTTTCATAGCTTAGTTGTCTCATTTCATTCCTTACTTCTAAGTTCATGACCCTCCTTGTGTCTAAGACACATGTGTAGTGGTGAATCCAAAGAGGTCTTAAGTGGATGGTAAATCCTCCCACCTCCTACTTGACTTATGTAAACTACAAAGAGGTTCCTAAATGGATGGTTCAACCTCCTACCTCATGCTTGACCTATATGACTTAATGTACACTATATAATACTTATATATTATCAAAGTAATCGAACTCTTGATGATGAACAAGTGGTCATTTGTCAAAATAGTAGGTTACATCATCTAAAGACCATACACTTGTTACGATTCTAATGGATCTTTGAATCCATAAAAACATACCAAACTCTTGAGGTTCTATAGTGTCAAGAACAAGTGTTATGAGTACAAGATGATTACTTTCATAATACTAATTTCACGTTATATTAGTTCTGAATCCATAACCTTCCGTTAATTCCCAATACTCACATGCATATGTTTCTTCGTGTAGAAGGACAAGGTGCTTGAAACTAATCCATCACCCAACAACGTTCGCGGGATTTCAAGTGGGAAAGCTTGCAAAACTGTGAGCATGCTCGATCCCTTTTCCTTTTTACACTTTGGGTGCAACATGTACTTTATACAAAATCGCACGACACTTAAACTATTTTAATATCTATCCATGCTTAACATGAGACTATGTGATCCTTGTTTAGACTTGTTATGCTAATGTAAACTATTTTTGTCGATATATACTTCATTAACTTTGCTGGCCTACCTTAACAATTATAGCGCTATAGGATTAACGCACCGCCCACGAAACTTGGGGTATTGTTAAGTTAAACATGTTAACCTCCCGCTACTCTATTGGGATAGGCTATTTTAACGCGTTGGATTCTTGGGTTTGAACATATAGTACACCGTTTCGGCATGCTAGTAAACTTGCATATTATGGTTCATGTTGGATATGAGACTTTAAACAAATTTATTATATATTATGCTATGTAACAAAACATGTATGCTCGCCAACTTTTTGTTGATATATTTTAATACATGTTGCAGGTTGATTGATGAGGTGATGTTACAAGATGAAACAAGATTTAGGTGGACTTAGATACACACCTAGATTAATTTATCTATTTTGATGTTATGTCGTTTTGAAACAATTGTTGACTATTATTTGGAATTTTTGTATGACAATTTAGTCTTGAATGAAATTTGAATTTAATCTATATTGTCACATAGCGTTATGAAGTTTTGAGCAATTTGTTCGTCTCATCCCGATGTTTCCGCCATCGGTTGGGGTGTGGCAGAAACATTGTGTGCTTTCACAAAACTTGCATGTCTTTCCACCCCTGAAAACATTTATAAAAATGTAAAACGGTAAAAAGTGGGGTTATGAACTCACCTTGACATCCTTGTGCAAAGCTAGCTTAATGTGATTTCCATAGTGTTGTCTCCACAACTTGACTTGCTAGCATGCAATCTAGTGTATTCCTAAAACGGAATAACTTGTAAGTTTCTAAGAACGACGTAGCCATATTACGTGATACCGAGCTCTACCGAATCGTTAACCATACGATTCTATGAAATTGTCATTGTCTTAACTCGGTTAACCAACCTATGGTTTTCTTAGAAACGATTCTTTTTTCGAGAGACTTGAGATATGTGTTTACATTTGAACATAACTTTTTTTCATGAAATCATATTTAGTCGCTATATACGTCGACGGATAATAGTACGACTCTTCGTAGTTTTCGTAAGATATAATGTAGCTATACTCGAAAATATATCCGTATTGATAATACGTTTCGTATTCGCGCGATAGTCTTGCGAAGTTGCGTCGTACTTCGTTTGGCGTTGAAATCGAATATAAACAATATATTATTGTTATAATATCATTCGAAAGTATTCGTACGTGTCCGCGTCGTCGACGTTAGAAATAAATATAACTATATTTATTCTATAAAAGTATTTGACGTCTCGCCATTCTTATATATATGTAATTATATTTGTGTTATACAATTGCAGAATTCGTTCGTTTGAAATAATACGCGCCTTGTAAAAGCGTTCGGAAAATCTTGACGTTCGAAACGAATATAAACAATAGACTTATTATTATAACATCGTTCGAATAATTTATCGATATTTGAAAACTAATTCCCGAATCATTGACATTTGAAATAATATTAATAATAATATTCGATTTTAACGGATTACCAAACTTGTTGTATCGTAGTCGCACGCGTTGAAATGTTATCGTATCGACTCGTAAGTGTTGTCAAGATAAATGTGTGTATTTATTTTATAACAATCGTTTAAATCGGATGTTCTGACTTTGCATTGTAACGCGTTTGTATTACGTATTTTGACGAAAATCGGGCAGAGTTTCCTCTGTTTTCGGACGATCCCGACAATACTAGTTGTCGATTTATATATCAAAACGCAACCTGCAATGTACGCAAACAAACAATATATATAAAATTCTTCATCGTTTTCAAATATTAAGTTTTGCCGATTTATAATTTCCGATTTATATATATTGACTTCAGTTTATTTTTAACTAATAATTATCCGCAAGTAGCGTACGTCGATTAAATTGTTACTTTTAAACTTTTTGGCGATGTCGAATTGTTAACGGGTCGGGTCGAGCTCGGTTTCGCGAGATATATATTAATATATAAACTAATATAATTTAAATTTTCGCGTCGTAATTAATTTTTACCGAGTCTCGCGTTGACTCATTGACCAGGTTTGACTTGTGTTGACCGGGTTTGACCGCCGTTAACTTCTGTTAACCGCACCGAACCGAACACCGAACCGAACCTGAAACATACACTTAAATATTTCACTGAACCGAAGAATAAGCCCGAATCAAAACGAAATTGAAATACTGAAAACTGTTTCGAACTGAACTGTGTCGATTCGAGTGAACCGAACCCGAGCCGATCTGTTGACTGGATTGAATCAAGACACGAAGCTGCAACCTGAACCAAATGAGACTTGAACCAAATCTGAGCCGGAGATGAACAAACCCACCCTCGTAATCTGATCTGGAAGATGAACCGGAACAACCACCACCATCTTCATCGCCGTCGACTGGCCGACTCAAAGCCGTCGCCGGCTGCTGATCGGAACCCCTGTTGAAACTGAACCCGATCGATACCCAAAATAACCTCCACTACCCCCGCCGTTTATCGTCACCGGCGGCTGGAACATCGCTGGCTGCCGCTGGCTATAACCCCCAACCAGAACACATCACAGCCGTCGTTCGATTCCACCAAAATCGAACAACCCATCCCGAAAACAACGCCCCCCCTCCTTGTTGCCGCCAGTGCAGCGGCGCCGCCGCTGCTGGTTCTTCTCTCTCTATGCTCACTCTCTCTCTACGCTCACACACACTCTCTCTCTCTTCTGTCTCTGTCTGTCTCATCTCTCTGTCTGAACGCGTGTGTGTATATATATGCGGGTGAGTATGGGGTGTCGGCCGACCGGAGAAGACGACCGGTGGTCACCGGAATTCCGGTGACCGGATTTCGGACAGGAGAGAGGGGCAGAGAGTTTTGTGTGAAGGGGGCTAGGGTTTTGAATGTGAAATGAGGGAAATAGAAGCTTAAATACTAGGGTTTTTAATTGGGTCGGGCCCAAGGGCCGTTAGTGCGTATTCGAGCCCAAACACGTATCTGAAGCCCATTTTTGAATCCGATCATTGTGTTATGTCGTAATGCTTCAAAAACACGTAAATGTTGTCTTTAGTCGATCGATTGACGCCGAGGTTTGTCGGTTTCGTTTAAATTTGCGTAAAATCTCTACGATCGCCATTCATAGTCCGTTTTTCGATCCAAGTGTTGTTATTTATCGAATTTATTCGTTTAGACTTGAAAACGTATAAAATAATATCGGGGGTCGGGTTTTGACGCGTAATCCGTTCGTTGCGTTAAAAATCGCGTAATTGCCCTGTTTGCCGTTTCTTGTCCGTTCTTCGATCCGTTTTCGATCACGAATAATAAAATTCAGTTACGAAGCTAAATATATCGTAATATATTAATATCGAGACGTAACTCGAGTCCGTTGCTTTCGTTTCGTTGTCGGTGCGTTCCGATTTTCCGCGTAACTTATGCGTTGTGCTTTGCGACGTTCAACGATCCGAATTAATCGCATAATCATCACTGTATGACAAATACAAGTACAAAATTCGTGCTTTTAGACGTTGTTAGTATTTGTTCGGCATCAGTTCGCTTAACGTTTAATTTTGCGTTTATTGTTCTCGATTGTCGTCATATCGCTTAACTTGAAGCAAGTAGACGTTCCTAGGTTTTCCAAATGCCTGATCGAGCTAATTTACGTCTAATTACGCTAATTATAATGGTATTACTGTTCGTTAAGCGCCTAATTAAGACCGGAAACTGCCGGTTGTCACCGACCCTACCCGAACCCGGGTATATATGGTATACATTTTTTGTAGTAAATCCGAACCCAAACCCGACCCAGTTTTTCAAAATACTCGATTTTGTAAAACCGATCCTACTCGAACCCGTTTTCATACCCGGAACCGGTTTTTCAAAAAACCCGATTTGTGCACCACTAATATGAGCTGAAGTTGTTAACTTGAAGTCGACTTTATCTTGGGCTTTGACTTTAGTTCTGAAATAGACACCAACCTGCAACATAGGGCCCAATCTCTCCTACAATCCAATAACACTAGAAGCGGGCCTGTTCTCACGTGAACCCTGTGTTGAAGGATGCGTCGGGCTAGCCCAACAGTTCAATAGAGCCCAACCTTTAAATGTCCAGCAATGTGTAGCAACCCATACGAACGTCTTATCGAGCAGCCATGATCCATATACATGTTACAAAAAGTATAACAAAACATTATAAACACTATAGTATATAAGTATAAGGTATTATTGTTAATGTTAAATCCTTTAACACTTTTAACACTGCGGATTTCGAGTATGCACGTTAGTTTATTTGTGTATAACGAGCCCAATACCCATCAAATATTTATCGGGTAATAAAAAATTCCCTGAAAAAGATTTGCATAAATTATTTATAAAACTATTATACGAAAGTTTTCTGGAAGTCAAATATTTATACAGATGTTTCAAGTTTTGGGAATTGTGTGGAAATTGGGACGGGGGATTTAGAATATAAACTTAAAATATGTGATAGAAAGATAAAATCATGTTGGGTATATAATCGGATAAGCAGGTGTATGTTATCGGGTAAATATGTATATCACCAAATCTCATATTCATCTTATACCCACGAGAACTAATTACATACCCAGTCTCATACCTGATTACCGTTCCCATATGTTTTGGGTTTTTGGTATTCCCATTGGGTTTGGGTTTCATTTCCCTAAGGGGTCAATGTTGTTTTAGGCGGGCAAGGTAATCCTAAGGACCCACACCGGAAAGGATACAGTGATGGGCGAGCGGACGTGGCCATATCCAAAGGTGCGTGAGGCTTAAATAACATATATTTTTGTATACTTATGTATTTTTTTTAAACTAATACTTTTATTTTATTTCATTAAACCACATGAAAACGTTCAATTACGAAATAGTGAGACACAGACGGTTTTTGGCACAACAAAGGTTGATGAAGTCAGCATAGCATATGTTGACACATGAGCTCCTTGGGGTCGAGAGCGCCACAAATCCCATTACACTCTTATGACTCTGTCCAACCCAAGGAGCTTCTGGATAATCGCCTTGGGGTCGGGAACACCACCACCGTTTTTGTTTATTTATATTTTATTGGTAGTAAAAAAAACAAACAAAAAGTGCAAGAAATTAAAAGAAAATCATTAAACAGAAAGAAAGCTAATTATTGACGGGTTACCGATGATCAACCCGTAGGTAGTTAAACTTTGGCTAGAGAAAGGTCCAACGGTAGACATTCAGTAAAGGATCAAACTTTGTCCGGTAAAGTTAAAATTTGGCCGAAGAAAGGGCGTTGGTTGTCCATATCAATGATGACTTTCGCCAACAGATTGCTAACGGATGTGGCCGTCAATGAAGCTCGTTTTTTCTAGTAGTGGGATTAGGTGGTGGACGACCTGGCTGTTCAGCTAAACTTGCGTAAATGTTCTACTCAAAGCTCAACCAAGCCCATTTAAACTAAAACCAAACCTCGTAAATTACGTGTTAGACTTGTATCGAGTTTTAGTATCTTCTGCCCTTACTTCTAATACATAGTCTAAAAGTTGACTTTTAAGTGGTTATATTCATTCTAATTTCTAAAAGACTATGAAAACAACATGTTATAGTAATTTATGTCTGCAAATTAAATGTTAACCTAGTTCTAAAACGTCATTGCTTAATGAAAAAGCAAAGAACGAAGAATAGAAAAAAGGAAAAGATCCAATAAAAAGTGAATTTTGACTAAGTAGTTTGAAAAAGATTGTGATATAACGTGTGACACTCCTTATAAGTAGGAATCAATGGTATTTTGGTACTAAAATGTTTTGGTCCTTATTAGTATAGGTGTGAAAATGACATGTGGCACCTCTTTTGTTTTCTAAAAAATACAACAAAAAATCCAGTACAAAAAATATAGCACAAAAAATTCAGTTTAAAAAAATACAGCACAAAAATCTACTTCAAAAAAAGTATAGCACAAAAAATCTAATACTAAAAATATAGCACAAAAGAAATCTAGTAAAAAATCCAGCACAAAAAATTTAGAAAAAAAAATTTAAGAAAAAAAAATGAAGCACAAAAGTGTAGTATAAAAATCCAGTACAAAAAAAATGTTATACAACATATAAATAGAACACATTTTGTGGGTTTTTTTTAGTCGTCATATTTTATCTAGCAATATAGTACTCAAATTAAAAATAAAAAGACACTCGATTTTACGGTGAGATTTTTATGAAAAAGAATATCGTATAAAAAACTTATGAGCGTTTAAAAAATGGGGATAAAATATGCATGTGATTTACATGTGGAAAGCGAAAGTCAATAAATAGGATTATCTTGAGATACTCAATACACTCCTTTTTTTCTGCATTTTCATCTTAACCATTAATTTGAAAAATAAATAGTAAAAATTACTTCTCATCCTATTTAGATAAAAAAAAAAACCGTTTATTTAATCTTACCATAAAAAAATATGTATTAGGTCAAAGGTGAAACGAGTGCACAACTAAAGGTGTTTGCTTCACTGGAATTAGGATCTTTTACATTAACCGGAAACTAAATTGTTAAACTAAATATAATTTTAATAAATTAACAAATATCCAAAGAATTGTATTGTATGACTATTATTTTGGCAAATATCATAAAAAAAACTAATATATTTTCTTAATTATTTCATAAAAGTCCTTTAATAATTTTTTTACAAATCAAAAACCAATATACTTTTTGTTTTGTTTCATAGAAGTCCTTTAACATTTTTTTTTGAACATTAAAGTCCCTCCACATGTAAATTTGAACAAAATTATGACAAACGTTTCTAAAACTTCTTACATGAAGTTATGTTTCAACCTAAAATACGTTTAAAAATTTATAGGTCATTGCTACAGAACCCAAAACAATTAAAAACAAAAATAGAACAAAAAAAATTAAACCGGAACCGAATAAAAGGACTTTTGTTTATATGTAGCCCAACAAACCGAGTAACTAAAGTAAATCATACTTTATATTTTGTCAAATAAACCCACTTATCTGAATGCATTGTATTTAGTTGAAACCGAAACTCAAACTAAATTCGAATGTGGTTTGTAATTTAGTTTTGAAGTACTTAAATTCCGTTTAATTTGGTTCGATTTTTTGGTTTAACAAAAAAATTTCAAACCAAATAAAAGGAAAACAATAATCCAATAAACCGAAAAGAATCGATGGACACGTTCCAAGTTATTTAAGTTATTTTTGCCATTATTTTGTTCAAAATTAATTTTTGAAGGGATTTTAATGTTCAAAAAATTGTTGAGAAACTTTTGTAAGATAAACATAAAATATATTAATTTTTTATATACAAAAAATTATTGAGAAACTTTTATAAAAAAGAAAAAGAAAAGAAAAGAAAAGAAAGCGTGTTAATTTTTAAGATATTTTCTTTTGTTTTATTTATCATGTTAAGTTAAGTAAATTTGTAAAAGAATATGGAAGGCGTTGGTGGCGTCAAGACAAATGGGTACAGGCGGTATTGATGGGCACTGCTTTTGCGATGGTGGCGGCGGTGACAGTAATGATGATGGTGAGTGAAAGGGAGAGATTTGAGTCATTTAATTGTAATTTTTTAACACTAAATTTGAATCATTGATGGACTATTGGAGTATAATCGTGCCACCAGGGGAACTACCTGATCATATCCATCTAATGTCTATACATCAATTCAGGTGGAAACCCTATTGGAAAAAAAAACCCCTTTATGGGAATCGAACCCAAGTACCTATTAGTCTCAAACCTTTATCCCATGTAACACCCTGTAAAAATCGTGTCCAATAGTATAGTGACACGTGTTATATTTTAAATATAGTCTATTAAAAACCAATAAGGACTAAAGGCGTCAACATGCTCAAACTGAGTCTCTGAGTGACGGTCTGATGTCAACATGCATAAATAACAGCCTCTGAGTGACTGATTTGTCAACATGCTTAAAACTTGGCCTCTGAATGACTGATATGTCAACATGCCCAGCCTCTGAATGACATCGGAATCAACATGCTTATAAAAAGCCTCTGAGTGATCCTTTACGAAGTCCTAATTCTCATACGTGCCAATTGTTGGATGAGAGGGTTCAATGTCACAACCCGACCCGCAGCGGAATAAAAGTCGGGGCATGATTGTGTTATCACCAAAGCTCATGATATTTACTAAGAAGTTTCATATTCATTAAATTCAAATTTAAAATTTAAATATCCAACAAAAATTTCATACAAACACAATAAAAATCTAAATGTTTGTTCCAACGAAATAACTTGTTTATTCTTCTAGGCCATCCTAAGTGTTTCTTTCCTCAACTTGATCACCTGTATCATGTGTAAAACAGAGGAAATTTTGGGTCAACAAAAGTTGGCGAGTGAACCTTGATAAAACATTTAAATAATTGTTTATTATGTTTATTTAAAGAAAATTGTGCATAAATCACATGTGAGCAAATACATATATGTAACCAATCACAAACCACATTGAATGAATATATGACATGAATGATGATGTATCGGAGATCAAGGCTCAATCAAACGGAGCCGATCTAATGAGGCACCTGATGCTCAATCCGTATCCCACGAGGAACTGATGGGCCTAATGAAATGAGTGCACTGAAATGATAAAATCAATCCACACATAAACCACACTACAAGCAATACACATTTGATCACGAAATGATATAAGCACAAGTGTTTAAATAAAATAAAGGAATGATACGACACATGATACACCCCAAAACATGATTAAAACGGGGAATTTGTAGAGATTCACTCACAGTGAGTGCGTATTCTTGGTTGATGATGAGTGCGCACGACTTGAGAATTTGACCGACGAAAGAGTACTAACCTAAAATAACAACGCGATAACTTGATAAATAAATAAGCTAACTTTTTGATTAAAAACCTTTGTTTAGATTTTTAAGTTTACTTTTGTGATTTTTTTATTAATATTCTAACCCCTTGTAATTTAGGTATTTTTAATAAATTTTTATTTAAATATAACTATAGAATAAATAAATAAATAAATAAATAAATAAAATAATAAATAAAAAATATTGTCAGTTTGACAATGTCTGTCAGGCCGGCCGAACAATGGAACTCGTATGCGCATGTGAGGCTTGAACCCGCGACCTCTCGTTCGTGTGCACGCAGCTCTTCCAACTGAGCTACGTGTCTAACCCGTAAGATTCTGGATATTAATTATTCTTATACACTTTTTAGGTTTATTCAAATTTAATTAAGTTTAAAAAGGTTATACTGGATCGAACCAGACGCGCATCAAGGGTTTCGAACCCGGGACCTTGGTGGTGTTTTGCACCCAGCCCAACCAACTGGCCTGGGTGTCTAACCCGATAACTCTTGTGTTTTAATTACATTTGTATACATACTGCCACTGATATATTTCATTCAAAATAAAAACGGTTATGTGTATTTATGCGGTTATGGGCCGGATTCGAACCAGGGACGTGAAGGCCGTGTTTTGCACACAGTCCACCGCTGGACTGTGTGTCTAACCCGGTTAAAACTTAGATTTTAATTACATATAACTCGTAACCCACTTCATCTTCTTCATTCAAACTCTTTTACCCAGAACATCCACCCGCCTAAAACCTTTCTCCAAATTCCCTTAAACGATTAAATGAGATAAGTAAGATAATATTATAACAAAGTATCAAGCAATTCTACCGAATTGCTTTAATCGGCGGTGACTGATTTCGGCTCCTGCTGTATTCCGGCGAACAGGGACTTCCGGCGAACAGAGGATTCCGGCGACAGAGGGGGAGGGTTATAGAGTGGAGGAACAAATTGAAAGACTGAGCGATTTTGGATGAGGGGACTGCATTCGGTATTTATAGAGTGGTGCTTGGGTTCGGTTTTAGGAAACCGCGTTCTATGATTGCCAATCGTTTGCGGAGATGACAACTATTAGATTGAAGTTTGCCAAGAATAGCCCCAAGCCAATTGTCGGAAAGTTCAAATGAAAAAGGAAAGGCGCGTTGCGAGGATTTTGGTTATCTGCAGGTTTTCCCGCCCGAGTGTATGTGTAGATATATATGTTGTTATGCGGAATCAGATACAACGAGTGCGTGTAGTCCAGTGGTGTTGGTGGTGTGTGTGCATCCGGGGGAACCCGGGTTCGATTCCCGGTTCACCCATTTTTTTAAATACAGATTTTCTTTATTAAGCCTTTTGAATTATTATAAGTATTTATTATTTAGTTGGTTTATTTTATTTATTTAATTTATTACATAAATTCTCTAAACTTTATTTATTTATGTATTTATTATTTTTTTAACATTGCTTTTCATCATTATATATAAGTAATATTGTAAACAATAAATTAATAACCGAACGACGTAAATAAATACACTTTGATTGATAAATTGGGGCGGGTTTTCGAAACCCGATTTACACAAATGTTACAGTATCCCCTACTTTTAAAAATTTCGTCCCGAAATTTAAGTAGTAGTTGTGACCGGAAAAAGATGCGGGTACTTTTCGCGCATTGAGTCTTCACGTTCCCAAGTAAACTCGGGTCCGCGCTTTGACTCCCAACGTACCCTGACGACTAGAATACGACTTCGCCTCAAGCGCTTCTCACCGAAATCCATGATTTCTACTGGTCTTTCAACGAAGTGCATTGATTCATCGACTTGAATGTCTTCTAGAGGAATATGGAGGTTTTCGTCGGCGAGGCACTTTTTCAAGTTTGATACGTGGAACGTGGGATGTATTCTGTTGAGTTCTTCTGGTAGGTCAAACTTGTAGACTACAGGTCCTACTCTTTCGAGTATCTTGAAAGGTCCTACGTAGCGTGGTGCTAGTTTGCCCTTTTAGCCAAAACGAACCACTCCCTTCCATGGTGATACTTTCAAAAGTACTTGATCACCAACACAAAACTCCAAGGGCTTTCGTCGTTTGTCAGCATAACTCTTTTGACGACTTTGAGCCGCTAGAAGATTGTTTCGAATTTGAGGGATTTTGTCGGTTGTTTCTTGAATCAATTCAGGTCCGGTGATTTGCGCTTCACCAATTTCGTGCCAACATACAGGAGATCGGCATTTACGACCATATAAGGCTTCGAAAGGAGCCATGCCGATACTTGAATGATAGCTATTGTTGTATGAAAACTCGACTAACGGTAGATGAGCGTCCCAGTTCCCTTTGAAGTCTATGACACATGCTCGAAGCATGTCTTCAAGGGTTTGGATGGTGTGTTCAGATTGACCATCAGTTTGAGGGTGAAAGACGGTACTAAGATCTAAGCGTGTACCCAAAGCAGTTTGTACGGCTCGCCATGTGCATGAAGTGAAACGGCCATCACGGTATGAAATGATGCTTAACGGTACACTGTGACGGCTTACGATCTCGCTGATGTAGATACGAGCTAACTTCTCATTCTTGAAGTCCTCGCGGATCGGAATGAAGTGAGCTATTTTGTAAGACGATCAATGATTACCCATATGGTGTCATACCCACTGAGGTGCGAGGTAACCCGGTAATGAAGTCCATGGTTATGTTTTCCCACTTCCATACAGGTATTTCGGGTTGGACTAGAAGTCCTGAAGGTCTTTGATGTTCAGCTTTCACTTTGGAACATGTAAGGCACTTGGAAACAAAAGCAGCGATATCCTTTTTCATGCCAGGCCACCAGTAGGTGTGTCGTAGGTCTTGATACATCTTATCGGCTCCTGGGTGTACAGAGTATCGTGTCTTGTGTGTCTCATTCATGAGGAAATCATGAAGGTTGTCGCGATCGGGAATCCATATGCGGTTTAAATAATATAGAATACCGTTGGATTTGGTTTCAATTTTGAGTTCAGCTCTACATGATAGCTCATCGCGTACGTCATTATCCGTTACAGAGATATGTTGAGCTGCCCGGATTCGATCCTTGATATCGGTTATGATTTTCGAACATAGAAGACGAATAGAGTTCACATATCCCTTTCGACTGAGCGCATCAGCCACCACGTTTGCCTTGCCAGGATGATACCGAATCTCGCAGTCGTAATCGTTGAGCAGTTCGACCCATCTTCGTTGCCTCATATTCAACTCTTTTTGGTTGAAGATATGCTGGAGACTCTTGTGGTCAATGTATATTTCACACTTGGTACCGTAAAGATAATGTCTCCATATCTTGAGGGCGAACACAACGGCTCCAAGTTCCAGGTCGTGGGTGGTGTAATTTTTCTCATGGACTTTGAGTTGCCTAGAGGTATAGGCTATCACCTTTCCTCTTTGCATCAATACACAGCCTAGACCTTGCCCTGATGTGTCGCAATAAACCACAAAGTCATCGCAACCCTCAGGGAGTGTAAGGACAGGTGCGTCACAAAGCCTTCGCTTTAAAGTTTGGAAAGCCTCCTCTTGCTTAGGTCCCCAAATGAAGGATTTTCCCTTGTGAGTCAAGGCCGTGAGCGGAACGGAGATACGTGAAAAATTGGCAATGAAGCGTCGGTAGTAACCAGCCAAGCCAAGAAATGACCTAACTTCGATGGGGGTACGTGGCGCTTGCCATTCTTGTACTGCCGTGATTTTCAAAGGATCGACATGAATCCCTTTGTCATGGACGACATGACCAAGGAATTGTACTTATCTTAACCAGAATTCGCATTTTGAGAACTTAGCGTAAAGCCTTTCAGTCCTTAAGAGTGTAAGAATGAGTCGAAGGTGTCGCTCATGATCGGATTTTGACTTGGAGTAGATAAGAATGTCGTCGATGAAGACTATGACGAAACGGTCGAGATAGGGTTTGCATACCCTATTCATCAAATCCATGAAGACAGCGGGGGCGTTGGTGAAACCGAAGGGCATAACCATGAACTCGTAATGACCATAACGAGTTCAGAAGGCAGTTTTTGGAATATCTTCTTCGCGCACTCTAAGCTGATGATAACCAGAACGAAGGTCGATTTTGGAAAAACAGGTGGCGCCTTGAAGTTGGTCTAGAAAGTCATCAATACGAGGCAGTGGATAGCGATTCTTAACCGTCAACTTGTTGAGTTCTCTATAATCAATGCACATGCGAAACGTTCCATCTTTCTTCCTCACAAAAAGAACGGGCGCACCCCAAGGCGATGAGCTAGGACGTATGAATCCTTTGTCAGTCAGCTCTTGCAGTTGAGTGGCCAACTCTTGCATCTCGGATGGGGCTAACCTATAAGGAAATTTTGCGACCGGTGTAGCGCCAGGCACAAGATCGATTCGAAATTCGACTTCTCTCACAGGAGGAAGTCCTGAAACGTCACCGGGAAAAAATTGCGGGAATTCTTTCATAATTGGAATATCTTCGAGCTTCCTCTCCTTGCCTTCCTTCTTCACGACGTGAGCTAGAAATGCGACGTAATTCTTGCAAAGATAACTTCGGGCTTGAAGGCAGGACATCAATTTGAGCCCTTTCGAAGGAGTTTCCCCAAAGATACGTAGTGTCTGACCGTCGGCGAGAGGAATACAAATGAACTTTTCATGGCACACCACTTCAGCGTGATGCTGGCTGAGCCAGTCCATGCCGATGATAACATCAAAACTTCCCAATTTCATAGGAATGAGATCAATTGGAAAATCGTGATCATTTAGGGTGATAGTACAATCGCGTATAATAGAATTTAATGAAGTGGGTTTTCCGTCAGCAACTTCCACCGTCAGAGATTCAACGAGATTATCACGAGGTTGGTCGAGGATAGATTCGAATTCTAAAGACACAAAGCTCTTATCCGCACCATCGAATAATATGGATGCATAACTACCATTGATGAGAAACGTACCGTTAACCACATTGTTGTCAGCCCTGGTTTGGTTGGCGTTGATATTGAAAGCTCTTCCTCTAGCAGGTGGAGGAGCTTGGTTAGCTTGGTTTACCGGGTTTGCTTGAGCTTGGGCATGGATGATGTTCACCAGGCGTGGGCAAGTGTTCCTGAAGTGGTTTGGGTCCCCACAATTGAAACAGGCTCGCATGGATTGCATCATGGGGTAGTTGGGTTGGTAGTGAGGTTGGGCTATGAGTTGTGCAGGTGGTAGAAGTAAGGGTTGTTGGGTTTGGCCCACCATTTGATTTTGGGTTTGGGTTGGAGGTTGACTGCGGTTCAATCGCTGAAGGGTACGGCAGATTTGGATGGTGTGACCCGCACGACCACAACTTGTGCAATGTTGGCAAGGGTTTTCAGGAGGGTGATGGTATTGGCAACAGTTACTCTTTGGGTGTGGCCAGTGTATGGCCTTTTGAATGGTGCGGCTGAAGGGGCGACTTGCGTGATTGGAGCAGCAGTGATGGGAGGGTTGGTTTGGGTGATAGCAAAGTTCTTACCATTTCGCTTCCTCTTACCAGCAAACTTCGAGGATGAACCTGAGTGGTTTGGAGTTGGGGTCTCAATGGGTGTTTTCTTCTTTTCATCATTAAATTTGCCATTTCGAATGCGATTTTTAGTGAGTTCCGTAGCTAACTCCTGTAACATTTGTATAAATCGGGTCTCCAAAACCCGCTTCGTTTTGTAATCAAATACCAAGTTACGAAATTTCATTAAGTATTTATGAATATTTTGAGTTTAAATGTTACATAATTAATATATAAACCAAACTATAAAAATTATTTTTGATAAAAAGTTAAAATAAAATAAATAAAAAATGGTTGGAGCTGACCGGACTCGAACCCGGGTCAACTGCTCCAATGACTTATCTTTCCGTCTCCAAACCACTCCGCCATCAATTGTTTTCTGTTGGTATTATGAAAACAATTAAAATTTATATGCAAACTAGGATGAACGGTTGCTGGTATTTGAATAACGGAAATCGGTAAGCCAAATCGCCAAATCAGTTCTTTCGTTCGTTTAGTTAACTCATAACCGACGCATATCGGTTTCTAATTAAAGTTAGCTTGAATGAACTTCTAGAGTTGAGTTTTGAAACCGAAAGACATTCAAGTCTCAAATAATTCCGTCTCCAATCATTTATACGATTCAGGACTGTCTCAAATACACTCAAATCCATTTTCGTCGCGTTTTCAAGTCATTTGAGCACAAGCAAACTGTCGCCGGAATTTTCTGCAATTCTCGCCGGAAAACCGTATTCAACATAAATCAGTAAGAATTTCCTCTCTTGCTGTTTCAATCTGTTGCTAGGACACTACTAACATTATTCCGTCACTCAAAGTCAGTCATAGAAGACTTTGCTGGATTTCTGGTTTCGCCGGAGAAATTCTGGGATTTGCCGGAACCACGCTAGTTGACGGTAAACACATTCAATCGTGCTAATAATTCATGTACTCTGGTTCAATTTCAAATCTAATTCTTTAATTCTGTTGATTAGCCCTCTCAGCCGAAGTTTCAAAAACGGAGTTGCCTGTTCTCGCCGGACTTCCTGAAGAAGACGACCTGTCCGGTATTTCTTGTCCCCAAACTGTTCGGTTTGTTCATTCAAACTAGTAGACATGATATTTAAGTAGTAGAGCCATGAATCAGTTGTCTGAGTAAAAACCAGTAATCATAACGAAGAAGACGAATCTAAAAACGGGATAAGAATAATTAAAACTCGGATAATTAACGGGTTAGACACACAGTCCAGCGGTGGACTGTGTGCAAAGTTTATATACGAGTCCCGAGTTCGATCCTTACTACACACACACTGCGAAATAACATTCCCTTTTTATTCATAAAACTAACCGGGTTAGATTGAGTAGTTGTTAAGTATAATATAATTCAAGAATATAACCGGGTTAGACACACAGTCCAGCGGTGGACTGTGTGCAACACAAACTGCACGTCACGCGATCGAGTCTCGACACCAACACCGGTTCAATGAGAATAAAACGTTTTTGTAAAATAAAGGAATTTCGGTAAATTCGAATAAGTGTATTAATATAATTAAAACTAGATTTCTAACGGGTTAGTCACGTAGCTCAGTTGGTAGAGCTACGTGCGCGTGAACGGAAGGTCACAGGTTCGAATCCCGCTCGGCGCAAGAATTTCCGCTGACCGAACCGGTCAACGGTCAACGGTCAACGGTCAAACAGTAAAAAAAATATATTATTTTTTTAAATAATTATTTGTTTTATTTAAATTAAAATCAATTAAAAATACTTAAAAATAACATTTTTAAGGATAGAAAATAGCCATAAAATCACAAAAATATATCTAAAAATCCCATTAAAAATCTTTAATAAAATCCATCCATTTAATATATTTTTTCCTATTATTATCTAGGTCAGTGATTCCTTGTTAACTCGTTTCGTCTAAATCGTGCGCATCTCACCAATTCAAATCCAACGCACCCAATGTGAGTGAACCCTTCAAATTCCCCGTTTTAATCACATTATTTTTTTGGGGTGTATCATGTGTCTTATTCACTTACTTATTATAACTAAGTTATTGTGCATATATCATATCATGACATGTGTGTTAGTTGTTGCTGTTCAGTAGTTAGAATTGTTTGCAAGTTATTATTTCAGTACATGCAATTGCTGAGGCCGTAGCTCCCCATCCCTCGAGGTTGAGTTTGATCCCCATTTTATTATGTGGTTGATCAGGGCGTGCCCGCACGATCGGCTCCGTTTGATTGAGCCTTGATCGGTTATTTACATTTCAAGTTCATGCAATACGCTCGGCTCCGTTTGATTGAGCCTTGAGCACACAGTTCAATTTACATTTTCAGATCATGCAATACGATCGGCTCCGTTTGATTGAGCCTTGATCTCACAGTTCATTTATGTTAATTATCATATGATGTTGGTATGATCATGTATGTTATCAATTGTTAATGTATGTTATAATTGTAACCGATGTTGCCATTGCTTGATTTCATACATATGCTCTTTTATGATTATGCACAATATTTTATTGATAAACTAACCAGAAAATCATTATTAAATGTTTATCTATAAGGTTCACTCGCCAACTTATGTTGACCCAAAAACCTCCCATTTTTACACATGATACAGGTGAACCAGCAGCAGCTAGGAACACGTAGGGCCTGGATTAGAAGAAATAAAATGATTTAGTGTTTGGATTATTATGTTTGGTTATTTTCCTTTGTAATGAATGAACATGTTTGAAGGATTGAGAAATGTAATTTTGACTTCAATTAATTATGAAACATAATAGTAAATGTCATGTGCTTTGGTGATAACCCAATTATGCCCCGACTCTTATTTCCGCTGCGGGTCGGGGTGTGACAGATTGGTATCAGATCCATGACTATAGGGATATAGGATAGGTTATTAGACCCTTAGAGCCTATACTATAGTCGATTAGAAACCTATAGGAATTTTGTGTGTTATATGCCAAATTTCATGATGTTTATATGTTTATGTTAAAATGTTACATTTGATATTGTTCAAGCATGTTCATAAGTATGTATTATCAAATAATGCTTATCATGAAATTGTATGATCATAACATATCACATCCATGCAAGCACACACCACATCATGATTGATTTTACAACGATTTTCGTGTTTTCAAATCTCATCAAAGTGAGTTCTCATGACGGGCATGTAGTAACTGGAAGGGTACTAGTACCGGTAGTCGGAACGTCCTGTCTAGGCTGGCATTCGTATAAATCCAAAATAAAGGACCAGTTTGCCTACCTGGGGACCAACGATGAGAGTACGAATTACCTATTAGGCCAAAGCATGCTATACCAAACGTCGTGAGAGCTAATCCCACTTTGAGTTGTCATTGTGTCTACACCTGGACACGTTCCGACCAAACATCTCATGAGCATATTTTGTGGTTAGCATTCGGGGGATGCGAGTGTTAAATTGCCAATACTAATGTGAATCCTACCAAACCAATAGCCATGGGGGCCCACATGACTATATAGGTGAAGGTATGGGGGACATTTGAGGCCCAACATGAGCGAACCCAAGACATCCTTCGGATGTAGTTGCATTATTGATATTTATGTTATTTTCATTTTTTTTTAAGACACATGACACCTAAAAGATACCATAAACTCACAATCTTCTCATTTTATGATCCTGTAGATGTCGTATAGATCGCATCGAAGGAATAGGAAATCGGAAAAGTCTCAGGAACGTTTGGCCACTCATATCGCCAACCAAATGGCCACGATATTACCTGACATCGTAGTACAAGTACAACAAGCTCTTGCTGCAAATCCTACTAACCCTCCTCCACAACAGGACCAGATCATCAACGACCCTCCTACCGGCAAATGCACCTACAAACATTTTAAGTCTTGCGATCCCCCAAAATTCGAAGGGACTGAGGGAGTCACTGCTCTCCAGCGTTGGTTCGAGGAGATGGAAAACGTTTTCTTAAACTGCGATTGTCCTGAGGATCGCAAAGTTCGTTATGCCACCGGGAGACTACTTGGGGTAGCTCTTACTTGGTGGAATACCGAGAAGGGAAAGAGGGGAATGGAAGATGCGATGGCCTTAACTTGGGAGGAGTTAAGGGAGATCATGACTAGGCGATTCTGTCCTAGGAGTGAGATTAAGAAATTGGAAGATGAATTTCATGCCCTGAAACAAAAAGATGGTGATCACTCTACTTACAACAAACGGTTCTTGGAGTTGAACCAGATGGTACCAAACTTATTCACTCCAACCTACCGTCTGATCGAACATTACATTCGAGGACTTCCCTCGAAAATCCAAGATTCGGTCCTCAGTGTTTCACCGGTAACACTCGAAGCTGCCATGGTGTTGGCAACAGAACTAACCGAAAACCGAATTCGTAATGGGAAGTTCAAGGAAGAAAAGAAGAAAGCCCCTGCTGAGGGACAAACCTCAAACCACCACACTCCTTCTTCTAAATTTGCTAACAAGAGGAAACGTAACAACAGGAACTTTGCAGTCACCCACACCAACACCCCTGTTCCTGCTGCACCCATCACTCAAGCCACTCCTCCACCCGCGCCATACAAAAGACCATACACAGGACCACTACCAAAATGTAACCGTTGTCAGTATCACCACTTCCCTGACTATCCTTGCCAGTACTGTACCAGCTGCGGTCGCGCTGGACACCTTGTACAACAATGCCGCGCACCTCAACGAACAAATCGCCACCCACCTATAACCCAAACCCACCAACAATTTATGAGTCAAGCCCAACAACAACAACCATTTCCACCCACTCAACATTTAGCCCAAACATACTATCAACCCAACTACCCTATGGGTCAACCTATGCGGGCATGTTTCAACTGTGGAGATCCAAGTCATTTCAGGAACACATGTCCAAGACTAGTCAATATTATTCATGCTCAGGCCCAAGCCAACCCAGTGAACCAAGCAAATCAAGCTCCTCCACCTGCTAGAGGAAGGGCTTTCAATATTAACGCAAACCAGGCCAGAGCTGACGGCAATGTGGTCAACGGTACGTTTCTTATAAATGGTAGATATGCCTCTATGTTATTTGATACTGGTGCGGATAGAAGTTTCGTGTCATTAGAGTTTGAACCTATCTTAACTAAAAATCGAGATAAGCTCGCGGAATCTATAACAGTGGAAGTTGCAGATGGAAAACCAGTTTCGTTAGATTCTATTTTACGCAACTGTACGCTCACCCTAAACGATCACGATTTCTCAGTCGATCTTATTCCTATGAAGCTGGGAAGTTTCGACATCATAGTTGGAATGGATTGGCTTAGTCAGCATAATGCGGAAATTGTATGTCGTGAGAAATTTATTCGTATTCCTCTTTCAAACGGTCAGACTCTTCGAATTATTGGAGAAACCTCGGCGAAAGGACTCAACTTAATGTCTTGCCTTCAAGCTCAGAAATACCTTCGCAAGGATTATGTCGCGTTTTTAGGCCATATCATCAAGAAGGGGACCGCAGAAAAGAAACTTGAAGATATTCCTGTTGTAAAAGATTTTCCACAAGTTTTTCCTGACGACATTTCAGGACTTCCTCCAATCAGAGATGTCGAGTTTCGTATCGATCTTATACCTGGTGCTACACCAGTGGCAAAATCTCCATATAGGTTAGCCCCCTCTGAAATGCAAGAGCTAGCCAGTCAATTGCAAGAGTTGACGGATAAGGGATTTATACGTCCCAGCTCATCGCCTTGGGGTGCACCTGTACTTTTCGTAAAGAAGAAGGATGGATCTTTTCGCATGTGCATCGATTACAGAGAGCTCAACAAGTTAACTATCAAAAATCGATATCCTTTACCTCGTATAGATGACCTTCTTGACCAGCTACAAGGTGCTAGTTGCTTTTCGAAAATCGACCTTCGATCGGGCTATCATCAGCTTAGGGTGCATGAAGAAGACGTCCCTAAAACTGCTTTTCGAACTCGTTATGGTCACTATGAATTCATGGTTATGCCGTTTGGATTAACCAACGCACCAGCTGTTTTCATGGACCTAATGAATAGAATCTGCAAACCTTACCTTGATCGATTTGTTATTGTGTTCATTGACGATATTCTTATCTATTCAAAATCTAAAGCTGATCATGAGCGTCATCTGCGGCTTGTTCTTACACTTCTAGAAAAGGAAAAGCTTTATGCCAAGTTCTCTAAATGTGAATTCTGGTTAAAAGAGGTGCAATTTCTTGGGCATGTAGTCAATGACAAAGGAATACATGTGGACCCATCAAAGATCAAAGCAGTTCAAGAGTGGCAAGCTCCACGTACGCCAACTGAAGTAAGGTCTTTTCTTGGACTTGCTGGTTACTATCGTCGATTCATTTCAAACTTCTCTCGCATTGCGGTGCCACTCACGGCTTTAACCCATAAAGGGAAACCATTTGTATGGGGGCCCAAGCAAGAAGAAGCTTTTCAAACCCTCAAGCAAAGACTTTGTGATGCACCAATCCTCACTCTTCCTGAAGGTTGTGATGATTTTGTAGTCTATTGCGACGCGTCAGGGCAAGGATTGGGATGCGTTCTCATGCAAAGAGGAAAAGTCATAGCTTATGCCTCAAGGCAACTCAAGACACACGAAAAGAACTACACCACTCATGACCTTGAACTTGGAGCCGTTGTATTCGCTCTTAAGATATGGAGACATTATCTTTATGGTACGAAGTGTGAAATATACACTGACCACAAGAGTCTTCAACATATCTTCAATCAGAAAGAGTTAAATATGAGGCAACGAAGATGGGTCGAACTTCTAAATGATTACGACTGTGAAATCAAATATCACCCTGGTAAAGCAAATGTGGTGGCTGATGCACTTAGTCGAAAGGGTTATGCAAACTCCATTCATATTCTATGTTCACAAATTATAACCAAAATTAAGGATCAAATTCGTGAAGCTCAACACGTCTCAATAACAGAGGAAGATGTACAAAAGGAGATGTCCTGTGGAGCCGAGCTAAAGCTAGAAACTAAATCTGATGGTATTTTGTATTACCTAGATCGTATATGGATTCCCAACCATATCAATCTTCGTGAAACACTCATGCATGAAGCCCATAAGTCGCGATATTCTATACACCCAGGAGCCGATAAGATGTATCAAGACCTACGGTACACCTATTGGTGGCCTGGAATGAAGAAAGATATTGCCGTTTTTGTCTCCAAGTGTCTCACTTGTTCTAAAGTAAAGGCTGAACACCAAAGACCCTCAGGACTTTTGGTCCAACCAGAAATACCTGTCTGGAAGTGGGAAAATATAACCATGGATTTCATTACCGGGTTACCTCGCACTTCTAGTGGGTATGACACTATATGGGTGATTATAGACCGACTCACAAAATCAGCTCACTTTATTCCTATTCGAGAAGATTTTAAGAACGAAAAGCTTGCTCGTATTTATATCAGCGAAATCGTCAGCCGTCATGGAGTTCCATTAAGTATTATTTCAGATCGTGATGGTCGTTTCACCTCACGGACGTGGCAGGCAGTACAATCCGCAATGGGCACTCGACTAGATCTCAGTACCGCCTATCATCCCCAAACTGATGGACAGTCTGAGCGCACCATTCAAACCCTTGAGGATATGCTTAGAGCATGTGTCATAGACTTCAAGGGAAATTGGGACGCTCACCTACCGTTAGTCGAATTTTCGTACAACAACAGTTATCATTCTAGTATCGGCATGGCACCTTTTGAAGCTTTATATGGTCGAAAGTGTCGATCTCCTGTTTGTTGGCACAAAATTGGGGAAGCTCAAATTACTAGTCCGGAATTGATCCAAGAAACAACAGATAAGATTCATCAAATCAGAAACAATCTTCTAGCGGCTCAAAGTCGCCAAAAGAGTTACGCAGATAAACGACGGAAGCCCTTGGAGTTTAGCGTTGGTGATCATGTGCTTTTAAAAGTGTCACCGTGGAAGGGGGTAGTTCGTTTTGGGCAAAAGGGAAAGCTAGCACCACGTTACGTAGGACCTTTCAAGATACTCGAAAGAGTAGGTCCTGTAGCTTACAAGCTTGACCTACCGGAAGAACTCGACAGAATTCATCCCACATTCCACGTGTCGAACTTGAAGAAGTGCCTCGCTGATGAGAATCTTCATATTCCACTGGAGGATATTCAGATTGATGAATCCATGCATTTTATCGAAAGGCCAGTAGAGATTATGGACTATGGAGAAAAGCGTCTACGTCGAAGTCGCATTCCTATTGTTAGGGTACGCTGGGAGTCGAAACGGGGACCTGAATTTACTTGGGAACGTGAAGACTCAATGCGTGAAAAATACCCTCATCTTTTCCCTACTACATCAACTGTTTGAATTTCGGGACGAAATTCCTAAAAGTAGGGGATACTGTAACATTTGTATAAATCGGGTCTCCAAAACCCGCTTCGTTTTGTAATCAAATACCAAGTTACGAAATTTCATTAAGTATTTATGAATATTTTGAGTTTAAATGTTACATAATTAATATATAAACCAAACTATAAAAATTATTTTTGATAAAAAGTTAAAATAAAATAAATAAAAAATGGTTGGAGCTGACCGGACTCGAACCCGGGTCAACTGCTCCAATGACTTATCTTTCCGTCTCCAAACCACTCCGCCATCAATTGTTTTCTGTTGGTATTATGAAAACAATTAAAATTTATATGCAAACTAGGATGAACGGTTGCTGGTATTTGAATAACGGAAATCGGTAAGCCAAATCGCCAAATCAGTTCTTTCGTTCGTTTAGTTAACTCATAACCGACGCATATCGGTTTCTAATTAAAGTTAGCTTGAATGAACTTCTAGAGTTGAGTTTTGAAACCGAAAGACATTCAAGTCTCAAATAATTCCGTCTCCAATCATTTATACGATTCAGGACTGTCTCAAATACACTCAAATCCATTTTCGTCGCGTTTTCAAGTCATTTGAGCACAAGCAAACTGTCGCCGGAATTTTCTGCAATTCTCGCCGGAAAACCGTATTCAACATAAATCAGTAAGAATTTCCTCTCTTGCTGTTTCAATCTGTTGCTAGGACACTGCTAACATTATTCCGTCACTCAAAGTCAGTCATAGAAGACTTTGCTGGATTTCTGGTTTCGCCGGAGAAATTCTGGGATTTGCCGGAACCACGCTAGTTGACGGTAAACACATTCAATCGTGCTAATAATTCATGTACTCTGGTTCAATTTCAAATCTAATTCTTTAATTCTGTTGATTAGCCCTCTCAGCCGAAGTTTCAAAAACGGAGTTGCCTGTTCTCGCCGGACTTCCTGAAGAAGACGACCTGTCCGGTATTTCTTGTCCCCAAACTGTTCGGTTTGTTCATTCAAACTAGTAGACATGATATTTAAGTAGTAGAGCCATGAATCAGTTGTCTGAGTAAAAACCAGTAATCATAACGAAGAAGACGAATCTAAAAACGGGATAAGAATAATTAAAACTCGGATAATTAACGGGTTAGACACACAGTCCAGCGGTGGACTGTGTGCAAAGTTTATATACGAGTCCCGAGTTCGATCCTTACTACACACACACTGCGAAATAACATTCCCTTTTTATTCATAAAACTAACCGGGTTAGATTGAGTAGTTGTTAAGTATAATATAATTCAAGAATATAACCGGGTTAGACACACAGTCCAGCGGTGGACTGTGTGCAACACAAACTGCACGTCACGCGATCGAGTCTCGACACCAACACCGGTTCAATGAGAATAAAACGTTTTTGTAAAATAAAGGAATTTCGGTAAATTCGAATAAGTGTATTAATATAATTAAAACTAGATTTCTAACGGGTTAGTCACGTAGCTCAGTTGGTAGAGCTACGTGCGCGTGAACGGAAGGTCACAGGTTCGAATCCCGCTCGGCGCAAGAATTTCCGCTGACCGAACCGGTCAACGGTCAACGGTCAACGGTCAAACAGTAAAAAAAATATATTATTTTTTTAAATAATTATTTGTTTTATTTAAATTAAAATCAATTAAAAATACTTAAAAATAACATTTTTAAGGATAGAAAATAGCCATAAAATCACAAAAATATATCTAAAAATCCCATTAAAAATCTTTAATAAAATCCATCCATTTAATATATTTTTTCCTATTATTATCTAGGTCAGTGATTCCTTGTTAACTCGTTTCGTCTAAATCGTGCGCATCTCACCAATTCAAATCCAACGCACCCAATGTGAGTGAACCCTTCAAATTCTCCGTTTTAATCACATTATTTTTTTGGGGTGTATCATGTGTCTTATTCACTTACTTATTATAACTAAGTTATTGTGCATATATCATATCATGACATGTGTGTTAGTTGTTGCTGTTCAGTAGTTAGAATTGTTTGCAAGTTATTATTTCAGTACATGCAATTGCTGAGGCCGTAGCTCCCCATCCCTCGAGGTTGAGTTTGATCCCCATTTTATTATGTGGTTGATCAGGGCGTGCCCGCACGATCGGCTCCGTTTGATTGAGCCTTGATCGGTTATTTACATTTCAAGTTCATGCAATACGCTCGGCTCCGTTTGATTGAGCCTTGAGCACACAGTTCAATTTACATTTTCAGATCATGCAATACGATCGGCTCCGTTTGATTGAGCCTTGATCTCACAGTTCATTTATGTTAATTATCATATGATGTTGGTATGATCATGTATGTTATCAATTGTTAATGTATGTTATAATTGTAATCGATGTTGCCATTGCTTGATTTCATACATATGCTCTTTTATGATTATGCACAATATTTTATTGATAAACTAACCAGAAAATCATTATTAAATGTTTATCTATAAGGTTCACTCGCCAACTTATGTTGACCCAAAAACCTCCCATTTTTACACATGATACAGGTGAACCAGCAGCAGCTAGGAACACGTAGGGCCTGGATTAGAAGAAATAAAATGATTTAGTGTTTGGATTATTATGTTTGGTTATTTTCCTTTGTAATGAATGAACATGTTTGAAGGATTGAGAAATGTAATTTTGACTTCAATTAATTATGAAACATAATAGTAAATGTCATGTGCTTTGGTGATAACCCAATTATGCCCCGACTCTTATTTCCGCTGCGGGTCGGGGTGTGACAACTCCATTGCGGCTTCGAGTATTGCAGGCGAAGTGCTTAAACCGAATCTTGGATTTTCGAGGGGAGGCCTCGAATGTAGTGTTCAATTAGGCGGTATAATGGGGTGAACAGATTGGGGACCATCTGGTTCAACTCGAGAAATCTCTTATTGTATGAAGTGTGGTCTCCTTCCTTTTGTTTCAATGCGTGAAACTCGTCTTCTAGCTTTTTGATTTCGCTTCTTGGACAGAAGCGTCTCGTCATGATTTCCTTTAACTCTTCCCATGTTAAGGCCATGGCATCTTCAACACCTCGCTTACCCTTTTCCGTGTTCCACCAGGTAAGGGCTACCCCAAACAATCTTCCAGTCGCGTAACGTACCTTACGGTCCTAGGGACAGTCGCAATTAAGAAAGGTGTTTTCCATCTCCTCAAACCAGTGAAGGAGAGCGGTGACACCTTCAGTCCCTTCATATTTTGGGGGATCGCAGGACTTGAAGTGTTTGTAGGTGCCTTTGGGGGTTTTGGGAGGAGGGTTGGCGACGCTTTGGTCTTCTTGGTTGGGAGAGTTGACGGGATTAGCGGTGAGAGCTTGCTGAACTTGTAATACGATGTCAGGAAGCACTGCGGCTATTTGTTTAGCAATTTGCGTGGCCAAGCGTTCGTTTGACTTCCCTGACCTTCTACCTCCACGTAATTGCCTAGCAGACATCTACAGGAATATGTATAGGGAGATTGTGAGTTCAAGAATTTCCTAGGTGTCATATGTCGTAAAAAAAAGAATGAAAACAACATAACTGAAAATAATTTAACTACATCCATAGGATGTCTTGGGTTTGCTCATGTTTGGGCCTCCAAATGTCCCCCATACCATTGCCTGTGTAGTCATGTGGGCCCCCATGACTATTGGGCTTGGTAGGATTCACATTGGTGTCGGCGGGTTAACACTCGCACCACCCGAATGAAAATCGTAAAACATGATTGCGAGATGTATGGTCAGAGGGTGTCCAGGTGTGGACACAATGACAGCTCAAAGTGGGGTTAGTTCACACGACGTTTGGTATAGCATGCGTTGGCCTAATAGGTCCTTCGTACTCTCATCGTTAGTCCCCAGGTAGGAAAACTGGTCCTTTATTTTGGATTTATACGATTGCCAAGCCTAGACAGGACGTTCCGACTACCGGTACTCGTACCCTTCCAGTTACTACATGCCCGTCGTGAAAACTCACTTTGATGTGAATTGAAAAATATGGAAACATTGCAAAAATCTTCGAAAGAGATAACAGAAATTGTGAAATTGTGAGGTGTGTGCTTTCATAGATAATATGATATGAGGGTATGATCTATGATGAGCATTGCATATTAACATGTACTTATGAGAATGTTTGCATAATGTTTTGTGTGAATATAAACATGAAACATATAAACATCATGAATTTTGCATGTAACACATAGACAACTTAAATCTAGTCAACTATAGTATAGGCTCTAAAGGTCTAATAACCTATCCTATATCCCTATAGTCACAAGCTCTGATACCAATCTGTCACACCCCGACCCGCAGCGGAATAAAAGTCGGGGCATGATTGGGTTATCACCAAAGCTCATGATATTTACTAAGAAGTTTCATATTCATTAAATTCAAATTTAAAATTTAAATATCCAACAAAAATTTCATACAAACACAATAAAAATCTAAATGTTTGTTCAAACGAAATAACTTGTTTATTCTTCTAGGCCATCCTAAGTGTTTCTTTCCTCAACTTGATCACCTGTATCATGTGTAAAACAGAGGAAATTTTGGGTCAACAAAAGTTGGCGAGTGAACCTTGAAAAACATTTAAATAATTGCTTATTATGTTTATTTAAAGAAAATTGTGCATAAATCACATGTGAGCAAATACATATATGTAACCAATCACAAACCACATTGAATGAATATATGACATGAATGATGATGTATCGGAGATCAAGGCTCAATCAAACGGAGCCGATCTAATGAGGCACCTGATGCTCAATCCGTATCCCACGAGGAACTAATGGGCCTAATGAAATGAGTGCACTGAAATGATAAAATCAATCCACACATAAACCACACTACAAGCAATACACATTTGATCACGAAATGATATAAGCACAAGTGTTTAAAAAAAATAAAGGAATGATACTGTAACATCCGTCAAAAACCGGATTTACCAAACCCGCTTCGTTTATTAACCGAACAATCAGTCAAAAAATTTCGTTGCGTATTTAATGCTCAAATTAATTTTAAACGATACATAATTAATAAGTATATTAGAATATAAAATTTATTTTTGAAAATGTATTAAAAATAGTGAATTAAAAATAATATGCTGAAGCCGGGATTCGAACCCGGGTCAACCGGTTCAGCAAAGCTTTAACACACACACATCCAACCGCTCCGCCACTTGTGATTTTTGTTTACATATTGAAACAATTAATACATAAATTAAATCTGGAAATCAAAACCCAGTTACACAATGCGCCCAAATCCGCTCACGCCGGAAATCCCGACAATTTCGTCAAACTTTGCCGTTTCTTTTTGTCATAACGTTTACACTAACAGAAAGATCGGTTATAACCGAAGAATCCATCAATTTCATTCATTACCTTAAATTTCTATTCGAAACCGAAAAATACAATTCAAATCCGGGAATATACTTTGTTCATCAGTTAAGCTTACGAATCTATCCAACCTGCACACTTCATTTCGCTCAGAAAACTTCGCCGCAGTCGCCGGAATTCTCTGAAATTAACCGGAAATTTTCGCCGGAAAACCGAGTTCATTCCATTCCATCTGTTTACCCAAACATAAGATCTTGGAGCTCATACTGACATCACCCCCACTCACCTTAAACCTCTGAAGAATCTCTGTCACAAGAAATTTCACTCGCCGGAATTCTCTGCAAGTCGCCAGAAAACCGAGACTTTCATCTACACGGTAATTACCTCGATTTTTCTGTTTCATTCCATTATTAGACAAATTCTAACACCACTCCATCACTCAGAATCAACCCCAGACGACATTGCCGGATTTTTCTGTTTTCGCCGGAAAACTTCTGAGAGTTTCAGAATCTCGCTGTTAACCGGTATGATCATATAATCTACTGATAATCGTTACCCAGTGGTTCAGTTTCACATCTAATTCATCCAAACTAATTATTGAATTCGAACAGAAGGAGCTCCCAAAACAGAGCCGACGATCTCTGCCGGACTTCTGAAGAAAAACGATCAGTTCGGTACAATCAATCCCCAAACCTTTTTCTGTTCATTGCATTACGATTGCTCATAATGTTCGTTAAATTAATTTAACAAATAACAGTTAGTTAACCGTTGTCTGTGTTTTGAACGAAGAAGACGAAGCCGTGTAAGATATAAGATTAATTAAAATTGATATTATGAACGGGTTAGACACACAGTCCAGCGGTGGACTGTGTGCAAACAGTATGCACACGACGCGAGTTCGATTCCTATCACAACCATAACCTCTGTAATAAAAATGTTTTTTTTTAGAAACCGAACCGGGTTAACTCAGTAATATGTTAAGCATAAAAAAAACTAGAATATTTACCAAGTTAGACACACAGTCCAGCGGTGGACTGTGTGCCAAACTAAACCACAGGTCCCGGGTTCGAGACCTGTGGCGAGCACCGAGTCGACACATTAAATCGTTTTTAAAATAAGTGATTTTCGGATTAATTTAATTAGTATATAAATATAATTAAAAACAGAAATATTTCGGGTTAGACACGTAGCTCAGTTGGTAGAGCTGCGTGCACGCGTACGAGAGGTCACGGGTTCGAGTCTCACCCAGCGCACACATATAACCGGCCGAACCGGTCAACGGTCAACAAGTCAACGGTCAACGGTCAAAAATCAACATTTTTTTTATTATTTTATTTATTTATTTAAATTAAAAATCAATTAAAAATACTTAAAAATAACATTTTTAAAGTTAGAAAATAGCCTTAAACTCACAAAAATATATGCAAAAATACTAATAAAATCCATTTATTTACATTATTTTTTCGTTATTAATTAGGTTAGTTTTTCCTCGTCGATCAATCCTCTAAACTCGTGCGCATTCAACATCATTCACCGAAAGCACCCAAGGTGAGTGAATCTCTACCAATTCCCCATATTAATCACGTTTTTGGGGTGTATCATGTGTCTTACCATTTATTATATTTAAATCATTGTGCATACATCATATCATGAACAAATGTGTATTCAGCTTGTATAAACTGTTTGTGTGGTTATTGTTTAGATTTAGTTTATTATTTTCAGTACATGCAATTTCATAGGCCGCCGCTCCCCATTACATTATGAGCGTTGAGCAGTTCCCCATTACATTATGAGCGTGAACCTGGCGTTGCCAACATACGATCGGCTCCGTTTGATTGAGCCTTGATCGCACAGACATTTATCATTTTCAGTACATGCAATACGATCGGCTCCGTTTGATTGAGCCTTGATCGCACAGACATTTATCATTTTCAGTACATACATTTGTCATAGGCCGTCCGTTCCCCATTTTTGTTAATGTATGTTATTGTTTGTTGTTATTTGTTATGGTATGCTATTGGGTTGTTATTGTATGCTAATTGTTTGTTATTGTATGTTTATTTACATTTGTTCATATAGGAATATTGCACAATTTTTCCGTATTAAATACAATAAGAAATAAATAATAAATGTTTTCTAACAAGGTTCACTCCCAACTTTTGTTGATCCAAAAACCATTTTTACATATGATACAGGTGAACAGGAAGAAACAAGGAAAACATAGAAATTGCCTTAGAAGAAAAATAATGAAGTTTAGAAGGATGAATAGAACATGTTGTATTTGTTTGATATGATTGTATGATCTCTTTTAAATTGAAATGATAAATATGAAACATTATAAAATGTCATGAGCTTTGATGAAAACCCAATCATGCCACGATCACCTTTTCCGTTGCGGGTCGGGGTGTGACAGATTGGTATCAGAGCTTTTGATTATAGAGATATAGGATAGGTTATTAGACCCTTAGAGCCTATACTATAGTTGACTAGATTTTAATTGTTTATGTGGTTACATGCAAACTTATGATATTTATTTGTTTCATGTTTATTACATACACGAATGCATGCAAACATTTCCAATATTACATTTTGTGATACATAGTGAATTATACTTACAGTCAAACATACGTACTTACATACACATTCATCATACATATTTCAATGTTCACATATTCAAATCATCTTCATACTTCCGTTATTCAAGATTTTGTCGCATTTTTCATTTTTCAAATCTCATCAAAGTGAGTTCTGCGACGGGCATGTAGTAACTGTAAGGGTACAAGTACCGGTAGTCGGAACGTCCTGTCTAGGTTGGCATTCGTATAAATCCAATATCACGGACCAGTTTGCCTACCTAGGGACTAACGATGAGAGTGCGAAGGACCTATTAGGCCAAAGCATGCCACACCAAACGTCGTTCGAACTAACCCCACTTTGAGGTGTCACCATGTCCACACCTGGATACATTCCGAATATCATACGTTACATACATATTTCTCGATTTTCTCCGGGTTTTAGTGTACGTAACCAGGCAAACACATGCGAACCATATGAAAAACCCGGTAATCATGGGGGCCCACGTGATTACGAAGGTGAAGTATGGCGGCATGCAAGGCCCAATTACGAGCAAAGCCCAAGACATCCTATGGATGTAGTAGATTTATTATGCTATGTTTATTTTATAAATGTTCATTCCTAAATACGACACATGATCCCAAAAACATCCAACTCATACTCTTCATATGTATTCCTTGTAGATGTCTTCTAATTCCGCTCGTAGGAAGATGAGAGCAGAAAAAGCTCGCGAGCGTATGGCTGCCCAAATCGCTCAACAAATGGCTGCCGTAATACCCAACATTGTAGTCCAAGTCCAACAAGCCCTTACCGCTAATCCCGTCAATCAAGAAGTTCAAAATGTTGTCAACCCTCCCCCCAAATACCACTAAATGCACCTACAAGCATTTCAAATCCTGCGACCCTACAAAATACGAAGGGACTGAAGGTGTCACCGCTCTTCTCTATTGGTTTGAAGAAATGGAAAACATTTTTCTAAATTGCGATTGCCCCGATGATAGCAAAGTGCGATATGCTACTGGTCGTTTATTTGGAATAGCACTTACTTGGTGGAATACAGAGAAGGCCAAACGAGGTGTTGAAGATACTATGACTTTGACTTGGGAAGAGTTGAAAGAAATCATGACAAGACGGTTTTGCCCAAGGAGCGAAATCAAGAAATTAGAGGATGAGTTCTATTCGTTGAAACAAAAGGAAGGCGACCACACCACGTACAACAAAAGATTCCTTGAGTTAAATCAAATGGTTCCCAACTTGTTCACTCCCCTCTACCGTTTGATCGAACACTACATTCGAGGTCTTCCTTCAAAAATTCAAGACTCTGTAATAAGTACCACACCTGCAACTTTGGAAGCAGCAATGGAGATAGCTACAGAGCTCACCGAGAACCGTATACGGAATAAAGACTTCAAGGAGGAGAAGAAGAAAGATAAAGCATCAACTGAAACCTCCAACTCCACCCAAACCGAATCCCCTTCTCAACCCATTTCCAAGAGAAAACGAGATGGGCAACTTTTCGCTGTCACCCAACGCAATCAACCAGTCTCACAAGTCGTACCCCTCCAAGCTATCCCAATCACTCAAGTAGCACCCAACTCAACTTACCCAAATAAGAAACCTTACCTTGGACCTCACCCTCAATGTAACACCTGTTTTTATCACCATCCATCTACCTTACTTTGTCGATTATGTGCGAATTGTGGACGCTATGGTCATTTGAGCAAGGTTTGCCGCACCCCTCAAAACCAAACCTCACCCCCTACTCAAAACAAGATCCAAACATATCAACAACCCCAATACCCCATGTTACCTTATGTTCGAGCTTGTTTTAATTGTGGCGATCCTACCCATTATAGAAACACGTGCCCTCAATTGGTTAACATCATAAATGCCCAAGCTCAAGCAAACCCAGTTAACCAAGCAAATCAAGGAAACCTAATCACTAGGCCACCAGCAAGAGGAAGAGTTTTCAACATCAACGCCAATCCTGTTGAAGATAATGGCAGCCCAAACGAAACCACCCAACTAGTCCCCTTCACCAAAAATCAAGATTCAACTCCAACCGCTTAGTTTTATGTTTTTATTTATGTTTATCTCAATCTTCACGTATCTCATTTGTAAATTGAAAATTGAATCCAAGAATCTTAATGTGAATTACTACCTCAAGTTTGTTTTATACTAATTGTTTTAACATTCATATCATCATACATCTCAACGTATTTCAATCTCATTATTTAAAGAAGTTGGGCTGTGTCTCACTTCTACATAGACTAACCTCTCCATCACAACAAACGAGAGAGGGGCTGTCATCATTCAAACATGTATACTATCAGAATTATGACTCAGGCATTGTTTGTTGTGTTTATTTATGTTTTAGAGTCACATAGAACTAATCATAACTTACGGATAAAGCCAAAGAAAATTTGACAAGAATATGGTGGATACGCCGCTGGTACTTCCTATATATAAGTATTCTTGCCAAAGGATCAGAGGCATTGTCAGGCGGTTATGAGAAGTTATGTCTTGGTTGAAATTTGTTTTACACTCACTGATTTAACATTCATATCAACTCATCATTTAAAGAAATTGGAATGTGTTCCATTTTCTACATAGACTAACCTCTACATCATAACAAACGAGAGAGGTACTGTCATCATTCAAAGACTCAAGCTTTGGTTGTTGTGTTCGCTTATGTTTGAGAGTCACATAGGACTAATCATAACTTACTGATAAAACCAATGAAAATTTGACGAGAATATGGTGGATACGCCGCTGGTACTTCCTATATATAAGTATTCTTGTCAAAGGATCAGAGGCATTATCAGGCGCTTATGAGAAGTTCCATGTAGGATTTAGTATTGTCTTGGTTGAAGTTTGTGTTATACTCACCGATTTAGCATTCATATCATCTCATCATTTAAAGAAATTGGATTGTGTCACCATTCAAACATGTATACTATCAGAATTAGGACTCAGATATTGGTTGTTGTGTTTATTTATGTTCTAGAGTCACATCATAGAACCAATCATAACTTACTGATAAAACCAATGAAAATTTGACGAGAATATGGTGGATACGCCGCTGGTACTTCCTATATATAAGTATACGATTGCTCGGTACAATCAATCAATCCCCAAACCTTTTTCTGTTCATTGCATTACGATTGCTCATAATGTTCGTTAAATTAATTTAACAAATAACAGTTAGTTAACCGTTGTCTATGTTTTGAACGAAGAAGACGAAGCCGTGTAAGATATAAGATTAATTAAAATTGATATTATGAACGGGTTAGACACACAGTCCAGCGGTGGACTGTGTGCAAACAATATGCACACGACGCGAGTTCGATTCCTATCACAACCATAACCTCTGTAATAAAAATGTTTTTTTTTTTAGAAACCGAACCGGGTTAACTCAGTAATATGTTAAGCATAAAAAAAACTAGAATATTTACCAAGTTAGACACACAGTCCAGCGGTGGACTGTGTGCCAAACTAAACCACAGGTCCCGGGTTCGAGACCTGTGGCGAGCACCGAGTCGATACATTAAATCGTTTTTAAAATAAGTGATTTTCGGATTAATTTAATTAGTATATAAATATAATTAAAAACAGAAATATTTCGGGTTAGACACGTAGCTCAGTTGGTAGAGCTGCGTGCACGCGTACGAGAGGTCACGGGTTCGAGTCTCACCTAGCGCACACATATAACCGACCGAACCGGTCAACGGTCAACAAGTCAACGGTCAACGGTCAAAAATCAACATTTTTTTTTATTATTTTATTTATTTATTTAAATTAAAAATCAATTAAAAATACTTAAAAATAACATTTTTTAAAGTTAGAAAATAGCCTTAAACTCACAAAAAATATATCCAAAAATACTAATAAAATCCATTTATTTACATTATTTTTTCGTTATTAATTAGGTTAGTTTTTCCTCGTCGATCAATCCTCTAAACTCGTGCGCATTCAACATCATTGACCGAACGCACCAAGGTGAGTGAATCTCTACCAATTCCTCATACTAATCACGTTTTTGGGGTGTATCATGTGTCTTACCATTTATTATATTTAAATCATTGTGCATACATCATATCATGAACAAATGTGTATTCAGCTTGTATAAACTGTTTGTGTGGTTATTGTTTAGATTTAGTTTATTATTTTTAGTACATGCAATTTCATAGGCCGCCGCTCCCCATTACATTATGAGCGTTGAGCAGTTCCCCATTACTTTATGAGCGTGAACCTGGCGTTGCCAACATACGATTGGCTCCGTTTGATTAAGCCTTGATCGCACAGACATTTATCATTTTCAGTACATGCAATACGATCGGCTCCGTTTGATTGAGCCTTGATCGCACAGACATTTATCATTTTCAGTACATACATTTATCATAGGCCGTCCGTTCCCCATTTTTGTTAATGTATGTTATTGCTTGTTGTTGTTTGTTATGGTATGCTATTGGGTTGTTATTGTATGCTAATTGTTTGTTATTGTATGTTTATTTACATTTGTTCATATAGGAATATTGCACAATTTTTCCGTATTAAATACAATAAGAAATAAATAATAAATGTTTTCCAACAAGGTCACTGTAACATTTATCAAAAACGGGTTTCCAAACCCGCTCCGTTTTGTAATCGAATACCAAGTTATAAATGTCACGTTGTGTATTTATGGTTATTTTGGTTTTTAATGATACATAATTAATAAACAAACTAAACTATAAAAATTATATTTGATAAAAAGTGAAAACAAAATAAATAAAAAAGAAATGTTGCTGCCGGGACTCGAACCCGGGTCAGCCGGTTTATAAATCCAAAGACTTAGCACACACCCACATCACCACTCCGCCACTTGTTATTATCTGTCATTTCTAGGAAACAAATAACTTTTATGCGCAAATATAGTTAAACCGGTTGCGCCAGCTGAGTAACTGAAATCGGCAAATCAATCGACTAATCGTTTGATTAATCGCACATTCAGGTTTATAACCGATGCACCGACGATTTTAATCAATTCGGAATTGATTGAACATCAATTTTCATCATTATCGGTTTTTATAACCGAAAATAATCAAAGTTCAGATTACTCCAATCAAAACCCTTCTCGCGACTCAGAGACATCAGGCAAACATTCCATTTCACTTTCGTCACACTTTCAGTCCATCTGAACGCTTAAATCAACTCGCCGGAAGTTTCTGTAAGGTTCGCCGAAAAACCGTATTTGTCCTCAAATCGTAAGTTCTTCAATACCATCGTAGTCTAACAGTTGTTAAGCTGTTTCTAACTCAAACCATCCACTTGAGATCGAATTCAGGCATCGTTATCAGATAATTCCAGTTCGCCGGAATTTTCCTGGAAATCTTTATTTCCGTCTGTGAAACGGTAAGGACCTTCAATCACACTGTTAACGTTTGTTTATCACTGCAATTCCACGATTGGCTAATCAAAATGGTTAATTGTTTGGTTCAGTTGAGGTGCACAAAAACAGAGCCGACGCATTGCCGGAGACTCTGTGATAAATCATTCCTACGGTATGTCTAACTTCCAACACCGTCTCTGCCATTTCATTTTAGCCTTAAGAATGTTTGTTAATCGTAAAAACAAGAAACGGATTAGTGATTCAGTCAACTGTAATTTGAATGAAGAAGACGAAGTTAGTTAAGTTATAAGTTTATTTAAAATCAGTAATATGAAAGGGTTAGACACACAGTCCAGCGGTGGACTGTGTGCAAAATATACACGCATGTCCCGAGTTCGATCCCTGATACACGCACTCCCTATGTAATAAAATGCCTTTTTGTTTAAAACTGAACCGGGTTAACTCCGTTAGTTGTTAAGTATAATAAAAACCGAGGTATTAACCAGGTTAGACACACAGTCCAGCGGTGGACTGTGTGCAACGCTAAGTCGCACGTCACGCGTTCGAAACCTGTTACTGGCACCGGGTTGTTGAATTAAAATGTTTTTGAAATTAAAAGAATTTTGGTTAAATCGAATTAGTATATAAATATAATTAAAAACAAGATTATTTCGGGTTAGACACGTAGCTCAGTTGGTAGAGTTGCGTGCACGCGTACGGGAGGTCTCGGGTTCGAGCCTCACTCAGCGCATACATACACACATACGAACCGGTCAACAGGTCAACAAGTCAACGGTCAACGGTCAACACAAAATAAACAATTTTTTTATATTTTTATTTATTTAATTTAATTTAAAAATCAATTAAAAATACTTAAAAATAACATTTTTAAAGATAGAAAATAGCCTTAAACTCACAAAAATATATCTAAAAATTCCATTAAAATCCTTAATAAAATCCACTCATTTACTATATTTTTCCGTTATTATTTAGGTTAGTAATTCTCGTTGTTCAACTCTCCCGACTCGTGCTCATCTCATCATCTCCATTCAAACGCACCCAATGTGAGTGAATCTTTACAAATTCCCCGTTTAATCACGTTTTGGGGTGTATCATGTGTCTTGTTATATATATTATATTTAAACCATTGTGCATACATCATATCATGAACATGTGTATTCAGTTTGTTTCAACTGTTGTGTAGTTATTGTTAGATGTAATTTATTATTTTCAGTACATGCAATTTCATAGGCCGCCGTTCCCCATTACATTATGAGCGTTGAGCATGTTCCCCATTTCATTATGAGCGTGAACCTGGCGTGCCCACATACGATCGGCTCCGTTTGATTGAGCCTTGATCGCACAGACATTTTCATTTTCAGTACATGCAATACGATCGGCTCCGTTTGATTGAGCCTTGATCGCACAGTTTCATTTATGTTATTATCGTATGATGTTGGTATGTTAATGTATGCTATCATATGTTATTGTATGTTATAGTTGTGATTGTTATTTGCTACTTCTTGATTATTTACATTTGCTCATTTATGATTATGCACAATTTTTCATTGATAAACTAACAAGTAAATCAATAATAAATGTTTATCTAACAAGGTTCACTCGCCAACTTATGTTGACCCAAAAACCCCTATTTTTACACATGATACAGGTGAGCCAGCTGCAGTCAGAAACACATAGGATTGGACTAGAAGAATAAAATGATTTAGAGTTTGGGATTGTTATGTTTGGTTTATTTTCTTTGTATTGTATGGACATGTTTGGATATTTGGAAATGTAACTTTGACTTTAATAAATATGAAACATATTAGTAAATGTCATGAGCTTTGGTGATAACCCAATTACGCCCCGACTCTTATTCCGCTGCGGGTCGGGGTGTGACAGATTGGTATCAGAGCCATGACTATAGGGATATAGGATAGGTTATTAGACCCTTAGAGCCTATACTATAGTTGATTAGAAACTTATAAGATTTTTGTGTGTTACATGCCAAATTTCATGATGTTTATATGTTTTATGTTAAATGTTACATTCAATGTTATGCAAGCATGTTCATAAGTATATATTATCATATAATGCCTATTATGAATCATATACTCATAACATATCACATCCATGAAAGCACACACCACATCATGATTGCTTTTACAATGATTTTTGTGTTTTCAAATCTCATCAAAGTGAGTTCTCATGACGGGCATGTAGTAACTGGAAGGGTACCAGTACCGTTAGTCGGGACGTCCTGTCTAGGCTGGCATTCGTATAAATTCAAAATAAAGGACCAGTTTGCCTACCTGGGGACTAACGATGAGAGTACGAAGTACCCATTAGGCCAAAGCATACTATACCAAACGTCGTGTGAGCTAACCCCACTTTGAGTTATCATTGTGTCTACACCTGGACACGTTCCGACCAAACATCTCATGAACATATTTTGTGGTTTGCATTCGGGTGATGCGAGTGTTAAATTGCCAATACTAATGTGAATCCTACCAAGCCCATAGTCATGGGGGCCCACATGACTATATAGGTAAAGGTATGGGGGACATTTGAGGCCCAACATGAGCAAACCCAAGACATCCTATGGATGTAGTTGCATTATTGATATTTATGTTATTTTCATTTTCTTAAAGACACATGACACCTAAAAAGACACCATAAACTCACAATCTTCTTATGTATGTTCCTGTAGATGTCGTCCAGACAACAACGAAGGGGTAAAAGATCAGGAAGGTCTCAGGAACGCTTGGCCACACAAATCGCGAAACAAATGGCCACGATACTGCCTGACATTGTGGTCCAAGTACAACAAGCCCTCGCTACAAATCCTACTAACCCTCCCCAACCACATGACCAGAACATCGACAACCCTCCTACCAGCAAGTGATCATACAAACATTTCAAGTCTTGTGATCCTCCTAAATTTGAAGGGACCGAGGGTGTCACTGCTCTCCTACACTGGTTTGAGGAGATGAAAAACACTTTTCTCAACTGCGATTGTCCTGAGGATCGCAAGGTTCGATACGCCACCGGGAGACTATTTGGGGTAGCTCTCACTTGGTGGAATATTGAAAAAGGGAAGAGGGGAATTGATGATGCAATGGCCTTGACTTGGGAGGAGTTAAGGGAAATCATGACTAGGCGTTTCTGTCCTAGGAGTGAAATTAAAAAGTTGGAGGACGAATTTCATTCTTTAAAGCAAAAGGAGGGTGATCATACCACCTATAACAAGAGGTTCTTGGAGTTGAACCAAATGGTTCCAAATTTGTTCACCCCAACTTATCGTCTGATCGAGCATTATATTTGAGGACTTCCCTAAAAAATTCAAGATTCAGTTCTCAGCATCTCACCAGTAACACTTGAAGCTGCTATGGAGCTAGCAACTGAACTGACCGAGAACCGAATTCGCAACGGGAAGTTCAAAGAAGAGAAAAAGAAAGCCCCTGTTGAGGGTCAAACTTCAAACCACCCCATCTCTTCCTCTAAGTTTGCTAACAACAGGAAGCGCAACACCAGAAACTTCGCTGTTACTCAAACCAACTCCCCTATTCCTGCTGCACCCATTACCCAAGTCGCTCCTTCACCTGCACCATACAGAAGACCTTACACTGGCCCGTTACCAAAATGCAACCGTTGCCAATATCACCATTCTCCTGACCATCTTTGCCAATATTGCACCGGCTGTGGTCGCGCGGGTCATACTGTTCAAACTTGCCGCATGCCCCAGCGAACGAACCGCCACCAACCTTTAACCCAAACCCACCAACAATTAATGGGTCAAGCCCAACAACCCCTACTATTATCACCCACCCAACATTTAGCCCAAACATACTACCAACCCAATTATCCAATGGGTCAACCTATGCGGGCTTGCTACAAATGCGGAGACCCAAGCCATTTCAGAAACACTTGTCCAAGGTTGGTAAACATTATTCATGCTCAGGCCCAAGCCAACCCGGTGAATCAAGCGAACCAAGCTCCTCCACCTGCAAGAGGAAGAGCTTTCAATATCAACGCTAATCAGGCTAGAGCTAATGGCAATGTGGTTAATGGTACGTTCCTTATAAATGGTAGATATGCCTCTATGTTATTTGATACTGGTGCGGATAGAAGTTTTGTGTCCTTAGAATTTGAACCTATCTTAAACCAAAATCGGGATAAGCTCATGGAATCCATAACGGTAGAAGTTGCTGACGGGAAGCCAGTTTCATTAAACTCTATTATACGCAACTGTACACTCACCTTAAACGACCACGATTTCTCAGTCGACCTTATTCCTATGAAGCTGGGAAGTTTTGATATCATAATTGGTATGGACTGGCTCAGTCAACATCAGGCAGAAGTTGTATGTCGCGAAAAATTTATACGTATTCCTCTTTCAAACGGTCAGACTCTTCGAATCCTTGGAGAAACCTCGTCGAAGGGGCTCAGCTTAATGTCTTGTCTTCAAGCCCAAAAATATCTTCGCAAAAATTATGTCGCGTTTTTAGCTCATATCATCAACAAGGGAACAATGGAGAAGAAACTTAAAGACATCCCGGTAGTAAGAGACTTCCCGCAAGTTTTTCCTGATGACATCTCAGGACTTCCTCCAGTTAGAGAAGTCGAATTCCGTATTGATCTTATACCTGGTGCTACACCAGTTGCAAAGTCTCCTTATAGGTTAGCCCCCTCTGAAATGCAAGAGCTAGCCAGTCAATTACAAGAGTTGACTGACAAGGGATTCATACGTCCTAGCTCATCGCCTTGGGGTGCACCTGTCCTTTTTGTAAAGAAGAAAGATGGATCGTTTCGTATGTGCATCGACTACAGAGAGCTCAACAAATTAACAATCAAGAATCGCTACCCTTTACCTCGCATTGATGATCTTCTGGACCAACTTCAAGGTGCCAATTGCTTTTCAAAAATCGACCTTCGATCTGGCTATCATCAACTTAGAGTACATGAAGAAGACGTCCCTAAGACTGCTTTCCGAACTCGTTATGGCCATTATGAATTCATGGTCATGCCATTTGGTTTAACCAACGTACCAGCTGTCTTCATGGACCTAATGAACAGAGTCTGCAAACCTTATCTTGATTGATTTGTTATAGTCTTCATCGACGACATTCTTATTTATTCAAAGTCTAAGTCTGATCATGAGCGACACCTTCGGCTTATCCTTACACTTCTAGAGAATGAAAAGCTTTACGCCAAATTCTCCAAATGCGAATTTTGGTTAAAAGAGGTGCAATTCCTCGGACATGTAGTCAATGACAAGGGAATACATGTCGACCCTTCAAAGATCAAAGCGGTACAAGAATGGCAAGCTCCACGTACACCAACTGAAGTAAGATCTTTTCTTGGTCTAGCTGGCTATTATCGTCGTTTCATTTCAAACTTCTCTTGCATTGCTGTACCACTCACGGCTTTAACTCATAAGGGAAAACCTTTCATATGGGGACCCAAGCAAGAAGAAGCCTTCCAAACCCTTAAACAAAAACTTTGTGATGCACCAATCCTCACTCTTCCTGAAGGTTGTGATGATTTCGTGGTCTATTGCGACGCGTCAGGGCAAGGATTAGGTTGCGTTCTAATGCAAAGAGGAAAATTTATAGCTTATGCTTCGAGACAACTCAAGACGCATGAGAAGAACTACACCACTCATGACCTAGAACTTGGAGCCGTTGTGTTCGCTCTTAAGATATGGAGACATTATCTCTATGGTACTAAGTGTGAAATATACACTGACCACAAGAGTCTTCAACATATCTTCAATCAAAAAGAGTTAAACATGAGGCAACGAAGATGGGTCGAACTTAATGACTACGACTGTGAAATTCGGTACCACCCTGGCAAAGCAAATGTGGTGGCTGATGCACTTAGTCGAAAGGGTTATGCGAACTCCATTCGTCTTCTATGTTCGCAAGTCATAACTGACATTAAAGATCAAATTCGAGAAGCCCAACACGTTTCAATAACGGAAGATGATGTACGAAAGGAGATGTCCTGTGTGTCACACCCCGACCCGCAGCGGAAAAGGTGACCGGCGCATGATTGGGTTATCATCAAAGCTCATGACATTTATTATACGTTTCATATTCATTAATCAACTTTTCTTGGAGATTTACAATCAATATTACAACATGTCGTAAATATCAATCTAGGCTTCATTGTTTTCTTCTAAGGCATTTCCTATGTTTTCCTTGCTCCAACCTGTTCACCTGTATCATGTGTAAAAGGGTTTTTGGATCAACAAAAAGTTGGCGAGTGAATCCTATGGAAAACATTTGAACAAGTTTATTTAATTGATTTTGAAATGAGTGCACAACCACACATGAGTAAAAATAGATGTAAACTTACTCAACAATCATTAGATATTAAATAAAGCACACATGAACAATAATGGAACGTTTAGAGGCACGCGTTGCTCAACTCGTCTCTCACGAGGAACTGATGGGCCTAATAATGAATTGCATAAACATGATAATATGAAAGACATAACTACAAACAATATAAACTCAATGATACACACATGAACAATAATGGATTGGTTTTGAGGCACGCGTTGCTCACTCGTCTCCCACGAGGAGCTGATGGGCTTAATGAATGAATTTCATACAAGTTGACAAAATGAAATACATAATCACAACAATATAAACAATCTAAGTTTAGATCACGATATGGTATGGCACAAGTTTAAATAAACGAGTTAATTATTTTGTGACACATGACACACCCCAAAACGTGTAATTAAAAAGGGGGGGAGTTGTAAGATTCACTCACAGTGGGTGCGTTCGGTTGGTGATGTTGAATGCACGCGAAGTGGTTTTAACCACGAGTGAAATTAACCTAGATAAATAGCATTATGGTTCGGTAAGTAAACGGATTTTATTAATCCATTTTAGTAGGATTGTTGGGTGTATTTTTGTGAGTTTAATGCTATTTTCTAACCTTAAAAATGTTATTTTTAAATATTTTTAATTAAAATAAATAAATAAAAATAATAAAAAATTTGACTTTTTTGACCGTTGACCGTTGACCATTGACCGTTGACTGTTGACTTTGACCGGTTCGTATGCGAGTATATGTGCGCTGAGTGAGGCTCGAACCCGAGACCTCCCGTACGCGTGCACGCAGCTCTACCAACTGAGCTACGTGTCTAACCCGAAATATTTCTGTTTTTAATTATATTTATACACTAATTAGATTAAACCGAAAATCAATTTATTTCTAAAAAGATTTTACTGAATCGGACCGGTGCGCTCCACAGGTCTCGAACCCGGGACCTGTGGGTTGAGTTAACACACAGTCCACCGCTGGACTGTGTGTTTAACATGTTATATAAACCGATTTTTATTATACTTAAATACAAACTAAGTATTTTCATTTCTTACTTATTTAAAAAAGTAGATAATTGTCCGAGTCGGTGCAGTAGACCGGACTCGAACTCGTGACGTGTGATTTAAACATACACACAGTCCACCGCTGGACTGTGTGTCTATCTTGGTTATTATTCCGGTTATTATTATACTTAACATATACAGCAGTGTCTCCGGTTCGATTAACAAAAAAGACATTTTTATTAAGGCAGCGTGTGTGGGACAAGATTCGAACTCGAGACGTTTGTGTGTTTAATGTGCACACAGTCCACCTCTGGACTGTGTGTCTAACCCGAGTTATAACTTGATTTTAATTATACTTATATACAACTGGAACTTCGTCTTCTTCGTTAGATTTTAACCAGAATCGGAAGTCCGACTGGTTCGATGATTAAATCATGTTCGTTAGAGTCTGATGGTTAATTACATGTGAGATATAAATAAAAAGAAAGAGAAATTAGGCGTAAGGTATACCGACTGGACTCCTCTGTTTCTCCGGCGAAACTCCGGCGACAGCAAACACTTCCGGCGACGTGTGTCTTGCAGCAGAGAGTCTTCAGAAAGCTTGAAAAGGATGTGGGTGACTTCGGTATAAGCTCAGGGGGTTTAGTAAGGCTTAGAAGTGAAGAACCCGGTTTTCCGGCGATTTGCAGGAGATTTCCGGCGAGTGAGTTTTCGCCGAGAAAGGGTGCGGTTTTGAGCGAAAAAGCTTGCAGAGGTTCGAGGGGGTATTTATAAGGCAGGTTATCGATGAATTTGGTCCAATTTCCGACTTGATTCGTCGGTTAAAATTTCTCCGGCGGTTATAACTTGTGTCGCGGACTCAGACGTCGGTTATAACCGATGTAGTGTTTAAGGCTTACGTTATAACTGAAGTAACCGTCGATTCTTGGCGAGTTAGTCGGGATTTCCGACGACTGAAATTTTGGGCGCCGGTTTTGAATTCGGGAAAACATGTTATGAATTAATTGAGTCTAACAATTACCAAGAAACACTAGTGGCGCAGTGGTTGGAGAGTTGTGCGATAAAACTGTTGACCTGGCTGACTGACCCGGGTTCGAAACCCGGCAGGGCCATATTATTTTTTTTTCTTATTTTTAACAGTTTTTCAAAAACTAATTATATATTCCCATATAATAATTGATTATGTATCGTTTAAATTTATTTTGGGCATTAAATTCGCAACGAAATTTTTTACTGATTGTTCGGTTAATAAACGGAGCGGGTTTGGTAAATCCGTTTTTTACGGATGTTACACTGTGGAGCTGAGCTAAAAATTGAAACTAAATCTGACGGTATTCTGTACTACCTAGATCGTATCTGGATTCCTAACCACAACAATCTTCGTGAAATTCTTATGAATGAAGCTCACAAAACGCGATATTCTATACACCCAGGAGCCGATAAGATGTATCAAGACCTACGATATACCTATTGGTGGCCTGGAATGAAGAAGGATATTGCTTTTTTGTTTCTAAGTGCCTTACATGTTCCAAGGTGAAAGCTGAACACCAAAGGCCCTCAGGACTTCTGGTCCAACCTGAAATACCTGTATGGAAGTGGGAAAATAAACCATGGACTTCATTACCGGGTTACCTCGCACTTCTGGTGGGTATGACACTATATGGGTAATAATTGACCGACTTACAAAATCAGCTCACTTTATTCCTATCCGCGAAGATTTCAAGAACGAAAGCTTGCTCGTATTTATATCAGCGAAATCGTAAGCCGACATGGGGTACCGTTAAGCATTATTTCTGATCGTGATGGTCGTTTCACTTCACGAACATGGCAAGCAGTACAATCCGCTATGGGTACGCGACTAGATCTCAGTACCGCCTATCATCCTCAAACTGATGGACAATCTGAGCGCACCATTCAAACTCTTGAAGATATGCTTCGAGCATGTGTCATAGACTTCAAGGGAAATTGGGACGCCCACCTACCATTAGTTGAATTTTCGTACAACAACAGATATCATTCAAGCATCGGCATGGCACCTTTTGAAGCTTTATATGGTCGTAAGTGCCGATCTCCAGTATGTTGGCACGAAATTGGGGAAGCTCAAATCACTGGTCCAGAATTGATCCAAGAAACCACAGACAAGATCCATCAAATCCGAAACAATCTTCTAGCGGCCCAAAGTCGTCAAAAGAGTTATGCAGATAAACGACGGAAGCCTTTAGAGTTTAACATTGGGGATCATGTATTTCTAAAAGTATCACCGTGGAAGGGAGTAGTTCGTTTTGGTTAAAAGGGCAAGCTAGCACCACGCTACGTAGGACCTTTCAAGATACTCGAAAGAGTAGGACCTGTAGCATACAAGCTTGATCTACCAGAAGAACTCAACAGGATTCATCCCACATTCCACGTATCAAACTTGAAGAAGTGCCTCGCTGATGAAAACCTCCACATTCCTCTGGAAGATATTCAGATTGATGAATCTATGCATTTTATTGAAAGACCAGTAGAGATCATGGACTTCGGAGAGAAACGTCTACGACGAAGTCGCATTCCAATTGTTAGGGTACGCTGGGAGTCGAAACGGGGACCTGAGTTTACTTGGGAACGTGAAGACTCAATGCGTGAAAAATACCCGCATCTTTTTCCTACTACTTCAACTACTTAAATTTCGGGACGAAATTCCTAAAAGTAGGGGATACTGTAACATTTGTCAAAAACGGGTTTCCAAACCCGCTCCGTTTTGTAATCGAATATCAAGTTATAAATGTCACGTTGTGTATTTATGGTTATTTTGGTTTTTAATGATACATAATTAATAAACAAACTAAACTATAAAAATTATATTTGATAAAAAGTGAAAACAAAATAAATAAAAAAGAAATGTTGCTGCCGGGACTCGAACCCGGGTCAGCCGGTTTATAAATCCAAAGACTTAGCACACACCCACATCACCACTCCGCCACTTGTTATTATCTGTCATTTCTAGGAAACAAATAACTTTTATGCGCAAATATAGTTAAACCGGTTGCGCCAGCTGAGTAACTGAAATCGGCAAATCAATCGACTAATCGTTTGATTAATCGCACATTCAGGTTTTATAACCGATGCACCGACGATTTTAATCAATTCGGAATTGATTAAACATCAATTTTCATCATTATCGGTTTTTATAACCGAAAATAATCAAAGTTCAGATTACTCCAATCAAAACCCTTCTCGCGACTCAGAGACATCAGGCAAACATTCCATTTCACTTTCGTCACACTTTCAGTCCATCTGAACGCTTAAATCAACTCGCCGGAAGTTTCTGTAAGGTTCGCCGAAAAACCGTATTTGTCCTCAAATCGGTAAGTTCTTCAATACCATCGTAGTCTAACAGTTGTTAAGCTGTTTCTAACTCAAACCATCCACTTGAGATCGAATTCAGGCATCGTTATCAGATAATTCCAGTTCGCCGGAATTTTCCTGGAAATCTTTATTTCCGTCTGTGAAACGGTAAGGACCTTCAATCACACTGTTAACGTTTGTTTATCACTGCAATTCCACGATTGGCTAATCAAAATGGTTAATTGTTTGGTTCAGTTGAGGTGCACAAAAACAGAGCCGAAGCATTGCCGGAGACTCTGTGATAAATCATTCCTACGGTATGTCTAACTTCCAACACCGTCTCTGCCATTTCATTTTAGCCTTAAGAATGTTTGTTAATCGTAAAAACAAGAAACGGATTAGTGATTCAGTCAACTGTAATTTGAATGAAGAAGACGAAGTTAGTTAAGTTATAAGTTTATTTAAAATCAGTAATATGAACGGGTTAGACACACAGTCCAACGGTGGACTGTGTGCAAAATATACACGCATGTCCCGAGTTCGATCCCTGATACACGCACTCCCTATGTAATAAAATGTCTTTTTGTTTAAAACTGAACCGGGTTAACTCCGTTAGTTGTTAAGTATAATAAAAACCGAGGTATTAACCAGGTTAGACACACAGTCCAGCGGTGGACTGTGTGCAACGCTAAGTCGCACGTCACGCGTTCGAAACCTGTTACTGGCACCGGGTTGTTGAATTAAAATGTTTTTGAAATTAAAAGAATTTTGGTTAAATCGAATTAGTATATAAATATAATTAAAAACAAGATTATTTCGGGTTAGACACGTAGCTCAGTTGGTAGAGCTGCGTGCACGCGTACGGGAGGTCTCGGGTTCGAGCCTCACTCAGCGCATACATACACACATACGAACCGGTCAACAGGTCAACAAGTCAACGGTCAACACAAAATAAACAATTTTTTTTATATTTTTATTTATTTAATTTAATTTAAAATCAATTAAAAATACTTAAAAATAACATTTTTAAAGATAGAAAATAGCCTTAAACTCACAAAAATATATCTAAAAATTCCATTAAAATCCTTAATAAAATCCACTCATTTACTATATTTTTCCGTTATTATTTAGGTTAGTAATTCTCGTTGTTCAACTCTCCCGACTCGTGCGCATCTCATCATTTCCATTCAAACGCACCCAATGTGAGTGAATCTTTATAAATTCCCCGTTTAATCACGTTTTGGGGTGTATCATGTGTCTTGTTATATATATTATATTTAAACCATTGTGCATACATCATATCATGAACATGTGTATTCAGTTTGTTTCAACTGTTGTGTAGTTATTGTTAGATGTAATTTATTATTTTCAGTACATGCAATTTCATAGGCCGCCGCTCCCCATTACATTATGAGCATTGAGCATGTTCCCCATTTCATTATGAGCGTGAACCTGGTGTGCCCACATACGATCGGCTCCGTTTGATTGAGCCTTGATCGCACAGACATTTTCATTTTCAGTACATGCAATACGATCGGCTCCGTTTGATTGAGCCTTGATCGCACAGTTTCATTTATGTTATTATCGTATGATGTTGGTATGTTAATGTATGCTATCATATGTTATTGTATGTTATAGTTGTGATTGTTATTTGCCACTGCTTGATTATTTGCATTTGCTCATTTATGATTATGCACAATTTTTCATTGATAAACTAACAAGTAAATCAATAATAAATGTTTATCTAACAAGGTTCACTCGCCAACTTATGTTGACCCAAAAACCCCTATTTTTACATATGATACAGGTGAGCCAGCTGCAGTCAGAAACACATAGGATTGGACTAAAAGAATAAAATGATTTAGAGTTTGGGATTGTTATGTTTGGTTTATTTTCTTTGTATTGTATGGACATGTTTGGATATTTGGAAATGTAATTTTGACTTTAATAAATATGAAACATATTAGTAAATGTCATGAGCTTTGGTGATAACCCAAGTATGCCCCGACTCTTATTCCGCTGCGGGTCGGGGTGTGATAGTCACTCGCCAACTTTTGTTGATCCAAAAACCATTTTTACATATGATACAGGTGAACAGGAAGAAGCAAGGAAAACATAGGAAATTGCTTTAGAAGAAAAATAATGAAGTTTAGAAGGATGAATAGAACATGCTGTATTTGTTTGATATGATTGTATGATCTCTTTTAAATTGAAATGATAAATATGAAACATTATAATAAATGTCATGAGCTTTGATGAAAACCCAATCATGCCCCGATCACCTTTTCCGCTGCGGGTCGGGGTGTGACAGATACGACACATGATACACCCCAAAACATGATTAAAACGGGGAATTTGTAGAGATTCACTCACAGTGGGTGCGTATTCTTAGTTGATGATGAGTGCACCCGAGTTGAGAATTTGACCGACGAAAGAGTACTAACCTAAAATAACAACGCGCTAACTTGATAAATAAATAAGCTAACTTTTTGATTAAAAACCTTTGTTTACATTTTTAAGTTTATTTTTGTGATTTTTTTATCAATATTTTAAACCCTTGTAATTTAGGTATTTTTAATAAATTTTTCTTTAAATATAACTATAGAATAAATAAATAAATACTTAATTAAATAAAATAATAAATAAAAAAATTGTCAGTCTGACAATGTCTGTCAGGCCGGCCGAACAGTGGAACTCGTATGCGCATGTGAGGCTTGAACCCGCGACCTCTCGTTCGTGTGCACGCAGCTCTTCCAACTGAGCTACGTGTCTAACCCGTAAGATTCTAGATTTTAATTATTCTTATACACATTTTAGGTTTATTCAAATTTAATTAAGTTTAAAAAGGTTATACTGGATCGAACCGGACGCGCATCAAGGGTTTCGAACTCGGGACCTTGGTGGTGTTTTACACCCAGCCCAACCAACTGGGCTGGGTGTCTAACCCGATAACTCTTGTGTTTTAATTACATTTGTATACATACTGCCACTGATATAATTCATTCAAAATAAAAACGGTTATGTGTATTTATGCGGTCATGGGCCGGATTCGAACCAGGGACGCGAAGGCCGTGTTTTGCACACAGTCCACCGCTGGACTGTGTGTCTAACCCAATTAAAACTTAGATTTTAATTACATATAACCCGTAACCCACTTCATCTTCTTCATTCAAACTCTTTTACCCAGAACATCCACCCGCCTAAAACCTCTCTCCAAATTCCCTTAAACGATTAAATGAGATAATTAAGATAATATTATAACAAAGTATCAAGAAATTCTACCGAATTGCTTTAATCGGCGGTGACTAATTTCGGCTCCTGTTGTATTCCGGCGAACAGGGACTTCCGACGAACAGAGGATTCCGGCGACAGAGGGGGAGGGTTATAGAGTGGAGGAACAAATTGAAAGACTGAGCGATTTTGGATGAGGGGACTGCATTCGGTATTTATAGAGTGGTGCTTGGGTTCGGTTTTAGGAAACCGCGTTCTATGATTGCCAATCGTTTGCGGAGATGACAGCTATTAGATTGAAGTTTTCCAAGAATAGCCGCAAGCCAATTGTCGGAAAGTTCAAATGAAAAAGGAAAGGCGCGTTGCGAGGATTCTGGTTATCTGCAGGTTTTCCCGCCCGAATGTATGTGTAGATATATATGTTGTTATGCGGAATCAGATACAACGAGTGCGTGTAGTCCAGTGGTGTTGGTGGTCTGTGTGCATCCGGGGGAACCCGGGTTCGATTCCCGGTTCACCCTTTTTTTAAATACTGATTTTCTTTATTAAGCCTTTTGAATTATTATAAGTATTTATTATTTAGTTGGTTTATTTTATTTATTTAATTTATTACATAAATTCTTTAAACTTTATTTATTTATGTATTTATTATTTTTTTTTAACATTGCTTTTCATCATTATATATAAGTAATATTGTAAACAATAAATTAATAACCGAACGACGTAAATAAATACACTTTGATTGATAAATTGGGGCGCGTTTTCGAAACCCGATTTACACAGATGTTACATTCAATTTTGTAAATATGTGAAAGTTGGATAATGGAGGGATTAAAAGTGTCAACATGTTAATTTATACCTCTGAGTGACCTTTTAACGAACCGAGAGCTCGACAATGTCCTTGCATAATCCCGGGTATGCCACGTATTGGCTACAGAGAGCTAAAATGTGTTTTAGAAAGGTTTAGAGGGTTCTAAAAGTTAAGGGGCTAAAAGTGTGAAAATTTGAAATTGGCCAACGGGCGGTCGCGGGCCGCCAAAGACCAGGCATGGTCTCTCGCGGGGCGCGAGAAAGGCATTGCTGCAGAAAGTTTTCATTGGCTACCACACAAAGCTCCAAAAACCATTTAATCGAAACTATGGCTTCCCAAACTGTTATGCCACGTTTTGAGACACTTGTAAGCTTCTTCTTACACCCCTAAACACATGTCATCACCTCCTTTGAGTTCTCCAACTATAAATAGATGTTCAAGTCCACCATTTCAACTTCCACCTTTCTCATTCATTCACTCTTCTCCCTCCTCTGGAAGTTCCTAACTGAAAGGAGCATCCAACATAGTTCTTTTGCACCCTAGGAATCACTGGTAAGTGTTCATTCCTTGTGCATTTTCATTTATAGGCTTTTATAGCCAAAAGTCAAGTGTTTTGCAGAAAACGCTTTGACTTTCGGTTAAGACCATTATGGTCCAGCCATTGTTCGAAATGAACATGGCTAAGTGATCGTAATAAGGTAGTTGTTAATCCCTATAAAGGGCACCTCCTGAAGATCACGTTTGCTAGACCAATTGACGGGTCAAAGTTATGATATTAAAAAGTCAAGCAGGCCATTTTTCAGAAAAATCATAAATTGATCTTATATATGTTATGAAACATGTTTTGACACTTAAACAAGTTGGTAATAATTATTAGAACATGTAAGAACATGTTCGGCTCGTCAATTTCTGTTCTGGGGTCGGTTCGCAACCGAAAGTCGCGAAGTTTGACTTCTGCTTTAACTTTCGATTCTGACCAGATTTAGATTAGTTACCTACTGATATAAAGTTGTATTATGATCTTAATATAATATAGCAATGAATAGTAACTTTATTTTTAAAATAATATATAGTTTTTTAAAATTTTATTATTTAATATTATAATAATTTATTATTATATTTATTTTGTATAACCATATTTCCTTTTTCCTTTTTCATTTATATATATATATATATATATATATATATATATATATATATATCCCTCTGAGGTTATATTACATGATCATAATCAGAATCCAAGTTTATGCGCAAGTTCCATAACTATGCCATCTTTGACCAAAATGCATTTTTTGCATAAAACAAGGTTTTAAATGGTAATGAACTTGAAAATGAGTTTTATACTGATGTAATATTATAAGTAGGATTATTTGGGATGTTAAACCAAGTTATAAACTGATTATGTCGATAAATGACGATTTTAGCCCTTGTGGCTGATAAAATGGTTTTAATCAAATCTTTTCAAGGTAAATCATTTACCTACTGATATGTTATATTAAATAACATATTTAAAACATTTTAATCTGACCTTAACATTAGTTTTCGTAAACATCGCATAAAGACGTCATTTTACGACATAAGCGTCGTTTCGACGCATAGTATGGTTTTAAACCATATTAATTGACCAAGACTTGTTACCTACTGATTTTAAAACTTATTTTAAACATATTTACAGTAGTTACATGTTATAAACTCAGAATCCCAAATAATTTATAAATTGTGTGTAAAATGACCAAAATGCCCCTACGGTGCATAGTTTGGTCATAAAAGATAGATTACACATATAATTATCATCCTAATGATATTATATCATTAATAAACTATCTTTTTCCAGAATACTCATGATTATTAACTTAAATTATATTCAAGTTCCTTTTATACGGTATGAAATTACCAAAACGCCCTTATGAGGCATAGTTATGTTTTAAAACCTTAACGGGCATATAAGTTGATATCCTACTGATATTTAACTTATTTAAAATATAATGGCATGTAGAACTTGTGCATGACTTATCCGGTTACCCATTATCGCTTATAAGCATACGGTTGATTATACATAACTAGTTTACGGAATTTAACCGAAACGGGTTTAACCTTGTCATTTAAGTTTCAAAATCCAGAATGTTTATAGTTTACCCATATTATGCAAGTCAAATTACTTGTCGGGTTTAAACTACATTCTATCCGATCATCGTTAATCAAGCGTTATACGTTTTGATCATGTACACTACTCGGTCTAAGTCTATGTCTTAATTAAAGACCATTAGTCTTAATTGGTTAGCTTATGCCATAATCCAGACTAGAGCTTTGCCGGTAAATCCTATCTGCATGTTAGTACTTTTGTATATGGCTGAGTTATTGAAATTAAAAGAAGACTAGCTCAGGTAAATACTCTCGACGTATTTTCCCTATACCGGGCTTGGGATACGGTAAACTATTACCGCTTGGTCAGAAATGGGATCAATCGAATGCCGGATTGTGGCTAGTAAATCCGCATATTCTGTTTTAATCAGTTTTGTTTGATAACTTAAACATCAGGGGTTAAATTACCGTGTACTGGATATCCTCGGCTCACTTGATTAGTTAATGGCCACGACCTTAGCGTGGGGTGTAGGCATGCACCTGATAGGCGCTCAAATGCAAATTACCCAAGACATTGGGGATAACTCCTCTGTGAGTTCTAAGTGGTGTGTATTTAATCATGTCTCGGTCTCTGTATTGGGTCCTGTATGTATGGACAAACATGTGAATATATTAACAAGGTTACAAAGTAACTTTCCCAAGTTATAAAAATTTTGTGCCATGTGCACTTAAAATCATTTTAAAATGTTTTCAAAATGAGTCAGTTGGGTGTATTTACCAGCGAAAGCTGACGTATCGTCCAAAGACTAAAAGGCAGGTACAATACGAAATAGGCCGGAAGCCGCTCGGTAGTGAATAAGAAGATCTTGCAAATCCATAGATCTGCCTAAAGTCTGTTTTATATTCTTTCTTGTACATTTTAATGATCCGCCTGTGGATTTTCTATTACAAGCCTGTATATTATTTTGTATTTCCGAACATTTGGTTTGTAATAGTAATTTTACTTCAAGACTTCCGCTGTGCCGTGTTTAATTGACAATGATGTTATCAACTGACGTCACGATACTCCCCACCCGGACCCACCGATGTATGGATTTGGGTTGGAAATCCGGGATATGACATCTCACCCCCGTGATACCACTAAACTGTAAAACCATAAATTTTGAATTCTTTCATTATATTTAATGAGTGTTGAATTAGTTAATATATCACTGAAACAAAGAAAGTTATCTTTTTGAATATTGGCAGGTGTTTGAATATTGGCAGGTGTTTGGGATTGAGTCTGAAAATAATCTATTGACTTATTAGTTTTTCTAAAAATCTAATAAGTTAAGAAAATATTTGATGTTAATAAAAGTGTATTTTGTTTTGAAAAAGAGTACAAATTTGTTTCTCAAAAATTATAAAAACTGGTTGTTATCCTTTTTTAATATAAAATTATCATTCTAACATCACTTTTAAAATAGCAACTAAGCATTAAACTTACCCATCTTTTTTATCATTTAATATTTTCCATCATAAACACTAATGAAACCCATATTTAAAAACTGTTTTTGGAAAATTTGTAAGCCAATAAGCATTTAAAAAACACTTTTGGAGTTATATCTTAATTCCAATGGATTCCACAAACAAATAAGTAAAGAATACGATTCAAATTCTAATTAACTAAACACCCTTATATTTCTTCCAAACAACAAATTTTAGCGTCTTACTTTAAACTTTGAAGAATAAACTTCAATGACAAATGACAAAATTACGTACAAAAAATACTTATGTTATTCAAGTTTTATCTAGAAGAACATACTCTAAAATCAATGTTTAAAACAAACCTCTTAGTATCCAAACTAGATTAAGGTATTTTTCTTAGGAGATACACGTTCAATTCTCACTTGGTGCAGAGTGAGTCACTGGTGGGCAATGATGGGAGACCCAGGGAAACCTGAGTTTGATCCTTGAGCCAAATGAGTTTTACCGGTAATTTCATCGTCGTGCCTACGGGCGGGTGGGTGACTGGGTTTTCCCCGAAATTGCTGATAGACTCGGGTTACTCTCGAAGTACTCCATTTAATCTAGTGGGTGTTCTAAAAGTGTTTGAGATTGATTCTGTAGGCCGTTAAAAAAAGTATACAAACTACTTGATTTCCTAATTCTTTAGTTCCTCGTCGTTCACATGTTAAAAACAAATCTATAGTTGTAGAACATATTCCAAATCATTGAAAAGAGAATAATTTTCCATTAATTGTCTCGTGGAAAAATAGAAAGTTGTACGTTATTTTTGGCAAAAAGAAATGCAAATGTGAATTAGTGGTGAATTTGTTAAAATAGATTTCTCGTGGTGTATAATCAGTGGATCCTTGCAAATTTGAATCGCTTTTTTTATGTATCTTAAAAAAAAATTAAAACTTATTTTTATTCTTGAGTTACACATATCTATTTTCGCATAACCCAAAAGTGAAACTTTAGGTAAATCACAGAAGTTATATGGATATTTTTTTGAATAAGTTCGGTCGATTTCAGTGATGAGATGAAATTATTTCGTTGGTTCTCTCGAATAATTTAATCGGGTACAACTCTGATTGAGAAATTGAACAAACAGTATGTGTGTTGCAAATTCGAATTTTGGGGATTATTACAGATAGCTAGTGGCAGTTATTATCAATTTTGGGGATTATTACAGCTCGACACTAGCTAGGGACTCTGCCCCTTTGACCCCGCCAGGGCTGCCGCCACTTGGACTTTGTTCCCAGGGGCGCTGCCCCCTTGGAACCCTTGTTCGGGGCTCCGTCCAAATATTTGGAATTATAACAACTCAAATAAGCGTGCACTCCTGCATCTCCTAACTTGTTCTATATATGTTATAATTTCCTATGGTAACCAAGTTAATCCCGATTATACTAAAATATCCAGATTATATTTGGTAACATTTGAGGGGCAATTTCATAAGATGTTGTGACGAAAATTAACATCCTGTAGTGAAATTTGCACATTTTGTCTCATATATTTTAAGTGATATGCACTCATCCATGTTTACGTTCAACTAAAGTGCTTGTTATCCAATTAGCATGTGATCATCAACTTTGATCATGAGCAGGGGCGGACCCACCCTTTGGCCAGGTTGTACGGCCGCGTCTCTTGAAAAAAAATTTAATGTATATTTTAGGCAAAAAAACCAGACCGCAACCCTTGAAAATATGGTTGAACGTCTCATCTGCACCCCCGATAAATAATTATTGGGTCCGCCATTAATCATGAGTATTTGACGTTCAACTGAACTACATGCTATACATTGTTCATTTGCAGAGATTGTAAGATTTCGTTACCTCTGGTTTGAAAGATTAGGATGTACATTGCTCTACGTTGCGTAATGTACTACAATGGTTATTATATAAGTTTGCCTTAGCGAAAATCATCTAAGTTTACGAACGCAACAGAAATTCAACAATGCCAACGCCAACATTTATGAACAACTTAGCTTTCACCAAAATTGATATTTCACTACTTTTGTGAATGTCGTTAGTGAAAAGGCTCAAGCTCACTTATACATGGCTAGTTTATATAAAAGTTGGCTTAGTAAAATAAACCTAATCCGGCTAAAATGCTCCTTCTAGGATGGGCGGAGCTTTATTGGGTAGGGGTGCGCCCCCCACCGATTAAATTAAACAAAATTTCAAGCCATAATTGCAATTTTTGAAGATGTGTGTACTGTCAATTGAAGATTCAGCCATGGCGCTGATGTGAAGCTATGGTTGCCAGATAATCCATAAGACCGCCGACGAAATCGTTGTCGTTAACCACCGTTTTGAACCGACACAGACATACCCACGGTTCGTCTGTTCACAGACCTCCGGCACATTTCCGTAAAACAATGATTGGAAGATTCAGCCGCTCAAACTCAGTTTCTTCAACCGCAATTGCTGAAAATAACTTGTGAGGATAGATCTTCGGTTGTTAGTATCGACAGTGAACCAGTTTTCGGCGATGGCAGGTCAGTTTATCGACAATGAACTGCTTAAACTCTGTTTTGTGGCAATGGGGAAGATGAAGTGTGTGCGGCGGTGGTGGATGTGGCGGAGGGTGGTTGTAGCGGAGGGTGGTTGTGGCAGTGGTGGCTGAGTGGTATGGCGGTGAAAAGCGGCGAGGGTGAGGGTGGTGGTAGCAGAGTAGTTGCAGGTGGTTGCAGGTGGTTGACAGGGTGAGAATAGAAAGGATGAAGAAGACGAGGGGTATAATAGACATTTTATGTATACTTAACTGAGAAATCTAACAAAGGTTAGTGGTAAGGACCACCCGAGTGCAAAATTTGAAACTACTGGGACCAAGTGTGTAATTAGTGAACCACTGGGACCAAGTCTGCAAGATTTGCAAACCACAGGGACCAACCAAGCATTTAACTCTTTATTTTATTTAAGTAACTTGGAGAACGAGTCTTGTAAAATCCAATTGATATTCTCCAATTGAATAGTAATCTTTTATTTGGTATTCTAATAGGTTTCGTGTAAGTGTTATATAAACCCATTAGATGGTTACGTATTTTCATACTTTGTTGTTGCTAGTGCTTGCCGATTTAGTTATGTCCGTTTAACAAGTCATATCAGAGCTTAACTTGCTAGTCATGGTGGAATTCAGAGCTTGAAGAAGTCAAACTTTGACACATGGTCCACATGTATGACTTTGTTCATGCAGGGTATGGGTTTATGGGAGGTTGTCAATAGTGGCAGTATGGTGGAGCCACTAATAGACACTAACGGGGCTATTCAGAAGTGGAAGGCTAAGATCGGTAATGCTTTGTTTATCGTGAAAACAACCATAGAAAAGGAGCTCTTGAAACACATTTGAGGGTTTTAGCCGATTTATTTTCCAAAAAGAATGGCTGCAAGCTTCAGTTATTAGAGAAGGAGTTGCTGTTTGTGACTCAAAAAGATCAAACAATTTCCGAATACTTTGACAAAGCAAAAGCTTTGTGCGGGGAAAACGAAGATCTTGATTCTCAAGCTCCGATTGGTGAAGCTCGCATGAAATGGATTATTATTCACGGTCTCAAACTTGTATACTGTAGTTTTGTAGTAGCCTTGCAAGGATGGCCTACGCAACCCTCGTAAGTAGATTTTGAAAACTTGCTTGCGGCACAAGTAGCCTTGGCCAAGCAAATTGCCGATGTCTCTATAACATAATTGGAGAAAGAGGAGACTGCAATGTATGCAAGACATGGCATGGGTAAAACTCGATCAAACAAAGGGCAAAGGTTCAAGGTTCAAGAATCAAGATCAATCCAAGAAGTTTGACAAAGTCGGCAAAGAGACAACTGATCGTTGGGCTGAGAAAAACGGATTATAAGAACATGAACAATGAAAAGAAATTTTACGTTTAGATGTTACAATTATGGCTAATGATATGTGTATAAATATACATGTTTTTCATATAAAAATAAACTCACTTTTTAATGGTTTTCTTAGATTTATAATAGAAAGAGGCTTAATTTAGTTTATTTTTAGGATAAATCAGGCCTAAAATGGACAAACAAAGCAAAAAAGAGTGAAAAATCAAAGTTATGTCACGAAGTAGGCCAAGCACACCCCATGCCTCCTCCTAGAAACTACAAAAAGATCCTGGTTTAACATTTGAAGATCTCCTAGGGCCCACAAGAGCGGACCACGCCTCGTGCCTCGGTACCACACCCCGTGTCGGATACAGATACTGAAACGTCCAATTCTTTATATGACCAAAAAGAAAACATATACAATCAGCAAAAACGAGTCAAAATTTAAAACTTGTGAACATTACTTACATATTTCTAAAAGAGCCAAGTTTAACATTCTCAAGTTTAAACTACATAATTGGACTAAGCAAACCACCATAAATAACTTGAAAATAAGGGTTTTTAAAATGGAAATTAACACCACTGGACCTTGACCGTAAGAGTTTTATACAAAAGTTTTCGACCTGTTTGGCCATGTATCATCTCGAAAGCGTGTATGGGTATGTGTTCGTTTCAAACTCATCAACAACCTAATGAGAGGATTTACCTACAACCACAAACATACAAGTTAGTCACCAAAGCATAAGACATATGTTCCAACCTTTCCATCAAGCAATATAATCATCCTACATTTCCATCCGTATTCATATACATTCTAAGTCATTTCGTAACTTGACTTATTTCATCCAGACTTCTTTATTTCCATGTTATACCGTACGACCCGATGACCCATATGTATAATTCGTGCTTCCATCTCGATCTTCACAATCCTTACATTATGCCAAAGACCCGAATCTCAATTGTAATGCTTGACTCCATGTGCTCGAGTCCATCGGGGGTTTGACAATCCCGAACCTTCAAGATATCTACTTCAAATCTTTTTATATCCTCTGTGGACATGTCCTTCTGTCTTTTAAGATGGTTTCTCACCAATGAAGATGCTTGACTTGCAGATGGAAGTTCAATTCTGATAGGTAAGTCTTCATAGTTTAGCTTTTTTGGAACTAAGGGATCTTTGACTCTTAAAATTTCAAGCTTCTTATAAGTTGCCCTGATTGTTGACTCATCCCAGTTGCCATATTTCACTGTGTCATATTTGGCAGCCACCATCTCTTCTTTCATTCTTGTTATTCAACTGCTTGCCAATATGTTTTCTACCTATAGCGTATTTGGGAAGAGTGGGCTTGATAGTTGGATTGAGTTTCATCAGCTCTATTCTGGCTATTTCTTCTAGAAGATCCTTAACATACTATCCATTAATTGAGCTCTTGTAGCTCTATAGGACTTATTCTTCATGATGAAGTACAGTAGTCTTCCCTTAGATCCTCTTTGAGATTAGGGTTGCTGACTAGTTCATGAGATGCCTTCTGACTGACATTTTTGGCAAATCTTCTAGCCTGTTCACCTTGGTGAATTCAGCATACAAGATTTATTGTACCCCTTTGTCACTCTTCCCTTGCTTTTGATATCGATAATATTTCCTGTTTGATCTTTAATTCTAGGTACTCTTGTATATTTTTAGGCTTTTTACATCTTTTGAGGGATGAAAGGTTTCTTTGCTTATGTTAGTCATGGAGTAGAAAGATCCTATATCTTTAGAGACATGTTCTAACTCCAACTGGTCAAGGATGTTGGGTGGAAGCTTGGTAGGTGAGTGAAAGGTAAGTGTAGTGATAGTGGTGGTGGATGGTAGTGATGTAACAGTGGTTGTGGTTTTGATAGGAGATGTATCAATGTCACATCCCGACCCGCAGCGAAATGGTACGGGGTATGATGATTGCCTATAGTTTATGACACTATTATAAGTTTAGATATTTAAAGTCACTAAATTAAATTTTGTCACACATAATCATAGAAAACATTTAACATAAACCATACATTATTTAAAAGATAAATAGCTATGAAATAAGGCCCAATTTATTACTAAGGCATGTCCTACGTGTCTTTGCATCAACTCTGTCTCCTACTAATGTACCTACATCATGCGTAAAAAGGTTTTGGATCATCAAAACGTTGATGAATAGATCTAAATTTGAAATAAAATGTTTTTCTTTAATAATTTATTTATTTTACTTAGAAATCTGTTAATAATAAATTTAGCATGCAACTTCATATGTTGTAGAAACATCAAGTATCACCACAAGCACAACAATAATCAACAAATAACCATAATCACAATATAGATACGATAGAAACAATAAGACTCAAATATTACAGCATGCATTAGACTCAAGCCCTGAAGAGCGAGTTTAATATTGGTGGCAATACTAGACTACAACACATGGCCGTGGGGAACTTAGTTAGCCAGGTGGATCCACGGGAAACATGTAACACAAAGCGTAAACACATAGATACACACAATTGCAACAATAGATACAAAAAATAATAGAACAATGAACGCGAAACACATAGTGACACATTGACCTTGCATGTTATTTAATTAATAGAAAACAATAGAATAACATGACACATGATACACTCTAAAAATATTTAATAACTAAAAAGAGGAAAGAAATAGATCTACTCACTAGTTGCGAAGAAACAATCTACGATAATGCACCGCACGAAAAGGAACGATTTATATCTAAACAATAACCGCAATGTAAATAAACGTAATACTAACAAAAGGATAACCTATTAATTTTAGGAAATTGGGTTCTCCTATTTGGGGACTTAAATATATACAAAATAATTGTTCAAGGACAATAACCAAAACAATATTTACATAATTCTAGAATTTATTAACATAAAAAAATCACAAAATTACCATTTTAATGGATTTTAAATACCAATAATTAAATAAGTTTATCAAACTCATCTAAAAATTATATTATATATATATATATATATATATATATATCTAATTTAATAATTATTCCAAATTTTATTTTAAAACAATAACTTTATAAGGGATTATTTACTTAAACAATTCTACTAATTTTTTTGATTATATTATAAATATAAAAATTATAAAAAATTACATAACAATTGTATAGCCTTTAAAAATCAGTAGAAATATTTATAAATTTTATTTGTGACAATCTTGTATTTTAAAATTATTAAAACATGTAAAGATACAAATAAATCCAAAGTAAAGTCATGAATTCCCAAAAATATATACGATGTCTAATAATCACCAAAAATTCCACATAACACATTAACATGATATATAACAGTATTCTACCTTCACTTTCATCAAAACACAAGTCTAAACCTAAAAGCCCCAAATTCTATGAATGAAGAACCCTAATTTCAACTATTATTAAATTCAAAAAATGCAGCCTTTTACCACTAAATTTGATAGAGGACTTTTGTAGAGGATAAAAAATAAAACCCAATGGGCTTTAGAATCACCTAAAAAGGATAAGAATTGAGGGACATATCGTCAGTTGAAGATATAAGCCCTTGAAACTTCTTCGGATTAATTCGCGAGATGTGTTGATAGAAATGAAGATATTCCAATGGGGTTTTGCATGTTTGATCAAGAGAACAAATGGTAACAGGTTCGGGGTCCAATTTTACAATTTTAGTCAAAACCCAGTTTAAGTTCTTGAAGGTGTTAATGATGTTCATAATTGGAATTAATTAATCAACTTGGTAATGTAATCTAGACGATTAGATGGTAGCTATCAAAATTCATCATAATTATGGATTGAATGAGGTTTAAAGGAAGTTAAAACATCAAGTGAAATGATACGAATTCAAGAGTCGGTGTGTATGGTTTCGGGTTGGGTTCGTTGTAAGGAAGAAGGTTCTGTTTTTCGTTGCAGGTTATTTATAAATGTAAGATCTGTTTACAACACAAAAAGCTGGATCGTAAGGTGGTTTGTTAGCACGTTGTTTAAGCGTTTACGGGTGAAGCTCGGGTTCGAATCCCGTCTCCATCCGGTTATATGTTGATTTTTTTTCCTTTTTAAGTTGCTGAATTTATTATAAGTAAAAGGTGGAATGGGTTTCTCAATACAAAAACATTGAAGACCAATTGGTTATGCGCAATGGGTACAAGATTCGGGCCGGCCAGGGACGTGGGTTCGAATCCCGTCCCTTCTATTTCTTTTTAACTCTAAAATAGTTTTAATACTTCACATTTTTGGTCCCTCATGTTTTATTAACTCCCTAAAATTGCATATCTTATGAAAACTATCTTAGTTAGCACATCACTTTTATACACTCACAAAGTTAACCTCGTTAGTTGGATTTGATTTATTTTAAAGATTTAATTATTACCAAACAACCCCTCATTCACTTATTGTTCTAACTAACTAACAAAATTAACCACGTTAGCATTTTGTTTATATCAACCTAAACGAACTAACAAAGTTGCTTCATAAAATTAACGATTTTTAGTCTGGCTTCTATCAAATGCAATATATATGACAATTAATTAAATAATAAATAATAGGAATTATTAAAAATTCGTATTTTTATTAAGTTGTAACACGTCTGGTTTTACAGTTCAGATCGGATTTCGGAGGTTCGATTTTTTACAGATGTTACAATCAGGAGTTTCTTCATTATCTTCTTAGACAATGAATTTAATTCTCTTGGATCTGGTTTTTTACGGATGTTACAATCAGGAGTTTCTTCATTATCCACTGTTTGTCTGACAAGCTCTACCTGCATGGTATATCTTTTTTGAGCAGCTTGCTTTTGAAGATGTAGATATGGTTGAATATGCGCCCACATTTCTTTTGCAATTTCTACATTCAACGGTTGTTGTACTCTTGAACAACGGTTCCTAGTCTTCATCAAATGTTAGCCATGTTTTTGAACAGGTGTTCTGAATAGGTGTTCAAGATTCACTATCTTTGGGGAGAGTTTGGTTCAATCTTTTGCTTATTTCTTGATTAGTGGATCATGCTTTGGCTTTTGGATATCATCTATTCTTTCGTAGGTCTAACATTGGATCAGGTTCATATGAGAACTGTGACAACTTTCACTTTTTGGTGATTTCCGTACAACTAAACAGTCTTTCTATATTATACAAGTATGTATTTTGAACGTCTGAACTGCATGATTACATGACATACATCTAGAAAACTCACTGAGTACATTACATGATGCATATTATTCATTTTAGTGCTTACAACTCAAAAACAGTTTAAGACAATGTATCGGAACAACTAGTAGACTAGCTGTGTCAGCACAGTTCCGGTACTCAGCTAAATAGCAGATTTAGGAATAAGATGGGAGTCCAACATCAACTATATATTAAACCCCATGTGGGAAGACAAGGATTCATGCTAACACTTTCCGGAAACAATACATACACTAAATACTGCCTGAAACGCATCATAAGTGACAATCAGCATAATTCAGCAAAATTCAGCATCCGCTAGCTTGTGTAAGATTCAGAAATAGTGTTAAACATCCTAAACTACCTAAAGGATGTTGAAAGTATCATCTTAGCACAAAAAATATCATATCATACAAGTCTTGTAAGTTAACGTTTTAACGAATCGACAACGAAACAATCACCCGAACATAACTAGACACATCATATGAACTAGTTAACAATATTTTAACATCATACAACTAGTTAAATTCATTAAACACCTTATTACATCCAAAAATCCCTAATACATCTAAACCCCAACTAAACCCCCTAATTCTTAACTAAACTATCTAACTATCTATCATTAAATCCCAACCCCTCCCCCCCTTTTCAAAACTCAGTCAACATAGGGGCCCCACATGCCCCCATGTGTTAGACAAGTTTGTCTAGTATTAGATGGTGTAATGGGATTATTTGATGGAAGGTGTATATGCATGGAGATTATGTATGAACCTTATCCCAACATAATCTCACTTTCATCTTCATCAAAAATTCAAACACCCATCTCTTTCTTCTTCCTCTACCTCACGACCACACCACACTCCACTTAACCTCCATTTTCCTTCCACTTTCAAGCAATTCCAAGGGTGTCTCAAGGCAAGTAAGGAAGGTGTCAAGTCTTGGAAGCCTAAGGACCTCTTAAAGGAGCTATTAACCACCATCTTCTCATCATCTTCATCCCTTGATACTTCTTGCCACTTCCCTAGCCACAAGAGCTAGTAGTGAGTCTCCTAATCTTTTATTTACATATTGTTACTAGTATTATGATAATGTACACGTGAAACCATCTAAAAGCATCACCTTAAAAAGATGAACTCATGAACTAGTAACATCATCTAAAGAAAATAAACAAATCTTGAAGTTGTAATGAAGATGTAGTTGTTTATTTTGTGTTATGAATGATATCCATCATATGTATACTTGCTAGAAGTATAGATCTAACAAGTATACACATGAATCTTACAAGATCCATGAAGAGCATGTTGATGAACTTGCTACATTTGAAAATGGACGTGTTAAAGTAAGTAAAAATGATGTATACACGGATATAAACTCTTACAAAAATGGATGAACAAAGTTGTCAAAAAGACTTTTCTACAAAGTTTATATATATTAAGGATACGTCATATTTTTAAAGATAGATGGACATGTTAAACATAGGGTTAAAATACTACATGATTTTATAAACTTTCAAGTTCATTATAACATGAAAAATGCATTTTTATGCATATGTTAAACTTGTAAATTGTTGTGGATGATTTGATGAGTTTGGGAAAGTTTAAACACATATTTTTAAACATGGGAAACCTCCTAAATCTAGGGGAAACTGTGGCAAAATTTTTATGAAATTTAAACACTTAGAAAAATATATTTTAACAAGGTTCTTACAAGTAAACTTGTTTAAAAATAATAAATATAAAGATGAATATAAATATATATTTTGGAAAATATATATTTAGTGATCATAAAAATTATGTGCTATGTGTATATTGTTTGTATTAGTTATATATAAATTAGGACTTGAAATAATAATACAGATAAATACAATAAAAATTGGCAAACAAAGATTTACAAGAATATATATATATATATATATATATATATATATATATATATATATATATTCATGCCTTGGATACAAATTATGGACGATTCGGACATTTGGACTATATGAATGTTTCGGACTAAAAATATATAATATACCGAAGCTTGGTAAATTACCCTTTCAAAACCGAACAAGTAACAAAATACATATTTTTACAAGTATATAAAATATATCATATTTTTTCAATCATAAAAATATATTGTTTTTGAAGTATATAAAAATATACATTTCATAAACATCCTAAATATATACTGTTTTTGGGGAAAGCTAAAGATATATATTTTCTAGAACTAATCTTAAAAATATATTGTTTTTTAAAGAATGCATACACTTACCAAGCATAAGATATAATATAATATATATATATATATATATATATATATATATATATATATATATATTATATATATATATATATATATATATATATATATATATATATATATATATATATTCCTTTGGATATATCTTAAAGTTATATATTTTAAGAATATAAAAGTTGTGTGTAATGAATACAAGAATATACGTATTCCTATACGTACAAATACAGGCCAACATATACCACTAACACTTGGTGAAAATATCATTATACAAGTATTATACATAATCACAGGAATACGAATTTAAATACAAAAATACTCATAATACAAGTATACCCATACTTAGGAATATACACATGTATAATACTTAACAAATATTACACTTGGTCATGTATACCATGGAAACATGCATATGAATAATTATATATCATAACTTGTTAAAATAGGTTATTTTTAACAAAACCCATCGTAATTCCAAATGATATATAAAACGATGCATACAAATAATACGACTTAAAATATAGTATTTTAACTAATACATCGAACTTGGAATTATATATAATTATGAAGAATTATATATGGAACATATCCGACGATGGCATCATCGAGGCAAACGGGTGGAACCCGAATATTGTAACATCCGTCGAAAAACGGGTTTTCAAAACCCGCTTCGTTTATTAATCGAATAGTCAGTTTTAAATTTGCGTTGCTTATTTATGACTTATTATAATTTTAAACGATACATAATTAATAAACAAATTGGAATTTATAAGCTATAATTGTTAAAAAGTAAAAATAAAATAAATAAAAAGAAAAACAGGCTGCCGGGATTCGAACCCGGGTCAGCCGGATAAAGCTTAGCAACTTAACTCACACACATCAAACCACTCCGTCACTTGTGTTTTTTGATGATATATCGAAACAATTAATTCATATAACAAAACTCGATATCAAAATCAGTCAACAACGCGCCCATTTCGCAGTCGCCGGAAATCCTGACGACTTCGCCAATTACTGTCGGTTTCATTTGACTTAGCGTGCGTATTAACACCTACATCGGTTATAACCGATGTCCAGTCCCGCTACATCAGTCATAACCGCCGGAGAAAAATTGACCAACGAATCAAGACAGAAATCGGACCCAATTCATCGATATTCTTTCCTATAAATACACACCCTAGCCTCTGGTAATCTTTTCGCTCAAAATCACACCAATTCTCGAAGCAATTTCACTCGCCGGAACTTTTATGCCATCACCGGACTTTCGCCGGAAAACCGAGACTCACATCAACACGGTAAATACCTCAACTCTTTCTGTTTCAATCCATTGTTAGACTATTACTAACATCAATCCATCACCCAGAATCAATCCCAGACGACGTTGCCGAATATTCTATACTCGCCGGAAAATCGCTGGAATTTCCGAAATCACGCTGTTAATCGGTATGATCATCTAAACCTCCTGTTAATCATGGTTTAGTAACTCAATTTCATATCTAATCCATCAAAATTGTTAATTGATCCGAACAGACGAAGTTCACAAAACAGAGCCGACGAATCCTTGCCGGAGTTCTGAGAAAGACATCTGATTCGGTACATTCTTTCCCCAAACCCTCTCTGTCCATTACATTTCAATCGCTGATAATTTTCGTTAATCAAATTAAACATGAAACAGTTGATTAATCGTTGTCTGTGTTCTTGAGCGAAGAAGACGAAGTCGATTATGATTATAAGATTAATTAAAATCAGTATTATAAACGGGTTAGACACACAGTCCAGCGGTGGACTGTGTAAAAACAATACACACACGTCTCGACTTCGATCCCTATCACGACCCTATCCTCGGAAATAAAAATGTTTTTTTTAAAACCGAACCGGGTTAACTCACAGTAAGATGTTAAGTATAATAAAAATCAGAATATTAACCAGGTTAGACACACAGTCCAGCGGTGGACTGTGTGCAACACTAATCACAGGTCCCGGGTTCGAGACCTGTTAACGGCACCGGTTCGATACAATTAAATCCTTTTTAAATAAATGATTTTCGGATTAAATTAAATAGTGTATAAATATAATTAAAAACAGAAATATTTCGGGTTAGACACGTAGCTCAGTTGGTAGAGCTGCGTGCACGCGTACGGGAGGTCACCGGTTCGAGTCTCACCCAGCGCATACTCATACACGACCGAACCGGTCAACGGTCAACAGTCATGGTCAACGGTCAACGGTCAAAGTCAAAAAGTCAACATTTTTTTTATATTTTTATTTATTTATTTAATTTAAAAATCAATTAAAATACTTAAAAACAATGTTTTTAAAGTTAGAAAATAGCCTTAAACTCACAAAAATATATCCAAAAATCCTATTAAAATTGTTAATAAAATCCACTTATTTACGTTACCTTTTCGTTATTAATTAGGTAAGTTCTTCCTCGTCGATCAATCCTCTAAACTCGTGCGCATTCAACATCTTCAAACGAACGCACCCAATGTGAGTGAATCTCTACCAATTCCCCGTTTTAATCACATTTTGGGGTGTATCATGTGTCGCTATTTATTTATTTCAATTAAACACTTGTGCATCCATCATATTCATGATCAAATGTGTTGTCAATATATATCAATTGTTTGTGTGATTTATGTTTAGATTAAATTTATCATTTTTCAGTACATACATTATCATAGGCCGCCGCTCCCCATTACCTATGAGCGTGAGCTGTTCCCCATTACCTATGAGCGTGAACGAGGCGTTGCCAACATAAGATCGGCTCCGTTTGATTGAGCCTTGATCTCACATACATCATCATAGGCCGTCCGTTCCCCATTACCTATGAGCGTGAACGAGACGTTGCCAACATATACATTGTCATTCATATCATATACTCATGCAAGGTGGTTTGTGATTGTTTGTTTACATACGTTTGTTCATATATGATTATTGCACAATTTTTCTATAATAAATACAACAAGGAATCAATAACAAATATTTTTAACAAGGTTCACTCGCCAACTTTTGTTGACCCAAAATTCCCCATTTTTACACATGATACAGGTGATCAAGTTGAAGCAAGAAACATATAGGGCGGCCTAGAAGAATAAACCAATTTAGATTTTGGATTGTTTTAGTTAATTTTTCCTTTCCTTGTATTGTATGAATTTGACTTGAAACTTTGAGATGTAATTTGAATTTAATAAATATGAAACATATTAGTAAACATCATGAGCTTTGGTGATAACCCAATTATGCCCCGACTCTTATTCCGCTGCGGGTCGGGGTGTGACAAATATGAGAAGTCATGAACACATACATCTTACTCGTGCGAGGCACGGAGACAAGAGGGCTAGGCCCATACATACAACACACGAAATACAAGAATATATATATATATATATATATATATATATATATATATATATATATATTTGACGAAATATATATATTGACATCATACATCGAAAATACAACTCAAGGGAACATAATTCGGAACAAGTTTTAATAAATATTTAAGATAAAAGACTTGTACGTAAGTCGTTACAAAGACCGAAGTGTCTAACAAAACCTAGCACGTTTGTAGGTTGAGATACAAACCGAGGAAAACGTACGTGAGATAAGCAAAGTGGAACGTAATTCAATGAGTTCATGTCCCCTTTTTTATCTTAAACGTTTTACTGTTTTATAACTATCACGGGGGGGGGGGGGGGGGGGGATACATGTACAATGGTATGATAAGCTAGGGAATGAAACAACTTAGATCATGTGCGAATAAGGTGGAACTTAAGCACCATTAATCTTGTTTAAGACCAGGGTACAATGGTTAGATCTAGCGGGTGTTGGCGAGCCCCACTCTTGGTCATGGACCCACATGGAAGCGTGAATTTGTTGTCACAGTCGAGGTGATTCGACGTAAATCGTCTAGATTTGGATGCTTCCTATGTCGACACACATATTAGTGTCATTGCAAAACATTAATGATCAATAATTTCAGTGACGCTTTACATACCGGGTTTTGATATAATTACAACTTAAATTTTAAGGAACTATTGCATGCAACTAAAACACATGAACTCACCAACTTTTGTTGATATTTCAACTTAACATGTATTTCAGGAAACTAATGGACCAAGCGAGGAACTTTTGTCAAGAAAGCAAGTGTCAAGACTCCATGCCATGTTTGAAGGGTTTGCTTGTTATATACCGCCTCCTTGCGGTGATATAATGACCAAAGCCTTATCATTTCAAAACTTGCATTTTTTTGTACAAAACTTGGACAACTTATTTACATTCGATGGTTTGTAAACAAAATACTTAACTCGTGTTGCGTTGGAAACATTTATGGCAATGGCATCGGAGCTTGTTTTTATTCATTTAGTTTGTTCACTTATATTGTATGCAATGAGAATCAATCAGATAACACCTCGCGCTTCCGCCTATGAGCGGGTGTGACAAGAACCACCATTGAGTTGAGAGAACTTGGGAGAAATCCACTTCCCGTGAGAGTTTTCCAACCAAATTTTGCACAAAGTAGAGTAATACGAAACAATGCCCCCTATGAAAAAATTCACAAGTCGTTTGTTGCCACCTGTCAGAATCATTTACTCCCCCCTGTAAATCACCATAGCTCCTGGGGGTGGGGGAGTGAAACTGCCACAGTAAAAAAGTGGCAAGGAAAAAAAAATCCTTTGAAAAGCTAAATTCACAAGTCGTTTTTTGCCACCTGTCAGAATCATTTACTCCCCCCTGTAAATCACCATAGGTCCTGGGGGTGGGGGAGTGAAACTGCCACAGTAAAAAAGTGGCAAGGAAAAAAAATCCTTTGAAAAGCTAATTTTCAAAATGATTTTTGGTGGAAAATTTTTTTGGAGTCGAGTTCCTACGAGTTTTCTCAACTCAAGCTGGTTCTTATATGAACCATCCCCTATAATTATAAACTATGTTTATCATTTAATTTTTTAACAAGAAGTAATAGTATTAAACCATGAAACGATAAACCATCTTGTTTGCCAACCCACCCAACCCGCTCGAGTTGTTTTGCATTCTATGAAATCATAGTTTGCGATCAAGCTCAAAATTTTCGTTGAAATCATATGACCTGGATCGTGAAACCCTATACTCTCAGCCACATTTAAAGATATCAAACAAAAAATATGTATCTAATAGATAAGTAAATTGTTGTGTCAAGTGTGTCAAGTCTGCAAGCCCAAATCTATTTTTCAAACTTTTCTTGTTTCACCATTTGTATTTTATCTCTTATTTTTATATATATATATATATATATATATATATATATATATATATATATATGGGTTATCTTGAGAACATGAATTTTTGTGAGAACACTAAGAACAATTTTCATCCATAGATCATCCTAAATTAAGGGGTAAGATTAAACTGAGTTTAAATGAGAAGGGAACATAAAATAAAAGAATAGAAAGGTGACTATAGTAAAACACATTTAAAAACCTCACATCTCATAAGTCGTAAATCTTCAAATTACCTTTTTTCCTGATGAGCTCACAACCCCAAGGCCGACACCGGTGACAAGGAAGACGATAAAGATGACATACACAAATTCAAGTGGTTTAAATCGGACAACCAGACATGTTCTTCGACGACTATTCGAATCGCGAAAACATTTTTTGAAGATGATGAATACAACATTAAAAGTTGTGATTCCGACATGTACAACGACAAACACGTGGCGTCGTCGTGATAGAATTAAATTGGAGGAAGAGGAGACGACGACGGAGAAGCGGAAGAGACTGGCAGAGGTATATTTAGAGAAGTTGGGCCAGACGTTGAGGAGAGTGGAGGAGGAAGGTGATAAGACTAATGAGAGGGGAGGTAGAAAGGATAAAGATAGGAATATCTTGTTGCACGAGTTGTGCAGGCACAACAGGTTAAAGAAAGGTGACGTGCTCATAAACTGATTGCTTCAAGGTAAATGTTAGATATAAAGTTTTATATTAATTGTTCTGGTTGGGGTGATTGATCCATAGTTGTAGTCATTTTTTGGAGAAGAAATGCTTGAATTTGATAGTTTGTTTAAACCAAACTGAATTTGATAGTTGTAGTCATTTATTGTTATTAAGAATTTGAAATGCATTATTGCAGATGTTACAATTCATTTCTAGTTTACAAATGAAATAAATATTATAATATTAACATGTGTAAATCATCTGGTTATGGTAATTGATCATTAGTTATAGTCATTGACACATGTGATAAGGGGAATTGTGTTGGTACCGCGTTTCGGTATCAGGATTTCCATATGTTTTAACACATGTGTAAATCATATATATATATATATATATATATATATTATCTCGAAATATCATTATATAATTATATAATTTATAAAACTTTTATCACTAACCATTTTATATTATTTTTATTCAACCGATGGAATGATGATCCATTAGTAACGATAAAACCTTTAAACATTTGAGTTTGTGAGGAAAAGATCTTGGGTTCAGGTGGAGGTTTACAAAAAAAATGAGTTTAGGACCGAAACTGATTTGTTTTAACCAGTTAAAAAAACAGTTTCAACCTGAATCGAACCATCGGTTTGTAGACTGATTAGGGTTCTTGATCTTTGAAACCGATTTAAAAACCAAAACTGCTTTACTGGTTTTTTTCTTTTGCCCATACCGATCTTTAAATGAATCGAATCAATTAGTACCAGTTTAGGTTCCAACCATATACCAATTCTATAAACAAAAACCTAGGCTGATTTTCAAAAAAAAAACAAATTATACACCTCTAGTTTATGTCCACAAACAATAAAGATTAAAAGAAATTTATCTTTTAAAAAATATATATATATATATATATATTATATATTATATTTATTCAACCGATAAAACATAATGAACCTTCATATCATACGATGCCATCATCAAACCAACGTGTCACACACATAAATCACTCTCCACACAAAAAATCAGGACAAAAAATGGCTGAACTGCAACCACCGTCGGAGGTCCAACTTAACGGCGTCAACGGCGGCGGCGGAGTCGCCGCAGATCCGGCGACCGTCCCGGCAGAACTCGTCGCCGGTCCACCCAAGCGTCAGCGTCGACCCAGCGTCCGATTAGGCGAAATCGGAGACCAACACACGTACGATAACCACCGAAGAACCAAACCCCAACAATGGAAATACTCTTCAAAAGATTCAAAAGCCACCAAAACCCGACAACTCATGAATCTTTCAGGTGCAGCTGCCGGTTTGGAGTTTCACGAAACCCTAACCCTAGATCCCGGAATTGAAGATAAAGACGCTGGCAAACCAGGTAATAATATTGTTCATAATCATAATAATATGAATCATCACAGTAATCATAGTAATAATAATAATAATAATAATTGTGGAGCGATTGGGGGTTGGAAAGTTGGGGATTTGGGGAAAACGAAAAGGGGGTTTTCGGTTTCGACGAAAAGGGTAAGATCGAATTGGGGGGTGAAAATGGACGATCAAGATGAGAGATTTGATGATGAAGATGATTATTATGATGCTGATAGATACGATCGTGATGGGTCTGGGAGTCAATTGAAGGATCAAAGTTTGAATCTTTCGATGGATTATGGAAATAGGGATAGGGATGGGGTTAGGGTTAGGGATAGGGATGGGGTGGAATTGGATGGGCCGTCGGATACGGATGCGAGGAATTGGAATGATGGGAGTTTGGAAAGGAATGGGTGAGGGTTTGGTTGAATCAGTTGGGGTTGGGTCGGTATTTTTCGATATTTGAAGTGCATGAGGTTGACGATGAGGTTTTGCCGTTGTTGACGTTGGAAGATCTTAAAGATATGGGGATTAATGCGGTTGGGTCCAGAAGGAAAATGTTTTGTTCGATTCAGAAGCTCGGTAAAGGGTTTTCGTGATCGCCGGTTAAAGTTGAAATCTTGAATTGTTGATTTGAAGAAGAGGAATAGAGTCGTTGAGCAGGTTTGAATCGGAAAGTTGGATTGTCGAGACAGAATGTCTGAATCTGGTTCGGTTTGACCCTTTCTTGTGTACTTTACTTGTAGCGACAAAATCGTTTTGTTCTTTTTTTTGCTTTCTCACTGGTAATGTTTGGCTTCAAGTGATATGCAAATTTATGGTATATAGATGACTAGTTGAAAGTAGCAATAACTTGGCTGATGTTGTCTAAGAGAGAGCAATATTTAGGAAAAAAGTTTTAAAGAATTTATATTATAATTCCAAATGCTCAGAAATCTTTGAGATTTGTTTCTGGTTGATGTGTACTCTTATGATGTTGTCTAGGAATTATGGCTTGTTCAGTTTGACCCTTTCTTGTGTACTTGAATTGCAGCGACAACATCGTTTTGTTCTTTTGCTTTCTTTGTCGTAATATACTAATATTCGACTTTAAGTGATATGCAAATTTATGAATATAGATGACAGTTGAAAGTAGCAATAACTGGGCTGATGTTGGTTAAGAGTAAACAATATTTAGAACAAAAATTTATATTATGGTTCCAAATACTCAGAAATCTTTGAGATTTGTTTATGGTTGCTGTCATCAAATGTCATTTTCTTTTAGAAGAATTTGCAGCATTGTGTATCTTGAATCTTGTTGCACGGTGTAAACTAGCCGATCTCAACCTCCGCTTAGTTTTGAGCTCTGCTCGTCTCGAGTTTTTATCCTCGAGCTCGGCTCATAAGTAATTTTTCAAGCTCGAGCTCGGCTGCGCTAAACTCACCAGTTATTTATTTAAATTATTTACTTGTTCAATTATTTTAGGTATACTTATGATCATAATTTTTATATGTATTAACATATGTTATTTACTTTTCACTATTGTAATTATATATGTTTCAGTCTTTTTATAAGTAAAAAATATTATGCTTATATAAGTAATAGGTTTATTTAGGCTCGGGTCCCAGTCAAGCTCGGTATATGAAGCTGGGTCGGACCCGGGTCCCAGTCAATCTTGTTTCAAGCTTTTTTACGAGCCAATTTTGAGTAGTTTATCAGCCGGGTCGTTTACACCCCAAATTTTCTTGCTAACTTGTAGATATAAAAGAATCTGATCCCTGCATGTGGTTTGTTATCTGGTGATATTATAATATTTGTATAGATGTTATAAGGCATGCACTATGCTTTGGTGAAGTTGTATTGCCTGTGTGTTTTGTAAGGCAAATATTTAAAGAAAATGGTAATGTGTTGATTTGACACATTCTTGAAAAGGTTAATCTTTGTTTCCAGTTTCATGTTAGATTTGGATTTCTTTAAAAAAATGCATACTTTCTGAATCTGTTTTATGTTGCTTTGTGACTGTTTGGACAAAAAAGAAGAGGATGATTGGGACTTGAAAACATTATTAAAGTTGAATAACAACAAAGGGCCACGTGTAACACCAATATTTTCACCTACACATGTGATCATTGATTCGAATCCCATAATATCAGATCAGTAATCTTAAAAAAAAAAACAAAAGGGTATTCTAAATTTACCATACCTTTATTAGTAAACAAACGAATATGAACAAAACAAACGAATATGAACAAAACAAAATTATTTAATAAACAAACGAATATGAAAAAAAATTTAATTAAACAAACATATATAAATATATATCTTGTTAGTTTATTTATAGACATTTACTTTTGTTCATGCTTGTTTATTTACTTTTTTTTAAATTTTAATAAGTACATAAGTAGGTATATTTATATAAATATAAACATAAAATAAGTTTTCTAACTTGTTATAAATGTAACTAATTAGTATTGAACGCTAATGTAGGGTAATCCACTTAGTAGAGACGTTTGTCTCTTGGAGGAGAAGTGTCCGGTATCTCGGTAAAAGGAGAATTTTGTTGTACTTGATGTAAAAGTTGAGTAATATTTACTGTTAAAAATATTAGTAGTTGAGACTTCGAATAACAATAATAAAAAAAAATTCGATGAAGTTATCTTAATTGGTAGAATCATGGATATTTTGTATAATTCATGTATATTTAAACCACTAATTTAAATGTGTTTTTTGATAAATTGTGATGTATCATCAGTTTTTTTTTCTTATAATAGTGTTGGTAGAAAAATTATTCATCAAAATAGTGTTTTTTTGAAGTTTTTTTTGTTTCTCACTCCTAGTCTAATTGGATAAATCCTATTCACTAAATAACTATTGATCTAATCATGTTTTTTTAGAATCTAAGAAGAAAAATATTTTTTTTATTAAACCTACTTTGAAACAAAAAACATATTTTATAAATCTAAAAATCTGTATTTAATTAAAAAAAGTCCACTTGATTCTTATAACTTTAGTTACCCCTCATATTCATGTTTAAGTTATTCAATCAAAAAGTAAAAATTCACTCAAATCTGTCATTGATATATTTCCGTTGACGAATATTTTATTTTCATAAATAAAACAGTATAGTATAACTTTTAAAGCTAAATAACATTACTTAAAGATATTTTCAACAAAATGGACCTTATAATTATTTTATATATTGATTTAAAACATAATATATTAAATAAACTTGTTAAATTGTTTTAAGTTAATGGTAAATAAAAAAGGCTTTTCTTTATTATTATTCTATATAAAAACAAATTTCGTGGATTTAATTACAACTACTAAAAATTTAAAAGTCTAAATCATGTTTTAACTAAAGTATTCTCTAAGAAAAACCCACATAGAAATTATGTATTTTGGTTCGATCACACGAAAGAGATAATAGGTTTGAACCTACTAACTCTTTATAACATGTATTAACGGATAAAGTAAGGACTGGATTTGAACCTATCAACTCTTTTGGGTGTTCGAACATAGAATATATAAATTTTATGGGGGTTATTGTTACAAAATATTATACTTAAAACATGATATAAGTTCTTTCCGTTGTAATTAAATCCAGAAAATTTGTTTTACTAAAAAAATAAAAATAAAGAAAAGCCTTTTTATTTACTAGTTAAACTTTAACGTCTATTAACTTTGTTAATGGATGGAATAAAAATGGCCTAACTCAGACCTTGAAAACTTGATTTAAAAAAATTAAATAAGGTATCAACGGAATAGGTGACTAACAAATATTTTTTTTTCTTACCAGATACAGATTCTTAGATTTTTGAAATATGTTTTTGTTTCAAAGTAGGTTTATAAAAAAAGTTGTTTTTATATTCTTAAAAAATATGATTAGATCAATAGTTATTTAATGAATTGGATTTATCCAATTAGAGAGTGAGAAACAAAGAAAATCTACAAAAACACTATTTTGTTAAATACTTTTCTAACAACACTATTTTGGTAAATAATTTTTCAATCAATACTATTATGGGAAAAAAAACTCATGTATCAGACATATGTTTGTGTTTATTAATGTTAGTTTATGTTTATTTATGTTTGTTCAGTTATCTTTATTTGTGTTTGTTTATTTTGTTCACGTTATGTTTATTTGTTTTTGTTTATGTTTGTTTAATATGTTTTTTAAATTGTTTGTTTATTCTATTTGGTTTTTGAACGAACACGACATGTCCATTTTCTTAATGAATGATCATGAACAAAAAAATGTTCGAGTACATATTCATGTGCGTATTTGGTTAAAGTTAAATGGACAAACATAAACACCCCTTACTCATGTTTGTTTACATGCCTAAATGACCTCTCCTTCTCAAAGTATGGGAAGGGTCCACCACTGGAAAAACAAAAACAATTTCCTACATGAGTGGTATGTTTAATGGTAGGGAATAAGTTTAGCCAAACCCTAAAAAACTTGCTTACATCTAGATAAAACAATAGTGTATTATTGCATCCATGGTTGTAAAAATCCTGACTAGTCTTCAAATAGTCGCCGATAAATCACTAATCGGTGGTTCACCGAATAATGGCTGATTAATCGCTAGGTGGTCAATGGCGGTCCTATTATGGCCAAATCTTGGCATGATTCCAACCAAATTCGACCAAACCTTATAACTTTCCACCAATTACTTAAAAAATGAATTAATAAAGGGTTAAAATATGTCCACTTTAATAAACTACATATAAAAATGTGTGTTTATATATATAACTAAAAATTACATAAAAAAATCTCAATCCGATTAATCTCTATTAATCTCGATTAATCGCTAATCGATACCCCACTAACCGAGTGCATAGCAATTAACACATTACTATTTGCATCAACCATCTGACCATATAAAGTAAGTCAAACATAGTAAGGCCCATTTGTTCACCAAATCTAATGGAAGTGGTAAACATTTAGCAAAAAAAAAAGAGAGCTGGAATTGGAATTAATTGCTTCCAATCATATCAACATAATGAATTGTCGTTCGATTTGTGGCCTAGTGGTAGGAGATTTGGATTTTCCAATACAAACTCAAGTTCAATTCCTACTTGTGTCATAATGGGATGGATATAACCCTGGGCTTATGCTTAGTGGTTGGGCAAAGAGGGTGACAAACCCACCGAGGGGGGTTTGATCCTGAGCCGCACCTCGGTTTTCATCTGGCTATTACTTCAGCGAGGCAATTCGTGTGGTGGCAGTACGGTTTCCGGGGGAACGCCGTAACCAAGTTTAACCAACCCAGCGCGGGACCGGTTAAGACAACGTAGTCTGGGCAGATCTTGGCTAGGACCACCGTTTAGGCGGTGTGACATTGGGTCACTCAAAAAGAAAGTCACCTTTAAAAAAACGTAATGATTAAAAAATCCACGTATTGATGAAGGAATTTTAAACATTCTCATGTAATTTTTTTCACCACAAACAGTTTATTTATCACCAAATTATATACATTGTTTAAGACAAGCAAGACACTATACAAAAGCTTTATATCTCATCGCCCATACTTTCACCTTACAATTGTTACATAGTTACCGGTTTAAATTACATTGCCAATCTAAATTACCTAGGTTCGCCCTGTTTTTCACCCAAAGAAATGCCATTACTTGGATCTCGCCAAAGATCTTCTCCATTATCACACGCTTGCCGGAAAAGATTAACTCGTTCCTCGTTTCCATATCTCCCAACATGAAGTTAAAACAATTGTTTGAATTACCTTTTCAAATAGCTCGACACCATCTTGTGTTCATTTAGGGTGGAAGGAGCACTCCCCAAATGGGGAGTGGTAAACATTTTTTTAATCAATAATATCATGTCATGTCAACTCACTACTTCACTCCTCAATTTGCACTCAAACACTAGCAGTGCTTTAAACACAGAGAGTGGTAAACATTTTAAAAAAAAAAACAAGAAAAATTTATGATTGGTTGAAAGAGGGTGGGGCCCACCATTAACCCCCTCGCTCTTCTCTTCTCACATCGGTGAGCATAACCCGAATTCCATTCAATCACCAACTCAAACAAGGGGTGGCGGTGTTATACCCGATCGGCAAACCCCTTCCCCGCATTAACTCACCGAGAGCACCCCTACCACCCTTAGTAACTACTTCATAGTTGGAACATAAATGTTTGGTATTCTACACCAATGATGGACGTCACGTCACATAACATGACACAAAAAGATGATCCAAGTCTTCGTCTTGATCTCCACACAGCCTACACGACACTGAGCCATGGTGAATGTTACGCTTCTTTGCCATAAGCTTCCTCATTCCCTTTTGTACATTGACCACTATTTTAGTAAAAGGCTAACACGAACATGCCCATTTTTAAATGAACGCTCATAAACAAAAAAAATAGTTTGGGTATATATTTGTGTTTGATTAAAGTTAAATGGACAAACACATACACCTCCTCATTTGTGTTTGTTTACGTGCCTAGATCATTCCTCTCTCTCAAAATATGGGGATTGTTCGTTTACATGCCTAAATTACTCCTCTTTTTCTCAAAATATGGGGAGGATCCACCGTTAAATAACAATTTCCCTCTCACATGAGTGGTACGATTAGCACTGATGTATATTTTAGCCAAATTCTAAAAAAACTTGCTTACATCTGGATGAAACAATCATAGCTACACCTATAATGCCATTGAATCTTTTTCTTTTTTATCTTTTGACACAAAGAGTATTTTGGTTCATGACGGATACAATAAAATCAATAGTGTATTAGTGCATCCAACCATATACAAAAGTAAGTCAAACATAATAAGGCCCATTTGTTCACCAAATCTAATCAAATTGGAAAATATTTAGTCAAAAAAGAGAGCTGGAATTGGAATTAATTGTTTCCAATCATATCAACATAAAGAATTCAAAAATCCGTAAAGGAATTTTAAACATTCTAATCTAATATTTAAAGATCACCAAATCTAATGAAATTGTTTGATTTTTTAAAAGTTCAAAGTGATTCATTAAGAAGGTAAGTATCATGAAGACAAAGCATACTATACGACTTTATTAACATATGTCTTTTTTGCCAATGAGGTTGTGGTGTAGTGGTAAGGAGAAACTTGGTGTTCTAAGAGATCCAGGTTCGATTCCTGCCCTCCCCATTATTTTTCGCGACACTGGGTGATGATGGGAGACTAGGCGAATAGGTGGAGATCACTAGTTCGATCCTTGAACTGAATGCGTTTTACCTCACGCACTGTGGTGCCTTCGGTCGAGTATTCGTGGGCTTCGGCCCTAGGTGAGGGTTTTCCTCGGTCTGGAGAGGAATGTATCCCGATGTGGTGAATTTCACCAGCAGCCCATTTAAAGGATTCGTTGGCCGTTCCAATAAAAACATGTGTCTTTATGGCGCTTTTCAACAAACAATTTTATAATTCTAACTTAGAAAATCTTGATCATCAATTTTTATTGTTTCATGAAGCATGAGCATAACATATACATTTTGTTATCGTTAAGGTGTTTAAAGGAAAAAAAAACTGAACCAAATTAATATTAGTATAACATCAATACACGAATAATTTATTTATTTATTTATCAATAAATACCTTATAAATATAAAGAAATTGCTTCTATAAGCAATCATTTATTGAGGCTTTGCTACAATATGGAAAATGGAAATGTAATGCAGTTTTAAGCTTATGTCAAAATTTAAAAATGCTACTATGGTCTATGAGGATCTTAGTCTTGTAAGTCTTCAAAATGAGATTAGATATATATACACACACGTGTATTTCTCGTTAAGTCATTGCAATAACATTAACATAATTGTAAGATAGAAACTTATTTTATACAAGTTGCATTACTTTTATAGTGTACATACATGCATATATACATATATATCATAACGTACTGCTCTTTTTGTATCTATAAGTGTGTGATGTGCGTTACTAGACAATAAACCGGACTGTAACAAAAGCTAACCTAGTGTTATTTATCCCGAGCATTCTCTACGCCCTTCGCAATACAAAGACACGTGATTAGCTTTGTTTGATTGCCTGTTGTTTACTTAGCGGGAGGAGCAGCACCACCAGTAGTAGGCCTACAGACAAAAACGTTCTTTAATCAATAGAAAAAATATAGAATGATCGAGTGAAGTAACATGTCAAAAACAAGAGCTTTTAGTGCGTGTTAAGGTGAACCGGGTAAGATTGACCCAAAACACTTTTTGTTCACTATTGATTGCTTTTATATATAATTAACTTTAATAAAAACTTTTGTCGGATTGACCCAAAACACGTTTTTTAATATAAGTCAGCGTAGGTTCACCCAGTACACTCTAAAGAACTTTCTATCCATTTTCTTTTAATTCTATTCTGGTTTATATCATTCAAAAGTAAAAGAGTCGAACAAAAACAAAGAAGAAACTTACAGCCCAACAAAAACTTTGAAAGCATCATAGATTCCCCATTGTGCTCCAGTAAGAGTCCCGATCATAAAAATACGAAGAGGGAGACCACGAGTGAAGAGACCAACCAAACCGATTTTCTTAATAGCCTGCATCATAGGTTTTACAAAATTTTCATGCATTTTAGCTTGTGCTTCAAAACACTACCAAAAGTAAATCAAGCATAGAGACGCACAATTGATTCTAGGCCCAATAACCAGCCAAATTACGACCGGACCTAGGTCTAGCTTGACTTGAAAGTTGCATATTGTTTACAACATTACGTCAAAAGGCATGGTTAGGCCTGGTCCGGTTTATAACTGTATTTTAAATGTAATGTATAAGTTTTTTCTAGTGTACCATATGATCTTTTTACGTGTTAACTTTTTATGCATTAAAAAACTAATTCAAAAGTATTTTACCGAGAAAAAAGTTAAAAATAAAACAGTTCAACTAAAATTACGGTTAAGAAAATGCATCTGGCCAAGTTATGACCAGGTTCGATGCCAAAACGAGGCTCTTTTGGCACGTTGTTAAGTATAATTTTTAAAAAATATAAAATTAACACATGTAACCCAAAAAATATTGAAAAAATGTTGGGCTGGGCCAGTTAGGGCAAGGCCAGCACCGGCTGGGACCGTTGGCCCTTGAGCCAGCGGGGGTCGGGCTTGTTTTTGAGATACTTACATCACCAGCAGTAGCCCCTTTAGCATTATTGAGGAAAGAAACCAAATTATCAGCTGGATGTGAAACAATGGCGCAAAATACACCAGCCACATAACCACCAGCAAAGCTCACTCCAAGCTGCAACTCTTTGCTACATTGGTCCTTTGGCGTGGGGATGGCATACTTGTACAACGACTCCACAATTTTTTCGAAAGATGCAAATTTCATCATTGTATCTGAAAATGTATACAATATTAACTCTAATTCACCCATGTATTACGTAGACGTGTCAATTCAGTCTTTTTATGTATAAATAAAGTTGGTATAGGTTATGTTTTATCTCAAACAGGTTAAATCAAATAAGCCAGCTTAAAAGAATGAGTCAAATGGGTTGGAAGTAGTTAAAAGTTTGCTTTAAATAGTACAAGTGTATTACGCGGTTCTCATAATTTTTTACTTAAATTAATTTTGTATTGTACGTTTTCACCTCTACTTTGTAACTAATACTAACGGTAGTCAAATCGTAGAGTAATTATTAAGATATAGCTTGTGGAACAAACATGATTAACTTTGGTAAGTTACTAACATGGAATTTGTCGTCCCCAAAGAGGAGCTAACCCTTAAAAAGCCTGTAACAGAATAAGTAACTTGTATAAAAACTAAATATTGAATCTAAGTAAATTCTTAAATTAGCAGTGTTCGTACCAGCCGGCCAAGAACCGGTTACACAACGGTTCGGTTGAGTACTGTTAAACCACCTTCATTTTGGCCGGCCAGTTATGGGCCAGACAGGTTGAACGATAAACTGGACCGGTGGGTGGGTCGAATTCCAAAATTTCTTATTTTTATAATTATTTATTTTCTTTCAAAATCTCATTTACTACTTCAAGTTCTATATTTTATTTAATACAACTTCATATTTTGTTTTAGCTTTGCAAATCCAAAGCAAAAGAAAATATTTTGTTTCGAACTAGTTATATATTTAAATAATTTATAACGTCATCCAATTTTTAAACCAGTCCAACGAGTAGTCCTGTAAGTCACCAGGGCATAGAACTGGTCCGGTTATGAAAGCATAGGAAACTAGTTTAAAGACAAAATCATACCCAGACACACCATCTGCTTTAATGAACTTTGGAAGGCCATCCGACAAACCTTTAGCATATCCAGGTTGCGTTTGGACACGAACCTTAACCGCCTCAAACGGGCAAAGAGCAATATCAGCAATAAACTCAGCAGATGCGGAACCAGCAAGGAAGATCAAGGTTTTATATTTGGTTGCATACTCAGAACCAGCCAAGTCAGAATATGTTTTCTTGAAGAATTCATAAAACCCGAATTTGCAAGCACCCTGTGCACTGTAACCAAGCAAAGTTGGAACCCAACCTTTGAAAAATCCCTTCATTCCCTGTTCCTTGAGCAATACCCCAAAACCAGAAGCAACACCCTTGTACTTTGCAGGGTTTATCTGAATAATTGGATGGGTGAAAGTTGTAAGATTGAATTTATCATCGTCATCATCATCATCATCATACTCAGTAAATCCCACCAATAGCAAAGCTAATGTAAGGTCTAAGGAGGGTAAGATGTAGACAGCCTTACAAGAAACATTTATCCATAACATTTATTGGATGTTTGAAAGTTGTAAGATTGAATTGTATATCATAAAGCAAGAATCAAGAGACATTTATCCATAACATTTATATATGCATTAAGTATATTATGGTTTAATTGAAGTTTCATGTTAAATTACATGGTTATCACACCAAATGGTCAAGATATTAAAGTTTGTTATATAAAAATGTACATATAAAATATCATAGTTAATATACATAGAAAAAAGACAAAACTACAAAAAAACTGTTTTTTAGGTTTGTATCAACTTGCAGGTTTCAACCTAAACGTTTAAAAATCACGCTAGACATCCTTTATGTTTCATTTTTGTAACATATTTCATCATTTATCCTAAATTCTGTTGTTTTTGGAGTTAAGTCTAGTTATGTGCAAGGCATGTGAGAATACCATTTTCATCCCTAAGGTTTGACAATTTTTGCGACTTTCGTCCTGAGGTGACATTCTCATCCCTGAGGGCCAAATTTCGAGGGACGAAAGTCGTAATAAATTGTCAAACCCAAGGATGAAAATGGCAATAAAACGCAAATCTGAAGGACTCAAATGCACAAAAAGTTATTTTGGATGGAACAAGCAAAAATTATTAAACCTCAAGTAACAATTTTGACATTTTACTCTTGTTTTTGTTTTTAAGTAAAAGGACGAAAATGCCCTCATGTGCTTTGTGCTTTGCACATGACCGGACTTAACTCAACAAATAGAACTATTACAAAAAAAAAATGAAACATAAAGAATGACCAATGTGATTTTTAAACATTAAGGCCGAAACCCATAAGCTGATACAAATCTAAAGAAAGTTCTTAGTAATTTTATCAAGATAAAAAGACAACATTATAAAAACCTATGAATGAATTATTATTATTATAACTATTCATAAATCATGATTATCATGTTTCCCCAAAAATCAAAAACAATTATATCCTACATGAAATGAAGGGAAAATCAACCTGCATATTGCACTTGACAAGATCCAAAGGAGTTACAGCCATATGTGTCACACCACAGCTAAGAATACCACCAGCCGTACACGCTCCATAATACGCCGGAGAAAACATCGCGATCTTACGTGGCTCGCTAGGAGCCTGAACCACAAAACCTCTTTTCGTCGGTGGTGCAACGAGTGGCGAAAACTTTGAATACGTCAATGAATTCCGTTGGTTCGCAGGCGAATGCTGATAATCGATGAATCCTTTTGGAGAGTAGAGGAAGTTTGGGATGAGAGATTGGCGTGAAGAATCCATGAGGTTCATCGTGATTGTGCTGGAAATTGTTGTTGGAGATCGAATTATTAATGCAAGGGAGAGAGTTAGGGTTTGGTGTAATTAAGGGAGATGAAGGTGGGATTAATGGTGGAAATGCATGCGGATTTGAAGGCTGTTTGTTCGTTTCTTTCCCGCCATAGCTTTAAAATGGAAATTTTGTTGATGGTTTTACGGTTTTGCCATCTTGTAAATTTAAAAAATTGCCCACTCAGATATGTGGATATTTTATATGTTAAAAGTTATATTGTTTGGATTGGTATTTCTATGTTGGGTTTGCTTGAAAGATATAAGTTTTTTTGTATGAACATGTATGGGTTTGCAGGGGCGTACCTATCTTAATAGAAGGGGTAGCCTCTGTTACTCCTTGGTGTTCCGGCAGTAGTGTAAATTTTGAAAAAAAATTGACGTTTTTTCGATTTCGCTACCCTTTTTTTCATAAAATATTGCCTCTACGAAAATTTTCTAGATCTACCACCGGGGGTTTGATAATGATATATGTATATTGTATTGTGGTAAGGGTATCATTGTAATGGAGTAAGGTATTTAAGTAATTAAAATTTATTGCAACACCTATTAATACTTATAAAGTTGAATGCATCGTTGTAATTCAGACACATCATTTCTAAATTGTAACCAATATTGCATCATACTAATTTGCACCATGCTAATTTTCCTAATAATTTACCAAATCTCACAATTACAATGTAATGTTCGACATATGCATTATAAATTTTAATATAATACATTTGAAATCTAAATGATGTTCTATCCGCAATCTATACAAAGTACTTTAGGACTTATCAGACCATAAAACATATATGTATGTATGTAAACGAAACAGCAGACAACTACTTTAAGACTTATCAGACCATAAAACATATACATTCACACACATACTTAAAAATGGAAGAAACATAAAATTAAGAAACCTCAACATATAAAATTCTTCCACAAAAGCATCAAAACTCAAAACTATACATTCACAAACATATATATAACTAGAGTAAATTGCACAAAACGTCCTTTAAGTTTCACCAATCTTGCTGGTTTCAGCCTTAATCTTTAAAAGTTGCCAAAACCAGCCTTTAAGATTAATTTTGTTGCAGGTTTCATCCTTTATCACTAACCCAGTTACTAATCCATGTTAAATGGCCTCACATGCATAGCATGTGAGGGTAAAACCGTCTTTCCACGGATCCAGTGGAGATATATCATAGTTGGTAATATCTTCGGACCGACCGGGTTCCAGATCTCCATCTCCCCCGTTCTCCACTTCCTCATAAACCCTAGAAACGTTCATCTTCATGATCATGAAACAAGACCCAAACCCCACCACCGTCTGCGGCCAGTGTGGCATAGACGAACCAAAACTCCTCCATAACGTCCGTCTCCGCGACAACTTCCGGCGACTCTGCACCACCTGCGTCCTCCGTCTCCACCCCCAGTGCTTCTGCCCCGCCTGTCTCGGCGTCTACCACGGTTCTCCACCCAACGACGCCGTCGTATGCTACAAATGCTACTCATCTTCTCACCCTCACTGCATACCCTCTCCCCCTGCTGGCTCAATTGCTTCTTCTCGTCCTTGCCCGTCTTGTTTAAACCCAAATTTGCTTCTTTTGAATGTTAGTAGAGTGGAAAATGGGAGTAGGGTGATTGATTGTAATGCGGCCAGGCTGTTGCTTGCTGCCGGGAAGATTGCGTCGATGTCCATGAGTAAAGCGGAGGCTGCCGCTGCCTTGGAGGCGGAGAGGCGAGCGAAGGAGGCTGCGTATACGAAGAAACGGGCCAGGGAGGCGTTGGATCATGTTGTGAGGTTAATGGGGAAGGAGAAGAGAAATGTTAGTGTTAGTGTTAATAATAATAATAATAATAATAATAATAATAATAATAATAATAATAATATTAATGGTAATGTTAATAACGGTGTTGCGGTTGGGCCGGTGGTGGTGGAGGGGAATGTGGTTAACAAGGTTGATGATTCGAACGAGGTTTTGAAAGCGTTGAATGCCGTGGAGTTGAAGGATAATGGGGCGGTGACGCCAGGGCTGGTTGTGGTTGAAAATGTTGGGTCAGGGGATGGGATGCAGGCGATGGAGCTGGATGTTGGTGGTAAGGATTCGGGGATCGGTTCGGTTGTTGAAAATGGGTCTGTAAAGAAGGATGATTTGGTGAAGATTGGGGAAAATGGTCAAGAACAGGGTCCGGAAAAGGTTTAGGTTGTGGTGGAGAATAATGTTAGTAACCCTGTGAATTGAAGGTAAGAAGACATTGAAGCTGGTATGTAGCTTTTGGCAAAAGGGTTATTATGTTTGTGTTTATAGTGGTTCACTTGTATTCAGGGTGTGAGTTTTTAACACCGCGTCTATAATACGAAATATTTGGGTTTAATCTAAACGGGTTTTGGGTTGAATCACGAATACGTTTAGCCAAACGGGTAGTGTTTGGATTGATCTGGGGGTTTTACGGGTTGAACTGTTTAGCCCGTTTAGTTTTATACTTGTTCTTTTTAAATATGTTTTAATTCATAACCTAAACTAATATGTTTTTTACTAAAAAGTAAAATACAGAATAAAAATGAGCATCAAGTTTCGAAATCTTTTACATACATTAGTATTCTGGTTGTAAATTTGTAATTTTTAGAGTATTGTCGTGTCATCTTGTGAAAGCTTTTGTTGTGTTAGGGTTCATCTGTCTGATACAATTCAGAAGAGTCGAAACCGTTGTCGGAAAGCTGTAACAACCAGTCAAAATCGTCATTACACAGATCAATCTAATAACCAATGGAACATGGAAGTGGAGAAAGACTTACCGGACCATCGTCTTCGCCGGAACCCTTGGAATCTATTGACAATGTTTACGTGGTTCTTAAGAACCACCATCGTTCCCACCGTATGGAAAGTTCTAGCCGAATCATTACCACTGTTTCTTGCCTGCGCAATCCGTCTTCACCATCGAATTCGGATTCCCTGCCTTCCGATTAATAAGTTGTGGTGGTCCACGCGCCGGAGTATGACTGGCGCCGCCGTAGCATGGTTGCACCACCGTCAGGTTTCTCAAGTTGATAATTATTTTGTGTGAGTAAATTGCAAAAAACGTCCTTTAAGTTTCACCAATTAGGGAAAAGACGGTTTTACTGTCACATGCTATGCATGTAAGGCCATTTAACATGGATTAGTAACTGGGTTAGTGATAAAGGATGAAACATGCAACAAAATTAATCTTAAAGGCTGGTTTTGGCAACTTTTAAAGATTAAGCCTAAAACCAGCAAGATTGGTGAAACTTAAAGGACGTTTTATGCAATTTACTCATATAACTATTTTAGGACTTATCAGACCATGAATATCAGATGAAGAAAACTTGTAGGGCAAAAATTAATAAATAGTTGTAAAAAAAAAGATAATGCCATTGCTGGGATCAAACTCGGGTCACACACGTGACAGGCGAGAATACTTACCACTATACTACACCGACATCTTGGGTTCACTCGTCAAAACCATTACTTACAAAGTAACATCAACGCCGTTAACTCAAAACGGAAAAGTGGTTTTCTACACGTATATTCCAACTCCATAATTATATGTCGGATCTCCGTCAAAAAAACCCAATTCCACCTCCTCCGTTCCTCAAATTCCTAATTATTCGATCCCAAAATCCAGCAATTCATCAAATCCAGACGAAATTCATCCAGTTTCTACTGTAATTTAACCTAAATGGATCGGAAGCGAACAGAGAGTCCGTCATACACACGGCAGTGGAGCGGCGGTTCCAGCAGCACCGGTTCATCATCTCCGGCGATGTCACCGGCGCATCCGCAGTCAAGGCTAGGTCAACCGTCTGGATACTCAACGATTAAGCGGACACAGAACGTCGCTGCGAAGGCTGCGGCGCAGCGGTTAGCGCAAGTGATGGCTTCTCAGACTACTGGTGATGATGATGAGGATGAAGATGATGATGACCTAGGGTTCCGGTTTGCTAAACCGATGTCGTTTGGGAGTAAGAGTAACGGTAACGGTAGCGGTAGTGCGTTGTCTGGTGTTTCGTTTGCTAGACCGAATAGATCGCCGTCGCCTGCGGTAAGTCAACAAGTCAACTCAATATGTTCTCTTGTAGTTTGACCTAATTGTTAATTAGATCAGTTTGTTGAGAGTTTAGATGTAAGGTAATTGCTAGATTCTTCATTTTGCAGTGTTTGATTAAGTTATGTGGTTTAATTAGAGGTTAATGTTTTGAATTAGGGTGATCGAACTGGTTGATTTAGCATTGGGTGTGCGGAATGCTTGCTTACTTAACTGTAAAACTGTATGATTAAGAATTCAGATCTTATTTAGTATTAACATTGTTGACTTCCAGAGACCACCTATGAGCTATGTAGTTCAGTTAGAGCTTAATGTGGTGATTTAGGCTGAATAAACTGTTTGATATAGAGTTGGACATGTGGAATGCATGCTCACTTTATTGTAAAACTGTATGATTAAGATTCTAGATTTTGATTGTTTCTCATTAACTCTTAACTTAGTTGACTACTGGAGACCTGACCACATATTAGCTAATTGTGTAATACTGTTAAAAATGGGAATCCCGATTAAGCACATTCTCTTCCGTATGTAACTATGTTGGCATAGCCAAGCCTGGAGCTCGGAGCCTAAGCGCTTAAAAAGTGAGGGCTTTTTTAAGCTAGATGCATAGTTAAAAATACCATTTTAGGGGGTTTAGACATGTTTTAGGCTTGTTTAGGTTGATTAAATGCTTATTTAGGTTAGTAGGTATAGCTAATAATACAATTTGATTTTGAGTATGACATAATTAACTAACTCCTTACTCCAGTAATTACATTATATGCTTTTTCGGTTTGTGTTGATGCTCTAGTCACTTTCTTATGATCCTATGTAGTTAGGTCGGAACTTTATGGAGCACACACTGCCTAATCGCTCCACATCAGCAGGAAGACCATCAGTATCTGTTCGCACAGGACAAACTGTGCCACCTAGCAGACCGTCTTTGAGACACCCTGGCCCCATTCCGCCCCCAATTGACCCCCCTGCTATCCATCAACGTAGAGAAAGAAGGTAACAAATACTTTTCCTGTTTGATTAATGAATGCCACATATGGTCCTTATATAAATGATTATGAACTGTAAGCCAGAAAGCAGTGCAGTTCCATGACCTATACGTAAATGAAAGTGAGCTTAAGAGATATTTCGTTTTATACTTGCTAAAATAATTAAGGGGGTATTTATTTATTTATTGATTGTAATTTTGTAGGTTTACACCAGACAGTGGACGCGGCAAAGATATGGGAGGTCAACATGAGGCATCTGCACTTCGCGATGAAGTATGAATGTCTTATCAAAATAAAAAATGAATTTGTTATTGATTGTTATGATAATTAATGGACATACTGTCATATTGATCAGGATGTAAGTGTTAAGCTTACATTCACTCGAATTTACAAGTGTTAGCTGATTTAAATTTACACTTAATTGCAGCTTGATATGTTACAAGAAGAGCATGACATTGTTATAGACAAGGCGAGTCCATCTATCTGATTTATTTATTGGTTATATCATACACATATAGGTAACTGTGTGACAAATTAGTTATATTTCTATTTCAGCTTCGCCGTGTAGAAGAAAAACGTGAAGAAGCAGAGGCCCGGGCCCGGGAGTTAGAGAAACAGGTATACACTCAACGTTATTCACATTACTGTATAAGTTGACTCTTAATAATTTTGATTATACACATAATTACGTTCATCTATAAAACTTGTATCATATAGGTCGCTTCTCTAGGAGAAGGAGTATCTTTAGAGGCCAAATTGCTGAGCAGGTAATAAAATTTGATTTGCGAGCATGTCATATCATTTTTTTATGCATAACATTTAGAACATGATACAATATATGTTTCCACAGGAAAGAGGCAGCAATACGTCAAAGAGAGGTAAGTTGAATACAAATTTGGCAGTTAAATACAAATCAGTGATCATGTATAGATGGGCCACCCATGTATTCAAAAGTTTTCACTTAGGTAACCCAAATATAAAACAACTTTAGAGGCCACCCATGTATCAATTTCTAGCCCAGCAAGATATTTGTTGGAAGATTGTAATATTACAAAATGCCCATAGTTTATCTGAGCTGTAAAATGACAAAAGTACCCCTGAATATGTTCAAAATATGTTCTGAAAATCTATCTTGAGTTGATTTGTTTGAGTAAATTGAGACTTGAGGGATATATTTGTCATTTTACAGTTTTTTAGGCAAGATCTTATGCCCTAAATTGGGATCAATGAAACCAAATTGATACATGGGTGGCCTTTAATTTAGGGGTGTTCAGTATTTGATTCGGATTCGAAATTCGACTCAATTTGAATTTGATTATCAAGCTTCGAGTTTGATTCGATTCGAATTCGAGTCAAGTAATCAAATTCGAATACGAATTTATGATTTTCAATTCCATTCGATTCGAATTAAAATTATACATATATTTATCTTATTATATATATATACACATGAATATTATATATACGCACACACATATGGATAAAACCTTCTAAATTTCTGTCTAACTATAAAAAAACCTTATAATTAGTTTGTAGTAGTTTTAAAAATTAAAGTAATACAATTCATTATTTAGGGTGAATTTGAACTAAACCGAATTTATTTGAATTGAGTTTCTAATATGAATAGAATTGAATTTCGAATTGGGCATAAAATTCGAATTGAATGAATCATATTTGGATCGAATTTGAATCGAGTACGAATTCAGGTAAAAATTCGATTCGAATAATTCGAAAATTTGTTATTCGATTCGTTGAACTCCCCTACTTTAATTGCTTTATAGTTGGGTGGCCTTAGTAAAAGCTTTTGGATAGTTGGGTTCTTAGTATAGAGTATCCCCACGAATTAGCTTTAAGATTTCTTTTTCTGTTTACTCATGAATACTTGTTCTGCATTATATTATGTTCCAGGCAGCTCTAAAAGCTGCACAACAGACGAAAGATGGAAGAGATGTAGAAGTTTCTAACCTTCGTGCAGAACTTGAGGTAAATACATGTTAGTTACCTACCGACTCACCGACTCACCAGAATATTTCTTTTCTTGGATATGTTAATTTTTTTAGTGCTGATTAGTTTCTCTATTTTTTTGTCTTTTTGAATTAGAAATTTAAAGTTGAGACCGAGGGTGCCATGGAACAGCTGAAGGAAGCTGAATCTGAAGCAAAAGCTCTCCGCACGATGACACAAAGAATGGTTTTGACTCATGAAGAGATGGTAGGGTTCATTTTTTTACTTCTAATCGCAAGTTTTTAGGATTTTTTTTGGATATATACGTGTGTATATTGTCAATTTTTAATTGTACACGTATATTTTCAATTTTTAAATATGTGTACGATACTTATTTTTCAACTTCTAATCATTGTATTTTACACATATGTACACTAGAAAAAACATCTTTAGAACCATAATCTTCCTTTATATACATATATATATGTACAATCATTATACACATTTGTACATATATGTACATTATCAAACATAGATGTACAATACACTATGTTTCAATATCAAACACGTTAATACATATATGTACAGTTAAAGATTGGCAATATACACATGTGTATTGTCAACTATACATATGTGTATATAACCAAAAATAAATAAATAAATAAAAATAAAGAAAACCTGACAAAAAACTTCAATTTTTCCCAAAAAAATATTTTGCATTTTTTCCTAGGAAAAATGTGTGGTCCAGAATGCTTCTCGCGCTTCTCAATTAACCTAGTGCTTCTAACATGATCCTGACCCTATCTGTATATATACGATAAATGCTTTAATTACTGTTACAAATTCATAGTCGTTAAAATAGTATTTGAAATCATTGGATAAAACAAATTAGGGGGTTGTACACAATAAATATAGACTTTGGACAACATTCAAGTTTCAACTCGCTTGACCCATTCTAACTATTTGACAAATTTCTATTACTAATTCTTAATTGTTCTTATCCTTGTTTTTGAATTCTTTTAGGAGGAGGTAGTTCTAAAGAGGTGTTGGCTCTCTCGTCATTGGGGTTTAGCTGTACAATACGGTAATCTTCTTGCCACATGTCATGCTGAATACTAGAAATTGAATTTCATGTTATTTAATTACATCTGAGTACCTCATGCTTTTTATGATATTTTATATTCCTTCGGTTTTTTAGGTATTTGTGCTGACATAGCAGGGTCAAAACATGAACATTGGTCATCATTTGCACCCCTGCCATTTGAAGTTGTCATTTCGGCTGGTCAAAAGGCGAAGGAGGAGTCTTGGCATGGTGGCAAGTTCACTAACTCTTTAACATTTATGGGCTGATTGCCGCAGTTCATATAATAAGCAGCATGGAGGTGGCAAGATGGGCGGGGGGTTAGGTTACGGGTCAAAACATGGTTGGTTTGATAATGGGTCATCTTTAATATGCTATGTAGTTAATATCCCGATATATCGGTTATCGGTCCCCTGCCGAGATACCGGTATAGGATATCGGTCAGAATATCAGTATCGATAATATCGGCGATATTGATCTATATTTGACTGATATTTGATCGGTATATCATTGATTTTCCCGATATCAGTACCTTTCTTCTTAGTTCTACCATTCGCCAGTCTTCTTATTGTTGCTATTAGTGTTTAAAGTCTTAATTGTTAGTTGATAGTGTTAAATGTTAGTGTTTTAAGTCTTAGTGAGTTCCTACTTGCTACAATTGTTAGTGTTTTGCAAGTTGTAAAAGGTTAATTTGTTAATGAAGGAGAGTATACTGAATTGTAGTGATATATATAAATTTAGCATGATATTAAAATTACTGATATCCCACCGCGATAACCGATATCTCAAATATCGGTCCTTGACTGATATCCGATATTTTATAGCATTAACTACTTAGTTAATATGGTTCTGGTTGACCCACAAACGCTTTTTACCCTAGTTTTTTCAAATATTTAGGCATAGTGTATGCATAGGCACCCAAATATGCAAAAGCTTTCACTAAGGCCACCCAAATAATTTGGAAAAATATTAGAATTTCAAAATTCTAATATATTCAAGTAAGTTTTTTTTTCTAAAATCGGCATAAACTAAACCAAACTGACATTAGTCGAGCCGATCTCAATCTCGATTAACTTATGAGAGCTTGAGCTCGGATCGTTTATTATCTATTAATTAATATAGCAAATAAAAATAATATAAAAAATAGACTCGTTTAGGCTCACGAGCTCGATAAGTGAGGCTCGGGCTCATTTACTAAACAAGCTTATTTTTAGGTTCAAGCTCGGCTCGTAAACAAGTTTAAATAAGCTCGGCTCGTTTATTAGACTACTTTAAATAAGGGGGAAATGTTATTAAATATTAACAAAAATTAATATTACCCTAAGGCTATGGCGAGCCTGGTGAGCTTCACATGGTAGGCTCGAGCTCGGGCTCAGTAAATAAACAAACTTTATTTTAGGCTCAAGCTCAGCTCGTGCTCGATAAGGCTCGGCTTTTTCCGAGCTTTTTCGTGAGCCGATCTCGAGCAGCCCGCGAGCCGCTTGACTCGTTTGCACTCCTGTTGGGTAGCATCTAAAACTTTTGAATACTTGGGTGGCTGCATGTATCCCTAATCCCAAATAAGCTTTACCTTTAATTATAATTGCAAAACTAATGTTGTTGGATAATAATCTCAGTTCTTGAATAAAAAAGTTTAGGAGGTAGGATACATTAAAAATATAGTTGAGATTATTTTCTACCCGTTTGACCCATTACCCTTTGTCAAAATATTTATTTTTACTCGTTGGAGATAAAAATCAAACCAAATGGGTTGAAATTGCCACCTCTAGATTATTGGCTGCAATATCCTCTAACATGCTATCATGTATGGAAGCAGGTGACGATGATTCCGACATGAAAAAAAATGTTCGGGATATTAACGACTTAACGGGGGAAGGAAATATCGAGAGTATGCTTTCAGTTGAGATGGGTTTGAGGGAAATGGCATCCTTGAAGGTCTATACAAATTACAGAACTCTGTTTTTGTGACTGATGATTGTTGGTTAAATATATGTTAAATTCATTTAATTCTCATAATGTGTTTTATGTTTGCATTTAAAGGTAGAAGATGCTGTTGTGCTGGCAATGGCCCAACAACGTCGTCCAAATTTAGTACGCCAATCTATCCCTGGTACGGCCCAATTTAAAATATAATTTAGTTTTTATTAACTATTATAATTTTTTTTATAAATTATTTATCAGCTAAATGTTGAAAAACATGTCTCTCTACAAATTTTGAATAATTATATTTTGCTAATGTTTTATGACAAAGGGCTATGTGAGTAATCTTATCTATTGGCAAAATATTCGAATTTTAAATACAACCAAAAGGGACATCTTAACATATTGTTAAGTTGTTCGAGAAATGTTAACTTTTGTTTTAACGACTATAATAATATTTTTTGTATACTATTTTTTAAAAATATTTGTCCTCTCTTTGAATAATTATCTTTTTCCTGTTATTATTATTTAAAAGGAGAAAGGTAGATGAAATCTTTTAAAATAAAGTGAAAACGAAGAAACAAGTAACTTAGTTTTCCACTAAATATACAGTTTTTATAAAAGCGATAATTGAAGTTGATTTTTAATAATAATCTGATAAACAAAATAAATTGAATAATCTATACGCTAGGAACTAGTAATTGTGACATGATGTAAGTTCAATAACATTAATCAGATAGTCAGTTTCTCATAACACACTTCCAAAGCTTGTACCTACTTTTTTTGTATTCATCAACCATCTGATCATAACGTTGCCAAAATGTTTACCATCTCAAATTTTCTTGCAGATCCAAAATCCCCGGGTGATACAAAGTTCGTGGAGGGATTCGGTAATGATTTTACTTTGCTTTGACAGTTTTAGTATGATCTTGGTTTTTATGTAATTTCCACATGATCGAAACACAATAGTTCAGTTTTCAACTGCATAATTTATGTGCAATTTCATTATAATAATAATTTAGCTCATGTTCTGACTAACTTTAACCATCCCCCTCTATTGCAGAGTTGAGTCGTGAGGAGGCTGAAGACGTTTCCTTTAAACAGGTTTTCTTCTTGTTTATCATCCCATTTTTACCAACCCAAGAGTAAAATGCCATTTTCGTCCCCGAGGTTTGGCTAGTTTTGCGACTTTCGTCCAAAGGTTTGTTTTCCGCATCTGGATCCAAAAGGTTTGAAATCTTGCCATTTTCATCTGGCTCGTTAACTCCATCCATTAATCTCCATTAAGTCAAGGGTATTTCTGTCTTTCTTGTTAACTTACAGGGTAATTCGGTCTTTTTCAGGGGTATTAAGTTTTTTACATAAAGTAAAAAAGACCGAATTGCCCTTTAAGTTAGCAAAAAAATACGAAAATACCACTTAACGGAGAAAAATGGTTGGAGTTAACGAGCCAGATGAAAATGATAAGATTTCGAAGCTCTTGGATCCTATTTGGGAAAAACAAACCTTTGGATGAAAACGCGAAACTAGCCACCTCAGTTGGGACGAAAATGGCATTTTACTCCAAAATAACTAATAAAGAAGAAGACCTTACACAAATACAGAATATAAATATATTGGTGGCATTAATTACAACGTGCTTTGTATGCTTATCAGTCGGCCATTTATGAATGATGTCAAATCGTCAATCAAGGATAGTGGGATGTTTTTAGTAAAGGTTTTGCCGTTAGTAGGTGAAAAGTCGCACAAAGTGTATTCGAATACATACTGCCTCTTATTATGGCTTTATGCCAAGACACTAGGTTTATTATCCTAATAACCTGGTTTTTTAATGATATGTAACACATTAATAGTTTATAATAATTTTAAAAAATGGTCAAACAACTTTTTTTGGTTACTCAATTTGATCAGCCAATTTTGACCAGAACTAAACTTTACCCATGTGCTAATTGTCATGTATTGACCAAGTATTCAATCCCCCGTTGAGACTAATAATTGTATTGTTGTGCAGGCTTGGCTTACATATTTTTGGAGAAGAGCGAAAGTTCATGGTGTAGAAGAGGATATCGCTGAAGACCGATTGCACTTTTGGATAAGCCGTAGTGCTACATCTCCCACTTCTCATGATGCTGTTGACGGTATTTTTTTTCTAATTTTTCATAAAATAATTAGACCGCATAAAGCGAGTTAGATATGATTATTTCTTTTTACTCTATTTTTTCCACACGAATTCATGACTTGAGAAGCATAGATCAAAGGTGCATATGGTAACTATTTATAGAAAAATATGCCCAAAAATGTTTGCGGGTCCGTCAATCTGACCCTAGACACTCTTTTAACTTCTTTTTATTTATTTTCTAATAATTTGTACTTATTTGGGTTTTGCGCAGTTGAACGAGGGTTAACAGAATTGAGAAAGTTAGGGATAGAACAACAGCTCTGGGAAGCATCTCGTAAGGAAACCGACCCCTCGGCTTCATTGCCAGTCGAAAATTCCAAAGATCCCGCGGAGGATGATGCGTTGTTGTGATTCTGGTGTCTAGTTTAAATTCCTTTTATTTTATTATATTTTTTCAAAAGTAAAAAAACTAAAAAAAGTAAATTTTGCTGTTTGGTGTTGATATGTGAAGTATAAATTTTTGTGGCTTGCTTAAACAAAAAAGTATATTTAATTTCAATAAGCAATTAATGGGTTTTTTTCATCACTATAATCTCCCAACATTCTTCATAATATTCAGTTGTTACCCTTAACGCTTCCTTTATTTTACGTTGCTACCAGAGGTCTTATTGTTAGGGCCTAGGGGTCCTCCTCAAGAGGCATCCGCGACATAGTTGGCTGTTTGAGTGCTAGCCATTCCGTTTCGCTTGTCTATTTTTTGAACAATTCTGTTTTGCTTATATATAGGGGTCACTGGTTTCCTTCTACCATGTACTCGTAAGGGGAGTTGTCAATGGCCTCGACTCTTGACTAGCGGTAAGCTAGAAACACAAGCGCTTTCACCAAATGATGAGATGCATGAGTAGTCTATACACCCAAAGCATTTGAGCGAAAGCTAAGTGGATATGATTTTCAAACATTTGAGCTACCGAGACCTGAGTACTGTTCGCCTAGGCTAATTACTCCCCGGGTAATCTCCGCCTAGGCCGAATATCTCCCGAGTAGTCCCGAGTACTCTCAAATCCGACTAGAGAGCACCTAGCGACTTTTGCAACCATGCTACTAATATGATTTTTTTTGAGGGGCAACTTCATTCAACAAGCTATAAGGCGCTAGAAAAAAACATACAACCCAATGAATACAATGAAAAACCAAAACAATATTTCCAATATGTTCTTAACCAAGGAGGGATCTATTCTAATCCAAAGGTACCTAATGCCTTCGTATCCTCCATGGTTTTGGAAATAGAACCTGCCTTATTATTAAAAATGAGGTCGTTTCTTGCTTTACCACTAACACGTCGTAAAAATTATACTTTGAAGGACTTTACTCTTTTGCTGATCCATCATAGCATGCTTATGAACCAATATCAAATCATGAACTGAAAGCGTGGAAACCGATTGAACAACACACCACCTACTCACCCTCTGCCATGTAACGGAAGCAAATAGGCATGAAGTTAGAAGGCGCTCACTTGACTCGTCGTTATCGGAGCACAATGCAACATCCTAAAAAACAGATTTGGTATATTAAACCAAATTAATTAGGGATGAGTGGGTCAAATACCATTAGCGGTAAAGGTTAACTCAATAAACATCAGGATCTAAATAAATGAATCTAATGTTAAATAAAAGGTGAATAAATGTATTTTAGAAGATAAAATTTATAAAAGGCTCGGGCTACCGAGACTTGAATTCAACCTAGTCGGTCGTACCCATTAACGCCCCAAAGCCAATTTTTATTTGAGTAATATATGCTTATGTATGGCATGAAATAAAACTAAATAAGTCATCTAACTTAATTAGAAGATGGGTTAAACACCAAGAGCTAAATGGGTTAAGTGACTAGCCAAACCATAGAGGCTGAAATGGAACACTTTGGAAAGTTAAAAATAAAATGAAATAAAACACACACATAGAGTGTGTGTGGGTGTCGGCTAAAGATGATTGGGCTAGAATTGGATAATAGATTGGCCCAAGTGTGGTATTTCTGGAAATTAAGTAAAATGGCCCTTAGAGTCAAGGATCTGTCTATGATGTGAAAATATGGTTAAAATGAGTTTCGAATGTAAATCCTTTGGAAATCTTTATGTCCTTGTGTAGCCGAGCTAAACGGGCCACTAGTTTTCTTTTATAAAAGCCCTCCAATGCGGAAAAATGCTTGAATTTGACTAAATTACCCTTAATTTGCGGAAAAATGATGGGTTTGGGTAAACTACCTCCAATGTTAGAAATTTATTAATGAGCCCTATGATCGAGTCAACCATTTCATTAATTAAATATGGGAGGTGTGGGATAAAATGCTCAAAACCTCTTTAACAGTTCAGTTTGGATAAAACGTCTAACCGAAAGAAAGTATTGAAAAGCTAAGGTTTTGTCAAATGAAACCAACTATAATTGCAGTTGTGACAGGGAAAAATGTCGGGAAACATGATAAGGATATAGGAGACTTGGGCTAAAACGCTTAAAGTCCCTTAATGGTCGGTTAGGTAAAACACCAAACCGAATGGAAGAATTAAAAAACTCAAGGAATATGGGCCGGGTAGTGGGTTATAGTTTATAAGTGTAGAGGAATAAACCTCTAAAGAATAAATTGGGTCTGGACTCTATTGGATTGTAGAGGAATAAACATCAAAAGAATAAATTGGTTCCGAACCAAATTGGATGTGAGTTAGATGAAAAATGGTAAAAATTTAGCCAAGGCTAGAAAAGTGGCGCGGTCGGGTCACGCGGGAGATACACTAGGCACCCCCGCAACGCGTGGAGGCGCCTGGTAAGCGATCTAATCAACATTATCATCCTCACGCCACGTGGGGGAAAACATGAAGACCCTCCGCGACGCACGCGGACATTCTGTTTTAGCAAAACCGTTTCTTGTTAGTATTTATTATAGATTTTCACTAAGGTGCGAACCAGACGTTAGGATGGACGACCAAGTACACGAAGGACCGAACACTCCTAAACCGCCACTTCATTGAAAACTTTTATGAAAGATTGCAGCATGGTCATGCCCGATAAAGCTTTCAAGTTTAAAAAAAATGGGATCTAATAGATGAAATCCTTTAAGTATCCGGTATAAATACTACGAGTGTTACACACAATCTGCAAGACATCGATCCAACATTCATTTGTCTTCTATTCAAAGCCAATAGAGTAGGGATTCGATCCATCTCTACTTTCCACATGAATATTAACCTTCTTGGCGATCCATGAGTTCCAATACATAACATACTTAGGTTCCGCCCCTAAAGCTTTAAATAGAATATTCTTCATAGGCTTTGTTGAAAAAATATCATTAGTTTCGCTTGGCCAATACCATTGACCACCTGATCAAGGACCGAGACCTGGCTCAACCTGTACGAAATCTCAGTATGTTACCGTTTTTCTACCTCGTTAAAGTTTAAACTTTTCCAATGCCATTTCCATGTTATGTTTTGATCGATTAGCTCGTAACAACTTTTAACCGGATAACCTTTGTCTTTTTCCAGCCTAAAGATGTAAGGAAACAAGTCTTTAAAAGGCTCTTTAGTCATCCACACATCGAGCCAGAAACAAATGCTATCCCCTTCGCCAAGATTACCTCTAATCATATTGGCTAGATGAAGATTGGACTTTGATAACTAATTTTCCACACTTGTTATCGACTTCCATGTACCTGTCATACTTCTCAAAAAAGGCAAAAAACACCATGCTCTATTCGATCATGTAGCGCTAAGATCACTCTATTCTACAACGCCTTTGGCTCAACCTTAAAATGCCACAACCATTTCAAAAGAAGAGTCGTGTTCACATCACTAAAAGGATCCAACCCCAACCCACCTGCCTCCAAAGGAGTTCTTATCTTCTCCCATTGTACCCAACTCATTTTTTCCTTGTTCCCAACTCCAAACGAAATTTTGCCTTTTCGCCTCAAGGATGTCGTTGACATTCTTAAGGGCGGTGGTGGTGGTTGGGTTAGGGTTTGGTTGTTCGTCCATTGTGTATCTAGGTTTCCATCCGCGTTTTTCGGCTGGGTAGTGTTGGTGGTGGAGGTGGTGATAGTGCCATATAACTACCACGTCCATAATTAACCAAGTTTTTTTGCCACATAAGTTGCCACGTCTATAAAAAACTAACTTGGTTAAACCTCAGTTAGAAAAGGCTTAGTGAAGGAACAATGTTTGCAAGTTGGACTGACAGGTTGAATTTCTTAAGTTCGGTTATAGCTGACCAATGGGTGTTTAAGATTATTAAAATCCAATTCCTCTTTGCTAAAGGATCTAACCAGATTAATTGGTTTGAAGTCGTTGAACCCCAATGGGTCATTAACTTTAGGATCAACGCAATAAATGGGGCACTAGATCTATGAGAAATTGATTCAGACTCGTGAAATCCGGCCCACGGAGATTCCAAGACCTCTTAAGATACCGAAAATTATTTCCCTCTACACCGGGGGCACAGTCGTCGCCACACTCCCATACCGCGTCCTTCATCTTGGAGTTCGAAAATGGCAGGATTAAGGATGCAATTTCTAGATCGGATAAGCGAATAATATTATCATAAGTAATGTTCGGTCTCTCCTGTAATGGCTCTTGAACACGTAATCCGATACTCTTTTAAAAAATACATGCTAAAGTTTTACTTTTTTTATTTTCTAGAGAATGAATGAAGACCCTCGGATGTAGAAGATTCATAACCATCTTTGTTAATTTTCAAATTTCAACTATTGATGCTCAAATGTTAACATTGGGAGAAAGTCTTAGCTACATAATTAAATGTAGCTAATTTATTATCATAATTTTACAATTATTATTTATGTACATATAGAAAAGAAAGAATCATCGTGTTTTTTTTATAAATTCATAATTTGGTCTCTAACTTTTAGTATTATTGTTTACTTTTTCACTGTTTGCTCGTAATTGATCATAACAGTCAAAAAGTGGATATTTACACGGAATAACAATTTTTATTCTTTATGTTATCTCAAATTATGGAATGGGCCTTTTAAATAATTGACTTTATCTCACAATCCTTTGGTTGAAAAGTTTTTTTTTTTTTTTGCATAATGTCTATTGCCTACGTCTAGGATGTGTCGATTGTGTATATAGAGCTTAGAAATGTCAATTTTATACATTATATATGGCTCGTACGAGTGAATGTTATGGCTAGTACGAGTGACAACTTGTCCTCGTATGAGGTACCACTCGCACAAGCCTACAACACTAACTCATGTGCGAGCCATGTTAGCCTATAAATAGTGGAGATTGAGTGTTGTGTGTTATTTGTTGGTGTGTGACTACGGCGAAGCCTTGTCCATTTGTTTACGCGTCTGTAACTTTCACGTTTATTAATATACGAAGTAAAGGCGTTTAAGCAGCATACTTGATTGTTTGTTTGTCCAACTCGCTAGCAATGAATTCCGCCTCTGTTAGCTTAGTTGAATCGGTCCGGTGCTCATAGAGGAGAGCCGATCCCCTCTCATAGTTTTTTATGGATATGTCCTTTCCACTAACGAATGTTAAGTTATTTTATTAAGTTACCTCGTATACACGACATACGATGGATTTTAGTCTTTTAACCTCCTAAAGGACTATTTGTGTAAAACATTGAGTAAAATGTGGGTATAGTCCCCGTGGTTTGTCAAAGTAACACCTTTAGTCCCCCAACATTTAAAAATTACATTCATGTTCACTTTGGTTTGCTCGGTTGTTACTCCGATAGTTCTTATGGTGGATGGCCGTTAGTTTTCTCAGTTAAATCCTTTTAAAATAACAAAAATGCTCTTAAGATAAAAACAAATAAAACCAATAAAAAATGAGAACCACTACTCACTTCGTCTTCTTCAATAAAAAATGGACTTCACTTATTCATCCTTTTTCTAGCCACCCCATCACTTAACACTACCACTGATCTGAAACGTTTTCTCTCACCCGCCCACAACATATCCAAACCACATATCTCTCTTTCACCTCTCTCACTAGCCACCTCTCCCACCGGACCACCACCATTGCAGAATTGTACTGTCTTTAATGGCTGACACACACACGCCCACACCATGGATTTAACTATTTTTATTTTTTTAACAAAAATTAGTGCGGTGGTGTTTCGTCCATCTTGATCTCTTTCTTTTTGGTCGGTTTCACATACCCTTTTCCTTGATTCTTCTTTTCTTGTATAAAGCTTTTGACTTTGCACAATTTCTTTCAAGAAAAGTCTTGTGCTTTGACAAATGATGGTAACAATTTGCAAAGAAGCTTCATGTGGGCATCAATTTTTTCACATGAAGATTGCAATAGTTTTTGATCAAAGAAGCTTCAAGTGGGCATCTGTTTCTTCAGATCAAGATTGCAAATTTTTGATACTAACATTAAGTTAAGTTTCACGTTAGGAAGAATTTGGTGAAAAGATCTTTGCATGTTGGATCTTTATGTCAATTTTCGAGACATTTGGTTAAAAAAATGATTTTCAAAGGTCTGAAGTGTTTAATCTTGATGAACACATACTCTAAGCAATTGGATTACAAGCCTAGTTTAGATCTAAAGAGATAAGACGGGAGAACAAGTCAAAATTTAAAGCTAAATAGTCATAATTGGAGCTTATTTTGATTTTCTATAGAGCATTTACGTTCAGCTAGTAATATGATTTTAGGTTTTTTTTTGTCTCGTGGCGGTGGTGATGTAAACTGATGTATGATTTAATATTTTATAGGTATATATAGGTGGAAAATCCAATAAAAAGTGGGTTTGCCTAACAAGGATTGTGGAGATGACATGTGACCAGTGTTTTGAAACTAGGACTGGTCCTGGTATTAGACCGGGGTTGCATTGAACCGGATTTGAGGTTTTTTTGTCTCGTGGTGGTGGTGATGTAAACTGATGTATGATTTAATATTTTATAGGTATATATAGAAGTGGGTTTTGCCTAAGTAGCCTAATAAGGACTGTGGAGATGACATGTGACCAGTATTTTGAAACTAGGACCGGTCTTGGTCATGGTATTAGACCTAAGTTGCATTAAATCGGAAGTTGAACCAGCGATTGGACCGGGTAATCAGCCGGTCGAATCGGTTTTCAAAGGGGTTGTATTAGTTTTATTTTATATAATTTTCAATTTTTACCCTATTATTTTTTATAATATTTACGATACCATCCGGTTCTTACGTCCGGTCGGACCAATAACCAGTAAGGAGACCTGTTCGACGTCCGATCCGGTTTTTAAAAACATTGCACATGACTTTCCTTATAAATAAGACTAAAGGCATTTTAGTCCTAAAACACAAACTTTCACGCTTTTGTTTTCTCAAAAATACAACACAAAAATCTATTACAAAATATCTTGCACCAAAAAATATAGCACAAAAAAATCTAATAAAAAATTAAGCACAAAAAATCTAGCACAAAAATACAATACAAAATTCAGAAAAAAAATGTTATACAACATAAAGATACAACACAATTTGGTTGGATTTTTTAGTTTTCATATTCTATATAGAATATTAAAATATCGACTACCGAGAAGATTAATATGAAGCACTATAACAACCAAGGCAAATCTCGCATCGAACGTGGTCTGAAGCGATCTTGGTTCGTAAGTAATTCAATGCCTCCTAAACAACTAACGCGTTTTGGGCTTAGTTGACTTTGGAGCACATGAAAACTCCACAGTTAAGCGTAGTACTAGGATGGGTGACCTCCTAAGAAGTCTCTACCGAGGCAACCCAAAACAAATCCGTGAGTTCCTGGAAGCCCAACCCATCGAGGGCAAAACAGATAATATTGGTGGTAAGAAAGGCGGGATCTTACTAACGGTATCAAAGCCACTCACATACCATTCTGGATGGTGGGCAAACCTCATCGAGGACGATGTGTCCTTAAGGGGGTGACTCTAATGATATTGAATACCGTGAAGATTAATATGAACCACTGTAACACCCTAGGAAAATCCCACATCAGATGTGGCCTGCAGATATTTTGGTTCATAAGTAATCCAAGATGTCACACCCCGCCAAAGCGGAATCACGGGAGAGTGACAAACCAACTATCATACGAACGCATGGTAAAAAAGAACAACTAAATTGCATTCATATGATAGGTAATTACATAGATGTCTTTAATATCCATGAATAAATGTTTTATAAACTAAGTATCTAGTCTATAATAAAATGGATAAATCTCATGTTGCAATCCTAAGCATGCATGTCCAAAAGTGAAAGAGTCTATATCCCGACTAATTTCCGTTTCCTGAAAAACATGCTTAAAACTTCTACTAAACAAGTTGGTGAGTTTGCAGGTTTGTATTCATATGTAAGCAATTTGTTGTCAATACACATGTAACGTATATATAGTCACCATAAGCCCATAACCAAACACTGACTTCCCTGTAAGCCCTAACAAATGCTTCGTCACAAAACATTTCAAGTAACATGGATAATATGCAATCATTTGACACAATGGTTGAGGTTAGCACGACTAACCATGAAAGGGAGAGTCAACCAAATTGTAATATTCATATATTCCACAACTTATTTAAGTTAGTGCTTATATTGTCTTGGGACTTAGATGTGATGATGTTGTCTAACTCATGTAACATATATTGTAGTTAAGACATATGTATAAAATAGTAATAGCTTGTTTTTCCCCCAAAAGTAATCAAGTAAAAAGGGGCCACGAGACTCACTCATTAGTGAAAAACTTGCTTAAAACGTCGACATAAAGTTAGTGAGTTCGCAGGTTTTGTTTGACAAAATGGAAATCAATTTCCTATATGTTCTGAAAAGATTGTCATTAAAATGTATAATAGGCACATCTTTGTAACCTTAACACACTTGTCTTTTGAATGATAGAATTAACGTTCTTTGAAAACTCGGTATACCTACCAAAGAAAGACATAATACATATATCTTTGAAAACCTGATTTACTTAGCCATGTAAGACATAATACATATATCATTAGTAATCCGGTATACTTACCCATGAAAGACATAATAATATACTTACCCATGAAATACATTACATATATCATTAATAACCCAATAGACTTACCCATGATATACATAATACGTATCTCATGAATAACCCGGTATACATACCCATGAAGGAAATAATACATATATCTTTAATAACTTAGTATATTTACCCATGAAAGACATAATGCATATATCTTAATAACCCGACATACATACCAATGAAAGGCATAATACATATATCTTTAATAACCCGAGATACTTACCATGAAAGATAATACATACATCTTTAATAACACGACATACATACCAATAAAAGACATAATACCTATATCTTTGAAAACCTGGCATACATACTGATCAAAGACATAATACCTATATCTTTAAAAACCTGACATGCATAATACCTATATCTTAAAAAAACCCAACATACATATCGATTAAAGACATAATACCTATATCTTTGAAAACCAGACATACATACCGATGGAAGACATAATACTTATATCTTTGAAACCCATCATACATACCGATAAAAGACATAATACCTATGTCTTTGATAAGTTCGACAACCATAAACTTAATGGTTTCTATAAATCAATTTAAGAGGTTATGCACATGATAAACAAGTCCTGGGAGATCTTATTATCTTTGAAACCCGTCATATAAACACTTTACGTGTTTTTGTAATTAGATATGCATGTACGAGTATGAAAAACCATTCATGATGTAAGTAGCATGTTTCGTAATACTTGTATATTTGATTATAAACTAAGCATATTTCTCCCCCAAAGTAGAAAACATGTAAAAAGGGGTCATGAAACTCAATGTATTCATGTGCGTGCTTCTACTCGAAGACTTCGGCTAAGCGTGTGTGCACTACCTGGCTCCTACAAGGCAAGAGGCACTAATAAGACCTCAGATCTAATCTAAATGACGCTTGAATAGGACTTCTACCTTAAACCAAATGTATATAGTGTTAATAAGGCTAATAGTTGGTGTATTTCCTTAAAACCAAACTAGTTAACATTTTATTCCCAAAACTACTGTTTTAGGTTATGTTTTATACTTATAGATTTACAAATGCTTGTGACACCGAATACTTTACACCAAATCAGACTTGCAGTGTAAAGTAATCTCTTATAAAAATATTACAAGCTTCGTGGATTCTCAGTTACATTCTCGTTTATCCCCTTTTTGGCCAAAATGACCCAAAGGTATATTTTCAAAACAGGTTTAAAACATTAAAATAAACTATTTTGGACTTCAAAAAACTGTGGATTGTTACATTTTATAAGTGTTGGTTTGGTAATAAAAGTCGATTTAAAAACCCATTTACCTCCTAAATTCCCTATAGTTCATTCCAATGACCAAATACTCTACAAAATTCCCATAATCATTTCCGACCTTATATATATATATATATAGTAAAATAGGATTTTTTTCATATTTTTATTGTATTTGTTGAGAAAACCCAAATAAAAGTGTTTAAAATATATTTTAAAGCCAATATTCAAAACCATAGCTCCACACATTAGAATCATTTAAAATTTGAATTCTGAGTTTCATATAAGGATGACATTTGAACCTAAACCTGATGGGTAACCCTAAACCTGACACATTTAGGACAGTTTTGGGGTTGGGTAATCGGGTATGGGACTGTGTTTAGGATTAGTTTTTATTTTTTTCGAGAGTTTGGGACGGGTTTGAAATTTAATGATATACCACTTACCTGACCTGATTACCCGATAAAGTGTGCGCGTTTACCCGATTGTATACTTAATATAATTTCTTTTATTTTTAGACATGTAAATACACGATATATCAACTATTGGCATAAACTATATTTGTCATCTATGCATTTTATTTTTTTCTTATATGCATTTTTGGTATTTTATTAATCTACATTATAGTTATTTCGTATATTTTTATAGTGATAATGCTAAATTTAATTGATTAGTAGTTACCTGATAGATACCCGATGGATTTTGCGTCGATTATACCCAACGTTTATTATACCCCCAACCCGTGACGGATTATCGCTCACAGCGAAGTTATTGTCCTTATGGCACTAGTTAAAGTTTCATAATTAATCATGTCACATATTAAATTGTCACATTAAACATATAAGTTCAATTATTCAAACAATACTCAAAAAGGGAAATAACATAAAAAAAAATTCTTTATTAAACTTCTAAGGCAATTCTATATAACTTCATTTCATGCAACATCAAACTCCATTCCCTGTACCACATGTAAAATATTTTGGGTCAATTACAACGAGCAACCCAACAATAAATATGAAACTCATGTGTTAATGAAATAATCTCAAACAATAACCAAAATTAAATAAAATAACCAATGCGCAAGTCTCAAGCCCACGAAAAGCGAGACTATCTCAAACCCACGAAGAGCGAGACTGAATGAGCATAATAAAATGAAATAAACAAATGTGTGTGTCTTAAACCCCGAATGACGTGACTAAATGATGATGGCGATACCAACATCCCATAACCATGAGGAAAAGTCAGTCAAGCATATAACGGGGCGATACCAAAATCCCATAACCATGTAGAAAGATCAGCCAGTGGATCCACAATGTGATTGACTTGCTTGCTTGCTTGAATTAATAACAATAAAAATTGCATATAAACCAAATAAACAAATACCACATAGCACACAGCACATTTAACTTGCATGCATGATAATTGAATACATTGACTATGTAATTGCATGACACGTTTATACGCCCCAAAATGTTTAATGTAAAAGTGGAAATGATTTACTCACTGTTTGCAAAGTATAATCCACAAAAATGATACCGCACTAGAATGAATATGAACAAGAAATTACCCTAAAGTATATAACAACAAAATGCGAAACAAATAAAACTTTAATAACGGGACTAATGATTTAGGTTCTTTTATTTGGGATTTTTGTATAATATATTATTTGATATATGTAACCAAACTATATTATATATTTATACATATATATATATACTATATATATATATATACATATATATTATATATGAACTTAAACGATCATGTTAGTAAATGTGAGTTTGTAACACCCTAACCTGATTTCAACAATATTTTAATAAATGCGATGATTGGTTCCATTTTTTAAACATAGAACTATATGTTTGGGTTAACTGATATCAGACGACCCACCCGACTTAACGTACTATTACATTTAATCACAGTTTAAAAGCATTAAAGTTTTAAACTCGAAAACTTTGTTGTGCATGATCATGCTTCAACCTTTTCATAATCCTCTCCAAAGAGTTAGCAGTTTAATAGTGTTCGGTTCTTCGCGTACTTAGCCGTCGTCCAGTTATCACCTTTGTGAAAGCCTATCATAAACACTAAAAACAATTAGTGTTTAAGTTAAACGGTCAAATGCTTAGTAATCGAAACTTTGAACGAAAACATTAATATATATATTTAGTCGCGTCACCAGGCCGGGTCAGGTTTCCACCCGACCGGGTCAGCTGAACATGTTTCTCTCAGAACCTCTCCCCGTCCGGGTCAGGTTTCCATCTGGCCGTGTCAGCTGAACATGCTTTCTTTTCACCCAATTTGCATCCAAATCCATCCAAACTCATTTTAATCGCTTGGTTTCATACCTTAACATATTTAAACCATAATCCATAACCCGGATTTACAATTTTATGTTTCGCGCACCCGTTACCCGGTTCACGCATATGTTTATTCGACCCATTATGAGGTTTAGCACTTAAGCTTAAATCGTCCGTATTCTTTTCGTACCCTCTATTTTCACACTAAGACTTTCATTTATCTATCACCCCAAATTCATTTGTGATGGGTTATTATTCCGACTTTGCCCTCCGGTTTGACGTTTTACAAAAACGACCCCTTAAGAGACATTAACCAATAAGTCTACACCTCCCATTTTTATGTTACTAAAAGACTAACCCAAATATGGGATTCATTATTATTATTATTGTTATTGTTATTGTTATTGTTATTGTTATTGTTATTGTTATTATTATTATTATTATTATCTACCCTTAGGGGTAATTTGCCCGATTTATCATTCGGGGACGTTTTAGTCAAATATTCACATCGTGGATATATCCGTGGCTCTAATAGCCGTTGAACAAAAAATACTAGACCTACCTCACTTAAAGTGGTCTAATGTCCACCCTTGACTTGACCGACTCTAGTCAGATGATAAGCCTTCACCGAGAGCCTAACCCATTTTACATACCTTGCAAAGCCGTGATCCGTTTTTAATACCTCGCAAATTCTTTTCATTAGTCAAGGCAATACTTGCCCGTAATGTAAGCCTACCTGTAACTATGACACTTAACAATCACAAGCATTAAGTACTACGCTCAAATGGTGATATCATCACCATTTGACCCGTATGACCCGTTTGGTCGTTTAACCATTATGTGTTTATTCTTTAGACAATTTTACGAATTCGCTTATTTGACCCGTTTTGACTTACGTCATAAGGACTCCTTTTTACACTTATCAGTTTAATTATTAACGTATGATGTACTTGCCCTTTATATTCGCTCGACCCATATCGGTTCGCGTCAGCAAGTATTTATATCAAAAACAACATATTTTTACTCGTTTGACCCATTTCGGTTTACGTCAGCAAGTATTTATATAAAAAATATTTTTACTGACTCGACCCATTTCGGTTCGCGTCAGCAAGTATTTATATAAAAGAAACATATTCTTACTCGCTCGATCCATTTCAGTTTGCGTCAGCAAGTTTTATATCAAAAACATATTTTTACTCGCTCGACCCATTTCGGTTCGCATCAGCAAGTGTTTATATCAAAAGCAACATACTTTTACTCGCTCGACTTATTTCGGTTCGCGTCAGCAAGTATTTATATAAAATAAACATATTTTTACTCACTCGACCCGTTTCGGTTCGCGTCAGCAAACATTTATCTCAAAACATATTTTTACTCGTTTGACCCGTTTCGGTTCGCGTTAGCAAGTATTTATATCAAAAACATATTTTTACTCGTTTGACCCGTTTTGGTTCGCGTCAGCAAGTATTTATCATCAAAATTCATTTTTACTTGTTTGACCCGTTTCGGTTCGCATTAGCAAGTATTTATCATCAAAACTCATTTTGATTTGTTTGACCCGTTTCGGTTCGCGTTAGCAAGTATTTATCATCAAAACTCATATTTTTTTACAAGGGTATAAGTTTTACTTTCTTTGCATCCGATCATGCTTTCTCGTGTCTTTGACCCGCTTGACGCATTCCTTTCCAATCTTCCACTTAGCTTGTCAAAAGTCAAACTATAATACAATATCCACAAGATGGTTAGATTAGTTATCAATACCATGACTATCACCCTTTTGGATTTTTCTACCATATTTCGTATTTCTACCATATTTCGTATTTCTACCATATTTCGTATTCGTTTCTATTATAGGTCAAGTCAAGCTGCCAATTGACATATATGTATACTAACAAGATCAATGAAACTCATTTAGGCACTTTCTCAAACATTTGGTGGGCATCATATTTAGGCTACCATTTTAACTAAATTCCTCAATCAAATTCATCTCATTACTTTCAATTCAACGAGTTCATACGATTATTAATATCATGTTAACATAGTTTTTAGTCATCGTATGCTAATTCATCAAACAATCATACTAGAATTTTAGGTTGTCATCTCTTATGCAAAAACCTATTTCATCATACAATTGGCCATTCATCCAAACATCTAGTTTAGTAAAGTATTCTCATATTTTCTTGTAAATATGATGATTGTATGCACACTTGAACATCATATAACATCAATTTCATCCTATCACCAAAACCCACTCATGTCATGTATGAACACTTGACCTAGTCTCTAGATTGTTCAAGTATTTCACTTATACTAGTAAGTATGGTGATCATAAACACAAATACATCATCAGTTTTACCACACTAACAATAATATTGAACTCACAGTTATCACCTTCAAGTTCTTCTTCATATGAAATTCATGAAATCAAGTTTCACAACATACCTTGTGCTTGGTAAGCTTAGATGATCACGAATTTGAGATTATGCATCGATTCCATGACAAATCCTTCTTCAAATTTTGACATTTTCTGAAGATTTTAGAAGAAGTCTTCTTTTTCTCTCTCTATACACGACCTACACACTATGTGTGTGCATTTTATTTCTTTTTCCTTATATGTTTTCACAAATGTATGATATGCAATTTTAATCCCTTCAGGTTTTGTTAGTTATTAAGTATGCCACAACCTACCTAGTTCCACTAATATTGCCTCTTATCAACTAGGTTAACATTCCTAGTTAATTTAGTAGGTTCAGGGAGGTTATAATCCGTTTATTTTAAGTCCTGATAACTCGAGCATTTTTCAAACTTTATTTACTAAAAAACATTTATATATCTTTTATTTCACATTAGATTTATTTAATTAAATCCTAATGTTTATCAAGTTAACTTTTACCGCTAATGGTAATTTACTTACCCATCCCAATTAACTTGGTTTAAATTTTCAGACCCGTTTTTTGAGTGTTACAGACTTTAGTTAATATTATTACTTCAAGATGTAACAATATTAATTATATTGTTATATTTTTCTGTAAGTATTGCATTTAGCTAATAATGATTTTCCAACGAAGATAATAATTTAATATATAAATTCTTAAACAATAATTAAATAAACAAATGAAATCTTGATTAGAATTATTATTCCAAAGTTACAAACATAAAATTTTATTTATGTTTGTTACAATTCTATAAATGTTAAATTTTGATAGTAAATTTCCACCAAGATTAATAAGTAGGTATATGAATTCCTAAACCAATATTTAAACAACTCTCTATAAGTCCACACGATAATAATATGAATTCTTGATTGAAAACATTATTAAAGATTAATATCCTAATTCATATATGATGTTACATTTTTATGATTATTAATTCTAGACCATTTTAAATAATTTCTATCTTCTGGGAAATCATAACAACTTTAAATGGCACAATGATTATTGTTTAATTAATAAAATTGGTTATTTAATAAAAGAGTATAAATAGTTTTACGATTTATATAATTTATAAATTATGAATAATTACAAAATTAATTATGAGATTTGTGATAAAAATTCCACAACCAATGTAACTACTACAAAATCATATTACAAGATATGTGATATGATATTTTGATTATTAGTATTTTTATATGAATTTACTAACTAATATAACAAACTTAATTGTCCAAAACGATTTGGTAAAAACGATTTGGTTCTTGGTAGACTTTAATGGAGTTTAATAGTGATTAAATTGGGATTAATTGTGTCAATTATTGTGTAATACGAATTAATTAACCGACATGTATCTGATTTCTCCCTTCCCCTTGTCATTTGAGATTAAAAGGATGTCGTTTGGTTGCGTTCCAAGTCATTTGGAATCGGACCAGGTCGAACGGGGTGGCGGGTCGGGTTGTCGCAGCTGCCGATAAATATATCCAGTCGTTGGCGCATAGGAGTAGCTGCCACGTGGGGGAGTGTGTTGTGGGAGGAAGTTTGGTTTAAATGCACAAATGGTCCCTAAACTTCTAACCTTAAAAGTCTAATTTATGTAACTTCGTTTATGGTTACCTTTATATAATTAACAGATCTAACCTCATTTTGTTATAAAATTAATATTTAATCCTATATCAATTAATTAGAATACACAACATTAATAAAAATATCAAATGGTAATAAAATTCAAATTTTTTATTTACTACATTTCGGATCTGGTTTACAAAATGAGGGTTTTCTTGGATCCGGTTTTTTGTAGACGTTACATCATTAACTTAACGGGTTTACCCGAAACCCCCGGGTATACTCGATACCCGACGGGTGATTACTCGATATAAATTCGACGGGTTTGGATAAGCTTGGCTAATCGGGTTTGGGGTTATCTTGAAAACGCTAAATATTGCGAGAACGAATGAGAAAACTAATTAAAACTATTTTTAATACAATCATCATTTTAATTACAATACAACATCAAAAAAAGAAATTACAACATCAAATAATTCATTTCTCCTCTCAAAACCACTCTTATTAGATTTTTTACACATGTGTAATTTTTTTTTATTTTCGAATTCACGTAAATTTAAATGTGTAAATTAAATTTCTAGAATTGTATTCGAATAATAATGACAAATGTAAAAAGAAATTTGAATTTCACTTGTTTTTGACCAAGTTCTAGTGGTTTTTTCTGTCGTTCTCGCGATATTTAGCAATCTCACAGATTTATAACAAATTTACACTTGTGTAAATGACATATTTATTGTTAAGTTTTAGTTTTGGGTAGTATCTTATTTGCAGTTTGTTATGAGTGATGGAGAAAAGACTTGCTTACTTTGTAAGATGAATCTGACTGATTAGCAGCTAAAGCCTTGCAAATGTGGATATAATTAGAGGTGTACAAAAAACTGATTACGTAACTGAAACCGAAAAAAAACCGAAACCGGTTATTGTTAAAACCGGTTTTTTGTAACCGGTTTGACCGGTTATTAATCGGTTGCATAATTTGGTTGCCGGTTCGGTTTAGAAACCGGTTATAAAAAAAACCGGTTGTAAAACTGGTTAAAGGTAAAACCGGAAAAAAAACCGGTTATTACAAAAACCGGTTAACCGGTTACGTTTATTAAAAAACCGGTTAACCGGTAACGGATAATAAAAAACCGGTTAAAACCGGTTATTTGTGCCCAGATCAGAAAAACGGTCATATGACCGTTAGGACCTCAAAGTAGTCGTTTTTTTTGTTTTTTTGGGCCTAAAATGCAGCTCCAAAGTAGTATAAAAGGGTGGTGGGTGTTTTGGTTCAATCACACCATTCTCTAATCTCCTAAATCTCTTAAAAACGCTCACTTACGCTCACTTTCTTGTTCGGTAAATCTTACAAAAAGCATGGCAAGCTCTAGTGTTCATGATTCGGTCAATGTTGGCGAGTCTACAACCGAAACGGTTGTTCGTGTACGAGGACGAGGTTGTAGCTGAATTAACAACCCCAATGACCGAGGAAGAAGCCGAACTGGATGAATTTCTACGCAATAGTTCGAGTTCGGGTTCGGGCGAAGAAGATTAAACCAGGCTCATCAAGATATATTATAGTCCAACTAAAAAAATATATTAGTGGACGTTCTTGCGGATTAATATTTTAACTTTACGTATTTCTTTTGTAACGTTTAGCGTTCGTATTTGCATTGTTATGTAAGCGTTAGTTTCAAGACTTAATCGTATTATTATATTTTAACCGTTTTATATTTTGGTTCTTAATATTACATATAAAAAACAGCATTTCAACCTCAAAAGTGCAGGAAAACAACAAAAACAGCAAAAAAATGCATTATGTGAAAAAAACTGCAGAACCGGTTTTTTTAGCGGTTTTTTTCAACCGATTTATTAACCGGTTTTTTATAACCGGTTATTTATTCAATTAAAAAAACCGGTTTTTTTGTAAACCGATTACTAACCGGTTCTAACCGGTTAGAACCAGTTATGGTTTTCGAATAAAAAAACCGGTTTATAACCGTAACCAGTTTCTCAGTAACCGGTTTCTTGTTCAGCAAAAAAAACCGGTTCGGTTTTTAACCGAAATCGGTTTTCAAAAAAACCGTTTTGTACACCTCTAGATATAATGTATGGTCTAATATCTATAGTTTTCTTTTTTGAGGAAGGGTCCTTCACAATGTTTAATAACTAGTGATTTTTAATCATGTGTTTGGCCACTCAATAGGTGCGGACCTACTTCAGGGGAACGGGTAGCTTTTGCTGCCCCTTGACGCTTCGGCTATATATAAATGTACTGCTATATATGAATGTATATGCATCTTATATATTTTGTTACAAATTGTACAGTAAATACTTGCAATTGGTCAAGATGAAAGGAATGGAGCTAAGTGTTTAAAAGGATGGAACATAAGTGGAGATCAAGGGAGTCTTACTTCTTCGACACTAAAAGGCACAAGGCTGGTCTGTCTATATCCTCTAGGGATATAAAACGTCTATGTGTTTCTATAATTCTATTCCCCGATTTGTATACTATTATATAATATATAATAACATTTGAAAATTACAAACACATTAGATTTTTTGAGTTTCTTATTCTTCTCAAAAGTTTAAAGTTTTTATTCCAAAGGAAGAAATGGTGCCCCGTATGAGGGTTTACACCTAGATTTTTTTTTCATTAGATTTATTTGATTGTTCTAGTAATATAATTAATTCAGAAGTATTTTGTTTTTTTTTCTTTTATACACTTTTAAAATATAATGCTTTATAAAATTCTGAGTATACTGTAATCACATGTTTATTTTTATCTACGTTTGATTTGATTTGAAACAAAGTCGGATCAAATATAATATATTTTTGGAGAATTTGTCTTTCGGTTGGTATAAGTATCAGTAGTGTTACGAGCCTTAACAAAACCAACCAAATTCACGACCCGTAGTGCATTACCGAGCTGGCTCAAATATGACATATATTTTTTTATGTTTCCTTTTTCGGTTAATATAGTGAGTATCTGTACCGTAACAAGGCTAAACGAAACCAACCAAACAAAATCGACCGACTTTCTATCGAGTAGTGCAGAAACCCCAATAGCTACCAGTAATTTATATATCATTATATAATTATATTATATTATATTGTGTAACTACATTATAGTTTATTTATACGGTTGCTACAACAGTAAAACCAAAAGTAAAATGGATAATAAACCAATGTTTTATAACTATTATACGCAAATACTGATTATGTATACCTGATAAAACTAGATAGTATATTAATCAACGTTTTATGTCGTATATATAAATTTGTATTATATATCATTCTGATTTTTATATATGTTGAATAGTCACATATAAAAATTTATATAATAATAAATGTGATTAAAAAAACAAAAAATCTTACAAAGGTATTTATATTGTATTATTATACATGTTTTTAAACCAGTTAATTATGAAAGAGGAAACTAAGAAAATATATTGAAAATTACTTTAACATAACCTGTTAGAGTATTTCGTTATGTATACGTCAATTTTTATTAAATTGAATAAATCTTTTTTGCTAGGGTTTATTCAAGTGAATAACGTTAGATTTTATTATTTTGTTTAAAAAACATTGAATAAATCTTTTTTGCTAGGTTTATTCAAGTGAATAATATCAGATTTTATTATTATTTTTTAAACATAGAAATATAATAAAATAGAAAAATGATGTGTATATTAGTGTGTTTGAAAATTGATTTATATTTGTTATAAAGCTACTGGGAATCCCATGATCAGCAGCGGGAATTCGGTTGTAACGGTATTATCGTTGTGTTACCTATATGGCTACGATAAAAAAAACAAAAAATATTGTTTTTCCAACAAAACTTTCAATTCAACAAAGTTAATATAGGAGTGTTAGAGAAAAAGTTTAACACAACTACATATTCATTCTTATAAAAACAAACCAAAGTTATGAGAAAATTCAAACTAAAAAAATAAATGAGCTAAAAGCATATATTATATACAGTATATGGATAAAAGTACAAATTAAATTAAAAATAATACATTCACTGTTACTTTCCGTTTCTAATTGTATGCGTGCGCGCGTATATATTAGGGTAAGTGTATATCCTAATATCTCGGGCGTTAAGGGTGGCATGACATGTTAAACGGCATTGCACACTACTCTCAACTTGTGTTAAAGGACATTAAAAGGATTATTTGTTAATGTATTAACGTGACGTTAAGATATTGAATTGTTTTTTTTTAAACTAAAAACCATTAAAAATAAGGTTAGGTGACGTTATCTAGATTAAACAATTTTCTTATGGTGGGGTAGAGTGAAATAGGGAAAAGGCGATGATATCACAAAGATGAAGTTAAAGATGATTAAAGTACACCAAAAGGGCTATTAACTTATTGTAAAAACAAATTTGTTGACTCTATTGGTTTGAATACTAGTTTCCAAAGAGAATAAAAGACTGTTTTTTTTACACTTTGGTGGAGTAGTAAAACTTGGTGTAATTTAGAATATAGAATTGAAAAGTGATTTTTATGACAATTCTAACATATAAAATGTGATCACACTAATCACAGTGTCATAGTCTTTCTTGTTTTCATGCTTTTAACACAAATAATACAGATTAGAAACTACTATTTTGGCTTTTGGGGGATAAAGCACATGGTAAGGAGAGGTCATAGATAAGTTCAAAAAGTTTGTTAGAGGTAAAATGATAAATAGAAAATAAAAAACATAACCACCATTTGAAAATCAACAAAACTTGCGTACATGATCTGACGATTCCGTCCACCTGTAAAAAGAGTATCAGTAATTTTATTATTAAAAGTATTTGACACATTTTTGTTATAATATAATATTATACAACTAATAATACAAACGAATTTATAGTTATTGACATAAACTAATTAGATTTACCCCCCTCCGCAATGGGCGGGAGCGTAAAATCATATTGAATAGCACCATGCCACATCATTATTAGCGACAACTAATACTAAAGCTACGGTGTATTAATGCGAAGAAATTGGACTGTAACATAAACCGTAGAAAATAATAATTAAGTCGATTTAGGAACCCGCGTGTTATAGCAAATTTGTCAAACAGGAAAAAAGTAGACAACGTAAAAACGTTGAACCACACACACACGTTGAGCCGTGTTAACTCGCAAAATCTAGTACGAAGCGTAAAACAAAACGTTAAAACGTTGAACCACACCGTCGTGTTAACTAGCAAAATTTAAAATAAAACGTAAAACGAAAAATCGACGAAATATGAAAAGTGGGGAGGACCAAAGTTGAAAGTAAAAAATTTGTGAGATTAACTGAAATAGATGAAAACTTTTAGGTTAAAAGTAAAATATCAAATAGATTTGGGTTAAAATGTAATATCAACTTAAAAAATTAAAAAAAAAAACCCTCAAAGTTTTGAGTATAATACCTATATGCTCAAATGTGTTCCTAATTTATAGTTTTTTAACTGTAAGCTAATATAAAAAAGTATTCTAATATATGAATATCTAATTCGTATATTTTATTTTATAAATAGTAGGTTACAACAGGCGATTTTTTTAGAAAAATTAATACATCTTTTGTTATAAATTAAACATGTCAATAGATCTCAACCATTTGAACCTAAAAACATAACCCTAAACCTAATCTAAATCTTTCATAAATCTAACCCTAAAATCTAAACTAAACTTACAATCTAAACTCTGAGGCTAAATTGGATGTGCAACATATACACATACATATAATGCATATATGCATGCAGTACTAATATTTTACCTTTTTAGAAAACAGTTCTTTCATACATTAAAATAAGAATTTTGGTGTGTTTTCTAGGCCTTTTTGTGTAGTTTTTTAGTTTTCTCATTTATCTTTAGTTTTCTCATGATTCTCTCCTTATATATATAGAGAGAGAGGGGGAGGGGAGAAAAAAAATGTAAAATAAAAGAGTCGTTATCGTGCGAAGCGTACCCGAGTAGAAGATTGTGCCGCATGTCATTCCTTATTTTTTATAACGTGCGTGATTATGTTTATAACATGCGTAATTAGGGTTTGAAACAACTCATGCGTAATTTTGAGTTTAACATGCATAATTTTCATGTTTGGTGGCATGCGAGCTATAATTTTCTATAACGTGCGTAATCATGTCAAGTTAATTACTATTAATGCCGCCTAGGGTAAGTCGGATGTACGATTAATATGCTAGTGTATGCTTTGCACGATAAACACTCTAGTACGTTAACCGGACTCTATTATATATAGGGTATGGATCCTAAGAGAAATACATGATAATAGAGAAACGTGAGAAACATTTTGGAGCACATATTTTTTCTAAGCCTTTTTTTACTTTTAATCACACATTTTTAAGAGGTTTTTTTAATATATACATATATCATCATCATCATCATCATCATACTCAGTAAATCCCACTAATAGCAAAGCTAAGGTAGGGCCTGAGGATGGTAAATATAGACAGCCTTACCTCTACCCGTATGAATAGAGAAGCTGCTTCCAACGAGACCCCCAGCTTGATTGTAGTTTTGTATCAAGCCTTGGACCTATGGCACATAACACTCAAACAATCGGGACAGAGACCGATTGGTGCATGTACCCCCGTGTCTTTCAGCTATCAACGCCATCACATGATGCATGATTAACCATCTGCCGCTTTTAACGTTATGTTCACGAAATTAGTAAAATAACGTTAAAGTTAGTACCATTTCACTTTTGCCCCCCGAGCGCCCACACATATATACATTATATATACATATATGTATGTTATTAATTTTGAATTATACATGTATATACATTGTCAATTCTTACATATGTATATACTATGAAATATATATATATATACGATACTTATTTTTCAACTTTAAACACATATTTTACACATTGTACACTAGGAAAACATATTTAGAACCATTAACTTCCTTTATCTGCATATATGTACAATCGTTTATACACATTTGTACATATATGTACATATCAAACATATATGTACTTATGTTTCAGTTTTAAACACATAAAACCATATATGTATAGTTAAAAAATTGGCAATATACATGAATAGTGATGTAAGAAGTGAAAACCCAAATATAGATTCCGAGCGAGTGATTGAAAATCCAATATGCATGAATAGTGATGTAAGATTTGGATATGCGGTTTGCTTTGAATTTTAAAACAAAAGGCATGATCATAAAACTTCTAAATCACATTTAAACACTACATAGTCGTATTTAATAGCATATATGTCACTACTACAAGTCGATGTGTTCCAGGTTACTTGGTGGAATTGCATATATTACTTTGTTAACACAAATTACACATTCTTTTATATTGGAAGGGTTTTTTTTACTTTATTGAACTTCTTTTGTATTTTCTCGATTATACCACATTGAATGAAGGTGTACCAAATCTTCAGGGGAATCTAGGTCTTAGTTATCCTCCATGACAGCAACCTGGGTCTTTAAACTACAAAACACAAGATCATTAAGCTCGTCACAGGAATTGGGTTGCATGCAGTTTCTATTCGCATACCTTGTCTTAATAGTGTTTGGTCGTTTAGGGTTTTCCCTTGGGAATTGTATTAGAGTTAGGATTCTTTCTCAAAAAGTATGAGATTTACTCAATCTTCCATACTTTTTGGGTATTTAGTTATTTAATGATGTATATCATATTTAATTTTGAGAATTCCGGAATAATCGGTTTTGAATGGTTGTTGACCGATTTAATGCAAGTAAACTAGGTCATACCTCGTCAAACGTCATTATGTGATGTAAACAATAATATACATAAGCTTCTAAAGGAATCACATCAAACCCATGAGGGAAATGGTGATACGCCATAACTATTGGCAACACACCTCTAAATATAATTAAAGCATTATTTTTGAACGTATTGCAACAAACAAAAATATAAGGGTTAAAGTAAATCGTAGGTATATACAGTGTATAGTAAATTTTAAAAAACCTGGAAAAATTAACTATAAATTTCTTAAAAAAAGATCATTTATTATGAACGTATACATAGTTGAGAGAGTTTTTGAAAGTGTTTAAATATCCATTTTCAAGCAAAATCATGTGACACAAGTTAAGGGATGAACGAAATCCGATCTCCGTCCTGCCTCGTGACGTATACCAAAAGTATACATGTTTTATGAATTAGTTAATCCTTAGTTTGTTAGGATTCTACAACACATTCATTAATGTTTGTTCTTATTCATGTCATAAGCGAATTTGCAGGTATACTTGATAGTTTCATGAAAATTTAGTTGAATACCGAGTAGATATCAAAGAAAAGGGACTTGGCTGTTGTTTTAGATAATTGAAGAAGCATGTGTATGACCATACAAATGCATACAGACCATATGTCAAGAAATCAAGGGGTGTTATCGACAATTGAAGACACCATTCGATTGTATGGTTGCATATTGCGTCGCATATTGTGACGCTAATAACCCTAATAGGCATCTATTTAAGGGACATGAGGACCACAACTTAGAGGTTCACGAATTATATGTCACACCCCGACCCGCAGCGGAAATAAGAGTCGGGGCATAATTGGGTTATCACCAAAGCACATGACATTTACTATTATGTTTCATAATTAAATGAAGTCAAAGTTACATTTCTCAAACATCCAAACATGTTCATTCATTACAAAGGAAAATAACCAAACATAATAATCCAAATACTAAATCGTTTTATTTCTTCTAATCCAGGTCCTATGTGTTCCTAGCTGCTGCTGGTTCACCTGTATCATGTGTAAAATGGGAGGTTTTTGGGTCAACATAAGTTGGCGAGTGAACCTTATAGATAAACATTTGATAATGATTTTCTGGTTAGTTTATCAATAAAATATTGTGCATAATCATAAAAGAGCACAGGTATGAAATCAAACATTGGCAAACATCAGTTACAATTATAACATACATCAACAATCGATAGCATACATGAACATACCAACATCATATAATAACTAACATAAATGAACTGTGCGATCAAGGCTCAATCAAACGGAGCCGATCGTATTGCATGAACTGGAAATGTAATCTGAACTGTGCGCTCAAGGCTCAATCAAACGGAGCCGAACGTATTGCATGAACTGGAAATGTAAATTGAACTGTGCACTCAAGGCTCAATCAAACGGAGCCGAGCGTATTGCATGTATTGAAATGTAAAATAAAATGACCGATCAAGGCTCAACCAAACGGAGCCGATCGTGCGGGCACGCCCTGATCAACCGCATAATAAAATGGGGATCAAACTCAAACTCGATGGATGGGGAGCTACGGCCTCGGCAATTGCATGTACTGAAATAATAATTTGCAAACAATAATAACTACTTAACAGCAACAAACTAATACACATGTCATGATATAATATATGCACAATAACTTGGTTATAATATGTAAATGAACAAGACACATGATACACCCCAAAAACGTGATTAAAACGGGGAATTTGAAGGGTTCACTCACATTGGGTGCGTTGGATTTGAGATGGTGAGATGCGCACGATTTAGACGAGCGAGTCGACGAGGAATATTAACCTAAATAATAATGGAAAGATATAATAAATGGATAGATTTTATTAAGGATTTTAATGGGATTTTTAGATATATTTTTGTGAGTTTATGGCTATTTTCTATCTTTAAAAATGTTATTTTTAAGTATTTTTAATTGATTTTTAAATTAAAATAAACAAATAAATATTTAAAAAAAAATATTATTTTTTTACTGTTTGACCGTTGACCGGTTCGGTCAGCGGTAAATACTTGCGCCAAGCGGGATTCGAACCGGTGACCTTCCGTTCACGCGCACGTAGCTCTACCAACTGAGCTACGTGACTAACCCGTTAGAAACCTAGTTTTAATTATATTTATATACTTATTCGAATTTACCGAAAATTCCTTTATTTTGCAAAACGTTTTAATCTCATGGACCGGTGCTTGTGTCGGGACTCGAACGCGCGACGTGAAGTTTATTTTGCACACAGTCCACCGTTGGACTGTGTGTCTAACCCGGTTATATTCTTGATTTATATTATACTTAACAACTACCCGCCCTAACCCGGTTAGTTCATGAATAAAAAGAAATGTTATTACGTAGAGCGTGTGTGTAGTGAGGATCGAACTCGCGACGTGATTATTAAATGTGCACACAGTCCACCGCTGGACTGTGTGTCTAACCCGTTTATAAACCGAATTTTAATTACTCTTATATTCTGAAATAGATTCATCTTCTTCGTCGGCTTTCAACTGTCAGCGTAAATCAACTGGTTAAGGTTGATTTTGCGGTTTACTAAGATCTTAAACACTAACAGTAATTCAATAGAAGAAATAGAAAGAGTTTAAAGAGCAGGATTTACCGATTGGAGATAAACACAGAAATCCGGCGAAGGTTTTGTCGGTACAGGAATTGAACTCCGACTGTTGAAACAATTAACAGTGTGGTTCGATTATTTATAGAATTAAATCACCTAAACAAAGTTTAAGTGAAATGCAGGGTCTCTTACCAGTTCACAGTGGAATTCCGGCAATTTCAGAAACTTTCCGGCGAAGGTGAGATTTCCGATAATTGTTGGCTAAGATTGATTCTGATGATAGAATTGTGTTAGAGATTGACTAATCACATGTTTTAAACAAAAAGAGTAGAAGGAATTACCGTGAGAATGCAAGTCCCGGTTTTCCGGTGAGTTGCAGAAAAATTCCGGCGATCGAGTTCAGAGGATCTTACAGTTCAGAATCTTGACGAAAATGAAATTGAGTGTTGTTGTGATAGTTATGAATCGCGCAAATGATCAGGACTTGGATTAAATCAGAGTTTGGTATGTTTTCGGTTTCAAAAACCGGAAATGATGAAGTCTTTAAGTTCATTCAATTCGGACTTAATTAGAAACCGATATTCATCGGTTATAAGCTAGCCAAAAGAAGTCGAAATGATTTAGCGTTCGGTTTGCCGGTTTCCGTTATTCAGATGGCACCAATGGTTAATTCGAGTTCGCGTATAAGATCCATTTGGTTGCCAATTGTTAACAGAAAACACCTTGTGGCGGAGTGGTTTGGGAAGTGGATGTTAAGTTGTTGGAGGCAGTTGACCCGGGTTCGAGTCCGGTCAGCTACAATTTATTTTTATTTATTTTATTTTAACTTTTTATCCAATTTAATTTTTATAGTTTAGTTTATTTATTAATTATGTAACGTTTAAACCCAAAATAATCATAAATAATTAATGAAATTTCATAACTTGGTACAAGATTACAAAAACGGAGCGGGTTTTGGAGACCCGATTTTTACAAATGTTACAGTATCCCCTACTTTTAGGAATTTCGTCCCGAAATTTAAACAGTTGAAGTAGTAGGGAAAAGATGAGGGTATTTTTCACGCATTGAGTCTTCACGTTCCCAAGTAAACTCAGGTCCCCGTTTCGACTCCCAGCGTACCCTAACAATAGGAATGCGACTTCGTCGTAGACGCTTTTCTCCATAGTCCATAATCTCCACTGGTCTTTCAATAAAATGCATGGATTCATCAATCTGAATATCCTCCAGTGGAATATGAAGATTCCCATCAGCGAGGCACTTCTTCAAGTTCGACACGTGGAATGTGGGATGAATCCTGTCGAGTTCTTCCGGTAGGTCAAGCTTGTATGCTACAGGACCTACTCTTTCAAGTATTTTGAAAGGTCCTACGTAACGTGGTGCTAGCTTTCCCTTTTGACCAAAACGAACTACTCCCTTCCACGGTGATACTTTTAAAAGGACATGATCACCAACGCTAAACTCCAAGGGCTTCCGTCGTTTATCTGCGTAACTCTTTTGACGACTTTGAGCCGCTAGAAGATTGTTTCGGATTTGATGAATCTTATCTGTGGTTTCTTGGATCAATTCTGGACCAGTAATTTGTGCTTCCCCAATTTCGTGCCAACAAACAGGAGATCGACACTTTCGACCATATAAAGCTTCAAAAGGTGCCATGCCGATGCTAGAATGATAACTGTTGTTGTACGAAAATTCGACTAACGGTAGGTGGGCGTCCCAATTTCCCTTGAAGTCTATGACACATGCTCTAAGCATGTCCTCAAGGGTTTGAATGGTGCGCTCAGACTGTCCATCAGTTTGAGGATGATAGGCGGTACTGAGATCTAGTCGAGTGCCCATAGCGGATTGTACTGCTTGCCATGTTCGTGAGGTGAAACGGCCATCACGATCAGAAATAATACTTAATGGAACTCCATGTCGGCTGACGATTTCGTTGATATAAATACGAGCAAGCTTTTCGTTCTTGAAATCTTCTCGAATAGGAATAAAGTGAGCTGATTTTGTAAGTCGGTCTATAATCACCCATATAGTGTCATACCCACTAGAAGTGCGAGGTAACCCGGTAATGAAATCCATGGTTATATTTTCCCACTTCCAAACAGGTATTTCTGGTTGGACTAGAAGTCCTGAGGGTCTTTGGTGTTCAGCCTTTACTTTAGAACAAGTGAGACACTTGGAAACAAAAACGGCAATATCTTTCTTCATTCCAGGCCACCAATAGGTGTACCGTAGGTCTTGATACATCTTATCGGCTCCTGGGTGTATAGAATATCGCGTCTTATGGGCTTCATGCATGAGTGTTTCACGAAGATTGATGTGGTTAGGAATCCATATACGATCTAGGTAATACAAAATACCATCAGATTTAGTTTCAAGTTTTAGCTCGGCTCCACAGGACATCTCTTTTTGTACATCTTCCTCTGTTATGGAAACGTGTTGAGCTTCTCGAATTTGATCCTTAATATTGGTTATAATTTGCGAACATAGGAGATGAATGGAGTTCGCATAACCCTTTCGACTAAGTGCATCAGCCACCACATTTGCTTTACCAGGGTGGTATCTGATTTCACAGTCGTAATCATTTAGAAGTTCGACCCATCTTCGTTGCCTCATATTTAACTCTTTCTGATTGAAGATATGTTGAAGACTCTTGTGGTCAGTGTATATTTCACACTTCGTACCATAGAGATAATGTCTCCATATCTTAAGAGCGAATACAACGGCTCCAAGTTCAAGGTCATGAGTGGTGTAGTTCCTTTCGTGTGTCTTGAGTTGCCTTGAGGCATAAGCTATGACTTTTCCTCTTTGCATGAGAACGCAACCTAATCCTTGCCCTGACGCGTCGCAATAGACCACAAAATCATCACAACCTTCAGGAAGAGTGAGGATTGGTGCATCACAAAGTTTTTGCTTGAGAGTTTGAAAAGCTTCTTCTTGCTTGGGCCCCCATACAAATGGTTTCCCTTTATGGGTTAAAGCCGTGAGTGGCACCGCAATGCAGAGAAGTTTGAAATGAATCGACGATAGTAGCCAGCAAGTCCAAGAAAAGACCTTACTTCAGTTGGCGTACGTGGAGCTTGCCATTCTTGAACTGCTTTGATCTTTGATGGGTCCACATGTATTCCTTTGTCATTGACTACATGCCCGAGAAATTGCACCTCTTTTAACCAGAATTCACATTTAGAGAACTTGGCATAAAGCTTTTCCTTTTCTAGAAGTGCAAGAACAAGTCGCAGATGACGCTCATGATCAGCTTTAGATTTTGAATAGATAAGAATTTCGTCGATGAATACAATAACAAATCGATCAAGGTAAGGTCTGCAGACTCTATTCATTAGGTCCATGAAAACAGCTGGTGCGTTGGTTAATCCAAACGGCATAACCAGGAATTCATAGTGACCATATCGAGTTCGAAAAGCAGTTTTAGGGACGTCTTCTTCATGCACTCTAAGCTGATGATAGCCAGATCGAAGGTCGATTTTCGAAAAGCAACTGGCACCTTGTAGTTGGTCAAGAAGGTCATCTATGCGAGGTAAAGGATATCGATTTTTGATAGTTAACTTGTTGAGCTCTCTGTAGTCGATGCACATGCGAAAAGATCCATCCTTCTTCTTTACAAAGAGTACAGGTGCACCCCAAGGCGATGAGCTGGGGCGTATAAATCCCTTGTCAGTCAACTCTTGCAATTGACTGGCTAGCTCTTGCATTTCAGAGGGGGCTAACCTATATGGGGATTTTGCCACTGGTGTAGCACCAGGTATAAGATCGATACGAAATTCGACATCTCTGATTGGAGGAAGTCCTGAAATGTCGTCAGGAAAAACTTGTGGAAAATCTTTTACAACAGGGATATCTTCAAGTTTCTTTTCTGAGGTCCCCTTCTTGATGATATGGGCTAAAAACGCGACATAATTCTTGCGAAGGTATTTTTGAGCTTGAAGACAAGACATTAATTTGAGCCCTCTCGCCGAGGTTTCTCCAATAATTCGAAGAGTCTGTCCGTTTGAAAGAGGAATACGAATAAATTTCTCACGACATACAACTTCCGCATGATGCTGACTGAGCCAATCCATTCCGATTATGATGTCGAAACTTCCCAGCTTCATAGGAATAAGATCGACTGAGAAATCGTGGTCGTTTAGGGTGAGCGTACAGTTGCGTAAAATAGAGTCTAATGAAACTGGTTTTCCGTCCGCAATTATGGATTCCGCGAGCTTATCCCGATTTTTACTTAAAATAGGTTCAAATTCTAATGACATGAAACTTCTATCCGCACCAGTATCAAATAACATAGAGGCATATCTACCATTTATAAGAAACGTACCGTTGACCACATTGCCGTCAGCTCTGGCCTGGTTTGCGTTAATATTGAAAGCCCTTCCTCTAGCAGGTGGAGGAGCTTGGTTTGCTTGATTCACAGGGTTGGCTTGGGCCTGAGCATGAATAATATTGACCAGCCTTGGACATGTGTTCCTGAAATGACTTGGATCACCGCAATTGAAACAAGCCCGCATAGGTTGGCCCATAGGGTAGTTGGGTTGATAGTATGTTTGGGCTAAATGTTGAGTGGGTGGAAATGGTTGTTGTTGAGCTTGACCCATTAATTGTTGGTGGGTTTGGGTTATAGGTTGGTGGCGGTTTGTTCGTTGAAGCGTGCGGCAGTTTTGAACAGTGTGTCCAGCGCGACCGCAGCCGGTACAGTATTGGCAAGGATAGTCAGGGGAGTGGTGATACTGACAACGGTTACATTTTGGTAGTGGCCCTGTGTATGGTCTTTTGTATGGTGCGGGTGGAGGAGTGACTTGAGTGATGGGTGCAGCAGGAACAGGGGTGTTGGTCTGGGTGACTGCAAAGTTCCTGGTGTTACGCTTCCTCTTGTTAGCAAATTTAGAGGAAGGAGTGTGGTGGTTTGAGGTTTGTCCCTCAGCAGGGTTTTCTTCTTTTCCTCCTTGAACTTCCCATTGCGAATACGGTTTTCGGTCAGTTCTGTTGCCAACTCCATGGCAGCTTCGAGTGTTACCGGTGAAACGCTGAGGACCGAATCTTGGATTTTCGAGGGAAGTCCTCGAATGTAATGTTCGATCAGACGGTAGGTTGGAGTGAATAAGTTTGGAACCATTTAGTTCAACTCCAAGAACCTTTTGTTGTAAGTAGAGTGATCACCATCTTTTTGCTTCAAGGCATGAAATTCATCTTCCAATTTCTTAATTTCACTTCTAGGACAGAATCGCCTAGTCATGATTTCCCTTAACTCCTCCCAAGTTAAGGCCATCGCATCTTCCGTTCCCCTCTTTCCTTTCTCGGTATTCCACCAAGTGAGAGCTACCCCAAGTAGTCTCCCGGTGGCATAACGAACTTTGCGATCCTCAGGACAATCGCAGTTTAAGAAAACGTTTTCCATCTCCTCGAACCAATGTAGGAGAGCAGTGACTCCCTCAGTCCCTTCGAATTTTGGGGGATCGCAGGACTTAAAATGTTTGTAGGAGCATTTGATGGTAGGAGGGTTGTTGATGATCTGGTCCTGTTGTTGAGGAGGGTTAGTAGGATTTGCAGCAAGGGTTTGTTGTACTTATACTACGATGTCAGGTAATATCGTGGCCATTTGATTCGCGATATGAGTGGCCAAACGTTCTCGAGACTTTTCCGATTTCCTACTCCTTCGATGCGGTCTAGACGACATCTACAAGATCATAAAATGAGAAGATTGTGAGTTTATGGTATCTTTTTAGGTGTCATGTGTCTTTAGGAAAATGAAAATAACATAAATATCAATAATGCAACTACATCCAAAGGATGTCTTGGGTTCGCTCATGTTGGGCCTCAAATGTCCCCCATACCTTCACCTATATAGTCATGTGGGCCCCCATGGCTATTGGCTTGGTAGGATTCACATTAGTATTGGCAATTTAACACTCGCATCCCCCGAATGCTAACCACAAAATATGTTCATGAGATGTTTGGTCGGAACGTGTCCAGGTGTAGACACAATGACAACTCAAAGTGGGATTAGCTCTCACGACGTTTGGTATAGCATGCTTTGGCCTAATAGGTATTTCGTACTCTCATCGTTAGTCCCCAGGTAGGCAAACTGGTCCTTTATTTTGGATTTATACGAATGCCAGCCTAGACAGGACGTTCCGACTACCGGTACTAGTACCCTTCCAGTTACTACATGCCCGTCATGAGAACTCACTTTGATGAGATTTGAAAACACGAAAATCGTTGTAAAATCAATCATGATGTGGTGTGTGCTTGCATGGATGTGATATATTATGATCATACGATTTCATGATAGGCATTATTTGATAATACATACTTATGAACATGCTTGAACAATATCAAATGTAACATTTAACATAAACATATAAACATCATGAAATTTGGCATATAACACACAAAATTCTTATAAGTTTCTAATCGACTATAGTATAGGCTCTAAGGGTCTAATAACCTATCCTATATCCCTATAGTCATGGCTCTGATACCAATCTGTCACACCCCGACCCGCAGCGGAAATAAGAGTCGGGGCATAATTGGGTTATCACCAAAGCACATGACATTTACTATTATGTTTCATAATTAAATGAAGTCAAAGTTACATTTCTCAAACATCCAAACATGTTCATTCATTACAAAGGAAAATAACCAAACATAATAATCCAAATACTAAATCGTTTTATTTCTTCTAATCCAGGTCCTATGTGTTCCTAGCTGCTGCTGGTTCACCTGTATCATGTGTAAAATGGGAGGTTTTTGGGTCAACATAAGTTGGCGAGTGAACCTTATAGATAAACATTTGATAATGATTTTCTGGTTAGTTTATCAATAAAATATTGTGCATAATCATAAAAGAGCACAGGTATGAAATCAAACATTGGCAAACATCAGTTACAATTATAACATACATCAACAATCGATAGCATACATGAACATACCAACATCATATAATAACTAACATAAATGAACTGTGCGATCAAGGCTCAATCAAACGGAGCCGATCGTATTGCATGAACTGGAAATGTAATCTGAACTGTGCGCTCAAGGCTCAATCAAACGGAGCCGAACGTATTGCATGAACTGGAAATGTAAATTGAACTGTGCACTCAAGGCTCAATCAAACGGAGCCGAGCGTATTGCATGTATTGAAATGTAAAATGAAATGACCGATCAAGGCTCAACCAAACGGAGCCGATCGTGCGGGCACGCCCTGATCAACCGCATAATAAAATGGGGATCAAACTCAAACTCGATGGATGGGGAGCTACGGCCTCGGCAATTGCATGTACTGAAATAATAATTTGCAAACAATAATAACTACTTAACAGCAACAAACTAATACACATGTCATGATATGATATATGCACAATAACTTGGTTATAATATGTAAATGAACAAGACACATGATACACCCCAAAAACGTGATTAAAACGGGGAATTTGAAGGGTTCACTCACATTGGGTGCGTTGGATTTGAGATGGTGAGATGCGCACGATTTAGACGAGCGAGTCGACGAGGAATATTAACCTAAATAATAATGGAAAGATATAATAAATGGATAGATTTTATTAAGGATTTTAATGGGATTTTTAGATATATTTTTGTGAGTTTATGGCTATTTTCTATCTTTAAAAATGTTATTTTTAAGTATTTTTAATTGATTTTTAAATTAAAATAAACAAATAAATATTTAAAAAAAAATATTATTTTTTTACTGTTTGACCGTTGACCGGTTCGGTCAGCGGTAAATACTTGCGCCAAGCGGGATTCGAACCGGTGACCTTCCGTTCACGCGCACGTAGCTCTACCAACTGAGCTACGTGACTAACCCGTTAGAAACCTAGTTTTAATTATATTTATATACTTATTCGAATTTACCGAAAATTCCTTTATTTTGCAAAACGTTTTAATCTCATGGACCGGTGCTTGTGTCGGGACTCGAACGCGCGACGTGAAGTTTATTTTGCACACAGTCCACCGTTGGACTGTGTGTCTAACCCGGTTATATTCTTGATTTATATTATACTTAACAACTACCCGCCCTAACCCGGTTAGTTCATGAATAAAAAGAAATGTTATTACGTAGAGCGTGTGTGTAGTGAGGATCGAACTCGCGACGTGATTATTAAATGTGCACACAGTCCACCGCTGGACTGTGTGTCTAACCCGTTTATAAACCGAATTTTAATTACTCTTATATTCTAACCCGTTTATAAACCGAATTTTAATTACTCTTATATTCTGAAATAGATTCATCTTCTTCGTCGGCTTTCAACTGTCAGCGTAAATCAACTGGTTAAGGTTGATTTTGCGGTTTACTAAGATCTTAAACACTAACAGTAATTCAATAGAAGAAATAGAAAGAGTTTAAAGAGCAGGATTTACCGATTGGAGATAAACACAGAAATCCGGCGAAGGTTTTGTCGGTACAGGAATTGAACTCCGACTGTTGAAACAATTAACAGTGTGGTTCGATTATTTATAGAATTAAATCACCTAAACAAAGTTTAAGTGAAATGCAGGGTCTCTTACCAGTTCACAGTGGAATTCCGGCAATTTCAGAAACTTTCCGGCGAAGGTGAGATTTCCGATAATTGTTGGCTAAGATTGATTCTGATGATAGAATTGTGTTAAAGATTGACTAATCACATGTTTTAAACAAAAAGAGTAGAAGGAATTACCGTGAGAATGCAAGTCCCGGTTTTCCGGTGAGTTGCAGAAAAATTCCGGCGATCGAGTTCAGAGGATCTTACAGTTCAGAATCTTGACGAAAATGAAATTGAGTGTTGTTGTGATAGTTATGAATCGCGCAAATGATCAGGACTTGGATTAAATCAGAGTTTGGTATGTTTTCGGTTTCAAAAACCGGAAATGATGAAGTCTTTAAGTTCATTCAATTCGGACTTAATTAGAAACCGATATTCATCGGTTATAAGCTAGCCAAAAGAAGTCGAAATGATTTAGCGTTCGGTTTGCCGGTTTCCGTTATTCAGATGGCACCAATGGTTAATTCGAGTTCGCGTATAAGATCCATTTGGTTGCCAATTGTTAACAGAAAACACCTTGTGGCGGAGTGGTTTGGGAAGTGGATGTTAAGTTGTTGGAGGCAGTTGACCCGGGTTCGAGTCCGGTCAGCTACAATTTATTTTTATTTATTTTATTTTAACTTTTTATCCAATTTAATTTTTATAGTTTAGTTTATTTATTAATTATGTAACGTTTAAACCCAAAATAATCATAAATAATTAATGAAATTTCATAACTTGGTACAAGATTACAAAAACGGAGCGGGTTTTGGAGACCCGATTTTTACAAATGTTACATTATAACCTCTAAGCCACTAGTAGTAAGTATTAGAAAGAGAGGGTAGAAACATATAAGGTCAATGACATTATATCTGGGTAGAAGACGTTAAAGAATTGAAGATTGGAGATGCAGAGCCGTCGTTTCATTTATATATCTATTTTCATTATATGTCTGTCTTTTGACTTGGTTGTTTCTATGTTCATTACTATGATAGGCTAGACATGTTTGTATCTCTAGATAGAGATGAATTTTAACCAAGATTGATTTAATTGTTTGATTTAGTTATTTACTTCTTTTGATTTTAGTTAAGTTTATGGTATTTACTCTTGTGATGTGTCTATGTGCTTATTATACTTCTTTATGTTGAAAACAATTTAATCAAACAGAAAATTAATTATTTTATTATTAATTACTGAGTTATTGGCCAAACCAGTTTATTCCAACTTGAACAAACTGATTGAAGAAAGGTAGAAGGAGACTGTCCCGTTATCAGACGAATTTAAATAACACGCAAAAACTAAAACCAACCTGGCAATTTAAGAAACCGAGATTCTTGAACTGCACGGATGATTCCGGTCCTTAAAGGATTTTACGCGCTCGTATTGCTGTGAGCTGCAGCGTAAACTCCGAGGATTTAATGCAGAACTGATATGGTATTCCAATAGCAATGGAAACCAGAAAACGCAGAAGCTGGAGAAGAAACATATACACAGAGATGAAAGGCTGCGAAAATTAGGTGTAAAGAATGGGTAGCAGGAGGCCTTTATTTATAGGTTGGGATTTCAACAGAGAATGAGAAAAACGGGGAATGGGAAACATTATCAACTAATTCGAATATAAACTCCTAGAGATATCCATCTCAAATTCGAATTCCTAGACTAATCCCATACGAATTCGAACTGGTGGAGATAACCCCCACTGTTTCGAATTCATCTTTATCCCAATTTTAACTCAGCTCTATCTCGATCCACAGATCTAACACACCTGAACCGGACCCTAGCTAAAAATAAAAGCTCCTCAGCTCCTAGCGACGATGCGTACGTGCGAAGTGCAAAGTGCGCCTCAAAGTGCGCCTCAAACGCGCCCATTCGCGAGCTCGCTGCTCGGCTCGGCTCGGCGCGCGTGTGGGCTTGACCCACTTCTCAACCCATTTAACACTTTGGAGGCCCATAAGGGGTAATCCCTTATAAGGCACTCAACTTTCACCTCCCCCACCAATGTGGGATGGAGGAAACATACCAACTTGTATGTTCCTCATTAATATTTCTAACAATCTCCCACCAAGTTGGAATGTTTCCTCTCACTTAGACAGATGATGTCACTAGGTGTCACGAAGATTAAACCCAGTTTATGTTGATAAACAAGAAGAGACTGATTCGATTGTGTCCTATGGAATTAAACCATTAACCTGATAGCCCCCTTCGGTTTACCCCCACACATAACCAGCCGACTTTGCGTTCTCACTGAGCGCGAATATGGTCGTGCGCTATAAACCCTTTTCATGATCCTTTAGAAGACAAACCACTTATCTTCACTCGAGGCGGCACCACCCCTAGATCATATAGGCAAAGTTTTACATCATCCACGTTGCTTGGATGCCTCCAAAACTTTGTTAAGAGCATTAGCTCACCCTTGTTCTCGGCAACGACGTACTATCATACCTCACATGGATCTATCAAAAAATTGATAGTACCTTCTATCATTAAGTGACTTCGTTTTTACCCATTAAACTTGAGAAATAGGAGCACTAAGTTCAAGTTGGGTTTCCATCACTAACGATTCTATTGTGGTTTTAGACCCATGTCTCTCGCGGTATTCACTACCAAATCTCTCGTCAGAGGTTTAGTAAACGGATCAGCTAAGTTCTTACTCATCTTGACATAGACAACCTTGATGGTACCACTTTCAAGAAGTTGTCTCACATAATTGTGTCGTAGACCTATGTGTCTTGACCTCCCATTATACATTGCGTTGTATACGTTAGATAGTGTGGCCTCACTATCATAATACATGGGAATATACGGCATTGGAACATCCCACAAACGGATGTCCGTAAGTAGATCTCTAATCCACTCTGCCTCCTTACCAGCCGCAGCTAGTGCTATGAACTCAGCTTCCATAGTTGAGTGGGCAATACACGTCTGTTTCTTGCTCGCCCAAGAAATTGCTCCTCCTGCTAGAGTGTAAATCCACCCACTTATAGATTTTGAATCACTGGTGTGATCAATCCAGCTCGCATCAGAATAACCTTCGAGTATTCTGGAATTAGACGGGTATGTCAGTTCTAAGTTACTGGTCCTTTTCAGGTATCCAAGTGCTCTACCCACTGCTTTCCAGTGTTCTTTCCCTGGATTGACAGTATACTGACTCAGTTTGCTTACAGCAAAAGCAATATCAGGACGAGTGCAATGTGTTGCATACATCATATTTCCAATCGCACTCGCATACTCCAGTTGAGCCACTGCTCTTCCTGAGTTCACATTAAGTTTCACACTTGGATCAAATGGGGTATTAAACTCTTTAATGTTCAAGTGTTGAAACTTAGTCAGAATTTTCTCTATGTAATGAGATTGACTTAGAGAAATCTGACTTTCAGTTCTTTTCACATTGATCCCAAGAATGGTATCAACTTCTCCTAGATCTTTCATCTTAAAGTTCGAGGACAGATATTTCTTAGTTTCAGAAATACCTTCAAGGTGAGTGCTAATGATCAACATATCATCAACATAGAGTCAAATCACGACTGTATAACCAGGTTCGCATTTAGTATAGATACACCTATCAGCACTATTGTGTTGAAACCCGAAAGCAGTCACAATGGTGTCAAACCTCTCATGCCACTGTTTAGGAGCTTGCTTCAAACCATAAAGAGATTTAATAAGTCTACACACTTTGTTCTCTTGCCCAGGCATCACAAACCCTTCTGGTTGCTCCAAATAAATCTCCTCATTTAGATACCCATTTAGAAACGCAGTCTTTACATCCATTTGATGGATGTACAGCCCTTTCAAAGCTGACACCGCTATTAGAGTTCTAATAGAACTAATTCTAGCCACAGGTGCATAGGTATCAAAATAGTCGATCCCTTCTCTCTGCCTATACCCTTTAGCAACTAATCTCGCTTTATAGGCAGAGATGGATCCATCTGGATGATACTTCCTTTTGAAAATCAATTTGGATCCAATGGGTTTCTTTCCCTTGGGTAGATCAGCTAACTCCCAAGTTCCATTTCCCATAATAGAATCCATTTCATCATTGATTGCTACCTTCCACAAAGGGGCATCTCTTGATGACATTGCTTCGCTGAAAGTTATAGGATCATCATCCAAATTAACAGCGAAAATGACCTCTCTCGTCACTTTCTTTTGAGTTCCCTCAACCAGGTAAGAAAAGAAATCATCTCGATAACTTTTCTCTTTTCTAACTCTAGTACTTTTCTTTGGTTCTTCAACTATTGGTGAAGGTTAAACTCGTTTTTCAGAAGTACTAGAAGATGGGGTGTAATTTGAGTTTTCATCATCTCTAGAAAACTTGTTCTCAAAGAATTCCACATCTCTGGATTCTACAACTGCACCTGATTCGTCATCCAACAACCGGTAAGACTTACTTTGCGGAGCATATCCAATGAATAAACTCTTGTAAGCTCGTTCTCCCAGTTTGAGTGTCTTTGGATCACTTACGCGATAATAGGCAAGACACCCCCAAACCCTCAAATACTCTAGGTTTGGTTTTCTTCCTTTCCACAACACATATGGACTCGTAGGTATCACACGACTAGTGATCCTATTGTGAACATAACATGTGGTTAAGACAGCTTCCCCCACATATTACGAGGTAGACCTGATTGATTTAACATACAGTTAGCCATCTCTACCAAGGTTCGGTTCTTTCTCTCAGCCAAACCATTTTGTTGGGGAGTATATGGTGCAGTTCTCTCATGTATGATGCCTTCTTCTTCGCAGAATGCATCAAATCTTTGATTAAAGTATTCTCCGCCTCTGTCCGAGCGAAGAATTTTAATGCGTTTCTCCTTTTGTTTTTCAACCTCAGCCTTATAGATTTTAAATGCCTCAAAAGCTTCGTCTTTTGAATGCAATAAATAAACATATAAGTATCGGCTGAAGTCATCGCAGAAAGTGATAAAGTATCTCTTACCCCCGCGAGTAAGGACTCCATTCAGTTCACAAATATTAGAATGAATTAGTTCTAGTAGTGATGTATTACGTTTATGGACACTTGGAAAATGTTTCTTTGTGAATTTTGATTTCACACAAGTTTTGCATTTTTCAAAGTCTTTATCTTTTAATTTCAATAAACCTTTAGTTTGCATGTTCTCAATGTTTTTAATATTTGTATGAGCTAAACGTTTATGCCATAAAGAAATTGAACAAGCGATATAATCAGAAGACATAATTTCATTCAAATCAAAACCAATTGCATTACATTGATAAAAACTATCACTACCACTATCACCACTATCACTATCACTTTCATTCCCAAACCCATCAATCACTGAAACGCCACCTTCATCCGAGTCTTCTTCTTCATCAATTCCATCTTCAGCTAGGTCAAGGCGATACATTCCACCCGTGTTCTTTGCTTGACCCACATAGATGTCATTTAGAGAACTTCACACAGAGATTCTTGAGAACCAGCTTGTACCCATTTTGATCAAACTTATCAGCAGAAACAAGACCCTTGTGATACCCGGAACATGCAACACGTCCTGAAGGGTAACCGTTTGACCATTCTCTAGCACTTGTTACCGGCGCGTATAAGTCATAGAGACTATCTGAAAGAGAATTCTTGATGTGGCCAAGGCAAAGATCTTCAGCTTCCTTACGGACAAGTCTTTGCTTAGCCAAATCTTGATTCGAGACCTCTCCAGCCTCAAGAGGAGGGTCATCAGGGATTGCGGGCAAGCTTGGATCAAGGATATAGTAGAGTTTCAGCACAACGAGCATGAACTTAACCTTGTCCGCCCAACGGGTATAGTTCTGGCCATCGAATCTGTCCAACTTGACAAACTCTTGATTCATGAATCTCAGATTAGCTGTTGGTAGTTCACTGTCCATTATTTCTGTTGATTAAACACAAAAATTAAAATCCTTTAAGATTATTGAAAACAATTTAATCAAACAGAAAATTAATTATTTTATTATTAATTACCGAGTTATTGGCCAAACCAGTTTATTCCAACTTGAACAAACTGATTGAAGAAAGGTAGAAGGAGACTATCCCGTTATCGGACGAATTTAAATAACACGCAAAAACTAAAACCAACCTGGCGATTTAAGAAACCGAGATTCTTGAACTGAACGGATGATTTCTGTCCTTAAAGGATTTTACGCGCTCGTATTGCTGTGAGCTGCAGCGTAAACTCCCAGGATTTAATGCAGAACTGATCTGGTATTCCAACAGCAAGGAAACCAGAAAACGCAGAAGCTGGAGAAGAAACAGAAGCATAGAGATGACAGGCTGCGAAAAATAGGTGTAAAGAATGGGTAGCAATTGACCTTTATTTATAAGTTGGGATTTTAACAGAGAATGAGAAAAACGGGGAATGGGATAAACATTATCAACTAATTCGAATATAAACTCCTAGAGGTATCCATCCCAAATTCGAATGCCTAGACTAATCCCATACGAATTCGAACTGGTGGAGATAACCCCCACTGTTTCGAATTCATCTCTATCCCAATTTTAACTCAGCTCTATCTCGATCCACAGATCTAACACACCTGAGCCGGACCCTTACTAAAAATAAAAGCTCCTCAGCTCCTAGCGACGATGCGTAGTGCGCCTCACACGCGAACTCGCTGCTCGGCTCGACGCGCATGTGGGCTTGACCCACTTCTCAACCCATTTAACACTTTGAAGGCCCATAAGGGGTAATCCCTTATAAGGTACTCAACTTTCACCTCCCCCACCAATATGGGATAAAGGAAATATACCAACTTGTATGTTCCTCATTAATATTTCCAACAATTTATTTATCATTTGTGTGGATATGCTGATTTAAGAATGTAAGACATTACTTTAGAGATGATATTTCCTATTCCTAGGTTTACAATCTAAGGTTCTAATTTTCTCTAAAGAGTGCAAGACAAATATGTAGGTTTAATTGATAAATCAAGTGTGCTATCTTATAACTAAACCTGAATAAAAGAGTTCAAAAGTTTGTTAGAATTTCTCCCTATGCACTGTTGGTTATGTGAAGATTTCTCTAGCAAGTGACGTCTCATTTGGTGTGTGCAACAGATTCTATATCATAAAAAAAATAATATCAAATTCTTTCTTTTGGCCCATGGAGTATATAGCGTTATGTATCCGCTCGTCTAGGTTGCTCTAGCAAGATCCTAGCTTGTTGTGGAACAACCATCATAACCAAACGTCATTCATTAGGTTAAAGAGGATCCGACATCTAGATTATACAGTTTATAAAAATTTGAATTCAATCTTAGTAAAGTTAGTTTTATTTTATTTTAATCATTCAAGACCCAAAATGGACGATACTTAGATTTTACCCACTAGGGTAGGGTTCTAGAGTGAACACTAGGTTGAGAGTGAACTGTGTGAACTAATCTGAGCCATTGGATTATATCATCTAAAGATTTTTAAACAATGGCAAGATTGTAATTATAATGTTGTAACTTCCCTTTAAATTAATTGACATGAGGGTATTTGCGTCTTTTGTAAATTGCATTTATTAAACAATATAATCAAAATTCCTAAAATCTTGCTAGTTTCCGTATATACAAGATAAACAGTTGTTAGTGTATACACATGTGTACAGTCTCGATAGTATCAGTTTATACAAGATACACAGATGTTAGTTTATACACATGTGTACAGTCTCGCTAACTATCAATTTATACAAGATACACCCCTGTTAGTTTATAGACATGTGTATAGTCTCGCTAACTATCAGTTTATACAACATACACAGTTGTTAGTTTATACATATGTGTACAGACTTTTGATACATCTGTGTATTTTGTAGTCCACGACCTAGTTCCGTTAGAAGTTTCATATACAGTTTGAATCCGGGAGGGACAGTTGGTGTCCAGTACCTAGTTCCGTTAGGAGTTTCATATACGTTATTAGCAACTGATTCTACACGAGTTTAATACAATGGAGAAGTAATTAAAAATGTGTGAGAGAGGGAGAGAATTAATAGATGAGAAAATTAAGTGATTTTAATTAAGAGAGAGAGAGAGATATATAATGTCAATCTTACCCTTTTAATCAAAAAAATAATCAATGGTCAAGATTAATTCACTCAGTTCATTTTCAAGAAGTTGTTCACAAATGATCCCAATCCTTACCCACTATATCATAGATACGATAGATACACTTGCATACATGTGTGCAATATTTGAGTTTTAATTGATATTATAAAGTTAAAACCTGACTAAGGGAATCTCATGTTTCTAAAACAAACTATTTCGTACACACCACCTTGGCTTACACACCGACCAAGGCCAATATGACCCGTTTCCTTTTCTCAGTAAACCATACTTAGTCTAATGGCATGTTTCTTTCCTTCTATATTAAGTTGTAACGACATTGTTCATACACCATTAAAATCATGCTAATCTTTGCCAGATTTATTTTTATATGCACATTAACTTCATTAAGTATGTATGTACTTAGATGTTTATGATTCACATCTTTTTCTTCTATTTGATATTATACCCGTTCAATGGGCTACAGCTTTCCATACATTGAAAAACCATTTTTATCATAACTATAAATTCAAATATTACATTTTCAGATTCGCTACAAATTTAAACAACCGAAAGTAGAAAACATGTTTGAATATCTATTTATTCTATACAAAAAAAAATTATTATTTCATATCATAATAACAAAACTTTAACTTTAACATATAAACAACTTAAAAATATCATTTTAATTAATGAGCATCACACAATAGGCAATAAAGTTTTATTTGTATCTTCTAATTTTAACCTAATTAAATCGCAAAATTTTTACCGGAACTTTGATGAAAACAAATTAAACACACTGACGTAGTTAGATAAAAAAATAACAAATAAAAGTTATTAAAGTAAATTCAAATTAAATAAAAACTAAATAAATTAAACACGTATAGCAGGTGAAACCGAAAGTGAAAAAAAAATATATTATTAAACATAAATACTATTTATCATCAATCATTTTTAATAGTGTATATACATATCAAGCCCATGTCATCATAGTTTATTGACATTTTTGGGATGCAATAAAACCTAGGGACTATTAGGTTTGGGGTTCGATTCTCATAAGGGGGTTTTTCTCAGATATATTGGATTTCCTGCTGAATTGGTCTATAGACATTATTGCCTAATGTAGGTAAATGTGATCGGGTGGTTCCACTGGTAACAAGATGATACTATAGTAGTCCATTAGTGATTCAAATTTTTCTTTAAAACACACACACATATATATATATATTACATAATAATGATAATAATAAAAAAATCTTAATATTATGACTCACATTAAAATTATACAAGGATTTATAAAACTTTTTAAACTAAATGATATGAAGATTTAACTGCTTTTTTTTTTAATTTAAAAGGTTATAATAAAATTTAGGAACAGCTGTCATTTGTCATTATCTAAATTCAAAGCTTTTTAATATTTTCTTTTAATTGCAAATTACTTAACAAACAAACATATATCTTTTATTTTCTAATTTCTATGACACATTCCAGGCTTTTGTAAAAAAAATAAAGTTGGTTACGTTCTACTATTTTAGTATAATAAACCTTTAAACTAATTACATGATTACATTATTTTTATAATAAATTATCACTTTCAAAAACATATGTCAAACAAATCCCCATATCACGAAATCAACTAAGTTAACCATTAATTAATTAACAGATGAACTCGTCTTGAGTATTTTCGTAAAAAGATTGTGACCATCCATCACCCTAGTTTAACCTTAGAGTAATATTTACGCAACTCGAGCTTTACGTAATTCGAGAGTGTATGATAATACACCCAAACCTCGTAAATTCACTCATCATAATTCAAAATTAAGAAAAACTAACTGAAAAACTTTAACGAAATTATTCATGAAATTAAGGTGATAAAAACAAAAGAATTTCTTACAAACAATATTGTAATATTCATTATAACTTGTACATTTTGAAACCTATTCTAAGTAATCCAGCTAAGTTAGTATATGTGTGTATATATATATATATACCCCATAGGAAATGCCATTCCTCCTCACTCACTCACTCTCTCTAGACTCTCATTTTCTCTTCATCAAAACTTACAAACATGGATAACAATGGCGGAAAAGAAATCAACAATATGTTTCCGTCTGACTTCATGTTAGAAGTAGAAGATATGAACAATGATGATTGGGACTTTGAGTTCCCAAATCAACTCGAAAACAATCTCCAGTTTTCACCTATCTTTGGCAATAATAATGCTTTAGAATTCGATCAACCAACATGTTTCAAACCACACCTAATAATGTGTATTCTCAAGCTTACAACCATCAGAAAACTTCCCTTCAGCAGAATCGAATTCTTCATTTCAGTTAAGGGAAGTTTTGGCTGTTCCTGATGAGCTCAAGGAAGTAAAAGCCATAGAAATCAGTTCTGGTTCTGGTTCGGGCCGGAAGCGAAAGAGAAATGGTGATCCGGCAAGGAATTTATTGGCAGAAAGGAGACGCCGAGAGAAGTTGAATGAGAGACTACTTGCCCTCCGGTCTGTGGTTCCGAATATAACAAAGGTTGAAAAAAAAGATTGGTGTTATAGAATGTGTCATGAGTTCATCATGCATGGCATATGTTCATGTAATCATGTTATTATTTCATGTTTCTAATTACATTTACAATGTTGAACAGATGGACCGCGCGTCTATCCTTGGAGATGCGATCGCGTATCTGAAAGATCTTTCTGAGAAAATTAATAAGCTTGAGCTCGAGCTTGGCCCGGCCCGTACAACCTCTTTGCTGCCTCCAGACGCTGCCCCTACTACCGTCGCTGGTCCTTCAAACATTGGAAGACACGTTTCTCCACATCCAATTAGGGTATGTTTCATACCTTTATTTTAGGGCCCTACTAATCTGACATAAATTCCAACATTCAAAAGTGGGACTATGACGCAAACTTTAACCTAAAAAACGCGGTTTGAAAACAATGTTGGATTATATTGTCATTGAAATGCATATAACACTTAATTTTATTTTTTTTCTTTTCTTTTTGGTGACTAATTTATATTTTTGTTATATGTAGATCGAGGTGAGGCGAAGTGAAGGTGGGGTGGTTGTTATACACATGAGTAGCAGTTGGAAACCGGGTTTGTTGCATTCAATCACAAAGACTCTCAATGCTCTCGGTTTAGAGTTACAACAGGCGGTTGTTAGCTCTTTTGATGGCTTTGTACTCGATGTATACCGCGCGCGCTCAGGTAACTTTAATTCTGGCTTAAAACCCTTAATGTGAAGTTTTTGTAACAAAATAATTTAACATGTCCATAGTGATTTTATTAATGAATATTCGGTTTAATGTTTGGATTTTTGGTTTTTCCAGCAAAGCCGTGAAGTGAATGAGGATCAGATCAAGGCGAAGCTGCTTGAAACGGTCGGGAACCATGGTGTGGTGTAGCTTGTGAGCGGCTAAGCTGTCGAGTTCTAGTAGAAGAAGTGTTTATCTGGTTTTTCAACTATTTTGTGTTTTTTTTTCGATCACCAAACTTATGTTTCTCTATGAATAAATGTTATTTGTAAGTATATGGGAGGTCTTGCATGTTGAATGCTTTATAATCTACAATAACCAAGTTCAGGTTAACTTGGCCCAAACTACCCGAGTATTTTTAGTTATTGAGAATATATGAATGCACCACAAAGACAAGTTTTTAGGGTGGAGGTGTCGTCTCAAATTTTCTCATTTTCTATTGTAACACGTCTGCATCATGTCAGTTCTTTTTTTTTTCAGTTATCTAAATTTTCACAAATTACGTGTTGTTGTCCCAGTTTTCCCCAAAATATAAATATTCTAATTTAATTTAAACTTTTAATTATTTCATATATTTGAATGTCTTGAATATAAATTAAAATAAAGAAAAACATAGTTAAATAAAACAATAATTTTAAATAAATATTACATAATTCAAATTAAACATTAATTATATAATAAAAATCACACACTTCTAAAATGTAAAAAGTACATAATTAAACATAAATAAATGGAAAATACATAATTAAACATAAATAAATGGAAAAATATATAATTAAACAAAAATCCTTAAAATTTGCCATGCCGAAATGTGTTTAAAGTCATGACCGCAGATATGCTTGTATTTGATAAAGGTCACTTGAATCACATCATCTTCCGTCCCGTCGGAAGGTGGGTCGGTTTGGTAGAGCGAACGAGGGGGAATGGTTTGATGGTGGATCCCTTGTGGACTCCCCTTGATTTTAAATAAAAAACCTTAAATTATTTAATTTTCAATAAAATAAAACCTAAAATAACATAAATTAAAAAACAAATATATAAAATAAAAAAATACAAGCTAAAAAACATATTAAATTAAAAATACTACACAAACTAGATAATTAAACCTAAACAAACCATATAATAAACCTAAAGACACCAGATAATTAAACATAAACAAGATGAGATATTTAAACCTAAACAAACCAAATAATTAAACATAAACAAAGCCATTAATTAAACCTAATTATCAACCCCTGAATCGTCGGAGTCGGCATCCAGAGGGGGAGCAGGTTGTATACGGAGATGGTTTCTTATTAATTGTCAGGACGAGATGTGACACAATCTTCCATTGTATATGTTTTGTATTCCAGACGGGCCCGAACAATCGCTTGTGCCTCTGTTATGTCGTCACCTTGAGCCATCATGAAGTTGAAGAATGCATGAAATCTGCGCATCTTAATGAACAGATTATGAAACCTTGACAAAGTGGCGTACGTAGAGCGATTGGTTTATGCTACACGTTAATGGAATCCTTCAAATAAGGGCTTTTCTAATTCAAACGACTCCTCGTCTATTATCACAGAAGTCCATCCAAGAGTTGACCAGAGCTATGCCTTCATCTTTAGTCCAAGGGTTTATTGCAATTTTTTTTATGAATCTTTGTATTGAATTATTGGTTTAGAAGTACACATGTTTGTTGAAATACGGATTGAATTATAACTAGTAAAAAGTAGTCGTTTGAAAAAAAAGCCATTGCCAGAATTGTTTTTTACTATCTTATTTGAATTTATTATTAAAAAATACTAGTTAATAATAATAATATAAAAAAAATTATTTTGTCATGAATTTTATTTTTCCATATTCTTTTAATAATTTAATAAAATAATAAATTATATCATTAAGTAAATAAATTATAACTATACTATATAAATTATAAATAGATTAAATAAAAGGAAAGATAGATGATGAGGTGAAGGTTCGGAGTGGTTTAGTGTTGAAGGAAAAAATATAGTTTGAAATAGTGAGGTTTGAAATAATGTGTTATACTTGACAAGACAAATCTGGATTTTGGTTCAATCTAATGTTGTTGTGGATGCTCTTAACCAATATTTTTATAATAGACCGATCATTAAACCTGTTATCTTACTAGCTAGTACACTGGTCCAACCAATTCCAAACTTTGTATATTGCTCACTAAATTATAAAAAGCTATTTTTCATTTCTACAATTCTATGCACTTAAAGTTATCTAAGGTTTAATAGAGTAGATTGAAGTCTCGTCAGTATTATGATTTGTACCGAATTAAAAATAATAGATATTATTAGGGGTTATCAAATTTGGGAATACTTCATGATTATCTCACAAATAATTTAAAAGGTAACAAATATTTTCTACAAATTCAAAACAATATACATAACTGAGATAGAAACATATGTACTTTTTAGGAACTATGGAATAATATTTTTTTTCTGAAAATCTAGTTCAACCATTGTATGAACCATAACCAGCTCAAATAAAGAGAGTTTAAGAGTACTCATCACTGGTCATGTAAGTGGTTTTCGTTCTGAGCGACCATTCCGTTCAATGTACATACATATATTGGTTATGAAATATTATATGTAAAAGAAAAAAATGTTATAACAAATGATTTGAAACCTAAGGAAACTTATTACTTGAGTGCAAGATAAATTATGGAAAACCTTTTTTTTTGGAACCTAGTGATGAATATGAGGTAATAGAACACACAAGACATATAAGGAATCCTATAAACCAGGCTTTTGAAAACATGCTTTGTTCGATAATAACGGTCTGATGTTGAGGAAATTGAAGGCAATCGAGTGAGTGTGATATCGTGGAAATAAATATATTCATAGCGAATCTTAAAAAAATCTAATCCAATCTTTTTGCTTGAATTGTGTTTAGATTTGGTGATCATATTTTCATTGTCAAAATACGTGAACTTTAACAAATATATAGATGCATAAGCTAGCCTTGTTACTTGAATCAGTGAGAAATCTTGAAAACTCCATGTTTCGAAGCATGTTTAACTTTAATAACAACGGTTTGAGCTCTTATTCTAACGATGAATTTAGAAGTATGATATACATGATATAAATGATCTTAAAAAACTTAAAACCACATTGTTGATGCAAAACTTGAGAACCCCACTTTTTGAAGGTTCTAGGATTCGACCGAAAAACCCTTTTCGAAACCTAGTGATGCACATGAGGTAGTAGAACACATACCTCATATCTTTAAGGATCCTAAAAAACCTGGCTTTTGAAAACATGCTTTATTCGATAATAATGGTTTGATGTTGAGGAAAATGGAGGCAATCGAGTAAGCGTGATATCGTGGAAATTAATATATTCTTAGCGAATCTTCAGAAAAACCTAATCCAACCTTGTTGCTTGAATTGTGTTTAGATTTGGTGATAATATTTTAATTGTCAAAATAACGTTAACTTTAACAAATATATGGATGCATAGCGAATCTTCGAAGAAACCTAATCCGACCTTGTTACTTGAATCAGTAGAAATCCATAAAACTCCATGTTTCGAAGTATGTTTAACTTTAGTAATAACAGTCTGAGCTCTTATTCTACCTATGAATTTGGAAGTATGATATACATGATATAAATGATCCTCAAAAAACCTAAAACTGATAGCAAACCTCGAGAACCCCACTTTTTGAAAGTTCCAGGATTCGACCATAACAACTAGATTGTTTAAAAGTTGATGAATATGTTGGTAATAAAGCCCAAGAATACATTTTATTAAAAAAAAAGTTTAATTACCTAAACCAACATTGTTGCATGAATCGGAGACAAACCCAACTCCCATAAACATTCCTAAATTTAGTAACAATAGTTTGAGTTTTTAATCTAAAGAACTTAGAGCTAATAGGGTTAGATTGATATCGATAAAAGTACCTTTACTTGTAGTATTTACAAACATAATCCAACCTTGTTGTTTGTATTGATGATAAATCCACCCCCCCCCCCCCCCAAACATATTTGGATTCGTTCAGAACAATTTGATTATCTACATAGTGATGAATATGTAGCAAAGAGCATGAGTCATATATGTAGAAATATATGTACCTTTAGTCAAATGTTAAAGACCTAAGCCAACTTTTACGATTAAATTCATGACAAATCTTGACAACACGGGTTTTTGAATCGTCTTTAAATTTGTTCGTGCAAATTTGATTTTTAACCTAGTGGTGAGTATGGTCGAAATAGAGCGTAAGAAATATTGTGAAAATAAATTCCAGTTGTAATAATGAATTTCTAAAAACCTAAGCCAACCTAACTGTTTGAATACTGAAAAAACCTAAGACTTAAATCGTGGACACATGTTCAAAGTCGAAATGACGATTTAACCTATAACTTAATGAGGAACTTGGAGATAAGAGAGGTGAGAAATATGCTTGAAACACTTAAATTAGAGAAACGTAAACCAACATTATTGCATCAATTTGAGACAAACCCAACTTTCAACATGCATAAACTTTGTAGTAATAGTTTGATGTTTTAACCTAAAGAACTTGGAGCTTTACAGTTAGAATGATATGGATGAAAGTACATTTCCAACTTTGTGGTTTAAATCCCAAAAACTCCTCTTTAGGGAACATATTTTTGATTTGGTCATAATTTTTAGATAGTCTACCTAGTTTCCTAGTGGTGACTATTTGGTAATAGAGCAAAATAAATGTATATTTAGTGAATGAATAAAGACATAAACCAACCTTCTTCATTGATTTAGTGATGAACCTTAAAAAAGGTTTGCTAAAACGTGCTTAGATTTCTTGGCAGAGTTTAAACGTTCAACCTAGTGATGACTATGATGGAAACACAACACAAGAGAATGTGTCAAAGTATACTTCAAATGTAATGATTATTTAAAACCCAAAATCCGTTGTTTGGATACTGAAAACCCTAAGAATTTACTCGTGGACACGTGCTCAAATTCTAAGATAACGATTTAACCTTTTAACCTAGTAAAAAACTTGGAGGTAAGAGGGGGAGCGATATGCCTAAAAAAATTATTGAAATGAATATGTAGAAACGTAAGTCTAACATTTTTGCATGAGTCGGAGACAATCTGAACTTTCGAAAGCATGCATAAACTTTGTAGTAGTAATTTGATTTTTTAACCAAAAGAACTTGAAGTTAATAAAGTTAGAATGATATGCATTTAAGTACATTTGATTGTAACACGTATTTAGAAACCTAAGCCAACCTTGTTTGCATCAATGATAAATTAAAAACCCCACTTTCAGAAACATATTTAGATTTGGTCATATAAGGTTTTGATTATCCGCCTAGTAATGAATATGTTGTGCCCTTGGTATTAAATCCTAGTGGCATCTTTAGGATAGGATAAGGCTTAGGGACCATTAAGTCTTTGCTTCGACTACCACAAGGGGTGGGGGGTTTATCGGATTTATTAGGTTTCCTCTTGAATTAGTGTTGAGCATTATTGCTTAGTTGAGATGGATATAATCGAGTAGTTCCGCTGATGGCATGATGATACTCCCGTGATCCATCAGTGATTCAAAATTTTCCGTTCAATAAAATGTAACGAATATATGGTAATAGAGCGAAATAAATGTGTATTTAGGGAATATTAAAGATGTAAGCCAACCTTTTTGATTGAATTAGTGACGAATTTTAAAACCATGGTTTTCTGGAAACATGTTTAGTTTTGTTGGTAGAATTTAGACAATTAACCTAGTGGTGAGTATGGTGAAATTAGAGGGCTAGAAATATGTGTGAAAATAAAAATTATGTATAAGCAGGGGAAGGGGTAGTCTCCGCTACTGTTTGGTGCTCCGGCGGAATTGTAAATTTTGAAAAATTTTAACGTATTTTTGACGTTTATTGATTTTGTTACAGCTTTTTTTATAAAACGTTACCGCTATGAAAATTTTCTACTTCCGCCACGCCATTGTGTATAAGGAATTTAAAAAAGAAAAAACCAAACCAACCTAGTTGTTTGAATATCGAACACCATAAGACTTGACTGGTGTTTTCTCAAAAAAAATGTGTGATGTGTGGTACATACAAACTCGTGAATTTAGTCGGTCAATAAGAAAAAAAAAAGTCAATTAAATTTAGCAAAATTTTTACCAAACTCACCCACTCAGGTTACGAAAGAATCTGTTACAACAAATATAACTTTAAATTGTATAATATAAATTAAGAACTAAAAGGACTGATAAGATCTAAAATCTAAAAGAAAGTGTAAGAACGTTTTTTTCTTAAATTTCAAATGATATAGTTTTATTCTAAAATATATTTAAAAGTGTTTAACCAAACACCTATAAAAGGTTTTTAAACTGAATGTTATAAACATAGGTGGATCTTCTAGGTGGTCCGGGGTGTCTCGATCCCTTGTAATTTTTCGCTTGTAATGTTAATTTATTGAAAAAAATTAGTGTAAATTATTGGATTTTTAAGAGTATATCCCCACTAATTTGGTTTTTGAAAGTGCAATTATATTGATTTTCCGTTCAAACTCTGCCACTATCTATAAGTTCGATAACTTTTTCTTTTATCAAAATAGCTTATAAAAGAATAAATTTTTTGGGACACCATTTATTATTATTTACATTTCAAACTTCTTAATAAATTTTATTTTCATTTCTAATTTCGTACCAAACAAATAGAGATTCCATATTAAATTTTCTTTTAATATGTTTCAATTTTTATTTTATTTTTGGAATTCCTTATGTGTTCCAAATACCCTTTAACTCTTTATATTATATAACTTATACTTTATAATTTTGTTGCCATGAAAACTATGTGTTTTTATAGTATCAAATGTAACAATATTCATATTTTTGTACGTTAGCGTATGTAATAAAAAATTTGGTATCCTTTGATGAAATAAAATTCAATCTCATCACCATTTGATGTAATTGGATTTGTTATAACTAAGGTTAAAGTGAGACAAGTTTTTGTACTAAGTGTGAGGTTATATATTATGGTCATGACCTAAATCACCATTATCCACGTCAGCATCACGTTACACCACTCTTATCCACCACCCTATGTGGTGTGGTCTATCATGAAAATGCTAGTTGCCGTGAAAATTCCACGCAAACCACCGTGGATTGAGGAGGGGCGGTACTCCACGACAATCATATCCCACATGACAATTGATGATCTAAACTATGTTCATCATACCCTTTACCCTTTTAATTGAAAGAGAAAAAATGTGGCATGATTTTTCAATTCTTGGCACTACAATTGTTAATGATAATTATATAAACTTTTTTTCATGTATAATGATTAAAAAAATACACAAACACTTATAGTTGTATAATGATAAAAAGTAGTTTATTATGTTTTAGTATAATATACCCTTAAACTAGTTACATGGTTAAAAATTTTGATATCAAATATCAATTGCCATTCAAAAAAGATATAATCATCAATTTCAAAACATATGTCAAACCAATCCGAACCCACACATTGAAGTTGACTAGCTTAGCTGTCAATGGATCATGGATTACCTCAAGCATTATCTAAATATTTTCTTAACGTTAAATTTTATTCCTTTAAGATATGTGTCTTTACAAAGTAGATTAACCTGATATCTTAAGCATCATATAACTTAAGTTTGTGCGATCGTACATCCAGACCTCACATAAATTATCATTAGGTAACAATTAAGTAGAATAACTTTAATATTACTTTTTGATGAAACTCAGATAATATAAACAATCGAACTTGTTACAAAAAGAACTTTAAAATATATAAGTTATAAACACTAGAATAGAAATAGACAAGAACCATTTAAGAACTTCTTTTTAGTTCTAAATTACATAAATTTATTAAAAGTTTAAGGGTAAAAAATAAGGATATGTGTCCATGGCTTTATAGCCTCGTGACATCTTGGGGTGGGATAAGACTTTGGAACCAATAGATACTGGGTTCGATTCCCACAAGGGTGGTTTTCCCATATTTATTGGGTTTTTCCATTAATTGGTGTATAGGCATTATGCCTAGTGGAGAAGGATATGATCGGGTGATTCCGCTGGTGACATGATGATACTCCAGTGGTCCGTCAGTGATCCAAATTTGTCGTTCAAAAAAAATAACGATATGTGTATGTACGTCACATTAGTTAATCTTTAAGGTGAACTTTACACAACTCATACGTTATGTAATCCGAGTCTGTTATAATACACCCAAACCTCCTGAATTTAGTGAGTCAAGTGTTATAAATCATAATTAAGTAACAAAGAAAATAACCTTCACAAAAAAGTTCAGGAAACTTCGATAGTAAATAAAAAATTAGTCATCAATTTTGTCAAGGAAATGTAATAAATCGTCACACTAGCTGGTTTGATTGTATAATGATCATCCCATAACCTTTAATTAGATAATGCATGCTTGGGATAGGACTTTGTGATCATACATACAGACCTCACATGTAATTAAAGGTTGTGAGATGATCATGATACAATCAAACTTCGTGAATTTAGTCCAAACGTCGAATGTTGTCATTAGAAAAAAAATTGAGTAATTTTAACAAACATTGTAAAAGAAGAAAAGAATTTGTTACAGACAAATAAAACTTGAAGTTAATTTATTATAATTGAAGAACTAAATAACAAAACAAAAATATAAGAACTAAAAAAGTGTAAAAACTATTTTTGCTTGAATTTTGAATGGTATTATTATATTAAAAATTTAACAACAATAAAATATTGAAAGTATATAAGTATATAACTAAATTTTTGTAAAGTTTTTGACAAAATTTTGTAAAGGTTGAAAGTTGATAACTGTTTTATTAAAAAAAATGTTATAAAGGAATAAAAAGTGAACAACTTTAATTAATTTGAGTTTGGGCTATGGTACGCCCAAATCTTTCAGAGATCATCATTAGGGATAACAAATCAAATAACTTATATAAAAAATTCATAAACAGGTAATAAAAAAAAAGCAATAGAATATGTTACAAGAAAAATAATACATTTACATAAAAATAAACTAAAAGCTTGAAATAGATAAGAACTAAAAAACTAATAGAAAATGTATGATTTGTTTTTCTTCTTATATTATAAGAACTAAAAAACTAATAGAAAATGTATGATTTATTTTTCTTCTTATTATAAGAACTAAAAAAACTAATAGAAAATGTATGATTTATTTTTCATTCTTATATTTCAAACTGCATTTCTATACTATCTTAAAAGACAAATAGGTGAAATTTCTTACGAGTTTTGCCTTACCCCCTTAAACTTTTATAATATTGCATTTCAAGCCTCTCAGCTTTGCTACGGCCCCTCCACTTTTGCAGTAATCAATTTTAGTCCCTTATCTAAATTTACTATTATTCTACCTTAACAATTGCATGTTTAGCCTCTAACTTTTTACTAATTTAAATTTCCTCGACAACAATTCGTTAATTTCTTGTGTTTACCCATATCATTTTTTACTTAAAAAAACTATTTTTCCGTGCATATTTTTATGTACGTATCCGTATAAATTTAAGGGTGTCTACTTTTCGACAAAAACTTTTTTTTGGAAACAATTTAGGTCAAGTCTAACACGTTTTCGTTTAAAAAACCATTTTTACGTGCATATTTTTATGTATGCGTCTGTATCAATTCGAGTTGGTCTACATTTGGATGTACTTTTTTTAATATAATACGTTTTCTTACTTATTTTATGTACTTTTTCATAAATTCTGTTCCGAATAGAGTGGAGTCAAATTGTGGTTTTTTTTCAAAGCTTTAATTAATCCTATAGAATAAGTCATGATTGTACGAGATAGATTCAATTTACTTTACGTTATGATCCAATCGCAATACTTATATAGGTTACATTTAGTTCAATCAAATATGTTGAAACACGTGTTTTCGTATGGTTAACGCATCACTTAATACTTGAACAAATCCATTCGATATTTACGATGTATTAGCGCCGCAACGCGCGCATGCCTTATTGCTAGTATTTATTAAAAGTTCAAGAGCGAAAATATTGAAAAGTATTAACTAAAGATGAAAGGTGATAACTTTGTTTTTATGAAAAAGGCTACAAAGGAATAAATTATGGATAATTACCAGTGGTGGATCCATGATTTTTTCCAATGGGTTCATCTTTTTCCGGTGGTCAAGTTTCTTGCAATCAAACGTTAAAGTTTTCGGGTCGGATCGGGTCGAATTTCTCATAAGATGTTAGAATTTTTTATTCATTAGCCCTAAAATTCAAGTTTGAACAAAACTATATCACAAATTCTAAATTGATATTCACAATGACACCAGTATCTCATACCATATCGAATCTATTTGTTCGGTATGTATTGGAACGGTTCTTGTATCATTATTAACATTGGTGTATTGGAATCTATATGTTCGGTATGACATTGGTGTTTTCCATTTTTGCTAGTCTCGATTGTTACTGTAACATCCGTCAAAAACGGATTTACCAAACCCGCTCCGTTTATCAACCGAACAATCAGTCAAAAATTTCGTTGCGAATTAAATACCCAAAATAATTTTAAACGATGCATAATCGATTATTATACGGGAATATATAATTAGTTTTTGAAAAACTGTTAAAAAACGCAAAATAAAAAAATATAGGTTCTGCCGGGTTTCGAACCCGGGTCTGTACCGGTTCAACAACAAGCCTTATCGCACATCACACAAACCACTGCGCCACTTGTATTGTTTGATAAATATTGGAATCATTTAAATTATAAAGTGACGTTACGAATTCAAAACCGGCGCCCAATAGTTCAGTCGTCGGAAATCCCGGAAATCTCGCGAGTTTTAACGACAATTTACGTTATAACGTAAATCATTACTAAGACATCGGTTATAACCGACGTCTGAGTCCGCGACCAAAGTTATAACCGCCGGAGTTTTTATAATTTACGAATACAGTCGGAAATCAGACCAGGTTCTTCGACGATTTGCCCTATAAATTCACCCACAACCCACTGCAAACCTTTTCGCTCAAAACCACACCTTTTCTCGGCGTAATTCCACTCGCCGGAATTTTTCTGTTTGTCGCCGGATAACCGGGTTCCCCATTGCCGAGCCTTATTGAACCTCCTAAGCTTATACCGAAGTCACCCACACCTTTTGTAAACTTTCTGAAGGCTCGCTGCTGCAAGACACACGTCGCCGGAGGTGATTTCTGTCGCCGGAGTTCTGCCGGAAAACAGAGGAAAGCGAGTCGGTATACCTCACGCTTATTTTTCCTTCTTTTTACTTATATCTCATCTATAATTAACCTAAAACGTTAAAGGAACCTGAATTAATCATTGAACCAGTCCGTCGTCTTTTCTGGTTATACCTTGATGAAGAAGACGATGTATTCGGTATCTTATAAGTATAATTAAAATCAACTTATTAATCGGGTTAGACACACAGTCCAGCGGTGGACTGTGTGCACATAAAACGCAAAGGTCTCGAGTTCGAATCCCGTTTCACACACGCCGCCTTAATATAATGCCTTTTTGTTTTGTTAACCGAACCGGAGTCGCCACAGGTATATGTTAAGTATATTCATAATCGGAATAATAACCAAGTTAGACACACAGTCCAGCGGTGGACTGTGTGTATGTTTAATCAAAGTGCACGAGTTCGAGTCTGTTTTCTGCATCGACCCGGTCAATTGTTTACCTTTTTAAAATAAGTCAGAAATGAAAACAAATAGTTTGTATTTAAGTATAATAAAAGTTGGATTATATAACATGTTAAACACACAGTCCAGCGGTGGACTGTGTGTTAGTTTAAGCCACAGGTCCCGGGTTCGAGACCTGTGGAGCGCATCGTCCGAGTAAATTAAACTGTTTTTAAAATAAAATGATTTTCGGTTTAAACTAATTAATGTATAAATATAATTAAAATCAGATATATAACGGGTTAGACACGTAGCTCAGTTGTTAGAGCTGCGTGCACGCGTACGGGAGGTCTCGGGTTCGAGCCTCACTCAGCGCACTTATATTCCGACTCGAACCGGTCAACGGTCAGGTCAACGGTCAGAAAAAGTCAAATTTTTTTATTATTTTTTATTTAATTATTTTAATTAAAAATCAATTTAAAATACTTAAAAATAACATTTTTAAGGTTAGAAAATAGCCTTAAACTCACAAAAATACACCCAACAATCCTACTAAAATAGATTAATAAAATCCGTTTACTTACCAAACCATAATGCGATTTATCTAGGTTAATCTCACTCGTGGTTAAAACCACTTCGCGTGCATTCAACATCATCAACCGAACGCACCCACTGTGAGTGAATCTTACAACTCCCCCTTTTAAATTACACGTTTTGGGGTGTGTCATGTGTTATGAAAATAATTAACTTATTTATTTAAACTTGTGCCATACCACATCATGACCTAAACTTAGATTGTTTATATTGTGTGATTACTTATTTCCTTTTGTCAAATTATATGAAACTCATTCATTAAGCCCATCAGTTCCTCGTGGGAGACGAGTTGAACAACGCGTGCCTCAAATCAAATTCATTATTGTTTATGTGTGTATCATTGAGTTTATATTGGTTGTAGTTGTGTCATTCATATTATCATGTTTATGCAATTCATTCATTAGGCCCCTCAGTTCCTCGTGAGAGACGAGTTGAGCATCGCGTGCCTATAAATGTTCCATTATTGTTCATGTGTGTTTCATTTAATATCTTATGATTGTTGATTAAGTTTACATCTATTTTTACTCATGTTTGGTTGTGCACATATTTCATAATCAATTTAAATAAATTTGTTCAAATGTTTTCCATAGGATTCACTCGCCAACATTATGTTGATCCAAAAACCCTTTTACACATGATACAGGTGAACAGGTTGAAGCAAGGAAAACATAGGATATGCCTTAGAAGAGAACAAAGACGTTTAGATTGTTAGTTAGAACATGTTGTAACATTTATTGTAAATTTCCATTTAATTTGTATTAAAGAATATGAAACGCATAATAAATGTCATGAGCTTTGATGATAACCCAATCATGCCCCGATCACCTTTTCCGCTGGGTCGGGGTGTGACAGATTGGTATTAGAGCCATGACTATAGGGATATAGGATAGGTTATTAGACCCTTAGAGCCTATACTATAGTCTGCCTAAATTTTAATTGATTAGGTGGTTACATACAAACTTGTGATATTTATTTGTTTCATATTTGTTTACATTTACAGTCAAACATACATGCTTATATACATATTCATTATACATATATCGATGTTCATGTATTCAATTTATTTTCATATTCTCATTATCCAAAGATTTTGTGCAATTTTCAAATCTCATCAAAGTAAGTTCTGCGACGGACATGTAGTAACTGGAAGGGTACAAGTACCGGTAGTCGGAACGTCCTGTCTAGGCTGGCATTCGTATAAATCCAATATAACGGACCAGTTTGCCTACCTGGGGACCAACGATGAGAGTACGAAGGACCTATTAGGCCAAAGCATGCCACACCAAACGTCGTTCGAACTAACCTACTTTGAGGTGTCATCGTGTCTACACCTGGACACATTCCGAATATCACACGTTGTATACATATTTCTCGATTTTCTCCGGGTTTTGTGTACGCAACCTGGCAAACCCGTGCGAACCATATGAAAAACCGGTATTCATGGGGGCCCACATGATTACACAGGTAAAGTATGGCGGCATGTAGGGCCTAACAGCGAGCAAAGCCCAAGACATCCTATGGATGTAGTAGATTTATTTATTTATAATTATTTTATGAATGTTCATTCCTAATGCGACCCATGAACCCAAAAACATCCAACTCATACCCTTGTCATGTATTCCTTGTAGATGTCTTCTAACCTCGCCCGTAGGAAAACGAGAGCAAGAAAAGCCCGCGAACGCATGGCTGCCTTAATCGCTCAACAAATGGCTGCCGTAATACCCAACATTGTAATTCAAGTTCAACAAGCACTTACCGCTAATCCTGTCAATCAAGCAAACCAAAACATTATCAACTCTCCCCCAAATACCACTAAATGCACCTTCAAGCACTTCAAATCATGCGACCCTCCGAAATACAAAGGGACTGAAGGCGTTACCGCACTCCTCCATTGGTTTGAAGAGATGGAGAACACTTTTCTAAATTGCGATTGCCCTGATGATCGCAAAGTGCGTTATGCTACCGGTCGACTATATAGGATAGCACTTACTTGGTGGAATACAGAGAAGTCCAAACGAGGTGTTGAAGATGCTATGACCTTAACTTGGAACGAATTGAAGGAAATCATGACCAGACGATTTTGCCCAAGGAGCGAAATCAAGAAATTAGAAGATGAATTTTATTCGTTAAAGCAAATGGAAGGAGATCACACCACATACAACAAAAGGTTCCTCGAATTACATCAAATGGTTCCCAACATGTTCACTCCCCTCTACCGTTTGATCGAGCACTACATTCGTGGTCTTCCGTCAAAGATTCAAGATCCTGTAATAAGTACCAAGCCTGCAACTTTGGAAGCAGCAATGGAGCTAGCAACAGAGCTTACCGAGAACCGAATCCGAAACGAAGACTTCAAGGAGGAGAAGAAGAAGGATAAAGAACCGACTGAAACTTCCGACTCCACCCAAACCGAATCCCCTCCTCAACCCAATCCTAAGAGAAGAAGAGTCGGGCAACTTTTCGCTGCTACCCAACGAAATCAACCAGTTTTACACGCCATACCCATCCGAGCTATCCCAATCACCCAAGTGGCACCCAACTCAGCCTACCCAAATAAGAAACCATATCTTGGACCTCACCCTCGATGCAACAACTGTTTTTATCACCATCCCCATACCCTACCTTGTCGTCTATGTGCAACTTGTGGACGCTATGGTCATTTGAGCAAGGATTGCCGCACCTTTCAAAACCAAACCTTTTCCCCTACTCAAAACATGGCCCAAACCTATCAACAACCCCAATACCCTATGTTCCCATATGCACGAGCTTGCTTTAATTGTGGCGACCCTACCCACTTTAGAAACACATGCCCTCAATTGGTTAACGTCATCAACACTCAAGCCCAATCAAACCCAGTTAACCAAGTAAACCAAGAAAACCCAACCACTAGGCCACCAGCAAGAGGAAGAGTCTTCAATATCAACGCCAATCCTGTCGAAGATAATGACGGCCCAAACGAAGATACCCAACTAGTCCTTTTCACCGAAGATCCAGATTCAACTCTTATCGTTTAGTTTTATACCTTTCTTTATCCATGTGTAGACTGTTAGAGTAATTATTGTATATTATATATTGTTTTCAGTATATGCTTTTGCCGAGGCCGCAGCTCCCCATCCATCGAGGTTGAGCTTGATCCCCATTTTATTATGCGGTTGATCTTGGCGTGCCCGCACGATCGGCTCCGTTTGATTGAGCCTTGATCGGTTATTTCATTTTTTACATTTTCAATACATGAAATACGCTCGGCTCCGTTTGATTGAGCCTTGAGCGCACAGTTCAATTTACATTTCCAGTTCATGCAATACGTTCGGCTCCGTTTGATTGAGCCTTGAGCGCACATACATTTTCATTATCAGTATCTTGTGGTTATGGTGTTTGTTGTAGAGTCGCATAGAACTAATCATAACTGGCGGATAAAGTCAATGAGAATTTGACAAGAATATGGTGGATACGCCACTGGTACTTCCTATATATAAGTATTCTTGTCAAATGATCGGAGGCATTATCAGGCGGTTATGAGAGGTTCCATGCATAGGCTGTTTGTGTGATTGTTGTTTAGATTAAGTTGTTCAATTTCAGTACATTCAATACGTTCGGCTCCGTTTGATTGAGCCTTGAGCGCACATACAATTTCATTTTCAGTACATGCAATACGTTCGGCTCCGTTTGATTGAGCCTTGAGCGCACAGACAATTTCATTATCAGTATCTTGTGGTTGTTGTGTTTGTTGTAGAGTCGCATAGAACTAATCATAACTTGCGGATAAAGTCAATGAGAATTTGACAAGAATATGGTGGATACGCCGCTGGTACTTCCTATATATAAGTATTCTTGTCAAATGATCGGAGGCATTATCAGACGGTTATGAGAGGTTCCATGCATAGGCTGTTTGTGTGGTTAAGTTATTCATTTTCAGTACATGCAATACGCTCGGCTCCGTTTGATTGAGCCTTGAGCACACAGACAATTTCATTTTCAGTACATTCAATACGTTCGGCTCCGTTTGATTGAGCCTTGAGCGCACAGACATTTCATTTTCAGTACATGCAATACGATCGGCTCCGTTTGATTGAGCCTTGATCGCACAGATATATTTCATTTCAGTATTTTATGATTGTTGTATTGGTTGTAGAGTTATAGGACTAATCATAATTCACTGATAAAACCAATGAAAATTTGACAAGAATATGGTGGATACGCCGCTGGTACTTCCTATATATAAGTATTCTTGTCAAAGGATCAGAGGCATTATCGGACGGTTATGAGAAGTTCTATGTAGGATTTATTAGTTTTCTTGGTAACCAATCATAACTTGTGGATAAAACTAATGAAAATTTGGCAAGAATATGGTGGATACGCCGCTGGTACTTCCTATATATAAGTATTCTTGCCAAAGGATCAGAGGCATTATTAGGCGGTTATGAGAAGTTCCATGTAGGATTTAGTATTGCCTTGGTTGGAATTTGTGTTACATTTATATCATCATGCTATTTAAAGAGATTGGATTGTGTTCCATTTCTACATAAACTAACCTCTCCATCATAACAAACGAGAGAGGAACTTCCACCATTCAAACATATATGCTATCAGAATGTGGATTCAATTATTTGCTGTTGTGTTTATTCATGTTCGAATATTAGCTGTTGTGTTTATTTATGTTCAAATATCAGCTGTTGTGTTTTTATTTATGTTCCATGTAGGTTGTAGTGTTAGAAGTTTTGCCTTAGGATATAACCATACTTTCCCAAACGTATCTAAACTTTTATGCATGATATCATTTTTAGCAAATCATTTCTGCTTATCAATACTTATACAGTAGGCAACAAAAAGCGATTCCTGAATAGGGTACTTAACCCTTACAAGGAACGTTACCGCCTCGAACAAAAACTTAAACCCTTATTTTTTTAAGCATACAACTGTCAAACTAAACATCATCATCCTTTTAGTCAAAATATATCATTATTTAAATTTCGGGACGAAATTTCTAAAAAGCAGGGGATACTGTAACATCCGTCAGAAACGGATTTACCAATCCCGCTCCGTTTATCAACCGAACAGTCAGTCAAAAATTTCGTTGCGAATTAAATGCCCAAAATAATTTTAAACGATGCATAATCGATTATTATACGGGAATATATAATTAGTTTTTGAAAAACTGTTAAAAAACGCAAAATAAAAAAATATAGGTTCTGCCGGGTTTCGAACCCGGGTATGTACCGGTTCAACAACAAGCCTTATCGCACATCACACAAACCACTGCGCCACTTGTATTGTTTGATAAATATTGGAATCATTTAAATTATAAAGTGACGTTACGAATTCAAAACCGGCGCCCAATAGTTCAGTCGTTGGAAATCCCGGAAATCTCGCGAGTTTTAACGACAATTTACGTTATAACGTAAATCATTACTAAGACATCGGTTATAACCGACGTCTGAGTCCGCGACCAAAGTTATAACCGCCGGAGTTTTTATAATTTACGAATACAGTCGGAAATCAGACCAGGTTCTTCGACGATTTGCCTTATAAATTCACCCACAACCCACTGCAAACCTTTTCGCTCAAAACCACACCTTTTCTCGGCGTAATTCCACTCGCCGGAATTTTTCTGTTTGTCGCCGAATAACCGGGTTCCCCATTGCCGAGCCTTATTGAACCTCCTAAGCTTATACCGAAGTCACCCACACCTTTTGTAAACTTTCTGAAGGCTCGCTGCTGCAAGACACACGTCGCCGGAGGTGATTTCTGTCGCCGGAGTTCTGCCGGAAAACAGAGGAAAGCGAGTCGGTATACCTCACGCTTATTTTTCCTTCTTGTTACTTATATCTCATCTATAATTAACCTAAAACGTTAAAGGAACCTGAATTAATCATTGAACCAGTCCGTCGTCTTTTCTGGTTATACCTTGATGAAGAAGACGATGTATTCGGTATCTTATAAGTATAATTAAAATCAACTTATTAATCGGGTTAGACACACAGTCCAGCGGTGGACTGTGTGCACATAAAACGCAAAGGTCTCGAGTTCGAATCCCGTTTCACACACGCCGCCTTAATATAATGCCTTTTTGTTTTGTTAACCGAACCGGAGTCGCCACAGGTATATGTTAAGTATATTCATAATCGGAATAATAACCAAGTTAGACACACAGTCCAGCGGTGGACTGTGTGTATGTTTAATCAAAGTGCACGAGTTCGAGTCTGTTTTCTGCATCGACCCGGTCAATTGTTTACCTTTTTAAAATAAGTCAGAAATGAAAACAAATAGTTTGTATTTAAGTATAATAAAAGTTGGATTATATAACATGTTAAACACACAGTCCAGCGGTGGACTGTGTGTTAGTTTAAGCCACAGGTCCCGGGTTCGAGACCTGTGGAGCGCATCGTCCGAGTAAATTAAACTGTTTTTAAAATAAAATGATTTTCGGTTTAAACTAATTAATGTATAAATATAATTAAAATCAGATATATAACGGGTTAGACACGTAGCTCAGTTGGTAGAGCTGCGTGCACGCGTACGGGAGGTCTCGGGTTCGAGCCTCACTCAGCGCACTTATATTCCGACTCGAACCGGTCAACGGTCAGGTCAACGGTCAGAAAAAGTCAAATTTTTTTATTATTTTTTATTTAATTATTTTAATTAAAAATCAATTTAAAATACTTAAAAATAACATTTTTAAGGTTAGAAAATAGCCTTAAACTCACAAAAATACACCCAACAATCCTACTAAAATAGATTAATAAAATCCGTTTACTTACCAAACCATAATGCGATTTATCTAGGTTAATCTCACTCGTGGTTAAAACCACTTCGCGTGCATTCAACATCATCAACCGAACGCACCCACTGTGAGTGAATCTTACAACTCCCCCTTTTAAATTACACGTTTTGGGGTGTGTCATGTGTTATGAAAATAATTAACTTATTTATTTAAACTTGTGCCATACCACATCATGACCTAAACTTAGATTGTTTATATTGTGTGATTACTTATTTCCTTTTGTCAAATTATATGAAACTCATTCATTAAGCCCATCAGTTCCTCGTGGGAGACGAGTTGAACAACGCGTGCCTCAAATCAAATTCATTATTGTTTATGTGTGTATCATTGAGTTTATATTGGTTGTAGTTGTGTCATTCATATTATCATGTTTATGCAATTCATTTATTAGGCCCCTCAGTTCCTCGTGAGAGACGAGTTGAGCATCGCGTGCCTATAAATGTTCCATTATTGTTCATGTGTGTTTCATTTAATATCTTATGATTGTTGATTAAGTTTACATCTATTTTTACTCATGTTTGGTTGTGCACATATTTCATAATCAATTTAAATAAATTTGTTCAAATGTTTTCTATAGGATTCACTCGCCAACATTATGTTGATCCAAAAACCCTTTTACACATGATACAGGTGAACAGGTTGAAGCAAGGAAAACATAGGATATGCCTTAGAAGAGAACAAAGACGTTTAGATTGTTAGTTAGAACATGTTGTAACATTTATTGTAAATTTCCATTTAATTTGTATTAAAGAATATGAAACGCATAATAAATGTCATGAGCTTTGATGATAACCCAATCATGCCCCGATCACCTTTTCCGCTGCGGGTCGGGGTGTGACAGTTACGTTAAAAGCTTTGTGATCGGAAATCTAGTTTTGACCAGTTCTAATATAACATGAAAGTTTTGTGAATATTGAAGATTTATCCAAGGCTGTGTAAGAAGTATAATCAGAAAGGCAGAAACAAAGGAAGAGTTCAAATTCCTTCAATTCAAAGTGCTAAGTAATGAAAAAAAGATAGAATCTCTATGGACCTATGATAAATACAATAATGTAGGTGATTTAGTTGAAGGGAGATGGTGGTGCGTTCTGTTACACTGTTGACTGTTGTTTGTGACTTCGTTAACTGTTAAATTAAAAAAAAGAGGCAGCAAAAAGGATCAAACTTTGGATCATTTGCTTATTAGTTAGCGCCTTAACCTCTTGGACACAGTTCATTTTTGTGAATGGGTTCGTCCTGTAATTTATTTATGGGTTCACTGATATTTTTTATATGCGTTTCCTAATAAAATTTCGAAAGTCAGTGAGTTCGGGTGAACCCGGACCTTTGTATGTAGGTCCGCCCCTAATAATTACGCCAATTAAAAGTGAACAACTTTAGGTAACTCAAGTATTACGTACTTGTGTAATAGTACATCCAACCTTTTTAAAAACCATAACAAAATAACAAAATGAAAACTTTGATAGCAAATTTCATGAAACTCAAACTCACACCATGGAGTCGACTAACATAAGCAATTGGGTGACCTTGTTGATTAACCCGTATTCGCATACATTACATAATTTTGAGTTTGTGTGATGATACACCCAAACCTTGTTAAATAGGTAGGTCAAATGTTAGAAAATCAACATTAAGAAAAATTAATCAAATAACCTTAAAAATTTCATGAAACTCTCTCGTAAAAAATACAAAATTAATCATCATTGGTGACATCCATCGATGGTTAACAATTCGAGTATATTAGTAAAGAAAATGTGATCATTCAACACACTAGCTAGTTTCTCTTTAAACGAGTTTCATGTAACTCGTGAATTATGTAGCTAAACTAAAGTTCATGTAACTCATGAATTATGTAACTAAACTAAAGTTTGTGATGATACATCTAAGCTTTGTGACTTAGATCATTTTGTATGGGGTGTGGAGGGGGAGGGCAAAGTCACTCCACGCCACCACACTATCCTGCCATCATTCTATTTGGGTGTTGCCTCTTCCTGTTGTGGGATTCTTCACGAGCGTTGCCGGAAAAAAATGATTTTTTTTAATTTAACAAAAATGTCGTTGGGCAACTGCTAATTCTTTTTTAAGTTTTTATAATTTAAATTAGTTACTTCATTTTACATTATAAAATAAACATTCTATCACACTAGTCTTCACATTATTTTACTTCTCTCTCAAACTCTAAAAAAATCTTTAAATTTTAATAAAACAACTTGTTTTTTCGACCCGAAACGCCGATTACCCACAAAATCCTAACCCCCTACAATACCTGAGTATCCAGGTTCCGGTTGGCACACCTGAGTTTGCGGCGTACGCATCTATAAATTATAAAAACATATATTTTTATAAAAAAATTGTTAATTAATGAACTACGATTTTTAAAGTAATCAATAAAACAATAATGATAAATTTAATAAAATACAAAGAATGAAAAGAAAAGAACTTAAATAAATTACAGGTTATGTCCTTTATAAATAAGCTTCAGATTATGTCCTTTGGGGAAATTGGTAATTTTACCTTAAAGTTAATTGAAAAGTTCACAATGATTAGGTTAAAGGACGAAAAATGTGCAAAATTTACAAAATAAAAGGACATTTTGCGTGATTTTTATAGACAAAGGATAAAGAGTGCAATTAAGTGTAAAAATAAAGGACAATTTATGTAATTTACTCTAATTAAAAAATATCCAAAATCCAAGTCGGCCTTAGAGAATCCACAACAATAGACCAAGTCCAAACTCTATATTGTCTAGTCAGCATGCCACATCATTACAAACCTCAATTTTTTCTTCAACAATAAACCATTTCAAACCTGCACATCACACCCACATTTAAAAAAAACAAAATAAAATTGTATTGTGAGTGGGTGGTCCCCAGTCATTACAAACCACACCGTCCACTAGAGCGGACCACCTCCTCCAACAAGGTGTTTGTTTAAGTTGTGGTTGTGGAGCAAACTGTAAGATAAAATATATTATTATTGTAATATTTAATCTTGTAGCCATTATAATCATTTATATTATATAAGATCAAAATATATTAATCTTATTATATATTAGTTGGTAATTGTTGATGGATCATATTACCCTTATTAACTAATTAGGGTTTCCTCTTGTGTGTGTATATAAGGAGATAACTCAAAGGGTTATCGTTTCTACAGTCTTTCCCATGTCACTTGTATTGTTGAAACCAAGCGTGCATCATTCCTAGAGGATTTCAAGGTCAGTGGGAGCAGTACCAACCCTTACGAAGAATTGCAAGAAGTACAAGACGCGGGGGGGAGAGACTCGTCGCTTACCATAACTCCGTTTACTCCTCTTGTATCTGGTGTAGCAACTGCACCTGAATTTACTACACCAACTCCAAATTCACCTCCACAATTAGAACCCATTATACCTCATAACGGAGGCACATCAAACGCTCAAAACCAAGACAACGCTGAACCCGATAATCAACTCAGGAGGTCATCTACGCAAAGAATGCCTACTAATTGGGATGATTATGTTACCTACCAGACTGAAATGGATGCCGGAAAGCTCAATGATCCTATCTCTTATAATGAAGCCATTAGTAGTGATCAGTCTTCTGAATGGAATAAAGCAATGATTGATGAGCTTGAATCCACGAAGAAAAATGGTGTTTAGGATTTGGTAGAATTACCCAACGATGTCAAACCCGTAGGATGTAAATGGGTATTTAAAACAAAAATGGATCTGAATGGGAACGTTGAACGCTACAAAGCGAGATTGGTTGCAAAGGGCTACACTCAGAAAAGAGAGAATTGATTATAAAGAGACGTTTTCACCTGTCTCTCGTAAAGATTCATTAAGGATCGTTATAAGCCCTAGTAGCTCGTATTGATTTAAAGCTGCATCAAATGGATGTTAAAACCGCTTTCCTTAACGGAGACTTAGACGAAGATGTTTGCATAAAACAACCTGAAGGCTTTAAACTTGAAGGTCAAGAGCATCTAGTCTATAAGTTGAAGAAATCCATATATTGGTTAAAACAAGCATCATGTCAATGGTACCTCAAGTTTGATGAAGTCATGAAGAAACAAGGTTTTGCAAAGAATCAAGTGGATCAATGCACTTACCTCAAGATGAGTGGGAGCAACTTTACTATGCTTGTCCTTTACGTATATGATATTCTATTGGCAAGTAATAGCTTAGACATGTTGCATGAGTCGAAACGGTTACTTTCGAATCACTTCGACATGAAGGATCTTGGAGATGCTTCTTACGTCATTGGCATCGAAATTCACCGAGATAGACACAAAGAGATCTTAGGATTGTCTCAAGAGCCTTACACAGATCGTGTCCTTACACGTTATAATATGCAACAGAGCAAACCCTCAGTCGCTCCAGTAGTTAAGGGAGATACTTTAGGATCATTCCAATGTCCGACAACAGAGGTTGAAAGGGAGCAAACGAGCCAGATACCTTATACGTTAGTAGTCGGGAGCCTGATGTATGCCCAAGTCTGTACTCGCCCAGATATCGCTTATATTGTTAGAATGCTAGGCCGTTATCAAACTAATCCTGGCTTAGATCACTAGAAAGCAGCTAAGAAAGTGCTTCGATATCTACAAGGGACGAAAGACTATAAACTGACTTATAGAAGAAGTGATTATTTAGAAGTGGTAGGCTATTCTGATTCTGAGTGTCCAAGTGCAAAGATGACAAGAAATGCACTTCGGGCTATATCTTTATGTTAGCAGGCAGACCTGTCTCATGGAAGAGTCATAAACAACAGTTGACCACAACTTCCATAATGATGGCAGAATACATTGTTGTTTATAACGCAACCTGTCATGGAATGTTGCTTAGAAATCTGATCACTGGACTCAAAATCGTTAGTTATATTTATAGACCATTGAAGCTTTACTATGATACTCAGTTGCCGTTAGTTTCTCGAACAGTAACAGTTCGACTGGAGCTGGTTTATATCTTGATACAAAGTATTTGTTCGTACGTGAACGAGTTAAGGAAAATAATTTTTATATTGAGTATTTTAGTATTAAAAATATGCTTGCAGATCTGATGACTAAAGGTCTCCCACCTAAAGTTTTCGAAGAACATGTTTCGAATATGGGATTTACTAAAGACCTTATTTAATAGCATATTGTACTTACTTATGTTTTAATTAATAAAATTTTCTCAGTTTGATTTTGTATGTCTCTAACATATGTTATGCCGGTATAATGACATATAGACAAATACAAATCAAACGCTAAAGGGCTTATTTGCGTGTTTTGATCATAACTATTATGTTTTAAATTGAGGTAGTAGTATGACTAATGGAGGTCCTGAGTCCATGATTCAACGGCTGTATTTCTCTGCTACGGTTCTTGGTTTAAAGCTAAAATGAGTGTTAACTCCTGATGAGGCCTATCTAATACTCATGATAAATGATTACTCGGCTAAGTGGGAGAATGTAAGATTAAATATATTATTATTGTAATATTTAATCTTGTAGCCATTATAATCATTTATATTATATAAGATCAAAATATTAATCCTATTATATATTAGTTGGTAATTGTTGATTGACCATATTACCCTTATTAACTAATTAGGGTTTCCTCTTGTGTGCATATATAAGGAGATAATTAGAGAGGTAAAGGGTTACACAACCTAATTATTCATAACATCATAAAATCGCCTCTCTCTCTCTATACGAATTCTGCCCTAGAATTCGGTACTACCATCATCACTTTACACCCTAAGGAGGAACCAGACCATCCTGATAAGTATGTCGAACTTCATGGCTACGTCTCTGACTGGATTCTCTGCTGGCCTATTTGCTGTAAAAGGTATTTATTTTATGTTTTCCATTATGTTTAAACAGAACTGATCAACACAAACCTCTCCAACATACTAGCGGTTGAAGATCCTCTTAGTGATTGAATCGATAACAAATCTTCAAAACCAAACTTTTTAAAACATCTTCAGATTTCCTTGTATTGTTTTGATCATTTTGCCTACTGGCGGGTATAGTGGAAACAAAGCGCAAGAAATGTGTGGAAATAAATCAAATTAAGGATTGTTGAAAACTAATTCGTCTTAGTTGTTTGAATGTAAAAACCCCTAAAGCCTGACTTGAGGAAACGTGTGTAAATTCAAAGATAAGGATTTGACCTTCTAACCTAGAGAGGAACTTATTTCTATCTTAAAATAAATACAAATAAATCTGACGTTTGAAAGTATGTTTAGGTTTTATGGTAACAAGTGTGGAAATATTTTCACTTTTAAGGAACGTTGATAATCCAAACCCTTGAGTTTTTGGAACGAAAAGCTCATGGATTTGTTTTTTGTTTGCTCAAATGAAAACTTCCTTGGAGGTCACCAACCCATAGATTACTCTCATTCGAAACGCTTAATGCTGACTTTTTCTCTTATACACGACCATTATGACCAAAACACGTTCTTTCCTTCCATCTAGGGACGGACCCACCTTTAGTGGGTCGGGGTCCCGGAACCCCAATCTTTTTTCTTTAAATTGTAGAGACATTTTAAAAAATTTTTTGAAGGACCTCATAAAGTTATTTCAAAAGACCTTATAATATCAAACTCAATCCCATTTTTGTTACTTTTATTGTTAAATTTAAAATAATCAATAAGCAATAGCATGTTTTAGGAGTATATTATTGTGCAGGCTCAACTAAAACCTCTATTCTTAAATACCATAAATTGGACTACTATCACCAAAATATACCTACAAAATTGAATACAAATTATGCTATGAACTAAAACTATAATTAGAGCAAAACAACCAACTTCTAATAATTTGGACTATAAGTGTTATATGCTATGAACTAGTTGGTTGCATCGACCTGAACCTCGACGTACCCGAAAATTCTAATGTTTGGTTATAAAAAATCTGAACACCGGAAAAATAAGACCCCGTTGAAAAAAAATCCTGGATCCGTCCCTACTTGCATCCCCCTCTTTTACTATGGGAATGAATCCCAGTGGGTGCCTCGCCTCCAGCTAGAGAATATCTAGATCCTGCATGAGGGCAATGCATCATTGTTGATTATGTTGTGCTCGTTAAGGATCAACGCATGAACGAATATTAACCCTTTTAAAAGAAAAAATAACCATTGGATTTATTTTGCATTTTTTAGTAAAAAAAAAACAAACATGATATCCTTAAACGATATACATAGTTACATACAGATCATGATCGAGATGTTTAGTGGCATTACAATCATACTATTTCTAATAAACAACCCATGCCAAAAATTTCTAAAACTTCAATAGCTAAGATTGACCAAATTGTAATCTTTCCTTAATCGAATCACCTTTATTATTCGGCAATCGATCAGTCTTGGACTGCCTTCCAAACCGATTCTGCCAACGACAAGAGACCAGTAAATGATCAGATGACTCTTTAACACAGAACTGCAAGCAAACATTTGATTATCCTGTGGAAACAACTTCTTTTCAATAATCAATCTAAAAGACTTCACTGTATAACATCCAGATGGGTCAGCCTGCCAATACCACCGAACACTTCCTTAATGCTTTCGAATCAATGTTGAATTGATACAAATCATCACACACTTTCACAATAATTTTCCAAATCCCAAGCACCGTTCCGTTTTCTTAGGATGTTTGTTCTATCTTATCATATTGGTTAAGAGGGTATTAATAGAGTTCTGTAAGTTCTTGTGCTAACGGTTAAAAAACAACAAAAAAAGATTAAACCAGAGTTTAATGCTACAAAATTAAAGAGTCCATAACTTTCTCCTTACATTCAAAAAGCTAGCTACCTTTGTACATAATGGCAAGCATGCTCCCAATATCAACTATATGCAACCATACTTGATACATATATTAAGGACATTAATAATGTTTAGAAGCCATGCAGCGATTAACAGTTCCAAAATATTCAGAGAAGATTTTGCTCATCAGGAATTTGGATGCATATTAAGTAGTTATTTCAACTCTTCTTCACTGCCATAACCTATGTAGTATACCATGCATACTCCCCCCACCCTACCCCTCCCCTACAAACATATACCTGCAAAAAAAAACCCGACTCTTCATATTAGTTCTCCGGTTATTTCCGGGGGTATTCGTTAACCGTTGAACAGGCCAAACGGAACCAAGTTGGCCGGTTCAGACACGGTTCAGTTTTGGCCGTTTGCCGATTTAGCGGTTCAGTTGGGTTCGATTTGGAACTAGTCTGGTTGATTGCATAAAAAGTTAACTGAATTTGTCCAATTAAACGTACTGAAATTTCGATGAAACCTCAAAACTATAAAAAAATAATTACTAAAACAGAAAGAATGGAGTTAGTTACCTAGATATAGTTATAAAAGCCCTATGCATGTTCAGGACTTGAAGACCATGGAGCAACCGATGAATTCTCCTCGCCCCTTGAATTCAGAGTCCCGAGATTCATTCGTTGAACCTCCTCTCTTGTATAAATATATATCTTACGGACCATGCGACAAAATTCCCTAATTAACAAGAAAAACAATACATGGTAGTTAGAATATTTCGGATTAAATTACGCAATAACTCAGAGTGGGTTGATTAATGTCTCCGGTTGGTTAACTTGGAACATCTTTGTTTTTGTCCAGAAGCTTTAATTTCTATAGAAAGTTATTGCATTAATTATGACTATCAAGATCACATTTAGTGAATAGTATCTAATTTTGAACTGTTTTTGACAGTTCCCTTTTTAACTACTTTTTTCATTTGACCTGTTGGAGATGAAACATAATGCAGATATAGATATAAAGTAGATATAAGTCCTTACTGCCATGGATCGTCTCCAACAAGCATCATGTCACCCTCGTCATCTGTGTATACAACCAACCAAGCCTTGTTGCGGGATTTTAATTCACCGTTGAATTCGAACAACTCATCTAACTCAGCAATCAATTCATCATAGTTGTTGAATTTTGTAAGATCCAGAGACCTACCAAGGGCCATCCCTTGCTTATGAACCTGAAATGAATATAATTATGCATGTCAAAAACACCAATAAAATCTATAGAAAAATACAACAATTAGGTGTCAAGATGGGGTAGCAAGTTTTTGTCAAAAGGGGTCAGGTCGGGTCAGGTTTAGGGCTGTAATCGAGCCGAGTCGAGCAGAGCCTGGTTGAGCTCGAGCTCGAACTTAAAAAGCCAGCTTGGCTTGGCTCGTTTATTTTATCGAGTTGTAAAGTCGAGCTCGAGCTCAGCTCGTAAAATGTTCAAGCCAGCTCGAGCCAAGTCGAGCAGAGCCAGGATGAGCTCAAGCTCGAACTTAAACAAGCCAGCTTGGCTTGGCTAGTTTATTTTATCAAGTTGTAAAGTCAAGCTCGAGCTCGGCTCGTAAAATGTTCAAGCCAGCTCGAGCCAATCGAGCCGGCTCGTTAATTTTTTTGATTTTTTTATAATATTGATAATATAAAAACAAAAAATAAATATTAGACATATATCTACAAGTATTATTTTTATTTTTCTAATATTATAAAGCTCGAAAGGCTTATTAAAGTATTATATGTATAATTTTTGCTTATCTTCTCATATTTTTAAACGTTATTGATTAATTAGACTTCAAAAATTAACACTTCAACCCCGTCCCACATATTTTTTTAATACATCTATATTAAAATTAATATATATAATTGCGAGCTCACGAGCCAAGCCACGAGCTTTACAACTAAGCTTTTTTCGAGTGAGTCACGAGCTTTTTAAACACCCCTAGGTCGTGTTGACCCTGAAAACTTCCTTGGCCAATGTTCTAAAAAAAATTTAAATAACTAACGTGTCAATTATGAATACAAAAGAGTACCACTACAAATGTAGCAAAAAATCTTTGAATAAAAACGATTTAGGAACCTTAGTTCAGAGTTTTTTTAAATCTAGACCCATTCATAAGTAAACGAGTCGACACCACCTGAGCATATAATACAACCAATACCTTTGTACAGCTCCTAGTTGAACCCCCGTTGACATTCAGTTGTGGCTGCAAATTTTGATATTGCTTCTCTATATCTTTACCCGTTGGTGAACTACCAATAACATTTAGACGCATGGATGGTTCAGATCTCTGTGTAGATTCAAAGGAAGGGTATTTTTGTAATTTCAACTCTTGATTTGCATCTGAAGCAACCTTGTTACCAAGGGGTACACCAAATATTTTACAGTTTCCGTCTTCTGCTTTCCTAACCTCATTTTGCTGAACCAGTGGCAATTTTGGAATTTCCAGATACGAATTTGTAATTGGCGGCGGCATTAGCCACTTTCCAAGTTGCGGCCCGTTATTGTTTGGACTACTATAAGCGGAATACTCACCAAATGCACCTTTCTTTGGCGAGCCCATTAGGTTCAGGGACAGATTGGAGGGCAGGGTTGACCATAGGTTTGACTTTGACTGTATGTTGAATTTTCCTTCGGTTGGACTTTGACCAGCAGAGTATCCAAAACCGGATAATAAATCAGTGAAAGATGATTCGGTGGGTCTTCCGAACGGTAACATTCTATCGACTCCTGAGTAACGTTGGGTGACAGTCACATGGTCGGTTTTGTCGTTTTCTTCTGTTATTAGTGAAGATGGCCATTGAATAGGTATACCACATGAATCAGATTCGTTACTTTCCGCAAAATGGCCTCTTGGTGTTGATAGTTCTTGTCCTTGCAAGATCCTTGAAAATGCACTTGCCGGTGAAAGGTCTGTTGCAACGGCCCGTGATGAACCTGTATTCAAGACATCAAGTTAGCTTGTTACGGAACAATAGTTCATTTCCTAATGCATTCATCATGACTAAAGATTAGGTGACACGTCAACACGGTAATTTTATACGCAATAGGCTGGTTGAAGCGAAACCACTTTTTGTCCAAACCTTTTAAAAAGTAATTGGGGTGCTAAATATAATTACAGATTATTATATTATTTCTTGTTGTAATCTATATACTTTTTTGTAGAATAGTGTATGCTTTAGAAGAAATAGAAATGGATTAATTTCATATATACCCTTTCAAACTTACAGAATTTCATGTATACCCAATAAAAACTAATAATATCATATATATACCCAACTTTGATTAATTTTTACTTAATGACCATTCTACCCCCTTTTCATTATATATGTTTGTACCCTATGGCAGTTAGAGATCTCTACTGCAAAATAAGGGTAAAATGGTCTTTTAATAAGTTGTTTTTAATGAATTGGGTATATTTGATATTTTAACTACTTTATAAGGGCATATATGATAATCTCCAATTTGCATGGGTATATATGATTTTTTTAATAAATCTAATTATTTCAAAATCGTGTTAAGAATTTACATCGAGATAGATGATATTTTTTAAAGTTTGTAGGGGTATTTATGAAATTGCCCCTTAAAAATATATTTTGAGCACTCGTTTTGACCCATGTGAAAAGTCTTATGTTTAGCTTATTCTGTTGAGTTTACTCGTTCAACCCATTAGAGATAAAAACACAACTGGTTTAACATTGGTGGGGGTGGGGGGTGTAACGGATCGAAACTGGTTGTCCAAACGTTCTCTGTAATCAGTGTGTACTAAATATGATCACAGATATTATATTACTTCAATAGTAATCTAATATTTTGAGTAGAATGATTTTACAGGATTATATGAAATAAAATTCAATTTCCAGCTTTCTACTTATTTGCATGTTTCCTTATTTACTTATACTTTTGAGATTACCAGTTTGACCCGTTTGAGATAATACAAAACCCCAGTCCACCCATTCATATGCAAACAGGTTGATGTAAATACCTTCTCTTGTAAGAACAGAGGAATCAGGAGATGAAGGTAACATGGTTGATCGAGGCCTTTTTTGTTTATGTACTAGAAGTGGATTTACTGCAGGACTGAGGGCGGGCTCGATATTCCAAGGTGAAACTCTCTCTGGACGAGGAATACTCGATGTTTCATCCCATCTTACCTATAAAAGAATATAATAGAAAGAATAAAAACAATAAAAAAGTTAAGATTGCATGATATGTCATATGGAGTAAAAAACTAAAAAATGGGATTTAATAATACCTTTAAGTATCTCCACTTAGATTCGGGCCAACTCTTAGGATCAGACACTTCAATTCCAACTATGGTTCCGGTAAATCTACAGCATTTGATCATGTCTCAACATGAGGATAACAAAATAAATTTGGAAAAGAGTAAAATGACATTTTCGTCCCTGAGGTTTGGACAGTTTTGCGACTTTCGTTCAAAGGTTTGTTTTTTCGCATCTGGATCCAAAAGGTTTAAAATCTTGCCATTTTCATCCCGCTCGTTAACTTCATCCAGTTTTCTCTGTTAAGTCATGAGTATTTTTGTCTTTTTTGTTATCTTAAAGGGCGATTCGATTATTTGAATACTTGTACATTATGTTAAATGCTTGTACATCAAGTGAAAAAGACCAAATTGCCCTTTAAGTTAACAAAAAAGACAAAAACTCCTCTGGATTAAAGGATAAAATTGGATGGAGTTAACGAGCTGGATGAAGATGGCAAGATTTCAAACCTTTGGACGAAAGTCGCAAAAAGTGGCCAAACCTTAGGGACGAAAATGGCATTTTACTCTTCAGAAAATAAAAAAATCAGTCAAAACACTAATTCTACCTTTGTTCTGGAGCTTCTTCACCTTCAAACCTCATTTTAAATCTCATTCCTATGGAGTAGTTATTCTTGATAGACTCCATGTACCGATCATATGGAACGATGAACTCTGCAGGGCTAGTTCTGGATCCATATATAATATTAGTGCAAAATTGGAGAATAAAGACGAGGTAAAGACATAAAACATAGCTAGCAGAAATTACAGACAATACAACGGTATACGTCAATTTGCCACCACAAATATTTAAGATCTATACTTGATCACATACCTAGGCTTGTAATAGACTGTAAATATTGTTCCTGTTTGAATAGCATGCCATGCGGTCGCAAGGACACCGAGATGCATGCTATGACTGGATATGACAGATGATGGCATGTTTGGCTGCTGTCTCATTGCACGTCTTACCCCCACACGGAGATCTCCGTTTTCACCTCTATATATAATGTTTGCTTGTCAGGTATTTTTATAAAGCAGATCAGAAAATAAATGAAAGAAGATATGATCCACATGAGATCTGTTATTACCTTAGGAATATAAAAGCGTCTCCAGCAACGAGCCTTTTAGTACTAACAAAAACACTCCAACCACTTTGTAGCAGATGCCTTCTCGGTTGACCTAATTGACAAACTATGAGTTGCACGCATTGAGAAAGGCTATATAATTACTTAAATATTGTATTTATAATAACAAAACAAAATCCAAATTCAATTAACCAATATGGATTTCTGAACCACGACTTCAAAGCAAAATCCAAAGTTGTCAATTACCGCGAAATATGTGCCGAAAACGCCATTCATTTCCATGCAAATCCTTTGCTGCCAGTTCCTGTGTTGGAGGCTGCCTTGACATATCCTGTCACAACCAGATAACCGTTTTTAAGTATCAAAAGTTTAAAACACAATTGAATTTAACCTTATGAGTGATGATCTTTACAGGGTAAGTTACTAACCAATGGTGGAAGACATTCATCAGCATGGCGTCTCAAAACAGAAAACCCACCATGAGTACTTGTATCAGAAGCAGTCAAAGTCTTGCAAAAAGAGTGCACACGAAACCGAGCTTCCGCAGGCGGTGCTGATTCTTTCGTAACAGCACTTTCATCTTGCTGTTTAAACATTTTCATTGTACCAAAAGTTATTAACTAAATTCTTTTTACACGTATACCAAACAGGTTAATCACACTAAAGATAAAACTCACATTATTTTCAGGCATCAAAGTTATTTGCGCATAAACCTCATCCGTCTCTAATTCAGCCTACATACACAACACAATCATAATTATTCGAAAGAACAACAACAATCGGTCTACCACAAACACCAAATCCAGTAATACATAACAATTTACTTTTAATTGCACGTTCATAACACGGCAGAGGATCTTCGGTGGAAGGTTATACATCGGCATCTGTTGTTCCGCCACCTGATTCATTGAAGCCTCAACCTAACAAACAAAGTAATCGATAACAACTCATCAACAGTGACTATTTAATAACTAGATTCACACAAATTCAGACAATGATTGAAGTAACTATGATAAAACTGAACGGCTACAAAATTTTGTGATAAAATAACAAACAACTAATTATCCAAATATGAACCTGTTCTATATGTCCTTGAGGAAAGTAGAACACTAGCTCATTCTCTTGAGGCACCGTAACAAGCGGACCAGCACACGCGCGCCATAATTCCTTGTAAAGAGCCGCATCAGCATCAACTACCAAAACAAAACTGTTAATCAATCGTACATCACATAATAAAACAAACTGATCAACAAAAAAACTACTCAAAGTACTCTTACCGGCACCGGAAACCGCCGGAACAGTTCTCGAATCACCTACAGCGTCGTTCACGTCTCCTCTCATGTTATCAACCTCTGAAGAAGTCATTTCACTACAACAACCGACTCTCAACACAGATCTCTAACCTAGAACCACATAATTCTTAACAAAACCCTAAGATTCTACCTTCAATCACACCAGATCAACTCAATCCAGTTCTAAACACCTCTAAACTGTAGTAAATTTGTATTAAAGTGCATTAAATGAGAGAATTCAACACCACACAGCTTCCGAAACTTCTACATCAACAATTAAAACGATTTTCTTTCTCTAGAATCGAAATTCGACCATAAATCACAACAGATCAACTCACTTTCAGTTCTGAACACCTTAAAATTGCAGTAAACGAGCAAATTCAACACCGAAGAGGTTCTAGAACATCTACATCAACAATCAAAACGATTTTCTCTCTCTAGAACCGAAATTCGACCATAAATTACAACAGATCAGCACAATTTCGGTTGAATTCAGCTTCGAAGTAGCGTCAAGTGAGCAAAATCAACACCGAAGAGATTCCGGAACGTTTACAGCAAGAATCAAACGGATTTTCTCTCTCTAGGATGTGGAATTTCTCGTAGCGAAGAAGATATTCATCGAATGGTTGGAGGTCAAAATAGGTGTATCCAGTAATTTCAACAGGTGGTCCAAATTCTAACAACATCAGAGTAGTGACCGGGTGTTTCCGGTTATTGGACCGGGTTTTTTTCAGTGTGATGAACCAATTAAAAAAGGGGTCTATATTGTTTTGGATTCTTGTTTGTTTGAGGAAGATATTTTTTTAATAGCGAATGTAACATCTACTTCTACTCTTAAATTCAAACATGTTAATTTACAAGGATTTGTTTACATTGCTTTTACTTTCTTGATTTTACTTGTGTTTATTTTTTTCTTTTAGTTTTGTATTTTTTAGGTCGATTTGGGGAGAGGGTGTTTAAAAGATTGACCTCTCACCGCCTGTTACTCTATTACGCCTTCTCTTTCTCTATACCACGGATACTTATCTTTCGTTTTCTTTGGCGAACTATCGGCGACTATAGGTAAGTATTTTGGTTATTTGTTGTCGTATGTTGTTTGATCGTGTTGGTTTTTGGGTATTCCTCTGTTTATGATTTTCTTTAGTGGGTTAGTATTTTCATTTGGCTTTGCCGCATGTTGTTTGATGTTGTTGGTTTTTGGGTTTTCATCTTTGTGCCATTTTGTTTGGTGGGTTTATGTCTTGTTGATTCATCTATGTACGATTTTGTTTGTCGGGTTTTGGTCTCGACGATGTTAGCGGAGCGGCTACGTTACTGTATGCTTTTAGGTTTTGATGTTTTTGGTTGACTGATTACTTTTGATGATTCGTTTACAATCTTGGCTATGATGTTTTCTTGTTTTTTTTGTTTGATTGTGTGATCACATACTTGCATGTCCTTAAAAGTTGTTGGATTATGTGTATTAAAAGTTGGTTTATTGGTGATGATGACTATTTAGTTATTGAAGATTGTTTATACTTTTTAGTTGGGTCTATGACGCTCTTTTAAGACAGTTGTTGTTGGATGTTTCTGTATCAATGTGTATTCGGCCTATGAGGATGACTGTTTAGTTGTCTGGGATTGTTTGCCTTTTTGTGTATGGGTACATGATACAATGTTTTTATGATTGTTGTTGGATGGGTGTGTATCGAAGGTATTCGGTCGGTGAGGGTGGCTCTTTAGCCGTCTGAGAGTGTTTACCCGCTTTCTTTGGGTCTTTGATGCTTTGCTGAGACAATGGTTGCTGAAACTTTGTGGGTTGTTAGGTACTCGACGGGTGAGGATTGCTCGGTTGTCATACCAAACTATTTAGAATGTGTGTGTGTCTATGACGCTATGCTGAGACACACATAAGTTGTGGTAAAACTGATAAATCATAGAAATTTTGAATTGTGTCGTTTAAAATAACCATGGTGTTCTTCGAGTATGTGATGCTCTGTTGAGACATTATTGTTTTATATTTTTGCTAACATGTTGATTACATATTTATCTTTGAAATGTTTGACTGTAGTATTCGTTTTCCTGATGACACGACCTTGATGATGATCGATTGTGGTAGTGGTATCAGAGTTTGTAGATCCGATCTATATCTTGACTGGGCAATAAAGATGGAAATTTGTTGTTTGGGGAATATATCTACACCTTTGCAACTACAATTGCAGCCATGATAGATTTTGGTGAAAACAAATCATGTTGCTACGATTATGAGCCTTTGTTTGTATTATGCTACAATTCTGAGCCTTTGTTGTAGTGACTCGCATTCTTGTACTTTCCTTATTTAGAAGATGTAATCGTATTTCTAGTTTTGGAAACTTGTATTTGTGTCTTATTCGTATTTCCTTTCCAACTTTGTAATCCGAGACATTGATAATAATTTTTTTTAGAGGATAATAATTCATATATAAGCCAGAAAACTTGCCAAGTTACATCAAAACAGAAGGTAGCCGGGCAACAAGCTGCGTCACCAATCCTTTCTGAATTGCAAACCCTAACCTTCCAAATACAAACCCTTGCCCCCTTGGGGTTGAACAATTGCTGTAGACGACCCGTTGAACCCTCGTCAAGAAGTGGATAGCTTCTGGCGCAGGGAGCCAAAAGTATCAAAGGCAAAAGGGACAAAGACATGCTGGTTCTTTGCGCAAGCTTTAGCGTGCTTATACTTATTATACTTCTAACCAATCATTCAAATACATAGTTACATGCAAATCATACTTGTTATATGTTCAATACTCATACGTTACAAGTTTATCATTGAATTACTCGAAAATCGGCTAAAACGCGTGAAAACAGCCCCAAACCAATTCACTCGTGCGACTTGAACCCACTTCGCACGAAGTGGCTCTGGCAGCAACTTTTCCTATAAATACACACCCACTTCCCCACTTCCATTTTTCCGAATCTTCACACTCTCGCTCTAAAACCTCTTATTCCCTCGCAGAATAATCTCAGATATTCTAAGTGAGTTCAACTCACTAGTACCTTGTCATTCCTCTTATAAATTCTTCTTCCTTTTCTTTTGTACTAAGTGTAGGAGCTAACCGAGTTCATTATCCTCACTAGGATTGGGCTTGCGTTTCAGCAAGTGTGAGAACGTTGGGAGCCTTGGCTACCCGAATTAAGTTCCACATCTCACTTGAACATTCTGTGTATTCAATTTCTGTATATTCATGACCAACCGGGTTTATCAACTGTGTTGATAAACTTAGTGCTTTGGTGAATCATATAGCGAGGTCCATACCTCCTTACTTGACCTCTATGACAAACTTGACTAAAACGGACATAAACTATACATAATTATTGTATTTTCTTAAGCATATGGTCTGGACTTAATATTAATCGTATTCTGGTTAAGTGTTATTGCCCTAGACTGTTCTGTCTCATTGCCAGATTTCCCGTTCAAATAAGTCGTTGTCGAAACGGGTACAAAACGAGCTAAATAATTCCAGAACTGTCACTTCGCACAAAGTGGAGTTTTCTACGCTTTCTTTTCGTATCTTCTGAATCCAAATCTGAATCATTCGCCAAACATAGTCTATTCACACACCTCTGTTTCCCTGATGTAGGGTAACTTCGGTGTGTATCACTTCAACTTATCAGCTCCTGGATCGCTAGGAAAGCTTACAAAATTGTGAGCATACTTGACTGCCCTCTTTATCTTTACACTTTTGGGGTGCAACTTATATGTTATATCAACCCACTCAATCACAATACTTTATGCCCAAGTCACAAAACAAACATCCATTTATACATGCTTGATACGAATACATGCAAACTTATATGGCAGGAATCGAATGTTTTATGCCACGTCATTAACTGTGTACAAGCCTCCCTTAACATGCATAGCCCTATAGTATTAAGGCACCGCCCGTATTCGTAAGGTCATGTTAAGTTAAACAAAACGGTCAGGTCATTGCTATGATTAGATTATGAGAGGGGTTAACTTTGGGTTGATATGTATAGTAACATCACTAGTATTGTATGTTAGGCAAGTAAACATTTACACATGTGGATCGTTTAATCTTTTTTATTACTTAGTAGTCAAACTTGTATGCTTGCCAATGTCTCGTGTGTTGAACTATACTTTATATTTTTGCAAGATCGGATGATGATAAAGAGATGCATGGAATCTAGTAGGATGAACTAGAAACCCACTTTTAAATCTAGACTTATGTTATACTTGTACTTTGATTTCATTGTTGTACTTTCCATTTTGATGTTGTAATTTGCTTTCAAACTATGTACTAGAAATTCTAAAAATGAAATGAAATATTGTTCTTTAAATTACTTGTCACAAATTAACGTTATGAAGTCTCGAGCAATCTACTTCGTCCGCCCCGATGATTCCGTCATCGGTTGGGGTGTGACAGATTAGTATCAGAACCATAACCGTAGGGAATTAGGAAAAATTGCATGATTTGACCTAGTATATAGTCTAATACCAAATCAGACCCCTTTGTGCGAACTGGAACTTTTGGTGCGAACTGAAACATTTCATGCGAACAGAACCCCTTTATGCAAGCTGAACAGCTTCACACGAAGTGGTAGTCACTTCGCACGAAGTGGCAGTCACTTCACACGAAGTGAGCCACCTCGCACGAAGGGAACTGTTACTCAACTAAAAACGTCTAAACTTACCTATTCTGCTTCTGATCGATCCCTGTTTCGTAAATATTATGTGCATTTCCTAAGGCTGACACAATACACATTTAAAGACATAAAGACACTCATATTCCATCAACGAGGCGATTTGCACCAAGATAGGCCCAATGGCCCACAAATTTTGGTGAAGTCCCTCATTCCGCGTATTCGATTTTCACGAAATTATGCCATCAAGTTAGGAGTGATATCCACATCTTGATGGGAAATTCCATTTTATACTATAGTGGACCCTTACCAACGAGTCGGAATTTGCTCCTTGTTTGGCAAGTATCAACTACGTTTAGGGAACGAAATTATCAAGTTAGGAGTGATATCAACATCTTGATAACTAGTCTCACTCCTCATTTTCAATCCCGCCAAAGTTTTGAATTTCTGATCGTTTAGGGACATGTAGTACTGGAAGGTAAAATACCTTTCTTACTTTGTTTATTGTTTTTTATGATTGCGTATTTATGGCTTATGTTTAATTCCTTATGGCTGTGAAGATGTCTTTTTTATCTAGGCATGATAACAAAAGTGAGTTTAATGCAGCCACCAATTGCAGTTGATAAGCTGAGATTGTAACTTCATTATATAATGTTAATTAGTAACATTTATGTTCATTGTTAGTTGTATCATTGTCTTTGTTGATTTTCCTTGCTTTACTATGTTGTTCCTTTTGTTTTTGGGTTTGTACTACCTAGGACTATTGGGGGCTTATGGTAGATTAACGCTTTTATCTTTCGCTTTGTTTGTTTAACATCTGATTATTGTTTTTGAAACAGAATGTTGGATGCCAAGTTTGATGCTAACATGGTTAATAGATTCATTCCCAAGTATTTCAAGAAGCATTGGTAAATTGTTCATACGAACAGGTATGATATGTTTTAAAGTTATCTTATATATATTTTTTTGTCGCATTCTTGATTAGGCTCTTTACTTTAGGCTTTTGAGATGACTTTTAATAAGCAACCACACCTAATTTAATATGAGTTTATGATTGATTGTGACTAACGATGGTTAATACGCTTTTTAGTTTCTTTGTAGTCATATCGGTGTGTAACTTATACATTTTTTTTTTTTTTTTGCAATAGGTTATTACACATTATGCAAAATTGCGTTTGTTTCGTTATTGCCTTACTGCCTGCCAGTTAGGTGCATATTTTAGATTCACACGCCGGACTAGGATGCTTGTACCGGAGTTGATTACATCATGATAAGCGTATCACTTATCATTTTTTTACTTGTCTTTTGTTATATTAACGAACAATATATTATCAATTTTGTAAGTCAACCGATGGGTGTAACGGCCAATTAAGCCCCTTTTGTGATATGCCCGCAATCGGATGGAACCAGTGGTGTAAAGAAGACGTTGCCACAAGACCATGATGCTCATGCTTTTGTAGTACACAAAATTTCTGTTGGGTTTATTATTTATGTAAAAGCATTACGCTTATAATTGTAATAGTCGTTTTTTGCATGAACACAAACTACTTTATTAATTTTATATGACATTTTGTATTATGTATTCGAAAGTAACAATATATAAGAACCATTAACAGCCCAACACTTTACATTCGTGATGTCTGTGGCACAATGCACGCAACCACAATTCTTGTTAGTCGCAATACCTCGTACTAGGAATTAAATTCTGATATTCTCCTTAATAGACAAAAGCATCGGCCAAAGCTTCAAGGAAGATATTTAATCATACCTTGTATATAAAGAACCATTAATAGTCCGTTTACGTTATAAACACTTTGCATCCGTAATGCCTGCGGCGTAAGGATGCGAACACAATTCTAGTTGATCATAATTTACCTCATACTAGGAATTAAATTCTGATTTTCTCCCTAATAGACAAAAGCGTCACCCAAAACTGACATTAATTCAAGGAATATATTTAATCATCCATTGTATAAAATTTTCTTTTAAAAGATATTATTATGTTATACTTTACACATTCTTTTTACTTGTAAATTAGCAAATATGGCCCTTTTCCATTACTAAAATTTGTTGTAGTGATTATTTATTTATTACATTATAATTAAAAGTAAATACAAATAAAATAGTATGTTTATTAATAAATTATACTTTAATAATTGTAGTTTTTTTAACAAAGGATAATGAATTGTAGCTCGAGTATTCTATGAAAAAAATAATTGATCCTTAAGAAAGGATGATGATTTGCTGAAATTATTATGTTTTATAAAAAGGTGTTGATTGTCTATAATATAACAAAAATCAAATAGATAAGCATAGAAAATAATTTGAGTAAAGGGATGGTAAAAAAAATCTGAGTTTGGCGGGTATATTCAAAACTCGAAACATATGGGATGGGTATACCTAAAGCGTGATTGGTATGGGACTAGTTTTAGAAATTTTTGCAGGTATGGGACGGATATGAGATTAGATGATACCTGACCCGATAACCAGAAATCACATACTCGTTTACTCGAACTGTATACCCGAATCATATAATCAATGCTTTTTTTTATTCTTAACTTCCCTTAACCATTGTCTATTAGTGTTTTACTTTAGTAAGTTCATTATATGTAAACATAAATTTTCTTTTGGAATATGTATTAGATTACATTATATTATTTACCTTTTGTATGTTGTGAGTATATACATAAAAGCATACATATTATTTATTTATGTTAAAAGCTTATATCTATGTAACATGTCATATTTCAATTTATAGTAGTTGTTATATAAATAAAATTATACATTAAGCGGTATACCCCAATACCTGTGGGTATGCCCGATACCAGATGAGTAATTACCAGACAGATGATGAGCCGGGTATTAGACACAATTTTGCAACGAAGTATGAGATTATCAATACCCAACCCGAACCGGTGCATTGCGGTGACTTCATTTCAATGATTTATATGAGCGGGTGAGTTACCGGGTTTTCCTCAAAGGATTGATTATGTTGGCCGTTATAAAAAAAAAGAATGATCGAGTGTGACAAGCGTACAGTAGTACATGCGGACGAGGAAGCATCAAACGTCGGTGGTCGGTTAGATGAAAGATCAGATTGCATCCGGGCAGTGGGGCAACTTGTCCCCTGCTTCTTTTTGCTGCCCCCTCACCCAATGGCATCTTAACCCACTTTCTATTTTATTATTTTATAAATACGGCTATTATTTGGATTTTCTTTTTATTTTATAAAACATGTTTAAAATATTACAAGAGAAAATTTATTTATTAGAATTTCTCGAAATCTTGTAACTTAAGCCCGGTTATAAGCCTATGTGCTACACATCCAAGAAAGGTCGTGGAAGCCTACATGAATGAGCGGGGTCGTGAAGAACACCGTATTACCTCTCGATTACTATTGACCCTTGGTATCATCGTGGTCTCCATCTCGTGTGTCCCGATCAAAATATCAAACAACACAATTATATTTTACTGTTGTAGTGTACACTTGAGGTGAAAAAAATAGTTATTTTTACACTATATATATAACCCTTGATACTACATAATTTGTACACCAAAATACATTTTATACCAACTTAAAGATGACCACAAACAACCCCTAATAACCAATGCTATAATATTTTCTCGGTTCCAAAAACACCACCACAAGATGTCGCTGAAACATTCCCCAGGTCTAGCCAGAAACGTTTTGGTGATCGAACTAGACAATGCTCTGATGATCGAACTATATGACGGTCTAGTCAATGAAGATGAGCTACCGGATCCTTGATTATCAATTATAGAAGGTTTCGTACGATATCATAATGAAGCTGATATGGATGTTTGGTATTATAACAAATGAGACCATCCATGCTTTTATCCAAACGACGACGATTACGATTTGGATTGGTCAAATGACGATTGCTGTTATTTTCTATGTTAGTTTGTGTATTTTCTAAATTTTAGTAGATGTATGTTTTTGTTTTTGTTTTATTTAATAAATATTTTTATTTAATTAGTAGTTTTTCTAATGATTTTTTTAATTCTAATTAATAAATGTGTTAATCTAATTTTAATCATTACATGTTTAAAATAATATTTAAAAAGGAGGGGTGAGGAACGAGTATAACATAGGTTGAGGGACGAGATTGAGGATGAGAGTAGATAGCGATGTGACGCTTAAGTGACAGTTAGAGATTAGTGAAGAGCATAACGACTAGTCTAAGAACTGGAGCTATCGATGCCACTTGAACAACCTCTATCTGAATAGGTTTGTTAATGATCATAGCGGTTGAAATAATTGGACATGACCGCGTGAAGTGATTCGATGAGATTAAAAGAAAATTCTTAAAAAATCTCATTTCCTGGTTTTTGCTCCAATTTTTTTTATTGCATATTTTGATAACATAAAAAAAATAGATAAAATAGATTAATATTATATTTTAACTTAGTTATATGTAACATAAAATTTTTTTACCGGCCTGACTAGTAGACGGTAAGGTAATCGATAACATTTTTGAAAAACTAAACATAAATGCTAACATTAAAACATGTGGGATAAAAACTAACATTGTTAAAAGTTAAGGGACTAAGTTGGTATAAAAGTATTTGTCATTAATTCACATTTAATCGGCATCCACGTCACCACCCTGATTTGTGTAAACGTGTTAGGTGGACCATCGCTTGCGGACTTTAAAATGGATTTCATTCCAATTTACGAAAATAATGGAAGTATAGCAAATCATTGATAGCCACGTGTCACGACACATGGCAATATGCAAATCGTTGTCACCATATGTCATTGTATCATTCAATATTGGTGTTGTGTGGGGTGCACCCGATCCAATATGTGGAGATGGACCTTTCTACCCGAACATATAATTTGGATATTTTAAGACTAAATCCTTTTTACTTTAATAGATTAAAACGATAAATACAAAATATTTATACACCAAATAAAATTTTGATCGATTGACATGGGAAGATAACTCCATAATAACAAGCAACATTATTAGTCTCAATAGGATGGTTATGTCTTGTAAGAACATTGATGTAAGAGTAAATAACGGTTAAATTGATTAACGAGTGTGATGATTCAATATTAACGCTGATACAATAAATATTTATATTTTCCTTTGAGGTGAGTTTGTAAAGGCTTAGATTTTTTAGTAACAATTGTTACATCTAGATACCATCTAACCTTACACCTATAACGATTAGATGTTAGATACTATTCGAGTTTGCACACCAATTGATGCATAAACTCCAATTGATGCATTTATTGTATAAATGATGAGTATCTCGCCACATCTCCTGTCTTGTTGGGTAGTTGTGTTAGATTATTTAACATTATATCAATGCATCAAATGTTGTCTTGATTTTAAAAATTCAGTATTGTCTTTCATGGGTTCAAGCATACTATGGCCCGGATGAAAGTTACACTGTCAATCATATAAAATCTTAGGAAGTAGAAGCGGGGTCGTTCCAACGTTTTTAGAGACCCTAAGCGAACTACGAAGTAGGGGCCCTAATTTGACGCATAAACTCTCTTCCAATCCCGATGGACCCATCGCCATGGGTGATTACAATTGTTTTTTTCGTCTAGTGATAGCTGATAGCCTAGAAATTGAAAGCAGGTTGCGATGGAAAGTGGGAACGATGATTGCGGCTGTATTTAGGGGTTTTAGGCCACTAAATAATGATGATTAGGTCGATGGTTGTTGTGTTGTAATAGTTGGAAATTAATGCGAAATAAACTTTGAAACTGGGCCTTTTTTTGCTAAACAATATTTACTTTGGGCTTCTTACATGAAAAACTATTTTAGTTTTGAAATAAACGTATTTATTTGGGCCTAATACATATACTCTATATAAAACTTTCTAAAAACTTGGAGGCCCTTATATTATGGTGGCCCTACGCTCGTGCCTAGATTGGCAAGCCTATGGAGCCAACTTTGAGTAGAAGTATTTGTGGTTCGATTAACCTGACGAGTTTTAGTAATTATTAAACATAATCAAATACTCATGCGAACTTACGCATAAACTCATCTGGCCGTTAACCTCATTTCATTAAATTAGAGCCAAAATCTATGCTAGAAACAAAAAGCTTACAATATATTAGTTATCTAATGATTGATGATCGATTGTATTTTCAAATACATAACCAATCTCGTTATGCACAAAGAAGAAAGGGGAATGAATAGATATGAAAAAAAACAAAAAAAAAACATAGATCCATATGGTGCAACTTTTAAAGGAAGACATTGATGAATATTATTGACACATCAATAAGTTTATTTGTTTGTTACCTTATAACCAAGTCATCATTTCCTCTAATTATAATTTCCAAGCTGTTATTTATTTTTATAGATGGAAATTCGCCAACTAGTAAGGAGCTAGAAGCCAAAGTTTTAACAATATACAAAGCTAGAGTTTCAAGCACCGGGGAAAGTTGTGAGATCATAGTTACACCGCATGTTCCATTCAAAGACGGATAATTTCAACCTATTTTTTACCCACTCAAACGTACCTCTCAAGAATTTTGAGTATAGATGGAGATTTATTGTTGAAGATCTTCTCGTTCCTTTCTCTCCGGATGAACCAATGTATGTCTGTCTCAATTGGCTCACCCCAGGTTATACATGATGTCTTAGCAACATCTAATGGTAAACCCTTAAGTGCAACCATAAATTTTTTGAAAAGAAAAAAATAAATATATACTGAATCTTGATTTTTTCTGGCAAAACTATCACATTTTCCATGTGTTTGCCAGCTTTTTTTGTAGTAGTTAGTTGAGATGCTTACACATGACACAATGACATAAATTTTGTCCCTTCACCTTTTACTCAAAAACAACATTAATATATGCATAAGACGTGATACACGTGTTGAATATTCACAGGGTTAATATTCTTAGGCTACTTGGTGTTGCGGTTGTCCAGGCTCGTCATGGCCCGGCGACGCCCTCCAACATCAATTCTGGTGATCCAACGGCGTCGAGGACGTCTGTCACAAGATGTTGGGAACGATCCTGTCTCTCTTCTTCTCTACACACACCTATACATACATACATACATATATATATATATACACACATAGTGGAGAGTTCAAATGAGAAGAAAAATTTTGTAAGAATAAAAAGAATAACTTTTAAACCAATAGAAATTCTCCATTTACTTTATTTAATATGTGTATTTAATATTATGAAAAAGGGTATATAGGTAAATCTATAATTGTCATTAATAAGCTAATTAATTAAACTTGTAACTCATTTTTTTTCATATACTCTTTCAAGATAAAATAATTTATGGTGAATGACAATTTTCGACATGTGTATGATAGATTTTAGTATGTGTAGAATAAATTTTGAAATGTATAGGGTAAATTTACATGTGTGTAGAGTAAATTCCGGTAAATGTAAGACATATGTAGGATAAATTTTGAAATATGTAGGATAAAATGTTTTTGCTTTATTAATGAGAGATAACATAATTAATAAGAGGAGTTATAAACTATTTAATGTTTTACCATTATGCCATTTCTTCTCTTCTCACATTAAATTTTTTCTCAAATGAACCTTCCCATATATATATATATATATATATATATTTAGCCTCATCCTCCATTTCCTAGGTTCATCCTCTTTAGGCCCGTCCTCACACTCATCCTACGTGGCGGGTCGTCCTCGAGGGAGGCCCATCACCCACACCGAGGAGCTTTACGTCACGTATATCAAAATAAATATAACACTTGATTTTAGTTTTGGCATATATATATATATATATATATATATATATATATATATATATATATATATATATATATATATATAGGGCTCGGTTCAAATGAGAACCACCACGAGTTGTGAGAACCATGATAACTTTTTCTTTTCGCGCGAGTTGTGCCAGAATTTTTTTACACAAATGTAGATGAAAATTATTATAAACACATCTACAAAAAAAAGTAAAAAAAAATTGTCGAGTCGGTAGTTTTGACCGATGCAGGTTTCTTTTACGCGCGGGTGTAAATTTTGTACCAAGATAAATATTTTTTTATGCCTCATGTAAATGTGGGTATGCAACATTTTAAAATTTTTTTTTTTCTGAAACAATTGATTTTTTTATGACTTTTGAGATTTTTTTTTTGAAAAAACCTTTTGCATGGCCTAATTCTCACAACTCAAGGTGGTTCTCATTTTAACCCATATATATATATATATATATATATATATATATATATATATAATAGAAGGTTCTATACAGAACACCAAATATTGCGAGAACACGCAGAACAAATGAATCGCCCATTTTTTCAATCCTAAAAAACTAAAAAGTAAATGAAATTATTACAAATGTAAGATTTATTGTTTCTTGCATTATAATTCAAAACAAAATACCGAAAATTTTCAGTTTTTATATAACCTACACATAAGTAGGTTATGTGCAGGTTAAATTACCTACATGTATGTAGGTTATCTGTAGGTAAAAATATATGGTTTTTTTATGTATGTATAATACATATATGAATGCAAGAAACATAAAATGTAAAAAATATAAACCTTAACTCCCAAAATGTAGTGATTTAAATTGTTCTTTTTTTTCCACAATCATTAGTGTTCTGTAATGATCTTCATCATATATATATATATATATATATACACATACTAGGTTATAACCCCGTGTGTTCCACAGGTAGAATAAATGAATCATATATACTATCTAATAAAATAATATACCTTGAAAATCTCATGTATACACGGGTTGAATAAATGCAATTTTATATATTAAATAATAAAAAAGTTAGATCTATAAGAACCACATGTATTGTATGGGTTGAATAAATGTAATTTTATATATCAAATAATAAAAAGTTATATCTTTAAAATCATGAGTATTACACTGGTTGAATAAATGTAATATTGTTTACCAAATAATCAAAAAGTTTTATCTTTAAAAACCTTTGCGTATTACAAGAGTTGAATAAATATGATTTTATATACCAAACAATAAGAAAATTATATTAAAAAAACTATAGATATACTCGGTACGCGATAAATATGATGATTGCGGAGTGAAAAGAAGATACTGCAGTCAAACATGTTATTCAAGAAGTAAATAAGCAGTCATTTGAGTGATAAAATATAATTTATATTTAAAAAACCCGGTAGTAAATCTAATTTTATATATAAAGTAATATCCAATTTGTTTAAAAATTATGTAATAAAATTGATATAATGATTTATTTAATAATGAAAATAAAAATAAATAATATATTAATAAAAAGTTTGGCTTTGATGATAATTAATTTAGTTATTTAAAAACTATCTTAAATTAATATTTTAAATTTAAGGATAATATTATATTAGAAAAATAGAAGTATTATGTTCGACATTTAAAGTAGGATAAGATTTAATATTACTTTTTATTTATTTAGTTAGTATAAGATAGAAAAAAATATGATTGAATAGTTGAGAGACTGTATGATGATAAGTCGGTTAACTTTATTATAATGTCATATGTTTATAGTTATATATTTTTTGAATTATTTTTTTAAATTAAGACTTTGTCATTGTTAGTAAAATCAAAGATTTTATATTTGTAATTTTGTTTGATATTATTTTATTAAAAAGTGCATATTATACATATAATTATATTGTGTCTTAGTATATTACAAATAACAAGTAGGTGTCTATCAAAGTAATAATTTGGGTAAAAGTAAAATAAAAATTGTAGCTGTTATTGTAACATCCGTCAAAAACGGATTTACCAAACCCGCTCCGTTTATCAACCGAACAGTCAGTCAAATTTTTCGTTGCGAATTAAATGCCCAAAATAATTTTAAACGATCCGTAATCAATTATTATGCGGGGATATATATTTAGTTTTTGAAAAACTGATAAAAATAACAAAATAAAAATGTTTTAATTATTATGTTGGGTTTCGAACTCGGGTCTGTACCGGTTCAAACCAATGACTTATCACTTAACCGAACAACCGCTCCGCCACTTTGATTTTCTGATAAATACAGGAAACATTTAATTCATATATTAAAGTTCGGAAGTCAAAATTCAGTAAATTGCGCCCAAAATAGCAGTCGTCGGAAATCCCGACGACTTCGCCGTTTAATTACGATTTCGCTCAAAATAACCGTAGAATTAACTCTCACAACGGTTATAACCGACATATGAACCCGCGACATCAGCTGTAACCGCCGGAGAACGGCTGACTTCGAATTAAGACCGAATTCAGACCCCATTCATCTCGTTACTACCCTATAAATACACCCACAACTCGCCAGAAACCTTTCACACTCAAATCGCACCTTTTCTCGGCGAAAAATCACTCGCCGGAAATACTTGATACTTCGCTGGAAAACCGTATCAGTAATCCCTGAGCTTACTGAACCCCCTAAACATTCACCGAAGTCACCCACAACCTTTGTAACCTTTCGGAAGACTCTCTGCTGCAAGGGACTCGTCGCCGGAAGAACTTGCTGCCACCGGAGTTCTGCCGGAAAACAGAGGAGAAACAGCCGGTACATCTCACGCCTAATTCCTTCCCTTTTTACTTTTATCTCGACTGTAATTGATCATAAATCACTAAAGAAACTTGAATCAACATTCGAATCCGTCAGTCGTCACTTCCGGTGAAAACCAGTGAAGAAGACGACGTTACGGTAATGGTTTAGTATAATTAAAATCAAGTTATTTAACGGGTTAGACACACAGTCCAGCGGTGGACTGTGTGCACTTTTAAAGCTAAGGTCACGAGTTCGAGTATTGTCCCTCACACACCGCCTTGATAAAAATCCCTTTTTTCGCAAAACTGAACCGGAGTGTTTTGGGTATATGTTAAGTATATTGATAACTGAGTTTATAATCAAGTGCGACACACAGTCCAGCGGTGGAGTGTGTGTCCGCTAACCCACAGGTCCCGGGTTCGAGACCTGTGGAGCGCACCGGTCTTGTGATTTAATCCATTTTTAAATAAAGGGATTTCTGTTTAAATTCTAATTAAGGTATATATGTAATTAAAATCGGATATATGATGGGTTAGACACGTAGCTCAGTTGGTAGAGCTGCGTGCACGCGTACGGGAGGTCTCGGGTTCGAGCCTCACCCGGCGCACAACAATATGCCTACGAACCGGTCAACGTTAGTCAAAGTCAACGGTCAAAAGTCAACTGTAGCAAAAATAAAATATTTTTTTATTATTTTTATTTAATTTTTTTTAATTAAAAATCAATTATAAATACTTAAAAATAACATTTTTAAGGTTAGAAAATAGCCACAAACTCACAAAAATACACCCAACAATCCTACTAAAATAGATTGATAAAACCCGTTTACTTACCAAACCATAATGCGATTTATCTAGGTTAATTTCACTCGTGGTTAACACCATTTCGCGTACAATCAACGTCATCAACCGAACGCACCCAATGTGAGTGAATTCTTACAAACTCCCCTTTTTATTCATGTTTTGGGGTGTATCATGTGTCGTTTAAACTAATTCTCTTATGCAAATTTGTGCTATACCATTATATGAACTAAACTAGAATGTAACTATTATTGGTTGTGATATATTACATATTGTCAAAGTTGTATGCAAATTATTTAGGCCCATCAGTTCTTCATGGGAGACGAGAATAACGCGTGCCTTAAAACTCATTTATTAGGCCCATCAGTTCCTCGTGTGAGACGAGAACAACGCGTGCCTCAAAACTCATACATTAGGCCCATCAGTTCGTAAGAACAACGCGTGCCTCAAAACTCATTTATTAGGCCTATCAGTTCCTCGTGGGAGACGAGAACAACGCGTGCCTCAAAACTCATACATTAGGCCCATCAGTTCGTAAGAACAACGCGTGCCTCAAAACTCATTCATTAGGCCCATCAGTTCATCGTGGGAGACGAGTCGAACAACGCGTGCCTCAAAACAATCATTTGGTGTTTGTATGTTCAATATTCAATATTATGTGTTGTGTGAATAAATTTACATCTACATTTACTCATATGTGGTAAGCACATTATTTATAATCAATTGGATAAACTTGTTCAAATGTTTTTCCATAGGATTCACTCGCCAACATTATGTTGATCCAAAAACCTTTTTACACATGATACAGGTGGACAGGTTGAAGCAAGGGAAACATAGGATATGCCTTAGAAGAGAACCAAGAAGCTTAGACTGATAGTTAGAACATGTTGTATCATTTATTGTAAATTTCCATTAAATTGTATTAATGAATATGAAACATATAATAAATGTCATGAGCTTTGATGATAACCCAATTATGCCCCGATCACCTTTTCCGCTGCGGGTCGGGGTGTGACAGTTATATGACACATTAGGTAATATAAACAATGAAGATAATATGATATTGAAAATCAAATAAATAATAGTATAAATGAGAAGTATACATTAAATTTAAACTAAATAATATTTAGTATGATAGTTATCTATAATTAATTAAAATAAATTAATTTAAATAATAATTATCCATATCGGATTAAACTAAATAATATTTAGTAGGAGGGCTAGCTATAAATAATAATTATCCATAAGCGATTGGTGGAAAAATAAAAAAAAATATATGGCCTAATATGATGACAAGTATCTTTTATATGGGTATGTGACATTAATTTTTTTTTTCTGAAACAAGCTATTTCTTATGACTTTTGAGAAAAAAAATTTGAAAAAACCTTTTGAATGGCCTAGTTCTCATGGTTCTCACAACTCAAGATGGTTCAAATGTTTTGTAATTACATATCATATATATATAATCACACATTGTTATAATCAGTCAAAATCGTGCACCATAATTACGTATCACGTACATCTATGTATCATTTTAAAGTAAAATAAAAAAATATGATAATACTATACATAAATTAAAGATAATAAACCATAACTTGAAATAATAAAATATAAAAGTTGTTTTGTTTAAGAAATTAGTTGAACCACGTTTAACCTAAAAAATAACACAATATTGGCTGCTATTCATTTTTTTTTTGCACTTGGGGCCCTATTTTATATAACTATCACTTATCCTAACTATTGATTTAATGTGCCCGGTCGTATGAAAACTTATCAAATCCAATAATGATTTTTAAATAAGCATAAAGAGTGGTATGAATCGCCGACCTTAATATTTTAATGGTTAAAATTGACGAAGTGACAAAGTTTAAATTGATGTTACAAATGTCTTGATCAATTTTAATTGTTTGTCTAAATTAAGTTCCATCAGTTTTTTAAACTCAAATAATTTGTGTATACTTTATTACTTTTAAATTTTTATACTATAAATCGAAAACTTTATTATCTTTAAATTGAGTATAGAATTTTAGTATATATGTTAAAAACGTCATTGTTTTATTTCTTGATGTACTATTGATTACAAAGGTGCATCTATTCATTCAATTATCAATGACACGTTTAAATCAAGTACAGCAATGTGTTTAACGCACAACAATGAATTTTAGTCGTTCATGTATCAGACATGAATGAACTGCGTGATTATAATTGTTCGTCCAACCACTATGACAGCGCGTCTAAAACTACATTCAATTTAATTTTATGAACACGCATATATAACTCGTTCTTATAAATATACGTTTAACATCCTAGATACTTCCTAAATTTTGCACACAAATCATTTCGTACAAAAATCTTCCAAATACCTATGTATATAGTAACTTCAAAATTAACGTTCAAATCATTTTTTTAATCAGCAAATTACTTGATAAGGCCATTCAAAATTATCTATTTATTTATAAACATTTATATCCTTGATATTAAACAAATGAAAGAATTGATGTCAAAAATGGATAATTATATCATCCCACTATGTGTTAGTAACGTGTGTCCATATTGGTATGGGTTATTTTAGAAACAGTATGGACATATCATTACTTGTTCATGTGATCATGCTTCACCTACTTTGACGTCCTTTGTTTATATTTTGTTTTATTTCTTTCAAAAAAATAAATAAATAAATAAAAATACATGGGCAACTGTTCCGTATTTATCTACTGTGAGTCTGTGATTAATATTATTTACACATAGTTAAAATAATAATGGATGGATTGATCTATTTTACAAGTGACAAGAAGGTTGTGAAAGATTGTACTAAGTTATTTGTATTTTTTATCACACGCCCAAAACGTGTTTATGATATTTGAGGTGAGACGTTCATTATTGCAAAGTATCTCCACACTTAAATGCGAAGTTCCTGTATCGCTTTAAATATCATCAACGCGTTTTGAGTGCAATGATTGTTGATGAGAGGGGAATCCACACTTAAGCATTTTAGCACGAGAGTAGTACTAGGACGGTTACCTGGAAAGTCTTCACTTGAGCAACCAAAAATATGTGTGATTTCCTTGTGGGTAAAGCGGATAATATTGGTTGGTATGAAAGATTAGGTATTACAATCTGACTCCTTATACTAACCAGTATTGTCTGTTTGCACACAAGGGGCTCACAACTTTGTTTTTTGTTGTGTTAACAGAGACTTTCTAGGAGGTTACTCATCCTTGGATTTATTCTACTCGAGCAAACTTACTACAAAGTCTTTCTCACTCATGGCTCGAAACACATTGGTTATATGTGAGATGGTGCATTCCTTGTACCATCATTTCTTAAGTGGACAAAGCAAAACAGGGTGGGATTCACCTAAGGTGTCACACCTATGCTACGACTAATCTGTCGCGACTTGTGAGATGTATTAGACGGATCAACATAGCCCAGAACGACAAACATGGGTTTGAGATAAGGCAAACAAAAGGGGTCGGGCTCTGTAATTTTCTAGCAAACTAAACCATGAAATTTTTAGTTCAATTCAGAGTCTTGAAACATCTTTTAACCGAATGCAACTCAAGCTTAAAGATGAAAACTACTTTACAACTTTCCATTAACTTTCTTAACAATGAAATCTTATTTGCCTTACACAAGTTCATATCTGGTGTATGAAGTTAAAGAATAAATCTACAATTTACACATTATTATATAGAAAGAAATACAACTTAATATAATACATCAAATACAACTTAATATAATACATCAAGGACGTATGCCTTGTAAGTTTCTATAGTTAAGTGCACAAGACCAAAGGTTCAGTCAAGTCCACTTGAGTTAAAAAAACATGTAAACGTTGCTACATGGGTGATGGTGCATATTATATGCTACCGCGGTCACTATAGAAATAAAACAACAATGTCATTCTTGTGTTTTATAATTGAGTTGTTTATCATTGCTATCTAAGGTGTATTTGTGTTGAATGATTAAAAATTACACATTAAGGCTATTTATATAGAGCAGGATATTACAATTTAATACTCTATATAATTAGTTATATAAAATATGATTCTAACTTATATAATATAGTCTAACATTTCCTCGCAAGTTAAGGGCGGGGAATGACCTGCAACTTGGACCGCAAAATTAGAAAACTGTGTGAAGATAACGACTTAGTGAACACATTAGCAATTTGATCACTCGTTGATATGAACGTAACATTTAGATCACCTTGAGCCACCTGTTCACGAATAAAATGAAAATCTACTTCAACATGTTTCGTACAAGCATGAAATATCGGATTACCTGAAAGATAAGTAGCTCCTAAATTATCACACCAAAGAGTAGGTGAAGATTTTGAAATAGCACCAAGTTCACGAAGAAGAGCCTTTCACTAAATTTAAAACTGCCAAAATATCACCAAGAGCTTTATATTCTGATTCGCTAGAAGAACGAGATACAGTTTGTTGTTTCCGTTCTATCTATGAGACAAAAGTCGATCCCAAATAGATAGCACACACCCCGGTGGATCGACGATCGACAGAGCAACCAACCCAATCAGAGTTTGAATAAGCCTGAACAGAAGGAATGACAATGTTGTTCCATTGAGCATCAGTAAAGGCATGGAGAAGTGAACCCGAGTTATGGCGTATTCGTAGGCAAAATCAGTAGTAGATTTCAAATACCGCAAAAAAAAAAACTTAACCGCTACCCACTGATTTTCCAAGTGGCGGATCCAGAAATTTATTTTGGTGGGTTCGTTTTGATAAATTCTCACTATTTTTTCCAAATCATACAAAGTTCTCACTAATTTTTTTCTATTTTTTCCAAACCGAGTGGGTTCATACGAACCCATAAAACAGGGCTGGATCCGCCACTGGATTTTCCGCCGGAGCTTGCATGAATTGACAAACATTATTAACCAAAAAAACAATATCTGGTCTGTATAAATAGTGTATAAATAGGCATAGTGTAACGCACCAACAACCTGACGGTGTTTGGTCTGATAAGATAACAATGGATTCATCAACAGTTAGAATCTGAGAGATGCTCATGGGTGAACATATCGACTTGCAATCATATAGTCCTTTTGTGTATTTTCACCTTGCGTCACTCAACATTAGAGATAACCAAATTCACAAGTACCAGGGTGCAAACAAGTCGAGCTACTCGAGCTCGGCTTGAAAAAAGCACGAAACGAGCCGAGCTTAAAAACAAGCTCGTTTAGTAAACGTGCCTGAGCCCAAGTTTTGCTTATCAAGCTGGCTTGCGAGCCTAAACGAGCCCACTATTTATTGATTTGTAATTAATATATTAAATAATAATTATTACTGTTTATGAATTATGAAAAAAATAACTAGTTTATATATAAATTAGTAATTATAACTAATATAAATTATAAACAAGCCGAGCTCGAGCTTGAAAAACAACCTACGAACCAGAACATATTTATTGAAAATTTATTGGTTTTTGAAGTAAGTGGCTTAATTACCGGTGGACAGGTAGACTAAGGAAGAAGTTAAGTTTAATGCTTAAACAACAATATACAACTTTTCAGTAATAGAAAAATTATCTCACAAATTAAAATTGTTGTTTATTATATATAAATATGTTTACAAAAATTAAATTATTTCAGCAATTCTATTTATGATAAATTGGCCTAGAGGTTTAATGGCTTAAAAATACACTTGTGGTGATTTTTTAATCCATATGAACTGTTCTAATTTTTGCTAGCGTTTTTGGTTTTATCATCTTCATGCAAGATGTATTTTTCTGTTTCTGAAAAGGGCGTCAATTTCGACGATACATTCAGCTTTAACCGCTGCTCGATGATCTTCGGTCACCGCTATATCTAGCCATTTGAGATCTTTCAATAGAGGGAGCAACAACACCTCTGGAGGTGACAAGCAGGAGGTCTTATATTCACTTGCTGTGGTGTGCGGTTCTTTGGCGAACCAAACATTGACAGTTAACCGTTTTTGGACAACTTCCCCGGTGTGACACTTGGGGGCACATTTTGTAGGAGGGCAATTGGACGTGGTGTTTTAACCCGTATGCTAAAGAACCCCAAGAACAAAAGGCGCTGCAATGTTGCGTGCAAGCTCGTGGTGCGGTCTACTTGATCACGTCTTACCGTCGATGAAAAAGGAATCAATGTGGTGTAGGACAACAACCGTTCACCAAATTAAAAGGTTAACAAACTTTATTAAACATATTCGGATTACAATACAAAACCAGAACAAAAAATGATATAGAACACAAAAACAATACAACCTGAACAGAAACAAAGAAATAACATAGAGGTGACTGAGGCACATTGCGCCCCTTACCCTCGTCCCGGTCCCAGTCCGTGCCTGGGCGCGTGGGTGTGTCGGGTCCTGGCTGCCACTGGGTGTAACTTGTCACATAGAATACATTTGTGTAGAGAATTACAGATATAAATCAGCAAAAGATTTATCTCTCCACCAATGTGGGACAAACACAACTTCCCACACATTAAGTTCCAACACACAATTAAAGCTTATGATCTCTCATTCATTTGCTTTAATCACTAAATTATTTATCATAATTTCCAACATGTGGTCGTTGTGTTGGGATTTGGCTGATCTCTTAGTTGCCTAAATTTATGTTTTGTGGGGTGCATGTTTTTGAGTGTTTACTAGTTTTATGTCCTAAGATTAACTGTTAACATGTAGTTTCATCTTTGTATATTGCCAACTTCTAATGGCATACTCCAATGTACCCTACCCGTGTTGAAGTAAGATTTTTATAAATAACATCAGAGGGAATAACCAAATGTTTAATAATTCATGTCGTTATAGGCCAGTGGCATTAATGATTGCCTCTCAAAAAATGTCAATACCATCCGTAATGGTTAATGCTTTCTATAGACATTTTCCGTCACATCAACATTATAACACAAACGCTCTCTTTCGGCCCCAAACTTTTCATATAGGCTTAAGGGAAGAACAAAAAAGATATGATTAGTTATCTCTATTATAAAAAAAATGAATCAAATAAAATAAAAATTAAAACCTTGACTAGCTAACTCAAAAGTTGAGCCTATGGGCCCATAAGCAATGCACGAAACCGGGATAAACGTATAAACTCGCGTTTCATCATTTAGACTCCATCGGATACCACCGTCAAGCACCGAAATGACGTCACACTCACTCCGGCAGTGCGGAATCGCTGCACCTATTGACGTCATCAGCGAAGACCTTCTTCACAACATCGTCTCTAGGCTTCCGGCAACCTCTTTCGCCTCCGCCGCTTGCGTCAGCCGCTCCTGGAACGTCGTTTGCGATCGCGTCCTTTCTCGTCCGAAGCTCGCCTCTGCGTGCTCATTCAATCACTCTCTCCAGGTTACTTTTTTCAAACCCTAACTTTTACATTAATCATCATTTATACTTTGAATCGTGTTGTTATACAATTTTATGACCTAATTATGATTAGGCTGCTGTAGAAGAGGTGGTGAATAAAGTATTATCCGAGCCGATTCGTCCTCACTTTGCCATTGCTTCGTTTGGTGGTTATCATGAAGAGAGTTGTTTGGGAGAGGCTCACCGACTCGTATGTTATATCTACTTCAAAATTGATGTATACAACTTTATAATTATGAATACAGTCATGTTAATTGTAACACTAATCATTATATTAGTAATGGATGGAATGTTAAGTTGCTTATATTATATATACCTAGGGCTTTAATCGAGCCGAGCCAGGTTTAGCTCGAGCTCAAACATAAACGAGCCAGCTCGGCTTGGCTCTGGCTCGTTTGTTTAATCGAGCTCGAGCTCGGCTCAAAAATGCTCAAGCCAGCTCGAGCCTGCTCGTTAAATTTTTATTTACTTTTTAATTTTTACAAATATTGGTAACATAGAAAAACAAAAAAATATAAATATTACACATGTATTTATATGTACTATTTTTATTTTTCTAATATTGTAAAGACCGAAAGGCATATCAAAAAGTATAATATGTATATTTTTTTGTTTCTTTTTTCATATTTCTATATGTTATTAATTAATTAAACTTTAAATGTTAACACTTGACCTACCTTCCACATATTTTTTTTCTTTTAATACATTTATAATTAATTTTAATCTATATCGAGCTGGCTCGCGATCTCACAAGCCGAACTAGGCCTAGCTCGAGCTCGGCTCGTTTACAACCGAGCCTTTTCCGAGCGAGCCACGAGCTGCGAGCATTTTGAACACCCCTATATATTACACTGGCTTCGAATATGTTGCTAATGTATGAATGACTTGCAGATTACTACAGCACTAGGCGCTCATGTTCCAGTCATTACTAATCATCCCGATGGAATAATTGGAAAGGGTGCAATCTCTGATAAAATCTATGAGGTTAATTCTCTTATTTTGATTGATAATTTGCCTCTGGCTTGTTATTCTTGGTGTTTGTTAAGAAAAGAACGTATTAAATAATCTGCTGCAGGTTGAGTGGTATTTTCGCCCAGAAGAGGTTGATTCAGTAATGTTGATTGTTGGATTTCTACCAGGGTTGAAAAGTCACAATAATCCCGCTTTTAAAGCAAATTCAGGTTATAAATCTCGTCTCTTTTTTTTTTCCTATAGTGTTAGTTGTTCTTTTTAAGTTTATGTATTCATGCATCAGGAACCGGAAAGTGTCATGATTGACGAATTTGTAACAGACATCAGGGAGTTCTCAACTTCGGTTTCAGGGTGTAACTCCCCTGCTGCCATAATAATGTTCGGTGTAAGTCTTTCCTCATATTCTTTGTGCATATATACTACTGACATTAACCTTTCTTGTATTTTTAACAAGATCAGATTCTTGTTGCAGGACTCTTATTATGCATGCATGAGAGATGTTATAGAGAAATTAGGTTAGTGTTGCTTCAGAAACATGTCACTTTGTTTTGCTGACTTATATAATTAATACCCTGTATTTTTCATCATTATTTAGATTATGCCATGTCACCAGAAACCGTCATTGTTGGTGATGCTTTATCTACGTTCCGATTTACCAATGATGCTCAGTTTGGTACTTCTGCTGCTGTTTCCTTGGTATTTGCAGTGGAAATGAATAAGCCTCCTGGTAACATCAAAATCCACACTGGTGGATACATATAGTTTTATGTTCTTATCGTATCCTTATCGTTTTTTCCTGTAGTTTTTCTTTCTCGGTTGATCTGATTCCTTCGTTTTGTTTCTTATTTTATGTTGCTATTTTAATTTTTAAATGTTGCATTTAAAGGCTGGTTCCATCAATTATGAGAAGTTCTTAATATGTTTTTGAGCAGGTATAGGAGAAACTCAATTTCATGCTGTATTATCAAGCGGATTGTCACCAGTAGGCCACACATACACATCTGTTATTGAGAAAACTGGTGTTTTTACTAATATTGCTGCAAGAAGTTAACAACCAGTTGATAATATTGATGTTGAAACTCTTCTGAATCAAGTTATGGATGAAGTATGTTATTCTTTTTCTTTCGGTAACTCAAGCTACATCATTATAACAAATATATTAAGCATATGTTCATCTAAATCATTCTAAAAATAGTTTCATATTTACTCATCAGAATGCCAACATATTATCTTTACACATTCCACATTAAATTAAACAAAATCAGATACAAAGTTACTTATAAGTTATAATAATATTAGTTATAAGCCTGTTTCACTATATAAACGAAGTGAACATATTATTCAATGAAACAAATTGTTATAACTTACAAGTGATTTTTATATACACTATGGAATGGGTAAATATGATAGTTATAGAGTTTTGAAAACATGACGTTATGAATTGTTGAACTTGCTCACTGACTGGCTTTGGCGTGTTTTTTTTTCCATATAAAGAGAGAATATTATATTCTCTAAGTTGTAAATAGAAAGATGACCAAATTATGGTACATTTTTTCCCACTATCATCGACTTTTGATTGTTCATAAATAATGACAGCTAGGAGGCCACGATAAGTTTTGGGATCTCTTCATCGGGGTGACAAAGAAAAATAAATGCTCCATTCGTCAAGAAAAGGTTGGATGTATGACGTCTCTTGCATTCCATCCTGTTCGTGGGTAAGATGCTATATATTCTTTTTCTTGTTTCTTCATATTTTCTTTAAGCGATTACGTATATCATCATGTATAACACAGAAGTCAACTTGCAGGCGTTCCCAGGGGTATATTTATGTTCATGGTGGGGGCCTCAAAACCGACGACACATTCCGTTTTTACTACTCAGATCCTACCACTGCTCTATCTTCGACTGCTGCTGTCTCTAGCCATCTGAGATCTTTCAATCAAGGGAGGAACAACACCACTGCCGTTGATAAGGTGGAGGTGTTCGGTGGTCTTATATTCACTTCTCCTGATATGTTACATGTTTGACCAACCAAAAATTAACAGCTCGCCGTTTTTGGACAACTTTCCCGGTGCGACTCTTGGCGGGAGTTTTTGTAGCAGCGTGATTGGACGTCGTGTTTTAACCAAGTATGTTAAAGAATCTCAAGAACAAAAAGAGGTGCGATGTTGCGTGCATGTTAACTGTAGTGTCTATTTGATCATGTCGTACACTCCTTCAAATTAATTAGAGTAGTTAATGTGGTTTTTGTGCTAGGATTTGGGAAATAAAATGTCAACTTCAAATCTCATACTCATTCTACCCTTAATGATTAAACTGTATTAACTAGTAGTTACACATTCTTAGATATCACACATTAATTAAACTGTCATAATTAGCAATTACACAGTCTTAGATATTTATTTTACAAAGGTAAAATAGATATTTGATTATTATATAATATGCACCTCCAGAGTTCTAGGAGATGTTAGATTTATGTTAGATTAAGTTAATAGGATTATTATATAATATATTTTCTTTTCCTTTTTTGGTTTTAGACCTAGTTTTGCCTTAGCCTTGTGTTCGCCTATAGATTTTTTAGAGGACTGTATAGGTACTTTCAATGGGGTAAGTAATACTTTTTGTTGTCTTTTTGCTCTTGTTTGTTGCTATTATGGTTTATTATAGTTCGCGTATAGATTTTTAGAGGAGTGTATAGGTATTATCAAAGGGGTTTGGTGATATTATTTCTTGTGTTTTTGCTCTTGTTAGTTGCTGTTATAATGTATTATAATATGACGCTAAGATGAATGTGTGATCACGCAAGGATAAGTTTTCCGGGAAAATTGGGGGTTGCATGTAATTGGACAAGACAAAGAAGGGACGATTGAGATGGCTCGTGAGAATCATGCGAAGAGATCATGGAAACTCTCATAGTGGAGATGAGGAGGAGCTCAAAGCGACCCAAATTAAATTAACATTAGATTAGCAGATTAGACAAAATTTGCTAAGCCTGCACCTTGCCGAGGACATAATCCGGGACATAAATTCTTGGAAACGTCGGATTAAGGATACGGATTTCTAGGGGTTATGGACTTTTAGTAAAGTATATAGATTTGTCTTAGATACGTCTCGGGGCCTTAGATTTTCCTATACTTTTGTTTGTCCTAGCCTTAGCATTGCCTTAACGGTGTCTTAGCATTGCCAGATATCTAGACATATGCATCCATGAACTCAACAGAAAGCAAACATATGTAACGACGAATTCCAAATTAAATGACTCAAGTAACGGTATTGCTGAGCGAATAAGTGAAACCAGCGGCCGATTACCAGTATCCAATATACCAAATTCAATGAAATCAACTAGATCTCCATGATCCAAGTCCAACAATAAGAACCAAAAGTGATGTTCCCAAGCGACTTGGCAGTGATGATCAAAAAATCGCCCATCGTTGGTTTGTAGAACTAACTTCCCCTAACTAAATCAATTTCCAGGCGTCATCAGATGGAGAAAGCCTACTCAATAACCAAACGAAATGAGCTTGAAAATTGATAGCCTTTTGTAAGCAATGCTTCTACATACGAATTGATTTCTAGTGAAAAAAACGAAAAAAAAAATTGTGGTCAAAATGCAAACAAATAAAGAAAATGAAACCGATATGAAGAACAAAAGACAGCCAGATGAAGAACTAACTAAGCGGCTAACGAATGAAGAAACTTGGTAATTTGGGAGTTTTCAAAGGCTATTTTATTTACTTTTGTAATTGTTGACGTGTCAGATGACTAGATGCATTTGTAAGCGTGTGACTTCTGTCACTACATACGCTTCATACTTTCAAATATGTTTACGGAGTTTAATCGTTTTTGATATATTTGAGATTAATAAAACAATCCATATCGATCTGTTACAAGTAAATAAATCAAACATGACATCTTTAAAATTGGCCAATGACTTAACTCTACAGAAGAATAGAAGCTTAGTTTCCAAATATCGTTAACTTGCACACGTTAGACAACCTCGCGTTCATCTTAAGGTTAAAAAAAAACGATTTTGGAACCACAACCGTAAAAAAACCCAGAACCGGGTATGGAGGAACTAGTTATGGAATCGGCCCTACATCTGGTTGTAACCCTATGCTTTGAAGCCGGTTCCAACCCAGTAATACCCACACCCAACCGGTTAAAACCCGGCAAAAAAACCCGGAACCGAACTAATCACTTATGACTTACCTCTCCCAAAACCCGGTTCCACAAGTATTATCTCGGTTTTACACAAGACATTCTAGCTAAACATCATCATAAACTACTAGATCCTCGTCATAACATTCCTAGGTCAACAATCTTTGCAAGCAGTCAACGCTCTATCTGCGTGCCCCCAACAAACGAGTAATAAGATGAAACGGGCATAGAAGGCCGTGAATGCATGTATGCCGGTCCACTGTAAGGAGATGGAGTTGAACCATAGAGAGATGTTGGTGCAGTGTAAGGGTTGTGACCATGACTCCTATCAATATGGTTCGTAACAGTTGGTATGGCTAAACCATTATGTCCACCGTTAAAGACAACTGTTGGATCATGAGGATACACCGCAGGGATTGTCAAATGCCTGTAAAAGAAATTTGGAAAGATGGGTTAAATTTATATAAGGTTGGCAATTCGTGACAGACAAGAAACAAACAAGAATTCGGCATGGTTTTTATTAGATTTTTTAAGGGACCCGCCCGGTAATTTTTTTTCTAAACAGGCCATGTTTAGGTTGATCAATCTAAAATAGGTCGTGCTTAGGTTGACTTGTCAACCCCGTTAAAATTTGGTATAGTAAAGTAAACGATAATTTATAAAGTTAAATATCCCGACCCATTTAACATGTTTACAACTTGATTACATCTCATTTACAACTGAAACCGTTGGGGAATTATACCCAAATGTACAGCCTTCTTAATTGTTTTAATCAGGAAAAAACAATGGAACACTATTAATGAGTGCTGCTAACCAAAGCCATTAGGGCAAGGGTTAAGCTTACCATGATCAAAAGACAATCTTCATAACCCACATTTATATAAATAAGAAATAATATTGTTTTATTCAAAGTTTTAGAATATTATTTTCGTAATCATAATCAACAGATTAATTAATTATCCGAAAAATGACAAAAAAAAAACGTTTGTATGTTAATCCAACCCAACCCAACCAGCCCGTTTCAACCGGTACTAAAAAATTACATGTATCAACCCATATCCATGTTGACCCATTATTCAACCTGCCCATATGTATTAAGTTGAATTACGACGAAAGGGCCAAATTCAGTACCTTGGATATGCTTCTTGCAGATTTTTGGGATGTTCATTAGCGAAGTACGGTGATTGATTCTCTGCAAACTGATGTGTATTAACATGAGCGCGTGGGGGTTGATAGGTGGCGGATGGACGGTGATGATACGGATACGGATTTAACCCATCTTTATGAACGAACTGAGGCCAGTTCATTTGTTGTGAATGATTATGCAATGTCCTGGTTATGTAAGGTTGATATCGCATCTGTAAGGGCGGGTTTGAGGATGGACTCAGCCGAACGTTTATTGCTGCAGGTGGCATCAGGGGCACAGGTGTAGCACTAGGTACTGGTAGGTGGAGTGTAGCAGGTGATGGTGCAACAATTGGTTTAAACAACAATACAAGGTCTCTTACCTGCAATTAAATGTTTAATTATTGATCAAATGTCTAAAACGACTTTTAACGTGGACTTGATTTCCAGTCGGGGTGCAAACAAGCCGAGTGGCTCGAGAAAAAGCTCGAAACGAGCCGAGCCTTATCGAGCTTGAGCCTAAAAAGCTCTTTATTTATTGAGCCCAAGCTTGAGCTTGGCATGTGAAGCTCGTTAGGCTCGTCAAGCCTAAGTATAATATTAGTTTTTATTAATATTTAATAACATTTACCCTTCATTTAAAGTTGTCTAGTAAACGATCCAAGGCGAGATTATTTAAACTTGTTTACGAGCCGAGCCCGAGCTTCCCTTATCGAGCTCGTGAGCCTAAACGAGTCTATTATTTTTATTTAATATATTAATTAATCAATAATAAACGAGCCGAGCCCAAGCTTCAGAAACTACCAATGTGCTTGAGCTTTGAAAACAAAGCTGAACCGAGCCAAGCTTGAGCTCTCATAAGTTAATCGAGCTCGAGCATAGTCGAGCTTGGGCTCGGCTTGTACTCGTTTGCACCCCTAATTCCAGTAATGATTATAACGGGAAAACAGTAAATTTGGTTAAAGAAATTTGTTAAAAAGATAATCCTCCATAAAACTGAGGCCCGTTAAAAAAAAACTAAAATCCCTGGACTTATTTTTGCATGATTAAGGAAAATCTCCTTTTACATAGATTCAGGAACTTAACCAAAAAAGGGCGTTTATGTTAAAATCAAGTTATGTTTTACTAAAAGTGTGTTTATGTCAGAAAGGACGTTTATAATTAAGTTTTAAAGTGGGATCTGATCATCTAAGCATACAATTTCCCTTAAATAGAAAGTAAACTTTATTTTCATTATATGAAAATACCTAAATTATTACACGTGCATAATATACTATTACTAACATTTAATAAAAACTAAAATAATGCTAAGGACGTCAAAATGACAGTGTGTGCAAAAAAGGTGAAAACTTTGTTGTGGAATGCAATTAGCGTGTATTTAAAAAGCAAGTCTTATTACATATTTGCCACTGATAATGCAAAATGTCGTTACCTGCTGATCATTAAGTTCTTGTGCAAACTTGGAGCCCTGAAAGATGTCTTTGATAGCGGTTCTAAAAGAATTTAAGGGCAGTGGGAGACAATCCTTCCAGATTTTGAACTGGACCTGAAGAATTATTAAAGTAAATGATATGAAGCCATTTTGTATAACCTTGGTTTAAAAAAGCGTGAAGCGCACAAAAGCGACAAGGTCTAAAATCAAAGCGCGAAGCGCAAATCGCAAAAGCGGCGGGCTTTTCGTACGTGAAGGGCAAGATGCTTATATATATTTTTATATATATCCTATAGGACTTTTAGCATCCCTTACCCAAAATAGAGTGATAAATAAGGTTTATATATGATTTAATGTATAAATCACTTTATGTACAACCATTTTAGCTACATGCATAACACTTTAAAGCACAAAAACACCTTCTGTACGAAAAGCGCGCGCCTCAGTGGGATTTTTTTTCCAAAAAAGCTCGCTTTCTGTGCGCTTTTTGTACAGAGCTCGCCTTATGTCACACAAGGCGCAGCTCTTTGCGCCTAGGGTCGCTTTGCGCTTAAGCGCGCTTAACGCGCTTTTTTAAACCAAGTGTATAACAAATTTCTCTAAAACGATTTAAGTGAAGACATAATAACATAACAACAGAATCGGGGTCAACTTTACGATTCCAATGTGAGCTTCACTAATTATAAGACTAATTCTATCACAATCACATTAGTCACATACTTATTATAGTCACTTCAGTCACCATTTTTTCTAGTTTTGTAGAGAAATGTACAAAACTCACATATTTGTCATACTATATGAAAAGTAAATTGTTAATTTTTGTGGTAATCATTGTTGGTTAACATGTCTTTGACAATCTACATAAAGAATGTGACTAGAAACTGCAAATTTGAGCTATTTACTAACGAAAATGTCAACCCGGTAATGTTTCATCCCTAATGAGCCAAACAGACAAGGAGAATAGAAGTTATAGCTTAAAGAGATTAGGGTCAGACCTGTCAAAAGCCTCGCAAAATATATATTACTTGCATAAAACCTCCTAAATCACTTTAATCGAAAAGTAAAACAAGTATTGAAATAACTAAAATATTGTATTCATATTTCACACACTAATTATCGGTGAAAAGTGTATTGATTTTGGACAAAGGATTTAATGCAAAAACCTCCTAAATCATTCTATTCAATAAGTAAAATTATTACTAAAAGAACACAATTTTTGTAAACATATTTTACAAACTAATTATTTGTAAGAAAAGTAAAAAACTGTACAAAGGACTTTTGGGTCAACACAACCCAATCCGTACATAAAATTGGATTTTTGACCCATTAACCAACCCGTTTATTTTCCCACCTTAAACGACAACTTTGAAATTGATGATTTCTAACTAAGGGAGTTTATTAAAAAAACCATCATCATACATGTTGAAACATTCTTCTTGATATATATACATCATTATCATCATGAAATCTTGATGTAACTCTAATTCAATAATAACGATTACCTGTGCCGGAAACCTTCCACCAAAGGCAGTCGGTTGCAGGTTCATGCCACCAGCGGAGACCGCCTCATACGCACCATAAAGAAGCTTCACATCAAAATCAAAAAAGAAAAAGCTTTGTACCAGGTTTTATCTTCTCCACAACTAACCTTCTTCCAGCAGGAAGCCCGAAAACGCGGTTTACATAACACTCGGGTTTTGTATTTCCGTTACACATGAATATATAACCTGATAATTCACCTGTTTCCAGGGTAGCGGTTTCGTTGGAGTTAACAAAAGGAAGATGATTAACAACTTCTGTAGATATGTTGTTTGTTGATTTCTTGAAAAAAATTTGTCTGATCCTTTTGCCTTTTACTTTGGCCATGAGGTAAACTGAAAATACAAAACAATAGCTTAAAACATTTTTCAGATGATATCAATTCAACACACTAGGTGATGATCATTACAGAACACTAATTATTGTGAAAACAAAAAGAACAACTCTAAATAATACATTTTGGGATTTAAGGTTCATTTTTTTAAAATTTTATGTATTATTCATATGTGTATTATATATACATAAAAAACCATATATTTTTACCTACACATAGCCTACATACATGTAGGTAATTTAAGTTACACATAACCTGTATATGTGTAGGTTATATAAAAACCAAAAAAATCCATATTATGTTTTGAATTCTAGTGTGAGAAACAGAAATCTTACATTTGTAATATTTTCATTTACTTTTTAGGTTTTAGGATTGAGAAAATGGGTGATTCATTTTGTTCAGTGTGTTCTTGTAATACTTGATGTTCTGCATAGAACCTTCCCCCAATACACTAAAGGCATTGCACATTTTTGTTAGAAATAATGCATGTAAAACATATAAAAGAGCCTTAAAACACATTCTTAGAAAGTTCCTATAACTGAACTATTGTTTCTTCTATGATCCCCTAAGATGATATTTCTTCTAGCATCAGATGCTTGGTTTAAAAAAGTGTGAAGCGCACAAAAGCGACGAGGTCTAAAACCGAGGCGCAAAGCGCAAAAGCGGCAGGCTTTTGTACACAAGGCGCAAGGCGATTATATATATTTTTATATATTCTATAGGTTTCTAGGGTCCTTTACCCAATATTTAGACACAAATAAGCTTTATATATGTTTTATAATTGAAAATGCATACATGTACAGCCTGAAAAGCATGATGTACAGCAATCTGCTGCACAAAAATGTGGCGTACACATGAGGCGCGCGCCACAGAGGGGGTTTTCACCAAAAAAGTATGCCTCAGGTGGGCTTTATGTACATAGTGCAGCTCAGCCTACATAACCCGCTGACCCTTGCGCCTCAGTGCGCCTCGCGCGCTTTTTAAAACTAAGATAGATGTGGGCGTTAAACACCTAAACGCACCAGTGAGAGGGGGCACCATCTGCGGGCGTTACCCCCCTTAACGCCCTTTAGGAAATTTTGAGGTGGGGTCCACCGAATTCCAACCAATCACAATATATTTGTTTTTCATTCTTTTTCTAAAAATAGTTAGTTAACCGACAACATGATAGTTGAAGGGCGTGTTAAAGTCTATTGTCCACGTGTCAGTGACGTGGTAGGGAGTTATGCACTTTTTAGTCAAACCCCAACCGATGGTACATCACCAAATCAACAACGAAACGAACAAATGCGTATAGAAATCAATGGAAAATCTCAAAATTACTATCAACATAACGAAGAAGACGATGATCAAAAGATGAGAAATTACCAGAATGATCAAACCTCCGAGAATTCGATAATTACAGAGAGCGAGTGTGACTCTAGGGTTACAATGACGAATCAGAATTATCAAATTTGGGGAAAACAATGGTATTTATTATAACGTACGTTCCCCTGCGTGTGATACTTTTGTGTTGGATTTTATAAAATTCCATCTTTTAACAGACAACTCCGTTAGTTTATTATTTTCAAGGGGATGAGTTTTAGTCATGGTTGTAAAAATCTCGATCAGTTTTTAAATAGTCGTTGATTAATTGTTAGTCGGATGGTTCATCTGTTAATTTTTATCTAATTGGCCAAAAATCAGTGGCAGTTTAACAATTATGGCTAGATTCTTGACCAAAACCTGTAAATTCCGGCAGTTAATCCTATCTGCTTGAAAATATGGGTCGAAGAAAGTATCAAAATATGTCTATATAGAAAATACATATAAAAATGTGTATATGTACATATAAAACTGAAAATTATACATAAAATATTAATCCGATTAATCTCTCTTAATTACTAGTCGATAACCTACCGGCCGATTAACATCTATCAATTCTTACAACCTTGGTTTAGTTAACCCATTTTTTAACTAGTCTTGGGCAATTAACTAAAACTAAAAGGCTAAAGAGTAATGTGATTGGTTGCATTTTAGTAGTCCCCACCTTTGCAATGGTTAACGCTAGTTAAGGGCTTGGCAAACCCTTGTTTAACGTCTCGCTTTAACTATCTCGGGGTGATGTTTGGGATGTTAACAAGGTGATGTGGCTTGGGTGCTACTCCACACAATGTAGCCTATTTTTTTATTAATATAAGGGTAGAACTTGATACAAATAAGGGTTAACAAATGAATAGCATGAATAACTACAATAATATGAACTTAAAGTAGTTACGTTACGCTACTTAAAAATTGTAGCGTAATGTGAAATGATGAATCTGGTGCAATCTCATCTATGACATTATTGAACATATTTGATGATGGTAAAACAACGATATCATCATTATTATTATTATTATAGTACATATCGTGTATAAAGACTACTGATTTTATCGTCAAAGGATGTTCCTCAGGGCTCCGGCCTCAGGTCACATTCTAACAGCTTCTTTATATGTTCAGCTCTAGATTCGAAAACGCTAGATATGGTCCAACCCAATAACAAGACCCGACCTACCAGACTCGATATAGCAACAAAGGAGGAACCCACCATCATCATGTTTTGTTTTCAATTCTCATATACACTATATGTTCTAACTCTAGAATTCGTCTCTTATCTATGTCCTCTTATCTTCAACATATTGCACACCTCTCATACATGTTTTTTTTAAACTAAAATAGACCTTCACAATTCACAAAACTATAAATCAATACATATTTTACGAAAAAAGAACTTGTAATTCACTTGATTATATATAATATAATAATACCAATCACAATTATAATGTAAGAACGCCATGAACAACTACTACAAAGATTAAGCCCCTATTTCAAAGATTGTATATATCTTTCAAATACAAACTGAGAATAACTTGATTTACAATCCCAATCTTTAATCATGGCATCTTGTCTAATGTTCTTACAGAATGAATGAACATGTTCTAAAGTGAAAACCTCGGGAGCATCCGTTTCAATCAACGTGTGCATCTTTTGATTCAAATCTTCAGGATCAAAGAAGATCGTAATTGAACGAACAAAAATCACCAAAATACTTTGATATCCCACCAAGTGATTTGTAAACATATCGTAGTTGATCTGAAGAACAACGGAGCAAATTGATTTGATCGACCTTGTGAGTCAACCAAACACAATTAGAAGTTTCGAGTTTATGAGTTTTAAGAAATCCAACTACAGAATATTCTTCTTTTAGACTATGATAAGAACGGATAAAAGATAAAAATTCTTCCAGAAAACCCATTGAATTTGTAGATTCATTCACAAATCGTTGTTACCATCGTTGTTCACGTATTAAATATTAAATATATGGTTGTTGGTCGTTGTAAATGTAGGCGTGTGTATGAATCAGAATTAATGATTTTTATATTTTTTACAAACACTTCTATTATCATTTGACTTGCATCTTTCTTCAGTGTCTTTAATCGGTCCCTACACTTATGGTTAGGAATCAGTTAGTGTGGAAATGTCAGAGGAAAATATGTTGAAAGTTAGAAGTGGTGTGCTATAATTCGTAAGTTCAGAGTGCTATTGACTAAATGGTGAAAGTTAAAGTTATTTAAATCCAGTATTTCTATAAGTTCCTATAAATAGAAGAGAAATTGGATATTAGTAGTCCCAATTTTGATTTTGACCCACTATAAATCTCAAGAAATGTTTCAAACAGTCTTAACTTTATACATTTTTTCCTTAAGCGTTCTCCTACTAACCTAAAATTAAACCGGTTAGTTTCTGTTGACGTGAATTGCTTATGTGGCAAAAAAAAGTCAAAGTTTTTCTAATGTGGGCTGCTTATGTGGTAAATAAGTCAAAGAGTTTTGATGATATGTCCTGCTTATGTGGCAAAGTTTTGATGATATGGACTGCTTATGTGGCAAAGTTTCAGTCCACATCAGCAAAAGCTATATAGATTTAACTTTTGGTTAGTATGAGATTGCTATTGAAATATAGAAATTATTTAAATCCAATTTCCCAAAATAAAATAATTAATTAATTGATAAGTGACTAAAGAGACGAGCCTATGCCGAATTCGAGCTTAAAATTACTCACGAGCTGACTCAAACTTCAACATAGAGCTTGAAGCAAGCAAGACTTGAGCTCGACTCTTTTAAACTAAATGAGCCAAAACAACCTTACACAAATATGGTAATGCTCATTCTGCTGCTTAAAATCTTGCCATCTTGTGTGTGTATATATTATGAATTTATTTATAAAAAAAAATTAAAAATATGGTAATGCTCATTGTGCTGCCTAAAATCTAAAAAAAACCCCGATCATAGTAATTTTGTGCGTGTGTATATTATGAAATTTATTTATAAAATACTACACAATATGGTAATGCTCATCGTGCTGCCTAACATCTAAACAAAAAAAAAACAAACCGATCATAGTGATGTTTAAATACAACACTCTTGTTAACTTGGGATAAAAATACATTACTTAGACCTCAAATCCATTGAGGGATTTTATCTTATAGCAGCCTTATTCTTGGTGTTTATAACATATGAAGTAAACTTACTAGTAAACAGAGTTGTAAAAATAATCACTGATTTCCGACAATCGGGCTATCACGACCCTTTTTGAAATCGTCCCATCCTCTGACCCATGGTTGCCCAGGTGTGGCCCGTGTCTGTTCAGAAGCATAGTTGTCGAGGTTGTGCATTACCTTACTACGCACCTCGGTGAATACCTGATCATACAAAATAGTATTAACAAGGGTTTTAAGGAGGAAAGGAGTACATGATTTCACGTTTGGTTAATGTGTAACTCACGGGATTTGTGTTGATTTGTTCGGGGGGTTGTTCCTGCCCGGTTAGCCATTTCCATAAATCTGGATTTTCCTGTAGGTAACAAAGTAATATGAAAATACTTAAAGAGGATGCTTGGTATTGTGTTTTGAAAATGATTATGTGATATGAAATAATCAGAATGAAAGTATAAGAAAATTAATTGTAACAAAATGAATTGCAGAAGATAGTTTCGGATGTGCAGATGTTTTAAATGTGATTATTAAAGAAATTGAAAATGTTCGGGTTTGCTGTAGCTACTCCTAAACTAATTGTTTTACCGGTAAACAAATCCGATGATCAGTGGCGAAGCTTAAGATTTCCGACCGGGGGGTCGAAAACGTATATACCAAAAATTTCTATAAAACCTGGGGGTCAAAAACGTGTATACCCAAAATTTTCTATATGAAAACTACATACTCTCCACTACTGAACGAAAAGTTTGGGGGGTCGGCCGCCCCCTCCCGCCCCCACAAAGCTACGCCCTTTCCGATGATCACTTTTAAAACCTAAAATTAACCCCTGTTGACATGCGGAGAGACTAGTGCATTTGTTGGATTGCATGGTAAATATATATATAGCACATTCTTGTGACTTGAGCAAAACATGCAGACAAAACATTTAAGCCGTTTTGCACAGATAATATTTCAAGCATAGTTTCAAATGCACTAGGCGCACTCTAGGCGCATAGGCTTCGCCTGTCGCCTAGGCGATAAGCGCATAAAAAGCGCGGGCCTGAGAAAAAAACCCGCAAGCAAATAAAAACATAGAAAAATAATATGATGTATTAAAAAACACTTTTTTTCAAATTGAGAAGCCATAACCTGGGAATATGAATCAAAATACAAATGATAAATACAGATGAATTGTTGAATATACTGCAGAATCCTATACATTCAAATATATATAAGATTTGATTGAGATATGATTTCCAAAAAAATAGATAACTGCCACTAAGATAGGCTTTCAAATAACAATTTGCGTGCCTTTTTTATCTAGGAGGGAAGGGCAGGAAGGTCGACTCGCCCAAATAAGTTGCCTAGGCGGGAAAAGCGAGCGCTTTTCATAACTATGCTGCAAATCAACGTGAAACTGACCTAAACCCATTTATAAGCTCTGAAGCACAGAAACGTCCTGGAGCAGCCGTCTCCCGTCCCGGGGACTGCAAGGGGACGGAAACGCGACGGGTACGGCCGGGAAACGTCCCCGGCGGTTAGGAAACGTGGAGGAAACGGGCAGGCGAAGGGGACGGCGAAGAAACGTCCAACCGAAACGTTTCCTGCGTGTTTGTGGTGAAAATCGACAACCCCAATGGCGATCTCCAAACTCTCAAGAACCAAACCCAAATCCAGATCCCCAATTTGGCTCCTTACAGTCACCATCTCCGCAATCGCACTCCTCTACCTCTTCTCATCTCTACTCTCAACCACCGGATCAAACCCACTTCAAACCCCCATTTTACAGTTCAACAATCACAATAATCGCATTCATCACAGTGATTCAGAGAAGTTTTTGTATTGGGGAAACCGAATTGACTGTCCCGGAAAACACAGTGAGTCGTGCGAAGGTCTCGGTCATCAGGAGTCCAGCCTCCGTTGTGCTCTTGAAGAAGCAATTGTGTTAAAAAGGTTTGATTTTTAAGTTAATTTTTTTGAGTTTAAGTGCACATTGTTGGAATACTTCACTTGATTTTGTGAAAATTGATTTGGGTTGTTGAGATTAGGATTGGTAGAACAAGATCCAGATTTTTTTTTTATTTTTTTTTTAATAATTCAAGTGCAAAGTTTGTGGTGAAAATCGACAAGGATCGTATTCAAGAGTTAGAGCACACTTGCTCGGTATAAAAGGTACGAAAATATGAAACCGTAGGACACTGACAGGTTTATCAGGTTTGGGTCGGGTTGCTGATCAAAGTTATAATACCCCTGCTCTTTCAAATTTATAATTTTTCTGTGTGTTGGGCATTTCAAGTTTATCATTTATTCAATAAAATGATAAATAACTAATTTGAGTTTTTGTGTTACATTATCTTTGATATATATTTATTTTTTTATATGTTTTTATTCCCGTACCCGTCCCGTTTTTTTAGTTTTGCCGTTTCCCGTGCCCGTCCCCGTACCCGTACCCCGTTCCCGTACCCGTCCCAGTGCATCATAGTTTATAAGTCTAAACCCAAACCCGTGAATAAGTGAATTGCGTGTTAGGTCCATCGTGTTAGATCCTCACACCCTACATATAAGTGCTAATGTAGCGGTAATCTACTTAAAATTATTTATGTACTTAACAAGCTAAATGCGTAGAGATATATGTATTATTGTATTAACACAAGCATAATCTCATAAACAAACAACAATAGTAGCAAAACTTACAAGGTTAAGAACATCAACAAGTGCTCTAATCCCATTTTCATCCAATGATCCAATGTGATTCTCCACCCAACTTCCCAAAACCAGGTCCAGCTCAAGAAACCCCCTTTGTTTGCTCCTATACACCAACCTATCCAATTTAAAAAAAATAGGGTTTCCAAAACCAAAACTCATCATCAATCACGTTAATCACACATTCACACTTACAATGTCATATACAGGGATGAGATCGGTACCGGTACCAAACCAAATCAGTACCACACCGAATAGTACTATACCAAAATCTAGCTTAAAGCCAAAACCGAATACCGCACCGTATATGATTCGTCAGTACCAGTATGGTACGGTACCATTAAAAGTCCCCGATATCATATATAGGGATGAGATCAGTATTGGTACCGGATAGAACCAGTACCATACCGAATAGTACCGATACCAAAATTTAGCTTAAAACCAAAACTGGATATGATCCGTCTATACCGGTACGGTAAGGTACAGTTAAAAGTCCCCGATATTATTGAGGGATGAGATCGGTAATGGTACCGGACCAAACCAGTACCGTACCAAATAGTGTGCCAATGCCAAAATTTAGCTAAAACCAAAACCGAGTACTATATGATCGGCCGGTAGTTGTATGGTCCTTAACCGTAACACATAACCGATACCAAATTAAACTAAATGCAAAACCGAACACAGTACCTGTTCACTAATCGCCTCTTGCTTTCTTCATCAGACAAATCAAAATCCAACAATTCAACACCAGAATTTGAACAATAGAAACGAAAAAACGAATTAACAAACGGCCTGAAAACGAATTAAAGCATACAACAACATCAATTAACTATCAAAATCATCATAAACAAACACACACACACACGTACGGAATCCATAACTTTGTTTCACCTGTGAACAGATTGATACCGCACGATTTCGTGCGATACGACGGCGTGGAGGCGCGGCGGGGCTATGGCGGAACTGATGAGGCGAGAAACGTTGGAGAATACGGCTCTTCTTAAAGTCGCCATGATTTGGTTTGCTATTGATGTTGTGATCTGTTTGAGTGTGAATTGGGGATTAGGGTTTATGTGTGAGATTTTCAGAGATTCGTGAGGTGTCGTGGCGGAGGGGGAACGGCGGTTGGTTTTGTGAACGGGTGTAATGCCACGTGGCAATTTTGTAGCTTAGACCCACACCGTACAAGTGGTTAATGCGTTGAGGAGGGCTGCAGGCATATGTTTTTTTTTTACATTTTGTATTCTGTATTTCAAAAGGGAAAAATAACGAAAATAGCCGTTGAGTTGTCAAATTTTTAAAAGTAACCGGTTGAAACCTCACCACGAGCCTTCTCACAGAAATCAATGTTGCTGAAGCGTCTTTAAAAATTCTTTTAGCGAACACCAACCAATAAACTCTAGAGATGGCTGGAAAGGCTTAGAGCCGGAGCCGCTACAGACTTTTTTTTACACGTGTTGCATATTGGTTGGTGTTTGCTAAAAGGATTTTTAAAGAAGCTTCAGCAACATTGATTTTCGTGAGAAGGCTCATTTATGAAAATCTCACACATAAACCCTAATCCCCTTTGAAAATTTAACGAAAATAGCCGTTGATTTCAGCAACATTGGTGTTCGCTAAAAGGTTTATGCTATTTTCGTTATATTTCCATTTTAAAATGTGCATAGTGGTTTTGTTAGTAAGTGAAAAAGAGGGCTTTCACCAACTATTAGGGATGTGTAATGGTGTCCGACTCGTGACACCCCCTATCCTTGGAACCGTTAGCATTCAATATAACCATGAGTGTGATATAACCTTGGTTGACGCGCGTTAGTGAGTTCACGCCCTTCGCAACGACGTCCCCGTTTTCTTTGGATTTTCTAACATTGTGATCTCATCTCCTAAAACTTTTTCTTACAAAAAAAATTGATAGTGTGAAAAACGTTTGTACGATTAACATATGCGTTTCCTTTTTGAATAAACTACCATGTTATTCGACTCAAAATTACACGGATCTATTAATCGAAATGAGTATTAGTAAACTTAGGCCAATACTATGGTACCGGAAAAACCAAACTGTTTGGATCTTAGACAATTTTAAAAAATATAACATTTATAGGATCTCAATCAATTTTAAAAACCTAACACTAATATAATTCAAATGTTTGGTTTTGATTCATACACATAGTGACTCAGCCCCATGCTCATTCCTGTTGCTCTTAGCATACAAGAATTTATTTTTTATTTTCAAAGACAACCTATTACCCGTTGTTTCATGGACTCAACCTCGCACCACTTTAATGGCCAATATCTCGGGACCATGTGCAACACACAAATCAAGATTTTACAAAACTATAACTTTCTTTTAACAAAAGTGTTGGTGATGAAACCAAATTTATGTCTAGATGGTTTTTATAATATATTGATGTTAGAAACAAATGCCAACTTACATTATATTCCATTTCACATTAAACAAAACACACTTTATTTCCAAACATTTATAATGACTTTGGTAATTTCATTGTTGTACAATATTACAAGTTAACAATCATGCCAATTGCAAGGGTTTAGCCTTCACATAAATGAATTTGGTAAAAATTCAAATAAAACATATAAGTAAAAAAATTATACTAATAGTCTATGAGAACAAGTTTAAACAAATTTCACATGTAACTAGTTTAACTAATTAACACAAACTAAATTACTTTTAAAAGTTTATCTCGCATCTCTCGGCAAAGAATTTACCACTAACAGATTGGCCCGGTAGCAATGTAAGCCATACGGGTGTATCAGCTCCTTCCTCAGGTGGAGTTATCCCGGCCCATCCCGTCATAGCAGTTTTAACCCAGCCCGGGCAGCAGCAGTTGATATAAATGTTCTGACCTTCGGGCCGTTCAGAAAGTGTTCGGGCCATAAGCCTTGTATAGGCGTTGACCGCAAGCTTTGACAACGAATAATCTGTATTATTTTGAGGCCATCCTCCAGTGATCCAACTCCCATCTTTCACTTGTTCCGAAAACTTGTTCATAGCGGAGTCGATTATATCTTCCGACTCAACGTCTTCTAATTTTTGTCTCAAATCCACGTCAGCAATCCTCTGATATGGAATTTTAGAAATAAAAAAAATTTAAGATAATCTCTACTTTTCTAAATTAAGAGTAAAGTACACGAATCGTCCTGTGATTTACCAAAATTTTGGATTTGGTCCCTAGTTTTCCAACAGTACACGGATAGTCCCTGTGGTTTTCAATTTGTAATGCATTTAGTCCTCAGCTTTTTTCCCAAAAGTACATGAACGGTGCATGTGGTTTGCACTTTGTAACGCATTTAGTCCCAAGACCTGCTAAAACCTTTAGAATTGTTGGTTGGGGACTAAATGTGTTACAAAGTACAAACCACATGGACCATTCGTGTACTTTTGAAAAGCTAGGAGCCAACTCCAAGATTTTGGTAAACCACAGGGACCATCCATGTACTTTACTTTAGTGTGAAGCTAACGAGGGCAGTGTAGAAGATCAGATATATAAACATAAGAAGATCATACATACGTTTCTCCTGCCATTAAGTCTTCCCAACCGTGAGCTCACCATAACAACCCGTGCACCTTCAGCAGAGGATCGCATCAGTGGGATCACAGCTTTAGTCATATTTTTAGTGCCATAATAGTTGATGTTTATCACCTTTTCAGCACATTCAACAGAATTCTCTGATCCGGTATTATAGCTTACTCCTGCATTATTTATCTGTAAAAATTTGGATAAATAAATACAAGTTTATCAAGTAGATACACCTTAAATAACACTTTTTAAAAGTAATATTAATTGAATTGTACTCAAATAATATGCACAACAACAAAGTAAAAGTTGCAATCTCAACTCATTTACTTATCGAGGCGTCATTTAAGGTTATGTTTTACACTTTTACCCCTACCGGCTACCGGGTCAAACAAAGAGTTATTTAAACAAAAAGGATAGCAAAAAAAATGGCCCATCTGAGTTAAACGGGTCAAAAGTTGCCCAATGTGTATTTTCATTGCATAGGACCTTCAAAATAACTTTCTTCAAATAATACTGAAATAATATGATTTTTATAATCATATTTCATTGTAACTTTTTACAAGTTTTTTTAAGCTAAAATTACCAAATTGGCCTTCCAAAAAACTTGTAATTACCAAAATGAATCGAAAAAAAGTTTAAAATTTGTAATTACCAAAAACCGTCCGCCACTAAAAGTATGTTGCTAGTTTATGATATTTACCCTCCGAACAAAGTGTTTCAGAGTCATTGCAAGCTAATGCTTCAGTGTTTTACACTTATAGTTTAAATTCTACAATTGCGAAGGACGGCATTGTCATTTTACCAGAATGTCGATACCACCATACTTTGTCTTCACCCAAGCACAAAATAAATTGATAGATTCATGGTCTACAATATCAAGTTGATGAAAAACAACTTTCAAGCCTTGTTCTAGTAGAATTTTAGTTGCTTCTTCCCCTGCAACTGTGTCTCGTGAAGTAAGAATAACCGTCAATCCATGTAATGCAAGCTGACGTGTAATCTCAAACCCGATTCCTCTATTGCCTTCAGTCACCACAGCTATTGTTTCTGCAGATCACCACCTAAAAGTTTCAACCGTAAAACCAATGGGACCCAAAAATTTTTATCGATAAACAAAAAGAGTACAAAATGGCATAATCAAGAGAGGACGGTTGTCTACAATGATGATTAAACTAACTGTAATCAAAAAACAATTGAATAGCAAATCAAACATATTAAATACAATGATGATTAAAGTATAAAACTAACCCTAGTCGGTACCAGTACTGGTATTAGGCTTTCTTGATTACTGTGTTCGGTAAAAAGCGGTATCTGTACTGGACCACCGGTATTTTTTCGGTATTTTCATACCGATTTAGAATTTAAAGTTTTTTTTTTTTGGGAAATTTTCATAGCTATCTCCTAAAATTCTTTCACGATTCGCCTGAAGCCAAAGTAGCAGTTATCAATTATCCCCTAAAATTCGTTGTTGTGTTTTTTTGGTCAAGAACTGGTTCATACGAATTCAATTAAAAAACGCATACTGTTGTTCCAATGCTTAAAAATCAGAGTTGTATCCGATTGGATTATTCATAGAACCACCGAAATAATTTGATCAAAGAGTGAACACACGCCTGTCTGATCATCCGGTTGATAAAAATTCCCCAGCATAAGCCATCTTAAACTCACTTGTAAGTGTTCTCAAAGCAATACAAATCATTCTTTGTTTACATAAAATGAAACCCTAGTAATACCAACAGCTTTTAATTTAAAAATTAGGGTTCTTCAATGAACAATACTAAACATATATAACAAAGTGTTAACAACCAACATCTTAGTACCTCTGGTGCTCGGAATAACGAACGGTGCGGAGAAGAGAGATTTCCTCGTGACGCTTCTCTCTACGCTCCTTTTTGTTCATACGTTTTCCGGTAACATCCATCGCATTATCGAATCAATAGTCTGATTTTGCTGCAACTTTCGATTCTCTCAGATCACCGGAAAGACGAAAGACGGAATTATTTTCCGGTGACTTCAAAGGGTTAATATGGATTATGTGTGTGAATAAACATTTCTTGAGTTACAAGTCATCACGACAACCGATAAATAAATTCATAAAATTAAATAAAATGATATCTGAATATATTATATTATTTGCGTCATAGCTCTGGTCTGAATATAAAAAATAAGAAAAGGTAAAACAATATAATAAATAACAAAGGTAAACGAAAAAGAAAAAGATGGAAACTCGATTGGTTTTGATGCTCGTTAGTAAAGAAAAAGAAAAGTAGAAAATATGTTTAAAAGAGTGTTAGAAAAAAAACTTACTAAAAAGAAACCTTCGCCACACTCATTATAGAAAAAAAATTAAAAAATATGACTAAAACGGTATTATCGTGTTCGTTAAAAAATTATTTAGTGATAGAAAAGTAATTTAGTTAAAATAAAAAAAAGAATATAATGATTAAACTAAATGTGTAGCGAATAAAAATTTACACTAAATCAATATTCATTTTTTTAAATTTATATAGAGATAATCAATATCATATCTTATAAACCTCCTGAATTTAAGGTACTATAATATAATTTGTTTACTATTCCAACTTTATAATTAGGAATGCAAGGTGGGTGGTTCTTTGCCAACTGACTCGTATCCTGCATGATGATTTGGAAGAAGATTGAAGAGGATGATTTTTAAGATGACAATTATGCCCTTCATATAGAAGATTTTTAAGATTTGACAACTTTCAGTGCATGATTTTTTTTTATTTTATTTTTTTGCTTATTTTAGTCATTAAATAATGCTATTATAGGATTTGACTTTTTTATCATTTCAAAATGAAAAAAAATCATATTTTTTATTTATATGTTGATTTTATTTCCTCATAATTGCATCAAAGGAATGGACAACATTACAATTGATTAGGGATCCTGCTCTATGAAGAGGATTCATGTCAGCTAGAAACGTTACGAAAAATACCAAAGTAAACTCTTTTCAGTTTTTAGATATCGGTTTCAAAATTACGAGGTGTTATGAAAAGTACGAGACGCTCTTAAATAAGGACTTACCACATGTCAATACTATTACGCCTTTTACTTTTTATTTTTGATTTTGGGCTTCCAATCTATTCTTTCTATATGTTGACATTTTATTTACAATATGTTCAATAATTATTAGTTCTTTTTTTGTTAGTGATTATGTGATTGAAAGATTGGGAAGCTTTATGAAATGTCATACGCTAAAGACCTGAAAGACCATCATGTTTTGACAATTGTAGAACTACACACTCAACATAGGTTGAAGAAGATAGAATATGGAGGTCGTAAGATGGTAGTTGAAAAGAGCCGGTCCAGTTCGGTTGACCCACAAACACTTTTTTTTTAAATTTATATCAGTTCTATTATGTCCCTTTTCATGTTTTGCAATTAAATGTTATTCAAGTTTATTTATTTTATTTTTTTTTGTTTGATTTCTTTGACCGGGTCGATGAGCAAGCATTAAATGACGTGATGAAGTTACTTCTCAAAAGCTTTAAGATAGTACAAGAAATTAGTGGTCTTTAGTGATTTTTATAATTGCATCTTTTCTTTTTTAACTTTAATATTCTGGATAATAGAAAATTAGGCATCGCTAAATACTTGATAATTACGGAAAATACTAAAATATTAGACAAGGATAACAAACTTACAGATAAATCAATAAATGTGGTGTATAATGAAATCTTTAACGACTTATAATTTTTACATATGTAATGGAACGTTTCTTTCATTTCAAAGTTTATGTCAACATTGTTAAATAATACAATTTACTTCGAGTAACTTGTGTAACATACGGGTACTTAAACTAGATGGAGTAAAGTAATACTTGTAACGACGGTAAACCTACGAATAAAACAACTAACGTTGTTTATAAATAAATCTTCAATAAGTTGTGATTTTTTTGTTGTGTTCATGTATTTCAATTGTTTCATGTACTCTCTAACATTTTCGTTAATATTTCAACGTGTATAAAATTATAATTTTTACTTCACAATTTTAAATGACTTAGTTTTCCTGTTTAGTCACCCGTGTATCCTACGGGTACTTACACTAGCAAGTTAGAATAAATAACAAGAAAGATAAAAAAATAAAACCTATAAAAATAAAAAAACAAATATTTGTTAAAAAAATAACTTTATTAAACTTTTAACGGTCATATGATAACTCTATTAAAGTTTGGGATCAAATTGTAAACGTTTATGTAAGACCCTATCTTACTTTACTGAATTTCTATTAATTTTTTTGTATTTAGACATGTAATTGTGAATACAAGCCACTTAAATTTACAAATTTATTAAAACTTTTAAAACATATTTAACAATTTAACATGTTAACAATGATTAGTTTTGTTATAATCAAAACCAAGTGCGGAAGCTTCGTCTTTGATCGTGTTCGGTTCTTCATATAGCTTGATCTCTCTCCGGTACTCCAAACATCACCTAAATTTCATATTTTATGAAATACGTTAGTTATAACAAATTATAACATAATCGAATAAACCCGAAGGCTTAAAACAATAAAAACAAAATTTTAGTTTTAGGCTCCACCGTAAGCTACGGCTGGCCACCGTAGCTTACGGTTCAGCCTTACGGTCCGGACTTTCTGTCTTACGGTCCAGACTTCCAGTCCATTACAGCAGCCGCCCACCGTAAGCTACGGTAGGCCACCGTAGCCTACGGTGGTGTGCTGCAAATCTTCTCTTGTTTGCTATTTTAGTTACGATATTTTCCGTAACTCGCTCAATTTTTCTCCGTTTTACCCGAAACGTGTTTCTAAATATCCGTATAATATTTTCTTACATATTTAACCCGAAATCCTTGACCCGAATATTATTCCCTATGACTTAAACATTTATTTCCGGTTTATATTCTTATTTTCCGATTTTTGCCCATTTTGCCCTTTAACCCCTTTTGGACAAACTATACATTGATGCGTCCAATTCGACATGCATTAACATTTCATTATTTCCCGCATAGTTGCCTTAGCAAAACATCATCTTATTCAACTAGATTTTTATTTATTTGCTATTTTGACCTGTTTGGTTGTTTTAGCGTAATCCAACGCTTATTTCGACTAAACCTTACCTGTCTTTTTATATCCACACTAGGATATCTATCTATTTCCCACCACAACTTTATTTGTGGTTTATCATAAATCCATTTTGTCCAATTTCTGTCCTTTTGGTTTGACCGATTTCGGAAAAGACCATTTAAAGACATCAAACCAAAAAGGGTTATGCCTTTCACTTTTATGTTACCGAAAATGTCTCATATATTATAAAACTCATTTTTAAACTAATCTTAGAGTCGTTTGCTTATTCACCACTCGAGGGCATTTTGGTCAACTTAGTCTCTTCTTTTACGTCGAAGGACTTTCAATATCGTACTTCGTCCAAATATGAACATTTAACTATAACCTATTTAAAATGATTATGTTCTTAAGAATATAATGTCCACGATTTAGATTATTAGATTTACCTTACCTTAGTTAATTTATTGTTCATTCAAGACGCATTTAACTCTCATCGGACTTTTAAATCCTTGTTGAGAGTTTGACCCATTACACGTACATGGCTCGGGTTATAGCATTGACCCGTTTAAATACCGTGCACTATTAATTACCAATTAATAGCGATGCGAACCAAACGTCATTTCCCTGTGATTACAAAACTCGACAAGCGTTCCTTAAATATTATTGTAAAATGGTGATAACCACACAATTTGACCCATTGGGTCTAAACAACTATTTTATCATTATGAGATGGTATTTATTTACCATCTCACCATTTGTCCATTTCCGTTTACACCACATAATCATATTACTTAAATTCATTTCTCAGTTCATTCGATCCACTATGGCATACGCCTTAGGGTGTCTATTTCAAAATTTAATATTTATTTGTCAACTCATGACTGAATTGTCAATTTACTCTTTTTATTCCTTATGACTTACGTCATAAGGTAACTTTTTCCGTATTCTTTGTTTACTTGTCATTACATGACTAAATTACTGTTTTACCATTTTTACCATAAAAGATGTTTTAATACCATTTTCACTTGTTCTGACCCGTGTCAATTCTCGTCGGAACCTTGTATTTTCATATCTCATTCCAAAATATTCAAAACGCTTATTTAACTACATAAATAAATATACTATTTTAAGGATATAAGCTTCACTTACCTTGAAATCTGGTTATGCCTTTTTCCGCGTACTTGTTCCGTTTGACCCGCTTCTTTCCAAGCCTCCACCTAGCTTGTCAAGCGTCAAACTATCATTTATCATTCGCAAGATGGTTAGGTTAGTTATCATTTAAAACGACTATTTCACCTTACGGATTTTATATCAAATTATCATTCGATCTTATTATAGGCCAGTTTGACTTTTAAAAGTCAACTGCCTATTTACACATACAAACTCACGAATAAGTTTAACAACCCCTTTAGGCATTTCGTTAATTACCCGGTAAGCGCTATTCTTAGGCCACTATTAAGCTACATTTCCCAAATCCAAGTTCATGCAATTTCTAATATCAAATTAACATAGTTTCTACAATCATATGCTAATCTATCGATAATTACACAAGAACTTAGAATTGTTTCATTATCACAAAACAACTCATATCATCATATTACTAGATATTCATCCGAATATCTAATATAATCAAATTCTACATACTAACTTGTAGACAACATGATCTCAAACACTCGTTAACATTGTCATAACATCAATTTCATTATATTATACAAACCCCATTTCAAGTTATGTACAAACACTTATTCGAACCTCTAATTTGTTCAAATATCTTACACATACATACAAGTATGATGATCATGAACACTTATGTATCATCTATGTCATCATATAACCAAAACCCACTTCAACATCTACTTGTAAATAACCTACAAGTAATCTTACATCAAATAATGCATAATCTCTTTAAGTTCACCGAAATCAAGCATACACATACACTTCATTTCATCTTTGGATCATAATCCAACTATCTAATTGCAAGTACTCTACTTGTCTCAAATTATAACTTTCACCAAATCTAATTTTTTAGACATACCTTATGATTCCCTAATCGAGGTGATCAATAATTTGTGTTCATGCACTGATTTGGGTTTCAAATTGATCTTCAATTTTGGGGGATTAGGGCTGAACAAGGGTTTGCCCTTGTTCTTTCTCCCGATGGCCGACCAACACACACACACACACACACACACTAAGTGTGTGTTGTGTTTAAAACTTTTGTTTTTAAAACACAAGTATCCATTTTACGCAGCTTTGGTCCATCAAGTTTCGTTTCGATTAAATATCAAGTTACAGCTCATTGTTTGGTTACTTGTATGCATGTTTTTAACTAGGTTTATTTATTCCTAGTTATTTTGTTTATGGGTTCACTTTCACCACTAACGGTCCTTTACCCATTCTTTAATATTAACGTGGTTTGATTTCCAAACTCGTTTTTTGGGTGTTACAGTTTAACTTTTAGCTTGTTCATCAAAACTTAGTTACTCATATTTATTGTCTAACTGGGAAATCCCCCCCCCCCCCCCCCCCCCTTCAGTCGAAGAAGTTCCCAATCGTCACCAGAAATTCGAATTCTCATTGGTTAGGTAAGCTTTGCTTATCGTCGTCGAAATTCTAATTCTCATTCGCAGGAAATTCTAATTCTTGCTGTTTAACTTCAGGTGCGATTTGAATAACAATTGATATTCTACTCGACAAATCTTGATTTTCAGAAAATTGGTGAGTTTCTTACTCTTTTTACTGATTTTTTGTTCATTTTCTTTTTGTTTTTTTTAATAACTAGTAAGACCGATTAAATTTGTGTTAATAACTTTTGTCAGATGCATAATTTCATCTTGGTAAAATATATACTCATTTATGAGTTTTTAATATTATAGTGGTTTTTTATTATTTGGGTTCTTTGCATGCAATTCTATATATTGCAATGGTTTTTTATATACTTTATGTGTTTTGTGTTATAGATTGAAGATGACTATGTTTCACTAGAGTATATTGGGATTGTCACGTGCTACTCGCTTTATGATGGAATTTTGATGGCAAGTACATTAGAGGAATTCCACGCGGTTCTCGGCTTGATTGTCTTAGTCTCGATCTCGGTCCGAAGGTGATACGTGTGAATATTTCATACAATCTTTCGTATTTTTATCTACGGTTATTAAGGTTGTTTGGTTTAATTTTTTATTCATTCGTGTAATTGATTTAGTGGATATATGTTTAATGTGGTCTTTTGGCTCCCCCGCTGAAATCGTGTAGTTGGTTAATAACTTGAAATAAAACACAAAGGAACTGAAAATGACGCGTGTTTCTGAACTTGCATTTGGATATTGTTTGGTGAACTTGATGGTTTCATCCGTGATCGGATCTCATGCAAACTCAAAGAAACTTGTATGCATCAATACATCATGAGTTCAAAAGGCATGAATTAAAAAAAAAGTTTAAAAAGAGCTCAAAAAACATTAGTTCATCAATTCAAAAAAGTTCTAAAATAGCTACAGTCATATGTTGAAACCTACTTTCGTCAAGTAACATCTTCTCGCGATACCTGCAATTCAATGCTCGTCGTTCCTCTCCAAGTAAAATCACCCATTGCCACCAAATTCTACACCCCAAAAATTAAGGCACTTCTGATAGTCCAGAGCGTTTCTTGTTACAAATCCAACGATCAAAACAGTATGATTGAAGAAGCTATTACCATCAGTTTCGGTATAACGGATTATTTGTCCCAAAAAGAAAGAGAAAAAAAAAACAAAAAACAACAATTAAAATCAACAATTGCTAAACTTTTCTTTACCGCTCTATATGTTCTCTCTCTCTCTCTCAATATTGTAGACGTCATAATAGTGGTCACATGTTATTGTCTTACCACGTTTGCAGTGGCCCTCTCGTCGTGCTCAAACTTATTAAAGCGTCAATCACTACCATTGGGTTTATCAGCCAACAAATAAAATTAAATTAAAGTGTTTTCGTTTTATTAAACTAAATGTAAATCAATTTCTACTAGCCCCTCCAATCGCAGAAGATCCCCTCTCGATATCGTCACCCTTACTTGGATAATCAATTTCTACTAGCCCCTCCAATCGCAGAAGATCCCCTCTCGATATCGTCACCCTTACTTGGATAATCAACCTAACTGTATAGATGTCCATCGTTACTTAATGTACCCAAAGGCATGTGTTACTCTGCCCCAAGTTGTAGTTTCATTTTCATATTTGTCATAAAAGTCCGTAAGTTGTTGGATGCTAAGTCGACTAAAAACTTGTGAAGGATTAATCATTTGAGTCATTGCTTCTATATAAGTGATGGTGACCTAAGCCCAAGATAAATCTGCACAGTGAAATATAGTTTATTACAAGATAATCTAACAATGATTTCATAACATATAAATATATATTAATAAGTTTCTTTAATTAATTTTATCATTATCACCCAAGGTTACATAAAAAATCCGAATATACATCTTTATCTAGAAATGGTTCTTTACCAAGAGTTCGAAATTTTATATTGGTAAACTGGATGAGATATAGATTTAAATTTAAGTTAACTTTTATATATTATTAATTATATTTTAACTTATCTTTTAATTCAAGATCAATAATAATTAAGTTATATCTAACAATCATATAAGATATTTATATAACTTCATTAGTTTTCATTTGGATTTATTTTAGTTATTAACGTTATCAAATATATCATCTAATCTAATCTAACTTATGACAAAAGATTTTAGTTAATGTTACATGTTCCTCTTATTAATAATATTAGTAAATAATATTATATTAATATCTATCTTTACTATCTTCTCTCAGTATTTGATTAATAATTGTATTAAGTCTCCTATTAATAAAACATATCACAAAAATAAAAATAAAAACCATAAGGGGTTACTTACGGTCCGGGTCTCGGTTTTCTTAGCGTCAACCCATTTTTGCTTGGTCGACCTGAACCCTACAACAATTTATATATAATGAACTTACTGGTGTGTTGCGTTTTTATAGGACCAAGTACTTTGGTGCTATCCAAGAATTATACATATTTTGACGTGATTCAAATATATTCTTCCATCCAGCTACATTATTTTCTCTCATTAATGTCTATAGGTTGTTTGTGCTAGCAATTAGATACCCTCCTTACAATTCTACCATTATAAAATGGTCACAATTTACGTGTACAATTGTAATTATTTTTTTTCCTTGGAATTGATAAGAGCCTCTCTAAAGCGAAAAACATGTCGAATTGCTTCTACTTTCTTTAGATAAAAAATGAACGATTACATTAAATTGTTCCCAATCATTCATCTTGATCTCCAGATAAATAACCATAAATCTTCACACGTCTCTGAGAGCAGAAGCTGTCGCCTGAGACCTATAATTTCCATCACCTAACATGTTATGTACGTGTACATCATACGCATGAAAGATTTTTGAAATTAGATTAATATATTTGTATATCACTTGTTATGTTTAGATTGGAATACAATGCCTGTGATGTATTAGCACATAGAGGTGCCTATATACATCTTTATTTCTCTAACCTCTCTATCATGGTTATGATCCCTACTGTTATATATAGGGTGTACACTATTCTTATTTCTGAGACTTAGTGATAAACATGCAAAATACATGTATTTGTACTAGTATCAAATTGAAAGTACTGATCCAAAAAAAAAATGCAAAAGTGGTACTGATCTTGAAAAACAAAAAAGTGAGTACCGAATTGATATAAAAAATGACTAGGTACAATTCTGTACTGATACAATTCTAATACTTAATGCCAAATGTTCATCCCTATTTGTTAACATTATTCTAAATTACTTATTTAATAGAAAATATTTATCATATTTTTTTAAAGTGATTTGTACTTGTCCTTTTTATTTCAAAATGGTGCATTTATGTTAAATATTTCAAGTAAAAAATATATGATATAACCATTTTTTATTTTCTTTGTATTGTAAGATTAACGTATTATAAATGTGGGTTGTTCATTTTTTATGTAAAGGGTGTCAACATCCTGCAAGATTTTTGGAATTACATCAATTTATTTTTGAATGAGCCATAGAAAGTCTTGGTATACTTATTTCTAAACTCCAGTAGCTCTTTCATCATTCATCTTCACCGTATCCGAGAGCAGAAGCTATTGTCCGAAACCCACAATTTCCATCGCCTAACACGTTATGTATGCGTGCAACATACCCATGGAAGATTTTTGGAATTATATCAATATTTGTGTATCACATTTAATGTTTCATCTTTGTTCAACCCCATGAAATCATAACACGGCGCACTTGTAGGGTTGGTGAAAGAACTTTATCCGACAATATCTTGGTTAAACCCCATGAAATGATAGCCTGGTGCGTTTAAAAGGTTAGCAAAAAAACCTTGTCCGTCAGTATCTTGGGTCATGAACAAATTGGTTCACCAGAAACTTGGTAGTTCATAAATGGACTGGCGTAACCCACATTATCATCATAGTCTTTGAATGGTTTTTTTTCTGTCAGTATCTTGATTTATGAATGCACTTGCTTAACCAGGCACTTGGTAGTTCACGTATGAACTGATGTAAACGAACCAAATGAACACGAACATGCGACCGAACGAACACGAACATAAGGATGTTCGTGTTCGTTCATTTAACTTTAACCGAACATGAACACCAACATATAATTGAACGCATTTTTTTGTTTGTGCTTGTTCATTAAGAAATCCGACATGTTCATGTTCGATCATTTAAAGTCTAAACAAACAGTTCACAAACATAAACGAAATAAACACAAAAATTTAACCAAACATATTTGAACAAACATAAATTAACATGACTGAACAAACATAAACAAACACAAATGAACGTAATTGAACAAATATAAACAAACACAACTTAACATTAATGAACACAAACATACAAGTCTAATATACTACACTTCATCCAAAAAAACATCTAAATTAGGGTTCATATATAATGAAATTAAGTAGTTTTTAGATAATTATTAAGTAAGTGATCAGTTACGATCTAAGAAAAAAATTATAATTTCATTTTTAATTACTAGAAAACTCAATTACTAATTAGTTATATCTTTATAAGTAGTTAGAAAACCTAATATTTATATAAATATAACTACTTATGTATTTACTACAGTTTAAACGTAAATAAATGAACGTTCATGAGCATAAATAAACGAACATAAACGGGCGCTCACGAACATAATGAACGAACACAAGGTGTGTTCATGTTCGTTCATTTAAGTAAACGAACAAAACTTTTTGTTCGTGTTCGTTTGTTTAGTAGATAAACTAACATAAACGAACTTCACGCCGAACAAGTTCATGAACATTCGGTTCACTTACAGGCCTAGATGCAACCAACATAATCATTATGGTCCCTTAATGAACTTTGTGTAGCAACCTCTGGATACCCGAATGAACAATGTCCAATTTGATTTTCTTTAATAACTTATTAATATTTAACTTTTTAAAAAAATCTGAAAACACAACCTTGTTTAACTTTTTTTTTGAACATTTCGATATTAGCGGTACGTTACCACTAGCATTCGATTGATATCGGTTCGGTTCATTACAATACTGGTACGATACATGCACTTTATATAGAAATCAACGCATGTTTTATATCGATCGAAAATGATAAAACATAAGCACCAACAACAATGTTGTTCCAATGGTGCGATCGATTGAGATCGTCATCGTATTCATTTTCAATAAAATTTTTGTCACAGTGTTGTTGGAAGAAAATAAAAATAGTATGCAAGTTACTAAAAAAATCAAATATATCGTCGGTTTCAGCTCAGTATTATACGATAGCTGAACGATATCTATTTTCAGTAAAATTAATTATACTATAATATTGAAAAAAATAAACATAATTACAAAGTTACTTTTTTAAAAAAGTTAATGAGGCAAATCATAATCAAGTTAAAGAAGATAAGTACTTAGAAGGTTTAATCATTATTCATCATTTAGAGCTTAATAAAACTAATATAATATATAATTATTTAGAAGATCACTAAAAGCGACAATATTCGAGCTTCTTTATCACTCCATGTTAAAAAACAATAATTTTTTTAATAAAATAACATATGAAATTTATGCAGGTCATTTGTAAAATCATATATATACGTTATCACGACCGGATTTCGGTCATTATCGGTTCAATTTGCTACACTACAGATACAATATGATACAATGCATGCACTCGGTATAACAATCAACACGTATTTTACATCGACTGAAACCATAAAAACGAACATCGGTACCGATATTTTTCGGATGATATTGGTTTGGTTCATCATGATATCGGTATAGATATCAGTTTAATTATCACAGACGAAATTGTATTATAATTATCAAAACCAATACCATGAGAAAATATGAGTTCGTTTTTAACATTTATAGAACAATTAAATATTTACAAACCATATTACATTAATTATTTTAGCAATATCGTATTTATAATGGTTTATTATTAAATTTAAATTTGAGGTACTGTTAATTAATTATTTTAGCGATATCGTATTTATAATGGTTTATTATTAAATTTAAAATTGAGGCACTGTTCATGAACACTTCAAATTAATATGTATAATAATAATGTATAATTTTATAAAAAATTTAGTTCGTTCAAAAAAAATTAAATAAATATTTTTCAAAAGAATACATTATCTTATTTTCCACATGTACTCATCCTATTGGTGTGTTATGAATTTTTTTTAAGAAGAATGTTTTTTTAAATAAATATTTTTCCACACGACCTTGCATTATCTTTGTTTTTCCTTAATATAAGAAATAGTTTTTAAACAAAGACCTTTTTTAAAAACCGAGTTGTGGCTTGTTTGTCTTTTTTATTAAGTATGTTTGATGAATGTGTGTTTTCTATTTTAATATTTCTTATATTGTTTTATTTATTTTACATTTAAAATAAATTGGTTATGAATAAAAATATTTATTTTAATTGTTTCTAATACATTTTATGGATAAATAATAAGCATAAAAAATATATATTTAATAAAAAAGGTTTTAAGATTGGGTTATCAACGTGAGTAAAAGGTTAAGTTACTTTGGGGGAAGAGAAAGAATTAGTTTTTTTTTAATTTAAAAAAATTGGGTTGGAGCAGGTTAAAAAAAATGAGGGTAGCTTGAAGCACAAAAAAAACTATCATGTTTACCCGTGTAGTCAAGCTTAGGCACAATAATTAAATATTATTAGATTTAAAATATTTAAAAAATCGATTTTGTTTACCCATTTATGTTGTTTTTTATGTTTATTTCTCCTATTTTTTTTAGTATTACTTACACTTTGTAATAGTAATAATAATAAAATAAAAATAAGTCATTACTAATAGAAAATAATAATAAAGACAAAAACAAAATATTGATTTATGATGTAATGACTGTTGTTTTTTTTTTTTTTGTAAAGAGGGGATGTATTTAATAACACTCTAAAAAAATGCTTATTGGGGTACCGTTCGTTTTACTAAAAAAATAGATTCAAATTGATAAATCCCCTAATAAAAAAAGAAGTTTTAAATTGAGAAGTTCTTTTGGACTAAAAATCAATGGTGAGTGATGATGTAGCAATATATCAGTGTCAAAATAGAGTGTTGTGAGACAAGAATAAACCTACAACAAGTATAATATTCCCAACATTTGTAAGTAAAAGATAAAAGATTTAGATGGTGTCAAAGTTCTTACCCTAGCAAATGCGACACACACAAACCTAAATCCATTCTTTTATTGTTTTAGGAACACACATCAATAAGTTTAAAAAATTGGAACTACTTCCACACTTCCTATGAAATTTGTAATGACTACATACATATGTATTTATTGTATTTACAAGACTAATATATTATTTCCGAGTCTACTAGACGATCCACATTAGGGATGGATATTTTTTTCTTAAATCTCTGTACTAACATTCGTACCGTATCATACTTGTATTTATATCGATTTTAGGTAGTCGTTACATGTATTGATACTCAGTTTTATTGATTTTGGTATTCAATACTTTCGGTATTGATACGGGTACGGGACAAGTAAAAAAAGGTACTGGTACCGAATTTTATAGAACTTTAAAAGTTATTTTATATTATTTTTTATTTCATATTATGATTTTTATGATACTCATATTGATTTTACCTATCTGGTACTTACACTATATTGGTATTAATGTCGATTTTACCTATATAGTACCCGTACGGATGCTTAAAAACAAAAAGAAAACAAAGTGGTACTAAAGCGGGTATCGTACCGATATACATGTACCATACCAATATATTCGGATACCCAATTTTGTTCCAATTCGGTATCGATATTTTTATGTACCGATACAGGTATAAGTACGAGTACTGTACCAATCTCATCCCTAGTCCACATGGACATATTGTTATATTTTCAACTCCAAATGATGTGGATTATCTTTTTAACATTTTATTAAATTTTCTAGGATAAAAATCTCATATCTACACTTTACATGTTTTAAACTTTTTATCTTTTAGGTTATGAAGTACATAACTTACCACCAGACAAACAATGAAGTTTTTGTTGAATATAATTGAGTAATTGATGGGGTTGACTCAAGTCAATCTTAAGTTTTCAATACAACATTGGTGCTTAATAAATTGATCTTAAAAGGTGTCACAAAATAAGTTAACTAAAATCCAATTGGTGGTGCGATAATTATGATAATACACTTGGGGAGTATTGTTTATTCATATCCACCCAAACCTTATCCTTTTTGCAATTTATTTATTTATTTATGAATTTTATATACATAAGGGTGTTATCAATATCTCATACAAAGGTGTTGGATGCAATCATGAAGAATGATATGGTTTCAGGATCCTCATGGCTCATTGCCACACATAGTCATATGGTTCTTTTTTTCTTTTTCAAATTTTGTCTTAACTAGTCTTAATACCTTACGATACAAAAGGCATAAAACTATGTTAAGTAGTAAGCAAATGACGACTAAAACTGAGGAAAGACGTAAATAATAACATAATTTTTAACATCAAGTAACTCACGTGACATAAAGCGTAGACAAAGTCCAATTTATACGGACACATGTTAGAAAGTTGAGGGGGTAAAAAATCTGAGGGACCAAATACGACTACCAAACACTGTGTTTAGTAGCAACCAAACAATGATCAAATTCAATAAACGCAAAACAAATACTCATATAAAACAAAACTAATTTAACTTTTGTGACAAATTATTGAATATAAAAGTTTTGTTTAAAAAATGAAAAATCCTAAAATTTACAAAGAAAAAATAAAAAAATTCATAAAAAAACAAAAATATCACTATTCATAACAACATGAATTAATATATTATATATATAAATATATCAAATAACGCATTATAGAAATCACCTTCAAAAATCAAAATATTGAACAAAAATAAGATTAAAAAAAATTAGATGACCCTACCTAAAAAGATTCTCAAATATGTCACATGGGTTAAGTTTTAAAGTCACAATTCTTGAATATTCGAACTACATTTATTCACAAACATGCTATCCTTACCATTACTTAAGAAAAAAAGTTGAACAATTTCATAAATGCTGAATGGTTAAGTGTCAAATTAGTAAGATGTTTGAATTATTAAGTGTTTAACAATAAGAGGTCTGAACTATTAAGAGCCAAATAAATGTTTAACCGTTCAGAGACAAATATCTGATCATTTCACATTAAAGGTCTTAACCATTCAGACTCAATATAATACTTAACAATTCAGAGGTAAATGTCTGAACCATTCAAACATTTGCTCGCGAAACAAACGAACCATTAAATTATAAACGATTATGAGCTAAACATATACCTCCTTGGTTTTAGAAGACATTTCCTGTTTTCCCCCTTATGAATACCTTTTGTTCTAGATAAAATTGCATAAGTACTAGGGTTGGTGCTAAATGAAAACTGATCTTACAAAACAACTTGAACAAAAATAAATTACAAACAAAAATAGAAAATAGATGACCGTCCTTAAAAATAAAAATCTCATATATGTCACACCATGGAGGTTAAGTTTCATAGTCACAATTCTCAAACATTCTAACTCCCATTTTTCACAAACATTCTAATCCTTATCATTACTCAAGTTAGTTCAAAATGAGAAGGATATTTAGATAATAATTACCTAAAATCATTGGTTATCTTCAACTTAGTTCTCAGTAAAATCAAGGGGCGAACTTAACACATATAAAAAATTTCAGTTAAATATACACATCATCATCATCCGTAAATAACATTAACAGCAAAAAGAAGGTAGGGTCCGAGGAGGGTAAGATGTAGACAACCTTACATCTGTCAAGTAATTTTGTATCAAACCTTGGGCAGAAGACACATATGTCTGATTATACACTATGGGGGGGGGGGGGGGGGGGGGGTTGGATTTACACATTTTGATTTTGCTTAACAAACATGTTATCTTTATATAATTGTATGTTAATTTATTTATAATATTTGTATACAAACTAGTGTTATAAATATCTATCGAATACAGATGTATTGGATGAATTCTTGAGAACCATACGATTTCAGGACCTTCAAGGCTCATCACCACTCATATACTCACATGTTTTTCTTCCCTCGTTTGTCACTTTCAAACCATACAATCACCAAAATCACATGACAGTGTAGAACCAAATTAAAATATATAAAAAAAAAACAAAAAAATTAAACGACCGTTTTTTTTTTCTGAAACGGCAAATTTGGATCACTGACAGACCACTGGAGTATCACTGTGTCATCAACGGAACCACCCGATCATATCCATCTCCACTAGGCCTAATGCCTATACACCAATTCTGGAGGAAACTCAATAAATATGGGAAAACCCCCTTGTAGGAATCGAACCAGGACCTTTTGGTCCCAAAGCCTTATCTCATCCTATGATGCCACTAGGCTATAAAACCATATAAAAAAATAAATAAAAATAAAAAATAAATGACCCTACCTCACAAAAATATCATGATATACAATTCTCCAACATTCCAATTTCCAACCCATTAGTCGTATCCTAATCTCTTCACATACATTACCCCAACCCAAAAACTTCAATCAAACAGAACATGTGTTATTATGTAATCTCTTTAAAACATCTTCAAGGTATCTATTCACCATCTCTTTTTTCCTAAACAAACAATATCTATATACCTAGATCTGTTTATCTATTCATTTCTAACCAACTCTAATTATTTGTGTACACGTAAGACATAACGTCGCCAAAAATTGAACAGAAATCGGTATTGGTGTCGATGGAACACGATGATACTATTTCCAGTTTCGAGACTTTCAAGACTCGTTGCTACTCGTATAGTCGCTAGTTTTTCTCTCCCCTCATTTGTTGCTTTCATAGAATAGAAAACCAAAATCACCCTCAATACCTCAAAAATCAAAATCACATGAAAGTATAAAACAAAAATAAAATATAAATAAAAACAATTGAAAATGAATATGGATGAATTTTTTTTTACCAAAATAAACTTGTGATTCGTCTAATTTTAGGGAAAATACTAAAATTCATTCGCTTCAAAACGTGACACTTGTCTCAAGCTTCTAACAAATAAACTCCTAAATCATGGTGGACCCATCCTGAGATCCAATAAAAATAGTCACGTGTTTAAAGAGTCTAAAAAGACTCTATTTTTTTGCATCTATATGAAATTTAGACTCTACGCTCAAACTCTACATCTGAACCTATCCGCTTCAGTTAAAAGCATCGACTCTTCATTTGATTATATTTGTAGAGCCTAAATTTAGATGCATGAACAAATATAGAGTCTATCTAAGACTCTTTAAAGACGTTGCTCTTTCCTATTAGATATAAGGGTGGGTTCACCACGATTTAAGAGCCTAGTTTTTGACACTTGAGACAAGTGTCAAGTTATAAAGTGAATGAATTTTTGTTTGTTCTCAAAAATTTAGACGCTTTAGATGTTTATTTTGGTAAATGGGTTTGGTTAATGTTTATTTTCTCCATTTCCCTTATTTTTTATTTATATTTTATTTTTGTTTTATATATATGTTTTTTCTTTTGACAAATCTTACATACTCCTAAATTATATCAAACAAATTTTACTTTACTCTTTGCTTGAGATTAAACCCAAAAGTTCTTGCTAAAAATGAAAAACCTAGACCAAATGAGGTTGCTCAAATTGACTATACATATTATTTTTCTTTTTCTTTCCTCATTTGTTACTTTAAACGATACAATTTTCACCTTCAAAAACAAAACCACATAACCCAAATTTAAAACTATATAAACAAAAAATTACATGACCCTACCTTAAAAAAATCTCATATACAATTCTCAGAACATTTCAATTAGAGGTGTACAAATCGTTTTTTTTAATAATCGGTTTCGGTTTTTAACCGAACCGGTTTTTTACATCAAAAACAAAACCGGTTTTTCTTATAACCGGTTTCGGTTACTAACCGGTTTTTTAAGTCAACACAAGAACCGGTCTAACATGTTAGACTTGGTTTTTTAACCGGTTTATTAAAAAACCGGTTTTCTTACCGGTTTAAACCGGTTTCGAAGCTCAAGATCCCTAACCGGTCTACAACCACCGGTTCGGTTCGGTTCTAAAACCAGTTTAAAAAAAAACCGATTTCAGTTTTAAAACTGGTTTTCTTTACACCCCTGATTCCAACCCCCTTTTATTTTAATCATATCCTGATCCCTCTCCCTCCGTTGAAAAAAAAAAAAAAACACATCTACCAAAATTGGGAACGCGTATCACAAGTTGATAAAGGAGAACAAGCCGTAATCCCAGCTGGCATAAGTAAACAAGCCAACGCCGCCAAATATCTATTTGCTGGTGGGGTGGCGGGGCCATCTCTCGTACCGCCACCGCCCCACTTGACCGCCTTAAAGTCGCATTCGCAGTCCAAACCACCAAAACTTCAATCGCGTCCACCGTTAAGAACATTTGGAAAGAAGGCGGGGCTTTATCATTTTTTAGAGGTAATGGGTTGAACGTTGCTAACGTGGCCCCAGAGAGTGCAATAAAGTTTTATGTTTATGAACGTTAAGTCAAGTGTATTTCCGTCTTTTTTGTTAATTTAAAGGGCAATTTGGTCATTTTCACTATAGGTAAAAAGTCCGAATTGCCCTTTATGTTAACAAGAAAAACGGAAATACCCCTGACTTTACAGAGAAAAATGGATGGAGTTAACGAGCCGGATGAAAATGGCAAGATTTCAAACCTTTTGGATCCAGATGCGAAAAACAAACCTTTGGATTAAAGTCACAAAACTGGCCAACCTCATGGACGAAAATGACATTTTACTCCTTTAACTAAAACTCCATGTTTTTTTTTCTTGCAGAACCTGGTCCTTATAGCTCAATTGGGCTGTGGAACAGTTGCAGGGGCCCTTGGAGCCGCCTGCGTGTACCCGTTGCAAGTTGTTAGGACAAGGTAGTTGTTTGTTTGCTTCAGAAGTGGCAAAACGGGTGGTCGTACGGGTTGGATAACGTGTCAAAATGGGTTTTTTTTTTGGTAAAAGGGCTTTATTTTTTATAATTTTTCTTTAGTGGGAAACAATGATACTATAGTTAATATTACTCGGTATAAAGTAATAATCGAGTTTTTTTTAATTATATGACTTTGGAGGGTTTGTGCATTACTTTGGGTGACTTTTTACCCATTCAATATGTTTTCTTTTATTTTTAAGCTATCGTTTTTTGTTTGCACAGTTGACCCGTTAGGGATAAAGCATGACCCAAAGGCCCAAATCCACTCCTTTATAAGTAAAATGGGCCGAAAATGGAATCTCTAGTGTTATTCATTATCTCAATAGGTGGCAAAATGGATTGGTTCAAACGGGTCGTGGGTAAGATAGCAAAACGGGTTTGGGTCAAAATGGTTGGGCAGGGTTGGTTTGACCCACCTTTGCTTTTTCTAAACTTGATAAATGATAATATGTTTAGATATGAATATAAAATTATTACTAAGATCATGATTATGTTTTTTCTAGTAAAGCAACTTTTGGTGTACTTTTAAAGTCTTCACAACCTTCTCTTTTTAGCTAAAATTTTAATTTTAACATTTGATCTGTTACCATTGTTTTTGTACTTACAATCTAAACATTAATTATTTACAAGAAACTTTATAAAACTGGCAAAAGAATGCTTGCGGGCCAACGGTCAACCCAATCAAACCTGACCCGTTTTTACTTGTACAAAGAATGACCCTTTTCAACCTCAAATGTTTCAGAATGCAAGCACATCAGGCTAAAGAAGCTACAAGATACAACGGGATGGCTGATGTTTTTATAAAAACTTATCAAAAAGAAGGGGTCCGAGGTTTCTACAAAGGGCTTTTCCCGAATCTTTTAAAAGTTATACCGGCTGCTAGCATCACGTATATTTCTTATGAAGCAATGAAAAAGACACTAGAGCTTTAATGACGACGACGAAGATGATTTCCAACCGTTCTAAAAAAAGAAAAAAGAAAAAAAAAGGTGAGATGTTACTGGTCGAGTTATAAGAAGGGTATTTTTGTAAATTAAGATACTTCTTCAAGGACCAAGGTTCCATTCTTGTTTAATGTTTATGTTCTAGTCTACAAGATTATGTCTGAAATGAGTACACTAGACTCTGCCAATTATTTGTTACATGTTGGATTTGTGGCAATGATTTCGAGTTTACTTTTCAGAAAAATGTTGTTAGTTTTGTCACCAGATTAATGTCAGGCGATCGATTGTGTGTTAGACGTGTAATTAGCAACTAAACTAAACGAGTCTATTATTTATTTGTGGTTGGATTTGTGACATTACTCATTAGCTGACCTTAGGCTAAACTCAGATTTAGTAAAGATGGTGATACGGCCCATGACCCGACCCAACAGAACTGACCGCTAACATCCAAGAACTGACCCGATCTTCAAAAGAAGCGCATGGTCAACTACTATTTTCCTATAACTTTGAATGTATATTTACTTGGTCAAACGTGGGTCTCTTTGGAAACAGCCTCTTTATCTTTAGGGATAGGGGTAAGGTTTGCTTACATCTCATCCTCTCCAGACCCTACCGATATTGATGGGATTACTGGGTACAGTTGTTGTTGTACCCATGTTTCCATGTTCCCATGTAGCACATAGTCCGTGTTTACATTTCTGCATTTCTTGTTTTGCACTTTTCGATTGTTATTTAAGGTTTCAAAATGAACGAAAATAAAAGTATGAGAAAATTGTTCAAAAATCTTGTTTCAAAAAAGTGGACGTGCCGTAGTGGTTATCGGGCATGACTAGAAATCATGTGGCCTCTGCCCGCGCAGGTTAGAATCCTGCCGTCCACGTTTTTAAATTTTTAATGATTTTTTAAACATTTTTCTAATGGTTTTCTTTGTTTTCAGACCCAAAAAACAAACAAAAATCATCTGTCATAATGCAGTAAAAAAGTATGTAATAAATCACGTATCTTTTATCATTAATTATATATATATATATATATATATATTCTTTCGAGTTTTGATTTAAAACATAATTTGGGAGGTCGCTAATCAAGGTGGAGTGAAATAAAACAGGTCTAATCAACATTTTTAATGTCAACAGTTGTTTTTTTTTTTCGTACGAAGGAAAAATGAAAAGGTAAAAAGAAAAAAACTTAACGTTATGTAATTAGATTGTAAAATAGTTTTGAACTTTTGCATATATAATATTTTTTGTTATAAAAAAGATCATAATATATAATAGAAAAACTGATCTTAGGCTCATTTAAAAAAATTGAATGGATCTTTTTTAGTAAAATAGCTGTTTAAAACATAAAACATATGCACTATGGTTTGTTATTTACTTATTTATCTAAAACAAGCATAAAATTATGACTCAAATCTACTATTGATTTGTTTTCATGTTATCAATTATTATTATGATTTGTTAGTTATCTAAAACAAACATAGAATTATGATTCAAGTCTACTGTTGATTTGTGTTTTTTTAAATACTTTGTTTAGTTGTAACTTGTTTTTACTTTTATAATAGAATCAGTGGCGGATCTAGAGTAAAAGTATAGGGATAACGTTTAATTTTTTTTTATCGTGCATTCATATAAACGAAACAAACCCGATAATAAATAAAGTCAAATGAATATCTAAAAGATTTTTCCTTTTTGGCATATTTTCTATCAAAATAGCTAATACCTTATTAAATCGATTTCCAAGTTTATGAATTTGCATATACAAAACCGTAAGTTTATGATTTGCATATACAAAACTGTATTAAAAGTTTCAAATTCAAAAGGATGTCAATCAGTATTGACATTCTTTCGGTTTCTTTGAATTCCAAGTTTGTATTGATTCGTTTATCAACTTAGCTGCTTCTATTAGAAAATTTATAAAGGTCACTTATCTTAAAACCAAACATGTGAAAAGTTGTTTTTCTCATACCTTAGCAATCTCATTTTAAAGGAAATGTGATCATTTCGTAAGATAATGTATCCTGACTATTCATCAAATATCAACCAAACAAATAATTAAACTTTTATTGCATCATCACCAATCTCATCTTTAACTTGACTGTAGAATTAATTATTATTATCTTATTAACAAGTATTTAAGACACGAAATTTTAACATTTGAAATTTTAATGTCAGATTTATTATTTTATTAACTAGTATTTAAGACATGAAATTATAACATTTGGTTTAGATTTCATAACTCTTAAAGTAAGTTTACGCAATATGATATAACTTTTTTTTATAGTTATCTAAACAATATATATAAAATAAATTACAGATGCAAAATCTTACGAATGAGACTTAGTGTATAAATATTAGAAACTAATAGAAAATTATAATTCCTTCTAAATTACTTAAACATAAAAATCAATAAAAAAAAGCTTTAAAAATATAAAACTTCTTGTTGTATGAAGTATTGTAGAAATAAAAGAATTTTAAAGAGATCTTTAAAAAAAAGTATTATGAAGAGAGATAATATATAATACTAGTATACCACCTATGTGGCTATGTTGTCAACATTTATTACATGGCCAACAAGATCACAGTAAATTAAATATATTTAAAGGATGTCGTAAAATTAATTTTAGGAGTAACGTAATACATAAAACGTAAAAATAAATAAAACAAATACACTTCGTCGTAAAAATTGAAGGGTAGTAGATACTACCCCTGACAATAGGCTAGGTTCGGCCCGGAGTAGAGTTACCATAAAATCATTTTGGATTTTGGTTGAATATGGCACAACAAAAATCACACAAAAGCAAGATAATAAACCGAATAAAAATAGGTCTAGTCCTGGTTTACTAAGCCGAAAAAGATTGTTACCGAGCCACCCTATATTATTAGTCCAATCCTGGTTTAGATTTTGCAGAAAATTCAGGTTCGAGTTCAGTCAAGTTCCATTTGGTCATGTCTGGTTGGACCTGATACACACCCCTAGTTCACATTAAGTTGATCCAGGTTACACACAGGGGCGGGCCCATGTTGATGGGTGGGTGGGCGGGCTCACCCCTTGAAAATAAAAGTAGTGTATTTTTAGGCAAAAACCCGACTACACCTCTTGAAAATATGGTTGAGCTCCTCATCCGCACCCCTAGAAAATAATTCCTGGGTCCGCCGCTGGTTGCATCGTCATTACGTTACCCACTTCATTCATCGCACCGGAGTTGCATTACCAAACTCGAATCCTTAAGTGTTGCTTTCAAAATTTATTACTTGATTCACACACACACGACACCGATATTTTTCGTATCCTTGTACATAGGGATTAAACGAGTTGAGTTGAAGCTCACCAAGAGACCAAAGACTCAAGCTGAACTCGCTTAACTTACAAGATCTCAAACTTAGGATTGTGGATTGAAAACTTACAAATTTCACATTTGCTCATGTAATATTTGTTAGACTCAAATCCAGTATTGAATATAAATTATTATATTTATATAAATAACAGACTCATTTAGCTCAGAAGCCTAGTCATATTCGGCCTACAAGCTCGAGATTGGCTTGCTTATTAAATAAGCTTTAATTTAGGCTCATGTTCAGACTCAAGATTGTTTAAGTTATAAATTATTATATTTATATAAATAATAGATTCGTGTAGCCTCAAAAGCCTAGTTAGATCCGGCATATAAGCTCGGGATTGGCTTGTTTATTAAATAAGAGTTAATCTAGGCTCGTGCTCAAACTCAAGATTGTTTAAGTTCAGCTTCATTTAACTTATAACGAGCCAATACTGAGTAGCTTACGAAAAACCCCATTTGTAAGTACCTTAATAGTCATTTTCTTGTGAACCCAATGCCTCAAAACGTAAAGATGAGTTTGCCTTTAAACACCTCTTAATATCTAATATTAATAAAGCAATAGTTGAAATTGTCACACATGTAAACTAATAAGAAATTATCTTATTTACGAAATGACTTTAGTATAATGGTATTAAGGTGTTGTATAAGACGTTGCCTTTTCATATAGTAAAGATTCAAATCCCATTGATGACAAAAATTTAACAGTTAAGAAAAAGTAATTACCTTATTTGGTTGTAATGTTTAATAATGTTTGATCAATGGATTGTGGATTGAAAACTTACAAATTTCACATCTATATGTAAACACATACAACACAAATAACGTATTTAAAGACAATTGAAATAATGACAAACATGAAATATAGACATCAATTCAAACTTTTAAACCACATTTATCACATAAATCAAAGATAAATATTTATACAATCTCTAGTGAATACAAACACATACAGGGTAGTCCACTTGATAGAGATGCACATACCTTTTTTAAGGAGGTTCTAGGTTCAAACGGTGGAAGAGAAGAAGGGCGATCGTCTTCATTTTTATTTTTATAAATGTAATAATAATAATAATAAATTAATAATAGAATTATGTAAAAACATGACAGCTAAATTAACGTAACATTATGTGTTTCACATGTATAAAAAGAATCAAATACTGTATGCTCACATGTGAAAAAGCAATCGAATAACACTCTTAATTTTATGTGCTTGTATATTTTTATCCATATGTAAACATGTTAGTATATGTTCCACACGTGTAAAAGCAACAAAATGTTAATATCTATATTTTATTTGTAGTAAGTTCCTGAAATATTCGAAATTAGGCTGGATTATATTTTATGGGAATGAAATTATGTTAGGCTTTTTAGCATGGTTTATATCCATTTTGTGAATACAAAGATAAAATAAATAAAGAAAGTGCTTACCTTATCCAATTTTGATAAATAAATATGAGAGACGTTCACAACAATTTCTCGACGCTGAAAAAGCAGAGCTTTGTTTTCAGTAGGATCAGTTTTGCAATTCAAAATGGTCTTTTAACGTTTTATTATAAAAAATTAAAAAAACTGACTATTTTGCCATTCATTAAAAGGGAGGAAAAAGACAAAAAATTGTATGTTAACTGAAAAATCTGACAAGATTTTGATTTTGTATGAAAACGACAACAAAATTGAAACCACGAAGACCCAGATTAAAAATATTTAAATTTTGGACTAAAGTGACAAAAATATCAAACCTCAATTATCATTTTAGCAGTTTACTCTAAAAACTTCTTCAAAACTATATTATAAAAGATTAGAAGGATACCCACACGATAGTTATTTCACATCATATGTTTTTTACATGTAATTGGTTCAAATTGATCACTATCCTCACTATTTCCATTTTATAATGATTAAAAATACGAACTAAAGTAAATAGACATTATCATGACAGATTGAGTGACAAAGATAACTCTTTTAACTTTTGCCTACTTTAAAAGACTTGTAAAACAAAGACAAAACATAGTTACAACATGGTAAATATTATTTGACTGTTTTTAATAATATATCAAAGTAATGAATTTGTAAATAATCTCATAACAAAAACCATCCAATTCTAATAAAGTAGGTTGATTTGGTCCCATATAAATATTCTAGGTTAATTTCAGGGAAAATAATATTTTATTTGGATATCGGATTTAAATAACCATAGCTTTCACCAATTGATTAATATCACCCTCAACTTTCGATTTGTACCACACCACTCCCAACTTTCAATTTATTTTCCTCCAGCACTTTCAAACTAACTGTATACTAACCCAATTAGTTTTTTTACTGATGTAGCACTTGTGTGATGACATGGCATCTGGTGTGGCTTTTTTGATGACGTGACAGTTGACGTGGCGTCTGATTTGGCTTTTTGATGTCATGTCAATTGACGTGGAACTGGTTTGGTGATGTGGTAGCTGACGTCAACAAACTAGGTTGGTGTTGAGTTAGTTTGGGAGAGATATAAGAAAATAAGTTGAAAGTTGGAAGTGGTGTGATACAAATGGAAAGTTAGAAGTGCTATCAATCAATTAATGAAAGTTAAGATTGTTTTAAATCAAGATTCAATAGAACTATTTTTGTTTTGATTTTCGAGACAATCCTAAAACTATAGTAATTTTATGGGATTGGTTGAACCAGATATAACGGTTGGACTGGATTTTAAAGATTTTTATGTACAAAATCTCACCGATAAATTAGACTCCACATTCCTTTATCATAGGCTACTTGACATTGTAAATTCATACCAAAATATAAATTAATTGCATATTTTTAGCTAGTCATCTAGAATTTCGATTTCTAAGTTATTTACGACATCGTCCAATTTTTAAAACACGTACAATCAGTAAACCAGTAAGATAATAGTTTCAACACCGATCCTCCTATAAATATATTAGTTTATCTTAAACTATATATATTATAAAAACATGATATTTTGCAATTAGATTATATTCTAAGGCATGATGAGAGTCGTCGAAATAAATACATGTAGGAACTAGGTTCACTTTTTATAAAATAAAATTAAAAAATATATAATAACGAGAGTCTCGTTATTCATAGGAAATATCATAGTAACAATATCGGTTGCGATAACTAAATAAAAAGAATATAAAATATAATTATATATACCAATCTTGATTCAAACCGCATCTCTGGTGGGTCCTTCACCTGCAGTTTATAGCATCCTAGACTGCAACAAAGAGCACACTAAAACGTTGACGATTTTGGTTGAGGCACGTGTTCAACACGCTTCCCTTTAAACAGATTTCGCACCTCTACTAAAGACGACGCGACTGTTTCCCAGGGTACAACAGCCGAAGCGGTTCGTACTGCCGAAGATGGCTCACGCGCCCGAGGTTACACCGGATAATTGTAGTGTTTGAACTTATGGAACAAATAAGGATGTGATGGAACAAATAAGGATGTGATGGTGGCGGAAAACAAGTAGAGAGTACTCCTCTCTCTAGTTGGTCTTCAAGTGTTCATCATCCTTCTAGTATTCTTCATGTATCAAGCAATACCATATTCTTATATAAACAAAAAGAAACACATAGTCTACTAATTGTACATAAGTTAAGGATTAGTGAAAGGTTTCACTTAATTAGTCACTTAATTAGAGACTTAAAAACTCTAATAAAACTAATTAAATGTCATAAGAAACTCTACTCAAGAGTTTCTCTTTTATTCACCAGATGAAGATTCTAATTAATATTTATAATTTCATTAAATTATAAATATATAAAATATCCATTCACCAAATTTCCAACAATATCACCCTTCCCTGCCTTAGGTCCCGAAAGAGGGTTGGTGCTCCTATATAACATTAGTAAACTTATGTGGTGTCATTAATATGTTCATGACCAAATTTTTTTTAATAAATAGTATTATTTTAAATTCAGAACACTTGTCAAGTTACATCAAAACAGAAGGTAACCGGGCAACAAGCTGCGCCGCCAATCCTTTCTGAATTGCAAACCCTAACCTTCCAAATACAAACCCTTGCCCCCTTGGGGTTGAACAATTGTTGTAGACGACCCGTTAAACCCTCGTCAAGAAGTGGATAGCTTCTGGCGCTAGGGAGCCAAAAGTATCAAAGGCAAAAGGGACAAAGACATGCTGGTTCTTTGCGCAAGCTTTAGCGTGCTTATCCACTTTTTTTGATTCTGCCTTTCTTGTCTCTTGTCCACCTACAAAACCGTTTTCCCTTAAACCAACCAAAGGGGAAACCCCCGTGAGGTCTACACAAGCATGTTTCCCCCCAGCCCAGCCAAAGACGAGCAGATCCGCTGGTCGCAGAGTAGATCTCCCTTCCAAGGGGCCGTGAGGAAATTCACAGGGGCCTCTTTCTTAGCCTAAATCGCAGCTCTTCTTAAGATGTCCCACAAAGCATCACGCACCCAGTCGTGCCGATATTTGAACCCATGGAGCTCTTTACAGTGAACTACATGCTCCCCGTATTTATCCATACAAGCTTTACGACATATCAGGTAAATTTCATCTTCCGGGTACATAGGGATCATCAACCGATATTTGAGAATGGCTCTATATTCTACTGCAGACATACATTGTCCCAACCCCTCAATTGGTATAACGGTCAAAAAATCCTGAGCATGGGGACCTTTCAGGCACTCAAACACCGCCTTCTGGTGGGATGACAAATCAAAAGCTTCTCCCAGGCTTTGAGCGATTTTGCTAAACAGAGCATTCGCCAAAGTTTTTTGTGGCTTCGAGGGGGCGGTGTCCTTATTAGAAAAACCGCCAATATCCAAGTCTGGGAGAGAGACATTTAAGCGTTCAAGCGCCTGCTGATAGTCCGGGTCAAGCCCGACGACCTCACAGTTTCGAAAGATATGATCCTGTAGTTCCCAAGACTGAGCTCTAGACGTCACAAAGGCATAAGCCCCAACATCTCGAGCTAAGAAGAGGCCCAAACCACCTAGACGCATTGGCAAAGATGCCAAACGCCACTGGAGGTCACCAAAGAAGGGGCCGCCACCCACTACTATGTCATCTATAGCCTCTCTAAGGCCGTCATCGAACCGAGATACCGCATCCTCCATAAAATGCGGTTGACAAGTCCGCAACCCAAAAAGTAACTTAGCGACCCCCATGCACGACCTTAGCAGAAGGAGTTCACATTGGGGATCTCTCAGGCAGGCAGGGTAAGAGTTTCATGAGGTCAACCGCCCCCGAGGCTCGCCGCTCTGCCAACTCCTCAATAAAGCTAGGATCCCGACTAACAGCTCCACCAAGGAGCTTAATCCCCTTCTCTGGTATACCGATCCCTCTCGGGAAAAGCCCATCTTGAACTTTCCGCCCGTCGCATGTCGGCCAAAAAACCTATGTTTTTTTAATGTTGAGATAAAGCCCTAGAGATGGCCCCTCCTCGTTGATGATGTCTAAGCCCTTAGCAACCTCAGAGGCGTTGCCGATAATCGTCCCATCATCCAAGTACCAAGCATGAAACGGGAGTTTACAGCGGTCCTGAACCCGGAGAATAAGGGGATGTAAGGCAAGAGCAAAGAGAAGGGGCCCCAAGGGATCTCCTTGTTGAACTCCGTTAGTAGCCCCAATACACTCGTTACCAACATACAACCTAGCAGGCTGGGCGTAAAGAAATTGGACTCACCGATAGATTGACGGGCAACGCTGATGAACCTCGTGCAGAAAAGCTGTGCGGTCGACCGTGTTGAAAGCATTGGAGAAATCCACAGTAAGCAAGGCTAAGGAACCATCTGCATGAAATGAGTTGAGAAACCTGTTTGCACTGTTGACAAAAAAGTCTGAAATAATAGTTTTGTACGTGGGTATATATATACATATTATACTTTTAGTGATAAAAAATTTATTTATAATTTTATCTTAAAGGAATGCATTTAATTAATAGTTTATATAATTTATTTATTTAGTGATGAAACCAAATGATAAAAAGACAAGACCCAAATATTCCTAATTTCTTCACCACTCAATACTGTACACAAGCTGCTCCAGAAAAGAAAAAAAAGTCAGTATAGATTCTCTTCACATGCTACTTGCAAGTAAGAAAATGTTGACCATACGCACATTTTTATTTTTGTTACTTTCAAATGTTGACCACACACAAATTTAGATTTGTTATTTTCAAAACGTCATAAATAGCCAACAGGATTTATGATCTTTAGGCTGTAATAGTTAGATTTCTGAAACATGTAAAACATGTTGCAACTTGCAAGAAAAATTAGTTGCTAATTTTTTAAAAAAATAATAATTAATTAGTCATTGAAAAAACACGAGTCTAACTTGCAGGGTTATCCAAATACTCAACCGGGGTGAGAGTGATACAACATCTAATCCTTAGACGATTCCTGTAAAACTAGCAACACCGTCAGCTCGTTACTAGGAGGGGTGGGAGGTTCTTGTAACTACCATCCGGTGTGAAAATAAGTATCATTCTTTCTAGAGTGAGCGAGTAAATTTTAAGTAATGAGAGCAAGATGAATTGAATGCTTAAACCTTTGGATAAGTGTAGCATGTATAGCCGAGAAATCAAAGAAGATTTGAGAATGATTGGGCGAGACGTCATTGTCAAAGAATATCCATTTGGTCCCCTCCATCGTGACACTTACTGTCCGCAGAGGTGTGAGTACATCTGTGGGCCTTGATTGTTCACACGTCGCTTTCTGGATGTACTTGTTGTTTCGTCTGTTGTCAGCCGTTAGTAGAGGTTTAAGGATAGACGTACTGGCGTCATGTGATTGACCACATGTCACACTCGTTTGTATCTTTTGTCCCCAACATGATAGCTCTTAGTGGAGATTACGTGGTACAGTACTTGACGGTTAATGGCGGTGAACTATATTCATTTTCATTTTGAAAAATTTCAACTAAGTTCTCCGCATCTATGAACAGAATAAGAATATAACTCTATAAAATCGTTATGATTCTTTTAAAAAAATCCCAACCAGTCGTTTTTAGATACCAATCATTATCACTATGATTCTACAAAACACTCGAATTCACCTCTATAACCATGAAAATCATGTAGACGTTTCATGAATTTACTTAAGGGTTTCACGATTTATCATAACTCATCTTTACATAATACACACCCAAACCCACTTTGTACCTTTATTTTTCACGATGGACTACGATATTGAAAAAAAATTATAACGATCAGATTATTTTCGAACTAATTTTTTGATAAATCGCTAAATAATTAATCATGTATACATATGCATGATAAATTTCTACAAATCATTGAATTTCCGATTAATCTTAACTTAAATAAATTAATTCTTCAGTTACCAGTTAATCATTATGATAGTTTAAAAAATATCTTAATCAAACACTCTTTAGTATTTAACTTTTAAAAAATAAAAAGAGTTGGAATCACTTTTAATTAGAAAATATTATTTAGATAAACTGATAAACAATTATAGTACATTCTATTCTAATTAAATTAATCAAATAAAGAGTTACCCTTCTTTTTTTTTTCTTTTTTAATATGCCATGGAACCGGCACATGGGAATATACTAGTATAGTATACCCATTACCCCGTGCCATATATTGGAAATTCTTACACTTACAAGACATATATAATATAAATAAATGTAAGAATAACAAAAATATATATAAATATGATTTACTTGATCTATGTCACAAAAAATTATACTATCGAACTAGACTATTATTAAAACTAATCTTAGTACAATGTTTACAACTCTATACTACAGAGTTGTTTATATAATACTAGATTATGAGAAAACTTATTTAAATGAGAAAACAAAAAAACTACTTAAAAAGTCTTAAAAAACCTCCGGGTTTTTTCTCTAAAATTTACCATTTTTAATTTATAATTAAAAAAAATCTATACATGTGCATTAATAAAAAAGTCTAAGCTCCCTTACTCACCCCCACATCGCCACCCTTCTCTCAAAAAACCTAGTCAACGTAAATGGGAGTGCCTTTAACAAAGAAGATGACTTGAAGTTTTTTACAAAATTTTTATACAATAAAAGTAGTGTTTTTTATAAAAAAAATATTGTAAAAAAAAACTGGTGTGTTTTCTGGGCTTTTTAATTTTTTATTTATAATTAGTTTTCTTATAATCCTTTTCCTAATAAGGTATTTCCTTATATTGTATAACCGATATATGTGACCACACTGAGGCGTTGTGCCCTCAAATATTTGCCGTCATAGCAACAATATGCAACCACTAGAGCATTCGCAATGAATTTCCTATCCATATCCATATACTAAAAACAACTATTTTTTCTCTCTTCGTTTCAATTAAATAATATTTTTATACATTTATCATTACATTTTCTCTTTCTTTCACTCCCAACAATTTCTAAATATATTTAAAAACTTATACAGTTTTCTCTCTCTAGATTTTTTTCTCATATATTTATAGAGGAACAATAACTTTCCCCCATATCTTCTCTCTTCTTCACTCAAAAATACCAACACCGATTTATTATAATATAACCAACCTCGCTTATATTTTTTAAGGTTTTCACAATGTTTAGAATCCATAATATATTATCATATTCAGCTGATGACTTAACCAAATCAACTTTTTCCATTAAAAAAAGACACATGGTCCACTGAAAAGCACGTCTTTTTAAATATGAGTGCAAGCCCTTCTATTATTGAGTATTAACACAAGTTGGTGGTATGGAAGTGAGATAAAGTTTTGAACCATTTACTTTTTATTATATTCTCATCCGATGAGTAAAAAAAATTAAAATTTAGAACTTTCACACAAAATGAAACAAGTGCACACACCAAGTGTAAGTATGTATAACTTATGTAATCATATAGAATTATTATTAAAACTCTCTCTCAAAAAAATAAAAAATAAAAAAAAGAACCGAAGACGATAGCGAATCAACATGACGAAATGTGCATCAATTCGTTTCGAACTTGTAATAAAAAACAACTTATTCTAGTCCAAACTTGTGTCACAAAAGATATGGCTTGGAGGGTTTTTCCCTTCATGTTCACTCTTTCAAAATTTTAGGTCCCCAAGTGCATGAAGTTGCAACTAGAAGGGTTTAGTTATTCTAACTTTATTTGATTCCCATTTTGAAGAGAACAAATCCTGATGTATTCACAACTCACACACACACATATTTATATAAACACCAATTTGTAGTATTAACCATATCACCAACAAGCATTCATAAGCTACCTAAGAGAAATGAAGTTCCAAATGCTTGTTGTGTTCTTCCTTCTCCTATGTGCTCAATTCCTATCCACTTTGGCTCTTGAATCTAAAGGTAACTTTCCTAAAAACCTTTTACTTGTTACTTAAACATCTTTTAGCAAATTGAAGTATCGATATCATTTGTTTAGCATTTTGTATGTAAATCGTGTAGTGGAGAACAACCCCATCAATGTAAATGCGGGTGTCTTTAACAAAGAAGAAGACTTGAAGCAAGATGCATTAGTTTTATCAAAGGCGAGTAGGGGAAAAGGTTCAAATGGTGGTACAAACGATCATACTAAGAAAAACAACGCAGTCTCGACCTTCATAAGGCGACATACATATAGTTCATATGTTGATATTGGTGTTATTGTCGTTGGTATTATGTTTGTTTTCGACTTCTAGATCATTGGCGTATACAAACTACAAGATCTATTTTATTTTCATCCGGATTGTTAGATTAGAATGTATTTCAAGTGTTGTATGCTTTTTGTATATCTTATGATTATAATCTATATTATAACCTTTTTTGCATTCGAATATTTCGAAATAAAGTATTCAAGAGGAAGATCCTATTAAGGATTAATGAAGTCCTAAAGTCCCCCAAGAGTTAAGTTGCCTATGTTTTGTGGCATGTGAATGTGTGAGAGATATATCAACTGGATTTAAACACTTAGTTCACAGAATAATATCTTATATTGGGCTCAAACTAGACTTGTTAATTCATTTGTAGGCTTATCAATCAATAACTATATAGTTAACTAATGTTTTTCTTCACGAAAGTACAAAGATTGATGTGAGCCATTTCCTAACCAATGATTGATTCTATGCTAAGGGGTTGTTTGTTTAGCTCTTAATGGTTTTAATGGTTTAGGCTGTTTGTTTCGCGAGCAAATGTCTAAATGGTTCAGACATTTGCCTTCTGAATGGTTAAGCATTATACTGAGCCTGAATTGTTAAGACCTCTAATCCGTATTGGTCAGACATTTGCCTCTGAATGGTTAAACATTATACTGACTCTTAATGGTTCAGACCTCGACCTTTTACTGGTTCAACACTTAATGGTTCAGACCTCTTACTGGTTCAGCATTTAACGATTCACCATACACATAATTCATAAATTACACGACTTTAAGTAACGGAATGAGTCAACGATGTTCTTTCAATGAAAGTGGTAACTATGACATTTCAAATCTAGTTAAAGAGTTTTGGTGAATTTTTTTTATTTAAGAGTTCTGGTGCTAAGTTGATAGCATTTCAAAATCAGAGTATATGTCAATTGTGGACTTGCAAGAAATCTGGAAGGTTGGTGTCCTAGTTTTAAACATAAAACATTCTGGAACTTAGATGGGTCAAAATCTATACGTGTATGAAAAAAAAAACAATTCAGTTAATAAGATTAAATTAAGTTGGGTTTTTGTACCAAGTAATGTTGAACATGAGCTATATGTTTACTGAAGTTTTTATTCATTATTGAAATGTGTTTAATATCGAAAAATGACATTGTGTTACATAACTAATGAAATTATTGTAAGACGTGGCGTTGAAGTCAAACTAAACCAAGCATCGAAAGTTTCAGTGGGTTCGTTTTGATATATTCTCATTATTTTTTTCCTAAATCATACAAAGTTCTCACTAACTTTTTTCATTTTTTCCAAACCGAGTGGGTTCATATGAACCCACAAAATAAGGCTGGATCCGTCACTGATCGAAAGTTTGTAAATTGATGGATAAGTTTGATCAACAATGGTTCTAACTTGTTTAAAAACATTCATTCAATTGTTTGGGTTGAAGTTGAGTTTTGAGTTTGAACAATGGGTCAAGAGATCTAAATTTAATTCGAAGTGTTTAAACATAAACAAATGGATGTCAATAGGTTAGTATGGTTCATTATGGTTTGACATATTTTGTGCTCAATAAAGCATACACCAACAATGATGTTAACTTTTAGGAACTCAAAATAACTTGGCTAGGAACGTGCAACCAGGGAGCTTAAAACACAAGGTGGCCTTATACTTGTTGTTACAACAAATATAAGATCGGGGATAGTAACGAGATCTCCTAGACAAAAGATTTCAAGGGTTTCAGTTAGCCTAACGCAGGTCGTGGGGTCCCCCACGTTTGTAGTACGTGGAGTGGGTTCGAGTTGTTATTATTGTTTTGAACTCTGGGTTGAAAGATCTTCAACCCAGAATGTTTATGTATAATCGTTGTTTATTGTTTTCAGTGAATAATAGACCAAGCAAGAAGCAAGATTTAGAGGGAGAGGAGAATCTGGGATGTATGTTTGAGTCAAGAGGTCTGGTATTTATAAAAGAATATATCTTATATAAGAAGTACTTGACTCCCGGTCCAAGACTACTGTGGAGGCCTTGCCATTTTTGGTTAATGGAAGGCTTTTGACCTTTGGATAATAGAGTTCACTCTCCTACATGCGCCTATTGCTGTTGGATGGGAGAGTCCACATGTAAAGTACGATGTGACTGGACACTGTCTCCTTCCTTTTGACGCTTATGACAGTTGTTTACTTTCAAACATTTTTAGCTTTCAACATTTTAAGCTATTTTGCATTCTAATCAGTTTATTAAGCTTTGAGCTAGCCACGTCATCAATACTACTTTCTAAACTATAACTTATAAGGATAAATATGATGAAAAACATATAAAAATGTGACTGTATGCAATTGAGTAAAATAGATGGTTTGATTTATACTACGAATCATAGATGGTTTGATGGTATATCTCATTTCGTCACTCTCCACCCACACACACCGAACAAAATGGTACTGCCGAAAGACGTCACCGTCACATTGTGTAAACCGGCCTAGCCCTCCTACACTATGCCAGTCTACCTCTACGTTTTTAGTCACATGCGTTTCAAATGGCGGTATTTTTAATTAACCGACCACCTACACCAATTTTAGACCATAAAACTCCTTATGAAAATTTACACCAACAAGCACCAAATTACACTAAAGTTAGACCTTTTGGATGTCTTTGCTATCCTTGGCTTAAACCATACTCTACTTCCAAACTTCACCCAAAATCGTCACGGTGTATCTTTCTTGGCTACTCCCCTTCTAAATCCGCATACAAGTGTCTTGACCTTACTACAAACCACCTTTATCACTCCTGCCATGTTCAATTTGTCTCTTATATATTCCATATTCATGACCCACTTGTTATTCCCGACATCCCGCTCTCCATCGATGATTTTTTATATCACACATTCCAACAAACCCAACTACACCTTTCAACCCCACTATCCCCATAATATCTCCAATTTCCAATCTCATGCATACGTCCACCTCCCCACCATCCCAACAGTGGCGAAGCTTGATATTTTCGACCAGGGGGTCGAAAATGTATATACCTAAAAATTTTATACGAAAACTACATACTGAACACAACTGAGCGAAAAGTTCGGGGATCGGCGCCCGCCCCCCAACTATGTTGCGCACCTGTACCCCAACACACCTCCCAACCACCCCAATTTCCTCTACCCAATACATCGCCACTCCCAACCCAACAAACCCACTCGATATCCCTTGAACCTGACACCGCTCTCAAACCCGACAACCCCTCTAAATTCGCCACCACACTCTACCATCTTCTTACTAGAATCCTCGCAACCCGCTTGTCACACCCCGTATTTCCAACCAAACACAGGTGGGCCCGGGTGGGGAATATCGTGATGTAAGTTGATATCATCATAGTCAATTAAACACAACACAGCGGAAGTCTTGGAGTTAAATTACTATTACAAACCAAATGTTCAAAGTATGAGAAATAATAGACAGACGGCTTGTAATGAAAGATCCACAGGCGGATCGTAAAATGTACAAAAATGTATAACAGACTTTGGGCAGATCTAAGGATTTGCAAGATCCTCTTATATCTCTAAAGCAGCTTCCCGCCTATTTCGTATTGTACCTGCAACTTAGTCTTTTGAAAATACGTCAGCTTTCGCTGGTAAATACACCCGACTGACTCATTTTGAAAACATTTGAAAACGATTAAGTGCATAAGGCACAAAATCTTTTATAACTTGGGAAAGTTGACCTTGCAACCTTGTTAACAGATTCACATGTTTGTCCATACATACAGGGCCCAGTACAAAAACTGAGACATGATTAACGTACACACCACTTAAGAACTCACGAAGGAGTTATCCCCAACAAGTATGGGTAGTTGCATTTGACCGTCTGTCAGGTGTATGCCTACACCCCGCACTAAGGTCGTGGCCATTATCTAATGTAATGAGCCGAGGATATCCAGGACACGGTAGTTAACCCTCGATATTTAAGCAATCAAACAAAACTGATTAAAACAGAATATGTGGATTTACTAGCCACTAATCAGCATTGATTGATCCCATTTCCGACCAAGCGGTAATAATTTACCGTATCCCAAGCCCGTATAGGGAAAATAAGTCAAGATTATTTACCTGACCTAGTCTTCTTTTAATTTTAATAATTCAGCCGTATACAAAAGTACTTAATTGTAGATAGCATTTACCGGAAGGCTCTAGTATGGATTATGGCATAAGCTAACCAATTAAAATGCTATCGGTCTTAATTTAAGCCATAGACTTAGACCGACTAGCGTAATGGATAAAAAACGGTACGATACGCTAGATTAAGCGATGACCAGATAGAATGTAGTTTAAACCCAACAAGTACTTAAGACTTGTATAATATGGGTAAACAATTAACATTCTAGAATTTGAGATTAAAATGATAAGGTTAAACCCGTTTCGGTTAATTTTCGTAAACTGGTTACATTTGCTTAACCGTATGCATATAAGCGATATCGGGTAACCAGATGAGTCATGAACAAGTTCTAAATGTCATTATACTTTAAATAAATTGTAATATCAGTAGGATATCAACTTATATGTCCGAAAAGGTTTTAAAACGAAATTATGCCTCATAAGGGCGTTTTGGTAATTATATGTCGTATAAAAGGAACTTGCGTGTATTCTGATGTTATGATCATAAACATTCTGGAAAAATACTTAATTTGTGATATAATATCAGTAAGATAGCACACATAAGTGTGGCTTATGGTTTAAGACCAAACTATGCACCGAAAGGGCATTTTGGTCATTTAAAAGTATGGTTTATGATATTATACTAAAATCAGTTTATGATCAGAATATTAACATCATAATATGTTAATTACATTAACATATCAGTAGGTAATTCATTTGCAAATTCATTGTTGATTAAAACCTTGTTTTATATAAAAAGGGCATTTTAGTCAAATTTTGACATTTAACGGAACTTGTGCAAAACTCAGATTATGATTATGATCATGTAATACAACCTCAGAGGGTTATGCTACATTTAATTATGATCATAATGTGACCTTAATTCAGAAGTTAACTAATCTAAGTCGGGTCAGAATCGAAAGTCAAAGCAAAAGTCAAACTTCGCGACTTTCGGTTGCGAACCGACTCTAGGACTAAAATTGACGGATCAAACATGTTCCTACATGTTCTAATAGTTATTACCAACTTGTTTAAGTGTCAAAAACATGTTTATAACATATATAAACTCAGATTATAATATTTATGAAATCTGACACGTTTGACTTTTTAAAACAATAACTTTGACCCGTCAATTGACCTAGTAAACGTGATCTTTAGGAGGTTCCCCTTTAAGGGGTTACTACCTTCCTAATTACGATCACTTAGCCATGTTCATTTCGAACAATGGCTGGACCATAATGGTTTTAACTGAAAGTCAAAGTATTTGTCGAAAATGCTTGACTTTTGGTTATTAAAAGCCTACAAAAAGAAAAGAGCAGAGATGGAGCACTTACAAGTGATCCAAGGGAAACTTAGAACTCAAAGGGAAGCTCCAAATGGTCAGAAAATTCCAAGAGTGTAATAGAGAGGAGAAGAAGTGAATGAGCGAAGAATGAGTGAGTTTAGGTTGCTATTATAGTGCAAGGAGGTATGTGATGATGAAGCCAGGTGTTAGAGGTGTTCTAGGATCATCACAAGTGTCTAGCAAGGTGTCAAGAGCTGCAAGAGTGTGGTATTTTGCAGGAGAGGTGGCATCTTGACAGAATTTTGGGGTTTTGACACTTTTAGTCCATCAAGAATAGTTTTTGTGGATTGTCATGAATTGTCCCTTGACTTATATCCAATGACGTAATGATACAACTTGGTCTTTTCGTTCAATACGAGATGTATTGAAGAAGAATAAGAGTAACCGAACATTAATGGGTGTCACACTAGGTGTTCTTACGACTTATAAGCGTTTACTAGCTTAAACGTGAAAGATACGAATACTTATGGTTTAATGGGTTAAATCACCCAAGCTAGTAAGGTTTAAGGTTCGGTGAAGGTGTGTGATACTCAAGAATGGTGAATCACAAGATATCACATTAACCGGGCGTCGTTCGGGTCGAAAAATGACTTAAATATTCAAGGAAAAGGTTATAATAAAGTATAGGGGCCTTAGGGTCAATAATTGAAAGTTTATATGGTGCAAAACTGAAGTTCTAAGGCTTCGCCGTAGGCTACGGTTGCCAGACCGTAGCTTACCGTTAGTTAAAAATTTCTAACAGAAAGTCTCGATCATAAGCTACTGTCAGTTTAAATTTTTTTTAGATTCTTGGATTGTTTAAGGAGTTGGGTGGCTAACTTATTTGAGGTATTTATATTTTGTATTTATTTATTTTATTTTATTTATTTATCTCTTTTATTATTATTATTATTTTTTATGGTATATACGCGTGTCGATTTATTAACGAACACGAATTTTACGAGGTGTTACACCACTACCCCAGCTACCTCACTCACTATCTAGCCGTTACCAAACACAACCCTACCTATACCACCTCGCACCCGAAAACCAAACTCAAAATATTATGATGAAAATTATGTCAACCGTGCCATTATTCATCCAATTCCTACCACTATTGAACCCACTTGTGTATCACAAGCCATCAAAGATCCAATATGGAGACAAGCTATGGATAATGAGTACAATGCTCTATTCCATAACCACACATGGGAACTTGTACCCGCATCCACACACAAACCCATTGGATGCAAATGGTTATTTCGAGTCAAACGCAAACCGGACGACTCAATTGACAAATATAAAGTGCGGTTAGTCGCAAAGGGTTTTTATCAACAACCGGGCAAAAACTTCTTTGAAACCTTTAGCCGGTCTCTAAACCCGTTACTATTCGGATTATTCTATCCATTGCCCTGGCCCAAACTGGACCCTTCGACAACTTGTTGTTAATAATGCCTTTTTACAAGGCACGTTACATGAGGATGTCTACATGATTCAACAACCGGGGTATAAAAACAAACATTTCCCTAAGCATATGTTACACCCTGACCCGCAGCGGAAATGGTAGTCGGGGCATGATTGGGTTTTCATCAAATCTCATGACATTTACTCTAATAAAGTTTCATATTTATTATTTCCAATTTAAAGGAAAAATTATAACAATCATACAAGCACAACAATATTCATGAACTCTTTATATTTCTTCTAAGGCAATTTCCTGTGTGTTCCTTGCTTCAATCTGTCCACATGTATCACGTGTAAAAATAGGGTTTAGGTCAACAAAAGTTGGCGAGTGAATCTCATTTAAATATTTAAAAGAATTAGTTATATTGGTTATTTAAATAAAAATGTGGATAACCAAGAATGAGTATACGCATATGTAAATTTAACCATAAACCACATAATATCAATCAATGCACACACAAGCATGACAAATGATGAACAATGAGATCAAGGCTCAATCAAACGGAGCCGATCTAATGAGGCACCTGATGCTCAACTCGTATCCCACGAGGAACTGATGGGCCTTAAATGAATGATTACATGCAACTTGACAAAAGTGTAAACACACAATACAATATATAACATTGCATAATACGTATGATCATATAATGGTGATACACAATTGTTTGAGTAAACGAAATATATGAAACGACACATGATACACCCCAAAACATGAATAAAAAGGGGAATTTGTAAGGGTTCACTCACAGTGGGTGCGTTTCCTTGGATTGATGACGAACGCGCACGAGTTTAGGATTTAACCATGAGAGAAAACTAGCCTAAATAATAACGTAATAATTAAATAAATAAGTAAAAGTTAATATTATAATTAATGCTTTTTATTAGATTTTTAGGTTATTTTTGTTGTATTTAATGGAGTTTTTTTAAAACCTAAAAAGTCTTATTTTAATTATTTTTAAATGATTTTTGAGTGAAATTAATAAAGAAAATTAGAAGTTAAAAAAAATGGGTCTTGTCAGACCTGACCGGTCTGACCGGTTCGCGTGTGAATTTTTGGCAGCGTGTGATGTTCGAACTCGTGACTTCCCGTATACGTGCACGTAGCTCTATCAACTGAGTTACGTGTCTAACCCGAAATAATCTCTTATTTAATTGTATTTGTATATTAGTTAGGTTATTACAGAAATTAGTTAATTTTAAAAAGATTTTTGAAAATATTGAGCCGGTGCACGACCCTGGAATCGAACTCGTGACCATCGCTTTGCTTTGCACCCAACCTAACCAACTGGGCTGGGTGTCTAACCCGTTATATTCTAAAGTTATTTTATATTTATATACTTGTTGAGAGGCGTTCTGAATGAGTTTTAAAAAATGTTTTTTATTTCAGAAAAGTCAGACACATGTGCGATTCGAACCCGGGACGTGTGTAATGTGTTTGCACACAGTCCACCACTGGACTGTGTGTCTAACCCGATAAATACACTAAATTTAATTATACTTATATATTATATAAACTTCATCTTCTTCACTTTTAAAAACCCAAAAACAACAGAAAAACATGATTTTTGTTTTAGACAGGATGATCAGCTTTGGTTAATCAAATTAAGATTGAAAGCATGCTAAATAATGGATTACAAGAGGATGTGAAGGATTTTACCGACTCGAACTGATGACCTCGTTTTTATGGTGATGCTTTCCGACGATTGCCTAAAATTTCCGGCGAACATAGAAATTGAAAAGTTTGAGCAGAGGGTGAATTTGCAAGCGGGTGAGTTTAGACATAATGATGGGTCGATAAATATAGTGTTCAATAACAGTTTCGAATCTTCAATTTTCTTTTAAAGTTCATGATTACTTTGCGGTTTCAAATAAATTGATTAAAATCTTTCGGTTATAACTGATTATTCAAAATCGATTATAACTTATATTTAATCATAAGGAGCATTAATTGATTTGATTGCGGAGATTTATGTTTGACGACAGTTACAGACTGAAAGCTTTGAATATTCAGGTTAGTGTTTTGTTTGGGCATAAAACTTAATAAATTTTAAGTTTATTCAAATGTGTACGTGTGGTCCGGTGGTGTAAGTTGTGTGTGCAGGGTGAATTTCAAGTTTATTCAAATGTGTACGTATAGTCCGGTGGTGTAAGTTGTGTGTGCAGGGTTTGTGGGGAAACCCGGGTTCGACTCCCGGTTCCCTCCTTTTTATTTATTTTATTTATATTATTTTTAAATTACTTAATTTATATTTTATAGGTCTTAATTATATAATTATTTACTAACTATAAATAGCAAATTAAATATCACAACTAAATAAATGTGCAACGAACTTCGAATAAATATTTGATTTTCAACGGGACGGGTTTTGAAACCGTTTTATGACAAATGTTACAGCATATTTGCAAACTTCGCAAATCACTATATGATCTAAAACAAGCGACAAGAGCATGGTACATGGAGCTTCAATCATTCCTCTTGAATTACGGGTTCAAAAAGTCCCAATCGGATGCTTCGCTTTTTATATATACTAACAAAGGAATAATCATATATTTTCTCGTGTATGTGGAAGACATTGTTTTGACAGGTAATTGCACGAAGTTCATCAACACCTTTGTTAATCTACCGTCCAAATATTTCTCTATGAAAGACCTTGGTGATCTCCATCATTTTTTTGGGAATATAAGTGATTTCCACTAGGGTTGTGTATGGTTCAGTATGGTTTTCGGTTTTAAAAAACCGTTCAATTTTGTTTTTTTGGTTTCGGTTATTTCGGTTTTAGTAACGGTTCGGTTTTTGGTTTTTTCGGTTTTTGAAACAAATTACATAAGATTCAAAAATTAAAAGTATAATTCAAAGTTTAAGAATCTTTCTTAAATGTTTACATTTAAGTTAATATATTTAGTCTTTTTAATTAATATTGTTTACATAAACTAACCTTCTGATCTATATTAATGTTCCTCCAAAGTTGTTATTAAGACGTATTCTTTTATAATACTTTGAAAATCATTTGATTTTTATGTTAAATTTTGTTATTTCTTGTAAACAATGGATAAATCATTTCAATGATAAATAAACATGTTAATGTTTTCATTATAGTTATAAATATTTAACAATCAAGAATAAAATTAATAATTCTTAGTAGCATGGGTTAAACACTTAAACTTAAACATACAAATATATGGGATTTGACATACTATTATAACATATCAGTTCGGTTTGGTTAATTTCGGTTATTGAAAATGGTAACCTGAAATTGAACTGAAATTTTCGGTTATTAAAAATCCGAAAATTGAACCGTCGGTTTTTGTTTCGGTTCGGTTTTTCGGTTATTTCTGTTATGGTTCGGATATTCGGTTTTCTGCTCACCCCTAGTTTCAACCAATCAAGGCCTGTTCCTCTCCAAACATCGACACATCAATGATCTTCTCACGAATTTTCATATGGATGGTGCAAAAGATGTTGCCACACCACTAAGTTCATCCGAACCCCTCTCTCTATGTGATGGTTCCTCACGCATCGATGCAAGTACCTACCGAAAGATCATTGGCTCGCTACAATATCTTGCATTTTCGAGGTTGGATGTTTGTTTTTCGGTTAACAAACTCTCGCAATACATGCATTCGCCAACTACGAAACACATGCAAGCATTAAAACGAGTCATGCGATACTTAAAGGGAACCATTCATTGTGGGTTATTTTTGAAATGTGGAACCCATCACAATCACGGCTTTTACGACTTCGATTAGGGCGGTATACATGATGGAAGTCGGTCTACATCGGTCTATCGAATTTATCTTGGTCCAAATATAGTCTCATGGAAATCAACACAACAAAAAAATGTTTCCCGCTCCTCCACTGAAGCCGAATATAAAGCTTTGGCTAACGCGTACAACTCCAAATCTCACTCTCAACTCCACCAAGTGTACACTGTGATAACACCGGCGCCACGTATCTTTGTGCCAATCCGATTTATCATTCAAGAATGAAACACATAGCACTCGATTACCACTTTGTTCGGGAAAAAGTTTTCCACATTAATTCAAGTGACCAACCTGTAACGAAACCTCTGGCTAAACGCCTCTTTGTCAAATTTCGCTCCAAGATTGGAGTCAGCAATGGAGCCTCCATCTTGCGGGGGATCTCGTAAATCACTCCCAAATCACTCAATCTCCTCCATTACATCTCTTGCCATATTACTAGTGAAAGAAATCTTGTAGCTTATATTACTCCTGTAAATGCACCTTGTAAAGGTTATGTATTATTATGCTGGTAAATCAATTCAAATTACACTCTTAATAGTAGCAATATTTTAGTAAGGATAATGATCTCACCTATATATACAAAGTTGAATCCTTCATAAGCGACTAAACATCAACTCGTTAAAAATTTGATTGGATCTGGAAGCTTAGACTAAAACTCATAAAATAAATTTGCTGAACTTGAACAAGCCTATTGTTATTGGTTATATAAATATGATAAGCTAATGTATAATTACATAAAAAATATTACTAAATATAAATGTGGTAATAACTAATTAAAAAATAATAGATATTACATTAAATAATACTTTATATTAAAACTATAAATATATATAATTTTTACATAGATATAGAATTGGCTAACACACAACAATTATTTAATCTCTACACTTGCCGAATTACAATAAATCTTCTCTTCTCATAGGTGTATTAATACTATATGCTATGCACGAATCCTTATTTATCTAAGGATGTGGCATGTTACACGACGAATAAAGTTTTTGGATACACCATCCATTCTTATTTTTTTTATCATCACCGACTTTTATATTTATATTTCGCAACTAATTAGATTTTACAAAGTTTAAGTATTTCGTTTATAGAAAAAAAAGTAATTATATAAATGAAGGGATCCATACACTTATCTGTGCGCTCATGCGTAATCACAAAGTTGGTCACGGATGGGCCTATGTAACTTGGCGTTAACCAGGCCGGCTCAACCATTTTGAAGGCCTAAAGCGAAGTGAAAATCCAAGGCCTTTATTCCATTGTCTTTGATGAAATTTTTTTGGTAATTTCATACTTGAACAATAAATAAAAACTTACATCAAAAGAAGACCTGCAAAGCAGAAACATCAGACCACCAGCATTATAGGTACCGATTCGGTATTGACTTTTGATATTTTCGGTACCCACTTTTTAAGATTTTCGGTACCAGTTGGTATCGAGCTCATCTCTAAGGTCATTAGCGTATAATTTTGTACCTTTATCCCAAAAGTTAGTTTTAGGTAAAGTTTTTGGTTAAACCAATTAACCATGACCGAAGTTTGATTTATGGTTATGGTTAAGAAATCCATAACCAAAGTTAGCAAGTTATGGTTATAGTGTTTATGTGTTTTGTTGTAACCGTCTCTCTTGATCGATATATAGGTTTAAGATTTTCACACTTTATTATTGCAATTTGACCACAAATCAAATGGGTGTAATCTTTCAAGGGCATCAAAGAGTGTTCTCGGTCCGATAAACATAAATACTTTGGTGGTCCACTGGTTAACAAGTGTTCTTCTTCCCTTGACACCCCTGGTTCGAATTCCACCTCTAGCATTCAGCAGGTTCTTTTGTTCCGTTTTTTTCTTAAATTTTTTAATTTAATGAAAAACCCATTTACGGTTACACTAAAACAAAACACGTGAACCAAGTCTGAACAACATAACATCGCACAACACCGCCTCGACCCTCACCCTAAGGGGTGTAGCTTAGTTGATACCCGGGGTTGCACCACACACCCCCCACCCCACCCCACCTTAATGTTTTGGTTAGAAGTGTAAAATTTTTGTTTTTTCGTTTAAAAGTTTTGAAATTATAAAGGATCGCCCCCCATTTTTTGCCTAAATATTTATATAATATACATGGTCCCGTGACTTTCCGCCCCCGGAACTTTTGGTCAAACTCTGCCACTACTCACCCTCCTCTCTCTCAAGCGACCACCACTCCACTCCACCGTCCGACCATCCTCCTTCGGCCACCGGTCATCTCCACTCCATCGTCCGGCTACCGTTCTCCAAGTTTCCAAAGTCCAAAAAGCCTAATCATTCTCATAGGTGTTTTATTGACTTATTCTTAATGTTAATTTTTAACTTGTTTTGATCTTTTATTGTAATTTGTGATGTTAATTTTTAACTTGTTTGATGTTAATAGTGATGTTAAATTGTAACATAGCTTTAATTAGCTTGAATTGTTTTTATGTTTCAACTTGTTTTAAATTGTTTTGATGTTTTATATTACGTGTTTTTAAATTTCTAATGATGATATTCTTTTCATTGTTGTATCGTACTTTTATTATGTGATGAACTTTACTTGATCCGAGCTGTCGAACCGACCCGAAACTTTTATGTTCAGTCATATGAAATTGGAGCATCTAAAAAAGTGAACCGAGTGAAAAAAATTTCTGAATCCGTCACTATATAAACATAATATGAAGCCAATATGTTTATATTTTTAATTTTTGTTAGAGATCCAAATTAAAATAAGTCATAACACTGAATCTAATGAAAAAAATATACCCTTAACGAACCCACACTTATGTAGCTTACGCTTGGGTCTTCTCCTGCGCGCTTGAACTTGATGTCTACAAATATTGCGACTTACTAAGAAAACAATAGAAATTGATTTTTTAACGGCAAGCGAAACTATTATTAAATATAGCGTCAATAAGTAGCTAGAAAAACAAAACAGTACAAAGAAAACTTCTATAGTATATTTTATTAACAATAAAAAAAATTTGAACAACAAAACTTCTATATATTGATATAGAAACCAGGTCGGCAAAAAACTAGAACCCCAAAAACATACAACGAAACAAAACAAAACAAGTTACAATATTACATCTCGAATATTAAATGCCACTTATCCCAATTAAAATTCCCATATTTTAATCTGTTTCAAAGAAAAGACTTCTCTTTGATGAGTTCCGTCATTCGATTATGATGAATGTGAACGTTGTTGAAAACCTTTTCATTTCTCTTCTTTCATGTCTCTTAAGTCGTCACTAACATTTCTCTATTTAAAATGTATTTTTGTTGAATGTAAAATTGCAAGTCTTTAACATGTAAAATTGTTTTTATTTTTTTTTTGAATGGTAACATGTAAAATTGTTAGCTCCAGAAAGTAATGACATTGTTCCATAATATTAAACATAAATATCAATTTATCCCTATTTAGTGAAGCATTCACGGTCCACCTAACAAATAAAGAAAGCAAATTAAAGGTCATGATGACTCATGAGGTCATCAGGACATGTTGAGTCTGAGTTGGGCTCAGTTGGCCCACTATACATGGGCTTTGACCAGATCGTATTTAGGCTTTCAAAGGGCCAATCCTTTCTCTACGTCCAAATATTACTTTGAAAAGTTTTAGATTATATCCTAAGGATGATTTGGTTTCAGATTTGTACTTTTAACTCTTAACTTGAAAGATTACGTCTTTTGTGACAATGAAGCCTCTAATGTAGTGCACCTCGCAAATTTGCCCCTAAATGGGATGGACCCTATGTCATACATGAAACCAAAGCATTCTTAGGGCATAGGGTTTTCCTTTGAGATGAATCACATTTGCGCAGAACCTTGACTAACGAGGTGCATCCTTGGCGAATAGTATCCAACATTCATAAATTTCGCCACTACCATGCGCGATCCTGCGTGAATATCGCAAATATCTTCATGGATTTCCTGAATGAGGTAATTTGTGTCTTGTGGATCCAAGCATCGTAGAAGTGGACCCATGAAAGATCTCTTGTATAAGATTCAATCCGACATTTGGTAATGTAAAGCTTTGTGTTGTATCTCTCTTGCTTCCGCCTTGTTCTGCGGGAGGACGCCTGACTGGAGATAAGCAATGATGGGTGTCATTCATGAAGGTGACCCCATTTCAAGGACGTGTACATGGCGCAAAAGAACGGAAGGATTTTTGAGCACTTCGATGCGCACATCCTTTGCCAGGTGTTGGAAACTCGTTGACGCTAGCTTGCTTAGAGCATCTGTTGGTTTGTTCTCACTAAGGTTGATGTGTATGACTTCGCAAGATTGAAATTTCTGGATGAGCACTTTGTCCTGTTCCAAGTACAAGGCCATTGTTTCTCCTTTAACATCACACAACCCATTTATCTAACCAGCAACCAACATTGAATCGATGTGCGCTTATAGGTTCTGAACCCCATCTTGACTGCTAAACGCATACCAACTAAAAAAGCTACATATTTTGCCTCGTTGTCCATGCTTTTGAAGTTGAAGCGAATAGCATATGTGAACTCTTGTTTGTCACACCCCGATCCGCAGCGGAATAAGAGTCGGGGCATAATTGGGTTATCACCAAAGCTCATGATGTTTACTAATATGTTTCATATTTATTAAATTCAAATTACATCTCAAATGTTCAAGTCAAATTCATACAATACAAGGAAGGGAAAAATTAAATAAACAATCCAACATCTAAACTGATTTATTCTTCTAGGCCGTCCTATATGTTTCTTGCTTCAACTGGATCACCTGTATCATGTGTAAAAATGGGGGTTTTTGGGTCAACAAAAGTTGGCGAGTGAACCTTATTAGAAAACACTTATTATTGATTTCTTGTTGTAATTAATATGGAAAATTTGTGCAATAATCATATATGAGCAAACGTAAATAAACATACAATGACAATCCACCTTGCATGAGTATATGACATGAATGATAATGTATATGTTGGCAACGTCTCGTTCCGCTCATAGGTAATGGGGAACGGACGGCCTATGATGATGTATGTGCGATCAAGGCTCAATCAAACGGAGCCGATCGTATGTTGGCAACGCCTCGTTCACGCTCATAGGTAATGGGGAACGGCTCACGCTCATAGGTAATGGGGAGCGGCGGCCTATGATGATGTATGTACTGAAAATGATAAATTTAATCTAAACATTAACCACACAAACAGTTGATACATATTGAATACACATTTGATCATGGATATGATGGATGCACAAGTGTTTAAATGTAGTAAATAAAAAGACACATGATACACTCCAAAATGTGATTAAAACGGGGAATTTGTAGAGGTTCACTCACATTGAGTGCGTTCGTTTGATGATGTTGAATGCGTACGAGTTGAGAGTGTTGATCGACGAGGAATAACTAACCTAAAATAGTAACGGAAAGGTACGGTAAATAAGTGGATTTTATTAACAATTTTACTAAGGTTTTTTTAGATTTATTTTTGTGAGTTTAAGGTCATTTTCTAACTTTAAAAATATTATTTTTAAGTATTTTTAATTGATTTTTAAATTAAATAAATAAATAAAAATATAAAAAAATGTTGACTTTTTGGGTTGACCATTGACCGTTGACCGTTGACTGTTGACCGGTTCGAACGTGTGTATGTATGGGCTGGGTGAGGCTCGAACCCGAGACCTCCCGTACGCGTGCACGCAGCTCTACCAACTGAGCTACGTGTCTAACCCGAAATATTTCTGTTTTTAATTATATTTATACACTATTTAATTTAATCAGAAATCATTTATTTTTAAAAATGATTTAATTACATCGGACCGGTGCACACAACTCTCGAACCCGGGACCTGTGGTTTAGTGTTGCACACAGTCCACCGCTGGACTGTGTGTCTAACCTGGTTAATATACTGATTTTTATTAAACTTAACATCTTACAGCGAGTTGATCCGGTCCGGTTTTAAAAAGAACATTTTTATTTCAGAGAGTGAGGTTGTGTCAAGGATCGAACTCGAGACGTGTGTTAATCGTTTGCACACAGTCCACCGCTGGACTGTGTGTCTAACCCGGTTTAATATCTGGTTTTAATTATACTTATACATAAGTTCGTCTTCATCTTCCTCGTTCAAAGACACAGACAAAGATTATTCAACTGTTCTTGTTTGATTCGATTAACGAAATTTATAAGTGATTGAAATGTGATGGATAGAGAGGGTTTTGGAAATGAATGTACCGAAACAGATGTCTTTCTCAGAACTCCGGCAAGGATCGTCGGCTCTGTTTTGTGAACTCCGTCTGTTCGGATCAATTAACAGTTTTGATCGATTAGTTGTGAAATTGAGTTACTAAATAATGATTATCAGAAGGTTTGAATGATTATACCGATTCACAGCGTGATTTTGGAAATTCCATAGGTTTTCCGGCGAAAGCAGAATATTCCGGCTACGTCGTCTGGGATTGTTTCTGGTTGATGGATTGAAGTTAGTAATAGACTAACAATGGATTGAAACCGAAAGAGTCGAGGTATTTACCGTTTTGATGAAAGTCTCGGTTTTCCGGCGAGAGTCCGGCGATTGCAGAAAATCTCCGGCGAGTGAAATTGATTCGAGAAATGGTGCGATTTTGGGCGAAATGATTTCCAGAGACTTGGGTGTGTATTTATAGGGAAGAATCACAATGAATTGCGTCTGATTTCAGTCTTGATTCGTTGGTCAGCCTTTCTCCGGCGGTTATGACTGATGTCGGGGGACTAGACATCGGTTATAACCGATGTCGATGTTAATACGTACGTTAAGTTAAAAGAAACCGTCGATAATTGGCGAAATCGTCGGATTTTCCGGCGACTGCGAATTGGGCGCGCTGTTGATTGAATTTGATTTCGAGTTTTATTATAATTGTTATTTGTTTCATTGGATAGCACAAGTGAGTCAAGTGGCGGAGTGGTTAAGTTGTTGTGTGATAAGGCTTCCGGCTGACCCGGGTTCGAAACCCGGCAGCCTTCTTTCTTTTTTATTTATTTTATTTTCACTTTTTATCAATTATAGTTTTTAAATTCTAAATTGTTTATTAATTATGTATTGTTTAAAATTAAAATAAATCAAAAATACGCAACGAAATTTTTATAACTTGATATTCGATTTACAAACGAAGCAGGTTTGGAAACCCGTTTTTCGACGGATGTTACAGTATCCCCTACTTTTAGAAATTTCGTCTCGAAATTTAAGTAGTAGTGGTAACAGGAAAAAGATGTGGGTATTTCTCGCGCATTGAGTCTTCACGTTCCCAAGTAAACTCAGGTCCTCGTTTCGACTCCCAGCGTACCCTGACGATTGGAATACGGCTTCGTCTTAAACGTTTTTCCCCGAAGTCCATAATTTCTACTGGTCTTTCAATGAAATGCATAGATTCATCGACTTGAATGTCTTCTAGAGGAATATGGAGATTTTCATCGGCGAGGCACTTCTTCAAGTTCGATACGTGGAATGTGGGGTGAATTCTGTTGAGTTCTTCTGGTAGGCCAAGCTTGTATGCTACAGGTTCTACTCTTTCGAGTATCTTGAAAGGTCCTACGTAGCGTGGTGCTAGCTTGCCTTTTTGGCCAAAACAAACCACACCCTTCCACGGTGATACTTTTAAAAGTACTTGATCACCAACGTTAAACTCCAAGGGCTTTCGTCGTTTGTCTGCATAACTCTTTTGACGACTTTGTACTGCTAGAAGATTGTTTCGAATTTGATGGATCTTGTCTGTTGTTTCTTGAATTAATTCTGGACCGGTGATTTGAGCTTCTCCAATTTCGTGCCAACATATTGGTGATCGGCACTTACGACCATATAAAACTTCGAAAGGTGCCATGCCGATACTTGAATGATAGCTGTTGTTGTACGAAAATTCAACTAATGGTAGATGAGCGTCCCAATTCCCTTTGAAGTCTATGACACATGCTCGAAGCATGTCTTCAAGAGTTTGAATGGTGCGTTCAGATTGTCCATCAGTTTGAGGATGATAAGCGGTACTGAGGTCTAATCGTGTACCCAAAGCGGCTTGCACGGCTTGCCATGTTCGTGAAGTGAAACGACCATCACGATCTGAAATAATGCTTAATGGTACACCATGACGGCTTACGATCTCGCTGATGTAGATACGAGCTAACTTCTCATTCTTGAAGTCCTCGCGAATCGGAATGAAGTGAGCTGATTTTGTGAGACGATCAATGATTACCCATATAGTGTCATACCCACTGGAGGTGCGAGGTAACCCGGTAATGAAGTCCATGGTTATGTTTTCCCACTTCCATACAGGTATTTCAGGTTGGACTAGAAGTCCTGAAGGTCTTTGATGTTCAGCTTTTACTTTAGAACAGGTAAGGCACTTGGAAACAAAAACAGCTATATCCTTTTTCATGCCAGGCCACCAGTAGGTGTATCGAAGGTCTTGATACATCTTGTCGGCTCCTGGGTGTATAGAGTATCGTGTTTTGTGCGCCTCTTTCATAAGGAAATCACGAAGATTGTGATCGGGAATCCATATGCGATCTAGATAATACAGAATACCGTCGGATTTTGTTTCGAGTTTAAGTTCTACTCCACAAGATAGCTCATTGCGTATGTCGTTTTCTGTTATAGAAACATGTTGAGCTTCTCGGATTTGATCTTTGATGTCAGTTATGATTTGCGAACATAGAAGACGAATGGAGTTCGCATAACCCTTTCGACTGAGTGCATCGGCCACCACATTTGCCTTGCCAGGATGATACCGAATTTCACAGTCGTAGTCATTAAGAAGTTCGACCCATCTGCGTTGCCTCATATTCAACTCCTTTTGGTTAAGGATATGTTGGAGGCTCTTGTGGTCAGTGTATATTTCACACTTGGTACCATAGAGGTAATGTCTCCATATCCTGAGAGCGAATACAACGGCTCCAAGTTCCAGGTCGTGGGTAATGTAGTTCTTCTCATGAACTTTGAGTTGTCTAGAAGCGTAGGCTATCACTTTTCCCCTTTGCATTATTACACAGCCTAATCCTTGCCCTGATGCGTCGCAATATACTACAAAGTCATCGCAACCTTCGGGAGTGTGAGGATAGGTGCGTCACAAAGCTTTTGCTTAAGGGTTTGGAAGGCTTCTTCTTGTTTAGGTCCCCATATGAAGGGTATTCCTTTATGAGTCAAAGCCGTGAGTGGTACCACAATGCGGGAGAAATTTGCAATGAAACGGCCGTAGTAACCCGCCAAACCAAGAAAGGATCTTACTTCGGTAGGGGTACGTGGCGCTTGCCATTCCTGTACTGCTTTGATCTTTGAGGGGTCGACATGTATTCCCTTGTCATTGACGACATGTCCAAGGAATTGTACTTCTCTTAACCAGAATTCGCATTTGGAGAATTTCGCGTAGAGCTTTTCGGTTCTTAAGAGTGTGAGGATGAGTCGAAGGTGTCGTTCATGGTCAGATTTAGACTTTGAGTAGATGAGGATGTCGTCGATGAAGACTATGACAAAGCGGTCGAGATAGGGTTTGCATACCCTATTCATTAGATCCATGAATACAGCTGGGGCGTTGGTTAACCCAAATGGCATGACCATGAATTCGTAATGACCATAACGAGTTCGGAAGGCGGTCTTTGGGACGTCTTCTTCATGTACTCTGAGTTGATGATAGCCAGAACGAAGGTCGATCTTTGAAAAACAGGTGGCACCCTGGAGTTGGTCTAGAAGATCATCGATGCGAGGTAATGGATATCGGTTTTTGACTGTTAACTGGTTGAGTTCTCTGTAGTCGATACACATGCGAAACGTTCCATCTTTCTTCTTCACAAACAGAACAGGTGCACCTCAAGGCGATGAGCTAGGGCGTATGAATCCTTTGTCAGTCAGTTCTTGCAGCTGACTGGCCAGCTCTTGCATTTCGGATGGGGCTAACCTATAAAGAGATTTTGCGACGGGTGTAGCGCCAGGTACAAGATCAATGCGGAATTCGACTTCTCTCATGGGAGGAAGTCCTGAGATGTCGTCGGGAAAAACTTGTGGGAATTCTTTCACTACAGGTATATCTTCTAGCTTCTTCTCCTTGTTTCCCTTCTTGACGACGTGAGTTAAGAATGCGACATATACTTTCGGGCTTGAAGGCAGGACATCAATTTGAGTCCTTTCGAAGGGGTTTCTCCAAAAATTCGTAGGGTTTGACCGTCTGCGAGAGGAATGCGAATGAACTTTTCGCAGCATACCACTTCAGCCTGATGTTGGCTGAGCCAGTCCATACCGATTATAATGTCGAAACTTCCCAACTTCATAGGAATGAGGTCAACTGAAAAATCGTGATCGTTTAGAGTGAGAGTACAATTCCGTATAATGGAGTTTAATGAGACCGGTCTTCCGTCAGCAACTTCCACCGTTATGGATTCCATGAGTTTATCACGAGTTTGGTTGAGGATGGGTTCAAATTCTAAGGACACAAAACTCTTATCCGCGCCAGTATCAAATAACATGGATGCATAACTACCATTGATGAGAAACGTACCGTTAACCACGTTGTTGTCGGCCCTAGCTTGATTGGCGTTAATGTTGAAAGCTCTTCCTCTAGCAGGTGGAGGAGCTTGGTTAGCTTGGTTCACCGGATTTGCTTGAGCTTGAGCATGTATGATGTTCACCAAGCGTGGACAAGTGTTGGGTTGGTAGTAGGTTTGGGCCGTATTTTGTGTAGGTGGTAGGAGTAAAGGTTGTTGAGCTTGACCCACTATCTGATGGTGGGTTTGGGTTGAGGGCTGATTGTGGTTCGTTCGCTGAAGTGTGCGACAGGTTTAGATGGTGTGATCTGCACGGCCACAGCTGGTGCAATATTGGCATGGATGTTCGGGGAAGTGATGGTATTGGCAACGGGTGCATTTCAGGTATGGGCCGGAGTATGCCCTTTTGTATGGTGCAGATGAGGGGGCAATTTGGGTGATGGGTGCAGTAGTGATTGGGGGGTTTGTTTGGGTGATGGCAAAGTTTCTGGTGTTTCGCTTCCTTTTACCAGTAAACTTCGAAGAGGGGCCAGAATGGTTTGAAGTTTGAGCCTCAATGGGGGCTTTCTTTTTCTCCTCCTTGAATTTACCGTTTCGGATGCGATTCTCGGTAAGTTATGTAGCTAGTTCTATTGCAGCTTCCAGTGTTGCAGGTGAAATGCTTAGAACCGAGTCTTGAATTTTCGAGGGGAGGCCTCGAATGTAGTGTTCAACCAAGCGGTATACTGGGGTGAACAAGTTAGGAACCATCTGATTCAGCTCAAGAAATCTTTTGTTGTAGGAAGTATGATCTCCTTCCTTTTGCTTTAGCGAGTGGAATTCATCTTCCAACTTCTTGATTTCGCTTCTTGGGCAGAAGCGTCTTGTCATTATTTCCCTTAACTCTTCCCACGTTAAGGCCATAGCATCTTCAACTCCTCTCTTACCCTTCTCGGTGTTCCACTAGGTCAGGGCTACCCCAAATAGTCTCCCGGTTGCGTAACGTACCTTGCGATCCTCGGGACAATCGCAGTTGAGGAAGGTGTTCTCCATTTCCTCAAACCAATGGAGGAGAGCAGTGACACTTTCGGTCCCTTCATACTTTGTGGGATCGCAAGACTTGAAGTGTTTGTAGCAGCACTTCTTGGAAGGAGGGTTGTCGACGTTCTGGTCTTCTTGATTGGGAGGGTTGATGGGATTCGCGGTGAGAGCTTGTTGGACTTGAATAACGATGTCAGGAAGCACCGCGACCATTTGTTTTGCAATTTGGGTGGCCAAGCGTTTGTTTGACCTTCCTGACTTTCGACCTCCTCGTAGCTGCCTAGCCGACATCTACAGGAACATACATAGGAAGATTGTGAGTTTAAGAAGTGTTTAGGTGTCATGTGTCGTTAAAAGTAATAAAATAACATAATCATCAATAATGCAACTACATCCATAGGATGTCTTGGGTTTGCTCATGTTTGGGCCTCCAATGTCCCCCATACCATCGCCTGTATAGTCATGTGGGCCCCCATGACTATTGGCTTAGTAGGATTCACATTGGTGTTGGCGGTTTAACACTCGCATCACCCGAAGGAAAACCATGAAATATGTTTGCGAGATGTATGGTCGGAGGGTGTCCAGGTATAGACACAATGACAACTCAAAGTGGGGTTAGTTCACATGACGTTTGGTATAGCATGCTTTGGCCTAATAGGTCCTTCGTACTCTCATCATTAGTCCCCAGGTAGGCAAACTGGTCCTTTATTTTGGATTTATACGAATGCCAAGCCTAGACAGGACGTTCCGACTACCGGTACTCGTACCCTTCCAGTTACTACATGCCCGTCATGAGAACTCACTTTGATGTGATTTGAAAATACAAAAATCGTTGTAAAAATCATATGAATTGTGAGGTGTGTGCTCTCATGGATATGGTATGTTATGAGGATATGATTCATGATGAGCATTGTATAATAATATGTACTTATGAACATGCTTGCATAACATTGAATATAACAATAAACATAAAGCATATAAACATCATGAATTTTGCATGTAACACACAAACAATTTAAAAATTCTAATCAACTATAGTATAGGCTCTAAGGGTCTAATAACCTATCCTATATCCCTATAGTCATGGCTCTGATACCAATCTGTCACACCCCGACCCGCAGCGGAATAAGGGGCATAATTGGGTTATCACCAAAGCTCATGATGTTTACTAATATGTTTCATATTTATTAAATTCAAATTACATCTCAAATGTCAAGTCAAATTCATACAATACAAGGAAGGGAAAAATTAAATAAACAATCCAACATCTAAACTGATTTATTCTTCTAGGCCGTCCTATATGTTTCTTGCTTCAACTGGATCACCTGTATCATGTGTAAAAATTGGGGTTTTTGGGTCAACAAAAGTTGGCGAGTGAACCTTATTAGAAAACACTTATTATTGATTTCTTGTTGTAATTAATATGGAAAATTTGTGCAATAATTGTCACACCCCGACCCGCACCAAAAAAGGTGATCGGGGCATGATTGGGTTTTCATCAAAGCTCATGACATTTATTATAATGTTTCATATTTATTATTACAATTTAAAAGGAATCATACAATCAAATCAAACAATTACAACATGTTTAATACATCCTTCTAAACTTCATTATTTTTCTTCTAAGGCAATTTCCTATGTTTTCCTTGCTTCATCCTGTTCACATGTATCATGTGTAAAAATGGTTTTTGGGTCAACAAAAAGTTGGCGAGTGAACCTTGTCCGAAAACATTTATTATTTATTTCTTGTTGTATTTAATATGGAAAAAGTTGCGCAATAATCATATATGAACAAACGTAAATAAACATACAATAACAAACAAATAGCATACAATAACAAACCAATAGCATACAATAACAAACAACAAATAATAACATACAATAACATACCATAACATACCATAACAAACCATAACAAACCATAACAACCCAACTTGCAAGAATATATAACATAAATGTCTGTGCGATCAAGGCTTAATCAAACGGAGCCGATCGTATGTTGGCAACGCCTGGTTCACGCTCATAATGTAATGGGGAACTGCTCAACGCTCATAATGTAATGGGGAGCGGCGGCCTATGATATCGCATGTACTAAAAATAATAAATGTCTGTGCGATCAAGGCTCAATCAAACGGAGCCGATCGTATGTTGGCACGCCAGGTTCACGCTCATAATGTAATGGGGAACTGCTCAACGCTCATAATGTAATGGGGAGCGGCGGCCTATGTAACTGCATGTACTGAAAATAATAAATTAAATCTAAACAATAACCACACAACAGTTGATACAAGCTGAATACACATTTGTTCATGATATGATGTATGCACAATGATTTAAATATAATAAATGGTAAGACACATGATACACCCCAAAAACGTGATTAAAACGGGGAATTTGTAGAGATTCACTCACCTTGGGTGCGTTCGGTGAATGATGTTGAATGTGCACGAGTTTAGAGGATTGATCGACGAGGAATAACTAACCTAATTAATAACGAAAAAGTAAGGTAAATAAATGGATTTTATTAACAATTTTAATAGGATTTTTGGATATATTTTTGTGAGTTTAAGGCTATTCTCTAACTTTAAAAATGTATTTTTTTAAGTATTTTTAATTGATTTTTAATTTAAATAAATAAATAAAAATAATAAAAAAATGTTGATTTTTGACCATTGACCGTTGACCGTTGACCGGTTCGGTCGGTTATATGTGTGCGCTGGGTGAGACTCGAACCCGTGACCTCCCACGCAGCTCTACCAACTGAGCTACGTGTCTAACCCGAAATATTTCTGTTTTTAATTATATTTATACACTAATTAAATTAATCCGAAAATCATTTATTCTAAAAAGGATTTAATGTATCGACTCGGTGCTCTCCACAGGTCTCGAACCCGGTACCTGTGGTTTAGTTTGGCACACAGTCCGCTGCTGGACCGTGTGTCTAACTTGGTAAATATTCTGGTTTTTATTATACTTAACATCTTACTGGGTTAACTCGGTTCGGTTTCTAAAAAAAAACATTTTTATTACAGAGGTTAAGGTTGTGATAGGAATCGAACTCGCGTCGTGTGCATATTGTTTGCACACAGTCCACCGCTGGACTGTGTGTCTAACCCGTTCATAATATCGATTTTAATTAATCTTATAACATACACAACTTCGTCTTCTTCGTTCAAAACACAGACATCGGTTAACTAACTGTTACTTGATTAATTCGGTTAATGAATAATATGAACAATTGAAAAGTATTGAACAGAAGAGTTTGGGGAAAGAAAGTACCGAACAGGTCGTCTTTTTCAGAAATCCGGCAAAGATCGTCGGCTCTGTTTTGGTGACCTTCGGCTGTTAGAATCAATTAACAGTTTGGAGGGATTAGATGTGTAATTGAACTTCTGAGTAACGATTATCAGTAGGTTTGAATGATCATACCGGTTAACAGCAAGTTTCTTGAAATTTCAGAAATTTTCCGGCGAAAACAGAAAATCCGATAACGTCGCCTGGGATTGATTCTGGGTGATGGATTAATGTTAGTAATGTTTTAACAATTGATTGAAACAGCAAAGTCGAGGTATTTTACCGTTTTGAGGTGAGTCTCGGTTTTCCGGCGACTTGCAGAGAATTCCGGCGATGATCAGAAAGTAATTCCGACGACCAGAAAATAGAATAAACGTGAAATTAGAAGCTCTGGGAATGTAATTGAATCGCGAGATGAGTGTTTTGTTGAAGTAATTCCAGAATGAATGTTTTCGGTTATAAAAACCAAACATCACCTGAATTCAAGTTCATTAACGACTTAATTGATTTAAGATGTCGGTTTATCGGTTATGATCAAGATTCCGCGAGCACTCAAACGTCTTGGTCGGTTTGAAAGCCGATATCGGTTTCAGTTGGCACAACAGGTTGATTCTCAGTTGAACATATGATTTAATTGCTTCCTAGAACTCACAAAAAGATCAAGTGGCGGAGTGGTTATAAGTGTGTGAGTTAAGTCTTGGAGGATTTTACGGCTGACCCGGGTTCGAGTCCCGGCATCAGTATTTTATTTTTATTTCATTATTTTTAATAGATTTTCAATTATAAATTTTATATTCTATTATACTTATTAATTATGTATCGTTTAAAATTAATTTGAGCATTAAATTTGCAACGAAATTTTTAACTGGTTGTTCGGTTAATAAACGAAGCGGGTTTGGTTAACCCGGTTTTTGACGGATGTTACAATAATCATATATGAGCAAACGTAAATAAACATACAAAATTAAATTGTCACACCCCGACCCGCAGCGGAATAAGAGTCGGGGCATAATTGGGTTACCACCAAAGCTCATGACATTTACTATTATGTTTCATATTTAATAAAGCCAAAATTACATTTTCAAATATCCAAACATGTTCATTCAATACAATGGAAATAAACCAAGCATAACAATCCCAACACTAAATCGTTTTATTCTTCTAGTCCAAATCCTATGTGTTCCTAGCTGCAGCTGCTTCACCTGTATCATGTGTAAAATGGGGGTTTTTGGGTCAACATAAGTTGGCGAGTGAACCTTATTAGATAAACATTTGATAATGATTTTATGGTTAGTTTATCAATGAAAAATTGTGCATAATCATAGATGAGCAAATGTAAATAATCAAGTAATGGCAAATAGCAGTCACAACTATAACATACAATACCACATGGCAGCATACATGAACATACCAACATCATACTGTAAATAACATAAATGAAACTGTGCGATCAAGGCTCAATCAAACGGAGCCGATCGTATATGGGCACGCCAGGTTCAACCGCATAATAAAATGGGGAACATGCTCAACGCTCATAATGAATGGGGAGCGGCGGCCTATGAAATTGCATGTACTGAATAATAAATTGCATCCAATGATAACTACTTAACAGCAACAAACTGAATACACAAATTCATGATATGATGTATGCACAATGGTTTAGTAATAATATATATATACAAAGACACATGATACACCCCAAAACGTGATTAAAACGGGGAATTTGTAAGATTCACTCACATTGGGTGCGTTGGATTGGAGATTGTGAGATGCGCACGAATTAGATGAGCGGATCAACGAGGAATACTAACCTAAATAATAATGGAAAAATATATTAAATGGATGAATTTTATTAAGGATTTTAATGAAATTTTTAGATATATTTTTGTGAGTTTATGGCTATTTTCTATCTTTAAAAATGTTATTTTTAAGTATTTTTAATTGATTTTTAAATTAAATTAAATAAATAAAAATATAAAAAAAATATTATTTTTTTAGCGTTGACCGTTGACCGTTGACCGGTTCGGTCAGCGAATTAATCTGCACCAGGTGAGGCTCGAACCCGAGACCTCCTGTTCGCGTGCACGCAGCTTTACCAACTGAGCTACGTGTCTAACCCGAAATAATCTTGTTTTTAATTATATTTATACACTTATTCGATTCAACCGAATTTCCTTTATTTGCAAAAACATTTTAATTCAATCGGACCGGTGCTCGTGACGAGTTTCGAACGCGCGACGTGTAGTTCATGTTGCACACAGTCCACTGCTGGACTGTGTGTCTAACCTGGTTAATATCTCGGTTTTTATTATACTTAACAACTAACTGGGTTATCCCGGTTTAGTTTTTAAACAAAAAGGCGCGTTATAATATAAGGTGTGCGTGTAGCAGGGATCGAACTCGGGACGTGTGTGTGTAATTTGCACACAGTCCACCGCTGGACTGTGTGTCTAACCCGTTTAAAATACCGATTTTAATTAATCTTATGTTATGTTGTGTCTTCATCTTCTTCGTCGATTTACACAGACAAACATATTCCGACTTGTTATGACTGATTTATGACTTATACGCTTTTCAGACATTATTAGTAATTTAAAAATAGAGAATGGAGAGAGTTTAAGGAAAAAGGATATACCGATTGATGTTGTTCACAGAATTCCGGCGGAGGTTCGTCGGTACTGAAAGTGAACTCCGGCTGTTGAAACCAATTAACAGCGTTGTTCGATTATTTAAGAAGTGGAGTCACTGAAACAAGGTTTAACAGAAGTTTGGGAGATCATACCCGTTCACAGTGTGATTCCGGCAGTTTCAGAAGTTTTCCGGCGAAGGTAAGATTTTCGATAAACGTTGACTAGGATCGATTCTGATGGTGGAGTTGTGTTAGAGACTGATTAATCACATGATTTAAACAGAAAGAGTCGGAGGAAATACCGTGTGGATGTGAGTCCCGGTTTTCCGGTGACTTGCAGAATTTTTCCGGCGGTCTGATTCAAGCTTCTCCGGTGGATTGTAAGGTTGCGGAAATGAAATTGAGAGTCTTGCAGAGTGTTCTGAGTCGCAGGAGAAGTCTATGATTGAAGTAGTCCGGGAATTGAAGACTTTCGGTTATTAAACCGATCTTATTCCGAATTATAGTTCCATTCATGGCAACATTGATTGAAATTGTCCGTTTATCGGTTATACTTGCTGGATCGAGAGTATCCAAAACGATTTGGATGATTGATAACCGGTTTCAGTTACAATGTGTAAACTCGATTGATTTACCTTAGTCTATAACAATTATTTGTTTCCTAAACATGACAGAAAACAAACAAGTGGCGGAGTGGTCTTGGGAGTGAGTGTTAAGTTGTTGAAGTGTTTAATGGCTGACGAACTACTCCCTTCCACGTAACGTGGTGCTAGCTTCCCCTTTTGACCATAACGAACTACTCCCTTCCACGGTGATACTTTTAAAAGCACATGATCACCAATGTTAAACTCTAAGGGCTTCCGTCGTTTATCTGCGTAACTCTTTTGACGACTTTGAGCCGCTAGAAGATTGTTTCGAATTTGATGGATCTTGTCTGTGGTTTCTTGGATCAATTCTGGACCAGTAATTTGTGCTTCCCCAATTTCGTGCCAACATACAGGAGATCGGCACTTATGACCATATAAGGCTTCAAAAGGTGCCATGCTGATGCTCGAATGATAGCTGTTGTTGTACGAAAATTCAACCAATGGTAGGTGGGCGTCCCAATTTCCCTTGAAGTCTATGACACATGCTCTAAGCATATCTTCAAGAGTTTGAATGGTGCGCTCAGACTGTCCATCAGTTTGAGGATGATAGGCGGTACTGAGATCTAATCGTGTGCTCATAGCGGATTGTACTGCTTGCCATGTTCGTGAGGTGAAACGACCATCACGATCAGAAATAATACTTAATGGTACCCCATGCCGGCTCACGATTTCGTTGATATAAATACGTGCAAGCTTTTCGTTCTTGAAATCTTCGCGGATAGGAATAAAGTGAGCTGATTTTGTAAGTCGGTCTATAATCACCCATATAGTGTCATACCCACCAAAAGTGCGAGGTAACCCGGTAATGAAATCCATGGTTATATTTTCCCACTTCCATACAGGTATTTCCGGTTGGACTAGAAGTCCTGAGGGTCTTTGGTGTTCAGCCTTCACCTTGGAACATGTGAGACACTTGGAAACAAAAATGGCAATATCCTTCTTCATTCCAGGCCACCAATAGGTGTATTGTAGGTCTTGATACATCTTATCGGCTCCTGGGTGTATAGAATATCGCGTTTTGTGAGCTTCATTCATAAGAGTTTCACGAAGATTGTTGTGGTTAGGAATCCAGATACGATCTAGGTAATACAGGATACCGTCTGATTTAGTTTCAAGTTTTAGCTCGGCCCACAGGACATCTCTTTTCGTACGTCTTCTTCTGTTATTGAAACGTGTTGGGCTTCTCGAATTTGATCTTTAATGTCGGTTATAATTTGCGAACATAGAAGATGAATGGAGTTCGCATAACCATTTCGACTAAGTGCATCAGCCACCACATTTGCCTTACCAGGGTGGTATCTAATTTCACAGTCGTAATCATTCAGAAGTTCGACCCATCTTCGTTGCCTCATATTTAACTCTTTTTGATCGAAGATATGTTGAAGACTCTTGTGGTCAGTGTATATTTCACACTTAGTACCATAGAGATAATGTCTCCATATCTTAAGAGCGAATACAACGGCTCCACGTTCTAGGTCATGAGTGGTGTAGTTCTTTTCATGTGTCTTGAGTTGTCTCGAGGCATAAGCTATGACTTTTCCTCTTTGCATGAGAACGCAGCCTAATCCTTGCCCTGACGCGTCGCAATAGACTACAAAATCATCACAACCTTCAGGAAGAGTGAGGATTGGTGCATCGCAAAGTTTTTGTTTAAGAGTTTGAAAAGCTTCTTCTTGCTTGGGTCCCCATACGAAAGGTTTTCCCTTATGGGTTAAAGCCGTGAGTGGCACAGCAATGCGAGAGAAGTTTGAAATGAACCGACGATAATAGCCAGCTAGTCCAAGAAAAGATCTTACTTCAGTTGGTGTACGTGGAGCTTGCCATTCTTGAACTGCTTTGATCTTTGAAGGGTCAACATGTATTCCTTTGTCATTGACTACATGCCCGAGGAATTGCACCTCTTTTAACCAGAATTCACATTTAGAGAACTTGGCATAAAGCTTTTCCTTTTCTAGAAGTGCAAGAACGAGTCGAAGTTGACGCTCATGATCAGCTTTAGATTTTGAATAAATAAGAATATCGTCGATGAAGACTATAACAAATCGATCAAGATAAGGTTTGCAGACTCTGTTCATTAGGTCCATGAAGAACGCTGGTGCGTTGGTTAATCCAAATGGCATAACCATGAATTCATAGTGGCCATAACGAGTTCAAAAAGCAGTCTTAGGGACGTCTTCTTCATGCACTCTAAGCTGATGATAGCCAGATCGAAGATCGATTTTCGAAAAGCAGCTGGCACCTTGTAATTGGTCAAGAAATCATCAATGCGAGGTAAAGGATAGCGATTTTTGATGGTTAACTTGTTGAGCTCTCTGTAGTCGATGCACATACGAAAAGATCCATCTTTCTTCTTTACAAAAAGGACAGGTGCACCCCAAGGCGATGAGCTAGGACGTATGAATCCCTTGTCAGTCAACTCTTGTAATTGACTGGCTAGCTCTTGCATTTCAGAGGGGGCTAACCTATATGGAGACTTTGCAACTGGTGTAGCACCAGGTATAAGATCAATACGGAATTCGACGTCTCTAACTGGAGGAAGTCCTGAAATGTCGTCAGGAAAAACTTGTGGAAAGTCTTTTACTATAGAAATGTCTTCAAGTTTCTTCTCTGTGGTCCCCTTCTTGATGATATGGGCTAAAAACGCGACATAATTCTTGCGAAGATATTTTTGAGCTTGAAGACAAGACATTAAACTGAGCCCTTTCGACGAGGTTTCTCCAATGATTCGAAGAGTCTGACCGTTTGAAAGAGGAATACGAATAAATTTTTCACGACATACAACTTCCGCCTGATGTTGACTGAGCCAATCCATACCGATTATGATGTCAAAACTTCCCAGCTTCATAGGAATAAGGTCGACTGAGAAATCGTGGTCGTTTAAGGTGAGTGTACAGTTGCGTAATATAGAGTCTAATGAAACTGGTTTCCCGTCCGCAACTTCTACCGTTATGGATTCCGTGAGCTTATCCCGATTTTTGCTTAAGATAGGTTCAAATTCTAATGACACAAAACTTCTATCCGCACCAGTATCAAATAACATAGAGGCATATCTACCATTTATAAGAAACGTACAGTTGACCACATTGCCGTCAGCTCTGGCCTGGTTCACGTTAATATTGAAAGCTCTTCCTCTTGCAGGTGGAGGAGCTTGGTTCACTGGGTTGGCTTGGGCCTGAGCATGAATAATATTAACCAGCCTTGGACATGTGTTTCTGAAATGACTTGGGTCGCCGCAATTGAAGCAAGCCCGCATAGGTTGGCCCATAGGATAATTGGGTTGGTAGTATGTTTGGGCTAAATGTTGGGTGGGTGGAAATGGTAGGGGTTGTTGTGCTTCACCCATTAACTGTTGGTGGGTTTGGGTTAAAGGTTGGTGGCGGTTTGTTCGTTGAGGCATGCGGCAGTTTTGAACAGTATGTCCTGCGCGACCGCAGCCGGTGCAGTATTGGCAAGGATGATCAGGGGAATGGTGATACTGACAACGGTTACATTTTGGTAATGGGCCTGTGTAGGGTCTTCTGTATGGCGCGGGTGAAGGAGTGACTTGAGTAATGGGTGCAGCAGGAATAGGGGTGTTGGTTTGGGTAACTGCAAAATTCCTGGTGTTACGCTTCCTCTTGTTAGCAAACTTAGAGGAAGGAATGGGGTGGTTTGAAGTTTGTCCCTCAACAGGGGCTTTCTTCTTCTCTTCTTTGAACTTCCCGTTGCGAATTCGGTTTTCGGTCAGTTCAGTTGCCAACTCCATGGCAGCTTCAAGTGTTACTGGTGAAACGCTGTGAACTGAATCTTGGATTTTCGAGGGAAGTCCTCGAATATAATGCTCGATCAGACGATAGGTTGGAGTGAATAAATTTGGAACCATTTCGTTCAACTCCAAGAACCTCTTGTTGTAAGTAGAGTGATCACCCTCCTTTTGCTTTAGAGCATGAAATTCATCCTCTAACTTCTTAATTTCACTTCTAGGACAGAAACGCCTAGTCATGATTTCCCTTAACTCCTCCCAAGTTAAGGCCATCGCATCTTCAGTTCCCCTCTTCCCTTTCTCAGTGTTCCACCAAGTGAGGGCTACTCCAAGTAGTCTTCCGGTGGCGTATCGAACCTTGCGATCCTCAGGACAATCGCAGTTTAGGAAGGTGTTTTCCATCTCCTCGAACCAATGTAGGAGAGCAGTGACACCCTCGGTCCCTTCAAATTTTGGAGGATCACAGGACTTAAAATGTTTGTAAGAGCACTTGTTGGTAGGAGGGTTGTCGATGTTCTGGTCCTGGTGTTGAGGAGGGTTAGTAGGATTTGTAGCAAGGGCTTGTTGTACTTGTACCACAATGTCAGGCAATATCGTGGCCATTTGTTTCGCGATCTGAGTGGCCAAACGTTCCTGAGACCTTCCCGATCTTTTACCCCTTCGTTGCTGTCTAGACGACATCTACAGGATCATAAAATGAGAAGATTGTGAGTTTATGGTGTCTTTTTAGGTGTCATGTGTCTTTAAGAAAATGAAAATAACATAAATATCAATAATGCAACTACATCCATAGGATGTCTTGGGTTCGTTCATGTTGGGCCTCAAATCTCCCCTATACCTTCACCTACATAGTCATGTGGGCCCCCATGGCTATTGGTTTGGTAGGATTCACATTAGTATTGGCAATTTAACACTCGCATCCCCCGAATGCAAACCACAAAATATGTTCATGAGATGTTTGGTCGGAACGTGTCCAGGTGTAGACACAATGACAACTCAAAGTGGGATTAGCTCACACAACGTTTGGTATAGCATGCTTTGGCCTAATAGGTACTTCGTACTCTCATCGTTAGTCCCCAGGTAGGCAAACTGGTCCTTTATTTTGGATTTATACGAATGCCAGCCTAGACAGGACGTTCCGACTACCGGTACTGGTACCCTTCCAGTTACTACATGCCCGTCATGAGAACTCACTTTGATGAGATTTGAAAACACGAAAATCATTGAAAAAAAACAATCATGATGTGGTGTGTGCTTTCATGGATGTGATATGTTATGAGCATACGATTTCATGATAGGCATTATATGATAATACATACTTATGAACATGCTTGCACAATATCAAATGTAACATTTAACATAAAACATATAAACATCATGAAATTTGGCATATAACACACAAAATTCTTATAAGTTTCTAATCGACTATAGTATAGGCTCTAAGGGTCTAATAACCTATCCTATATCCCTATAGTCATGGCTCTGATACCAATCTGTCACACCCCGACCCACAGCGGAATAAGAGTCAGGGCATAATTGGGTTATCACCAAAGCTCATGACATTTACTATTATGTTTCATATTTAATAAAGCCAAAATTACATTTTCAAATATCCAAACATGTTCATTCAATACAATGGAAATAAACCAAGCATAACAATCCCAACACTAAATCGTTTTATTCTTCTAGTCCAAATCCTATGTGTTCCTAGCTGCAGCTGCTTCACCTGTATCATGTGTAAAATGGGGGTTTTTGGGTCAACATAAGTTGGCGAGTGAACCTTATTAGATAAACATTTGATAATGATTTTATGGTTAGTTTATCAATGAAAAATTGTGCATAATCATAGATGAGCAAATGTAAATAATCAAGTAATGGCAAATAGCAGTCACAACTATAACATACAATACCACATGGCAGCATACATGAACATACCAACATCATACTGTAAATAACATAAATGAAACTGTGCGATCAAGGCTCAATCAAACGGAGCCGATCGTATTGCATGTACTGAAAATGAAAATGTCTGTGCGATCAAGGCTCAATCAAACGGAGCCGATCGTATGTGGGCACGCCAGGTTCAACCGCATAATAAAATGGGGAACATGCTCAACGCTCATAATGTAATGGGGAGCGGCGGCCTATGAAATTGCATGTACTGAATAATAAATTGCATCCAATGATAACTACTTAACAGCAACAAACTGAATACACAAATTCATGATATGATGTATGCACAATGGTTTAGTAATAATATATATATACAAAGACACATGATACACCCCAAAACGTGATTAAAACGGGGAATTTGTAAGATTCACTCACATTGGGTGCGTTGGATTGGAGATGGTGAGATGCGCACGAATTAGATGAGCGGATCAACGAGGAATACTAACCTAAATAATAATGGAAAAATATATTAAATGGATGAATTTTATTAAGGATTTTAGTGAAATTTTTAGATATATTTTTGTGAGTTTATGGCTATTTTCTATCTTTAAAAATGTTATTTTTAAGTATTTTTAATTGATTTTTAAATTAAATTAAATAAATAAAAATATAAAAAAAATATTATTTTTTTAGCGTTGACCGTTGACCGTTGACCGGTTCGGTCAGCGAATTAATCTGCACCGGGTGAGGCTCGAACCCGAGACCTCCCGTTTGCGTGCACGCAGCTCTACCAACTGAGCTACGTGTCTAACCCGAAATAATCTTGTTTTTAATTATATTTATACACTTATTCGATTCAACCGAATTTCCTTTATTTGCAAAAACATTTTAATTCAATCGGACCGGTGCTCGTGACAAGTTTCGAACGCGCGACGTGTAGTTCATGTTGCACACAGTCCACTGCTGGACTGTGTGTCTAACCTGGTTAATATATCGGTTTTTATTATACTTAACAACTAACTGGGTTATCCTGGTTTAGTTTTTAAACAAAAAGGCGCGTTATAATATAAGGTGTGCGTGTAGCAGGGATCGAACTCGGGACGTGTGAGTGTAATTTGCACACAGTCCACCGCTGGACTGTGTGTCTAACCCGTTTAAAATACCGATTTTAATTAATCTTATGTTATGCTGTGTCTTCATCTTCTTCGTCGATTTACACAGACAAACATATTCCGACTTGTTATGACTGATTTATGACTTATACGCTTTTCAGACATTATCAGTAATTTAAAAATAGAGAATGGAGAGAGTTTAAGGAAAAAGGATATACCGATTGATGTTGTTCACAGAATTCCGGCGGAGGTTCGTCGGTACTGAAAGTGAACTCCGGCTGTTGAAACCAATTAACAGCGTTGTTCGATTATTTAAGAAGTTGAGTCACTGAAACAAGGTTTAACAGAAGTTTGGGAGATCATACCCGTTCACAGTGTGATTCCGGCAGTTTCAGAAGTTTTCCGGCGAAGGTAAGATTTTCGATAAACGTTGACTAGGATCGATTCTGATGGTGGAGTTGTGTTAGAGACTGATTAATCACATGATTTAAACAGAAAGAGTCGGAGGAAATACCGTGTGGATGTGAGTCCCGGTTTTCTGGAGACTTGCAGAATTTTTCCGGCGGTCTGATTCAAGCTTCTCCGGTGGATTGTAAGGTTGCGGAAATGAAATTGAGAGTCTTGCAGAGTGTTCTGAGTCGCAGGAGAAGTCTATGATTGAAGTAGTCCGGGAATTGAAGACTTTCGGTTATTAAACCGATCTTCTTCCGAATTCAAGTTCCATTCATGGCAACATTGATTGAAATTGTCCGTTTATCGGTTATACTTGCTGGATCGAGAGTATCCAAACGATTTGGATGATTGATAACCGGTTTCAGTTACAATGTGTAAACTCGATTGATTTACCTTAGTCTATAACAATTATTTGTTTCCTAAACATGACAGAAAACAAACAAGTGGCGGAGTGGTCTTGGGAGTGAGTGTTAAGTTGTTGAAGTGTTTCATGGCTGACCCGGGTTCGAGTCCCGGCAGCCTCATAATTTTTTTATTTATTTTATTTTAACTTTTTATCAAATATAATTTTTATAGTTTAGTTTATTTATTAATTATGTATCGTTTTAACTGAAAATAATCATAAATATTTAATGTAACTTTTATAACTTGGTACTTGATTACAAAACGGAGCGGGTTCTGAAGACCCGTTTTTTTACAAATGTTACAACAATCCACCTTGCATGTGTATATGACATGAATGATAATGTATATGTTGGCAACGTCTCGTTCCGCTCATAGGTAATGGGGAACGAACGGCCTATGATGATGTATGTGCGATCAAGGCTCAATCAAACGGAGCCGATCGTATGTTGGCAACGCCTCGTTCACGCTCATAGTTAATGGGGAACGGCTCACGCTCATAGGTAATGGGGAGCGGCGGCCTATGATGATGTATGTACTGAAAATGATAAATTTAATCTAAACATTAACCACACAAACAGTTGATACATATTGAATACACATTTGATCATGGATATGATGGATGCACAAGTGTTTAAATGTAGTAAATAAAAAGACACATGATACACCCCAAAATGTGATTAAAACGGGGAATTTGTAGAGGTTCACTCACATTGGGTGCGTTCGTTTGATGATGTTGAATGCGCACGAGTTGAGAGTGTTGATCGACGAGGAATAACTAACCTAAAATAGTAACGGAAATGTACGGTAAATAAGTGGATTTTATTAACAATTTTACTAAGGTTTTTTTAGATTTATTTTTGTGAGTTTAAGGTCATTTTCTAACTTTAAAAATATTATTTTTAAGTATTTTTATTTGATTTTTAAATTAAATAAATAAATAAAAATATAAAAAAATGTTGACTTTTTGGGTTGACCATTGACCGTTGACTGTGACTGTTGACTGTTGACCAGTTTGAACGTGTGTATGTATGCGCTGGGTGAGGCTCGAACCCGAGACCTCCCGTACGCGTGCACGCAGCTCTACCAACTGAGCTACGTGTCTAATCCGAAATATTTCTGTTTTTAATTATATTTATACACTATTTAATTTAATCAGAAATCATTTATTTTTAAAAAGGATTTAATTACATTGGACCGGTGCACACAACAGGTCTCGAACCCGGGACCTGTGTTTTAGTGTTGCACACAGTCCACCGCTGGACTGTGTGTCTAACCTGGTTAATATACTGATTTTTATTAAACTTAACATCTTACAGCGAGTTGATCCGGTCCGGTTTTAAAAAGAACATTTTTATTTCAGAGAGTGAGGTTGTGTCAAGGATCGAACTCGAGACGTGTGTTAATCGTTTGCACACAGTCCACCGCTGGACTGTGTGTCTAACCCGGTTTAATATCTGGTTTTAATTATACTTATACATAAGTTCGTCTTCATATTCCTCGTTCAAAGACACAGACAAAGATTATTCAACTGTTCTTGTTTGATTCGATTAACGAAATTTATAAGTGATTGAAATGTGATGGATAGAGAGGGTTTTGGAAATGAATGTACCGAAACAGATGTCTTTCTCAGAACTCCGGCAAGGATCGTCGGCTCTGTTTTGTGAACTCCGTCTGTTCGGATCAATTAACAGTTTTGATCGATTAGTTGTGAAATTGAGTTACTAAATAATGATTATCAGAAGGTTTGAATGATTATACCGATTCACAGCGTGATTTTGGAAATTCCAGAGGTTTTCCGGCGAAAGCAGAATATTCCGGCTACGTCGTCTGGGATTGTTTCTGGTTGATGGATTGAAGTTAGTAATAGACTAACAATGGATTGAAACCGAAAGAGTCGAGGTATTTACCGTTTTGATGAAAGTCTCGGTTTTCCGGCGAGAGTCCGGCGATTGCAGAAAATCTCCGGCGAGTGAAATTGATTCGAGAAATGGTGCGATTTTGGGCGAAATGATTTCCAGAGACTTGGGTGTGTATTTATAGGGAAGAATCACAATGAATTGCGTCTGATTTCAGTCTTGATTCGTTGGTCAGCCTTTCTCCGGCGGTTATGACTGATGTCGCGGGACTAGACATCGGTTATAACCGATGTCGATGTTAATACGTACGTTAAGTCAAAAGAAACCGTCGATAATTGGCGAAATCGTCGGATTTTCCGGCGACTGCGAATTGGGCGCGCTGTTGAGTGAATTTGATTTCGAGTTTTATTATAATTGTTATTTGTTTCACTGGATAGCACAAGTGAGTCAAGTGGCGGAGTGGTTAAGTTGTTGTGTGATAAGGCTTCCGGCTAACCCGGGTTCGAAACCCGGCAGCCTTCTTTCTTTTTATTTATTTTATTTTCACTTTTTATCAATTATAGTTTTTAAATTCTAAATTGTTTATTAATTATGTATTGTTTAAAATTAAAATAAATAAAAAATACGCAACGAAATTTTTATAACTTGATATTCGATTTACAAACGAAGCGGGTTTGGAAACCCGTTTTTCGACGGATGTTACATTGTTAATCTATGGGTTGACTAGTCTGAGACCTGCACCTGTACCGTCCTTGTTTGAGGCCCCGTCGGTGTATAAGGACCAAAAATCTGTAGATGGCGCAACGGGTCTAGGCTTTTGTTCTGCCTCACATTCTTTTACCTTGCCCTTTGGTACTTCTGTGATGAAATCTGCTAGTATTTGGCCTTTGATGGCGACGTGGCTTGTCGGATGTACTTGTTGTCGAGTTTGTCATCAACTGTGAGACGAGACCATTGAGCAGTGAGTGGCGCAAGCTGGTTGGCTACACGTCACTGTCCTTGTGTACTTTTTGTTTCCTATACGATTGATAATCTTGGGAAGAGCACTGGCAGGGCCTGCTACAACATGATTGGTTACATGCTATTGTCAAATATATTGTCTGCCCTTTACATGAGTTGTCCATAATCACTTACGCAGGTGCTCCCATGCCGGAAGGCTTTAAGGACTTCGGAGTTGTTTGTCTTATCGTGGGTATGGTCGCACATGCGCATGTATGTGTACGCCGTATGGACCATACTCCTTCAGTATGTGGAATGTGGGCTACAGCTCGAGCCCAATTATATTTTACCTTTCTTACAACTTATTTTATATCATATATTAAATGGGTGTGTATTTTATGCTATAATTATAACTTAAAAAGAGCAATTATCATAAGATTTTGTAATTTAATATAAAATCTAATAATTTAATGTAACTGTGTTATATACATTTGTGCTTTTTAAGTAAATTTTAATTTTAGTATATTAATTTCAGAAAGCATAAGATTTTATAATTTAATATAAGATTTTATAATTTATTATAATTGTGTTATATACAATTGGGTTTTTAAGTAAATTTTAAATTTTAATATATTAATTTCAGAAACTTCAGGTCGTATTCGGGTTCATATGTATGATACGATTTTCGGGTTTGAGTCGGGTTCGGGTTCGTGTAAAATTTTTGGGTTCGAGTCGGGTTGAACCTGTCAACCCGCAAACACGACCCGTTTAGCACCCCTACTTAGAGGTTCATTGATGATGTGGCATTTTTCCCAATAGGGTGCGACTGTGTGGCGTGTTCGTAGAGGTTCATTGATGACGTGTCGTGTGCGCACATGAGGAACGCAGGCCTGTGAGTTAGCGTGCACGTGTGAGTAAAAACGGTGCACGTACACAGTTGTACTAATCCTTGCGTGCCCGGGTCTCGCAGCAGCTTTCAGACCTCAGCAATAAATCAATTTCAAATTTGCATTTCAAACAAACGAGTCAAGGCCTTGACAAAGAATTTAATGACGAATTAAAATGCATTTAACAGAATTTAATGACGAATTAAAATGCATTAAAGACATTTAATGCCATTTAATTCTACTTTAATTCAATTTTATTGTTTCAACTCATCTGCAGACTAGACACCAAAATCAACAACGCATGAAACAAATTCTTTGTAGCTTTCTAATCGTCTTTCTACTTGCAACAAGGTACTATTCGGGTCCTTGCGCTAATCCCGATAATACACACTACTTCGACTGTTGTACTTGGAAGACAGAACGAGTTCTCTTGGGAGATTCGGAATTTGTTTTAAGTGCCCCCATGTCAAACACAAGCGTTAGCCACCAAACGTTTCTTTTCTTCTACGTTTCTTGTATTTGGTTTATTTCAGTTGTAATAATATTGTAACTTTCTTGCTTTCTTTACTTTTTATGTATTGTAATTCAATTATAAAATTGATTTATTTAATTTACGCAAACAGTTACTACAATCTTAAAACAAATTTTAAAACATCGTTCATGTAATCTTCAGAACCACTTAGTTTGTGATTTCAAACCAGTTTAGTTATCACACGATTTGTGTTTATAACATTTTTTATTCAAACCAGCACCTTGGTTAAAATATAATTTGTTTTCAATTTAAAAACCTTTTTTATTCAAAGCAGCACCTTTGTTAAAATATAATTTGTTTACAATTTAGTTCTATAAAAAAAAACCTTATGTTTTGGTCTTCAAAGTTGGACTTAGAAGCCTAACACTTAGTTACTTAAAATTGACTAAGACGCATGGCTCGTTTGCACGAGACCAAACCCGCGGGTTGTCTTTGATTGTTTTCATCAATGTGCAAAACCTTGAAGGTGTATTATATTTGACATTACTAAACAACAAGTTAAATTTATGGCCTGAGAAAATAGTTTAATAACACAACAATTTTACTAACTAAAAGATTAACTTGGACACTTTTATTTTCAAAATGTCAACATCTGATAACAACGACAACAATAACAATATCGTGACTGGAACTCATTTGACCACCAATACTGTGGGAGCGTCCACAGTGGCCAATCATGTTGAACGACGCGAGAGGTTCACGGGTTTGCACTTCAAAAGGTGGCAACAGAAGATGTTCTTCTACTTGACCATCATGAACCTTGCGAGGCTCTTGACTAAAACCGCTCCTCAACCTAGGTAAGGGGAGACCGACGCTTAAGCTCAGTGCACGGTAGATGCTTGGAAGCATTCGGATTTCATATGTCGAGACTATGTGTTAAACGCCCTTTCGGATGCGTTGTATAATGCTTTGTAAACGGCCTCTATTTTGTACTTTTTGTGCAAGGCATCCCATAAATCTTTGGAGGTCTTGACATTATCCGAAAGGGCGTTTAACACATAGCCTCGACATATGAAATCCGAATGCTTCCAAGCATCTACCGTGCACTGAGCTTGAACGTCGGTCTCCCCTTCCTTGGGTTAAGGAGCGGTTTCAGTCAAGAACCTCGCAATGTTCATGGTGGTCAAGTAGAAGAACATCTTCTGTTGCCACCTTTTGAAGTGCAAACCCAAGAACTTCTCATGTCGTTCAGCATGATTGGCCACTGTGGACGCTCCCACAGTGTTGGTGGTCAAAGGGTTCTAGTCACGACATTGATATTGTTGACGTTGTTATCGGATGTTGACATTCTGAAAATAAAACTATCCAAGTTAATCTTTCAGTTAATAAAATTGTTGTTTTCTTAAATTGTTTACTCAAAGCAGAAAATTAACTTGTTTTATAATGTCAAATTTAATACACCTTCAAGGTTTTGCACACTGATGTAAACAATCAGAGATAACCCGCGGATTTGGTCTCATACAAACAACCAAGGCGTTTTAGTCAATTTTAAGTAACCAACTGTTAGGCTTCTAAGTCCAACTTTGAAGATTAAAACAAAATGTTTTAGGACAGAACTGAATTTTAAATAGATTCTGTTTTAACAAAGTTGCTGCTTCGAATAAAAAAACTATTTTTAAACACAAAATGTGTGATAACCAAACTGGTTTGAAATCACAAACAAAATGGTTCTGAAGATTACACGAACGGTGTTTTAAATTTTGTTTTAAGATTGTAGGAAACATTCGCGTAAAAATAAACGCGTAAAATTAAATAAAGCAATTTTATTAATGAATTACATACAAAAATAATAATAAAGTAAGAAAGTTACAATACTATTACAACTGAAATAAACAAAATATAAGAAATGTAGAAGAACAAAATCATTTGGTGGCTGACGGTTATGTTTGACATAGGACCCTTAAAACAAATTCCGAGTCTCCCAAGAGATCCGTTTTGTTTCCCAGGGTATTACCGCCGAAACAATGTGTACTGTTGGGATTGGCGCAAGGACCCCGGATAGTACCTTGATGCAAGAAGAAAGACGATTAGAACATTGCAAAGAATTTGTTTCATGTGTTGTTGGTTTTAGTGTCTACTGTAAAAAATATGTTTCTGATATTTATACTTCAGGTGAGTTGAAACAGTAAAATTGAATTAAAGTAGAGAATTAAATGACCTTAAACGTCTTTAATGCATTTTAATTCGCCATTTAATTCAAAGTCATGGTCTTGACTCGTCTGTTTCAACTGCAGATTTGAAATTGATATGTTGCTGAGGTCTGGAAGCTGCTGCGAGACCCGGGCGCACAAGGACTAATATGCCGATGCGCGCGTGCCGTTTTTGCTCACACGCTCGTGCTAACTCACAGGCTTGTGCCTCTCATGCACGCATGCGCCACGTCACGAGTGAACCTTACGAGCACGCCACACACTTAGTCGCACCATATTGGATCAGCTTCCTATGCCACGTACGCCACCTAGACGCTTCTGTTGAAGTCGCGTATGCTTACCAGGGCACTACCAGATCATGCGCCATGTACTCGCGCACACCATATCATCATGCGCCACCTGATCCCTGCAACCCATGTATTGGACCACACGCACTCGACCAAAATAGAAAAGCATCTCCCGACATTCGAAGTGCAAATTGCTCCATCAAGTTATTACCACATTGCGCCCATCGCCACGCGCGGTGTGCGAGTTAGGGTACCCCTTTTCGAGTACACTAGTGTGTGCTTTAATGGAACAATAAGTAAGGAGTGTCCCCACTTATAGACCACCTAAAGTTTTGTCTCTTCTTCCATATCACTTTCCCATTGCACTTCAATATTTCAGCATTGTATATTTCATACACCAAACTTTGAGTATCGATATTTCATTCATCTTAGCTCCGTTTTTAATGCGGTTTCGCTCGTTGCGAAGCTCTTTCAACATAGAACACAAACCCACAACGAAATATATATATGTATATATATATATATATTAACCTCAGTTTCTTATATATATTTATATTCCAAAATTAAGAAAAATGCATTTTCTATATACGTAAAAACACTTTCAAAAAATGTTCAACGATTCTTTTTCACATACTTTTAAATATATTATTATAACCAAGCCAAGTTTTTCTTGCACTTAATGTGTACACATGTTTATATCCTTTCTTTTCAAAACGCGAGTTGCAATGTCTAGAAATAAAAAGACCTACAAAATCGCTAGAACTTTATCTCGGCCTTGTTTTTCTTGCACTTAATGTGTACACAATTCTTCTTGTGTTATATTTAGAATATCCTCAACTTTGAATTTTTCTTTTGTTTTTTTTTAAATTACGCAAGCCTAAGGACAAATCTCACACACTAGATTTGTTTGACTATTTAATATGAGAACACACCATATATATCATATGTATGTATCAATCTACGTGTCTAATTTTGATTGGGCTTGAATCCAGTTCAAAATCATCATCGTTATTGTACATTCAACCAGAATTTCATGTGGTCCTAAGCATTGTTCTGGCAAGAAAGGAGTACGTACCTCACATATGATTTTGGGCTAGGAAAACAAGGGTTTAACTTTGTCTTACATGTGTCACACACAATCAAAGAGTGTGTGAACGTATTTGATGACAAGCAATATGATTGTATTGCCCAAAGAAATTGCCATGTATATGATCAAAATAAAAAACCTAATACTTTAGTAAATGTTTCTTGAAATTATCGACAACGCGTAGGTCATGCATACACCAAGTGTTTATATAAATCGTGTTCATTTTTTGCGTACTTCCCTCCCTTTTTGTCTTTCAAGCTCTTAGAGTTTTGATTGCATGATATTGAAATCCCACATTTTCTGAACTCTCTCCCTCAAAGGAATGATACGTCAAAGTTACGATGTAGATCGTTTAGCTGGAAGCATATATTGTCTTTGAGGGACGGGGTTCAAAAATTGTTGGCTTTTAATGTGATTAGTTCCAGAGTATGATATGGTGTAACGGTAAGTTCTCTTATTGCCTAGTTTCGGATTATCATTAAGATTTTGTGTTTATATACATTGCCACTATATTCTATATTTTAATTGATTTAACATGTAGTTTATATATAGTGTTTGGATCAAATATAAATAAATTTAACATTTCACATGTGAATTATATGTTGTGAATGTATATTTACCCTAAATAGAGTAATTATGCTATAACAAACTTGTACTAAATGTAATAACAATCATGATAATTACTCTACAACAAAGTTGTACTAGATTAATAAAATTAAGCTACAATTTACATATGCTTAATTTTATTACTCTAGTATAATTTTGTTGTAGAAGTTATTTGATAAATGATGTAATTACTAAAATTACAAAAATATCAGTAATTGCATTTTATACGCTAAATGTTATCAGTACCAATCTACCATATTCCACCTATATATTGTGTATGAATCAACACATGAAGTAAATAATTTAGTACAGAAATAAATGATTTAGTTAGTGGCATAAAAGTCATCATACTTATACTATTCTATTCACTATGACACTTCATTTTATATTTAATACTCGTTATAGATTCAAACTTTCAATTTGTTCACTGTGAGGAAACCTATTTTATTGAGTTGGGTGCTATAATAATGAACAAAATAGCTAGTAGTGCTATAATGTGTAAACAATGAAAGTAAAATGATATCTAAACCCTAGGAAAGTAGAAACTTAGAAGACTATCATTCAAAAACGTTAAAACTTTGTACTGCAAAGGTAATGAGAGTGACTAAAAGCCAATAAAACTATATCTTGATCAAGAGAAAGTGGAGCAAAGGTTTTACTATAATAAATTAAAAAAGCAAATATTAATATACTAATATATAAAAGTTAAGAACGAGGGATTGTAAAGTTAAGTGGGTTGAAACAGGAATGACAATGATTCAGGTTTGAGTAAGGTATTGGTAATTAAGTTTCATGTTCGATTATAAGAATGTGTTTCAAACCTGGCCCAATCCCTTCGGGTATCGGACATACTCACAGGTATCGGGTATACCCTTTAGTTTATTAAAAAAAAAATACCAAGTTGGGATTTCCAAATACATTTCTTTTTTACTATTATAATTATATATAACTTTTATTTATCTAACTATTACAAAGTAAAATATGATAAATTACATATATATAAGCTTTATCATAAATAAATAAATAAAATCATTATAATCTTATATAATTTTATGCATATATTTCACAACATACAAAATATAAATAATATTATCAAATAAATATTACAAAGGAAAAAAAAAATTTTCCACAAAAGAAACCTACTACGATGAAGCACTAATAGACAAGGGCTAAGGGAAAGTAAAAAATGTTTTTGGGTATATGATTCAGGTATATGGTTCGGATAAACGGGTATGCGGCTTCAGGTAATCGAGCCGATTGTCACCAAATTCCATACCCATCCCATACCCATGAAACCTTTTAGATATGTCCTGAATGTTTTGGGTTTCGAGAATAACCAAGGTGAAGAAACTCGTCTTGGTTTGATTTGCATCATCGGTAAGAGCTGCTTGGTGATCTTTGTTTTACTTCTTACATCTAAGACGAGTTGACATGCTCGTGTTAGGGTTATCGAGTATTAACATCTTGAGTAATTACAATAGCTTCACACAATGGTAGACCCACGAACGAGTCAGTTACCAATCACTTTATATTATTTGTTATCAGTTTGGGTCAGGTCAGGTCACATAACAAAAAGGGTAAAATCAAATAGATTGCAAAAACATAATAAACATACGACAATTGCCATTTGAAACCTTTGAGTTTTCATTTTTGGAACCTACGTATTGCATCATCTTGAAAAGCATTCCTAAGCAATTGTGTTTCGATATAACAAATATAACTATCGCTACAATTCTCATCACCAATTCAACTACGTAAATTAAACTGTATGTACTTAATAGAAAATCATCTCTTGGCACATGTTGCGACGGGTAAAACTAATGCTAATTTCATTAAACAATACACATACATAAATGTAAGGTGTTTCTTTGTTTCAACCATCAACTCTACAAGATTAGATAGACCATTCAAGTTGACAAATCTTGTATATGATATCAAATGATCAATGTTGGTCGGAAGTCCAATCTTGAGTCTTTTTTTATCATCTTTAATAATATCACATGGATACATTTTGGCGATGCGTAATATCTTTGGTATATCTAACCCACCAAATTTATCACAGGAACTTAGACTACGCATATATTTAGTATTTCGTACATTACTCATAATATTGGGCATATGTGATGTTTGTCTTTTGTCTTGCCTATTTTGGGGTTAGTGTAACAATCATCCATGTTTACAATTCTAGGTTTATGGTTGTCACAAAAAGAATTGACTTCCTCACAAAATGCTTCGCTAAACGAATATAATTATTGCTTATTCAAGTGACCCAAATAACCTAATTAATGTTTACATGCAATGTGAAGCCCGACATCTTTTAGAATTTAGATTAATGTGACCATCCAATTCCAATCTACCAACGACATTTAGTAAACCCAATCTTCGTTTACATTCCTCTACAACTTTACAAAACCCACTCGATGTTTACAGCTGTAGGTTCCTACAACAATTCGTTTACAGCGGTGGCGGAGCTAGCCCAAAAATTTAGGGGTATTCTAATTTTATTTTTGGATTAGGGGTATCCTTTGTATAAAAAAAAATTTACACTATATGGAAAGAGTTAAAGGATAATTTTACACTATGCGGACGAAGTTGAGGGGTTGCCCGGGCTAGTGGCTAACCCTCCTTACACATTGGCTCCGCCCCTAGTTGACAGTCCGTCATAATCAAATCATACACAACAAGATCCTCCAAATCAATTTTGCATACATCAGATACTATAGCTGCTACTTCCAAATCGATTCTACAACACCGGTTTCCTAATTGATTATGAAGTCTTTGTTTTCTACAACAGCTTTTGATCCTTCTGCTAAAGTTCTTATTGCATATGAATTTGGTTGGATAAATGATTTTGATCATATACATCTTCTAGTGTCTTGACACATAGATACATTATTTGTATGGAATGTGAGTAGATGATATAACAGACTTATAACCTACATGCATGATCAAAAACTATAATATGCCTTTGGTATGTCTTTAGTAATAGATTTATATTACTTGTTTATATTTTTGTAAACATTCATAATGTATTTATATAAAATAGCCAAACAAAAAAGTGTTTCATAATGAGAATTACAACGTATTGATTTCCTGTACCAAGGTCATCATCAAAATGTTTGTTTTGACATTTTCGAAGCTTGTCTTGTTGTTTGCAAGACGCACAAATGGCATTAGTCAAACATTCTACCGTTTTAAAAAGCTTTCAAACACTTGTATCTTTTTTTTTTTCAACTGTCATAACTACTAGTACTTTCGCAATAAAAACCTTGATTTCTAACCTTACCTAGATTCAATCCATATCAAGTAAATAATTCATAAATAGTAGATTTAGGAGATAATGCAAATACTTCCATTACATGAAGAAGCCCAATAAACCATTTTTAACTAACAACCCCTCATATATCATCATATTAAACAAATACAACCATTTGTTTCGTTTTAGATACATCACACAATTCATCAACTAATAAAGAAAACATATCATCACCTAATTCTTCAAATATTCGTTTTAGCATATCTTGTTTTCTAAGGCAGCTCGTGTCGATTGATCTTGAGTAAATAAATCTTCATATTTTTTAGTGAATTGTTGTGCACATTGCTAACCTCACCCACAAGATGATCACATCCATCTACTTAATGTCTTAATTCCAACTACTAAACCCATTTGTACAATGTCTCTTTGTGATTTCCAAAAGTAATCCATAGACAATAAACATAGATGATTGGTTTGTATATTATAGCTGAACTAATCCCCATAAGTAGTATCAAACCAATTAGGACGAAACATCTTGCCTTTGCGAAAAATTATGACCTATTTGTTGACATGACTCTTTAGCAAAGTATGTCATTTCCTAATTTCATCCCATAGATTAGGATAATAAGAGGATATTGGTTTTCGTTCAGCGAGATCCAAATCCGTATATTTAGGAGTCTTAGAAGATAAGGCTCCAACTCTTCTTTTTAAGAAATCGTTTTGTTATATTCATATTCCCTAAATTCACAAATTTAACACTTATCAACCAAAAAGTTTCAAGCTAAGATAAACACAATATTCCAATGTAGACTAAAATATTAAAAAAAAGTCATATGATATAACAAAGTAGTGATTAATCTAACGTCCTAATAAGTTATCTAATAATAACATATCAAATAATGCAATAAAATTTAGAGAAAAAGTTTTTTTTCTTTAAATACATGAATTGGGGATTTGGGGTTGGGGTTGGTTTAGAATAGATTCGAGAGACTAGAGCGGTGGAGTAGAAGGGTTGGAGGGGCACTCCGGTGACTTGGGATGTAACGACTATTCGACTCTCTCATAAGTCAACTCGTCGTTGATGTAAGATGTTTGATGGTTAATGAAATTAACTGCCACTCATTTAAGGGTAAAGTTATCCTACAAAGACTTGTAAATCTAGCAAGTGTATAAAGACATAACAGATCGGAAAATAAAACCTAATGGAACGTAAAATGTAACATGATACCAATAATATAACACTATACCGAGGAAAAAAGAGACAACGAGTCGCAAAAAAGACACAATGATGAAAATAAAAGTTAAAACACATTGCCAAATAAAAAGACATAATGATCTAAACAAAAATGTTAAAATATATACAAGCTAAAAATCCAATATCCAAAAGCGAAAACCTAAAATCTAATATCGTAGAGTTCGCCGAGACAGTTACAATGTCGCTTGAAAGAGTTCAATAGGAGTTCGTTTGATACTCTTCCTACGACTTCTTATTTTTAAGAGATTATGTATTTGAATTTTTCCCTTCATTTAATTCATCATTTAATTCATGTATCAGGTTAATTTAATTGTTTGTTTAAAATGAGCTTAATTGTTTAAAATGAACTCAATTGTTTAAACTGGGCTTATTGTTTTATTTTTTTTTAAATGGGCTTGTGTTATAGTTGTTAATTAATTTATATAGGTTTATATAATTATGTTTATAAATTTCAAAATCTTATATTTCATTATGGATTAAGTCTCACACATACTAAAAATACATTTTTATTGTTGTGTTCTAACGCATAGCGGAAGCACGATACATTAAACTATTACTACAAGACCCTTTTTATAGGAGAAATCTATTTTGAAAAGTTTGGTCAAATCTTAAAATTTTTAAGTTTACCGTCTATGATTGAAACCAAGTGTATAAACAAACTTGTGAACTAACAAATTCAAAAATTAAAATCGCAAGAGGTCATTTGTCACAACGTACATCACGTTGAGACGTATCTATCCTTTACATAAGAGATACGTAACTCGTTAAATGCAATTTTGGGCTCCCTTTTGTTGTTCAGACCATGAGCGAAAGAGAAAGATTGATTGGTTGGTTGGTTTGGATGAGAGAGAGAGAGAGAGTATATGTAAAGTGGGTATTGATTGGTATAGTAATTAATGATGGGTGTGAAGCAGTACTCCGTTTAACCTAATGAAATGGCCTTGATGACGTGAACGACGTATGGTTTAAATGAAAACGTAACGGTTTAGGTCAAAAGAAAAAGAAAGCAAACAATTAGACCACTTATAGTTACTACCCCAAGTTTCAAAAGTGAAGCTACTTCATTTTTGGTGGGAAAGGCTAATGCATTGTTACCTAACGCGTTATTATCAAGTATTACACGTTCATAATACATATATCTATTAGTTGTATACTTGTATTGCATATAGATATCTCAAACCATGACACTTAAGTATACCGCTTGCGTGAGAGGTTAAAACTACGACCATTTATTACAATAAAATGTATATTTAACCTTTTTTTACATTATATATAAGTTTCTTCAATAGCATGTATACGTCAAAAAAAGGAAAAAAATCGGAGTTAAACCACCATTTTAAGTTTCTGACCTTTTTTGTTTTTATTTAAAATAAATTTTTATATTTATTTTTGATATATGATGATTTATATATTTATATATATATATATATATATATATATATATATATGTGTGTGTGTGTGTGTGTGTGAGATATGCTTATTTTTATCTCTATTCCATATAAATTTTATTGAAAAAATCAAGTCATAAAATTTATATATGTAAAACTTATACGACTCAAATTTTACAAGATTTATAGTGACATATAGATATAATAAATACATCACGGTAACATATTTAAACTTGTATAAAACATATTAGACCACATGGAGAGGGGAGGGCAATGTATAAATCCAATTTATATATATATATATATATATATATATATATATATATATTATAATTTTTTTTAAATAGTATACCCATACAAAAATCAAGATAGACCCATTTACAAAACAATTTTTAAAGTTTAGAAGTTAGCCCATTAGGTTTAGTTAGTCTAATACCCATTTGATTTAAATAATAATAATAATAAAACAACAGGGCACATTTTTTCGAGCTCGAACAGAACGTACGAATTCTTAGGCCCAGCCCTACACGTCACACACACACATCCCACCAACATACCAAGGAGGGCGTTAAAAGAGAGATTAAAAGAATTAAAAGAGATTAAAAGAAAATTTTGTTTGTAACAAAAACCAGAAAAGTAACTCTCACATTTGGTGCAACAGCAATTTCAAGATTCTAATAGATTAACCCAAAAGAAAATTTTGTTTGGTTTTTTACACTTTAAAATGCTTTTGAGTAACAAGGTTGGATCAAACCGTCAACACCATTATATATTTTTTAAACTAACAACTCTAAGATTTTCTACACAAAATTCACCACTTGTTTTTTGGGTGATTTAAACTTCTTTTTTTAACGGCTGATTTTATTAAACGTAAGAAAATTGTACAACAATTACATAGAAGCTTATAGGAAGTCAAATGCTAGTCAATTTACCTATTCTACCAAAAACAGTTTAGCTCTGTTTTTTACTCAAATATAACTAGTTGCCTTAATGTCCGCCATAAGCCTTGCAATGTCCTCCTGCTTGAAAAAACGACCTTATTTCGAAGTTTCCAAATGCCCAACATGCTATTACCATAATAGCTTGAATAAACCTCTTCTTTACTTCCGACCCTGATATTCCTTGTGCAAACCAAGTAGATAGCTTTGACTATTTAACCGTTCGATTTATCACGCTAAAACTTTTTTATATTTAATCCATTTAATGTTATCGCCCGAATACAACCAGGAACCCGTTTTCATAAAGACCGGTTATAATCTTTCCCTATACACAAATGACAAATCCAAAACGAACGTCATTACAATCATTTGAATAGACCGATCCACACCCAATTGTTTAATCTGTCATATATACAAATCATTAGACAACAAAGTAGATTTTCAACAAATCTTGTCGGTCTTAAAAAACTTGACATCCTTTCAACGGTCAAGATTGGTTTGGCCCATGTGGTCTTAACCGTCCGATCTCATTAATAGAAGAAAGTGACTTTTTATAATCACAATAATTTCGCTTTCTTCATAAGTCAAAAGGCAATTTCCACTTGAGCCCTGCTCATGATTTGCTGCCATGTGCTTGATTTACCACTACAGAATCAGAGTTACGTATTCGATTATAAGTTGATAGATCTCATTTTGATGATTATTTCTTGTAAAGTTGAAAATTTAAAGTTGAAAATTTAAAGTTATGATTTAGGCGACTCGGTGTGGGGGTCGTCCAGACCCGGCGATGCCCCCCAACACCATTTTGGTGGTCCCACGGCGTTGAGGACGTCTGCCACGAGACGTTGGGGATGGTCCTGTCTCTCTTCTTCTCTACACATACACACCTATACATACATACATACATACATACATACATACATACATACATACATACATACATACATACATAGTCCCATCCTCTATTTCCTAGGTTCATCCCCTTTAGATCCGTCATCGCTCCCATTCTACGTGGCACTAACGTGACGGGTGGACCTTCAGAGAGGCCATACCGAGTAGCCGTAACACAAAATCTTAAATGGATCACGGGTTGGATAAAAAAGTCAAGCATAAAAAGATAATGGTCCATAAATGGTATGAAATATATTTTTAATGCATACAATTGCGTAATCGTTGTAGATTAGTATAGTAATAATATAAATAGTGTGATCATATTTAATCCATTTATTTAGTATTAATAAAAAGTGTGTATGGGTTAATCAAATTGTGTTAGGGTGGTTTTTATATTATAAAAAGGGAATATAAATAGTTTTGATGGGAGAAAAGAAAAATGAGTTTGTTTATTAGACTATCCGTTGTCGGTCAATTGACAATCTGGATTTATCCTATAATATTGTGACACATGACGCTGACTAAACGTCACTCATCATCTTGCTCGATCGCGTCTCCCCTCACTTGAGTCTGTTGTGGTTAACCTCTGTTCGCCCAAGCTGCCACATCCCAAAACACCGCTCGCCCAGGCAACCATGCTCACCTGAGCGATCACGCTCACCCAAGCTACCACCTCGTTGTCGTGTTCGCTAGCGCTCACCTACTGATGTGGCTCGCGCCGGGTCGCTCACCCTTACCACAACGCGCAGTTTTAGTATATTTGGATTAATAACTTCCATTCTTTATAATTTTTAATATATATGAAAAAGGGTTGTGAGTGAATTAGAGAGAAAAAATAATAAAAGTATAAAAAATTATTATTTAATTAAAAAGAGAGAAAATATAGTTGTTTTTATTGTAATTAAAGGGTAGATTTGATAAAAGGATATAAATGCTAACCTGATTCATTTGATCATTTCTACTTGTTATCCGATCTTACCATTTTATCAACTCAAAATTGAAAAAATACGCGCAACAAAATCTCCGGTATGTAAAAGCGATAGTTGATGGCAATCATCATCAACAAGAGCACAAAACTTTGTTTCTGTGTACATAACTAGCACTATTAGAAAACCTGTAACTTTTTTAAATGTCATTTTTATATAGAAAAGGTATAGTAATATGATAATTATATTAAAGATAAAAAATATTTGATTTTATGGTATATGTTTTAGAAAAAATAATAAAGTATATAAAAGTAATTTAGTTTTAAAAACTTGGTGAATTATATTTAGTGGAAAATGACTAAATGACTAACACACCCATAAATCTCAGTATATAATATACTATTGTTAATGATAATCCTCTAATTAATCTTAGCCATTAATTTAATTAATCGACAATCAAAGTATATTCCTATTATTTTTAGATAACATAACTCGACTCCTCTCGTGCAAAGGCAAAGAGCACAAAATGCATTGGTTATTGTGGGAGTCATTACTTGTGAACTCAAACCAAAGGTGTTACAGACATGGATGCCCAATGAGGGCCAACCAATGTTTTTTTAGGCTCTAAGTGAGAAAAAAGTTGAGTACCTTTTAAAGAATTTTTTTTAGTAAATCGTTAAAATCGTCTATAGAGTTTGGTCAACTTTGTCAAATTCATCCAAAAAAAGTTTTCTTTCTCACCTGAATCACTGGGGTTTATAATAGTTGTCAAATCCATCTAAATCTCTAATAAGGTTAAATTCAACATTATATGAGAGGTATTCTTTTCATTCTCTTTATTTATTTAATATTTTTAATTTTCAACATCTGTACCCTAAAACCGTTTTCTTATCATCTATGTTTTGAAATCTAATCTCTTTCTCCCCCCTATGGTTTAAAATTAAGATGGAACAAGTGTCTTTTTTTTCTAAGAGTTTCGGTCGATAAATCAAGACTCCTTCAAAAATTCGCCAAAGCTAGAGCTATGATGTTCACTGTGGAAATCAGAGGCATTGATAAAAAGGTTTTATACGTTACATGAAACCAATCACTAAAATATATTAAGTTAATTAATTAATTAAGTTCTTATTTTTTTTTTTAGAAAATAAGGTTTATACATGTTAAAGAAATTAGAAATATTAAATAAGCAAAAAGAATAACAAGAATATCCCTCATTTAACGTTGAGTTTTAACAGTGTTAGAGAGTTGGGTGGATTTGGCAACAATTTACAAACCTCAGTGGTCCAGACGAGAAAAAAAAACTTTTTTGGATGGATATGGCAAAACCCTAAGGACGATTTTAGCAATTTACTCATTTTTTTAATCTAAATTATTCAATTAATCTACACTTGTACTATAGAATTAAAGATAATAGACATAAACGTGAAGATCAATAATCAAAGATGATCACCGAATCAATCAACCATATAACAAACAAATGAATTTTACAATACTATAACATAGAAAAAAAATAGTACCCAAGTCGGCTCCTTTTCTACTCCAACCCAAATCCAAACTGCTAATTTGTCTCGTATTTCTCGAAAAAGTGATCCGATTGATGGGATTTAGTATGGTACTTATGAGATTGATGATATCGATGAAATTGACATTCAATTATTTCTTCTTAGGAGCCCTCGGTCTTAGCCTTAGGTGATAATACTATAGATCCGACCTTGTGTCGAATTCACCTAACTTTGTTATATTTTTACTGTATTTAAAATCTTTAAAGAAATTACATATCTTTGAGTAACCACATAAAAACAAGTTGGCTAGAAAAGAGAAACTAAAAATGACAACTTTCATTCAAATTCTCTCATGTGGACCACGATTTTGACGGTTTTCCCAAATTTTGTGATTTTATTTATTTTCATTTGATTGTGCCAACACATTATAGTCACTAAATCACACATAAATATAGTCATTTTATGTTGACTCTAGGTTGTTTATTTTGATTTTGAAATATATACTTATGTTAGTGGCAAATCAAAACTTTTTAATACATTTATGTGTGAGCATGTGAAATTTAGATTCAAGTCTCACAAGTAGTAAGATATTCGTCATTTAAAAAAAATCTATTAACGCCTACCAAAATTAAGTTTTTTTCCTATAAAAAGAATTTGATGCAATTGTATTTCTCATTGACAAATATATATATATATATATATATATATTTCCTCTTATAAAAGTACTTTATTTCTCGTTGATGCTTATTTCTTTTTGTTTCCTGACTATTAATATATGGAATAAAACTAGTAAATTAGTTGGTTACACTAGTGATTAACTAATTACCAGTCCGGATCTAAATTACAAGTAACCTAGGTTTAGGCCTAAGACGTCCATTTTAAAGAAAATTAGTATGCTAACTATTAATATTAGCGCAAACTTATTGTTTTAGATTCGCAAACTTATTGTTTTAGATTTGTTTGATTTTTTATTTAATATGCTAACTATTAGTATTAGCGCAAACTTATTGTTTTAGATTTGTTTGATTTTTTTTATACAAGCAAACCACTCTCTATTATAGTTGTACTAGATTTTTGCTTGATTCCAAACATGGATAAAGGAATATTATTTACAACAATCAAAGAAGGAAAATAGCCCTAAAGTTTCATTTCGCATCGGACCCACAAAAAGGTTGAAACGGCCCTACTAATTAGTTATAGTTCAGTTATATCAATTAGTATAAACACCTAGATAGGAATATTACACCAACTTGTAACTTATAAACATAAATCATGATCCACATTATGTGTTTTTTTTATTTCGTGTTTTCTCTATTTTCTCTCTAGATTATAGATTATATTAGAATAATACATAAATTTAGGATTATACAGAAGTTATCCTAGCCCAAAACACCATGAACATTTTACAACATAAACTCAAAATTAAGAAACAAAATAACTTAATTTTTCAACAACCCAACCAACATGATGAAAGGATGACAACATCCATTACTATATAACATCTATCTTGATCTTGATGGTGGTTTCTTTTTCTTGAACATAATTAAATAATATTATATCCCACTGCCTTGCTGGCAGCCACAACAATTATGGATGTCACTATACTTCCTTGCACTATCTCTACACAATTCTCATTACTAAATTAAAAAATAAAAAATGTAACACAAAAGTAAACATTATCTTAAACTTTAGTAGCCTTGATCTTCATATCTCTGTACACAGGAGAGAGGTGTGGGGGGTGTGGGTGTGTGTGGGGGGGAGTGGTGGGGGTGTGATTCTAGAAAGTTTGACTTTTTATGATTTCTTGAGGGCTTTGAAAACCTCTTAGAAGTTTTCTTTGTGGAAGTCAAACTTGGTTGATGTCTTGTGTGAGAAATCTAAAGCTAATTGTTTCAGTTCTTTTGTTGGTGCTGGTGCCCCACAATAGAAAACCCCTGCAAAATTGTACCATACAATAGTTAGGGAAACGTGTAATCATAACACGATGTGTTTATCTAAACGGGATAAAATAGGCTGGCAGGTTGTAATTAAGCTGTAAACATTTTAAACGGGTTGGTGGGTCTTAAATGGGTTGGCGTGTCTACTTGTTTAATTAACCACGCTGTTGGGTCGGCTTGTCTAATTAAACAGGTTAAACATGTCAACAAGGTGAGGCCCGTTTATTAAATGGGTTAGATATGACAACCCCACAATCTGATCATTTTCTTGGAGTGTTCGAGATTGCCACCTTTAGCTTAAACACCATGACTTGATTAATGATCAACCACTATAACGATTGTACAACTGGACCCGTTTCAACCCATTACCCAACCCGCCTGACCCGCCACTCAGGTCACTTTACCTTCACATAAAAGATCTAAACTAAAGTTAGAAAGAAAGAAAATGAGAATGAGTTAGAAGGACTAACCGATTCTCGAACCGGAGTGATTAAGAGCAATTCGCTTATAAACATTCCGCCAATTCGGTTTAGCAAAATGAGACTTAACACATGTACCCGAAACAACATCAACACCATTTTTAGCGTGATTTATTGACTGAAGCATAGTAATTAACGCAGATCTCGCGTCACCTTCCTCATAAACACTTGTGCAATAATTATGCATCTCTATAACACCATTTTTGTCCATTTCAGCAACCTCATTCATAACACCTTTAAACCAATCAAACGAACCCTGTTCACGAGTGACCCAATAGAAATAAGCCCGGGTTGTTCTGAAGTTATTTGCACTTGTTGGGGTCGATTTATTCTTTGGTGTACCGCCATGTTCTAATGCGTTTTCTTCATCTTCTTTGGCTTTCATGTTGTTCACAATGTCTTTCACAATACTGATCATTGGGGTTGCTCCAATTCCTAAACCAACTAGCAACACCACGTCGTATTTTTTGTAGTCTTGTGCTGGTGCACCGTATGGCCCGTCGATTAAAACTTTAGGGAAACTGCAAAAAAATATTAATTTATTTAGAAATACACATCTAAGTTTTAAAATAGAGGCAAAAAGATGAGTGAGTCGAGTGGATTAAGAAACGGGCCTAAATGGTTTTTTTTTAGTACGGATTATATCAGGTTGACCTGCAAACACTTTTTTCCCTTTTTTTTTTGTAAATATTGATGGGTTAATGTATAAACAATATTGTTACAATAATAATCTGAACCTTTGAATAGAGCAGAATAAGACGTTATATGCATTAAAAATAACCTTTGAGATTAATCATGATCCAAAGCAATTAGGTGAGGTTCCATCAAATCATACATGAGAAACATTTCCTATTGTTCTTGATATTCTTTAACAAAAAGAATATCTTTTACTAAAAAAAGGATGTGGTTTCATGTCACATGTTTGGACCACAGTGAAAACTCCAAAAACTCATACATCTGATGTGTTGTCAACTTTTTTTTGATCAGTTAGATGACCTTATTTGCATGATGTTCACAACATACTTGATGCTTTGGGTGCAAAAAAGGCGTTTTCTACAAGTTGTTTATGGACCAACCCATACAACCTCCTAAATCGTTTTCTTTTAAGGATTTACATCATCAATGTAATACTAACGCTTTTGTAATCACTATTGACACGCTAGTTAACGTAAAAAAGACAAAACGTGATACGACCCCTTTCAACCCATTCTCATTTTGACAAACCTAGACACGTTTTGACATGTTACCAAGCCCGCCCATCTTAATTCTTACCACCTTTAATATATATATATATATATATATAGGGTAGGGTTATTGTAAAACGTTCAAACTCACTTGGGATTTTCTTCTTGGTTTTCAGCTCTAAGGAGCCCACTTTTTCCATTACGCGGTGGCTGACATACCTACCAAAGACAAAATAGAAAAAAAGTTAGGTGATATAACTAAACAACTAACCAACACACATGTCACATAACACCCTAAATTACCAAATTTATCAATAAACATGAGTAAATAACACGTTGTGTACCTCTGAAAAGACGGTTTTTAGTTGCCTAGTCCAATCACCAAGAGTCCTGATATGCACACTCAAGTAGTCATCACCGGGGGCAGAAGTGATGGAAAACGGATGCCTATAGACACGTATCGATTATTAAGTTAGTGCATTAGCGTTACATGATATACCCTTTTTCATTTAGATAATTTCTTTTTTTTTTTAAACCGTGTGAACCCATTACCGGACCACTCACAGGGCTCCATCAATGGGATAAGGTAAAACGCAACTTGCAGAGGTGATTTCCCATGATTATAGAATTATTATTATAATTATTATTGTTATTATTATTGTTAATAATTAATAATTTAATTAAGATACAACTCACCATTCAAATGGAGAGACAGCAGCACAATTTACAAACATGTATTGTCCACTCTTGTATTTGAAGCCTTGAGGCTTTGACATATGAAGTGCCAATACATTTCCAGGATAAACAGCCACCTTTAACACATCAAATATATTTGGATATATCATCTTGCAAATCAATGATTAAGAAAAAATTATAAACTAAGATGGGAAGCTGTCATGAGTCATACAAGTTGTGTAAGTAGCAAAAAAACGTTCGGGTTGAGATAGATTATATAGGCAGAAACTCATAGTGTTGGGTTGACCCAAAAACACTCTTTGCGGGTTTTTAAACACTTTTTTATAAAAAAAGTTAGTGCATCAACTTTGATTAAAAATATTATTACTCCAATAATAATAATCTAAAATTTAAACTTAAAACAATTAAAAAGATTGTAAGGATTGAAGATTATTTGACCCGTTTGGAATTAAAGGAAACCCAAATTGACCAATTTATAACTAAATGAGTAAAATTGCCCCATCTAGTAAAAGCTCCTAATTTCAGCCCATATAGGTAAGATTATACCTTAAGTATCTTGACGGGCTTGACACTCGACCGAAACGCCCTTATTAATCTCTCACATGCATAAAGCGTAATTGGAACCACCAAGTACATCCATGTCTGCATCCGAAATCACGGTTTGGTTCAAGGATTACGAATACCATTGTCCAATACATTAGTTAGACAAATTATTAAAAATGTTATATAATACGAGAGTGCACAAAAGTTTAACTAACTAACTAACCGTTTTCTTGTACCATTCCTTGGTGAGGTAAAGTTTGATCCCATGAATTATAAGCATCACATAGACGATAACAAAAAGGTGGTGCGAATACCAAAAGGCGTTAAATCCTGTTAACTTCTTCAAAAATGGCGGTAGGTTGAGCTTGCCTCGCCTTAGCCATGGAGTTGCTAGTGTGAAAGCAATAGTCATAAGTACTACCATTGTTATTCCGGTATACCCTTCGGCTTCCTTCACAAAATGCCAATAATTATGGGCTTGATCCCCAAAAAACTGTTGCACTGGTTCATATTGTTCCTCTGTCGCATGGATTAATCGAGGAAAGTCGCATGTTAAATGAGAAATAGCGTGTAACCCTACTCCAATTGTAATTGCTATTGCAATCACCTATAAAAAATAATTAGAAATAGAATTAGATTTATCCAACCACTAAAAACCATGAGAACCCATGAGGGATAACTCACGGGACCCCACCATACTATGTTAACCAGTGGCACCAGATAAACTACAGCCTACCACTGTGTCACCCCTTGAAAGAATGGTATCTTTTACAACCATTCTACGAAACTCATTAAATTTAGTAATGTTCAAATATGTGAACCGTAAACTTGCCTTATGGAAATTAAGGTTATCATCAAACGGAACCGCCAAACCCAACCTAGTCTTGTTCCTCAACCAAGTAATTGTGTTTCGACAGACAGGTAATAATATAAGCGCCATGTTTAACTTCAAAGTCTCGGCTGCTCCTTTAGCTATGCACACACACGGCCCCAATACTTTATACACGGCTCGGTTTTTGTATTGAATGTACTTCCATGTAAACAAACCCGTCATTATTCCTATCCAAAGTACAATCACCCAACATCTTTGCCAGTTATCCTGTAAAAAGTACTTCAAATCTTCATACCATCTTCGTATTGGATTCCCATGGTGCGTCGTCTTCAACTTTTGACTCAACATTTGGCTCAAGTTTCGGCTTTCTCCCCTCACACTTTGTGTTGGTGCTTGTAATAATAACATCTCCAAGTGTTCAATCTGTTTAAATTTTATCATTAATAAATAATTACTAAAAGATTTGTAGTAACCAACCTATATATATACATATAACATTGTTGTGTGATTTGTAATCGTACCATGATGTAGCCGCGGTTGTCAGGGTCTAGTTCTTCCATGATCAACGCTGCGTATTCGTCTGCTTGTTTCTGAATATTTGATAACTTGTTGGCTGAAGCACTTAGGCTGATAATCTGTATCAATCATTAGCAAGTGTTAGGAAATCCCGAAACATTCGTAAAATAGAGCTTGGATCAACACGTACATTCGTTTTACATTATAGTGTGTAATATTTTGTTATACCGATCAAACTGCTCAAACAAAACAAATCCGCCGATTTGAGTCCTATCAGTTCGGTTTTGCTGGTTTGTTGGTTTTAACGATTCGGTCCGGTTTGAAACTTGAAACCGCAAAATTTATATTTATTTTTTTTTTTCATTTTTGAAATATCTAATTATGTATATATAATAAAGATCATGAACTATTTGTATCATTTTGACAATTTTGATAAATAAACTAATGTTTTAAAAAGAATTAAAAAAACAATTCAAACCGCCATACCAAACCATTAAACCGTCAAACTGATAAAACCACCATCAGCAACCTACCAATCCTCCCGGTTAGGTTTGCTATTTCCCACAACCGTAACTATGTGATTTAGAACTTTTTTCAAAACCGACCGAACCTAACCATAAACATCAATACAATCCTATAATATATATATATAACTACTAGTATGTACCTCTCTGACTTCATCTTCTGTGATCCTGCCATCAGCATCTTTATCAACCCTACATATATTATATTTCAGAATTTATATTCCCCACAACAGAATTAATATGAATAAACAAATACTAAAAAAATAAACTAATAAATCCTCACATGTCAAAGAAAGTTTGTAGCCTTGAATCAAAACTTTGATCAGAAATTTGGTCCCAAAACTCCTTCAACCGTGCTTTGTTGATTGCATCTCCGGTGATATTCCGTCGCCGGGAAAGTGCATCGAATAATTCTCCGGCAAACTCTTTTGAATCTTTGTTCATTCCTACCAAATTAAATAAAAAAAAACATTTATAGATACTGTCAGGATCAAATACAAACAACTTTTAACACGCTAATTATACAAATACTATTTATTACGTTATTTTAAAATTGTAATTTATAATAAACGTAATAATAACTATTATAAGTCAATTACTACACGTTTGAAATACTATAGTTCGATAATTATTACGCTATTTAAAAACTGCAACATGATAATAATAATTACTCTATTTATTTGTACCATTTGCACGTTAACCTCTCTATTTGTATCGGATTTATCGCTTACCAATGCATTCACCGAAAAGCGACCGTGGAAGTACGCCACCGGTGTCCGTGGTGAGTTCGTCAAACCTTTTCTCTAAGGCGGCCCAGGCCGCCCCGCCATTGCTCTTGCTGATAAACTTTAACCCTCTCAGCGCATGAGCGGCGGCGGATTTCGTCCTATCTAAACGACCAACCGGCCGTTTAGAGAAGGACGTCAACCGCTTCAACTCTTCGGATACTTGCCGAATCCTGGCGGACGCATTTCTCACCACGGATGACCCGAAAGACGACGGCTTCTCCAAACCTTTAGCCAGCAACGTCAACTCCGGGTCCTCCACATCAGCTCCACCCGCGGTTTTGACACTATGCACCGCCACGGAGTCGTCATGGACGTCCAATGTGATTTCGACGTAATCGTCATTGCCGTTGGATCGCATACTGCTACTACTGCTCCCAGGAGCACCGTCCGGGATGTAGAACTGGGCGCTCTTGCGCCCAGTTCTTTTGTTCAGCGGCCCGCTGAACGCGTTTCTGTCCACTCCGACAGCTTCTGTGTCGGAGTGGTAATGGTCATGGCGGGTGTAGTTTTCTGTACCCATTGGGATGGAATGGAATACAAAGTTGATGGAATGAGTTGAATTTGGAATGAAGAAATGTGGGGAAGAATGAGAAGGATTCCACTTATATGGTGAAACCGTGTCTGTGGAGGAATAACAAAATAAGTCAATAAATTTGTTTCTTATCGTATGAACGCCTTTAGGCCGATGACCTATTTTTTATTTGTATTTTTATTTTTGGTTCAAATAAATCTAAATAGTTATATAAAACGGCTGAAATAAAAGTATAAAACCATTGTTTTGTGTTTGGGAATGCTGGTTGAGGATCTAAGCAGTTTTCAATTTTTGCAAGGTACGTCGTTTTATGGTTTCCTTGACAGGGGCGGACCTATCTTATTGGGCTACCCCTTGTTGTTCCGACGGCAGTGTGAATTTTTGAAAAATTTGACATTTTTTTGATTTCGTTACCCTTTTTCTATAAAACGTTACCCCTTTTCTATAAAATGTTACCCCTAAGAAGATTTTCTGGATCCGCTACTGTTTTTGATACAAAATATATTATAAAAGTTGTATGTAATCTATATTTCTTTGAAGAGTTTGAAGAAAACAAACAACAATGAACTTTGATATCAAAATTATGAACTTTAGTATATATGTGTAGCAATAAAAATTACATAACATAAAACAATTACATCTTACATTACATCTATGAAATAAAGGAAATTGTATTACTGAAAACGTTATTACATATATGTAATAATAAAAACACTAATATCTAATGTAATAATAAAAACACTAACATCTATTATAAATTTAAGAATAAACTGAAATATCGATGAAATTAATAACTAACGTGAGTCAGTAAATAATATATAGTTAAATGAAAGATAGTTATTGTTGACATTGTTTTTTTATTAATTAATTTATCATTCTTAATATTAATTTGTGCTATAAAATGGAGCACTTTATCATCTTTAATTCGATTGTAATATCTATCAGATTAAAAAAACTAGGTTATAGCTCCGTGTATATTACATAGGTTGAATAAATGTAATTTTATATATTAAATAATAATTAAAGTTATATCTTTAAAAACCTCGTTTATTGTACGGGTTGAATAAATATAATCTTAAATACTATATAATAAAAAATATATCTTCAAAAATCCTATGTATTACATGGGTTAAATAATTGTAATTTTGTATACTAAATGATAAAAAAATATATCTTTAAAAAACCTTATGTATTGTACATGTTTAATAAATCTAATTATACCTTTAAAAGTGCATAGTATTGGCTGAATAGATGTGGTTTTGTATGGTAAAAAATAAAAAAAGAATATCTTTAAAAAACCCCCGTGTATTACACGGTTTGAATAAATATAATTTTATATAATAAATAATAAAAAAAGTTAAATACATTGTTAGTCCCTGTGATTTTGGAAAGTAATAATCTCAGGTACTAATAGTTTAAAATAGCATGTTGAGGTTTTAACATTTGATTTTGTAACATCCTATGGCCTTAAGACAAACAATTGTTAAATACTAACTGAAAACTTAGGGTAATTTCGTCATTTCAGAACTTAATACCCAACCTTGTTAATTTGGAAGACCACAGGGACTAACCTCGCAATTAACTCTTATAATATTTAAAACACAATTGTTATTTTCTACTTTTATTTAACTATTTTTTTAATTGTTTACCTAAATAATTTTTAAAATGGTGAAAAAAGTAATATTTTCTAAAAGATTATATAGTTCTAATTATAAAAAAAAACTAGCTTTAATAACGTTTGAATATAAAATACTAGGGGTGTTCACGCTTTGGTTTGATTTTGCGATCAATTTTTCTTTTAAACTTTCTATCAGTCGGTTTCAAAACTTTGAAACCGTATTAAACGGTTTAGTTTACAGTTTATATAAAAAATGGTCGTAAATAACCGAACCAGGCCATATCTTACTTTTTTTAATATATAAATAAATAAATATGCATATATACAGGCATAAAAAGTAAAATGTTGGCAATGTAATAAATAGAGCCCGCCCCTTCATTTGGAAAATAAGATTTTATCGCAGCTAGTTTTCATTTTGCTCATCTTTAGCTATTTTGATCTAATTTTAGACAATTTGTTTTAAAAATGTTTTGGACAACTTTGTATTTTTTTTTGTGAACAGGAGACTAGCAACTTATTTTGAACACTTCTATTGTGAAATGACATTTTTGCAGCAACATAATTTTTTAGTTATAATTATATGCTATAGGTTTTTTTTCCTTGTGCATCATGTATATATTTGGTTCTAGCTTCTTGTATTTATTTTGGTGTGTATATGTTTGAAAACTTAGAGAAAGGGGTTGGGCCTAAAAGGCTCAAACCGTGTAACTGAACCGAAACCAGAGCGTTAGTTAATAACGGTTCAATTTATTTATATTTTTTGATGGTTCGATTTTAATTTTCAATGATCAAAAACAGTTACTTTACGTATAAACTTGCTAATTTACATATAAGCTAATTACGGAAGTGGCTTTAAATTAGCTTTAATTACATTAATTATGATTAACTATTTAAAAAATGTTTAATTAAATAATTAAAAAATTTTAGTTAAATAATAAGAGAAAAAGAAAAATTGCGTTTTATATATTACAAGAGTTAATTTTGTGCTTCATAACATAGTTAATCCCTGTGGTTTCTCCAAGTTCAAGGTTGGGTATTAAGTTTTTAGTTAGTTATTAACGACAGTTAGCCTTAAGCACGTAGGATGTTACAAAATCAAACATCAAAGCCTTAGATTGTTACTTTAAACTATTAATACATGAGGTTGTTACTTTCTACAAACCACAGGGACTAACTGTGTAATTAACTCTAATAAAAAAAGTACATCTTTTAAAAAATAACGGATATACTCGATACGCGATAGATATGGTGATTGCGTAGATGGTTCATGAAAAGAAGATGTGTTATTTAAGAAGTACATTAGTAGTTATCTGAGTGATAAAACGTGTGTACCGATTCCAACAATTTGATTTATAAATTATGTAATAAAATTGATATAATACTTTGGTGATTGCGATGGTTCTTAAAAAGAAGATACGTTATTTAAAAATCAAATCAGCAGTTACTTGAGTGATAAAATTGGTACCACTTCCGACAATTTAACTTATAAATTAAGTAATAAAATCGATATACTTTTTTCAATAATAAAAATAAAATAAATAGTATATTAATACAAAGTTTGGTTTTCGTGATAAATAATTTGTTTTATTTAAAATATCCTAAATTAACAATTTAAATTTGAGAACAAGATTTAATATTAGTTAATTATATATTTAATTAATTAATATAAGATAAGTAGGAAAGAGGGACGGAAAAAATAAAAAGTAGATGTCAATAACACTTATCACTGATTTCTTTTATTATAACAATTTAAATTAAATTTCTGGATAAGATTTAATATTAGTTAAGATAAGTAGAAAAGAGCTAAAGAGGGACGTGCAAATCAAAAAGTAGATGTCTCTGATAGATGACACAGGTTACATATTGATTATTTATCACATATTGATTTATTTTATTATAAAATATAGATATAGATGTTAATGAACTTGTATATATAAGAGTATGTCATATAACAATTGTATGGTGCGCCTAACTCATACAAATTTAAGGAACACTGTTATGGCATATAAAATCGAAGGTTTTTTTATGCTCTATTATATTTATTTCCAAGGTTTAATTGATATAAACTTTGTAAGATTAAATATATTATGGTTATAATATTTAATCATGTAGCCATGTAATCATTTATATGATATCTAGATCAAAATATATTAAACCTATTATATATTAGTTGGTAATTGTCGATGGACCATATTACCCTTATTAACTAATTAGGTTTCCTCTTAGGTGTATATATAAGGAGATTATTAGAGAGGTAAAAAGTTACACAACCTAATTAATCATAACATCACTGAATTCGACCCTATTCTCCATCCGAATTCTTCACCTTGGAATTCGGTTTCACCATAATTACTTTACACCCTAAGGAGGAACCAGATCATCCTGACAAGTATATCAAACTCCATGGCTGCATCTCTGACTGGATTCTCTGCTAGCTTGTCTGCTGTCACATGTATTTCTTTATGGTTTCCATTATGTTTAAACAGAACTGATCAACATGTGGTATCAGAGCATATGTTGATAAATCAGTTCTGTTTTGAATCAGTGAATCTAGAATAAGAATCTGGAAAACAGAATTTTGAAAGCCTAATAAAATTCGGATTACTGTTCCGAAATCACATAACTTGTGAGTTAAAATTCGGATCTTTTGCTTAATGGATTAATCATTGTTCCGAATCTGTGTTAGTGCGCTAAAATATTCAGATTTCAGATTCCAGAATTCAAGTTTATAATTTTTTTAGCTTCATCATGTTCTTATGAAAATTCAAAAATATTCCCTTGGAATGAATTAAGGATTAAAGGGCATTTTTCCGAATTTTGATCATTTTATCTATTAAGATTTCGAAAATATGTTAATACATAACTCAAGATTTTTCTCGAAATCACTTATAAAGATTAAAAAATATCATTAAAACAGGAAACGGATATCCGATAGTCCCTGAAATTTTGAATTTTCAACTTATCACAATTAACAGCTATCAATTAGGGATTTCGAATCTTGGAGAACACGTTTAGGATGAATCCGAAATCTTATTCGCACTTACCATTTCAGATTAATCCGAAATCATTCGAAATCATCAATCGGATAGATCCGAAACTTATTCGAAATCACTTCATTTCGGATGAATTCGAAACTTATTCGAAATGTAGCTTATCCGAAATCTAATATGTTCTCAATATATCAAGTTTATCTGAAATCCCATTACTTTATTAGGCAGTTGTGAACTAAATTTCAGCGTTAACATGTGGTTTGCTATTAAATAATTGGTTTTGTAAACACTTAAATAATTAGAATCAGATAATTTTTCACAAGACCAATATAGCTTAACTTGAATGAGGTTCTGATGTATTACTTCTGCCCAAAGGTGATTTTGATACATCTATTTATTGTTCAAGTATTACAAAAGCTATGTTAATTAGGCATAACTAAGGTGATTGTCTCATTTCTTGTCAAAGCTCATTTGTCACAATTACTTTGCACACATGCTTAGATGATTACACTTCTGCCAAAAGGTGATGTGTCTTCATTTAAGTAGATTTTTTTTAACTTAGTCTATTATTTTGATGTTAGTAATAGACATTATCACAACTTCATAATTAAAATGGTCATTACTTATGCCTGCCTTAGTGTAACTTTCCCTTAGATCACATTAAGACTTCTTTCTTAGTATCATAATTCGCTCATATTATTTCCACTCTCAGCACCCAATTGCGGGATTCCACCATTGACTGGTGATAACTTTGCTGCATGGAAAGACTCTCTCATGCTTAATCTTGCCTTGTTGGATTTTGACTATGCTTTAAGAGAGGATAGGCCTGCAGAACTTAATGCTAATAGTACCACTGCTCAGCAGATGACTATGGAGAAGTGGACTAGGTGCAATCGCATATGAAGCAATCCATAAGCAATGCAATTCGAGGAGCCATTCCTGATTCTGATGATATTAAAATCTACTTGGCTTATGTGGAGGAGCAATTTAAGTGAATGTCTAAAGCACACGCTAGTACTTTAATCCTCAAGCTAGTGACTACTAAGTATGATGGGAGGAGTGATGAGTGTCGAACGGGTCATGCAAAAACATAATTAACCTAGGTAGCTAGTGTCACACCCCGACCCGCAGCGGAATAAGAGTCGGGGCATAATTGGGTTATCACCAAAGCTCATGATATTTACTAATATGTTTCATATTATTAAAGTCAAAATTACATTCCAAATAATCCAAACATGTCCATACAATACAAAGAAAATAACCAAACAAAATAATTCCAAGCTCTAAATCATTTTATTCTTCTAGTCCAATCCTAAGTGTTTCTGGCTGCAGCTGGTTCACCTGTATCATGTGTAAAAATGGGGATTTTTGGGTCAACATAAGTTGGCGAGTGAACCTTGTTAGATAAACATTTATTATTGATTTTCTTGTTAGTTTATCAATGAAAAATTGTGCATAATCATAAATGAGCAAATGTAAATAATCAGGCAGTATCAATTAGCAATCACAACTATAACATACAATAACATATGATAGCATACATTAACATACCAACATCATACGATAAATAATATGAATGAAACTGTGCGATCAAGGCTCAATCAAACGGAGCCGATCGTATTGCATGTACTGAAAATGATAAATGTCTGTGCGATCAAGGCTCAATCCAACGGAGCCGATCGTATGTTGGCACGCCAGGTTCACGCTCATAATGTAATGGGGAACTTGTTCAACGCTCATAATGTAATGGGGAGCGGCGGCCTATGAAATTGCATGTACTGAAAATAATAAATTGAATCTAACAATAACCACACAAACAGTTGAATCAAGCTGAATACACATGTTCATGATATGATGTATGCACAATGATTTAAATATAATATATAGCAAGACACATGATACACCCCAAAACGTGATTAAAACGGGGAATTTGTAAAGATTCACTCACATTGGGTGCGTTGGATTTGAGATGGTGAGATGCGCACGAATTGGAAGAGCTAAACAACGAGAATTAACTAACCTAAATAATAACGGAAAATATAGTAAATGAGTGGATTTTATTAATAATTTTAATAAGATTTTTAGATATATTTTTGTGAGTTTAAGGCTATTTCCTATCTTTAAAAACATTATTTTTAAGTATTTTTATTTGATTTTTAAATTAAATTAAATAAATAAAAATATAAAAATATGTTGACTTTTTGCGACCGTTGACCGTTTGACTTGTTGACTTGTTGACCGGTTTATTGTGTAAATTCATGCGCTGGGTGAGGCTCGAACCCGAGACCTCCCGTACGCGTGCACGCAGCTCTACCAACTGAGCTACGTGTCTAACCTGAAATAATTCTGTTTTTAATTATACTTATATATTAACTCAATTTATCCAAAATCCTTTTATTTTCAAAAACATTTTAATTCGTCGAACCGGTGCCATGTACAGGTCTCGAACCCGGGACCTGTGCTTTAACGCTACACACAGTCCACCGCTGGACTGTGTGTCTAACTTGGTTATTATACAGATTTTTATTATACTTAACAACTAACGGAGTTAACCCGGTTCAGTTTTAAACAAAAAGGCATTTTATTACATAGAGGGTGCGTGTATCAGGGATCGAACTCGGGACGTATGCGTGTTTTTGTTCGCACACAGTCCACCGCTGGACTGTGTGTCTAACCCGATCAAAATACCAAGTTTAATTATTCTTATATTGTTAGCGCAGTTCATCTTCTTCGTTAGATTTTACAGGCAGTAGATTACACCGTTAAATCTTGTTTAGTTCGATTGATAAACATTGTACAAATTAATATGAAATGGCAGAAACGATAATTAGAAGTAAACATACCAATGAACGGTTTATTTCAGAATTCCGGCAAGGTGTCGGTCTCTGTTTTTGTGCACTTCAACTGAACAAGACAATTAACCGTTTTGATCAGCTAATCGTGGAATTGAAGTGATAAACAAACGTTAACAGAGTGTTTGAATGTCCTTACCGATTCACAGATGAAAATAAATATTTCCAGAACTTTTCCGGCGAACTGGTATTATTCGGTAGTAGCGTCTGAATTCGATTTCAAGCGAAAGGTTTGAGTTAGAAATAGCTTAACAATTGTTAGACTACGACGGTATTGAAAGACTTACCGTTTTGATGATGAATACGGTTTTCCGGCGAACTTGCAGAAATTTCCGGCGAGCAAAATAAACTTCTCCGGTGGACTGTAAAGTGTGCGGAAATGTAATTGGAGGTTTGTGGAATGTTTCTGAGTCGTGAAGAAGATCTTTGATTACAGTAATTCGGATTATTGGATAGCTTCGGTTATAAAACCCATCATCATCCGAATTCAAGTCAATTCAAGTCTGAATTGATTAGAATTGTCGGTGCATCGATTATAAACCTGAAATCGCGATTATTCAAACGTTTAGACGGTTGAATAGCCGATTTCAGTTTTTCAGTTGGCGCAACCGGTTTATCTAGGTTTGTATATAAGACTTATTTGTTTCCTAGAGTTGACAGAAAACAAACAAGTGGCGGAGTGGTTATGCGTGAGAGTGTTAAACCTTTGGAGTTACAACCCGGCTGACCCGGGTTCGAGTCCCGGCAGCCCCATTTATTTTTTTATTGCTTTATTTATACTTTTTTATCAATTATAACTTTTATGGTTTAGTTTGTTTATTAATTATGTATCATTAAAAATTAAAATAAGCATAAATAGGCAACGAACATTTATAACTTGATATTTGATTACAAAATGGAGCGGGTTTGGTAAAACCCGTTTTCGACAAATGTTACAGCTAGGGTAAGTCAGGTATCGAATCCACGAGTAGTCTGGTGGAAAGTGTTATGGATTAAGTAATGATTTACTAATTGCAATAATATAAAATTTGATTTTGAGAGTTTGATTTAACTAATGAATTACTAAATTGAGTTGTAAACAATGGGAGAAAGCAATGTTTCCTCCGGATTTTAGATTCAAAGCAACGTTAATTATGTATCTAATCGTGACAATCACATAGACATGATTGTTTAACTTGATTAACGATTTGTGATTACCTAAAGACTACTTACTTCGATTGTAAAACAACAAAAGGTTATCATATAAGCAATCAACCGAAATTACCAACCCTAAACCCTATATCCCGATTACTAGAACTCTCGGGAATTGAATGAAACAGAACCAATGTTTAAATAAAATCAATCGTTACAACCAGTCAAACAAATCAAAAGGTGAAAAGCATTGAATGCTTAGATCACCATGTTCACGCATAAGTTTAAACAAATAAAAACCATTAACTTACAAGAATCCTCCATCTGGAGTAAACCACTAAAGAGTTAGCCGCTCATCTCGATTGTATGATCTTCATAAGCTTGCTTTACGGTTGAATTCATGCTCTCAAGCTTCGATTTGGTAAGAACGATGATGATGATGAGTGGAGAATGCTCAAAAGTGTGTCTTTGATACCCAAAATTCGTCCCCAAAGTTCCTCCTTTGATTAGGGTTTTAAAATCCTTTTTATGCGTCCAAAACCAAGTTCCACGCATTTTTTGCTGATTCCCGCCGTAGCCTATGGTCTACACCTGCTGTTCTTTTGTTGCACTGGACCGTAGCTTATGGTTGACTGACCGTAGCTTACTGCTGATAGATTTCTTCCAAAACTGTTTTCTTCATAACTTCTTTGTTTTATCTTCGTTTTATCTCCGTTTTATTCACCATTTTCGCCCACGTCTTCATAATTCAGTCCTCTATCATGCCATCTTCCAATATCTTCATTTTCAATCCATTAACATCCCCCAAAACACATCCAATCTTCGTGGCTAACTTGCAAAATATCATTTTCTTATAGTTATCCAATTCCACACGTATAAACAATCAAATATGCATAAGATTAGACATTAGACACTTATAAATCACATTCCTAAACCCATTAATCAAGGAGCAGCATCCGTGAACACATCATGATGATGAACGACATGGCCCATAAGCTCAAGGAATTAGACATGGAAATCAGTAATGGTTTTCTTGTTCACTTAATCATTACTTCGCTTCCTTCGTCCTGTGAAGCATTCAAGATCAATTACAACACTCAGAAGGACAAATGGATGATAAGTGAGTTGACCGCCATGTGCGTGTAGGAGGAAGAGCGTATGAAGATGGATCGCACTACTGATGTCGCAAACTTCGCTTTCTCCAGTTCTAAGAAGAGGAAGAACAATTACCCAAGGAAGGATGTTTCTAAAGTCCATAAGCCTAATCCTAATACAAGTGTACCTTCTAGCTCTAAGAACTCCTTAGGAAAACCCTACTGCAAGTTCTGTAAAAAGACAAGACATAGGCAAAAGGAATGCCCTGACTTTAAGGAGTGGCTGGCTAAGAAAGGTAACAATTTTTTGATGATACTTGAGTCCTATAATTTAAATGTTCCTGCTAGTTCTTGGTGGTTTGATTCTGGTGCTATAACTCATGTCACTAACTCTACTCAGGGTTTCCTTACAATCCGGAGGATGGGAAGAAACTAAAGAACACTTAAAGTAGGGGATGATAGAGAATTAGAAGTGAGGGCCATTGGAAGTTTACAATTGTTTATGAAACTAGTTTATGCGTTAAACTTTATGATACCTATATGTTCCTGAGGTAACTTGAAACCTTGTATCAGGACCAACGTTAGACATAGACGGTTTTGTTGTTTCCCATGGTCATCGCAAACTCTCTATTCTTTATAATTCCGTTGTTCATGGTACCAGCATTCTGGATGGTCGTCTCTATAGATTAGAACTAGATGATGATTCTTCCAAATCTTTGTTGTCATATAATATTAATGAATCACACACAAAGATGAAACAGAATCGAGACTTAGAGACTCCATCAATGTTCCTTTCATCAATGTTTAGGCCACATCTCAAGAGAATGATTAAACCGACTCGTAAAGGATGAAGTCTTACCTCCTCTCGATTTCACTGATTTTGGAACATGAGTCAAATGTCTTAAAGGTAAAACGACCTTAGCGAATAAGAAAGGTGTCACTATGAGCTCTAATTTATTAGAACTCATTCATTCTGACATTACTGGTCCTTACCAAATCGCTGGCATAACTGGCCATACTTCATTTATCACTTTCATTGATGATTATTCTCGTTACATGTACTTGTATCTAATTAAGGAAAAAATCTGAATCTCTTACAACTTTTAAAGATTATAAAACTGAAGTTGAAAAACAAGTAGATCGTCAAATTAAAGTTGTGAGATCAGATAGAGGAGGTGAATATTATGGCAGACATACTGATGTGGGTCAAGCTCATGGTCCATTTTCTGAGTTTTGTAAAGGCCAGGGGATTGTAAACCAATACACCATGCCTAGTACACCTCAACAAGATGGTGTCGCTGAACGAAGAAATCATACCCTTATGAACATGGTGTGTAGTATGTTAGCCAACACTAATTTACCATTATTAATCTAGACTGAAGTGTTAAAAGCAGTTGTTCATATACTCAATAGAGTTCTTTCTAAGTTTGTCCCCAAAACTCCTTATGAACTTTGGACAGGAAGGAAACTGAGTCGTAAATATATGAAAGTATGGGGCTACATTGCTGAAGCGAAACTTTACAATCCTTTCCTAAGGAAACTTGACACTAAAACAGTTACGTGCTTCTTTATCGGGTATCCTGATCACTCAAAGGGTTATCGTTTCTATTGTCCTTCCCATGTCACCCGTATTGTTGAAACCAAGCGTGTCGCGTTCCTGGAGGATTTCAAGGTCAGTGGGAGCAGTACCAACCCTTACGAAGAATTGCAAGAAGTACAAGATGCAGGGGGGGAGAAACTCATCGCTTACGATTACTCCGTTTACTCCTCTTGCACCCGATGCAAAACTGCACCAACCCCAAATTTACCTCCCCAATCAGGAGACTTAGACAAAGATGTTTACATGAAACAACCTGAAGGCTTTAAACCTGAAGGTCAGGAGCATCTAGTCTGTAAGTTGAAGAAATCCATTTACGGGTTAAAACAACCATCACGTCAGTGGTATCTCAAGTTTGATGAAGTCATGAAGAAACAAGGTTTTGCAAAGAATCAAGTGGATCAATGCACCTACCTGAAGATGAGTGAGAGCAACTTTACTATACTTGTCCTTTACGTAGATGATATTCTATTGGTAAGTAATAGTGTAGACATGTTGCTTGAGTCGAAACGGTTACTCTCGCATAACTTCGACATGAAGGATCTTGAAGATGCTTCTTAGGTCATTGGCATTGAAATTCACAGAGACAGACACAAAGGGATCTTAGGATTGTCTCAAAAGGCTTACATAGATCGTGTCCTTACGCGTTACAATATGCAACAGTGCAAACCCTCAGTCACTCCAGTAGTTAAGGGAGACATTTTCGAATCATTCCAATATCCAACAATAGAGGTTGAAAAGGAGCAAATGAGCCAGATACCTTATGCGTCAGTAGTCGGGAGTCTGATGTATGCTTAAGTCTGTACTCACCCAGATATCGCTTATATTGCTGGAATACTTGGCCGTTATCAAACTAATCCAGGCCTAGATCACTGGAAAGCAGCTAAGAAAGTACTTGGATTTCTGTAAGGGATGAAAGACTAGGGGTGTTCAAGATCGGATAATCCGATTTTCGGATATCCGAAAATTTCGAATAGTCAATATTGACATCCGAACCCGAATCCGAAATTTCGGATATCCGAAATTTCGGATTCGAGCTCGGATGTCTAAACGGATATCCGAACTTGAAAAAATAACACAAAATTTGTTTCTAACTAGAGCAACATGTTTAGTAAGCAATTTTCCTGAGTTTATAATATCTAAAACATGCAACAAACTAATAATAAAAATCAAGCTTATAAAGTTCAAAGTTTCAAACCACCACAACATATCCAAAACAATCCAAAGTTTTAAACAACTAAACATTCAAAACAAGACATGAATGCGTGGTGTGGTGTAATTCTTTTGTTATTCACTTTTTCAATTGTTAATATTACTTACTGAACTCAAAATCAGAAAACGTGAAACTTGTATTGTATGATATATTAAAATATATCTATTTTATTTTTTTTAAGATTTCGGATTCGGATAATCCGAATATCCGAAAATATGTAAAACTAACATCCGAATCCGCACCCGAACTTTCGGATTATCCGATTTTTGGATATCCTAAATTTCGGATATTTCGGATACGGGTTTTCGGATATTTCGAATTCGATTTCGGATTCGGATTTTTTGAACACCCCTATGAAAGACTATAAACTAACTTATTGAAGAAGTGATCATTTTGAAGTGGTAGGCTATTCTGATTCTGACTTTGCCAAATGCAAAAATGAAAAGAAATCCACTTCGGGCTATATCTATATGTTAGCAGGCGGATCTATCTCATGGAAGAGTCATAAACAGCAGTTGACCACAACTTCCACAATGATGGCAAAATACATTGATGTTTATAATGCAACCTATCATGGAATGTTGCTTAGGAATCTGATCACTGGACTCAAAATCGTTAATTCCATTTCTAGACCATTGAAGACTTACTATGATAACTCAACTACCGTTAGTTTCTCGAACAGTAACAGTTCAACTGGAGCTGGTTTATATCTCGATACAAAGTATTTGTTCGTACTTGAACGAGTTGAGGAAATTGTATTGAGTATATTAGTACTAAACATATGCTTTCGGATCCAATGACTAAAGGTCTCCCACCTAAGGTTTTCGAAGAACATGTTTCGAATATGAGATTTACTAAAGACCTTATTTAATAGCATATTGTACTTACTTATGTTTTAATTAATGAAATTTCCTTAGTTTGATTTTGTATGAGACTCTAACATATGATATGTCGGTATAATGACATATAGACGAATATAGATACAAATCAAACGCTAAAGGGTTATTTGTGTATTTTGATCATAAGTGTTAGGTTTTAAATTGAGGCTGTAGTATGACTAATGGGGGTCCTGAGTCGAATGATGATTCAATGGGTGTATATCTCTGCTACAGTTCTTGGTTTAAAGCTAAAATGAGTGTTAACTCCTGATCAGGCTTATCTAATACTCATGATAAATGATTACTCGGCTAAGTGGGAGAATGTAATATTAAAGATATTATGGTTATAATATATAATCATGTAGCCATATAATCATTTATATAATATCTAGATCAAAATATATTAAACCTATTATATATTAGTTGGTAATTGTTAATGAACCATATTACCCTTATTAACTAATTAGGTTTCCTCTCAGGTGTATATATATAATATATATATAAGGAGATTATTAGAGAGGTAAAAGGTTACACAATCTAATTAATCATAACATCATTGAATTCGACCCTCTCTATTATAATTACTTTACACCCTAAGGAAGAACCAGATCATCCTGACATTCAAATCGAGCCATGTCCTTAACATTCAAATTGATTCGTATCGTTTTTGTTCCATTTAGATGACTTAACATTCAAATCGAGCCATGTCCTTTTTTCCATGTGTCAAGAAAAAAATGGAGCATAAGATGTTGTGGTCGGATTATTTTAATATATGAAATTATATTTATTAAAAATAAAAACACTTTAATTACATTAAAAATAAAAAAAAACAAGTTACAATCAACGTCATCACTCGATGTTAGCATCAAATAAATGGGAAAAAAGAAACAAAATTCACATAATCACACTTACCTATGAAATAGTGAGTGATCTGATGAAACACTTTTAAAGCTTAAGTGACCTAATTAGAACACTTTTAAAACTTGATTACTATTGTACAAAGTTACCCCAAGGCTATCCGTCAACACTACACGTTTTTATACAAATTGCTACTTTTTATTTTTTGTATAGCTTAATACACATCTATCACTGATTACTGATTTTAAGCTTGTATAAGTAACTTATAATCTCTCAAGTATAACTAAAAGATTTATCCTTGGTCAAAAAAAAAAACTAAAAGGTTTATCAAATTTGTTTAATTCTACACAATAAAGTGACTTAATGTGTAAGCTTATCCTATAATTGTAAACATGTATCTCAAACGAGGTCTCACCCTAATCGGGTAATCAATCGCTCATTATTTTGTAAGCTTTTCCATAGAGACCTATGATATTTTATAAAAAAAAGATAGAAAGAAAAAAAAACTTTCAATACATAGAATTCAAGTTAATTTGTTAGGAAATTTTGTGAAAAATAGCTTTTTTCACAAATATAAGAAATACATATTTCCAAATTTTGGACTACAAATATATATTAGAAACTGAGGTTGATGTAAATATATATATTTATGACTTTATGTTTCTAAATTTGGCATAGAGATTTTAGGAGTTTCTAGCTTTAAGCTTTTAAGAAAAAAACTCATACTTAATAAAAAGTTTTGTTTGGTTGCAGATGCTTGAAGCTTTTAGGTTAGGAGCTTGAAGTTTTTGGTTAAACGCTGCCACTAGTAGCGTTTAAAAGGAACTACAAGCTTTTAGGGAAAAAATGACTATTTTACCCTCTAAAGATAATGAACTTTTTAGTTATGGTCATCTTGGTCATTTTATACATTTTATTAATAGCTCCAGCTACTCTAGTTTTGGCAAACATACATTTTATTATACATTTTAACCTATACCAAACACTTAAATATATTTAAAAAGCTACAGCCACCAGCCAACAGCTACTAGCTAATTTTGCCAAACATACCCATTATGATAGCTTCGTAACGAACTAAACTGTATACAAAAAAAACTATGGAATGAGATATCAATATTCAAAGTTTGGTTACTCACCTTTATTGTTGTTTCATCTTTAGTGTAGCATAAATACCAGAAAAAACCTGTTGCAGAAAAAACCACGAATTCCAACATATGTAAAACATTCTCTGCAAACTTTTCTTCTTATTTCTTGCTTCAAGGTACACCTTTGGGTTTTGATCATCTCTAGTAGTGCAATTGCTCAGGCTGTTGTCTCTTGGAAACAAACGAGTTTTCTTCTAAGACTTGAATTTTGTTTTAAGAGATCTGTGTCTAACACGACCCCAACCAAAGACAAATTTCTGATTAGTTTTCTGTTCTTGTTTTTCCTATTATTTCAGTCATAAAAATATTGTAATTTACTGCTTTCTTTTAGTTCTGTATTGTAAAGTGATTAATAAAAGTTTTTATTTAATTTTACGTGAACGGAATTTTATTTAATTGTACTAATTTCAAGTTTTTAATTACTTTAGGTTTCTAACAAATTCAAAACATGATTGAATCGGGATCAACTAATAGTGTTTCTGTATCAAAACACTAAAACACTTAAAATATAATTAATAAAATACTAAAATAATTGGGTCCTGTACCCGAAAACCAACGATGAACCATCCAAATATAAAGGTAAAGAAAAGAAAAAAAAATCTTTTTGGTTTGGTAAGTTTTAAAATGTTTTATTTTTGTAGTTCACGAGAACGAATTATCCAAAAAAAGAAAAAAAAACAATAAAAGTATATGAATTTTGTTCAAAAAGTGAACACCTGATTGTGGGCTTTATAATACATGTAACGCGGCTTCGTACGAAAGTGCCGTTGATTTATATGTTCATAATTTAAAATAAAGCATATAGATATTGTACGAGAATTATGATTTATTTTTATTATTTATTCATTTATCAACTAAAAGCATATAATTGTAAGAGAATTATGATTTATTTTTATTACTTATTCATTTATCAACTCTGTTTGCAAATTTTATTATATATAAAAATATCAAAAAAAAATTTTATCAATCCTTTAAAATAATGTTTTGCATAACAATCTTATTTTCTTCATATTATTTTCTGTGGATTGTATCTTTCTATTGAATTATATCGTAGTTAACTACATATAGTAACCAAGTTCTTGATTTTTGGAATTTTCATTCAAACTAAGTCTTAGAAATAATATGTATGAATGGATGTTATTATGTTATGATAGTTTGCTTTGGTTTTACAAGATAGGGTGGTTCCAACGTTTGTAGAGGCCCTAAATAAACTAGAAATACGGGCCCTTTGAATTGGTGCCAAGAAAACATCGGTTCCGCTATTTGCCTTCCAGGTCTCAATCATAAGCACAATATCAAAATTCAAAGATTCACAGTATCAATTATGAATCTAGGGCAAACAATGATCGAGTGAATTGCAATATAAAGAGATTATTGTAAAAAATAGTTATTAACCAACCTGGATTATCCTTGCAACACCACTAAATTCCCCTAATTTCGCCTTTAATTTCTCCCCAATCAGCGACGCCATTGAGCGGAACGAGCATGTGTGACGTTATAGTTAACGAGAATAACAATGTTGGCCTAAATTAAATACTAATTGTATATTGCTTGGAGTTGAAATTGGACCTCTTTTATTTTAAAATTGGTTTTAGTTGAGCCTTGCAATAAATATAGTTTTTACTTTGTTCATTTGGGCCCAATACAATAATACACATATACTATATAAAGATTTTTTAAAAATTGGAGGCCCTAGGCCATTGTCTAGAATACAAAGCCCTAGATCCGGCCCTCTTATAAGATATAGACTTCTGTTTTTTGGTATTTGTAATTTTGTATCATGTTAGCATGTTACAAAGTTATTGCAACACCTTATATAGATCTTATTTTAGTTGTAGAGAAGATAAACATTGGATGATCTTTGCCTATGAAGGTGAGAAAAGGTTTCACTATTAAACATTCTTAAGGTAGATTTTAAGAAAAATCTCCACCCGGCTAATAAAAATCAAAGTTAAAAACTTTTAGAAGATTATGAAAGTTTGAAATATTAGATTTTATGAAAATAGAAAAGCATGATTTGATATGTAATTTGATCAAAGATATATGACTAACATTTAAATTCTTTCAAAGTAGTAAAAGCAAAATGAAAATAGCTTTCAAATATTGGAAAAAGGACAAAAAGGTAATTATGTCCAAATTATCCATTGAAAATATGATTCTTTGGTAAAATGCAATGAGGTGGTAAAACTGGTTCGGTCGTTTTAACGAAAATTTCAGACAAAACTGATAATTATGCTTTTGGGAAACGACAAACAAATTGGTCGGGTTGGATGGATCGCCTGGACTAGTTGGTTTGATTTTACCAGTTTGGAGCTATAAGAGTTCATAACCTTTTATCAAATGTTTTAAAATGATAAAGATGGTTCGTAATTACATTGCATATTGGCGTATACCAACTTGCCTTGATTAAAACGATTTGATCGGTTTAAATAGATTATAAACACTTGTAAATGCAACACATGGCTACTTAGGCTATAGCCTAGTGGTCGAGAGGAATTATCTCTTATGGAGATACTAAGATTCAATATTTGAGAGGTGTAATTATTTACGGGAAAAAATTAACCGTTAAAAAAAATCAAACACATGATTTTAGTGATGAAATAAAAATGGTGGACATAAGACGGAGAAGCTGTGTATGTGAAGAATCTGTAACGTCCGGATTAATTAACATGTTTTGATAAGCTGTTTATATTCAAACAACTATATTTTATGTTATAAGAGCAACAAATAAACTTACTTTGCTTGCAAGAATCAATATCATCACGTATGTGAGGTGTTTTAATTTTAGAGGTATTCACGATACTTTCTTCATTTCACCCTCAATTTCAAAATTAATAAGCAAAAATAGAGTTTGTATTCATTCAACATCTACATTAGGCTCTCTATTTTACTTTTTATGTCAAAAGTATCTGGTATAGGGTAAATTCAATCTCTATATTTGATATGTTAGAGTATTCCCAATCAGACCTCTTACTCCATCTCTATAGTTACACTAAAAAACACTATCCTTTATCTCTCCGTTTCAATTTAATAATATTGTTTTTATACTTTTATCGTTACATTTTCTCTCTCCTCCACTTACAACCATTTTCAAAAAATATTAAAAAATTATAAAGGCGAATAGTATCTCATCCAAATTTACTGATGAACAGTAACTTTTTCTTCTTTTCTCTCTCCTCCACTCATAATTATTGACAATTACTTCAAAAATATAGAGGCTACACTCACATGAAAATAGGGGGTCCATTATGAATGCTCTTAGTATTCATCTTTAAATTAAATGTTGTGAGTGTATAAAACCGAAATAGTAAAATCGGTATTTGTGAGTAAGATAGAGATAAATATGAAGATTGAAACGTTGGGTAAACAAAAGTATGAGAAAAATGTGATTTTTAATTAAATTACAAAGAGTAATATAAAGGTGCTGATGTGAATTCTCTTAAAGCCTCTAAAGATATGATGCCCTAAAATTTGTTGATAATCTTAGGGGTGTTGATAGTTTCCTTTAAACTCGTGAAACCCTCTAAATCGAATACTGGTTTAATTTTACACTGGAATTCAATCGGCTTAAAAGTTTTCAAACAAACCAGACGCTTTTGTTTGTTGTATACACCGAAAGCCATCCTTAGTCCTTAGTGTAACGCTTCGTACTCTTGTACCTTCCTTATTTAGAAAGTGCAATCGTATTTCTAATTATGGAAACTTGTATTCGTATTTTTTAATTCCAGCCTTGTAATCCGAGACGTTGATCAGAATGAAATACTTAGTTTACCTGAACTATCATACTTGCAATCAATCGTTTGAATACATACTTACATACAAATCATACTTATCATACGTGCAATCAATCGTTCAAAGTACGTGTTTACATGCAAACTTATACTTATATACATGCAATACTCATGCGTTACAACTTTATGCTTAGAATACTTAAAATCGACTGAAATACGCAAAAACGGCCCAAACCAACCCAACTTCGCACGATGCAAACTTAACTTCGCACGAACTGAGTCACTTCGCACGAAGTGCACTCATTTTGCACGAAGTGAAGTCACTTCGTACGAAGGTGACCCTCAAATCGCACAAACTAAACCTATTGACTATAAATAAGTTGCACTACCACATCTTCACACTTTCCGTACACTTCCACTCTTGATCACAGATTTTCGGATTCTCAGCAGATTATACTCAGACCCTTTAAGTGAGTTCTGCTCACTAATACTTGTCATTTCTTCTACTCCTTCTTTTACTTTCTATTTCTCTTTTGTACCAAATGTGTTGTTAACCAAGTTCATCATCCTCACTAGGATTGAAGTTGTGTTCAGTAAGTGTGAGAACGTTGGGAGCCTTGGCTATCCGAATTAAGTTCCACACCTTAATTAAACATTTTGTAGATTTACTTTCCGTACATTCATGACCAATCGAGTTTATCAACAGTGTTGATAAACTTAGTGCTTTGGTGAATCTATAACGAGGTTCCATACCTCCTTGCTTGACTTCTATGACATAACTGACGGACTAAATATATAACTATATATACTGCATATTTCCTTATAAAAACTGGTCAGAATCATGATACCATCAAGATAATGATTAAGTGTTATAACCTCAGACCATTCTGCCTCGTTCCTAAAATCCTCGTTCACAGAAATCAGTATTGAAACGGGTGCTAAACGAGTGAAATCATGCCAAAACTGCCACTTCACACGAAGTGGAGTTTTCTGTAACATTTGTCAAAAACGGGTTTTTCCAAACCCGCTTCGTTTGTAATCGAATATCAAGTTATAAATTTTTTCGTTGCGTATTTATGTTTATTTTAATTTTAAACGATGCATAATTAATTAACAAATTAGAATATAAAAACTATAATTAATAAAAAGTGAAAAGAAAATAAATAAAAAAGAAAACCGGCTGCCGGGATTCGAACCCGGGTCAGCCGGGTGAGTCTAAAGACTTAACACGCACACATATAACCACTCCGTCACTTGATGTTTTCTGTGAGTTCTAGGAAGCAATTAAATGATAACTTCACTCAGGAATCAACCGGTTTACGTCAACTGTAACCGTAATCGGCTTCCAAACGTCCAAAACGTTTGAGTGATCGCGATTTTCTGTTAATAACCGATACACCGACATTTTTAATCAATTCAGTCATGAATGGACTTGAATTCATGTGATGTTCGGTTTTTATAACCGAAAACATTCATTTCTGGATTTACTTCAACAAAAGCTTCATCTCGCGACTCAATTACATTCCCAGAACTTCTATTCTCACGTTTACTCTAGTTTCTGATCGTCGGAATTGCTTTTTGAACTCGCCGGACTTTCGCCAGAAAACCGTGTCTTCCATCAAATCAGTAAGTTTCTCAATTCTTTCATCGTCTATCAGTTGTTAAGCTTTTGCTAACTCAAACCCTTCAATCAGAATCAGTTTCAGACGACGATATCGGATAATTAACTCTCGCCGGAAAACTTCTGAAAGTTCCCAATTCTCGCTGTGAAACGGTATAGCCTTTTAAACCTTCTGGTAATTCTTGTTCAGTGCTTCAATTCCGCATCTAGCTAATCAAAATTGTTAATTTGTCCGCTCAGACGAAATCCATAAAAACATAGCCGACGACTTCGCCGGAATTTTGAGATAGATCGTTTCTCCGGTATGTTTACTTCCAAAATCTTCTCTGCCATTTCATTTCAGTCATTTGAATGTTTGCCAATCGAATTAAACAAGAAACAGCGGAGTAATCGTAGTCTCTGATATTGTAACGAAGAAGATGAAGTTAGTTTGTTTATAAGTTTAATATAAATTGGATATTATCTCGGGTTAGACACACAGTCCAGCGGTGGACTGTGTGCGCACATATATCACACGCCGCGAGTTCGATCCTTGACACACACGTATGCTCTGTAATAAAGATGTTTTCTTTTTCTAACTGAACCGGATTAACTCACTGAAGTTGTTAAGTATAATAAAAGTCGGTATATTAACCAGGTTAGACACACAGTCCAGCGGTGGACTGTGTGCAACACTAACCCACAGGTCCCGGGTTCGAGACCTGTTGCACACTCCGGTTCGATGATTAAAACCCTTTTTGAAAATAAAAGAATTTTGAATAAACTAAAATAGTATATAAATATAATTAAAAACAGAATTATTGCGGGTTAGACACTTAGCTCAGTTGGTAGAGCTGCGTGCACGCGTACGGGAGGTCTCGGGTTCGAGCCTTACCCGGTGCACACTTACACTTTAGCAAACCGGTCAAACGGTCAACAGTCCCGGTCAACGGTCAATGGTCAACGCAAAAGTCAACATTTTTTTTATATTTTTATTTATTTATTTAATTTAAAAATCAATTAAAAATACTTAAAAATAATGTTTTTAAAGATAGAAAATAGCCTTAAACTCACAAAAATATATATAAAAATCTTATTAAAATTATTAATAAAATCCATTCATTTACCATACTTCCCGTTATTATTTAGGTTAGTTAAGTCTCGTCGATCAATCCTCCAAACTCGTGCGCATTTCATCATCTTCAACCGAACGCACCCAATGTGAGTGAATCTATACAAATTCCCCGTTTTAATCACGTTTTTGGGGTGTATCATGTGTCTTACCATTTATTATATTTAAATCATTGTGCATCCATCATATCCATGGACAAATGTGTATTCAACATGTATCAACTGTTTGTGTGGTTATTGTTTAGATTAAATTATCATTTTCAGTACATACATTATCATAGGCCGCCGCTCCCCATTACATTATGAGCGTTGAGCTGTTCCCCATTACATTATGAGAGTGAACCAGGCGTTGCCAACATACGATCGGCTCCGTTTGATTGAGCCTTGATCGCACAGACATTTATCATAGGCCGTCCGTTCCCCATTACATTATGAGCGTGAACGTGACGTTGCCAACATATACAGTTTCATTCATGTTATATATTCATGCAAGTTGATATGTTATTGTATATTATTGTTTGTGGTTGTTATTGTTATTGTATGATTAGTTACATTTGCTCACATATGACTATTGCACAATTTTTCCATGATAAAGATAACAAGAAATCAATAATAAATGTTTATCTAACAAGGTTCACTCGCCAACTTATGTTGACCCAAAAACCCATATTTTTACATATGATACAGGTGATCCAGCTGCAGCAAGAAACACATAGGATTGGCTTAGAAGAATAAACTGGTTTAGAGCTTGGATTGTTTAGTTGATTATTTTTCTTTGTATTTGTATGAACATATTTGGAATATTGAGGATGTAATTTTGACTTAAATAAATATGAAACATATTAGTAAATATCATGAGCTTTGGTGATAACCCAATTATGCCCCGACTCTTATTCCGCTGCGGGTCGGGGTGTGACATTTTCTAGGTGTTCTTTCCATATCTTCTAACTCCGAATCCGAAACGCTCATTAACAACAGTCTATTCATCACCTCTATTTACCCATTGTAGGGTAACTTCGGTGTGCATCACTTCAACACTCCAACACAACAACTCGCAGATTTCTAGGAAGCTTGCAAAACCGTGAGTATACTCGACCCGTTTACTTTTATCACTTTTGGGTGCAATACGTGTACACTATCCAAAACTCACACAAACATGCTTATACTTAATCACAAACAACCCTTATCCATGCTTACGTGACAAACTTGAATTCATGCATGCTATTACTTTATATGCTTAAACTATGTCATTAACTTCGATCAAGCCCCCCTTAACATGTATAGCGCTATAGGATTAACGCACTGCCCGTATTCGTGAGGTCATGTTAAGTAAACAAAACAGTCTAGTCATTGCTAAATTAGATTAAGCTAGCGGTAAACTTTGGGTTGACACGTATAGACGCTTGATAGTTTCTGCCATGTTGGTTTTGAGGTAACACTTATGCATGAGGATTTGTTAAACTTTTACATTATGCTATTAGTCAAACTTGTATACTCGCCAATGCCTTATGTGTTGAACTATACTTTAACATGTATTGCAGGTTGATGACAATGACGATCCATGGAATCTAGTAGGATGGACATAGAAACTCATCTAAATTTAGATTTTTGTATGATCGTGTTTCCTTGATTTCAATGTTGTATTTTTGTTGTACTTGTACTTGAATTTAATGTTGTATTTTGTTTCCAAAAGCCTTCTACTTGAACTGATTAGAAATGAAATGGAAATTTATTGTTTAATTATTCGCCACAAGTTTAGCATTATGAAGTCTCGAGCAATCTATTACGTTCGTCCCAATTATTCCGCCATCGGTCTGGGTGTGACACTTAGCCTCTTGACTCAATTAAGGCCTTAAGTCCAGTGTTTACCGTCGCTTTAAGTATCTAACACTAGAACTAGAAGAGGTACTCACTACTCATCGATCTCAATTCACAAACTTCGTTCATAGTTTCGCACTTCAAAGATCAAACATTTGGCCTTCTGTTGTTCTACTCACGTCTACCACCACTCACGTCCTAACTGGTCAGCCAAACTTCGTAACTTTTATGTGCATAAAATCCAATCTATGCCCGAAATTCTTTCTCAAACAAGATTCAATTTAGACACCAAAACTCTAATATATATTCTCTCAATTGACCCCAAAATTTGGGCATCAATTAACATTTTGATCCATTGTTTAATAGGACTTTATCATTGTTTTATAAAGTAAAATATTCTCAAAATAATACATTGGAAATATCAGATGTACATATGTGTAGATTATAAAAATGCTATATCCTCTTCTCCTTAGGTTCTTACATAATATTGATATTTTTTATATTGTTACTATTATTATTGTCATATTATTTTGTATAATGGACCTTTAATCCCTGTCATGCTAGCTATCAATCACCTATGAAGGTATTGTAGTCACACCTTCGATGGCATCACACCTTGTACGGTTGTGGTGGTGTAATGAGTTTACTACTTCTCCTTAAGGTTGTTTGTTTAGCCTCTTAATGGGATTTTAATAGTTCAGACCTCTTACTGGTTCAACAGTAAATGGTTAGACTGTTGTAGTGGAGTGATGAGTTTACTATTTCTCCTTAAGGTTGTTTGCTTAGCTCTTAATGCGCTCTTAATGGTTCAGACCTCTTACTGGTTCAACACATAATGGTTTAGACTGTTTGTTCAGTGAGCAGATGTCTGAATGGTTCACACATTTGTCTCTGAATGGTTAAGTATTATACTAAGTCAGAATGGTTAAGACCTTAATCTGAATTGGTCAGACATTTGTTTCTGAACGGTTAAGCATTACACTGACTCTTAATGATTCAGAGCTCTTGCAGGTTCAACACTTAATAATTTAGACCTCTTACTGATTTAGCACTTAACCATTCAAAAATTACCACACAACCACATAGTTCATAGTTCATGTAATAAGTGATTCTATGAGACATTGGTAAACCATAGATATTGTGTGGATGGTAACATAGGCCCAACACCACATTCATTATTTGCACGCCACATTCACTATTTGTTGTGCACATGTGGGTTGTGGGTTTGCGGCCCCATGTTGTATGACAACATGCTTAGATTTCCATAGCCTCCTGTTTCATTTCATCACCCATTGCTACATTTGTTTTCTCACTCATATATGTGTGGGTGTGTATATATTGTCTTTGTTATATATGCCACTAAGCAATTGGCTCAGCTGCAATTTTATATCTAAGTGACATGAATTATGACTTAAAGAATCAAGAGAAGATTCAAGTGGCAAAGATTACTTATTATATGTTTATGTTGTTCAAATAGAGGTTGATAAAACCAATCAAAATTCACATTAACTCGAACTGCATGAAGGGGCGGATCTAGCGTACCCAGAGGGGTCAGCTTTCTTGGCGAATTACATCTTAATGTAAATTTTTTTATTTCTTCTTCGTATTATGTATCGACTATCTCTGAATAAAAAAATTTAGCCCGCACTACCCCTCAACTTTTGTTCTAAATCCGTCACTTACTATATGCATACAAAAGATATGACAACGAGTTAGTTCAATCCAAAGTTAACTATACCAAAGCCAAATATATTTTTTCTTAAGGAATATTGAATTTAAATAACTCAAACTTTCATCAATTGGTCGGTAGTACTCCCAACTTTCGATTTGCACCACATCACTCCCAACTTTTAACTTATTGGTCGATAGCACTCCCAAATTAACCCCAACACTAACCTGGTTTGCTAACATCAGCTGCTACGTCACCAAACCAGTGCCACGTCAGCCGCCAAATCATCAAAAAACCATGTCACCTGCTACGTCATAAAAAAAATTCCACATCAGATGCCATGTCAATACACAAGTGCCACATCAGCAAAAAACTAACTGGTTTAAGGTTCAGTTAGTTTAAGAGTGTTATCTAAATTGAAAGTTGAGAGTGTTGTGGTACAAATCGAAAACTGGAAGTGTTAGCGACCAATTAATAAAAGTTGAGGTTATTTAAATCTATTATCTTTTTTGCTTTATAAAATCTTGTGAATCAGCTTGTTTGTAATTAGTAATAATATTTAAGAAATAAATTTCGTTTTGGTTCGTTCAAGATTAGACCCCACACGATACTTATGGTTTAATACTACTCTATGTGAAATAGAAAAATCAATTGAGCTTAAACAATGCACAATGCCACAATCTAATGATCTATGTTGTCCACTAATATGTTAGAGCCATCGATAAAAAAAAATATTAACTAATTATTTATTTAGATGGTGGAGGAATTATTATAATTACCTCTTCCATATTTCACGCTTTATTACTCAAAAAAGTTAACCCCATTTAAATACATCATCACATCAAAAAGATGAAACATGTTTAGTTAATTAAAATAAGTTGTTGGATTGTAAATCAGATTTAATAAAGTTGTAATCATATTAAATAGGTGGTAAACAGGTTGACGTAATATAATAAAGTTGTAAGTGAGTTAAATAGGGTTCGTAAGATGTTTGACAAGTTAAATTTTTAAGTTTATAAACATGTCATATATGTAACATATATACATTTATACATATATGTAGTGTTATAAGAAAATACAACCAATTTTTATTGGTGTGAAGCGTACAAAACAAAGAAAAAAACATACGATGACATTTTTATATATAGTATAGTTACACAAGTAAACTAAAAATTCAGCTATACTAATTATTACTACTTATTACGCATGTGAACAAATATATGTATATGTACATGTGTAAAATAGGTAATTTATCACCATTTTACTAATATTGCCCTTTCATACATATGTGTACATGTCATACCACCCGTTGATGATATAATGATATGTTCATGTAACGATATTTTAGTACATGTGACATGCTAAATATGTTTGATCTATGAGACCACCCCTAATGACGTTGATACACAAAACATATCACAAACCCTAATGTTAGTATATCGATATGTTACGGCCACATAGGTATGATCCACCAAATCACCCTCTGATAATTTGATACCCGACATATTATAACCCACTAATGTTGATATCTCAATGTATTAATACTTGTGGCATGACAAAACATGGATGATCGGTTAGATTAACTTTTGTAACTTGAATATGAGTAATAATCTTTTTTTTCTATGATGTGTTATGTGTGTCACTCATCATTACTTAAATACCCATTTAACATTATTTAAAATCACTCCAACGACAGGTGTAAAATTATGCCTTTACCAAAAATCATAAAATTATTATTTTATACATCGTCACATACTCATTTTCTTTATAATGGCATCTTAATAATATGTGAAGTTTATTTCATAGATAATTCAAAAATTAATTTTAGAGATTAACGTTTATTACGTATAGTGATAGTTATAACGTTTAAAATTGACATCTTGAGGCTGAGATAAGACTTAGGGACCATTAGGACTTGTGTTCGATTCCCGTAAGGGGGTTTTTCCCAGATTGCCTAGTGGAGATGAATATGAACATTGAACGCGTGGTTCTGCTGGTGGCACAATGATACTCAAGTGGTCCGTCAATGATACAAATTTGTTGTTTAATTTTTTTTATGAAAATATCTAACTTTAATTTATAATCTTTATAAAAATTAGGATTCTAGAACTTAAGTTCAAGAGAATCTAAAGTAAATACACAAAAAAAAAATCGGTCAACTGACCCGTTGACTTGATAAATTAAAATAGTAGTTGGTAGCACACGATTTGCTTTTTGTTTGGGAGTGTTAAAGTCGTGTGCATGTTTACACTTATTCCCAACACTATATAGCTTCTCGAAAGATTATTATTATTTAGACATACATGCACCCCCTCATCATTTGTTAAAAAGGCAAAAGGACCTTCAAATATATATTATATGTACGTATATAGAAAAATATGAAACCAAAAAAGTGTGAAGCCTACAAAATAGTCATGTATTTTGAAAAAGAGACGAAAAAAAAATGACCACAATTTCATATACTTGAAAAAAAGAAATAACAATTGTTATCTTTTTATTTAATTCACCATTTTTAAAAGTCATATATCTTCTGTATACTTTTTCATTTAAAAAAAAGCTATACTATTAAAATGAGAACTTTATTTTTTTCATTTGAGTATTGTATGGATGTACTTTAGGAGAAAAAAACTTCTTAATTTAACGTTGTGTTTGTTTCAAGTAAAGGTTTTACACATATACGGTTGTATAATTCTGTATATAAGGTTGTGTAATTATGTACATTCTTTTTTTTCGTGCATAAGTTTGAGTGATTATATATGTAACTTGCTTAATTATCCCCAATATTCATACGTTTCATATGAAAATTCCATTTACGGCCTTCCAATATATGTGTGTGAAAAGCCCTAAAGCCGGGGCCTTAGCTGTTGGATTTACTCATCGGCAAATAGTTTGTAACCACGAAACATCGTTAAATAAAAGCAAAGGAAATTGTTACAACAAACAAATCCAATACAAAAGTAAAAAATTCTCTTTAATAGAAAGGAGTAACATAGATGGGATGTCAATAGTCCAATGTGAGCCTTTGTCACTAGCCAACAATCAACCTGATGTGCATGTTAAAAGTCGGCTACGTTGAGTGAGTTCTAGTGTATTAAAGCAATTGCAAAATGTAGCAAGTATTAAACATGTTAAGAGATTTAGGTACATCGGGACATCACATAATTGCACACTATGTAATAAAAACAACACTTCATCATAAATTATAACACTTTACTATAGACAAGAGCATGCATACTATAATGAGTTGATCAACCACCGATAAGCCACAAAGGCACTGCCCCTTCATTAGGTGGTCACAGTGTTAACTTTAAAATGACCACATTTAGACATTGTTCGACTTCGGTGTTAGCTTTAGACGCTGACATTAGTTTTAGACGCAATTAGTATTCTTTAGCCTTTAATCATTGCATCGTACATACCTTGAGCACCTTATACTTTACCATTTTAGCACTTTAGAACTTTATAATTACTTTAGCAAACTTTATCATAGCCTATCATGTTTGAAAGCATAATACTTTACTTTGAAAATTGTAGTGAGTATGCATAGCGCCCTAAAACAATAATGTAAAGAGAGGTCTAGAAACTCAGTAGTGATATTATATTTTCCTTTACCAATAATGAGCTTTCCTGACCCTTGGTAACTCTAGATACCTATTCCAAGTTCACATATGAAACGAGTCAACTAAAAAATACAATCAGACACAAAGTAGGCTTTACACACAAGGTTGTACCATGTGTAATGCCCCTCTGCGCATGGGCAGAGTTTGCTCTCTACCCAGAGCATTACGCTTAACTATGCATGTGGCTACATTACACGGTCATGAACTTGCACAATGTGCCAAGCGTGAACTACATTATGCTTAGTCTAAGAAGCAAAAACTATAAAGTGTAATCTATACTATGCGTGGGGGTCAAGTCAAGCGGAATGTCCAGCTATGCACGTATGCATACAATAGAGCAAACTACATGTTATTGGAAAAACCCTTAGTCCAAGCGTGTTTTGGTGATGTGTCTAAAAGACAACATGTTATTATCATCTAAAAACCTGCATTGTGATAGTTGTTTGTTGTAAATGTTACTTAGAATGGATTAAATGTTTGTTTCTAAGTGTTTTACAGGTTCCTAAGTGAAATGGAGGATTTCTATGCCAGAATTGAAGATTAGTGAAGTTGAGTATAAAGCAGGCCCAATCCTATTGTTTATGGGCCTGAACCAGTATGCGAGCTACGAGTTGTGAGCCCCAAGTTAATGCACCGACCTCTTGTTTGGAAACCCTAGAGCGCTAAGGTGTAACTTGGTTTGTTTACGGGTCGTTACCTAGGTTCTTGTTGACGGATAGTAACCCACCCAAATTGTACACGGTTGTTTAAATAGAATAAGATGTCGAAGAAACCCTAGAGAGTGGACGAAACCAGAAGAAAGAAGTGAAAAATGGGTTGTTGAAGTTCAAGGATTCAAGATCAGAGATTTAGGAGAAGATTTAAGGAAGAAGAACGTACAGGAGGACAGGAGATTTTTCCTTACTGAGTTAACACTCTTCGTATTATCGTTTCTATTGATTTCTATAATGTATTCAATGAATTCTTTAGTTTTGTTTGTTACTATGAGTAGCTAACCTCGCCATATCCGGTTAGGGTAGGATGATTCTTGTTACTTTGCATTGGATTGGTTAATTTTGTTATGAAAGTGTGTTTTAGTAAGGTTTGTTTATGAACTTGTGGTAGCGTAATTTGTATGTTTAGTATTGATGTTCAAATAAATTTGTGTGGATGATTTAGGTCTTTCTATGAGGTTATGCATGTTAGATTTGTTTTGTTTATCTTTAGGCTATATATCAATCATTAGTCTAGGGATGGATGCTTAGTAGGCAAAGGACAAGCTTGTTTTGGATGTTGGTAATTCATATGGGTCACTTACGGGAAGAATCTGATTATAAGGGTTTGGAAACTAGATAAGGGTTTGCTTTAAATTGAGTAGTTTAGTTAGTGATTCGCTCGGTTCGTCAATATAGATTGTTAGAACAATATAAGAGACTCTTAGATCACAACGAATGAGTAAATGTCTTAGTTACTTAGAATCGAATAGTTGGGTGTATCTATAGCATGATTATTTGGGAACATGGGGCTAACCCAAGGGGGCTCTAGCTTTTTAACACTACACCCTCGTTACTAGTGTCAACTATGATGAGTTTTTCATAAGAACCATAATCAACTGTTTTGCAAAAGTAATAAGATGATTCTGAACTTAACTAGTTATCTTTTTATCACTATTTTCTAAACTTAATTAAATAGGTTGTTTAGTGCTTTCTGATTCTTAAAAGTTGCCCAGGTTAGATATTAACGAAAGAAATAGGTTAATAGATCTTAGTGTCAGTGGATTGATACTTGGGTACTTACCTAGGCTATTCTATATACTGATAGGTACGCTTTCCTATAACGTTTATAGTTAGCATTAGTGTTTTTATCCTTAAAACTCGGTTGTATTATGTGTCAATTTATTTGTTACCATCTAAGCATGTAATGCGGCTATGACGATGTGATATGTAAACACATCAAGTTAGAGGCTTTATAATTCCATTCCGTGCAAAACACAAACCCATGAAGTCCCATGCAAAACCGACCACAAAAACTTGAGCTTGGATAAAAAAAATATACCTCAAACTGAAACCGAGTTTAAGTCTTGAAACCTATGGAAACTGGCTACAACCACCTTTAATTTTCTAGATTCTTGAACACAAGTAAGTATCCAAAGACTAGCTTCGATCCGGGCTCGATTCCGACCAGAAAACCCGAACCTGATCTCTTTCTCTTTAGAACTTCTCTCTCTAACTTTGGTGAAATGTAAAAATATGTGAACGCTCATGCATCCCTTCTCATACTAGGGATGTGATGTTATTACCAAAATAACCCTCCTTGGGATTTTTCAAAGTCTTATCGAATGGGCTTTTTTTTTAATTTTTAATTACCTTTTTGCCCTTCTAAAATTACCAACTTTTTTGAAAATGTGGGATATTATACTGTGTGTGTGAGAGAGAGAGAGTAAGATGGGGAATAATGGTAGTATAAAGACATCTGTGATAATGTGATAAGATACTAACATCTTTCTTTACTATGTACCTAAATGCAACACTTAATCATACTGATTACTAATATGAATCATATTGACCAGTATATGATGTTACCGGTAAATGGTTATGTGTTCCCATTCTCAGTCACATATGTTGGATTTAAAAGTTTGTGTAGTGTGTGTTTTTTCTAATAAAACAGTTAATCAAATTAGAAATTCAATCAAACAATAATAAATAAACACATCAGTCTAACACAACTGGATTTGAGAATGATTGCAAAATTATTTCATTGACTTCGTAGAATGTAACATAATGACAAGGTACAAAATGTACTTCTCCTCATTAGGTGAACACTCTCTCACTTAGTTCTTATGCGCCCAGGCTCTAAGTGTTAACGATTACAACGTACAAGAAGAACTATATATAGGAGGAGCGAACTGCTGGTGACGTCACCATGAAAGCGACCCTTAACAACTCATTAAATGATGTAACTGCCTGCAGTTAGCAAAACTGTTGGATAGTTATATGTTGCATTGAACTGCTGCTTCTATTGTGAAATATAGTTAACTGTTGGATTTCACAGAACTGCTGATTGATAACCAGCACTTCTGGAAATCTAGAACTTCTGTCTTTGACTTGTTGACTTGGTCTTCTAGTCTTCGGTCTTTGACTTTGGTTGACTTGACAGTTGACTTGTTGACTAACGCTTTGATAATCCAACACTTTTTCTTCTATACTCTAATCTTTAAGGACATTAGTTTAATGTAGCAGTAGTTGAGGCAGCTGTTTTGGGCAACCTTAAATGGGGGGGAGGGGGACTTCTGGTCTTGTAATTGCATTTTAACTTATTTCTCCAGACAAGGAAGATCGTTCCCTTGGGTTTTGGCTTTTATCATCAGCAGATTTTAGATAGCCTAATAACATATTTCTCGTACATTAAGATTTGCATCACGTATGTCACTATGTGCATATGGATTAATGTTTCCTTATACTGAGTGTTGTTAGCTCATTCGATATCTTCTTATTATGTGAAGTTATCTTGACTTGAAATAGGGGTGTGCAAAAACCGAACCATAGTAAAAAATTGAACCGTTAACGAAAAAAATTAACCGAAATCGACTGAAAACTAACCAAACCAATCGATTATGGTTAGGTGTATCTCCGTAACAGAGCCATTGGTTATGGTAATGGTTAAGCAATCTTCCATAACCTAATTAACCAAAACTGAACTGAACTTCTATAATTTATAATTCAAGTTTGTAAACATTATGTTTTTATTTTTTAATAGGTTGAAATGTTTGTTGTTACTTAAATAATCATGTTATAAAGTCTTAAACATTTTGGTGGTTTTTTTATAAATTATATTTTTGTGTTTCTATAAATTAATAGAGATCATTTGGGTTTTGTAGTTCCTTTCATTAGAACGTTTTTGATTATGTTTTTGACATGAACCATGCATATTTCTATGTATAACCATGCACAGAAAATCATAATCAAACAATTTTCATTTTGAACAAAACAAAAAAACACAATGGATAATTAACAAAATATAACAAAACCGATCCATAACTGATGGTTAACCGTATCATGCTTAACCGACCATCAGTTATGGTTATAGTTAAGCAATTCTCCATAAACAAAGTTCATTTATGATTATCGTTAAACCTCCATAACCAAACCAAATTGCATACCCCTATTCCAAACCATGGTTTAAAAGTCAAAACCACCTTCACATCAAACCCACCCTCATATAAAGGGGGGGGGGGGGGGGGGGAAGAAGAAGAAAAAAAAGGGGTTGGGGGAACTACTAGTAAAGGCCGATTATAGCAACGATATAGAGTTCCAACTGTGCATCGCCACCACAAAGCTGCCACTGCCACCACTACAGCATCTAACCACCACAACACCAAACCATCGTCGTCCCAACTCTTTATGACTTTATCTTATCTCTCTTTCTCTAAGTTTGAGGTTGTATTTTTTGTCAGACCATAACTACCACCGCCTCCATCGAGTACTACCATTTGTGCAATTGCCCAAGCACTAAGATAAGTACAACGTAGGCGAGAGAGGAAACAGATAGTGATGATCGATCTTGCAGCTGATGATAGCATTTGCGGTGGAGCTAGTGATGGGTTCTAAAAAAAGTAGTAGAAAAGAACTTGCAAAAAAAATAAAACATGGGTGAATACGACCATGCCTTATAAACCAATGGTTGCTTGGTATTGTAGCCAAACAACCAAAAAATATGAAATTGTGGATGGCTAATAAAACCATGCCACATGGATCAATGATTGTTTGATATTGTAGCCAAGCGATAAGAAATGTTATATATAATAATAATAATAATAATAATAATTTATGAGTATTGTATTGTTAATTTATATTATTCTTTATTATGTTTTGGGTTCTTAGTGGGTAATGTGTATTTCGTTTATTTATCATGATTCACATTATCTTCTCTTAGGGTTGTAAATAAACTGAACATTCAGCAAATAATTTGTAAACCGTTTGGCGAGAATAAGATCGTTTATATTAGCTCGTTTGATAAATGAACAAACACGAATAAGAAATTTTGTTCAATATGTTAAAGAAAAAAACATGAACAGAGTGAGTTCATTCGTTTATGTTTGTGAACATTGGGAATATGTGTTCATTTATGTTTGCTCGTGTACGTTCATTTAAAAGTTTTTTTATATTATATTTTTATTTTGTTGGTTTTAGTTTTGAAAAATTTGAAACCATAGTTATATCACACGTCTCCGCCAACATCGCTCAATTTCAATTTCAGTTTGTGTTAAAGCTTGACCACTTTCTTAATTTTGTGTTAATTATGTTTATGATAATTATGTCAACTATGTTCGAATAGTTATGTTAACTACTTATTTAGTTTGGTGGATTCTCCAATGAAAAATGCAGATTTTATTTTAAAGAGAATATCCAACATCCGTTTGTGGTTGTTTGCGTTTGGTACGTGTTCACGAACATGTTCATTTCCTTAATGAATGAACACGAACAATAAATCTTGTTCGGTAAGCGCCCGTAAATTGTTCATAAACATGTTCATTCGTTAATACACGAACACAAACAAAGTGTTTTTCGTGTCCCTTTGGTTGATTCAGAGCCTTACATGTTATCATGCTTATTCCATTATCATATATGCATTTATTCACTAAAAACTTTTAAGGTAAACATATACACTATATTACGGTTTTTTTTTTAATCATCATTATCGAAACTAAGCTTATTTTTCACACAAACTCTTATAACTCTACTACAAAACTAAATTTATCTTATTTTCATGTAAACGTTAGATTTCAAAACATGCGTTTACCATGCATTTGAAGAAACAAGGTATTTTAAAAGATTTTTAAATATTGATTTAAGTTTACTTTAATTTTCGTTAAACTTAAAATTTTGGTTTTCCTTCACAAACCATATATATAATTTTAGAAATGTACTTGTCTTGGACACTTTACCAAGTTATAGTATTTTTACACTAAGTTTGTTTTCCACTACACAATGAAGGTTCAAAGTATGTTTCTCAAATAATTCGATTCGAGGGCTAACTTATTTGGTAGAAATTCTTGTCTTTTAGTAGGAGGTTTTGGGTTTAATTTCAAGCAATGAGTAAATTAGGATTATTTGGTGTAAATTAGGAATAAGTGAAAGCATTGCCATTAAAAAAAACGAACTGATAGGACCGGTAAAGATTTTGAAATTGTATTAGTCTAATTTATTGCTATATTTTTGTTATCGTGTTTGTTGGACCTCTTATTTTACTTTTGTTGTTAGGATTTTGTATCTTTATCACTTGTGTCTATTCATTAAGTGTTTGAACATACACAATTTTGGACATTTTATTTCTTTTGTTGTTTGGATTTTGTATCTTTATTTGTTGTGTCTATTCATTGAGTGTTTGAACATACACATTTTTTTCTTCACGACATGTAATTCAGGGTATAGGCTATGGTGCACTCTACTATTAGTAGACTTTCAGTTTTATTATTGGTTTGGAAACTTTGAATCGGTAATCTTTTAATTATGGTTGCATAAGCCGTTAGACGTTTATAGTCGATTGATTTGGGAGTTGAGAGTACTTGTTTTAGGCGGAGAGTACTCAGGGAGTACTCGAACATATGCTAAATTATAAGGAAATTAGTTTTCGGGAAATGATATATATTTCAAATATCATAAATTTACTAATATTTATAACAAAATATGCAAACATCAATATAAATAAAAAATGCGTTTTTCAAATAGTAAAGTATTTCAAAAACTGATTTTGATTCCTTTAAAAAGGATATCTATTCTTTAATTTGATAGACATGTAAAATTATGTTTTTTTTAAGTCGAACTCGGCCCAAATTGACCTACTAGATCCGATTTTGGTCGAGATTGATCGCGTTTGATCGATTCCGAGTAATTAGGTGTAGCTGAAGAAAGTCGCTTCGGCACCCTACCTTTTAGGGATTACTCGGGGACTACTCTGCCTCGAAAACCTTGTTTTACAACCATGCTTTTTAACTATTGAGATTTTATAGAATATTCGCTATTTATAACTATCATCCATTAGTTTTTGAATTATGTAAAGACACCTAGCTTTCATGATCGAGTATTACATTAATGATCTAGTTTATTATTATTATTATTATTATTATTATTATTATTATTATTATTATTATTATTATTATTATTATTATATTTGCTTCTTGGTATGAAGATATATAAAAAAAATGTTATACACCTTACTGATATTCAGTAAAAAAGTGAAACAAAAAATCTACAAGATGTATAAAAATGACATAGTTAAGAAAATGACTCGGTTATGCATTTGGTCATTGTTAATATTTTTATCTGACCTATTTTGACGCAGCTTATTTTCAAACCCGACTGACCAAAATTATTGGTTCGTCACTTCTCTTTTTAAACGACTATTTGAATCTACAGCCACTTAGTTAGAAATCATACCACTTTATCACAAGTCTATGCTCTTGTAGACAATGTTTGATATCTATAAAGCAAACAAGTTTATAAATCAAAGTTAAAAGACCATTTAATTTGTATATAAGGGGCGTTCTTGTCGGGTTGTCAATAGTCAAGGGTCTATTAAAATCGAGAACAAGGGAAAAGTTGGAATAGAGTTGACGGATATAAGAGTCAATTCTTGCTGCGTCTCCTTGAATCTATACGTTGACTTAATAAAAAAAAGAGTTAAATGCTTGGTTGGTCTCTTTGGTTTGCAAATATTACAGATTTGGTCCCAGTGGTTTAATAATTACACGCTTGATCCCAGAGTTTGTAATTTTTGCACTCGTGTGGTCCTTATCACTAACACATGTTAAATTTCTGAGTTAAGTGTATGCAAAATGACTAAATTGCCCCTAAACAATTAAAAAAAACAGATGGGGCCATCTTCTCATCTTCTTCTTCCATCCCGTCTCTCTCTCTCTCTCTCTCTCTGTAAAACCCACCACCACCATCACTACCATCTCCTCCACCGTTAACCCACCACCTCCACCTAACCACCACCTCCACAGTACATATATTTAAAAAAAAGCTTAATTTCTGTTAGATCACACCAATGAATGCATCTCAATTTGCCACGAATTGCAACACCACACACAAATTTAACCCGCAGATAAGATGTCATTTTCTACCAAGTTATCTTAGGCATATACTCTCATGTGATTCTAGCCGCTGGAGTTACCTTTTCCGACACGAAAGATTGAAGGAGACGCGGTGTTTGGTGAGATGGCAAAGGTTGTCGAAGATGATGAAAATGGTGAAGGAGACGGTCGGCGGCTTCCGGGTCTCACCCCCACTACAACACCACCCCAACCTCCAGCACCCCGATCACCACCACACAAATCCGCCGGAAAACGATTATAGCCGGAAAAAAGAATCTGGCCGGAAAAACGATTATAGCCGAAAACCCTGAATTGAATGTGAAATTGGTGATCAAAATCAACCATTTTGATGTTGTTTTTAAGTGTGGAATATGAACTTGATCCAAGTTTTCCAGGTTAGCAATCCAAGGTGATGGTGGTGGATGTATAGTGGTGTTGTTGTTGTGGGTTTAAAAAGAGATAAGGAGAGAGTTGACTGAGAAAGAGAGAGATCTGTGGGAGGGTGGGTGAGGATTGGTTAAAAACTAAATATGGGGCCTACTTTATAATTAGGTCTTTTTGGTAATTTATTTATCTGTTTTTGCTATTAATACTAACGGTAGTTCGGTAATTTACACCGACTTAACTCAAAAACTTAACATTGATTAGTGTTAAGGACCACACGAGTGCAAAAATTACAAACACTGGGACCAAGTGTGTAATTATTAAACCACTGGGACCAAATCTGCAATATTTACAAACCACAGGGACCAACCAAGCATTTAACTCTAAAAAAATTAAAATTGATTGCTTTCTGTCGGAGTATAGTCCAAGCCCATATGATAAATTCAGTTTGGGTCTATGGAAACAAAAGAGAATGATGATGATAATAATACGAAACTTCATGTTGGTCCAAGTTTTTCTTATGATGCATATATATATATATATATATATATATATATATAGAAAGAGAGAGAGAAAGTGTATCGTACAATTGGCCTTAACGTATATTATGTACGCAAGTATACGTACGCAAGTATAAATCGCATGTTATAAAAAAAGCGCGTTCATGAATCTGGAAATCGCATGTTGTGTTTTATGGGGTGAAATCGCATTGGGGATGAAGATCTGACGGTTGGGGTTATCGCGAAGGCAATGTACGATAAGCCATTTTGTAAGTTAACTAGCCCCTATATATATATATAAGTATTAGCATCACCGTGTAAGGGGAATTCATGGACTGGTTTTCAGGATATTTGAATAGGGTGAAACTTAAAACCGATTCGAGTAATAGTTTGACTTTGGGTTGGTTTGAATTCACCCAAATTAGAAAGATAAATAAATAATATATACATGTACAGGGAAGGGTTAATTGTGAAACCTAATGAACATCACACTATATGTATAAGTGTAAAGATTAAATACAAATGAGTCTTAATATGAGAAGTGATGAAAGATTTTCTTTTGAATTTTTTTTTCTATCTACTTAGTTGCAAAATATATAAAAATAATCATGTATTTACTCTGGAAGAATGATTATATATAATTACTCTAAAGTGATTACATAATTATTCTACTAGTGTAAATACGTAATTTTTTTTAGATTCTGGGACTGAAGATTTTCATTCTCATGTTTTGTATGTTAAGTTTATTTGTATAATAAACTTACTCTACATGTATATAATAAAAGTATGTATATTTTATAATATATATATATATGTGTGTGTGTGTGTTTGGAATTTGAGTTCAAGTAATTGGCCGGGTTTGGTTCAAAATTTATGGGTTCAAATTCGATTCAAAAACATAATTCATTATTCAATTTGGATAGGATATGGATCTTATTCGAATATTCGAAACCTAAATTCAAGTTCATTATTCAAATACGTTTAATTGAATTTCAGGTTTTCGAGTACCATTCAAATAATGAATACCTTGCACAGATCTATACGAATGTTCGGTGATTGACAGGTTTCCAAAGACGAGGGGCATGGGAATAGGAATGAGAAAAACGGGTTTGGAGAAGCAGGGGGGAAATGGTGATGTTTCGGAAAAAAGAAGTTTGAAGTGATAAAAATGTCATATATTATATTTAGGTATATTAAAATTTTCGTTTTGTTTTTACCGGCTAACTCACGCATCCTCTAATGCAACTCTTGAATCTATACATTTATCCATTTGTTTACCCCTAAAAATGACTAATACCATTCGTCTTCTTCATCGACATAATCTATCGAAAGTGACCTCACTATAAAAATACTGGAAACCTCGCACACATGCTTATTGACTTGGTTTCCCTTGTTACCACCTCTTAACACGAAAAAAGCATGTGTGCGAGGTTTCATCGCACCAACACCAAAGACATCACAAATCCTTTCTACCTTGTGCCACATTTTGCTGACCACTGTAAAACTGCTTGGTTGATCTTGGCCGCATTGATAGATATCAGACTATGGTGGTAACCATTCTTACAACATATTGTCATTAGTTCTCATACAATTTGCTTAATTGAATATACAATTTAGGGCTTTGTGATAAATTGAATATTGTATATTATATACAAAGTGTAACTTAGATCTTGGCTTGGTACGGATTTCAGTGAAGATGTGTGGCCAGGGGCGGGATGGGGTCGACGAGTGAGTACAACGCGGAGGGAGATGGGTTGGGTTGTTTTTTTCTAGCGAATTCCATAATTTTATTTTTACTTATTTTATTGTAAGGGTGAATTAACAATTTCGTAAAAACTTAACAAAAGAATTAACCTGGTTAGCGTTGATGACCAAATATGTTATGTTTGGGTAACCCTCAAAACCAAATGCGTAACACTTAACAAAAAATAAGGACCAAATGTGTAATACTTCGACCCAATAACCAAAACCATAATACAAAAATACCGCAAAAATTCACCAAATATGTTATAAATGTAATAATACATACAAAAGTTAACATGCGATCTTGATACCAAAAACATGTGAAAAGAAGAAAAAAAATATAGTATATATACTTAATTTCTTTTATAACGACACATACCAAGCTTATCATTTCTAGCATAAATAAGTCTTCGAAATTAATTAATTCCGTTTTCTTCTTATTTTGCCATTTTTTTATGTTATGAGTTATTGCGTCCCTTGTTAAAATTCATTTTCACACGCTATGGAATTTTAGTCTACTCACTAAAGTCTTTGGGGTCAACTTCATAACAAAAGCAAGTTTACATCTCTGTAAAGAAAAAGAAAATTACATGCTAATTTCTTTGTGGGCCATTTTGAAGAAAAAATGTCTACATTTCTTTATTATATTGTTTACAATAGTTTTAATATTATATTTAAATTTTAGATATATTGTTTAAATAGTTTTAACTAGTGTTCAACACCCGCGTTGCGGGCACGTAAGTCGTAAAACCGTGCTAAATAGTAAGCAAACAACGACATAAAATTGTAAAACAAAAACATTAATCTATACTGCCACATGACATAAAATGTAGGGTATAATTGTAGAGCAAAAATGTGAATTTATACCGTCATGTGACGTACAACGTAGACAAAACACAAACTTATATTGCGAGTTGGCATAAAATATAAATAACTCGAATTTATACCGAAAAAACTTTACCATAACAGAAAAAAACACACAAACTTGAAGACCATATAAACTATTTTAACTAAAAATCCAATAAAATAAAAAAAATTCACTACAAGATAAAAACCATAAAAAACCAAAGAGATACTACATCAATTCTTATTCTTATTATATAATAATAAACAAAAAGTTACAACCTTCTAAACTAAGGGTACAACCAACTAAAGCATGAAACACCAACTAAACTAAATGTATGAACTATATGCCTATAAATTTCACAAATTTATATTAGATAAATATTAAATTTACATTTTAGAACTTATACATATTTTATTACAATCTAAATGTAATGTTACATCTTAGGCTTAACTCCACGATTTGATTAATATTTATAGATAGATACAAAATAATTTTGTGAGTCCTTAGAGCATCGATAATGGTGGTGGGCAATGGACATGGAAGTCACGGATGTGGCGATCGACATGGAAGTCATGGATGTCATATTACGTTGGTGCATTCGTTCGTTTATATTAGGGGTGTTTAAAAAAACCCTAATCCGAATCCGAAATATCTGAAATTTTGGATATCCGAAAACCGGATAATCCGAATTTTCATATTCGGATATGAATTTCTAAAAACTTTGGATAATCTGGTTATCTGATATCCGAAAATCACAAAGAAATAGTATGTGTGTATATATATATATATTAGTACCATGTTTAGTTCTAATTATTAAAAACCAGTAAATAATCAGGTTCGAATGTGGGTTTATGGATTCTTTTTTTAATGTTGGAAATATGGATAATGGAATACAAATTGAGTTTTAACCCATGCACGAAACAAATTCTTTTATTTTTTTAATTCAGATATCCATTTGAATATCTGAAATTTCAGATATCCGAAGTTTCGAATACGGAGCCGGATATTAATATTTACTATCCGAAATTATCGGACATCCGGTGTTCGGATGTTCAAAAACCAATAATCCGATCTTCAACAGCCCTGTATAGGCACCCTTTCAAATTTTGTTTTGTGTTGTTTTGTTTTGTTTTTTCTTTTATAATATAAGACTTAATAAGTAAATATAACCGAAAAATTTTATAAAATATTTTTTTTAACCTACACTAAAAAATCATAAGTCAAGTCTAATTTTTATAATAAAGTTTAAAAATTTGTGTACATTTATATATATATATGTTTGAACACCGCATTACAAATGAGTCAAAGTTATTTGTATATTCAACGATAAATTCTTGTTTACTCTTCTATGTTTGAAGAAAACCTATTTTCTAATATGGGGTATAAGTGACTGTCCACCATTTTTTGTTTATTAAGAAAAATGGCTTTCACTATTTAATGCCTATAGTTTCTCAAAAAATATAAAAACAATTTTTAATATAGTCGGCAGGTATCCTACAGTGAGATTGTTCTAACATTCCTGTTACATCATATGAATATATGTGAGATTGTTTGAACATTCCTGTTACATCATATGGAATATATACTTGACACAATGGCCTAGTTTTCAATAGTAACATCACACATGTTAATCAGATTTTTGTTTAAAACATTATTATACACTAAGAGGCTGTTTGTTTAGCTTTTAATGAGGCTCTTACTGGTTCAGACATCTTACTGTTCAGTACTTAATGGTTCAAACTGTTTGTTTCGCAAGCAGATGTCTGAATGGTTCAGACATTTGCCTCTGAATAGTTAAGCATTATGTTGAGTCTGGATGGTTAAGACATCTAATTTGAATTAGTCAGACATTTATACCGACTCTTAATGGTTTAGACCTCTTACTAGTTTAGCACCTAATGGTCCAGACCTCTTACTCTTACAGGATCAACACTTAACCATTTAGAAGTTGCCAAATAGCCCCTAAGTCACATTATTATGCCCTTTCCTAACATAAAAACATTTTGATGTGTTCTCTATGCACCTTATGTGTTCATTGCTTAGGTTATGGGGTGTACCGCTGTGTACCTTGGCGTGGTCATATGTGGCCTTCAACCAAGGCGTGGAACTCCATGCTGCCAATGGTATCGCCACGGCGTGAACATTTTGGCGTGAAAACGTTCACTCGCATGAAAGGCTGAAAGCAATATTTTTTAGATCAACATATTGATGATTATCTTTTAGCCTATTTATTTAATTATCCTATTTTCGTGGTGATGTTGTTTCACAGTTAACTTCTTATTGTTTATTATAAGTTGTAAATTGTTTTATTTGGTTGATTATTTTGATTAAAAACTGTAAGCCTTTTGGCTTGATCTTTAAAGGTTTGGGTTCGAATTATTTGAATGAAATCATTTTCTTGTTCAGTCATTTGAACATGCATCTACTTGCATCCTATATAAACATTTCATGGGTGTGGAGCTTAGGTGTGGCAAACTGGTAATCATGTGAGAATGATGTGACGTCTACATGGCTACATAGCAGTTTCCACGCGCCATTCCATTTGACCATACCCCATGGTCTTACATTGAAAAACTTTAACATGTAAACCGACACATTATATCATGTTGAAAGTTGAAACCTTTCACTGGCATACCTTATGCTTTAGAGGGGCGGCTCTTGCTTAATAAGGAAAAAAGCCCTTACTTTAGAGTCATTAAAAATTATAAATCACCTAAAGCACATGTAAAATGTGATAGGTTGGCCTACTTTTATAATTATAGATCACCTAAAGCACATGTAAAATGTCATATGTTAGCTACTTTTACTTCATAAACGAATAAAAGTTTTGCAAATTTCTTTCATGATTTGAGCTTTCATGCAGTCTTTATACATATTCGAATGGTTATCTTAATGCTCTTTCACTTTTGGCATGTATTTAACTTTGTTGTTCTATGATTTTAACCTTTTAAACATGGTTTTTATCAATGTTTATTCGAATGATAGTTAATTCAATTATACCCATATATCTTTTTTTTAAATAAAGTTGTGATTTATTTTGTCACCAGATTATAAACTTTTATATTTTTAGTGCACATTGTCACTAAAGAATAGCCATTGAACTCTACATTCATATAGAGATGCCTTTTTAGGCACTAAAAGGTTTTAAAAACTCAGTGGTTAACCACTTTCACTTATGACTCTAATATGTTTTCCTAGCTTCTTAACCTATCAAAGAATACATTCATGTCGATATATGAAAATATGTTTTGCAAAATTCTTTCAATATTCGAGCTTTTATGGCAACTTTTTATATAAAACTCAGAAACAACATAAGAATGGCATGTATTTAACTTTGTTATTCTATGACTTTAACCTAACAAATTTGGTTTTTGATCATGTTTTTCAAATGAATAGTTCATTTAGTTTGTACACACATATTTTTGTTTGAAATTGTTTTGTCAGCGGATTCTATATTTTTATATTTTTAGTGCACTTAGTTGCTACAATATAGGCATTAAACTCTACATTCATATAGTTTTGTCAGCGGATTCTATATTTTTATATTTTAGTACACATAGTCGCTACATTACAGGCATTAAACTCTACATTCATATAGTTTTGTCGGCGGATTCTAAAATTTTATATTTTTAGTGCACATAGTTGCTACATTATAGCCATGAAACTCAACATTCATGTAGCTTTGTTAGCGGATTCTATATTTTTATATTTTTAGTGCACATAGTCGCTATATTATAGCCATTAAACTCTACATTCGTATATAATGGCCTTTCTAGTGCTCAACTTGGTTTAAAAATTATTTAATACAAAAAAATCAAACTCCATGTAATTCTTTGGAGCCAAATTTTCCAACTTGCTAGACTCGCAAGCAAATTAACAACTTTTTCTTGTGGAATAAAAACCCCAATTTTGAAAGGGAAATTGGCTTCTAATAATCCTTAGTAGACGTTATTGGTCATTGGCAGTCCCACTGACAGTCTCACCTATCAAATATTTTGCCTCCACCGGTCCTCAGTTAGAAAAACTTAGCTTAACGAAGTTAAGTTTTTTTCCGAATTACAAACTAATTTTTAGGGCTTTTGATCAAAACAAGGATACGAGTAGATTAATGTAAAACTTAGTTCGAAACGGTGCTTCAAACGACGAAGATGGTGCTTCAATTCAAGGTAAGTTATACATCAATCGACTTGTATTCTCGTTTTGATCAAAAGCGCTAAAAATCAGTTTGTATTCGGAAAAAAAACTAACTCCGTTAAGTTTTTTTTAACTGAGGACCAGTGGAGGCAAAATATTTGAAAGATGGAACTGACAATGAGTACAAACAAAAGTGGGATTGCCAGTGGGTGTAAACAAAAGTGGTCAATGACGCCTACTAGAGATTATCAGAGACCAATTTCTCATTTAGAAATTCACTTTAGATCAATAAAACGGTTGAGCTTCATAACAAGGTTTATAGACATACAAGAAGTGCCTATATTGACAAGCAATTAAGTTTCGTCACAACAAAATGTATATCTACATGTTTAAGGGGTCTTAGACGACTGTATTTCAGGTTTAAGTTAATAGTTTGATTTTGACGGTTTGATAGTTTAAATTGTTTGGATCTCAAAGCAACTTGACTTGTTTTAGTTTAGACGATTCAGATGACTTCAAACGGTTACTAAGCACTCCTTTACATGCGATTTTCTTTTCCTCGGCCCAACAAAAGACCAATTTTCTTTCTCTTGCTTTCGGCCAAACGAACTCCCTCTGAATTAACCACTGACCAAATTTCCAGCTTTCTTAATCATCATTATAAAAAATATAACTTAAAACTTAACTTATTACCACCTAAAAGTAAGTTATATCAAGTAACTCAACCCAAAAAAATGTTCTTTTTGATTCATCATGAAACTAAAGTTTCTGATATTGTGACGAGACTAGTCGGTGATTAAAATTGGGGTGAGCACGAGTCGGGTTGTGAAGAAACACCAGTCTAATCAAGTGATAAGATTGTGGTTTGTGCCTCGACAAGATAAGGTTAATCTTCTTTCGTTCTCGCCTAAACAACAATGATGATCCTGCAAAACAATCAACACACCGTGAGCTTGTTACAAGGAGGAGAATAGGGGAGTTCTCCTTCTAACCACCCTCCGGTGTGAGAATAAGAATCGGTTTTGAGGATAAAAGTGTGTATTAAGTGAGAGAGCAAGAGAGCGATCCTTGAACCTGGGGGTGAAGTTCTCTATTTATAGCAGAGGTGATTTGTGAAGGAGATGGGCTGATGGGCCTGAGATCGACGACCGTTAGTGGTTCCTAGGGAGAGGGTATTAAGTGAGACAACAACGGAGTTCTCTATTCTGCTCCCTCTACCACGACCGTTAGTGGTTCCTAGGGAGAGGGTAGTTGGCGCATGTTGAATGGATCCACGTGTCCTGATGGTTGTCCTTGTTGTCTAGTCTGTCATCAGCAGATGAGTGGAGATCATGGGACAGTGGTCGGCGCAAGCTGATTGGTGCCACATATGTGTCCTTGTGTACATCTTGTCTCCTGCACAATTGTTCATCGTGCAGCATAATCCAATACAGCCTATTGAGCGCCTATTGGCCCACTGCTCTACCAATTGTACCCCTTGTACTTGTCTGATGTTGCCCTAAAATATGTATAGGATTGCATATTTAAGCAACTTTAAGCTGATTATCTTGGTTTAAAAGTGCGAAATGTTTAGGCCTCAAAAGCTGATGCGTGAGGCGAGATTATTATGTACACGTACACGAGACATTATCTATGAACCAAATTAGCTTTATGTACAACCTCCTCGAGACCCTAATTTTGACACACGTTTTCATGAAACCCATGTCAGGCAAGCGTTTTAAACAGTCACATACACCCTTAACTTTGAACTAACTTGCTAGGCAATAGGAATTGTTCTGGTGCACAAGCACTTAAACGTCATTAACATCATCACAAGTAAACTATTTCTGATCATCTATTTGATACTGCGTCATAAATCACTACAGATTTCGATCTACTATAGTATATGTATATATCGATCACATAATTTAAATATTCAGTTGAAGAAATTGTTAGAAAGGAAAGACTAACCTTGGAGGAAACTGCAGCTAATCAACAGCCGGACATCCTGCGGCAGCTAATCCACAGCCGCATATCCAGCTAATCTTCAGCAATCAACAGCAAGGATAAAGACAGCTAGCAATCAGCTGCTGTCTTCTATATTTAGATTACGTTTTTTGTGTATAAATAGAATACCCTTCCTTGTAATGAGATATACGAATACACACATCAATTCAGTGTTTATGAATCAACCTTTTAACATGGTATCAGAGCAGTGTCGTTCTTGACCTGTTCATCATCTACCTTGCTCACCCAAAACCAAATCATCCTCTCAACCAAGCTGCCATGGCCGAAGCCGGTAACTTGGGAGAAGATTTATCAATTCAAATCGCCAACCTGCTCAAGAATGGCCTCAACCCACAAAACAGAAACCCAAAACTATCCGATAACCTTCAAATAAACCTCAAGCTCAACAGCCAGAATTACGCCTTATGGACCCGGATGATGAGGGTAGCCATAGGCGGTAAATCAAAAGCCTTCCTAAACCATCTATCAACCAACCCGCCGAACCAAACCAGCGAGGAATATGAGCAATGGGAACAAGACGACCTAGTCGTCTTCTCATGGCTCATACAGAACATCGAACCAACCCTTGCCAGCAACCTAACCGAATTCCCAACAGCAAAATCGCTGTGGGATGCCCTAGCTATAACATATAGCAGTGGGCGTGACAAGCTCCAAACTTTCAACCTACATGTCAAGGCGAATGAAATCAAACAGAACAATCTCTCCCTAGAAGAATTGTGGATTATACTCCAAGGAGTATGGGGAGAAATTGATCGGATTGACCCAAACCCTATGACCTGCCCAGCCGATATCCAAGCGTATCACAAAATCAGGACGGAACAGAAACTGTTCCAGTTTCTAAACGCCCTCAACCGGAAATATGACCCTATAAAAAGGGAAATACTCCGGTTAGAACCCCTTCCAACCGTAGAAACTGCATACGCTACTGTCCGCAAGGAGGCCGCTCACCAGAATATTCTGGGAACACCTCTCAATGACACACAGGGTATCACAGCGGGTCTAATGGCCTCTGAAATTGACGGACTAGGGCTTGCGTCAAAGGGCTACCGACGAGCCGATGGAAAAAGAATCGGAACCAGTAAAGACGACAAAACTCACCTCAAGTGTGATCATTGCGGCATGACGAAACATACCCGGGAACAATGTTTCAAACTCGTCGGGTATCCCGAATGGTGGTCTGATGGTCAGAAGAGAGGCACAAAGACTACGGAAAAGGGGAAGTCATCTAACACCGGCAGCCGGGATGTCACAGGAGATGGAAGCCGGAGGGTAGGTTTCGGCGGATTGACCGACGCCACAGATGAAGGAGACAAATGCTTAGGTAAAGGCGGAGAAGAAGAAAGAAAAAGGAGCGGTTGTTGGGCGGATGGGTTTGGGGCGGGTAAACCGAACCCATATAATGAAAACTTGAAGATGTCACATTTGGTCCCTGAAAATAAAGGAAATGCCAATATAGCCCACAAACATCACAAAAAACAAAAAACATGGATTTTCGATTGTGGTGCGACCGATACAATGACTTATGAGCTATCGGATATTATTTCAACAACCAAACCAGAAAAAACACATATTCAAACGGCAAACGGAGGAATAATGGATGTAAAATCGGGAGGAACTATTGAGATTTCACCCACAATAAAAATCTCTAATTGCCTTTATGTTCCTTCGTTATCACATAAGCTGCTTTCCATCAGCCATGTCACGAAGGAACTCAACTGTATTGTCCTAATGTACCCTACGTTTTGTATTTTACAGGATATCAGGACGGGAGTGATCATTGGGCGTGGCACTGAAAATCAAGGGTTGTACTATGTGGATGAGGTGACTCAAAGTGGTGCTGTGATGCTGACTCATGGGACATCGGAACGGGAAGCTTGGCTATGGCACCGAAGATTAGGTCATCCTTCTACAAGTTATTCGCATATTTTATTTCCGAAACTATTTCCAGTTAATTCTATGTCACATTGTGAAACATGTGTTTTAGCAAAAAGCCATAGAAAAACTTTTAAACCCAATAACACTAAGGCAGCTTTGCCATTTTCATTAATCCATTCTGACGTATGGGGTCCTGCCCCAGTTCTTGGGGGCAAAACCTTCGGTACTTTGTGATGTTCGTTGATGATTGTACCCGAATGACCTGGGTTTATTTTTTGAAAAACAAATCCGAAGTATTTGAAAAATTCACTATGTTTTACGCCATGATTCAAACCCAATTTCAAACAAACATCCAAATATTCCGATCTGATAATGGCGGTGAGTTTGTTAATACCTTGTTTAAATCCTTTTTCCAAGACAAGGGAATAATCCACCAAACTACATGCCCAAACACCCCAGAACAAAACGGTGTCGCCGAAAGGAAAAATCGCATTTTGCTAGAAATGACACGAGCTCTCCTGATTGAATCCCAGGTCCCGAAATACTTTTGGCCTGAAGCCCTTGCTACTGCTACCTATCTTCTCAACCGACTCCCAACAAAATCCTAAAGCTTAACACTCCGTTACACACCCTTTCAAAATTCTTCAAACTACCTTCAGTTCTCACCCTTCAACCACGAATCTTTGGATGTACTTCCTTTGTTCACATACCTAAATCAGATCGAACCAAACTTGACCCTTGTGCTGTAAAATGTGTCTTTGTCGGGTATGGAATGAATCAAAAGGGATACAGATGTTATAATCCAAAAACACGTCATATGTTCACCACAATAAACTGTGACTTTCTTGAAACCGAGTATTACTACAATTCCCAACTCAGTGGTCAGGGGGAGAAGGAATGTTTAGACACACTAAGCTGGTTGGAATATGTTCCCTATGTACCAACTACAGAGTCACCAACCACAGAGTCACCAGAACCCAATCTCAGTGCCACTGACGGTCCTAATGTTCCTCCTAACCTGGTGTCCGAGGTAAGTGATACTCATCCTATTCAGTCTGGTGGTTTTTTGAAGTTTCTAATGACTTTGAGGATACCAATACTTCTAACCATGAAACTGCCACAGAACAAACTGAAAATTTGCAGGCAGATGAATCCAGACAAGAAGAACCACCATCGAGATATGTGTTACCCCCTAGAACAAACAGAGGGGTTCCTCCGAAACGGTATTCTCCTGAAAAAGAACCAAGAAGATCTAGTTATCCTATAGCTAGTGTGGCCGATGGAAACTTCACTAAGGAAGCCAAAGCATTTATCTCATCTGTTTATTCCGAAGAAACTCCTACAAACGTGGATCAAGCCTTAAAATCTAAACATTGGAAGGAAGCAATGAACACAGAAATGGAAGCCCTAACCAAGAACAATACATGGGAAAAGTGTACTCTTCCGTTGGGAAAGAAATCCGTGGGGTGTCGTTGGGTCTATACGATTAAGTATAAACCAGATGGTACAATTGAAAGATATAAAGCCCGACTGGTAGCAAAGGGGTATACTCAGACACATGGGATTGACTATGCTGAAACATTCTCCCCGGTTGCAAAAATGAACACAATCAGGGTTCTTTTTTCGATAGCTGCAAATGAAGGGTGGCCACTTCAACAGTTTGATGTAAAAAATGCCTTTTTACACGGGGACCTAGACGAAGAGGTATTTATGGATGCTCCTCCAGGATTCACAAAAGATTTCAAAACTGGAGAAGTTTGCCGTCTGAAGAAGTCCCTTTATGGTTTGAAGCAGTCTCCCCGGGCCTGGTTTGGCAGATTTACGGTAGCTATGAAAAAGTTTGGATATAAACAAAGTAATGCCGATCATACTTTGTTTCTCAAAAAAAGAGGAAAATTCGTAACCTGTCTAATTATCTATGTAGATGATATGATCATTACAGGGAACGATAAAGAAGAAATGGTAAAACTCAAAGAAAACTTGTTTGCTGAATTTGAAATGAAAGATTTGGGCAGACTTAAGTATTTCCTCGGTATTGAAGTACTAAGGTCGAAACAAGGAATCTTCATTAGTCAAAAGAAGTATGTCTTAGACCTGTTGGCAGAAATTGGAATGATCGATTGCAAACCAGCAGATACTCCTATGAGTGTAAACCAAAAGCTTTACATGGAAGAAGGAGCAAAATTAGCAAATAAAGAAAGATACCAACGGCTGGTGGGAAAACTAATATATCTCTCACACACTCGTCCAGACATCGCCTATGCTGTAGGGGTAGTAAGTCAGTTCATGCACCAACCTCAACAGTCACATATGGAAGCAGTTTGGAGAATTATTAGATATCTCAAAGGAACAGTGGGTCATGGAGTCCTGTTTCAATCACATGGACACCTAAATGTTCAAATCTATACTGATGCAGACTGGGCAGGAGATAAGGGAAGTCGGAGGTCAACAGCAGGCTACTTCGCTCTAGTTGGTGGGAATCTTGTCACTTGGAGGAGTAAAAAACAAAAAGTGGTTGCTCTTTCAAGTGCAGAAGCTGAATTTAGAGGCATAACTCGAGGTTTAACAGAAGCCATATGGATACGAAGACTCTTAGCTGAGATTGGTTTTCCGTCAAAAGAAACAAGTAAGATTATGTGTGATAATAAAGCTGCAATTCAGATTTCAGAAAACCCAGTACAACATGATCGAACAAAACACGTGGAAGTTGATAGGAACTTCATCAAAGAAAAATTGGAAGATGGTACGATTGAACTACCATTCGTTCGATCAAAGGATCAGCTTGCTGACATTCTAACAAAAGCAGTTAACGGGAAAATTCTCAATGATTGTTTGGGCAAGTTGAATTTTGGAAATCCAACTATTCAACTTGAGGGGGAGTGTTAGAAAGGAAAGACTAACCTTGGAGGAAACTGCAGCTAATCAACAGCCGGACATCCTGCGGCAGCTAATCCACAGCCGCATATCCAGCTAATCTTCAGCAATCAACAACAAGGATAAAGACAGCTAGCAATCAGCTGCTGTCTTCTATATTTAGATTACGTTTTTTGTGTATAAATAGAATACCCTTCCTTGTAATGAGATATACGAATACACACATCAATTCAGTGTTTATGAATCAACCTTTTAACAGAAATTCCTACAACACAATGCATTCCTCATCGCTAATATATCACTCTAACCACATCTATAAGGATCTTCGATCCACTGGAGTACAAATTAAATTAATCCTCTCTAGGATGATCGTTATCCGATCAGCTCTTTACTATAAATTAATCAAGCTTAATGCGTTTCTTTTATTTACAAGATCACATGTTTGAGTCAGAGATCGAATATCCACATCCAAACTTACAATTCCTAGAAAGAGATACCTAATTCAGCTTATATGATTTCGAATTTTCCCTAATTTTCTGTATTTCAAAACCTCACCGCCATTGTTGCTATTTCTAGGCCTCTCTTGAGTTTACTCTGAGACTATCCAACTGCCCTTAACTTAAAGGCTTCAATCAAGTGATACAAGTCAACAAAGAGCTGTATGGTATTTTTTTTTATTATGACAAAATGCACCAAAAATACAGTCCATAAATGAGATAGATAATATTTAACTTACGAAGATGGTGATTGTCTAATACTTGCAAGCTGATCCATCCAACGATGATCATGAACCGCCCAATCTGGAGGCAATCCTCGGAACGATATCCCCCGCATGGCCTCCATGACTCTGGCCGTATTCTCCTGCGTCAACGGAGCACTCCGACGCCTCTCATCCTCTCTAAACGCCCTCTGCATCGCCTCTACCCTTATCCTTTCCTCCTCTTCTTTTTCTTCTTCCTCGTCCTCTTCCTTGCTCAGATCCAGATAACTGATTCCATTCTCTACGTGCCTCTCCTCATTATCATTATCTGACGAATCTTCTTCATCTTCGATGGCACCGTTGAATAGTGGCTCGTAGTATTCCGGTGATTCCTGGGGGATGCTATCCGTGTCGCTTCCACCAGCGTTCTCTGCATCAAAACAAATCGAATTACTGGATATGATTATAGAGATTGATTTTTAAATCAATGAATTTTTGTTACCTTCACTGAAACTGATATCGGAATTGGACACCGCGTTCATCTTCGATCTTTCACCGGGAAAATCAAAGGGAGTGCTCAGATTCAAGCCTCTATAATTTACTGTGAGTGGATAAGAAATCAATCAATCAATCAATCGTACCCAGTAGATCTCACAAATGTCAAAGCTATTGGTAGGGTCTGAGGAGGGTGAGATGTAGGCACACCTTACCTCTATCCCTAAGGATAGGGAGGCTGAGAGAGACCCCCGACAAGAAAATAAGTGTTTGTGAGTGGATAAGAAAGAGAAAAAATAATAAAATAAGTGTTTGTGAGTTTTACAATTAAAATACGTCTGGCATTTGCTATTTAAACAACTTTAAGCTAATTATCTTGTTTTAAAAAATGTGAGACATTTAGGTCTCAAAAGCTAAGGCGCGAGCTTCATGTACGCGAGACGTTGCTCTATGTACAACCAAAGATCTCTCGTATCTCTTTTACATATCAGCATTCTTCGTTAAGTAAACTATTCATAATCTGTTAATCCTTTTGGCTTTAGGTCATTTTTACATATCAACCTCCTCTAGATCCTAAGTTTGACCCACATGTTCATAAAGAGCCGCCTCAAGGCCCTGAAGTGTTTTCCAATCGCCTCGGCACATTTTAAAACTGTGATTATCATAAACTTTTTAAATAAACAATCCAAAACACCCCTAATTTTGAAATTGCTAAGTTCTTACGCACTTAACATTATTTTCATCAAAATGATACTTCACGAAAAGCTAAACTCAAGGTTTAAAAGTATGGAATCGTGCCACGAGGCATTTTCTGTTGGAGATGTTGTCTTCAGCCCAACCCATTAAGGCTAGTCAAGAATTAGAGAGAAGAAGGGAAAGGGTACGGCCGGCCCTAACCCTAATGGGCTTTAAGTGTTTTAGACCCAGATGTTTAGTTACTTGTTTAGCAAGGGACTAACCCTAATTCTAGCCTATAAATATATCTCTTTTACTTGTAAACATTATCACTCAATAAAAATACAAACCCTAGTTGCCCCCGTGGACGTAGGTTACACACTGTGACCGAACCACGTAAATCTCGTGTCTACTTTTCTTATTGCTTTTGTTTATTGATCGTGTGTGTGTGATCTAAATCCTAACAACTGGTATCAGAGCTCGGGCTCTTGATCAAGAACACACACCAGCCGCCTACCACCTCCTACCTCCAGCCGCCGCCGCAAACCCTAATTAGGGTTTCGCCGCCGTCACCTAGCCGCCGCTAGGGTTTTCCGCCGCCGACACCCAGCGACTTGCTGCAGTTTCGCAGCTTTACTCTAGGGCAACCGGGTACCGCCGCCGCCACCTAACCCAGATTAGGGTTTTGTTAGCCGCCGCCTACCACCTTGCCAGAACCGCAGAATCGCCGCCGCCGCCAACCAGATTAGGGTTTCCAGCCGCCGTCGCTCAAACGGAAGGGTTTTCTGTACCGATTTTCGCTGCTGCGTTTTTCGGGTTTTCTGCACGTTTTTCGAGGTCAGATTTCAGTTTTCAGTTTATTCTCTCACGTTCTCTGGTTAGTTTCTGTTATTCAGCAAAGATGACTAATGACGGAAAAGTCAGAATTGAGAAGTTTGATGGGAAGAATTTTGGATGGTGGAAGATGCAAATCAAGGATTTGCTGATACAGAAGGATCTGGTTGCAGCCTTAGAGCCTCCTCCTTCACCTGTAACGGATAAGTGGATAGCCATTGACAAGAAGGCTATGTCAACTATCAGGCTCACTCTTTCAATGAATGTTGGTTACAATATTTCTGAACAAACCTCAGCACGAGGAATCATAGAGGCTTTGTCGAATATGTATGAGAAGCCGTCTCCTGCCAACAAGGTGTTTCTGATACGGGAGTTAGTCAACACCCGCATGAAAGAGGGAAGTTCTGTTATTGAGCATATTAATTTATTTAATTCTCACTTGTCTCGTTTGAATTCAGTATAATTCAAGATAGATGATGAATTGCAAGCATGCCTGCTCTTGTCCTCATTACCTGACAGCTGGTCAGGAACCATTACTGCAGTCACTGGGGCAGTTGAGACTCTCACTTTTGCTAAAGTTCGTGACTTGATATTGAATGAGGACTCAAGGATGAGGAATTCTGGAGAGACAAGTTCGTTGCTCAGTACTGAAGGGAGAGGGAGAAGTAATAATAGAGGTGGAAATAGAGGAAGGTCAAAGTCAAAACGAAGAAGCAAGTCAAGACCAGCAAAACCAAGAAAAGACATACAGTGCTGGAACTATGATGAGCATGGGCACTTTAGAAGTCAGTGTACTAAACCTCATAGAGATAAAAAGGAGGTGAATGCTACCACAGCCTTAGATTCAGAGGATGCCCTTATTTGTTGTGTCGAAAATACTGTTGAAGATTGGATTATGGATTCAGGAGCATCGTTTCATGCTACTTCTAGCACAAAGAAGATGAAGAATCTACGAACAGATGACTTTGGTAAAGTTCGTTTGGCTAATAATCACAGTCTTGATATTACAGGGGTTGGAGACATTGACTTAAAAACACCATTGGGAACCATTTGGACCTTGAAGAATGTTCGGGTCATTCTTGGTTTGAAGAGGGTGTTGATATCCATTGGTTAGCTTGATGATCAGGGATATGATGTCCACTTTGGTAGAGGACAATGGAAAGTTGTGAAGGGCAGTATGGTCATTGCTAGAGGAAAGAAGAGGGGTACTTTATACATGGTTGAGGTACCAACCAATGGGGTTAATGCAGTATCTGATGGGCCGAGTCTATCAAAGTTATGGCATCAACGACTCGGCCACATGAGTGAAAAAGGGATGAAGATGCTTGTTACCAAAGGAAAGCTTCCAGAACTGAAAAAGGTCGAGTCTGAGTTTTGTGAACCGTGCATCCTAGGCAAGAAAAAGAGAGTGACTTTTGTGAAGACAAGGAGAGCACCAAAAGCTCAGAAATTGGAGTTGATTCACTCAGACGTGTACGGGCCGACATCAGTTGCTTCACCTGAAGGATCTCGCTATTATGTAACCTTCATAGACGATTCAACACGAAAGGTATGGGTTTACTTTCTTAAACATAAATCTGAAGTTTTTGATAAATTTAAGAAATGGAAAGCTGCTGTTGAACTTGAAACTGATTTGAAGGTGAAATGCTTAAAGTCTGACAACGGAGGTGAATACATCAGCAAAGAATTTACAGATTATTGTGCTGAGAGAGGGATCAAGATGATAAAGACTGTTCCAGGAACTCCGCAACAGAATGGGGTTGCAGAGAGGATGAACAGAACATTGTGTGAGAGAGCCAGAAGTATGAGACAAAATGCAGGGCTCCCAAAAATGTTCTGTGCTGATGCGGTTAACACCGCAGCCTATCTTATCAATCGTGGGCCTTCAGTACCGTTGGGATTCAAGATTCCTCAGGAAGAATGGAAGGGTAAAGCAGTTGAGTATGATCACCTGAGAATCTTCGGGTGTAGTGCTTATGATATTGATCTTGAAGGTGACAAGTTAGATGCCAGAGCAAAGAAGTACACGCTCGTTGGATTTGGGTCCGATAAAATGGGCTACAGGCTTTGGGATCATGAAAGCAGAAAGCTAGTCAGAAGCAAACATGCCGAATTCAATGAAGCAGAGCTGTACAAAGACAGGAATACGGAGAAGTCAGAGGTTCAGAAAGAAGCGGTTGAGTTTGACACTGACGGTAAAAAGAATGAACCAGTTATAGAACCCGAATCAGATTCTGAAGATGACGCAGGACCAGAGTTTGAAGGTGGATATAATGAGACGGGGGAAGTCTCTGACAGTGGGAGCTCAGAGCATGAAGAAGAACAGCCTCCACAACAGCCTAACCCGTCAGAAAATTGGGTCAAGAGATCCACCAGAGTTAGTAAACCGCCTAACAAATATAATCCTTCAGTTAATTATATTCTCTTGACAGAAAACGGTGAACCAGAAAGCTACTCTGTGGCAGTCAAGACGAAAGATTTTCTCCAGTGGGAGCATGCAATGAAGGATGAGATGAGCTCTTTAGATAAAAATAAGACTTGGGTCTTAGTTAAGCTTCCGCCAGATAAAAGAGCTTTACAAAATAAATGGGTCTTCAGGGTCAAAGAAGAACACGATGGTTCTAAACGGTACAAAGCCCGTTTAGTAGTCAAGGGGTTTCAGCAGAAAAAAGGGAGTTGATTATGATGAGATTTTCTCTCCGGTGGTGAAGATGTCTACCATCAGGTTGGTTCTTAGCACTGTAGCTGCTGAGAAGTTGCATCTAGAGCAACTAGATGTGAAAACAGCTTTTCTACATGGTGACCTAGATGAAGACATTTATATGGCACAACCCGAGGGATTCAAGGTTGCTAGGAAAGAGAACTGGGTCTGCAAGTTGAATAAGAGTTTGTATGGTCTTAAACAGGCACCTAGACAGTGGTACATAAAGTTTGATAACTTTATGGAGAGGTCAGGGTACAAGAGATGTCAGATGGACCATTGCTGCTATCTGAAGAAGTTTAGCAACTCTTATATCATACAGTTACTTTATGTTGATGATATGTTAATAGCAGGTTCGGATATGAAAGAAATAAGCAAGTTAAAGAAGCAAATGTCCAAAGAATTCGAGATGAAGGATTTGGGTCCAGCCAAACAGATACTCGGGATGAGTATAACCAGAAGCAAGAAAGATGGCTCAGTGACACTATCCCAGGAGAAGTACATCGGGAAAGTGTTAGAGAGATTTGGTATGAACAGTGAGAAGACCAAGCCTAGAAACACGCCTTTAGGAAGTCACATCAAGCTTAGTAAAGATCAGTGTCCCAGAACAGAAGAAGAAAAAGCTGATATGGCTAGAGTTCCCTATGCATCTATTGTAGGAAGTCTAATGTATGCTATGGTATGCACAAGACCTGACATAGCACACGCAGTTGGAGTTGTCAGTCGCTTTATGTCAAATCCGGGAAGAGAACACTGGGAAGCAGTTAAATGGGTGCTTCGTTATTTGAAAGGTACGTCAAAGATGGGGTTGTGTTTTAAAGGAAAAGATGTGGTTCTCAAGGGTTATACAGATGCCGACCTGGGTGGCTGTAAAGAGACATTTAAAAGCACTACAGGATATGTCTTTACAGTGGGAGGAACAGCAGTGAGTTGGATGTCTAGACTTCAAAAAAGTGTGGCTTTATCTACTACAGAAGCTGAATACATGGCAACAGCTGAGGCCAGCAAAGAACTAGTATGGTTGAAAGCTTTTCTGAAAGAGTTAGGGAAGAATCAAGCTGACTACCCGTTGTATTGTGACAATGAAAGTGCAGTGAAACTTGCAAAGAATCCCGTTTATCATGGGAAAACGAAGCACAAAGGGATGAGGTATCATTTTGTCAGAGGATTGATCAGTGAAGGAAAAATCAGTCTGAAGAATGTCCCAGGTGCTAAGAATCCAGCAGATATGTTTACCAAGGTTGTGGTCCTGGATAAGCTGAAGCTATGGCTTCAGCTGGCCTTCAGGAATAATACTGAGAAGGCGGGGTAACTAGGGAGATTTGAAGATCAAGGAGGATTTTCATTTACAGAAATACAGAAGAGATGGTGCAGTTCGAGGTCCGAAGACACCAAGTGGGAGATTGTTGGAGATGTTGTCTTCAGCCCAACCCATTAAGGCTAGTCAAGAATTAGAGAGAAGAAGGGAAAGGGTACGGCCGGCCCTAACCCTAATGGGCTTTAAGTGTTTTAGGCCCAGATGTTTAGTTACTTGTTTAGCAAGGGACTAACCCTAATTCTAGCCTATAAATATATCTCTTGTACTTGTAAACATTATCACTCAATAAAAATACAAACCCTAGTTGCCCCCGTGGACGTAGGTTACACACTGTGACCGAACCACATAAATCTCGTGTCTACTTTTCTTATTGCTTTTGTTTATTGATCGTGTGTGTGTGATCTAAATCCTAACATTTTCCCTTCGCCTCACAAGGCAAACAGAGGCATTAGCCCGAGGCAGAACTAAAACATAAATATAAAAATTATATATCTTATAAAAAAATAAAATACTAACCAATTTCATCAAAAACACATAAAAAGACATAAAATACACAAAAAATAAAAAAAATCAAAAGCACACATAAAAATCCCCTGAGGCGCAGCTTTTCTTAGCGCCTCAGCCCTGTGAGGCGGACATACAAAACCGCCCCTGAGGCACCGCCTCAGACTTGTGTTTTGGGCACCTCGCCTTGAGGCGCATGCCTCAGCCGTTTTTCTAAACCATGGCTAAACTATACTCTTATGACCTTTTTCAGACAAGATTAATAACATGTAAAAGTAATTCTAATCATCTATTTTACATAGCTTCTTAATTTGCTACGCATTTTGATCTACTAGAGTATTCAGTTGAAAGTTTCCTACAACACAATGCATTCCTCATTGCTAATATACCATATTAACTACATCTATAAGGATATCCACTAGAGTACAAACTAAATCAATCCTCCCTATTATGATAGTTATCCGATCCGCTCTTTACTATCACTTAATCAAGTTTCCTGTGTGTTTTACCAACATGATCACATGTTTGAGTCAGTCATCCAATATATCAACATCCAAACTAACAATTCCAATGAGATACCTAATTCAGCTTATATTTACAACTGTCATCTTCAATTAACTGGAATCTAATCAATGACATATTTCAGGAATTAATCTTATATTTAGAACTAGAATATTCATTTACCGAAGTTTAAGTCAAATCAACGAAATATTTCAGAGACGATACTTAAATTTAGAACTATGATCTTCAATTTACTAGAGTTTTAAACTCAAATCAATGACAGAATTCAGATATAAAGCTTGAATTTAGAACTGAGATATTCAATTAACTGGAATTAAAGTCAAATTAATGACAGATTTCAGAAATAAAGCTTAAATTAAGAACTATGATCTTCAATTTACTGGAATTTAAGTCAGATCAATGACATATTTCAAAAATGCAGCTGAAATTTAGAATTAGAATCTTCAAATTACAGATTTCACAAATATAGATTGAATTTAGAGCTATGATCTTCAATTTACTAATATTTAGGTCAGATCAATGACAGATTGCGGAGATATATCTTCAACTTACTAGAGTTAAGTGAAATCAATGACCGATTTCAGAAATAAATCCAAAATTTAAAAACTTCAATTTACTGAAATTTAGGCCAGATCAATTACAGATTTCAGTAAGAAAGCTGAAATTTAAAACTAGAATCTTCAAGTCACTGGAATTTATGTCAAATTCATTGACAGATTTAAGAAATAAAGCTTGAATTTAGAACTGGAATTTAGGTGAAATGAATGATAGATTTTAGAAATAAAAAATCGAACATGATTACTAGTAAAACACATGCAAATTGATGAAGAAGAAGTAACAAGTACCTTGACGCAATCGGTTGATGAAATCAATAGCAAATCGCCAAATCCTCTGTTTGATTTCGAATTTTCCCCAATTTTCTCTGTTTCAAAACCTAACAAACCACCAATGTTGCTATTTCTGGGCCTATCATGATTGTAGTACGTTTTTTTTAACCGCCAACACAAACAATTTTGAGCGCTTTTGGGCAACCTACTGGACCAAATGAATGGAGTATTTCAAGAGTAACCTAGTCCATCACTCATTTCAGGGAAAACATGATAATCCATCCGTCTGTAGACACGACGGTAAAATTACCGGTAAAACTCGTTTGGCTCAAGGATCGAACCCAGATTTCCCTGAATCTCGTATCATTGCCCTCCACAAACGCATTGTGAGCTCTAGATAAAAGTACATGTACTAGAGGAAAATCGAGCAGTGCATATATACAACACTTTGTGAGTCATAGCTACATAGAAACATATTAACCTCTAATAATCCTGAGTGCAGAGACGCAATGTGAGAGTCATAGCTAATTCAAACGCGAAAACCAAATACAACACGTAAGATATTCATTACATAGGATAAGATCTGAAAACTTAAGTATCTTTGTAAGCATAAGATCTCTAAAGTTGACGAAATAATTCCTATTGGCAAATGATCTAAAGAAAAAATTGTTGTATCAAAATATTGATATAAAAATGATAAAATCATATTTTATCACTTTCTAAATTATTTAAACAATTGGTCTCTAAATTTAAGAAAAAATTGTTGTATCAAATAGATAAAGTTGTTCTGTACATAATTAGCATTCTAAACCCAAATAAAAAAATCAAACGGGTTTTCTGTTCTTTTACTTGTGAACAAATTTTAGTGAACTGTGTGAAGTAATATGGATCATTGATCTCTTTTTTAATTATCAAGGATAGGATGGTAATTTAACTAATTATTTTATTTTTCAATTTATTTTTAAACAAAATTTGAATATGGTAGTTACATGGTTTCCTAAACTCTAGATATAATCAAATCAAAATATCGATCTTCAGTTACCTAGTAATCAATTCTAGATATAATCAAATCAAATCAAAATATCAAATCCATATCTTTCGAAAATTTTGAAAATTCCCAGATTATATTCCAATTCGCTCGAACAGGTTTTTAATCCGCATAGGGTTACTCCTTTTCGTTCTTATTGTTTTCTTATTATGGACGAACATATAACCAATACGGACAAGACAGTCGTGAACGATGATGAAGTCAACGATCAGCCAGTCGGTAATGTTTTCGTTACGACATTGGATGTAACACCCTGTAAAATCGTGTCCAATAGTATAGTGACACGAGTTGTATTTTTAAATATAGTCTGTTAAATACCAATAAGGACTAAAGGCGTCAACATGCTCAAACCGAGCCTCTGAGTGACAGTCCGATGTCAACATGCATAAATAACAGCCTCTGAGTGACTGATATGTCAACATGCTTAAATCATTAGCCTCTGAGTGACTGATACGTCAACATGCTTGAAAATTGGCCTCTGAGTGACTGATATGTCAACGTGCCAGCCTCTAAGTGACATTGGAATCAACATGCTTATCATAAGCCTCCGAGAGATCCTTTGTGAAGTCCTAAACTCTCATACATGCCAATTGTTGGACGAGCGAGTTCAATTTTGTAAATATGTGAAAGTTGGATAATGTAGGGATTAAAAGTGTCAACATGTTAATTTACACATCTGAGTGACCTTTTAAGGAACCGAGAGCTCGACAATGTCCGGGCATAATCCCGGGTATGCCAAATATTGGCTACGGAGGGCTAAAAGTGCCAGAAAGGTGTTTTAAAGAGGTTTAATGGGTTTTAAAAGTTAAGGGGCTAAAAGTGTCAAAATTGGAAACTGTCTTTGGGGCGCTCGCGGGGCGCGAGAGGCAAGGCATGTGCCTCTCGTGGCCCGCCGGAGGGTATCTGCTGCAGAAAGTTTTGTTTGGTCTCCAAGCAAAACTCCAAAACCATTAATTCGAAACCATGGCTTCTCTAAACTGCTATGCCACGTTTTGGGACACTTGTAAGCTTCTTCTTACACCCCTAAACACCTGGCTTCACCTCCTTTGAGCTCTCCAACTATAAATAGGTGTTCAAGTGCTTCATTCCAACTTCCACCTTTCTAATCATAACTCTTCTCCCTCCTCTAGAAGTTCCTAGTTGAAAGGAGCATCCAACTTAGCTCTCTTGCATTGTAGGAACCTTTTGTAAGTGTTCCTTGCTCTTGCATTTTCGTTTATAGGCTTTTATAGCTAAAAAGTCAAGGGTTTTCGTAAAACGCTTTGACTTTCGGTTAAGATCATTATGGTCCAGCCATTGTTTGAAAAGAACATGGCTAAATGATCGTAATAAGGTAGGTGTTAATCCCTATAAAGGGCACCTCTTGAAGATCACGTTTGCTAGACCAATTGACGGGTTCAAAGTTATGATATTAAAAAGTCAAACATGCCATTTTTCAAAAAAATTATAAATTAATCTTATACATGTTATGAAACTTGTTTTGACACTTAAACAAGTTGGTAATAATAATTAGAACATGTAAGAACATGTTCGGCTCGTCAATTTCAGATCTAGGGTCGGTTCGCAACCGAAAGTCGCGAAGTTTGACTTCTGCTTTGACTTTCGATTCTGACCCGATTTAGATTAGTTACCTACCGTCTAAAGTTTCATTATGATCGTTTTACATGATCATAATCAGAATCCAAGTTTATGCGCAAGTTCCATAATTATGCCATTTTGACCAAAATGTCCTTTTTGCATAAATCAAGTTTTTAACAATAATAAACTTGAAAATGAGTTTCCTACTGATGTAATATTATAAGGAGGATTATTTGGGATGTTAAACCAAGTTATAAACTGAGTTTTCAAGCAAGTCCTTAAACTATGTCAAAATTGACGATTTTAGCCCCCATGGCTTATAAAATAGTTTTAATAAAAACTTTTCAAGGTAAATCATTTACCTACTATATGTTATATTAAATAACATATTTTAAACATTTTAAACTGACTTTAACATCAGTTTTCATAAACATCACTTAAGGACGTCATATTACGACATAAGCGCCGTTTCGGCGCATAGTATGGTTTTAAACCATATTAATGGACCAAGACTTGTTACCTACTAATTTTAAAACTTATTTTAAACATATTTACAATAGGTACATGTTATAAACTCATAATCCCAAATAGTTTATAAACTATGTGTAAAATGACCAAAATGCCCCTTCGGTGCATAGTTTGGTCATAAAAGATAATTTACACATATAATTGACATCCTACTGATATTATATCATAAATAAAATATTTTTCTAGAATACTTATAATGATAAACTTAAAATATATTCAAGTTCTTTTATACGGTATGAAATTACCAAAATGCCCTTATGAGGCATAGTTTCGTTTTAAAACCATAACGGGCATACAATTTGATATCTTACTGATATGTTAACTTATTTAAAATATAATGGCGTATAGAACTTGTCCATGACTTATCCGGTTACCTGATATCGCTAATATGCGTACGGTTACGTATACGTAACTATTTATCGGAAATTAACCGAAACGGGTTTAACCTTGTCATTTAAGTCTCAAAATCCAGAATGTTACTAGTATACCCATATTAAACAAGTCAAGGTACTTGTTGGGATTAAACTACATTCTATCCAATCATCATTTAATCTAGCGTCATACGTTTTGATCAAGTACGCTAGTCGGTCTAAGTCTATGACTTAAATAAGACCGTTAGTATTTAATTGGTTAGTTTATGCCATAATCCAGACTAGAGACTTGCCGGTAAATGCTATCTGCACTTAGTCCTTTTTGTGTACGGCTGAGTTATTAAAAAATTAAAGAAGACTAGCTCAGGTAAATACTCTCGACTTATTTCCCCTATACGGGCTTGGGTTACGGTAAATTATTACCGCTTGGTCGGAAATGGGATTAATCGAACGCCGGTTCGGAATAGAAATCTGCATATTCTGTTTAATCAGTTTTGTTTGATAATTTAAACATCGGGGTTAACTACTGTGTCCTGCATATCCTCGGCTCATTACAATCGAAATGGCCACGACCTTGGCGCGGGTGTAGGCATACACCCAATAGACGCTCAATTATGCATTCCTACAAGATTGGGAGGAATTGACTCCTTCGTGAGTCCAAAGTGGTGTCTACGTTAATTGTGTCTCGGTTTTCATGCCGAGCCCCGTATGTATGACAAACATGTAAATCTGTTAACAAGGTTGGACGGTCAATTAACCCAAGTTATAAAAAGATTTTGTGCTGATACGCACCTAAAACATTTTTGAAATGTTTTCAAAATAAGTCAGTTGGGTGTATTTACCAGCGAAATCTGACGTATTTTCAAAAGACTAATCTGCAGGTACAATACAAAAATAGGCCGGAAGTGCTCGGTAGTGATAGAGGATCTTGCAAATCCTAAATCTGCCCAAAGTCTGTTTTATATTCTTTCCTTGTACAATTTATGATCCGCAAGTGTTTCTTCTATTACAAGCTTGTATATTATTTTGTATTTTTGAACATTCAGTTTGTAATAATAATTTTACTCCAAGACTTTCGCTGTGTCATGTTTAATTGACTATGATGTTATCAACTGTTGTCACGATACTCCCCACCCAGGCCCACCGATGTTTGGATTTCGGGGTTGGAAATCCGGGGTGTGACAGGGTTGGTATCAGAGCCAACGTTTGAGAGAATTAAACACTAGCCTTTTGTGTTTAGTCTCAAACTTACACGAGCACATTCCTTAGACTTCCGAGTCTAAGCATTGACCTAGGATTACTCATTTCATTATTAAGTTATTAGTATTGTTTTTGAATTGAATCTTAACAGGAAAATGCCGCCACGTGTGAGGGGACAAAGTGGACGAGGAAAAGGTCCAATGAGGGGAGGACCATCGGGGCGTATTCCTCCTCAACCTTATAATTCAGATGCATACCAAGAATCAGGAGATTCGTCTCCATGGCAACCAGCGAGACGTTCCGTCTCTAATAGACACTCGCCCTCACATTCCCAAAATTCTTACCACTCACACCACTCCTACCATTTTCACCATTCCCATTCTCACCACTCCTACAATGAAGAATTTAACCCTAAACATTATCTTAACATGCCTCCAGCCGATAAAATCAGTTGGACCAACCACACCCTATGGACGAGGACTCCGACCCGGAGATGCCGCCGTCGGGATCAAATGTGCATCCAAATTTTTCGAGCGATTCAAACTCATATGCCGGATCGCCCTACCAAGGTCCTAATGAGTGGGACCAATACTGGAACCAATTCACCTTTGCCCACACACCTTCCCATCACTCTCAACCACCACCTGTTCAAGAAGATGTCCACATGGAACCGGTGGACCAACCTCAACCACCACCTGAACCACCAAGGAGGAAGCGTGGAGCACGTATGTCGGTACGTGCCAGACAAAGGTTGGGATCTCTACCACCTTTACCCAACTCCTACCCCACAATACAAGAGGACCCACAAATGGGTGGACCCTCTAATGTTCCACCTATAGTGGAACCAACACCAACACCTGCTGTTCAACCACCACCAACGGGTTATACTAACCCAATTCCAACGTATCCAGACACATCTGATATGATCCTTTTAACCCGTCTACACCGATAGACTATCAAGCATGGTCGCAAGACCCCTACATGCAGGCGGTTATGCACAATGCCCTTTACCCGTCTCCTTTCCCACCTACTTATCCACCGACTGGATACCCAACTTATGGGTACCAGTATCCGGTTATGCCACAACCACAACCTCCGCCACCACTAGAGGCCATTAATGAGGCCTTAGAAAGGATGAAATAAATGCAGCAACAGACGGAGAAAACGGAGAAGAAGACGAATAAGTTCTTCAAGAAACTCTCCAAATTGGTCAAGGGAAAGAAGGACGAGTGAAGTCTCTTCTAATAATATGTAGTCCCTGCAAGGACATTGTTATTTCTGTAGTCCCTGCGTGGACATTTTTATTTCTTTAAGTCCTTGCATGGACAAGTTTATTTCATCCTTCTAGTATTGTAATTTCTTATGGAAATTTAATGAATTACTTTTGGAATTATATATATATATATATATATATATATGTAATTCATCCTCTTGAAAACGAGCGCCTCGATTTTACTCGAATTTATGTTCTGCTATATAGTTCCAAAAGACCTTAGTAGATTGATTATGCCAAGTGGCACAGACCACACATTGGCCAAGAAGTGATAGTTAAGTACGAAGGGGTCTTCTATCAAGATAGTTAAGGGATGTTATCCTTCTATCCAGGAGTAAGGGACTAGGTCTAAACCTCCAAGGTCGTTAAGGTCGAAGGTGACCGAGACCATTAATCAATTATTAAGGTACTCTTATGTAACATTAAGAAATGTTCATACTCTTGGTAGTGTTGCTTGAGGAACCACACTAGCCGTCAGGCAAATGTGCCCAATTAATTGTCCAACGGGACAGGCTGATATGCCATGTACATCTGATATGATGTACGCCAATGTGCCCAATTAATTGTCCAACGGGACAGGCTGATATGCCATGTACATCTGATATGATGTAGGCCAATGTGCCCAATTAATTGTCCAACGGGACAGGCTGATATGCCTTATACATCTGATATGATGTAGGCCAATGTGCCCAATTAATTGTCCGACGAGACAGGCTGATATGCCATATACATCTAATATGATGTAGGCCAATGTGCCCAATTAATTGTCCAACGGGACAGGCTGATATGCCATGTACATCTGATATGATGTAGGCCAATGTGCCCAATTAATTGTCCAACGGGACAGGCTGATATGCCATGTACATCTGATATGATGTAGGCCAATGTGCCCAATTAATTGTCCAATGGGACAGGCTGATATGCCATGTACATCTGATATGATGTAGGCCAATGTGCCCAATTAATTGTCCAAAGGGACAGGCTGCTATGCCATATACATCTGATATGATGTAGGCCAATGTGCCCAATTAATTGTCCAACGGGACAGGCTGATATGCCATGTACATCTGATACGATGTAGGCCAATGTGCCCAATTAATTGTCCAACGGGACAGGCTGATATGCCATATACATCTGATATGATGTAGGCCAATGTGCCCATTAATTGTCCAATGCGACAGGCTGATATGCCATATATATATTATGACCAATATGACCGGCCAAGGTGCCCAATTATTATGTCCAATAGGGACAAGCCTATGAGCTATATAATTATCAATGATGACAATGACAGTTGTGACATTGCGATCCACTGTCCAATGATATATGGACTACGTCCAAATTATAATTTGCCTATGATGGTCCTATTAAGACCTAGGCCAAATATAGATATGTTAAGCCTAAGAGTTGTAATGTTATTCACACTAGTATAGGCAATGGATTGTTATATCCAATATTGAAAGCCGATATGGTTAATGCGCCATGGCTAAATGAAGTTTTGTTGGTATTTAGAAACCAAGGCTTTAAGATGGCTAACTCAAACGAAGCACAAAGTAGCCACAGGAATGCTGAATCTAATAAAGCTGAAAATAAAAATAGATGATGAAAATTTTCAAGCTCGCATTGATGCGGCTGTGGAAAGGGCCATGAGTAAGGCCATAGAAAAGCTAAGAGAGCCGAGTGACACTCGCTCTAGACCCCTATCTATTCCACCATCTTCAACTCATAGGGAGAGCTCTGTTCACTCTTCAAATGTGAAGAGTAAACCAAAGGAAATAGATCTTACTAAAAAGTCCCGTTCTGTTAAGGACGGATGTACATATAAGTATTTCGTCTCATGCAAGCCTCGAGACTTTAACGGGGAGAAAGGAGCGGTAGAAGCCCTAAAGTGGCTAGATGAGATGGAAACGATTGTAGATATCAGCAATTGTGCTGATAAGGATGTGGTCAAGTACGTATCACAATCCTTCAAGGGTGATGCCTTAATATGGTGGAAAGTCATGATTCAATCAACAGGTAAGGTACACTTGTACAACTTGGGATGGTCCAAGTTTGTTAATTTGGTAAAGGAAACTTACTGAGGTAGAGAAGCTAGAGACATACTTCTTGTCACACCCTGACCCGCAGCGGAATAAAAGTCGGGGCATGATTGGGTTAACACCAAAGCTCATGATATTTACTAAGAAGTTTCATATTTATTAAATTCAAATTACAATTTTAAATATCGAATAAACAAAATTCATACAAATACAAATAAAAAAAAACAAATCTAAATGTTTATTCCAACGCAATAACTTGTTTATTCTTCTAGGCAATCCTAAGTGTTTCTTTCCTCAACTGGATCACCTGTATCATGTGTAAACAGGGGAGATTTTGGGTCAACAAAAGTTGGCGAGTGAACCTTGATAAAACATTTTAAATAATTGCTTGTTTTGTTTATTAAAGAAGATTAGTGCATACGTCACATGTGAGCAAATTTATATATGTAACCAATCACAAACCACATTGAATGAATATATGACATATATGATGATGTATCTGAGATCAAGGCTCAATCAAACGGAGCCAATCTAATGAGGCACCTGATGCTCAACCCGTATCCCACGAGGAACTGATGGGCCTAATGAAATGAGTGCACTGAAATGATAAATTTAATCCACATATAAACCACACAACAACCAATACACATTTGATCACAAAATGATATAAGCACAAGTGTTTAAATAAAATAAAGGAATGGTGCGACACATGATACACCCCAAAACGTGATTAAACGGGGAATTTGTAGAGATTCACTTACAGTGGGTGCGGTCTTTGCTTGATGATGGATGCGCACGAGTTGAGAATTTGACCGACGAAAGAATACTAACCTAAAATAATAATGCGGTAATTCGATAAATATAACAAAATTAATATCTTGACTTAATACTTTTTGTTTGATTTTTAGGTTATTTTTATGATATTGATTGAGATTTTTTTAAAACTACAAAACCGTGTCTTTAAGTGTTTTTAATTAGTTTTTAAGCAATATATATATATATATATATATATATATATATATATGTAAAAATAATATAAGATAAATAATAATTAATAAAAAAAACTTGTCAGACCTGACAAGGGGGGGGGGGGTCTGACCGGTTCATGCATGATATTGGTAACGTGCGGTGGGACTCGAACTCGTAACCTCTCGGTTGCGTGCACGCAGCTCTTCCAACTGAGCTACGTGTCTAACCCGTTGGATTCTCTATTTTAATTATATTTATACACTAGTTAGCTTTATCCAGAAATTATTAAATTTTAAAAAGAATTTTAATTATTGAATCGGGGAGGGTTACGAGTCTCGAACCCGCGATCACACCAACAACTTGCACCCAGCCCAACCAACTGGGCTGGGTGTCTAACCCATAATAAACTGAATTTCTTTTATATTTATATACATACTGAAACGAATCTGATTAGGCTTGTTTAAAAAGGAACATTTTATTTCAGGAAAACCGGTGTTGCACTAGGCTCGAACTCAGACATGCATGTTAATTATGCACACAGTCCACCACTGGACTGTGTGTCTAACCAAATTAAAAACCCGATTTTAATTACATTTGTATACATACTGCCACTGATATATTTTATCCAAAATAAAAACGGTGATGTGTATTTATGCGGTCATGAGCCGGATTCGAACCAAGGACGTGTATATTGTGCTTGCACACAGTCCACCACTGGACTGTGTGTCTAACCCGTTTGAAACATTCGTTTTAATTACGAAAAAACACTTAACCCACTTCGTCTTCTTCCTTTTTAAACTTAAACCAGAACTTTTACCCGCCTGAATAGATTTTCTTATTCATTCTGATTTTTGTTAGTGATCGACCGCATATAATGTTAATTAGGTGAAAAAAAAATAGTGGAAGAGGTCTACCGTAACAGAGATGGCGGCACGATTCCGGTGGGTGGATTCCGACGATTGCGGTGGTTCTCTGGTGGAACAGAGCTTTTCCGGCGACCGAGTTTTAGAGAGTAAGATAGAGAATATGAGCGAATTCTGAAGGGGATTCGACTGGTATTTATAGGGGTGAGTTGGGTTTCGATTTTTGGAAATCACATTCTTGGTAATTGACAGCCGGCGAGATAAGAGTCTGCCGAAAATACATGCCGCCAGTTGTCGCAGAGATTTGAAAGAAAAAGGAAAGGCGCATCTTTGATTGCGGTCATGGTTGCAGGTTTCATCTCAGTCTCAGTATTAGTGTAATAATAATCCAAACTTAACACAACTCGTGTGTGTATCCCAGTGGTGTTTGTAGTGTGTGTGTTACCCGGGGAACCCGCGACTCCCGGTTCACCCATTTATTTTTAAAACCTCTTTTCCTAAGTTGTTTTTATTATTATAAATAATTATTAATTAGCTGATTTGTTTTTCTTAATTAATGGATTAAATCTTTAAATTTTATTTATAAATTTATTTTTTTTAAACATTTAATTTAATCATTATAAATAAATAACTAAACACGTAAACAAATATTCTTTGATTGATAAAAGAGGCGGGTTTTCGAAACCCGATTTACACAAATGTTACACTTCTTGACTCTATCGATGAAAAACCTAGACTGTCGGAAGTACGTCTCCGATTTCAACTCCCTATCTAGTTTAGTTTCCTATTTGATCCCCCCCGAATCCAAACGCATTTCGCGTTTCATAAATGGGTTGGCGCCCGAGATAAAGGGCATGGTAAAGGCTACACAGCCTAATACCTATAGGTCTGCTGTAGACCTATCTCTTTCCCTCACCCTAGATCTGGTAAGACAAAAGTCAATTAGGATTGAAACTGACGGAAAGAGGAAACGGGGGGATAATAACTCCCAAAGATTTAAGAAGAAAGGAAGTTTCGGGTTCAGGAAAAACCAGAACATGTCCAATGACAAACCTCTGTGAATTAATTGTAAATATAGGCACTGGGGACAGTGTAGTATAAATCCACAAACCAAACCCTGTGGTATCTGCAAGAGAAAGGGGCATAAGACCTTAGATTGCAAAGATCTTAAGGATACAGTTTGTTATAACTGCAACGAAAAAGGGCATATAACGTATAATTGCCCCAAGAAACCTAAAAGTAATGATATAAAGCCTGGAGAGGCCAAGAAGGGGAATGCCCGTGCCTTTCAAATGAATGTCAGGGAGGCCATTAATGACAACAACATCATAACAGGTACTTTCCCCATTAATGATATTTATGCTAGAGTTCTTTTCGATTCAGGTGCAGATAAATCATTTGTTGACCATAAGTTTAGTAAACTACTAAATTTACCCATAAGAACTCTAGACAAAATTTATGAGATAGAACTTGCCGATGGAACCTTAGAAACTGCTTCTTCCATTCTTGATGGATGCTCTATATCCATTAAGAATCATTCCATCCCTATCTCTCTTTTACCAATGAAATTGGCGGGGTTCGATGTTGTCTTAGGCATGGATTGGTTATCTCATAACCAAGCCCGCATTGCCTGTGATAAAAAGCTCATCGAAATCAAAACCCCATCTGGTGAAATGATCACCATCCCTGGAGACTCACACTATGGATTGCCGGACAGGGTGCCATTATTTAAGGCATCCAAGTGTTTGAGAAGAGGTTGTGTCATCTATATGGCGCAAGTTACCATAAATGAACCAAAGCCAAACTTTGAAGATCAACCAGTTATCTCGAAGTATCCCGATGTTTTCCCTAAAGAATTACCAGGACTACCTCCAGATTGGCAAGTGGAGTTCAGAATAGATATCATACCAGGATCAGCACCCGTAGCTAGAGCTCCATATAGGCTAGCTCCAACCAAAATGAATGAGTTAAGTGTTCAATTGGACGAACTCTTGGAGAAAGGCTTTATTCAGGCTAGTTCCTCGCCTTGGGGAGCCCCAATCCTCTTCATTAAGAAGAAAGACAGATCAATGCGAATTTGCATCGACTATTGGGAGCTGAATAAACTAACAATTAAGAATAGATATCCTCTACCCAGGATTGATGATTTATTCGACCAACTTCAAGGGGCTAGCTACTTTTCCAAGATAGATTTGAGATCGGGATATCATCAACTGAAGTTTAGGAGCGAAGATGTTCCTAAGACAGCCTTCAGAACCCGCTATGGTCATTTTGAGTTTTTGATGATGCCTTTTGGGCTCACAAATGCACCAGCAGCATTCATGGATCTCATGAATAGAGTCTGCAAACTGTTTTTGGATAAGTTTGTCATTGTCTTCATAGACGACATACTTATCTATTCTCGTAATCAAAATGATCACGAGAAACATCTTCGGTACATCCTAGAATTATTAAGGCAGGAGAAACTTTATGCAAAGTTCTCTAAATGCGAATTTTGGCTTAGAGAAGTCCAATTTCTTGGACATGTTGTAAGTGAGCGTGGTATCCAAGTGGATCCCACCAAGATTGAAGCCATAATGAATTGGGAAATCCCCAGGACTCCATCTGAGATTCGTAGTTTCTTGGGATTGGTTAGATACTATAGGAGGTTCATTAAGAACTTTTCAAGGATAGCCACTCCTTTAACTTCCTTGACCCGTAAGAATATTAAGTATAATTGGGGTCCAAAGAAACAAGAATCTTTTGAGATTCTTAAACACAAGTTGAGCAACGCTCCTGTGTTATCTCTACCCGAGGGTGTTGAGAATTTTGTTGTCTATTGTGATGCTTCGCACACTGGCATGGGCTGTGTGCTAATGCAAAATGGCAAGGTAATTGCCTATGCATCACGACAATTAAAAGTGCATGAAAAGAATTACACCACCCACGATTTGGAATTAGGTGCCGTTGTATTTGCACTAAAACTGTGGAGACATTACTTGTATGGCACAAAGTGTGTTATATACACAGACCATAAAAGTCTATAACATCTGTTCAATCAGAAGGAATTGAACATGCGACAACACCGGTGGATGGTAACGCTTAACGATTATGATTGCGAGATTCGCTACCATCCAGGCAAGGCAAATGTAGTTGCCGATGCCTTAAGTCGCAAGGAAAAGGTTAAACCTATTAGGATTAACGCTAAGAGCATTGAGCTCAGAAATAGCTTAAATGAGAAGCTACTAGATGCGCAAAAGCAAGCCTTATTAGAGGCTAATACCCCTAATGAGGGATTAGGCGGAACTGTTGATCAGTTGGCGCCTGGGAAGGATGGAATCCTAAGATTTAATGATAGAGTTTGGGTTCCAATCTTTGGAGGACTTAGAGATCTAATCCTCCAAGAAGCGCATAGTTCAAGATACTCGGTTCACCCAGGAGGTGACAAGATGTATCAAGACTTGAAGAAGAATTATTGGTGGATCGGTTTGAAGAAATCCATAGCCACTTATGTAGCTAAGTGTCTGACGTGTTCGCAAGTTAAGGCTGAACATCAGAAACTGTCAGGACTACTACAACAATTAGAGATTCCCACTTGGAAATGGGAAATGGTAACTATGGATTTGATTACCACGTTACCTAAGACCAAATGTGGTAATGACACTATTTGGGTCATAGTGGATAGGCTGACTAAGTCAGCTCATTTCTTGCCAATTAAAGAGACGTATAATTCAGATAAATTGGCTAAATTGTATGTGGACAAAATTGTGTCCCTACACGGTGTGCCGGTATCCATCGTATCTGACAGAGATACTAGATACACATCTCACTTTTGGAAAAGTTTCCAACAATCGTTAGGTACACGATTAAATTTTAGTACGGCTTACCATCCGCAGACTGATGGTCAAAGTGAGCGTACTATTCAGACTTTGGAAGACATGCTTAGGGCATGTGTGATTGATTTAGGTGGAAGTTGGGATGACCACTTACCCCTAATAGAATTCTCCTACAATAACAGTTATCAGACTAGCATCAAGGCTGCTCCTTTTGAGGCCTTGTATGGGAGAAGATGTAGAACGCCCGTATGTTGGGATGAAGTTGGGGAGCCCAACTGTAAGGACCTGAGATTGTCCTGGAGACCACGGAAAAGATTATGCAAATCCGTGATCGTCTCAAAGCTACCAGAGATAGGCAGAAAAACTATGCTGACAAGAGGCGTAAACCTCTTCAGTTCCAAGTAGGGGACAAAGTCATGCTGAAAGTATCACCCTGGAAAGGTGTGATGCGTTTTGGAAAGAAGGGCAAGTTGAGCCCAAGATATATTGAACCATTTGAGATAATCGAATGTGTCGGCACTGTAGCTTATAAGCTCAGGTTGCCAGAGGAGCTTAGTGGAATTCATGATGTATTCCACATATCTAACCTTAAGAAATGTCTAGCCGATGAGTTGCTAGCAATGTCGCACGAAGATGTGCAAATAGATGAAAACCTGAGGTTCATTGAGAAACCAATTTCGATCGAGGATCGACAGGTTAAGAAGCTCCGAAGAAAAATGATACCTATAGTAAAGGTTAGGACGCCTTTAGAGGTCCCGAGTATACATGGGAGGTTGAGTCCACTATGCGACAAAAGTACCCCCATCTTTTTGAATAAAATCTCGAGGTCAAGATTTCTTTTAAGATGGTGAGGATGTAACACCCTGTAAAATCGTGTCCAATAGTATAGTGACACGTGTTGTATTTTTAGATATAGTCTTTTAAAGACCAATAAGGACTAAAGGCGTCAACGTGCTCAAACCGAGCCTCTGAGTGACGGTCCGATGTCAACATGCATAAATAATAGCCTCTGAGTGACTGATATGTCAACATGCTTAAATTATTAGCCTCTGAGTGACTGATACGTCAACATGCTTGAAATTGGCCTCTGAGTGACTGATACGTCAACGTGCCAGCCTCTGAGTGACATCGGAATCAACATGCTTATCATAAGCCTCTGAGAGATCCTTTGTGAAGTCCTAAACTCTCATACGTGCCAATTGTTGGACAAGAGAGTTAAATTTTGTAAATATGTGAAAGTTGGATAATGGAGGGATTAAAAGTGTCAACATGTTAATTTATACCTTGGAGTGACCTTTTAACGAAATGAGAGCTCGACAATGTCCGGGCATAATCCCGGGTATGCCAAATATTGGCTACGGAGGGCTAAAAGTGCCAAAAAGGTGTTTTAAAGAGGTTTAATGGGTTTTAAAAGTTAAGGGGCTAAAAGTGTCAAAATTGGAAACTGTCTCTGGGGCGCTCGTGGGGCGCGAGAGGCAAGGCATGTGCCTCTCGCGACCCGCCAGAGGGTATCTGCTGCAAAAAGTTTTGTTTGGTCTCCAAGCAAAACTCCAAAACCATTAATTCGAAACCATCGCTTCTCTAAATTGCTATGCCACGTTTTGGGACACTTGTAAGCTTCTTCTTACACCCCTAAACACCTGGCTTCACCTCCTTTGAGCTCTCCAACTATAAATAGGTGTTCAAGTACTTCATTCCAACTTGCACCTTTTTAAATCATAACTCTTCTCCCTCCTCTGAAAGTTCCTAGTTGAAAGGAGCATCCAACTTAGCTCTCTTGCATTGTAGGAACCTTTTGTAAGTGTTCCTTGCTCTTACATTTTCGTTTATAGGCTTTTATAGACAAAAAGTCAAGTGTTTTCGTAAAACGCTTTGACTTTCGGTTAAAACCATTATGGTCCAGCCATTGTTCGAAAAGAACATGGCTAAGTGATCGTAATAAGGTAGGTGTTAATCCCTATAAAGGGCACCTTATGAAGATCATGTTTGCTAGACCAATTGACGGGTCAAAGTTATGATATTAAAAAGTCAAACAAACCATTTTTTGAAAAAATTATAAATTAATCTTATACATGTTATGAAACCTGTTTTGACACTTAAACAAGTTGGTAATAATAATTAGAACATGTAAGAACATGTTCGGCACGTCAATTTCAGTTCTAGGGTCGGTTCGCAACCGAAAGTCGCGAAGTTTGACTTTTGCTTTGACTTTCGATTCTGACCCGATTTAGATTAGTTACCTACCGATCTAAAGTTTCATTATGATTGTAATATAATTTAGTATAACCGTCTGAGGCTATATTACATGATCATAATCAGAATCCAAGTTTATGCGCAAGTTCCATAATTATGCCATTTTGACCAAAATGTCCTTTTTGCATAAATCAAGGTTTTAATGATAATAAACTTGAAAATGAGTTTCCTACTGATGTAATATTATAAGTAGGATTATTTGGGATGTTAAACCAAGTTATAAACTGAGTTTTCAAGCAAGTCCTTAAACTATGTCAAAAATTGACGATTTTAGCCCCGTGGCTTATAAAATAGTTTTAATCAAATCTTTTCAAGGTAAATCATTTACCTACTGATATGTTATATTAAATAACATATTTTAATCATTTTAAACTAACTTTAACATCAGTTTTCATAAACATCACTTAAGGACGTCATATTACGACATAAGCGCCGTTTCGGCGCATAGTATGGTTTTAAACCATATTAATGGACCAAGACTTGTTACCTACTAATTTTAAAACTTATTTTAAACATATTTACAATAGGTACATGTTATAAACTCATAATCCCAAATAATTTATAAACTATGTGTAAAATGACCAAAATGCCACTTCGGTGCATAGTTTGGTCATAAAAGATAATTTACACATATAATTGACATCCTACTGATATTATATCATAAATAAAATATTTTTCTAGAATACTTATAATGATAAACTTAAAATATATTCAAGTTCTTTTATACGGTATGAAATTACCAAAATGCCCTTATGAGGCATAGTTTCGTTTTAAAACCATAACGGGCATACAATTTGATATCTTACTAATATGTTAACTTATTTAAAATATAATGGCGTATAGAACTTGTCCATGACTTATCCGGTTACCTGATATCGTTAATATGCGTATGGTTACGTATACGTAACTATTTATCTGAAATTAACCGAAACGGGTTTAACCTTGTCATTTAAGTCTCAAAATCCAGAATGTTACTAGTATACCCATATTAAACAAGTCAAGGTACTTTTTGGGATTAAACTACATTCTATCCAATCATCATTTAATCTAGCGTCATACGTTTTGATCAAGTACGCTAGTCGGTCTAAGTCTATGACTTAAATAAGACGGTTAGTATTTAATTGGTTAGTTTATGCCATAATCCAGACTAGAGACTTGCCGGTAAATGCTATCTGCACTTAGTCCTTTTTGTGTACGGCTGAGTTATTAAAAAAATAAAGAAGACTAGCTCAGGTAAATACTCTCGACTTATTTCCCCTATACGGGCTTGGTTACGGTAAATTATTACCGCTTGGTCGGAAATGGGATTAATCGAACGCCGATTCGGAATAGAAATCCGCATATTCTGTTTTTATCAGTTTTGTTTGATGATTTAAACATCGGGGTTAACTACCGTGTCCTGGATATCCTCGGCTCATTATAATCGAAATAGCCACGACCTTAGCGCGGGTGTAGGCATACACCCAATAGACGCTCAATTATGCATTCCCACAAGGTTGGGAGGAATTGACTCCTTCGGGAGTCCAAAGTGGTGTCTACGTTAATTGTGTCTCGGTTTTCACGCCGAGCCCCGTATGTATGACAAACATGTAAATCTGTTAACAAGGTTGGACGGTCAATTAACCCAAGTTATTAAAAAGATTTTGTGCTGATATGCACCTAAAACATTTTTGAAATGTTTTCAAAATGAGTCAGTTGGGTGTATTTACCAGCGAAAGCTGACGTATTTTTAAAAGACTAATCTGCAGGTACAAAACAAAAATAGGCCGGAAGTGCTCGGTAGTGATAGAGGATCTTGCAAATCCTAAATCTGCCCAAAGTCTGTTTTATATTCTTTCCTTGTACAATTTATGATCCTCATGTGGATCTTCTATTATAAGCCTGTATATTATTTTGTATTTTCGAACATTCGGTTTGTAATAGTAATTTTACTCCAAGACTTCCATTGTGCCGTGTTTAATTGACTATGATGTAATCAACTGTTGTCACGATACTCCCCACCCGGGCCCACCGTTGTTTGTATTTCGGGGTTGGAAATCCGGGGTGTGACATTGGATCGACCAGGTGCGGTTATTTCTGTTTTTTAATCAAATTCATTGTTTAGACATGTTATATTCTGGGTAAAATGTAGAGTTGTTCGCTGGTTCAGTTTGTGTACACTTATGTTTATGTATGCGGTTGTATATGCCAACCAGTAATCTTGTGCATACCTGCTGTTTTTCTATTTTTTGTATATATGATAGTATTGTTTTCTTTAATTGTCAAGTCTCGACAGAACAGTACACATGTGTACACTTATGTTTATGTATGCGGTTGTATATGCCAACCAGTAATCTTGTGCATACCTGCTTTTTTTCCGTTTTCTATATCTGTTAGTATGGTTTTCCTTAATTGTCAAGTCCTTACAAATCCAACAATATATTGATAAAAAACAGCATTCAAACTACATTTTTTATTATTAATGTACTCCAACAAACAACATAATAAACAATCTTACCAATATTACCAACGTTTACTCTATACATAATAAAATTATTTCATCTAACTATCTTACTCCTTGAAACTTAACATACACATTTAACAGACCGACAAACCTATAACATACAGGTAATACAGAAGTGTACTATACATGTCCAGCATTCCAACTGACAACACCCTGCTTCTGCATTATTTTACAATTACAAATATACAGGTAATACATATGTGTACTAAACAATTACTGCATTCACACATCCAACACACTGTTAATACAGAAGTGTACTATACATGTCCAGCATTCCAACTGCCAACATCCTGTTTCTGCACTATTTTACAATTACAAATATACAGGTAATACATATGTGTACTAAACAATTACTGCATTCACACATCCAACACGCTGTTAATACAGAAGTGTACTATACATGTCCAGCATTCCAACTGCCAACACCCTGCTTCTGCACTCTTTTACAATTACAAATATACAGGTAATACAAATGTGTACTAAACAATTACTGCATTCACACATCCAACACGCTGTTTAACCACATACTAAACCTATTTTTCAAATAACTGAATTATATATCAAAACTCAAAACACTCACAAAATATATCATATATAAATCCTAAACATTGCATCCGACCTACAAATGAAAACAATAAAACCATACACATGTGTACTGCCAAATTGTTTTATCAATGCCAAGCCTTGATTGTCTCAGCTAACACCAAACATTCCTGTTTACCAAAACTTTTTGTATCAACTAAAAATCAAACAAAAAACAGAGTATAAACTCTATATAATACACAACCAATTGAACAACTTTAATAATAATAATATCAATACACATGTGAACTACGCAAAAATTCTTTTCGACCAGTATATATATAAACAATTCCAGTAAACATTCAACTACCAACAGTTATGTATACACAAAATTAAGGTTTTGGGGGTTCGACATTCTTTTACAATTATTAAGAAAAACACATAATGAACACAAGAAAACCGTAACAGCCAATGTGCAAAATTATCTATTATAGTGAATTTTACAAACCCTAATCAACCAATGCTTGTTACATTATTTGACTCCAGCATCATAAATTCCATACAAACAAACAAAAATAATCAAATAAACAACTTCTACAACAACAATTACAACAACTCGGCACTCAATTCAACAAACAAATGCTTACATACCTTTAACCTTTATTCTCTGTTTCGTTCTTCACAATTTTGCAGAACTTGTTTGCCGCTTCTTAGTTGGGGAAGATACGGTTGAAAGGAACCTTTTAGGGTAGCGGATTTCTTCAATAATCAGATGTTGGCGATTTCTGTGGGATCGTGTGGAATCAATTGAAATCAATATATTGAAACAGTTGAGTTTTCAATTTTAAAAAAAGACTTGCCATTTTTTAATTTACTAATTTACCATTTTTCTTTAATTTTTAATAAAAAAAAATATATTCTTATTTACAATCATGCCACCATTTAATATTTAAAGATGATTCAAATCAACGGTCTAGATCAGTTCGTACAGTTCGCTCCAAAAGAGTTGTTCACTCTTGATCCCTACCCCCAAATAAAAAAAATCAAACGGGTTTTTTGTTCTTTTATGGATAACCAATTTTATGTGTGTATGATTAGAGAGCAATAAAAAGTGTTGGTTTATATCCATTAATATTATTGGTGTTTGATTGCATTAAAGGGTTGAAACCGATTTATGAAAAAGTGATAATAATTAAGATCATTTAATACGTATGAATCTTGATTCGTACAACTTAATATCTCTCCTGAAAGTTTTTAATAGATTATATTTCTCATCCATATATTGCTATCACACACCAGGCCATGACGTATTATAGCCTAGTGTCATCTTGGAGGTAGTATAAGGCTTAGACACCATAAGGTCCTCGGTTCGATTCCCACAAGGGAGTTTTTCCCAGATTTATTGGGTTTCCTCCTGAATATAGATATGGGTGGTTCTGTGGATGACACGATGACACTCCAGTGATCCGTCAGTGATCCAAATTTGCCGTTAAAAAAAAAAAACACACTGCACCTGCTGTATGATTTGGCCAAATACACCACCATAATTGCATAATCCACCTATCTTTTGACATTAATTTCTACTAGTAACGTACAACCAAACCAACATATCTTATGTTGTGTCGACTGTGAGTATCCTCTTATCAGACGTCTCTCCCGCAACAAGTTTCCCGGCATACTTTTTAGTCTTGTTACTGCCAGGGGCATTTTTGACAACTGCTCGTTGCAATATACGAACAGGGATCCCACCCATATCAAAGTCCTCCTTCAAAGATCTTGTTAAGAACCTCAAGTCTGTGTCTGAAAGTCTCGTCTTTCCGCTAACAAAGGCCAAAAAAGTGGGCGGTCTGGCTTTGACTTGCGTAAAATACTTCACCTTGGACTGAGCTGCCAGATCCTTCCAAGAATGTCTACTCATTACCTGAAACAATGTTTACTCGGACCTTTTCATCATGGGTTTAGGGTCTAGGTTCAACAATAATAATAACAATAACCTTGCGTAGCCAACGGTTAAGGCGAGCAGTTGATAACCTCAAACACCACTTTTTGTATGTCTCAATGACCTGCTGCATTACATCTATTCTGCCTTTCCCTTCTAATGCTGAAACGAAGACAACTGGGATCCCTGTCACCTGTCAACAATAATACAAGTTTCTTAACCTAAAGAATTCGGGCATATATATATCTAAACATGGAAAACGATATAACCTTGTCCCAAATTAAGGAATATTGGATTTTAATAATCCCAACTATTCGTCGTTAGCTGCCAACAGTCTCAACTTCAAAAATAACCATTGGCAGTCCCAACTATTAACATGTTGGCCTTCAATGGACCCTGACTAACAGAACCCTAACGCCGTTAGTCTCCGGTCGCCGGAAAAACGTTTTTTGCCGGAAAAAGGTTCCTACAGGTCCGATCTAAGGTTACAAAGAGGTTTGGGACGAAAATGTTGAGTTTTCCGACCTAAAAGTTGAGTTTCCGGCCAAATAGAAGTTTTCCGGTGACCTCAATAATTGAGGTTTTTACTATAAAAAGGTTCCTAAAGGTCCGTAATAAGGTTACAAAGAGGTTTGGGACGAAAAGGTTGAGTTTTCCGGCCAAAAACATTTTTCCGGCGATCAGACACTAACGTCGTTAAGGTTCTCTTAGGCAGGGTCCATTGGAGACCAATATGTTAATAGTTGGGATTGCCAATGATTATCTTTGAAGTTGGGACTGTTGGCGGCCAACAGCAAATAATTGATATTATTAAAATCCAATATTCCCCAAATTAATGATTTATCCATTTTTCTTAGTGGTGGTGGTTTAGACTTATTTACTCATGGGTAATGCATATCAATTTGGCTGAAAGAAACAATCTTTTTACTCAATTGTTATATAATGCAAGTATCGTGAATTTGTTATCCACCCTCTCAACCAACACATTTTGGAACATCTACTCTGCAAAATAGCAACGAACCTGGGGGATGATAGTTTGAATTTCTTGAGGGACAGCTTTAACAACCCGATCATATAATCTTTGTTCAAGAAGATCCATTTTATTCACGATCACAACGAAACCCCGCCCTTCTTCTATTGCTCGTCTTGCTATCACTACTTCATCATGTGTCAAGCTTTTTCTAGCTTTTGAAACCTAATTTTCATACAAACACAATATACTTAATGTTTTAGCATATTGAATAAAATTGAAAGGTCGTGATTAACAAGTTCACACGGTACTATATACAAAGCATATTACATGGCAATTTTAACCCATTTACCTATCAATGTGTTATCTTAAAGAGGGCAATTAAGAAGAAAAAAACTTAAAAAAGGGGAACAGCTCAAACAGGTTGAAGGTACCCCATATTCTATTTTTATTGCATACAACATTACAGCATCAAAATTGTTTTATCCAAAGATGTAGACTATAATTGCAACAATACTGTTTTTATAATCCCAATTAATGCATAATTATCGATATAAAAAAGTGTTTGACCAACCTCTTGCCCATCAAGGACCAAAGCCACAACATGAGCCCTCATCAAGTTTTTCCTGGACTGAACAAAAAACTTAAATGCCCTCATCTTAAAGAGGGCAATTAAGAAGAAAAAAACTTAAAAAAGGGGAACAGCTCAAACAGGTTGAAGGTACCCCATATTCTATTTTTATTGCATACAACATTACAGCATCAAAATTGTTTTATCCAAAGATCTAGACTATAATTGCAACAATACTGTTTTTATAATCCCAATTAATGCATAATTATCGATATAAAAAAGTGTTTGACCAACCTCTTGCCCATCAAGGACCAAAGCCACAACATGAGCCCTCATCAAGTTTTTCCTGGACTGAACAAAAAACTTAAATGCCCTCATCTTAAAGAGGGCAATTAAGAAGAAAAAAACTTAAAAAAGGGGAACAGCTCAAACAGGTTGAAGGTACCCCATATTCTATTTTTATTGCATACAACATTACAGCATCAAAATTGTTTTATCCAAAGATGTAGACTATAATTGCAACAATACTGTTTTTATAATCCCAATTAATGCATAATTATCGATATAAAAAAGTGTTTGACCAACCTCTTGCCCATCAAGGACCAAAGCCACAACATGAGCCCTCATCAAGTTTTTCCTGGACTGAACAAAAAACTTAAATGCCCTCATCTTAAAGAGGGCAATTAAGAAGAAAAAAACTTAAAAAAGGGGAACAGCTCAAACAGGTTGAAGGTACCCCATATTCTATTTTTATTGCATACAACATTACAGCATCAAAATTGTTTTATCCAAAGATCTAGACTATAATTGCAACAATACTGTTTTTATAATCCCAATTAATGCATAATTATCGATATAAAAAAGTGTTTGACCAACCTCTTGCCCATCAAGGACCAAAGCCACAACATGAGCCCTCATCAAGTTTTTCCTGGACTGAACAAAAAACTTAAATGCCCTCATCTTAAAGAGGGCAATTAAGAAGAAAAAAACTTAAAAAAGGGGAACAGCTCAAACAGGTTGAAGGTACCCCATATTCTATTTTTATTGCATACAACATTACAGCATCAAAATTGTTTTATCCAAAGATCTAGACTATAATTGCAACAATACTGTTTTTATAATCCCAATTAATGCATAATTATCTATATAAAAAAGTGTTTGACCAACCTCTTGCCCATCAAGGACCAAAGCCACAACATGAGCCCTCATCAAGTTTTTCCTGGACTGAACAAAAAACTTAAATGCCCTCATCTTAAAGAGGGCAATTAAGAAGAAAAAAACTTAAAAAAGGGGAACAGCTCAAACAGGTTGAAGGTACCCCATATTCTATTTTTATTGCATACAACATTACAGCATCAAAATTGTTTTATCCAAAGATCTAGACTATAATTGCAACAATACTGTTTTTATAATCCCAATTAATGCATAATTATCTATATATAAAAAGTGTTTGACCAACCTCTTGCCCATCAAGGACCAAAGCCACAACATGAGCCCTCATCAAGTTTTTCCTGGACTGAACAATGCTCAAAGATGATGCTCCTGTCTCCGACTTTGTTCTCTGCAACCAACCTGCTGTGTCCACCTAAAAAACAGCCAAATATTAATTAAAAAAATAACAGAATGCAAACGTAATCCATCATTGAGGTAATAAGATGATAATTAAGAAATTTAAATTACCATGTAGATGGTTCGTCCTTCGAATTTAAACTCAACTCTGACAGAATCTCTTGTTAAGCCTGCCTCTGGGCCCACTAAAACACGCTCTTCCTGCAGAATTGCATTCAACAAGGTTGACTTGCCAACATTAGGCCGGCCACAAATGCTAACTGCAGTGGTAGCTTTGACTCCTCTTCACACTCTTCAGTTTCATCCGCACCTTCTGAGTTGCAAAATGGCAACAGATATGAATAAAATATTATTTTCTGAATGTTAGGAGTTCGTAAAATATTCTTACCGTCTACAGTTTGAAGCATATGTTGTTCAAGCAACGGCCTAAGAACTTCATATAAATCATTCATCCCTAAACCAGTTTCAGCTGAGAGAGCAACAGGATCTCCAAATCCCAATGTACGGGCTTCACTAGCAGCAGAAATAACAGACCCAAAACCATCATCAAGTGATTCAGCTTTATTCATTACCGTAATAATTTTAATTTCAGGAGCATGCTTTCTTAGCCACTTTCCAACATCCAAATCCATGGGCTGCAACCCGTCTCTAGCCATCACATAAAGAAATTATTAGAGGTGCTATTGTGAGAATTGTGTACTGGCCGAAACGCGTTCATGAATATTCATTAAATCTATATATCATACATTAAGCAACTGCACAGATTTATTTTGTTTCTATGTCAAAATCTACTGCACTGCACATAAGAAGATATGAGCATGAATAAGTGATGATGATAAAACTAACCTTGCATCAATAAGAAATAATGCGAATTTACACCTTCTCAACACATTTGCTGTCATTTCTGCAGTCCTACCAAGAACAGAACCAGATGAAGCCTCAGCCTCTAAGCCAGCTGAATCCAACACTTTAAATCGCAAATCACCCAATTTCGCAATCCCTTCTCGTATGTCTCTAGTCACATGATCATTAGGAGTGTTGTACACAAGTGCCTCTCTTCTTCTAATCAAACTAAATACCATATCCACATCAACCAAATATAATGATATTAGATACAAAAAATAAAAATAGATAAATGAACTGTGACAAACGCACATTGTGACGATTTACAAATGATATTAGATACAAATTAAATACCAAATATAATGGTATTAGATACAAACGCACATCAACCAAATATAATGATAAAGGTGGCAATTTTAGCCCAGTGAATTACAAATGGTCTAATTTGGGTGACGATTTAACAGAAAAAAGTACCCTAAATTAAAATGGGTCAAACAGGCTGAAAGGCGTCCAAAGTATATATTAATTGTGTAAAACCTCCTAAATCATTTTATTGGAAAAGTATACTATTCTCGTAAAACTATAATGTTTGTAATCGTTTTTGACACAGTAACCTTTTAAGCAAAAAAATGTTCAGGTCAACCTAACCTTTTTGGCCCATACTAAAAATGTTGATCGTTTTACCCAAACTTGTTTTGGCAAGTTACCCAACATGTCAGACAAGCTAAATCATCTCTAATATAACTGTAAAAGACATATATTAGAATAGCTAACCGATTAAACAATGCGGATTTGCCAACATTGGGGCGGCCAATGAGAAGTACAGATGGAAGCAAGTGTGTATCTACTTTGCTGAACTCAACAGGTTTTCCACTTTCAAGCTTTGCACCATAGTCAACGACATCATCGCATACATCATCCTGAGCTGGAATGGTAGAGAACCATCTTCTATATTCGAGAGTAGAATGACGGAAGTTTGAAACTATGTTGAGAGTAGCGAAACCTAATAATGTTGTTCTAATGCCACCTGATGGTAAGCATTTACTACAAAGCAGAGATCCTAGCATTGAAAAAGTATTAGCAAGTTAAGGTCACGTTTTCCTATCCTTATAAACAATCAAACTTCATAAGCATGATTCTGACACATGTTACACATGTATAATACCTTTATTGAACTGTAAACCTGTAGAACCTTTACTTTTAACGCAGTGGTGGATCAAATTCTTTTGTAGAAGAGCAGTGATATGGGTCTTCCGGCACGAAAGAGTATGAAGCCACGCAAGGGACATCAGATAAATAATAGTTTGTAATGAGTAAGGGATGTTGTGTGTAAGTCTCCTATATATTGGTTGCAAAATGGATCCTGACTACAAGCTGAAAGAAGATAAATTAACACTATTCAGTCAACTAATTATGAATAAATCAAAAGATAAGTTCATTATTATCTAAATATCTATAGCGAAATTGTGAGTTGATTACCATTTAAATTTTAACATAGATGTAACTTTTTATGAACTACCAAAACTTTAAATGAAATATTCGTTTACACACGTTCGAGCTCTAGATAAAAGTACCTATACTAGAGGAAAAGCGTCTAGCAGTGCAGATATACAACACTTTGTGAGTCATAGCTACATACAAACACATTAACCTCCAATAATCCGACGCACAATGTGTTGAGAGTCATAGCTAATTCAAACGCAAAAACCAAAGACAACAATACTGCGTAGATTGCGTTCAATTGTAGCTGCAACACGTTTAAATGGAACTATAGGATTATAGCGACAAGTGCAAAATAAAAAGCTGTATATGTCCAAATATCTAAAATGACACTGTAATATTACTCTTTCAATTTGACACGACTTTAAATCGATCACAGAATTTAAATATTGAGTTGAAAGATTCCTACAACACAATGCATACCTCATCGCTAATATATCATTTTAACCACATCTATAAGGATCTTCAATCTACTGGATTACAAATTCAACCAATCCTCCCTATTATGATCGTTATTCGATCCGCTCTTTACCATAACTTAATCAAGTTTACTGTGTGTTTTACCTACAGGATCACATGTTAAGAGTCAGTAATCGAATATCGACATCCAAACTAACAATTCCTACAACGAGACGCCTAATTCAGCTTATATTTACAACTGCCAGCTTCAATTAAAACTGGAGTTTTAGTAAAATCAATAACAGATTTCAGAAATAAAGTTAAAACTTAGAAACATGAACTTCAATTTACTGAAATTTAAGTCAGATGATTACAGATGTAAGAAATAAAGCTAAAATTTAGAACTATGATCTTCAATAAACTGAAATTTATGTCGATTTACAAATGAATCTTAAATTTAGAACTATGATCTTTAATTTACAGGAATTAAACTCAAATCGATGACACATTTCAGAAATGAAGCTTGAATTTAGACCTACTATCTTCAATATAATGGAATTTAGGTCAAACCAGTGATAGATTTCAGAAATGAAAAATCGAACATGATTATTACTGATAGAAGTACGAATTGATGAAGAAGAAGTAACAAATACCTTGAAATCAATAGCAAATCCTCTGTACGATTTCCAATTTCTCCCAATTTTCAAAACCTAACCGCCATTGTTGCAAGCGTTTGGGCTCTATAACTGGATCAAGCAACGAGCCCCTTTTGGGCCTATCATGATTTTAGTATATCCATATTAGGGAAGGTTGATATTCGGTCAAAGCTAGAGATGGGCATAATCGGGTTTTATTATTACCAGGAATCGGTTCCAACCCGGAACCAGTTCTGCTTGGATGTCATTGGAACCGGGTATGGTGTGGAACCGGGTCCAGTTCCTACCCGGGCTCACACCCAAGAATATGGAACCGTGTAGAACCGGGTACGGGTATTATGAAACCGGGTATGGTGTGGAACCGGTTCCTGACAGTAAAACCCGACTTTTTTACTGTTCAGAACCGGTTCCTGACAGTCGAAAACCTGACTTTTACTGTTCAGAACCGGTTCCTGACAGTAAACCCTGACTTTTTACTGTTCAGAACCGGTTCCTGACAGTCGAAAACCTGACTTTTACTATTCAGAACCGGTTCCTGACAGTAAACCCTGACTTTTTACTGTTCAGAACCGGTTCCTGATAAATGTTACCGTTGGGAACCGGTTCCTGGCAGTCGAAATCGGTTTTTTTTATATAAACCCCTCCCTACTTACCATTTCAAAACTTAACACTCACCATCATCAACTTACAAACTCAATCATCTTCTCAAAAATCTTGCAAAATACCTATGGCATGCAACGAAGAAGTTGTTACGGTCTTAGAGACGAAAAGAAACCCAGCTATATGGAAGAATTTTGATCTCTGTTTAATGTCCGACAGCCACGAGATGGCTAGATGCAAAGCTTGCGGAAAATTTATGAAGGCCGCAGCCAACTCAACCCTTAAGAAACACACTGAGCGGCATTGCCCAGTGACGAAGGCAAAGAAAAATGAGACGGGAGAAGGTTCCGGCATCGGTTCTTCAAATGTTTGATGTAACCCGTTTGGTTTGGTATTTTAATAAAGTTTGTGTAATGTTTCTTTCTATTGTGTTTGTTATTTTTGTGTTTATTTCTATCGTTTGTCTCCACTTTTTCGGCTATAACCGGTTCCAACGGTAACATTTTAACGGTATAACCGGTTCCTTCTAGAACTGCATTTCCGGGTACTGATGGAACCGGGTACTAGTGAAACCGGGTACGGGTAGGAACCGGGTACTGTTAGGAACCGGTTACTACCCGATTCAAATGGTAAAATTGTGGAACCGGGTTGCAACCAACGGGTATTTTGAACCCGGAACCGGTTCTACTTAATGTCGGGTAGGAACTGGAACCGGTTCCAGTTCGGTTCTACCGGTTCGGGTTCGGAACCGGTTTTTATGCCCATCTCCAGTCAAAGCGAGCCAAGCTTAACGAGTTTAAAAAGAAAGCACTTGTGAGCTATTTGAGATTGATTTGATAAAAAATACTTAATATGAGCTAAGCTTAACGAGCTCAGGCTCAAGTTGAAAACAAGCTTGTTTAGTAAATGAGCATGAGCTTCATTTATCGAACTCGAGCCAGCTCGCAAGCCTACACGAGCTCAATATATATATGATTTTTTATTAATATACTTTTAAATAATAATATTTAATATTTGTAAAATATTAAAAAAATACGAAGTTAGATATAAAATAATAATTATAATTTAATTAATATATAATAAACGAGTTAAGATAGAGCTTGAAAAACTACCTACGAGTGTAGCTTCAACCTTAGAAACAATGCTCAAATCGAGCTAGCCCAAGCTTACGCTCAGCTTGACTCATTTGCACCTCTAGTCAAAACAGTTAATCGAAAACGAATCGATCCTGACTATAAAGGAAACTGATTACACATTCAGTTTTTAACTCGGATTTAAACTGAAACCAAATTATGTAATTAATTTTCGAGTTTAAAAACTCAATTTGGTTAAAAGCGAGTAACCCAAATTACATGTGTTGGAGGCTATTGGGTTTTCCTTTTCACAACCTATTATAAAATCAAGGAACCCAAGATTTAAACCGTGAATATCCAGTTTGTTTAAATTTTGGTTTTTCAGCTGGTCTAGCCAACTTTGAATTTGGTTCGGTTTGGTTTCGACCGAAGAAAGATTCAAACCGAAGAAACTAAATCGAACTAATAAACACCTAGATGTTTATTCTATAAATATATACAAACACAACTTTATTTCCGAGATTAAAAATATATAAATTTAATTTATCAGTTTACATTTTACATTAACTCAACACTTTCTTCAAGTCTTCTGAACTTTGATGGCAAACGTAAATCTCCAATATGGGTGTTTCTAGTGGATATACAATAATTGGGCTTTTAGTAAATAAAATTAAAGATACATCATACAATTAGTTTTAAGTACATATTTGCATTAACAGATTAAATATATGTATACATGGCTTTATCGCTTTATACGTGAAACACATAACATTTATATAAGTGTATAATCGTCTAGCTTTCTCTTTCCGGTTATATTTTATCAGCACTATTTTTGTTGTGGTTCCTTGTTTCAACTTTGTTTTTTTTATTAGTTAGAATTGATTCTCCGCATTATGGAAATCGGGTTTTTTTAACATGATTTATGCATACTGATTATTTTTTTCAATCGCTTGTTGATCATAAAAATTAAATAAAACACTTATTATATTTAACATGATTTATTTTTGAAAAAATACGTCAAAATGTAAACCAAATTGAGTTTATATCAATACGTACATAGAAATAAGCATGACTCATTTTTGAAAAAAATTTACATTGAAACGTAAACCAAATTGAGTTTATACCAGTAGGTACATAGAAATAAGCATGTAAAGCTCGAGGGGGACAAAATGTCATTACGTCAAAACATAAACCAACTTGAATTCATACCAACATGTACATAAACATCAAAACGTAGACTAACTAAAAATGTCAATAAAAATAAACACCAAAACGTGTTATATTTGATACAACTCATGAAACATAAAGTAACTCGAATTTGTACCATCTAATAAAAATGTATTATATTTTATAAGACTCATTTCAAAACAAAATTTACGTCAAAAGGTGCACCAATTGAATGCGTCCATAAAAATAAGCACGAAAACATACTATATTTGATGTGACTCATTTCTTAAAAAAAGAAAATTACATCGAAAAGTTAATCAATTTGAATTTGTGCCGACCCATACATAAATTTAAGCATGTAAAACTTAAAAGGAGTTAAAAACATTTCACAAAGTTTTAAAAAGTTAAAAGAGGTGTAATTATCAATGATAGTTACAAAATATAAAATTAAAAAAAATAGTCAAATATATTGTAACTTAATAGTCATTCTTTTATATAAATAATAAGTAGTCATCCTTATATATATATATATATATATATATATATATATATATATATATATAATATGCAAAAATTGTTTATTATTTTCAATCAGTTTATCCCTAAGTAAATGTTAAGTTAAAAGAAAAGATGGTTATAATATCAATTTTTTCAAGTGTCACGTGGTAATCATTGTTGTTAAGTTTTCTAAACAGTAGCTATTTCTAATACGATAAAGGTAAAACTGACATTCATTTCTTAACAATAGACATTAGTTCATTACTGGCCGTTGCAGCGAACTTATTTTGTTATTTAGTCTGTGATTACATGGGTTTTGAAATAACTACGAGCGCGTTGCGCACGGACCGTTGACAAGAATAAAAAAAAAGTAGAAAAAACACTAACAGATAACCGACATAAAATCAACAAAAAAAGTTGTATGGTAATGATGTTATTCGAATGAGATGCATGGTCAGAAATGAGCAAATGGTGATAGGTACCAGTACCGAATTTCCCAAACCGAAAGATCTTAAGTAACAATTCGATACCGACTTTTGAAGTTTTTGGTACCGGTTTTTACCTTCATATACCGGTACCATAACTGATATTTTTCGGTACAAGTACCAATTTGGTACCGGTTGGCACCGAGCTCATCCTTACCCTTGAAACTAAAAAAAAAGAAATCATTAAAAGTTGAAGAAAATCAACAAAAAAAGTTGTACGATACCGTTGTTGTTCGAATGGTACCCGTAATCAGGGATGAGCAAATGGTACCGCGTAGCGGTACCAAATTTCCCGAACTAATAGCTTTTCAATATCAATTCGGTACCGACTTTGGCGTTTTCTGTACCAGCCTGGTACCGGTTTTTTACCTTCATATACCAATACCAAACAGGATCATACCGGTATTTTTGATACAGTACAGGGCCAATACCAGTTAACACTAAGCTTATCTCAACACGTAATAAATAAAAATCATTAAAGTTAAGAAATATATGAAAATATATTTAACTTAATAAGTAAAGAAATTATTATTATTATTATAATATTAAAATAATAAAAGTGAAAAAAAAATATATATATATTATAATATTAAAATTACAATTACTATTGAATGACTTCTATATAATATAATATAATATAATATAATATAATATAATATAATATAATATAATATAATATAATATATTATATATAAATAAATATATAAATATATAAAAATAAATAATAATAATAATAATATATAAGTAGCGGAATTTGTTCGCGTGATGCAGCGTAAGTTAGTCTGTGTCGGTTCGATTTGTTACATAGGGGATTCGGCAGTTAATGATTCGGTTTTTTCGGTAGTGATATAGTACTAACACTCAATTTAAAGTCATGATATGTTTAAAAGAATGTAAAGCATTTACATTTAATACAAACACTAGCAGTTCATCATGATACTATCTTGAATAAAACTTTCTTTTCAAGAAAGTTTATAAAGGAACGATGAGAAAACAATATTAAACACAATCGCGTATTCAACTTTATAAAGATGACAAAGAACGCGAGTTATCACGTATTCAATATCTGTTTGATAACGGATATCGTGCCGCTACCATAGTAAACCGGGCGTACAACAACGGTTTCCGTATGAATATTTATTTTATTGTTTTCTCTTTCAATAAGTTGATGATGTATCGCTACCATACGGAACATCGGTACCTAGATTTATTTTTATGGTTTTCGGTTTCAAAAATTTTCATTTATACAACTATATCTGCAACTTAAATGGTAAAAAAGTAAACAAAATTAGGTGTAGATTTAAAATTTAAAATTACTAAAAGATCTAATTGTAAATTACTATTAATTAATAATTAAATACTTAAATATGTATAATAAATATATACTAAAATAGGTTTTGTTACTTTTCATGAAAACTTTGTTTTCATATGCACATAATTCTACTAATTAAAAACTACAATAGTTATACATATTTTAAAGTGTGTACTTTTAGTATGAACATTTATCCTGAGACGAGTGAGTATGTCGTGTTGAAAGGGGTGTTTTATTTTAGCATGAAATCATAAATTATGTTTGAGGAAAAACGAATTAACTTATTCCAAACTGGACTGATAAAAATGCACCAAAATAATGTCCAAAAGCCGAACAAATAATAAAAATGCACCAAAATAACCAATTCAAACTAATAACTAATTATTTTTAACCGAAAATTACAGTTAGGTTTGGATAATACATCGTCTCTAAATCGAACCACACTAAACTTGTTTAATGTTTGTTATAGTATTTATGACCCTAATTCATAATTTTGGGTTAAAAGCATGTACAACAACTTTCTTGACAAGTGTTTTAGCAAAAATTTTAGGTAAAAAATTTCAGACCCAAATTATGGTTTTGCGTCTAAACATTTCAAATTCAAATGAAAAACTTAAATTAAACCATAACTATACCAAACACATACGTAAAACTGATACTCGTAGGTTTCCTAAAAGCAGAAAAAACAAAGTTTCGGTTTAGGATTAGTTTAGTCCTAAACCGACAAATACGCGCCTCTTAAATATCAAATTATTTAACCTTTATGAACTAGCAACCTTGAATCATACCTCACCTAAAATGCAAAGACATAATACATTATTTAATCTAAAAAGCAACATAAAAGACAACGATATCAATATAGAAGCTCCATGCCTTTTGTAAGTGGACTTATCTTTCTAGAATTAGTGTTGTAGGCCATTCCTAAAATGTATGGTGTCTTTCATGAAGAGGGTGTGATGTGTGACACTTTAACGATTTTTTCGGTCAAAGAGTTATAACGGGTCGCGTTAAAGAAATTACCCAAGTAAAGAAAATATCAAATAATATCGTGTAATTAGGTTTGTGCCTTGTACAAATATTTTATTCAATACGAACGTTTAATATACTCAATAACGATATAGATCTCACGCTTTGAGTAAATCATAAACGCTTCTTCAAGCTAACCTATCAATCGATACCTTTATTTCCCCTTACAATTATAATGAACTTTGAAATCAATCTAGTTGTTTCAACCTCCATAAAATTATCCATTATGAATCACACTCCTTTCAGTCAACACAAAAAGTATACACCAAGTCAACTCATGAAAACAATTAGATTAAGTTGTTTATTACGAAGCATTCTAAACTTGATACTCTAAACTTAAAAAAAAGTTTTCAAAGCGTTTTTGTTACCGATTCAGCTAATAGGATGCCTTGTGATATTTGAAGAGGCGACTTCACATATCTATGTTAAAACAATAAACAGTTTTATTACAAAAAAATAATTACGGTTCAACATGTCTATCTTGTCACCCTTAAGTTACATTAATACACCCATGATGAAAGGTTTGTTTGTTATTCTAGACCATTATGAATGTGGCACTTTACGTTTCTTTGTAGACCCATAACAAATGCTTGAGTACATTATAGACCGAATATTGGAGCAACATGTGTCATTTTCATTAAATTAAGTATTAACATAAAGTTTGAGTTTTTGTAAATAATATATCATAAAAAAGTAATATGAAAAAGCTTTGTAAGATGACTATGTGTTGACCCTTTCTGAAATCAAAGAGTCATAACAATCTAAGTGGTTTATGAATTGTTAAAATTGTTTTTAGTGATGATGTGTGTTAGAAACATATGCTTTTTAATGGCTAGAATGTTGTGGTTCTTGTGTCCAACCAATGTGCTTATGCACACAATAACATGGTGGGTGGGTTGGTAGGTAAGTTCCATTACAAAGCACTTTTTATGCCAAATATGATTCTTATCCATTTTAATATGTGTGGATTTGTGTGATTTATAATCACAAATCACTATTTATATGAATTTCTCAATTCATTACAATTATGAAGATGATTACTTAAACTATTATTATACGATCTATGTGCCTGAATTTAGTTAGAATTGAATAACTAGATTTAGAAAGAGAAATGTGGGCTACATAATTAAATTAATTATACGTAAGTGATTTTAAGTAAATAACTGTAAAAACCACATAATTAATATGTGCGCAATGCATGTAGGATAAAGTGTAGGAGAGAAAGTAGAACGGTGACACGTTTAATAACGATCGTTTATCATAGTTTAAGTAAAATGTAAAAGTATATATATGATCCTCTCATTTATTTAATTAAAATTGTACTTGTTGAATATTCATCTATAACACTATATATTATATATTATGTATTTCTGAATCATATATTCATATATCTTTTTATATTTTATGCCACATAGTTTTGGTGTATTACTAACCTTGGACAAAACTATGTATCAAAATCCGTACTAAAGGTGATTTACTATTAGAAAGGTGTTCAAGGTCTAATAAAATTTCTAGGTTGAACTACTATAATAAATTAACCAGATAGGGCTGGATTGGTACAAGTGTTTTTAAACATTCTCAACAAGTTAACAACAATTAGGTCATGAGTTGAAATCCTATAAAGACAAAAATATATGACTATTTACTATTTAAAATTACAAATAAAAACTAACGTTCTATTTTAGTTGATCAAGAAAAAAACGAGTAAACTATTAAAATGGTTCCTGAGGTTTGGTCACTTTTGCCACTTTAGTCTAAAACTCAAATCTTTTGAATCTGGGTTCCCGTGGTTCAATTTTGTTGACATTTTCATTCAAAAGCAAAATCTAGTCAGATTTTTAGTTAATATCCAGTTTTTTTTGTCTTTTTTCTCCCTTTTAATGAAGGACAAAATAGTCTTTTAACGTTTAATTATAACAAATTAAAAAAATCTAACCATTTTACCCTACATTAAAAAGGAGGAAAAAAAATAAAAAAAGAGCTGATATTAACTGTAAAATCTTATCAGATTTTGCTTTTTGATGAAAATGACAACAAAATTGAAACCACAAGGAGCCAGAGTCAAAAGGTTTGAGTTTTGGACTAAACTGACAAACACGATTAAACCTCAGGAACCATTTTGACAGTTTACTAAAAAAAACTAACATGCAAACAGAATGATAAATCGAACATGAATACATATAATTGTTATTATCCTCTTTCAAGATGACCGCCTACCTATTCATCATCTAAGTACAACTTTTGATTTATCACATTTATTAAATTTTGCACCAATGATATAATGTTAAAATAACAAATTCAAATGCATACTTTAATGGACATATATGCACAACTACAACATATAACATTTGTTGTAGCATATGATTATAAAGAGTCTTAGCACTGAGTAATGTTAATTAATTTGTGTTTAAAAGAAATATCATATAAACATTTAGCTGCAATTTTGCACCAATAATATGATGTTACAATAACAAATACAAATGCATACTCTATAGGTCATTTATGCACAAAGACAACATATAACATTGGTTTAGCAAACGATCATAAAAGGGTATTGAGCAGCGTTAATCAAGTATGTGTTTAAAAGGAAAATCAAATCTATATCTATATATTATATACAAGAAACCAATAAGGACACTTGTCACCACCTGGTTTCATCTCAAATTTGTTCTATGTTTTTCAGATGATAGGTATAATTTGTTCTTGATTATGGTAGTTTGACAAAAAAAAAAACTTTCCAATTTGTTTTGGTATCTAGGGTTTTTGTTTTCTTTAATCCACAAAATTATTATTTGAATGCTCACGGAAAGGTGTGAGAGAAATAACTTGAATACCGTATTATCATTCGATTTTATCGGCTTTAATTTGCAAGGTTGATGTTTTTTTGCCTGTTGTTTCTATTTTCTTGATTTGTATTTAATTTTGTGTTAAGTCATTTATTTTATGTATGATTATTAGATTCCTAGGTTTAGCAAAAGAATGTGTAGTGGTTTGAGAGAACTTTTTAATTGGCATTTGAGGATGTGATTTTGACACAAATAGTTTATGAAGATATTCTTATTGTGGTTTTGATAGACAGAATTTTGATTAATTCTTTAGTTGATGTGGGTAGGGCATGTTGGTCTACAATCGTTAGCAATTTTATACTAACATTTTTGTGTCATTTGGCTGTAAATAAGTTGCTTAAGGAAGGATTTTAATTGTTAAAGAGTTCAAAACATATTACATAATCCGTACATGCAAATACAAAGCAACGATTTTATAAACATATTGATGAAATTCTTCATGAAGTATGATAAAATACACATAAAAATTTTTTCTTAAATTTTCTTATATTGTGTCGCTAATCATGAATAGAGCCGGCTATTTCATCGCTATTGCTACTTAGCATATATGTAACTTGTCGATATCGTCGGCTATTCGCTATTGACAACTATGGTATCAACGTCATAAACATGAAACTTGTGATATATAGATTAAAAAAATGGTTTAACTGATACTTATAAAGGTTTGTTCACAACCAATGTAGCTCATTGGAATTTACTAATGTTTCTTTAAGTTCATCTTTTCTTTCCACACACAAACATGTCCATTTTGTATGTATAGATGGAAGCGCATACCGATTATTTGGGTTGAAACTGCCAAAGAGTTACACATACTTAGTTCTCAGACAGTGGCGGATCTAGAAAATCTGTATATGGGTAACGTTTCAATGAAAAGGGGTAACGAAATCGAAAAAACGTTAAATTTTTTCCAAAATTTACACTACCGTCAGAGCGGCAAGGGGCAACGTAGGTTATCCCTTCAATCACTCTAAGTCCTCCCATATTCTCTGGAGCTTAGCAACTTAACAAATCCTTGGTAATGATATAATTTAAATATTTATATAAACATTTCGTGAAATAAAATGTCAAATGTTGCTTAGGTGTGGAGCTTAAAGAAAAGAAAAAAAAGAGTGTAGATGGTGAAAGGTTGAAAAGCCATACGACAAAGGTTAAGAAAATCCAATATGCAAGTATGGGGCAAGTAAGTCAGGTTGGCTAGACCTGACCATACATTATAATAGTAATCAGTTTTGTTTTGTTTTTTTTATAAAGTGATTTAGGAGGTTGTATATATGCATTAGAAGTATTCTATTTTTTAAAACTTTTGACCCGTTAATTCCGTTAGTTACTAAAATTTATGACTTTACCCATTTGATCCATCAGGGATAGAATATAACCCAAATCTATCCATTTACGTGATTTTTTTCTTTTCAGGCACAACCTTTTTTCCTTCACTCAGGTGGTCATGGTGTGGGTGTGGCCTGGTGCGGTACAACCAGGCTGGTTCATCATTAAGCTGTACACCTGAAGCCCCAAAATTTGAATACCCGACTCACTTCCCTACTTTAGGTGGAAAGTGAGCGACTTTTTTCGCCTTTTTGTGTAGTCGTCATCTTTTCAACACTTGCAAAAACATACTAGAATAATGGAGTTATATGTATTTTTAGAAGTGTGCAAGTCTTTTGTATTTTCACAGAAACATGAAGTGGAACACTTGCAAAAACATACTAGCATTACGCCTATTTATCTTCTTATTTTTTAGTAGTCATTGTCCACTAAGGACTGCAATTGCAACATGATTCATTGAAATTGCAATCTTGCTTTGCTAGCTTTCTTCGAAATAATATACACATATCTATAAACCCTTTTGATGCAACATTCCACAAAATTTGGCTTTTTTTAAACAAATAGTGTTTTTGTTTAAAATGCAAAGAAAAAATTACTTGTGTCATTATTATGTGTTTTTACACAATATTAAATTTGAACATAAATAATTTGTTTTTTGTTGAAGTCGCATTTAACGCGGGCAATAACCCAGTTATAAATAAACGTTTGATTTCTACTAATAAACTTTCATTAAGGTTTATTTTGTTCTTATACATGTTCATTCAAATAAGTTTATTATTAATACTAATACTAATAGTTTTGTAATCATCCCATAACATTCATTTTTTTAATTTTGTAATATTGTTTACTTTTAAAAATATTTTATTTATATGTCAAAAAATCATCACATATATCATAAGCAATGCAACGCAACATAATAATAATAGTAACAATAGACACATTGAGATTCAAGTCCCGAATAGCGAATCTAATGATGTTAGCAATACCAAGTTCAACCCATGGTCGTGGGAAACCGATCAGCCAGTGGATCCACAATAAAAACTTGTGACACAAAGCGAGTAACACATAGATGCATATATTTGTTTTTATCCATTTGTGTTCCTTTATCTTCATTTAGAAGATTAACAAAAACGAAAACGCTTGTTTTTTTAACGAACAATAAAATACTTTTATGTATGTATGAGCGTTTGTTTAAATTTAAACGAACAATCACAAACACACATAGTTCAAATTCGTTTGGTTAATTCAAAGGTCGAATGGGTGAAACCGAACACATACTTTGCCAAAGGATTGGAAATTGATTAGTGTGGTGTTTTGAGATATTTATAACTTAATAAATATCTATAAGATTATATTTGAAGTTATAATAATATTCAATACATTATTAATATAAAAAAAAACTTAAAAAGAAATGTTAAACATCAACCACACGTGATCCATATTTGTTAACTCGCATAAGTTAAAAAGTCTTTGTTTTCTTTCGTTAATCGTTCTCAAGTACGATGTACAATGTAACCGATGTTACCCATTTAGCATCTTTAAAAATTGTGAACCAAGAAATATTTGTGGACGATATGTATTTATCAAAGGTGGTAGGCGGTACACATTAATCGATACCCGTTTAATGTTTGGGTTTAGTAGATGGTACACCAAAGGTGGACAACTTTTAAGGTGAATGACTCATATGTGTGATATATGTCCTTAGACAACCATGGAGTTAGATGGAGTGACAAAGAGAATGGACCTATGTTGATGTTCGTACATGAAAACGTATAGTTCATATGTACAACTTTTGCAAGATAACAATCAAATCCAGTAAATTCCATAAATAGCAAAACTACTGGTAGGGTTTGAGGAGAGTGAGATGTAGGAAAATCTTACCTTACGATAAAGAAACTGTTTCCAGAGAGGCCCTCGACTCCAAAACAAACCGCAGGGGAACAAATGTTGGAAATTTGGTGAATGGATATTTAATATATTTATAATTTAATAAAATTATAAATATTAATTAGAATCTTCATGTGGTGAATAAAAGAGAAACTCTTGAGTAGAGCTTCTTATGACATTTAATTAGTTTTATTAGAGTTTTAAGTCTCTAATTAAGTGACTAATTAAGTGAAGCCTTTCACTAATCCTTAACTCTTGTGCATTTAGTAGGCTATGTGCTTAATATTGTGTATATAAGAATATGGTATTGCTTGATACAAAAAGAATATTAGAAGGAGGATCAACACTTGAAGACCAACTAGAGAGATTAGTACTCTCTACTTGTTTTCCACCACCATCACATCCTTATTTGTTCCATAAGTTTAAACACTACAATTATTCAGTGTAACCTCGGGCGCGTGAGCCATCTTCGACAGTACATACTGCTTCGGTTGTTGTACCCTGGGAAACGGTCGCGTCGTCTTTAGTACAAAACGAATTTTTGAGATTGAGATACAATCTTAAATCCTATACCGTGGTACAAAACGAACAGTTTTGGTTCAATCGTTTGGTTTTGAAACGATTTTGGAATTGTAAATCTTTTCTAACTTTTGTGTTAGATCGGGTTTATTAGTGTAAACCATGCGTTTTTATATAACGTTTCATGTTCTAACATGCTTGTTAGAAATGAGCATATTATTTATATAATATGGTTAAAAAAATTGAGTGTTAAAATAAGTCTATTTTATATAAACTAATAAGCCTTATAACTATTTTTGTAATCATTTATTTCTAACATATGTGTTAGAAACGTTTATGAAAAGCGTCAGCTTGGAAGCAATTTTTTTTATTTGTTCATTTCTAACGTGTGTATTGGAACTGACTTATTTATTCATCCATATATGTGTTTATAGCAAGTCGAATTAACATTTTGTGGAAATGTTAATATTTCTAACGTGTGCATTAGATTTTTTTTCATTTTAATATGATTGTTAAAAATGGTTAAAATACAAATGCTTTGAAATGTTTTATGTAAACATTTTATATAAGTAATTTGTTATAACATTGATTTTATGAATATAAACATTTATATTATGCTTTGTATGGTTTAGAAGTAAAAGTTCATACATTGAATGATTTTGATTGATTAGAATTTAAATACATAAAGTGATGATTTTGTAATTAATATAAATTTAATAAAATTATAATTATTTGCTAAACTCTTCATATGGAAGATAAACTACTAAGTAGAGTTTTATGTCAATTTATTAAAATCTCTAATTAAGTGAGACTCTTTTCACTCATGTCTCTTGTATTAAAGTAGGCTATGTGCCTAACTTGATGAGATTGAAAAGTTCAAGAGTAAGAATAGTGTAGTTGTGTGGGATTTATCACCAACTTTAATTTGTGATTTCTAAATTCAAATGATTATGTTTTATATATAAAAATGACTAAAATTTTCTAACACGTGTGTTAGAAAATGTGTATTACAAATACAACGTTAAAGATGTGCATTGTATATGGCAATGAATGGAAATGTTTTATGTAAACATTTAATTGGCTATGTGTGAATTAAAAATGATAAGAAATGGTTTATTTTATAAACTTTTTTCTTGGAAAACATTTTATGTAAACGTTCGTTTATGTAATGTGCGCGTTATAACATTTTTTTAACATGCGTGTTAGAAAACGTTTAGTACATGCGTAGTAAGACTAAACACTATAAAACCTTTTGATATTTTGGGTTTTGATTTATATTATCATAAACTCTAATTGATATTATGAATATTGTACATTGCAAAACTAAGGAAATATTTTAAAAATGATTTTTAAAACAAAGTTTGGCACAATTTTGATAATTCAATTGGTTTGCTACTCTTGCTAGAAGTAGCGTATGTTGAACAAAGTAACAATCTCATGAATATTATTTGATGGAAAATAACTTGGTGGTGTTGTGAACAAATTTAATTGTTCAAGTTTACTACTTATGTAACACCCCAAAAATACACACACACACACACACACACACATATATATATATATATATATATATATATAATTAGGAATGTTTAAACTAATTAATGGTAATTTATTAAATAATAAAAATAAAAATCATAAATTGGGATCCAATTTATGCTAAACCAAACATGAGGGACTATATATGTCAAACTAAGAAAGTTGTTTTATTAAAAAGAAAACTTTAAAATCACAGCACACATTTTATGTGTGTGTACGTGTGTGAAGAGCAGAGCAGGGGCAAGAACACCCAAACCCTACTCTCATCAAATTGATCAACTGAAGGAAAAATTGGACTAAAGTTAATGCATGAATCAAGAACAATAGTCAATCATACCTAACTAATGCAAGGTAAGTTACAAATTCGATTTTTATGATGTTTGATTTTAGGAGGAACTTGGGTAATTGAAGTTTTTAAGTAAATGATTGGTGTTTTGGCTTAAGAAATGTATAACCTAAGTGTAGGATCATAATCCTAACTGAAATTTGATGATAAATTTATGTAATTTGTGGGTAGATATCATTATGCCTTGCTTAAGAAGTGGGTTATGTTCTTACATAACCAAAAGCTTAAGAGTTTATACAATTATAAATGTTGTGATGTAAATTTAGATGTTAACCATACATGTCGAACATAGAGATAATAAAAAGAAAAGAATAAGGCATGCTTGAAAAGTGAGTATAAATCAAGTAGACGAGGTGTTAACAATGACGTGTGTCCTAAAATTTCATTATGAGTTCTAAACGACGAAATGGATTTAACTCTATAGGCAAATTGGGTGACACGTCAAGCGGTCAAGAAGGGACGAGCGTGCGCTTGAAAGGAAAGATTTAAGGTACGTGGCTTATCTTTTATAGCGTATTATTATATTTGACTTGCTTTGATGATAAACGGGTCAAAATAAAGAAAATAATGAAGGTTTGGTTGAATAAAACGATGGATTTTGTTAAACAACCAAACAAGTAAAAATAAAGAAAATAATGAAGGTTTGGTTGAATAGACGATGGATTTCGCTAAACAACCAAACATGTCAAAATAAATAAAATAATGAAGGTTTGGTTGAGTAAAACGATTGATTTCGTTAAACAACCAAATGGGTCAAAATAAAGAAAATAATGTAGGTTTGGTTGAATAAAACGATGGATTTCGTTAAACAACCAAACGGGTCAAAATAAAGAAAATAATGAAGGTTTGGTTGAATAGACGATGGATTTCGCTAAACAACCAAACATGTCAAAATAAAGAAAATGATGAAGGTTTGGTTGAATAAAACGATGGATTTCGTTAAGCAACCAAACGGATCGAAACTTAGTTGTGGCATATACTTTGAGGGTATGTGAAGAACTAATTGTGTATAAATCCGGAAAAGGGTAAAATCGGAAATTGGTACAAATCGAATAGTGGAAATGTAAACTAATTTATAAATTCCCCGAGAGTATTGGGTGTAACTACTAAAACGATTTTACATATGAAGAATATACTTGAATAGTTAAACTGTCGAAAATATGCTAATGGGTCAAATCGTCCAACTCATGAAGTTGACATAAATGATGTGTGATATATAAACAAGAGTAATATCAAAATGGAAACGTGAAGTGTCAATTTACGAACGTTTTCTGAAGTTATCGAGTTACGCCTTTGAGTGCGGAACTCGAAAACGGGTTAAACAGACAACTTAACAAACCTGCAGTAAAATGACTACAGCGGGCACCGTCGCCGACGGCACATCAGGCCGTCGCCGACGGAACATGATTTCTTCGACGCCTTAACTCACTGTCGACGGTAGTATATACTCGACGGTGGATTTGGCATACCGTCGCCGACGCCTTCCCAGAAAATTTGAATTAAATTTAAATTATTAATTGTATTTTTATTTTAAATAAATCAATACTAATCCATAGGATGGTTGGGGTTTTGTAGGGATATCTAAACCAGTTCTCTTACGAAGATCAAGCCATGCTGAAGAACCAAACATGACCATGTTTCAAGCTTCCGTTTTGTCTCATCTAATTACGTTTTACAAACACTATTATAAAATGTAATGTGTTTTTGAACACTTCTAATGACTCGTTTATTTTGGAATATTTAATGTGTATAGTAAGTCATGTACTTATATATAAAAAAAATTAGGGTGTTTCAACTTAAATGTAGCCTTTGTAACAACTTGGTGTTGTTTTGAGCAAAATTGTCCAAGTTTAAAGTTTCATGATGAAATGGGGAACTTGTACTTACAATTGCATGAAGTCTTATTGAGGGAGTACCTCAAGACATGCCATGGAACGATGTAGTTAAGAAGATTTTGGTCAGAATATAAAATGTTGAAGATAAAAGCACTTTGATATTTGATGTCTACATATCGTCTATACTTCCGTCTAAATTTCAAAAGTGTTTGGCACTATGATTTGGTTTCCAATGTATTTTATTGTTTTCTATTCAATATCTTCGGATAACACATGCAATTTTTACAAAGAAATAAATTACTAATGTTTGTGACGTATAAATTATTTTTGTGGAAAGTAATTATAACATCAACTGTAAATTGTTTAAAAGAATATGGTTTTAAACGGATATACATGAATATATTTAGACATAAACAACTTGAGGGTTGTTGCTTTACTGAAAGTCAAAGACGAAACATCAAATGTATAACCACATCATGAGAGAATAATGAAAGAACGTACTCAGTGTATTGAGATGAAATACACAAATGAGATCCATGTCGACATACTTCGTTAGAAGTGATTGGAAAATTCACAAGTGAGAATTCTAACATATGAAAGAAAAAGTACTATATGTTATTGTATACCTTTGATAAATCTTGCGAGATTTGTTTCGAGTGATCTATACGTAGATACGTATACCACTTGATTATTGTTAAAACTATATGGAGATTTTATATTCGTTTGGGAGAGCATCCTAAATATATATATATCTCCTAATGAATAACAATAGCTGTGTACAAATCGCTTATGGAAAAATTATGAATGCCATGTTGTTGAGTGTCGATCTAGTTGACTCTATCTCACACATAATAGTGATTGTAGACGAGGAACATTCATCTTTTCAACGATGAAGGTGCACGCCAAGTGACTTGGATTAAGATTTATGTTTAAGTCCTTATGAGGCAATGGTAAAGCGTTGGAGATCGAAGGTAAACAAGTTGTGTTCCTTAATTGAATGATAAAAAGTAGCTATATGCTATATACAATAATTTGTGAGACCTTTCTAAATATTGATGTTTTAGGATTATGAATATTATTTTCTCTTAACAAGGGATGAATGTTACAAAGTGATATTATGATATCCTTAGGGTTGTGAAGAATCAGAATGATGCGTCTTCTGTTCACATGCTAAAGTATTGTAGTCTAAAGCATGCTAGACTAGTACTTGGTTAATTATGGGTCTTGACGGAGACTAATTAACTCTAAACATTCAAATCTTTATGAACACAAAAAGAGTTTGTGTACAGACAAAGTTGAGGGAGAATTTTCATTCATTATAAGGAAAAAACATGTAACTTTTGAAGAGTTTATTCGAAAAGCTAATGACGAGAACTCATTGTCTAGACTTATTCTAGATGTTAAATTAAAACTATTCTAAGTTGGTGACCAACTTATGACAATGGCATGTGTTGCTTTGGTCAGCTCAGAAGCTTATGTAAGCTAATGCAATATGAGTTGAATTCACTGATACAATGAGGTTGATCTTGTTCAATCATTGTGTATAAATGTCATCATAAGTGAAGTTACGGAAATGTGGGGGATGATCCATTTAGAAACAGCCCTATAAGGGTATGTATAAATGGTTTTCATTACCCCATCTGGATGATATCCTATAACACTTAAATGTGGGGGTGTCTTGCATTTGTATCATAAAAGTTTGGCAATAAGGATTTTGTAATCCAATCTAACATTGCAAACAGACGACTAAGTGGAGGACACAAATGTCGAAATGGAGATGTGTTTGCCTTAAATTATATGTTTATCTTAGAAAGACATATATTATAACTAGATTCAGATGGCCACTGAGGTTATAGTATTAGAAGTTGACAATAGGCAAATTAACTTGCGAGGTAGAAATATGCAATAATAAAAGTTTTGTTGTTTGTGATATATGTCGGGAATGCAAATTAAACGTTGATGGCGAGGATTACTTTGTTGATTTGATACCCATGTCAATGGGGGAATTCCAAGTGGTAATTGGAATGGATTGGTTGTCTCGACACCACGCTAAAGTAATATGTTTCCGTAAAGAGATACAACTGACATCACCAAGCGGAAGACGTGTAATATTTACGGGGAAAAGAATTGCAATCCTATAGTATGTTCAATGATAAAAGCCCATAAACTCATTCAACATGGGTGTAAGGCTTATTTGACATACGTACATGATTCGGAAAAAGAGTCGCCAAGAATAGAAGACGTGGCTGTCGTACAAGATTTCAGAGATGTGTTTTCGGAAGATTTACCGGGAATACCACCTGAGCGTGAGGTGGAGTTTGGGATTGAACTAGTTCCGGGTGCGAAACCAGTCGCTAAAGCCCCATATTGGTTACCACCATCGGAACTCCAAGAATTATTATCGCAATTACAAGATTTGTTAGACAAGGGATTCATCCGTCCAAGTGTCTCTCCCTGGGGAGCACCAGTATTATTTGTAAAAAAAAATATGGAAGCATGCGCATGTGTATCGACTACCGTTGTAACATTTGTCAAAAACGGGTTTTCCAAACCCGCTTCGTTTGTAATCGAATATCAAGTTATAAATGTTTCGTTGCGTATTTATGTCAATTTTAATTTTTAATGATGCATAATTAATAAACAAAATAGAATATAAAAGTTATAATTGATAAAAAGTAAAAATAAAATAAATAAAATGAAAAACAGGCTGCCGGGACTCGAACCCGGGTCAGCCGGAAAGACTCAAAGACTTAACACGCGCACTCATAACCACTACGCCACTTGATGTTTTCTGTTAGTTCTAGGAATCAATTAAACCTTATGTTCAACCATGAATCGATCTGTTTACGCTAACTGAAACCGTTATCGGTTTCCAAACGTCCAAAAACGTTTGAGTGTTCGCGGTTTCTGTCAATAACCGATACACCGACACCTCTAATCAATTTAGCTTTGAATGGACTTGAATTCAAGAGTTGATCGGTTTTAATAACTGAAAACCTGCATTTCCTGAATTACTCCAATCATAGTCCCTTCTCGCGACTCAAACACATCTGCAGACCTTTAATTTCACTTTCGCAATACTTTCAGTTCGTCGGAAAAGCTATTTGAACTCGCCGGACTTTCGCCGGAAAACCGTGTTTTCCATCAAATCAATAAGTCTCTCAAATCTTTCATCGTCTATCAGTTGTTAAGCTGTTGCTAACTCAAACCCTTCAATCGGAATCAGTTTCAGACGTCGATATCGGATAATTCACTCTCGCCGGAAAACTTCTGAAAGTTCCCAATTCTCGCTGTGAAACGGTATAGTCTTTTAAACCTTCTGGTAATCTTTGTTCAGTGCTTCAATTCCGCATTTAGCTAATCAAATTGATAATCTGTCCGCTCATACGAAATCCGTAAAAACAGAGCCGACGACTTCGCCGGAATTCTGAGATAAATCGTTTCTCCAGTATGTTTACTTCCAAAATCTTCTCTGCCATTTCATTTTAGTCATTTGAATGTTTGTCAATAGAATTAAACAAGAAACAATAGAGTAATCGTAGTCTGTGATTCTGTAACGAAGAAGACGAAGTTAGGTTGTTTATAAGTTTAATATAATTTGGATATTATCTCGGGTTAGACACACAGTCCAGCGGTGGACTGTGTGCACACATATATCACACGCCGCGAGTTCGATCCTTGACACACACGTATACTCTGTAATAAAGATGTTTTATTTTTCTAACTGAACCGGATTAACTCACGGTAGTTGTTAAGTATAATAAAAATCGGTATATTAACCAGGTTAGACACACAGTCCAACGGTGGACTGTGTGCAACACTAACCCACAGGTCCTGGGATCGAGACCTGTTGCACACTCCGGTTCGATGATTACCTTTTTTAAAATAAAAGAATTTTGAATAAACTAAAATAGTATATAAATATAATTAAAAACAGAATTATTTCGGGTTAGACACGTCGCTCAGTTGGTAGAGCTGCGTGCACGCGTACGGGAGGTCTCGGGTTCGAGTCCTGCCCGGCGCATACATACACACAATAGAACCGGTCAAACAGTCAACAGTCACAGTCAACGGTCAATGGTCAACGCAAAAGTCAACATTTTTTTTATATTTTTATTTATTTAATTTAATTTAAAAATCAATTAAAAATACTTAAAAATAATGTTTTTAAAGATAGGAAATAGCCTGAAACTCACAAAAATATATCTAAAAATCCTATTAAAATTATTAATAAAATCTACTCATTTACTATACCTTCCGTTATTATTTAGGTTAGTTAATCCTCGTTGATCAATCCTTCAACTCGTGCGCATTTCATCATCTTCAACCGAACGCACCCAATGTGAGTGAATCTCTACAAATTCCCCGTTTTAATCACGTTTTTGGGGTGTATCATGTGTCATACAATTTATTATATTTAAATCATTGTGCATACATCATATCATGAACAAATGTGTATTCAGCTTGTATCAACTGTTTGTGTGGTTATTGTTTAGATTTAATTTATTATTTTCAGTACATGCAATATCATAGGCCGCCGCTCCCCATTACATTATGAGCGTTGAGCAGTTCCCCATTACATTATGAGCGTGAACCGGGCGTTGCCAACATACGATCGGCTCCGTTTGATTGAGCCTTGATCGCACAGACATTCATCATAGGCCGTCAGTTCCCCATTACATTATGAGCGTGAACGTGACGTTGCCAACATATACAGTTTCATTCATGTTATATATTCATGCAAGTTCATATGTTATTGTATGTTATTGTTGGTGGTTGTTATTGTTATTGTTTGATTATTTACATTTGCTCACATATGACTATTGCACAATTTTTCCATGATAAAGATAACAAGAAATCAATAATAAATGTTTATCTAACAAGATTCACTCGCCAACTTATGTTGACCCAAAAACCCCCATTTTTACACATGATACAGGTGATCCAGCTGCAGCAAGAAACACATAGGATTAGCTTAGAAGAATAAACTGGTTTAGAGCTTGGATTGTTTAGTTGATTATTTTTCTTTGTATTTGTATGAACATGTTTGGATTATTGAGGATGAAATTTTGATTTAAATAAATATGAAACATATTAGTAAATATCATGAGCTTTGGTGATAACCCAATTATGCCCCGACTCTTATTCCGCTGCGGGTCGGGGTGTGACAACCGTGAGCTAAATAAACTTACGGTAAAGAATCGATATCCACTTCCAAGAATTGATGATTTATTCGACCAACTACAAGGTGCAAGTTGGTTTTCAAAAATTGACTTGAGGTCGGGCTACCATCAACTGAGAGTGAAAGAGAAAGACATACCCAAAACGGCTTTCCGAACACGGTATAGGCATTACGAATTCCTTGTAATGTCTTTTGGATTAACCAATGCGCCCGCGGCATTCATGGATCTTATGAATCGAGTTTGCAAACCCATGTTGGATAGATCGGTGATAGTGTTCATAGAAGACATTCTAGTATATTCAAAGAGCAGGGAAGATCATACTCGTCATTTACGTGAGGTATTAGAAACTCTTAAACGAGAAAGCCTTTATGCAAAATTCTTGAAGTGTTCCTTTTGGCTTCGAGAGGTACAGTTCCTCGGGCATGTTATAAGCGCCGATAGGATATTGGTGGACCCATCCAAGATAGAAGCAGTGTCAAAATGGAATCCTCCGAAAAATCCATCGGAGATCAGAAGCTTTCTGGGGCTTGCGGGATATTACAGGCGATTCATTCAAGATTTCTCCAAAATTGCATCGCCGTTAACAAAATTAACCCGAAAGGACGAAAAATTTGTGTGGAACGATGAGCAAGAAAAGGTTTTCCAAATGCTTAAGGAAAAATTGACCAGTGCTCCGGTATTGACTTTACCGAATGGCACTGATGACTTGGTAGTCTATTCGGACGCTTCACACCTAGGTCTTGGGTGCGTACTTATGCAACGGGGCAAGGTATTGCTCATGCCTCTAGACAATTAAAAGTCCACGAAAGGAAATATACAACTCACAACCTCAAATTGGCAGCAGTGATATTTGATTTAAAGATTTGGAGGCATTACTTATACGGGGTGGAATGCACTATTTTCACCGACCATAAGAGTTTGAAATACTTCTTCAATGAAAAAGAGTTAAATATGAGACAAAGAAGATGGCTAGAAACGGGGAAAGACTATGATTGCGAAATCCATTACCATCCTAGAAGAGACAATTTAGTAGTGGATGCGCTAAGCCGAAAAGAAGAATATACTCCTGTAAGACCCTAGCTTTATATTACTGAATTTCTATTAAAAGTTTCGTATTTAAACATGCAATTGCGAAAACACGTCAGTCAAATTTATAGGTTTATTAAAACTTTTTAAGCATATTTAAACAATTTAACATGTTATCAATAATTTGTTTTGTTATAATTCAAAACCAAGTGCGGAAGCTTCGTCTTTGATCGTATTCGGTTCTTCATATAGCTTGATCCTCCTCCGGTGCTCCAAACATCACCTATATTTCATATTTTATGAAATACGTTAGTTATCATAAATTATAACATAACCGAAATAAACCCGAAGGCTTAAACAATAAAAACAAAACTTTAGTTTTAGGCTTCACCGTAAGCTACGGTGACCACGGTAGCTTACGGTCAAGCCTTACGGTCCTAGTCCACTGTCTTACGGTTAAGAATTCCAGTTTCAACACAGCACTTGTCCAACGTAAGCTACGGTAGGCCACCGTAGCCAACGGTGGCTTGCTGCAAATTTTCTCTTGTTTGCAATTTAGTTACGGAAACTTCCGTAACTCATTCAATATAAATCCGTTTTACTTGAAACTTGTTTCAAATCATCCGTAATTTTTTTTCTTACATATTTAACCCGAAATCCTTGACCCGGATACTTATTTCCTATGATTTATGCATTTATTTCCGGTTTATACTCATACTTTCCGATTTAGCCCATTTTGCCCTTTAATCCCTTTTTGGACCAAACTATACATTTATACGTCCCATTTGGTATGCTTTAACATCCCCTTATTACCCGCATAGTTGCCTTAGCAATTACATTGCCCTATTCAACTAGACCTTTATTTATTTATTATTTTGACCCGTTTGGTTATTTTAGCGTAATCCAACACTTATTTCCACCAAACTTCTCTATTTTATTAAATCCACACTATGATATCTATTTATATCCCACCACAACTTTATTTGTAGTGAATTTATTATCGTAAATTTATTTCATCCAATTTCTGCCCTTTTTTATTCGACCGTTTACGGAAAAGACCATTTAAAAGGCATTAAACCAAAAAGGCTTATACTTTTCACCTTTTCGTTACCGAAAGGTCTATTATATTAATAAACTCATTTTTACATTAACATTAGAGTCGTTTACTTATTTCATCACTCGAGGGCATTTTGGTCAACCTAGATCCCTCTTTTACGTCGAAGGTCTTTTAATAACATAATTCTACCAAATATGAACATTTAACTATAACCTATTTAAAATCATTATGTTCTTAAGAACATAATATCTACGATTTAGATTATTAGATTTACCTTACCTTAGGTAATCTATTGTTCATTCAAGACTCGTTTAACTCTCATCGGACTTTTAAGTCCTTGTTGAGAGTTTGACCCGTTACACGTACCTGGCTCGGGTCATAGCATTGACCCGTTTAAGTACTTTGCACAGCTAATTACCAATCAATAGCGATGCGAACCAAACGTCATTTCCATGTGTTTACAAAACTCGACAAACATTTATTAGATATTATTGTCATGGTCATATCATCACCATTTGATCCATTTGGCCAGAATGACCACTTATAATTGTGAGATGGAATTTATTTGTCATCTCATCCATTTAGCCCATTTCATTTTACAATGGGATCATTTTACCTTAAAATATCATTTCTTAATCTGTTTAACCCATTATGACCTATCCATATGTTGTCTTTTTCGAAACTCTTTACTTATCCGTCATTTCGTGACCGGATTACCATTTTACCCCTTGTTGCCTATTATGGTTTACACCATAAGGTAATGTTTCAATACTCCTTATTTATTCGTCATCACATGACTAATTTACCGTTTTACCCTTTTTTACCATCATTCATGATTTCTTACCATTTTCACTTGTTCCGACTTGAATCACTTCGCATCAGAACATCATATTTCAATACTAATGTATCTTTTTCTTAACCAATACTACAAGCGTGTATTTACTTAAAATATGTAAGCTTTACTTACCTTGAAATCCAATTATGCTCTTTCCGCATACTTGATCCGTTGACGCGCTTCTTCCCAAGCCTCCAACTAGCTTGTCAAGCGTCACACTATCATTTATTATTCGCAAGATGATTAGGTTAGTCATTATTTAACACGACTATTCCACCTTACGGATTTTACATCAAATTTATCATTCGATCTTATTATAGGTCAGTTTGACTTTTAAAAGTCAACTGCATATTTACACATACAAACTCGCGAATGAGTTTAACAACTAATTTACGCATTTCATTAATTTGCCGGTAAGCACTATTCTTAGGCCACCATTTAAGTTATGTTTTCCAAACCAAGTTCACATGATTGTTAATATCAAATTAACATAGTTTCTACAATCTATGCTAATCTATCAGTCTTATGCAAGAACTTGGGATTCTTTCATCATTATGAAACAACCCATTGCATCATATATATAGAATTTACCCAAATATTAAACTTAGCCAAATACTTTAAACATTCATATTCACATAATGATTTTAAACATCTATTAACATGTGTTTAACATTAATCTCTTCTTATCATCAAAACCCATTTCAAGTCATGTATGAACATTTATTGAAACTTCTAATTTGTTTAAATATCTTACACATACATACAAGTATGATGATCACGAACACTTATGTATCATCAATTTCATCATATAATCAAAACCTACTTCATAATCTACTTGTTAATCACTAACAAGTAATCTTACATCAAATTATGCATAATTTATTTAAATTTAACGAAATCAATCATACACATACACTTAATATCATCTTTTGATCATAGTCCAACTATCTAACTGCAAGTAATCTACTTGTCTCAAATCGCAACTTTCACCAATCTAGGTTTTAAGACATACCTTATGATCCCTTCGATTAGGTGATCGTTTATATGCGTTCATGCATCAATTCCAAGCTCAATTCACCCTTCAATTCGATGATTTAAGCAAAGCAAGGGTTCACCCCCTTTGTTTTGGTCCTGGTCGCTACACACACACACACCTTTTGTGTGTGTAGTGTTTTATTTTATATATTCAACTTTTCAACCTTTCCACTTTTGGTCCCTCATATTTGAGGTCTTATTCATTTAGAGCTGCAACTCATTGTTTATTGCTATTTCCATATTACTAACTAGGTTAACTTGTTCTTAGTTATTTTCTTTACGGGTTCACTTTTACCACTAACGGTCTTTAAGAGCTCTTTAATATTAATGTGGTTTGATTACCAAACCCGTTTTTGGGGAGTTACAACCCCTATACGAGTGCGGTCGATGCAACTAATAGTAACGTCAGGTTTTCTTGAACAAATCCGAATGACACAAGAAAGAGCGCTAAAAGAAGAAAATTGGAGAAAGGAACGTTTAAAAGGTTTATTGAAGGACATTCTAGACGGGGAAAATGAAATGAAAACCTGATACGGAAGAATTTGGATCCCGAACTCTTGTGGTGTTAAAGATCTTCTACTAAATGAAGCTTATAAGTCGCGTTACTCGATTCACCCAGGAGCGACCAAGATATACCAAGATTTGAAGCAAAACTATTAGTGACCTGGAATGAAAAGAGACATAGCAAAGTATGTAGAAAAATGTTTAACTTGTTTACAATTAAAAGCTGAGCACCAAAAGCCGTATGGCAAGCTCCAACCACTAGACATTCCCGTTTGGAAATGGGAACATATTACCATGGACCTATTGACTAAGCTGCCAAAAACGGCTCGAGGATCGACGCTATTTGGGTAATCGTAGACAGATTGACAAAAAGCGCTGATTTTCTTCCTATTCATGAGACATATACATCTGAAAAGATGTCGGAAGTGTACATAAATGAGATTGTAGCACGCCATGGAGTGTCGGTGTCCATCGTGTCCGATAGAGATACTCGGTTCACTTCAAACTTTTGGCGCGACTTCCAGGAACTCATTCAATATAAATCCGTTTTACTTGAAACTTGTTTCTAATCATCCGTAATTTTTTTTCTTACATAACTTATTTCTTATGATTTATGCATTTTTTTCCGGTTTATACTCATACTTTCCGATTTAGCCCATTTTGCCCTTTAATCCCTTTTTGGACCAAACTATACATTTGTACGCCCCATTTGGTATGCTTTAACATCCCCTTATTACCCGCATAGTTGCCTTAGCAATTACATTGCCCTATTCAACTACATCTTTATTTATTTATTATTTTGACCCGTTTGGTTATTTTAGCGTAATCCAACACTTATTTCCACCAAACTTCTCTATCTTATTATATCCACACTATGATATCTATTTATATCCCACCACAACTTTATTTGTAGTGAATTTATTATCGTAAATTTATTTCATCCAATTTCTGCCCTTTTTTATTCGACCGTTTACGGAAAAGACCATTTAAAAGGCATTAAACCAAAAAGGCTTATACTTTTCACCTTTTCATTACCGAAATGGTCTATTATATTAATAAACTCATTTTTACATTAACATTAGAGTCGTTTACTTATTTCATCACTCGAGGGCATTTTGGTCAACCTAGATCCCTCTTTTACGTCGAAGGTCTTTTAATAACATAATTCTACCAAATATGAACATTTAACTATAACCTATTTAAAATCATTATGTTCTTAAGAACATAATATCTACGATTTAGATTATTAGATTTACCTTACCTTAGGTAATCTATTGTTCATTCAAGACTCATTTAACTCTCATCGGACTTTTAAGTCCTTGTTGAGAGTTTGACCCGTTACACATACCTGGATCGGGTCATAGCATTGACCCGTTTAAATACTTTGCACAGCTAATTACCAATCAATAGCGATGCGAACCAAACGTCATTTCCATGTGTTTACAAAACTCGACAAACGTTTATTAGATATTATTGTCATGGTGATATCATCACCATTTGATCCATTTGGCCAGAATGACCACTTATAATTGTGAGATGGAATTCCATTTAGCCCATTTCATTTTACAATGGGATCATGTTAAATATCGTTTCTTAATCTGTTTAACCCATTATGACCTATGCCATATGTTGTCTTTTTCAAATCTCTTTACTTATCCGTCATTTCGTGACCGGATTACCATTTTACCCCTTGTTGCCTATTATGGTTTACACCATAAGGTAATGTTTCAATACTCCTTATTTATTCGTCATCACATGACTAATTTACCGTTTTACCCTTTTTACCATCATTCATGATTTCTTACCATTTTCACTTGTTCCAACTTGAATCACTTCGCATCAGAACATCATCTTTCAATACTAATGTATCTTTTTCTTAACCAATACTACAAGCGTGTATTTACTTAAAATATGTAAGCTTTACTTACCTTGAAATCCAATTATGCTCTTTCCGCATACTTGATCCGTTGACGCGCTTCTTCCCAAGCCTCCACCTAGCTTGTCAAGCGTCACACTATCATTTATTATTCGCAAGATGATTAGGTTAGTCATTATTTAACACGACTATTCCACCTTACTGATTTTACATCAAATTTATCATTCGATCTTATTATAGGTCAGTTTGACTTTTAAAAGTCAACTGCATATTTACACATACAAACTCGCGAATGAGTTTAACAACTAATTTACGCATTTCATTAATTTGCCGGTAAGCACTATTCTTAGGCCACCATTTAAGTTATGTTTTCCAAACCAAGTTCACATGATTGTTAATATCAAATTAACATAGTTTCTACAATCTATGCTAATCTATCAGTCTTATGCAAGAACTTGGGATTCTTTCATCATTATGAAACAACCCATTGCATCATATATATAGAATTTACCCAAATATTAAACTTAGCCAAATACTTTAAACATTCATATTCACATAATGATTTTAAACATCTATTAACATGTGTTTAACATTAATCTCTTCTTATCATCAAAACCCATTTCAAGTCATGTATGAACATTTATTGAAACTTCTAATTTGTTTAAATATCTTACACATACATACAAGTATGATGATCACGAACACTTATGTATCATCAATTTCATCATATAATCAAAACCTACTTCATAATCTACTTGTTAATCACTAACAAGTAATCTTACATCAAATTATGCATAATTTATTTAAATTTAACGAAATCAATCATACACATACACTTAATATCATCTTTTGATCATAGTCCAACTATCTAACTGCAAGTAATCTACTTGTCTCAAATCGCAACTTTCACCAATCTAGGTTTTAAGACATACCTTATGATCCCTTCGATTAGGTGATCGTTTATATGCGTTCATGCATCAATTCCAAGCTCAATTCACCCTTCAATTCGATGATTTAAGCAAAGCAAGGGTTCACCCCCTTTGTTTTGGTCCTGGTCGCTACACACACACACACCTTTTGTGTGTGTAGTGTTTTATTTTATATATTCAACTTTTCAACCTTTCCACTTTTGGTCCCTCATATTTGAGGTCTTATTCATTTAGAGCTGCAACTCATTGTTTATTGCTATTTCCATATTACTAACTAGGTTAACTTGTTCTTAGTTATTTTCTTTACGGGTTCACTTTTACCACTAACGTCTTTAAGTGCTCTTTAATATTAATGTGGTTTGATTACCAAACCCAATTTTGGGTTGTTACAAATCTACCTCCCTTAAAGAGGTTTCGTCCCCGAAACCTTTCTTACGTAATTCCTTGGGTTTAACCATTGGACTTGGTTTCCTTTTCACCTGAGCATTGATCATATTTTAATTATTCTAAAAGTCTTACCTGGGAGGTACGGCAGTGCCTTTTAGGCTCCAAGGTGCATGCGCCCTTCATGTGTAAGGCCTCATGTGTCGTTACTTTTATCTTGTATCTCTTTTTCTTTACTCGATTGAGTCGCCATTTTCTCACTCCATTATATGTATCTGTCAACATACTTATCCCACGCAAATCTTATACTGATAAGCGCATTCAACAAGTTTTAAATTCAAATTTTTGATCTTAACCGATGTTGTCGGTTAGACTTATTAGTCACCGGCTACCTTATACCTCATAATTTAGGTACCCTCATATTGCCTTCGCAAGGCTTTTACAAACTTTCGAGACCCTAGTCTCATAGCTAGTGTTACAAGGTAATCGTATACCATGTTATATATATAATATATATATATATATATATATATATATCGACCGTGATTGCATCACGTCGTGTTAAATCTTTATTTTCATCTTTTTCGTTTTTCTAAAAATTACTTTTCGAATTCATCTTCTCACACCTAAGGGTGTCAAAGCCTGTTTCCTTTGATATTATTCATTTTCCAATTTTTCTCATTCTATTTATATTTGTTTAAAACGTTGTTTCTAACTAAAACTAAATTTAGTTTAACGTTTTCTTTTCAACTCATGTCAATTACTCGCATCAAGTAATTGGTAACCAAGGATTCTTCTTTACTTTTCTTATATTATGCGGGGAATCGTAACCGGTTCCTTCACTTGGTCTAAATAATCCTTAAACCCTTTTATTTAGCCTTATAGGCTATTTCCTTAGGCTCTCACCCCTTTCTTTACTTTTACTTAGCGCCTTAAGGTGAGGTCTTTAATGTATTATTCTGCTTGATTCGTGATCCCAAGGTCATTTTGACATTGTAGATTATTACACTATTCATAACCCGAAGGTCGTGGTGATCCTTTAGATCATCCTTTTACCCGTGTCTTCTTTAAATATATTTGGTGTCAATGCACCTCTTTTCGTACTTGAAAGAAAAAATTATTTATGTTTTCCTTCCTTTTTCCACCAAATCATGGCTTCCTTTTACCATGAAGGCTAATTGTTTTACTTCAATTATGGTCCTCAGACCATGTTTGATCCGGTTTGTTAACATTTTCGTTTTCTATGACTCCGTGAGCCATTTATGAATCACTTTCACTTGTCGGATCTATTAGTCATTTTATCTCTATTGGGTGATGATCATTTGCGTCTGAACCTGGCGCAATGTCAACTGGCGTTGACCACTTGTCACCATCGAATCACAACTACCATCTTTAGTGGCAACCACAACATTTTGTGTATGTTTCCCCAAACATTCATTCAGATCAGACATTATCTGTTGGTACCCGTGCGCGCTTGCGCGAACGTAGTCCATGACTAGATCATTCATTTTATTTTTTTTATTTTTTTATTTTTATTTTATTTATTTATTTATTTTTTGTTCCGACAATTCTTCCGACTCTATGACTTCATATGTCATTTATGCGTCGGTTTGTCTCAAGTTTACCATTATCCGGTTTAAGCCTATATCGCTTTACAACCCGTTACTCGAGTTCTTTATCTTAATGTTTTATCGCTCTCGTTATTCATTTTGCGTTTTCGTTTAAATTTATTCACAACCCTTTACACGGGTTCATTAATATTTCACGCTTCCCTTATTCGGTTTGCGTCTACATTTATATTTAATCTCCTCCCATTACCCGGGCTCATTATTCTTTTGCTTTAACGCTCCCGTTACCCGGTTTGCGTTTACTTTTATATTTAGTCACTGTACTTCGTTTGACTTGTTTTTGGCTTGCTCGTCTGAAATCCATCAGTTATGAGCGATCGAATCTAATTCTTTATTTAACCCGTTTGACTTGTTCGTGTGAAATACATCACTTTTGAACAATCAAACTTTATTCCTTATCTGACCCGTTTGACTCGTTCGTGTGAAACCCATCACTTTGAACTGTCAAACTTTATTCTTTATTTAATCCGTTTGACTTGTTCGTGTGAAATCTATCACTTCCGAACAGTCAAACTTTATTCTTTATCTAATCCGTTTGACTTGTTCGTGTGAAATCCATTACTTCTGAACAATCAAACTTTATCTTTTATCTGACCATCCTTGATGGCCTCACGGGCCATGAATGATGATTATCATCATCATTTCTTTCTTTTCTCTTTTTATCTTTTCTACGATCATAATCACCGACTTTGATCGTTTTCCGTGTGGGCACTACCTCCGTTTCTATAACCTCGCAGGTCATTTATACTTTGGTTTTACGTGCCCTTTTGTCAACCATGGTTCTTTCGTCCATAATGACTTATTCCACAAATTTCTTGGGTTATTTATTTTTATGTGCGCCGTATATCGTTTTTATGGTTCCCACAAAAATCATTTATACGAGTACACTTGTAAATTTCTTGATCCCAATGATCTTTTAACTTTTCCCATTCACCTCGATTTTACCACATTGAATGTACATGTGTTTATTATAACTAGTTCATGATATCATGTGTTTATCATTTACTTGGCCAGAGTAAGCGATCAACACATGACTTTATTATAACTAACACATTACTTCCCATGTAAGTAAATCCTCGGTTCATGTCCATATTTCTGATTTATTTGGTAAAACTTTGTTTAATTGTCATTTAACAATTATTAGTTTTTACCTTTCTTATTTCAAAACGTATGGAATGTTTTTCCTTTTTATAAAATTTTTTTATATAGCCACATTTATCCATGTGATCGTTACTTTTCCTTAATAGGATCTTATTGAAAATTTCTACTTGGATGGTCGATCCCATTCAAGTTTCTAAATCTGAATTCTTTTTATTGTTTTGTTATTCACCATTGTGAATAACGCACAGTTCCCACCCAATTTCTCTTGGAAACATTATTCTGAAAGGATATCCCAATTGGATTTCCCAATCCTTAAATTTTGTATGCAAGTATTATTTGTTGTTCATCTATGGCATACTACTATTCGTGCAATAATTTAAAATGTGAACCTGGGTGATATTTGCCTCATGGGCTTTCATTGTCTTTCATCTTTATTCCTTACCCATATTTGATTTAAGTCCTGGTGAGCATGTCCTACTTGTTATACTTCGAACATTTTCTTCATCATATCGGTAGATCCTTAGACTCCCATCATCTTCAGATGCGAGGGTCCTTCAACATGAAATTTCATTATAAAATATTAGTAGCGTTGACATTAATAGGCACTAGTATTATAATACAAGGCTCTCTAATACGTGTTAACACACGTAATTTGTTAACTATATCGGTCTTTTACCAATCTGGTTGGGGTAATGTACATTTAAACAATAACCCTTTGTGTTGTTTTCAACACTTTAACATGCTAGGCCGTTAATATTCATAACGACTTACCGGATCATGCGACCAAGCCTCGAACCGAACACATTGATCATTAACCTTGAGCTCTGATTACCAACTTGTAAGACCCTAGCTTTATATTACTGAATTTCTATTAAAGTTTCATATTTAAACATGCAATTGCGAAAACACGTCAATCAAATTTATAGGTTTATTAAAACTTTTTAAACATATTTAAACAATTTAACACGTTATCAATAATTTGTTTTGTTATAATTCAAAACCAAGTGCGGAAGCTTCGTCTTTGATCGTGTTTGGTTCTTCATATAGCTTGATCCTCCTCCGGTGCTCCAAACATCACCTATATTTCATATTTACGTTAGTTATCATAAATTATAACATAACCGAAATAAACCCGAAGGCTTAAACAATAAAAACAAAACTTTAGTTTTAGGCTTCACCGTAAGCTACGGTGACCACGGTAGCTTACGGTCAAGCCTTACGGTCCTAGTCCACTGTCTTACGGTTAAGACTTCCAGTTTCAACACAGCAGCTGTCCAACGTAAGCTACGGTAGGCCACCGTAGCCAACGGTGGCTTGCTGCAAATTTTCTCTTGTTTGCAGTTTAGTTACGGAAACTTCCGTAACTCATTCAATATAAATCCGTTTTACTTGAAACTTGTTTCTAATCATCCGTAATTTTTTTTCTTACATAACTTATTTCTTATGATTTATGCATTTTTTTCCGGTTTATACTCATACTTTCCGATTTAGCCCATTTTGCCCTTTAATCCCTTTTGGACCAAACTATACATTTGTACGCCCCATTTGGTATGCTTTAACATCCCCTTATTACCCGCATAGTTGCCTTAGCAATTACATTGCCCTATTCAACTACATCTTTATTTATTTATTATTTTGACCCGTTTGGTTATTTTAGCGTAATCCAACACTTATTTCCACCAAACTTCTCTATCTTATTATATCCACACTATGATATCTATTTATATCCCACCACAACTTTATTTGTAGTGAATTTATTATCGTAAATTTATTTCATCCAATTTCTGCCCTTTTTTATTCGACCGTTTACGGAAAAGACCATTTAAAAGGCATTAAACCAAAAAGGCTTATACTTTTCACCTTTTCATTACCGAAATGGTCTATTATATTAATAAACTCATTTTTACATTAACATTAGAGTCGTTTACTTATTTCATCACTCGAGGGCATTTTGGTCAACCTAGATCCCTCTTTTACGTCGAAGGTCTTTTAATAACATAATTCTACCAAATATGAACATTTAACTATAACCTATTTAAAATCATTATGTTCTTAAGAACATAATATCTACGATTTAGATTATTAGATTTACCTTACCTTAGGTAATCTATTGTTCATTCAAGACTCATTTAACTCTCATCGGACTTTTAAGTCCTTGTTGAGAGTTTGACCCGTTACACATACCTGGATCGGGTCATAGCATTGACCCGTTTAAATACTTTGCACAGCTAATTACCAATCAATAGCGATGCGAACCAAACGTCATTTCCATGTGTTTACAAAACTCGACAAACGTTTATTAGATATTATTGTCATGGTGATATCATCACCATTTGATCCATTTGGCCAGAATGACCACTTATAATTGTGAGATGGAATTCCATTTAGCCCATTTCATTTTACAATGGGATCATGTTAAATATCGTTTCTTAATCTGTTTAACCCATTATGACCTATGCCATATGTTGTCTTTTTCAAATCTCTTTACTTATCCGTCATTTCGTGACCGGATTACCATTTTACCCCTTGTTGCCTATTATGGTTTACACCATAAGGTAATGTTTCAATACTCCTTATTTATTCGTCATCACATGACTAATTTACCGTTTTACCCTTTTTACCATCATTCATGATTTCTTACCATTTTCACTTGTTCCAACTTGAATCACTTCGCATCAGAACATCATCTTTCAATACTAATGTATCTTTTTCTTAACCAATACTACAAGCGTGTATTTACTTAAAATATGTAAGCTTTACTTACCTTGAAATCCAATTATGCTCTTTCCGCATACTTGATCCGTTGACGCGCTTCTTCCCAAGCCTCCACCTAGCTTGTCAAGCGTCACACTATCATTTATTATTCGCAAGATGATTAGGTTAGTCATTATTTAACACGACTATTCCACCTTACTGATTTTACATCAAATTTATCATTCGATCTTATTATAGGTCAGTTTGACTTTTAAAAGTCAACTGCATATTTACACATACAAACTCGCGAATGAGTTTAACAACTAATTTACGCATTTCATTAATTTGCCGGTAAGCACTATTCTTAGGCCACCATTTAAGTTATGTTTTCCAAACCAAGTTCACATGATTGTTAATATCAAATTAACATAGTTTCTACAATCTATGCTAATCTATCAGTCTTATGCAAGAACTTGGGATTCTTTCATCATTATGAAACAACCCATTGCATCATATATATAGAATTTACCCAAATATTAAACTTAGCCAAATACTTTAAACATTCATATTCACATAATGATTTTAAACATCTATTAACATGTGTTTAACATTAATCTCTTCTTATCATCAAAACCCATTTCAAGTCATGTATGAACATTTATTGAAACTTCTAATTTGTTTAAATATCTTACACATACATACAAGTATGATGATCACGAACACTTATGTATCATCAATTTCATCATATAATCAAAACCTACTTCATAATCTACTTGTTAATCACTAACAAGTAATCTTACATCAAATTATGCATAATTTATTTAAATTTAACGAAATCAATCATACACATACACTTAATATCATCTTTTGATCATAGTCCAACTATCTAACTGCAAGTAATCTACTTGTCTCAAATCGCAACTTTCACCAATCTAGGTTTTAAGACATACCTTATGATCCCTTCGATTAGGTGATCGTTTATATGCGTTCATGCATCAATTCCAAGCTCAATTCACCCTTCAATTCGATGATTTAAGCAAAGCAAGGGTTCACCCCCTTTGTTTTGGTCCTGGTCGCTACACACACACACACCTTTTGTGTGTGTAGTGTTTTATTTTATATATTCAACTTTTCAACCTTTCCACTTTTGGCCCCTCATATTTGAGGTCTTATTCATTTAGAGCTGCAACTCATTGTTTATTGCTATTTCCATATTACTAACTAGGTTAACTTGTTCTTAGTTATTTTCTTTACGGGTTCACTTTTACCACTAACGGTCTTTAAGAGCTCTTTAATATTAATGTGGTTTGATTACCAAACCCGTTTTTGGGGAGTTACAACCCCTATACGAGTGCGGTCGATGCAACTAATAGTAACGTCAGGTTTTCTTGAACAAATCCGAATGACACAAGAAAGAGCGCTAAAAGAAGAAAATTGGAGAAAGGAACGTTTAAAAGGTTTATTGAAGGACATTCTAGACGGGGAAAATGAAATGAAAACCTGATACGGAAGAATTTGGATCCCGAACTCTTGTGGTGTTAAAGATCTTCTACTAAATGAAGCTTATAAGTCGCGTTACTCGATTCACCCAGGAGCGACCAAGATATACCAAGATTTGAAGCAAAACTATTAGTGACCTGGAATGAAAAGAGACATAGCAAAGTATGTAGAAAAATGTTTAACTTGTTTACAATTAAAAGCTGAGCACCAAAAGCCGTATGGCAAGCTCCAACCACTAGACATTCCCGTTTGGAAATGGGAACATATTACCATGGACCTATTGACTAAGCTGCCAAAAACGGCTCGAGGATCGACGCTATTTGGGTAATCGTAGACAGATTGACAAAAAGCGCTGATTTTCTTCCTATTCATGAGACATATACATCTGAAAAGATGTCGGAAGTGTACATAAATGAGATTGTAGCACGCCATGGAGTGTCGGTGTCCATCGTGTCCGATAGAGATACTCGGTTCACTTCAAACTTTTGGCGCGACTTCCAGGAACAGCTGGGCACGAAACTATTAATCAGTACAGCCTATCATCCCCAGACAGATGGGCAAAGCAAATGAACAATTCAAACGTTGGAAGATATGCTACGGGCATGTATTATCGATTTTGGCGGTAGTTGGGATGCTTACCTTCCATTAGTAGAATTCTCATACAACAATAGTTACCATTCAAGTATTGGAATGGCACCATATGAAATGCTGTATGGAAGGAAATGTCGAACCCCAGTGTGTGTGTGTGTGGGGGGGGGAGTAGGCCCTCGAGAACTCGCTCATAAGGATATAATTAAAGCCACTAACGAGAAAATAGATGCGATTCGAGCTCATTTAAAAGCAGCTCAAGATTGACAAAAGTCTTATGCAGATAAAAGACGAAGGCCTATCGAGTTCCAAATTGGTGATAAAGTACTGATTAAGGTATCTCCGTGGAAGGGGGTCATTAGATTTAGGAAAAGAGGAAAGTTGAGCCCGAGGTTTATTTGACCTTTCAAAATTCTTGAACGAGTGGGCAAAGTAGCTTACCGATTAGAGCTACCCAAAGAGCTGAGTGGGATACACAACACATTCTATGTTTCACATTTACGAAAATGCATGGCCGATGAAACAAGCTGTGTTAGATATGATAACATAGAGATAGACGAAAAGCTTAATTACTTGGCAAAACCAGTTTCAATCCTCGACCAGAAGGTCAAAGGATTGAGAAACAAAGAAATTAGTCAAGTAAAAGTTAAATGGGAGCATCGAAAAGGAGCGGACTCTACTTGGGAGTCTGAAGAAGAGATGAAACGATTATACCCTTTACTTTTCGGTATGTAACTAAGTTTCAAGGACAAAACTTCTTTTAAGGGGGATGGATTTGTAACACCCCAAAAATACACACACACACACACACACACATATATATATATATATATATATATATATGTACGAATGTTTAAACTAATTAATGGTAGGTTATTAAATAATAAAAATAAAAATCATAAATTGGGATCTTATTTATGCTAAACCAAACATGAGGGACTATATATGTCAAACTAAGAAAGTTGTTTTATTAAAAAGAAAACTTTAAAATCACAGCACACATTTTATGTGTGTGTACGTATGTGAAGAGCAGAGCAGGGGCAAGAACACCCAAACCCTACTCTCATCAAATTGATCAACTGAAAGAAAAATTGGACTAAAGTTAATGCATGAATCAAGAACAATAGTCAATCATACCTAACTAATGCAAGGTAAGTTACAAATTCGATTTTTATGATGTTTGATTTTAGGAGGAACTTGGGTAATTGAAGTTTTTAAGTAAATGATTGGTCAAAATAAAGAAAATAATGAAGGTTTGTATGAATAAAACGATGGATTTCATTAAACAACCAAACGGGTCAAAATAAAGAAAATAATGTAGGTTTGGTTGAATAAAACGATTGATTTCGTTAAACAACCAAACGGGTCAAAATAAAGAAAATAATGAAGGTTTGGTTGAATAAAACGATGGATTTCATTAAACAACCAAACGGGTCAAAATAAAGAAAATAATGTAGGTTTGGTTGAATAAAACGATGGATTTCGTTAAACAACCAAACGGGTCAAAATAAAGAAAATAATGAAGGTTTGGTTGAATAAGCGATGGATTTCGCTAAACAACCAAACATGTCAAAATAAAGAAAATGATGAAGGTTTGGTTGAATAAAACGATGGATTTCGTTAAGCAACCAAACGGATCGAAACTTAGTTGTGGCGCATATACTTTGAGGGTATGTGAAGAACTAATTGTGTATAAATCCGAAAAAAGGGTAAAATCGGAAATTGGTACAAATCGAATAGTGGAAATGTAAACTAATTTATAAATTACCCGAGAGTATTGGGTGTAACTACTAAAACGATTTTACATATGAAGAATATACTTGAATAGTTAAACTGTCGAAAATATGCTAATGGGTCAAATCGTCCAACTCATGAAGTTGACATAAATGATGTGTAATATATAAACAGGAGTAATATCGAAATGGAAACGTGAAGTATCAATTTACGAACGTTTTCTGAAGTTATCGAGTTACGCCTTTGAGTGCGGAACTCGAAAACGGGTTAAACGGACAACTTAACAAACCTGCAGTAAAATGACTGCAGCGGGCACCGTCGCCGACGGCACATCAGGCCGTCGTCGACGGAACATGATTTCTTCGACGCCTTAACTTATTGTCGACGGTAGTATAGACTCGACTGTGGATTTGGTATACCGTCGGCGACGGCCCTACTGGCCGTCGCCGACGCCTTCCCAGAAAATTCGAATTAAATTTAAATTATTAATTTTATTTTTATTTTAAATAAATCAATACTAATCCATAGGATGGTTGGGGTTTTGTAGGGATATCTAAACCAGTTCTCTTACGAAGATCAAGCCATGCTGAAGAACCAAACATGACCATGTTTCAAGCTTCCGTTTTGTCTCATCTAATTACGTTTTACAAACACTATTATAAAATGTAATGTGTTTTTGAACACTTCTAATGACTCGTTTATTTTGGAATATTTAATGTGTATAGTAAGTCATGTACTTATATATAAAAAAAATTAGGGTGTTTCAACTTAAATGTAGCCTTTGTAACAACTTGGTGTTGTTTTGAGCAAAATTGTCCAAGTTTAAAGTTTCATGATGAAATGGGGAACTTGTACTTACAATTGCATGAAGTCTTATTGAGGGAGTACCTCAAGACATGCCATGGAACGATGTAGTTAAGAAGATTTTGGTCAGAATATAAAATGTTGAAGATAAAAGCACTTTGATATTTGATGTCTACATATCGTCTATACTTCCGTCTAAATTTCAAAAGTGTTTGGCACTATGATTTGGTTTCCAATGTATTTTATTGTTTTCTATTCAATATCTTCGGATAACACATGCAATTTTTACAAAGAAATAAATTACTAATGTTTGTGACGTATAAATTATTTTTGTGGAAAGTAATTATAACATCAACTGTAAATTGTTTAAAAGAATATGGTTTTAAACGGATATACATGAATATATTTAGACATAAACAACTTGAGGGTTGTTGCTTTACTGAAAGTCAAAGACGAAACATCAAATGTATAACCACATCATGAGAGAATAATGAAAGAACGTACTCAGTGTATTGAGATGAAATACACAAATGAGATCCATGTCGACATACTTCGTTAGAAGTGATTGGAAAATTCACAAGTGAGAATTCTAACATATGAAAGAAAAAGTACTATATGTTATTGTATACCTTTGATAAATCTTGCGAGATTTGTTTCGAGTGATCTATACGTAGATACGTATACCACTTGATTATTGTTAAAACTATATGGAGATTTTATATTCGTTTGGGAGAGCATCCTAAATATATATATATCTCCTAATGAATAACAATAGCTGTGTACAAATCGCTTATGGAAAAATTATGAATGCCATGTTGTTGAGTGTCGATCTAGTTGACTCTATCTCACACATAATAGTGATTGTAGACGAGGAACATTCATCTTTTCAACGATGAAGGTGCACGCCAAGTGACTTGGATTAAGATTTATGTTTAAGTCCTTATGAGGCAATGGTAAAGCGTTGGAGATCGAAGGTAAACAAGTTGTGTTCCTTAATTGAATGATAAAAAGTAGCTATATGCTATATACAATAATTTGTGAGACCTTTCTAAATATTGATGTTTTAGGATTATGAATATTATTTTCTCTTAACAAGGGATGAATGTTACAAAGTGATATTATGATATCCTTAGGGTTGTGAAGAATCAGAATGATGCGTCTTCTGTTCACATGCTAAAGTATTGTAGTCTAAAGCATGCTAGACTAGTACTTGGTTAATTATGGGTCTTGACGGAGACTAATTAACTCTAAACATTCAAATCTTTATGAACACAAAAAGAGTTTGTGTACAGACAAAGTTGAGGGAGAATTTTCATTCATTATAAGGAAAAAACATGTAACTTTTGAAGAGTTTATTCGAAAAGCTAATGACGAGAACTCATTGTCTAGACTTATTCTAGATGTTAAATTAAAACTATTCTAAGTTGGTGACAAACTTATGACAATGGCATGTGTTGCTTTGATCAGCTCAGAAGCTTATGTAAGCTAATGCAATATGAGTTGAATTCACTGATACAATGAGGTTGATCTTGTTCAATCATTGTGTATAAATGTCATCATAAGTGCACGCAGCTCTACCAACTGAGCTACGTGTCTAACCCGAAATATTTCTGTTTTTAATTATATTTATATACTAATTGAATTAAACCGAAAATCATTTATTTCAAAAACGATTTAAATGACTCGCTCGGTGCTCTCCACAGGTCTCGAACCCGGGACCTGTGGTTTGGGTTAACACATTGTCCACCGCTGGACTGTGTGTCTAACTTGTTATATAATCTGATTTTTATTATACTTATATACAAACTAAATAATTTCATTTCTGTTTTATGCAAAAAGTTTGATAATTGCCCGAACCGGTGCGGTAGTCCGGACTCGAACTCGTGACGTGTGATTAAACGTTCACACATTCCACCACTGGACTGTGTGTCTATCTTGGTTATTATTCCGGTTTTTATTAAACTTAACATCTATTGCAGTGAATCCGGTTCGGTTAAAAAAAAGGAACATTTTTATTAAGGCGAGTGTGCGTGGGACAAGAATCGAACTCGGGACGTATGCGTGTTTATGTGCACACAGTCCACCGCTGGACTGTGTGTCTAACCCGAGATATATCTTGATTTAAATTAAACTTACAGACATCTGAAACTTCATCTTCTTCGTTGGACTTAACCAGAATCGGAGTCTGACTGGTTCGACGACTTAATCATGTTCTTTAGTGTGTTGTGAGTAATTACGTGTGAGATAAATAAAAAGAATGAGAGATTAAGTGTATGGTATACCGAACGGGACTCCTCTGTTTCTCCGGCGGAACTCCGATGACAGCAGATGATTCCGGCGACGTGTGTCTTGCAGCAGAGGGTCTTCAACGAGCTTGAGATAAATGTGGGTGGCTTCGGTATGAGCTATGGGGGTTCAGTAAGGCACAGAGGTGAAATGTTCGGTTTTCCGGCGAGTTGCAGAAGTTCTCCGGCGAGTGAAATTATGTCGGGAAAGAGTGTGATTGTGAGCGAAAAAGCTAACAGAGGTTAGAGGGGGTATTTATAGGGCAGGACATCGATGAATTTAGTCCGTTTTCCGTCTTGATTCGTCGGTCAATAAGTTTTCCGGCGGTTATGACTTGCGTCGCGGGTTCAGACGTCGGTTATAACTGATGTAGTAGTTAAGGCTTCGGTTAAAACTGAAGAAACCGTCCAATCTCGGCGAAATCGTCGGGATTTCCGACGACTGCGATTAGGCGCTTCGGTTTTTGAATTCGAGACTTATGATATGTATTAATTGTTTCCATTAATGAACAAGAAACACAGGTGGCGCAATGGTTGGATGGTTGGAAGTTAAGGCGTTTGCTGAATCCGGTTGACCCGGGTTCGAAACCCGGCTACGCCCTTTTATTTTTATTTCATTATTTTAAATACTTTTTCAAATATAAATTATATATTCCAATATACTTATTAATTATGTATCGTTTAAAATTAATTTGGGCATTAAATACGCCACGAAATTTTTAACTGATTGTTCGGTTGATAAACGGAGCGGGTTTTGGTAAATCCGGTTTTTGACGGATGTTACAATGTACTTATATATAAAAAAAATTAGGGTGTTTCAACTTAAATGTAGCCTTTGTAACAACTTGGTGTTGTTTTGAGCAAAATTGTCCAAGTTTAAAGTTTCATAATAAAATGGGGAACTTGTACTTACAAGTGCATGATGTCTTATTGAGGGAGTATCTCAAGACATGCCATGGAACGATATAGTTAAGAAGATTTCGGTCAGAATATAAAATGTTGAAGATAAAAGCACTTTGATATTTGATGTCTACATATCGTCTATACTTCCGTTTAAATTTCAAAAGTGTTTGGCACTATGATTTGGTTTCCAATGATTTTATTGTTTTCTATTCAATATCTTCGGATAACACATGCAATTTTTACAAAGAAATAAATTACTAATGTTTGTGACGTATAAATTATTTTTGTGGAAAGTAATTATAACATCAACTATACATTGTTTAAAAGAATATTGTTTTAAACGGATATACATGAATATATTTAGACATAAACAACTTGAGGGTTGTTGCTTGACTGAAAGTCAAAGACGAAACATCAAATGTATAACCACATCATAAGAGAATAATGAAAGAACGTACTCAGTGTATTGAGATGAAATACACAAATGAGATCCATGTCGACATACTTCGTTAGAAGTGATTGGAAAATTCACAAGTGAGAATTCTAACATATGAAAGAAAAAGTAATATATGTTATTGTATACCTTTGATAAATCTTGCGAGATTTGTTTCGAGTGATCTATACGTAGATACGTATACCACTTGATTATTGTTAAAACTATATTGAGATTTTATATTCGTTTGGGAGAGCATCCTAAATATATATATCTCCTAATGAATAACAATAGCTGTGTACAAATCGCTTATGGAAAAATTATGAATGCCATGTTGTTGAGTGTCGATCTAGTTGACTCTATCTCACACATAATAGTGATTGTAGACGAGGAACATTCATCTTGTCGGCGATGAAGGTGCTCGCCAAGTGACTTGGATTAAGATTTATGTATAAGTCCTTATGAGGCAATGGTAAAGTGTTGGAGATCGAAGGTAAACAAGCTGTATTCCTTAATTGAATGATAAAAATTAGCTATATGCTATATACAATAATTTGTGAGACCTTTCTAAATATTGATGTTTTAGGATTATGAATAAGTCTCATTATTTTCTCTTAACAAGGGATGAATGTTACAAAGTGATATTATGATATCCTTAGGGTTGTGAAGAATCAGAATGATGTATCTTCTGTTCACATGCTAAAGTATTGTAGTCTATGTCACACCCCGACCCGCAGCGGAAAAGGTGATCGGGGCATGATTGGGTTATCATCAAAGCTCATGACATTTATTAAGCGTTTCATATTCATTAATACAAATTAAATGGAAATTTACAATGATTGCTACAACATGATCTAACTAACAATCTAAACTTCTTTGTTCTCTTCTAAGGCATATCCTATGTTTTCCTTGCTTCAACCTGTTCACCTGTATCATGTGTAAAAAGGTTTTTGGATCAACATAATGTTGGCGAGTGAATCCTATGGAAAACATTTGAACAAATTTATTTAAATTGATTATGAAATATGTGCACAACCAAACATGAGTAAAATTAGATGTAACTTGATCAACAATCATAAGATGTTAAATGAAACACTCATGAATAATAATGGAACAATTAAAGGCACGCGATGCTCAACTCGTCTCTCACGAGGAACTGAGGGGCCTGATGAATGAATTGCATAAACATGATGATATGAATGACACAACTACAAACAATATAAACTAAATGAAACACACATGTACAATAATGAATTTGAATTGAAGCACGCGATGTTCTACTCGTCTCCCACGAGGAACTGATGGGCTTAATGTATGAGTTTCATATAATTTGACAAAGGAATATAAGTAAATCACAACAATAAAACAATCTAAGTTTAAGTCATGATGTGGTATGGCACAAGTTTAAATAAATTAATTAATTAATTTCATAACACATGACACACCCCAAAACGTGTAATTTAAAAGGGGAATTGTAAGATTCACTCACAGTGGGTGCGTTCGGTTGATGACGTTGAATGCACGCGAAGTGGTTTTAACCACGAGTGAGATTTAACATAGATAAATCGCATTATGGTTTGGTAAGTAAACGGATTTTATTAAACTATTTTAATAGGATTGTTGGGTGTATTTTTGTGAGTTTGAGGCTATTTTCTAACCTTAAAAATGTTAATTTTAAGTATTTATAATTGATTTTTAATTAAAATAATTAAATAAAAATAATAAAAAAAATATTTTATTTTTTTTGCTACAGTTGACTTTGACCTGTTGACTTTGACTGGCGTTGACCGGTTCGAGGCATATTGTTGTGCGCTGGGTGAGGCTCGAACCCGAGACCTCCCGTACGCGTGCACGCAGCTCTACCAACTGAGCTATGTGTCTAACCCGTTATATATCCGATTTTAATTACATATATACATTAATTACAATTAAACAGAAATCCTTTTTATTTTAAAAACAGTTTAAACGACACGGTCATGCACTCCACAGGTCTCGAACCCGGGACCTGTGGTTTAATCCAACACACAGTCCACCGCTGGACTGTGTGTTCAACATGTTATATCATTCGATTTTTATTATACTTAAATACTAATTATTTATTTCCTTTTCTGCCTTAATTAAAAAGAAGAGATAATTGTCCGAGTCGGTGCTGAAGACCGGACTCGAACTCGTGACCAGCGATATAAACAAACACACAGTCCACCGCTGGACTGTGTGTCTAACTTGGTTATTATTCCGGTTATCAATATACTTAACATATATCTAAGGCGACTCCGGTTCAGTAAACAAAAACAATGGTTTTTATTAAGGCAGCGTGTGTGAGACGGGAATCGAACTCGAGACCTTTGCATGTATAACGTTTTATGTGCACACAGTCCACCGCTGGACTGTGTGTCTAACCCGATTTATTTCATGATTTATATTATACTTATATAATACAGAAAAACATCGTCTTCCTCGCTGGAAAATAACCAGAGTTCGGAAATCGATTGGTTCAAAGTTTTTATCGGTTTATTAGTGTTTTACAGTTCATTAAGGTGAGATAATTGTGAAAAAGGAAAAGAAATTGGGCGGAGAAGTATACCGACTGGATCCTCTGTTTTCCGGCAGAAACTCCGGCGACAGAATTCAACTCCGGCGACAGGTTCCTTATAGCAGCTAGTCTCCGGAAAGCTTGGAAAAGGTAAGGGTGACTTCGGTATAAACTTAGGAGGTTCAGAAAAGCTCGGCAGTGGGGAAACCGGTTTTCCGGTGACGAACAGATTTATTCCGGCGAGTGGAATTACGCCGTGAAAAGAGGTGTTTTTGAGCGAAAAGGTTTGTCGTCGGTTGTGGGTCAATTTATAGGGGAAAAACGAGATGCACTTGGTCTGATTTCCGACTGTGTTCGTTTATTTAAATTTTCCGGCGGTTATGATTTTGGTCGCGGACTTCAAACATCGGTTATAACCGATGTATTGTTAATGATTTACGTTATAACTGAAAATGGTGTTAAAACTCGCGAGATTTCCGGGATTCCGACGACTGAACTGTTTGGGCGCCGGTTTTGAATTTGTAACGACACTTTATCAATTAAATGATTTTATTATACAACAAACAAAGTCCGTGGCGCAGTGGTTTATGTGTGTGAGTTAAGTTTGCTGAACTGACTCGGTACAGACCCGGGTTCGAAACCCGGCAGAGGTAATATATTTTTATTTTGCGATTTTTGACAGTTTTTCAAAAACTAAATATATATTCCCGTATAATAATTGATTACGGATCGTTTAAAAATATTTTGGGCATTTAATTCGCAACGAAAATTTTGACTGACTGTTCGGTTGATAAACGGAGCGGGTTTGGTAAATCCGTTTTTGACGGATGTTACAGTATCCCTGCTTTTTAGAAATTTCGTCCCGAAATTTAAATTGTGATATATTTGACTAAAAGAATGATGATGTTTTGTTTGACAGTTGTATGCTTAGCAAAATAAAGGCTTAAGTTTTTTGTTCGAGGCGGTAACGTTCCTTGTAAGGGTTAAGTACCCTATTCAGGAATCGCTTTTTGTTGCCTACTGTATAAGTATTGATAAGCAGAAATGATTTGCTAAAAATGATATCATGCATAAGAGTTTAGATACGTTTGGGAAAGTATGGTTATATCCTAAGGCAAAACTTCTAACACTACAACCTATATGAGACATAAATAAAAACACAACAGCTGATATTTGAACATGAATAAACACATCAGCAAATATTTGAACATGAATAAACACATCAGCAAATATTTGAACATGAATTAACACATCAGCAAATATTTGAACATGAATAAACACATCAGCAAATATTTGAATCCACATTCTGATAGCATATATGTTTGAATGATGGAAGTTCCTCTCTCGTTTATTATGATGGAGAGGTTAGTTTATGTAGAAATGGAACACAATCCAATCTCTTTAAATAACATGATGATATAAATATAACTCAAATTCCAACCAAGGCAATACAAAATCCTACATGGAACTTCTCATAACCGCCTGATAATGCCTCTGATCCTTTGGCAAGAATACTTATACATAGGAAGTACCAGCGGCGTATCCACCATATTCTTGCCAAATTTTCATTAGTTTTATCAGTGAATTATGATTAGTCCTATAACTCTACAACCAATACAACAAACATAAAATACTGAAATGAAATATATCTGTGCGATCAAGGCTCAATCAAACGGAGCCGATCGTATTGCATGTACTGAAAATGAAATGGATGTGCGCTCAAGGCTCAATCAAACGGAGCCGAACGTATTGAATGTACTGAAATTGAAATTGTGTGCTCAAGGCTCAATCGGGTGGAGCCGAGCGTATTGCATGTACTGAAAATGAATAACTTAACCACACAAACAGCCTATGCATGGAACCTCTCATAACCGCCTGATAATGCCTCTGATCATTTGACAAGAATACTTATATATAGGAAGTACCAGCGGCGTATCCACCATATCCTTGTCAAATTTTCATTGACTTTATCCGCAAGTTATGGTTAGTTCGATGCGACTCTACAACAAACACCACAACCACAAGATACTGATAATGATATTGTCTGTGCGCTCAAGGCTCAATCAAACGGAGCCGAACGTATTGAATGGAATTGCATGTGCGCTCAAGGCTCAATCAAACGGAGCCGAACGTATTGAATGTACTGAAATTGAACAACTTAATCTAAACAACCATCACACAAACAGCCTATGCATGGAACCGCTCATAATCGCCTGATAATGCCTCCGATCATTTGACAAGAATACTTATATATAGGAAGTACCATCGGCGTATCCACCATATCCTTGTCAAATTTTCATTGACTTTATCCGTAAATTATGGTTGGTTCGATGCGACTTTACTACAAACACCACAACCACAAGATACTGATAATGAAATTGTATGTGCGCTCAAGGCTCAATCAAACGGAGCCGAACGTATTGCATGAATTGGAAATATAAATTGAAATGTGCGCTCAAGGCTCAATCAAACGGAGCCGAACGTGTTGCATGAACTGGAAATGTAAATTGAAATGTGCGCTCAAGGCTCAATCAAACGGAGCCGAGCGTATTGCATGTATTGAAATGTAAAATGAAATAACCGATCAAGGCTCAAACAAACGGAGCCGATCGTGCGGGCACGCCCTGATCAACCGCATAATAAAATGGGGATCAAACTCAACCTCGATGGATGGGGAGCTACGGCCTCGGCAAAAGCATATACTGAAAACAATATATAATATATAATATCCAATAATTTCTCTAACAGTCTACACATGGAAAAACATAAAACTAAACGATAGGAATTGAATCTGGATCCTCGGCGAAGAGGACTAGCTGAGTATCTTCATCTGGGCCGTCATTATCTTCGACAGGATTGGCGTTGATATTGAAGACTCTTCCTCTTGTTGGTGGCATAGTGGTTGGGTTTTCTTGGTTTACTTGGTTAACTGGGTTTGATTGGGCTTGAGTGTTGATAACGTTAACTAATTGAGGGCATGTGTTTCTAAAGTGGGTAGGGTCGCCACAATTGAAGCAAGCTCGAGCATATGGGAACATGGGGTATTGGGGTTGATGATAAGTTTGGGCCATGTTTTGAGTAGGGGAAGAGGTTTGGTCTTGAAAGGTGCGACAAACATTGCTCAAATGACCATAGCGTCCACAAGTTGCACATAGACGACAAGGTAGAGTATGGGGATGGTGATAAAAACAGTTGTTGCATCGAGGGTGAGGTCCAAGATATGGTTTCTTATTTGGGTAAGCTGAGTTGGGTGCCACTTGGGTGATTGGGATAGCTTGGATGGGTATGGCGTGAAAAACTGGTGGATTTCGTTGAGTAGCAGCGAAAAGTCGCCCGACTCTTCTTCTTTTAGGTTTGGGTTGAGAAGGGGATTCGGGTTGAGTGGAGTCGGAGGTTTCAGTCGATTCTTTATCCTTCTTCTTCTCCTCCTTGAAGTCTTTGTTTCGGATTCGGTTCTCGGTGAGCTCTGTTGCTAGCTCTATTGCTGCTTCCAAAGTTGCAGGCTTGGTACTTATTACAGGGTCTTGAATCTTTGACGGAAGACCACGAATGTAGTGCTCTATCAAACGGTAGAGGGGAGTGAACATGTCATTTGATGTAATTCGAGGAACCTTTTGTTGTAGGTGATGTGGTCTCCTTCCATTTGCTTCAATGAGTAAAATTCATCTTCTAACTTCTTGATTTCGCTCCTTGGGCAAAATCGTCTGGTCATGATTTCCTTCAATTCGTTCCAAGTTAAGGTCATAGCATCTTCAACACCTCGTTTTGCCTTCTCTGTGTTCCACCAAGTAAGTGCTATCCCATATAATCGACCGGTAGCATATCGCACTTTGCGATCGTCAGGGCAATCGCAATTTAGAAAAGTGTTCTCCATTTCTTCAAACCAATGGAGGAGTGCGGTGACGCCTTCAGTCCCTTTGTATTTCGGAGGGTCGCATGATTTGAAGTGCTTGTAGGTGCATTTAGTGGTATTTGGGGGAGAGTTGAAAATGTTTTGGTTTGCTTGATTGACGGGATTATCGGTGAGTGCTTGTTGAACTTGGATTACAATGTTGGGTATTACGGCAGCCATTTGTTGAGCGATTAAGGCAGCCATGCGTTCGCGGGCTTTTCTTGCTCTCGTCTTCCTACGGGCGAGGTTAGAAGACATCTACAATGAATACATGACAAGAGTATGAGTTGGATGCTTTTGAGATCATGGGTCGCATTCAGGAATGAACATTCATAAAATAATTATAGAAAAATACTACATCCATAGGATGTCTTGGGCTTTGCTCGCTGTTAGGCCCGTCATGCCGCCATACTTTACCTGTGTAATCATGTGGGCCCCCATGAATACCGGTTTTTCATATGGTTCGCACGGTCTCTGCCTGGTTGCGTACACAAAAACCCAGAGAAAATCGAGAAATATGTATACAACGTGAGATGTTCGGAATGTGTCCAGGTGTAGACACGGTGACACCTCAAAGTAGGGTTAGTTCGAACGACGTTTGGTGTGGCATGCTTTGGCCTAATAGGTCCTTCGTACTCTCATCGTTGGTCCCCAGGTAGGCAAACTGGTCCGTTATATTGGATTTATACGAATGCCAGCCTAGACAGGACGTTCCGACTACCGGTACTTGTACCCTTCCAGTTACTACATGCCCGTCGCAGAACTTACTTTGATGAGAATTGAAAATTGCACAAAATCTTTGGATAATGAGAATATGAAAATAAATTGAATTCATGAACATCGATATGTGTATAATGAATATTTATATATATGTATAATGAATATGTATATAAGCATGTATGTTTGACTGAAATGTAAACAAATATGAAACAAATAAATATCACAAGTTTGTATGTAACCACCTAATCAATTTAAAATTTAGGCAGACTATAGTATAGGCTCTAAGGGTCTAATAACCTATCCTATATCCCTATAGTCATGGCTCTGATACCAATCTGTCACACCCCGACCCGCAGCGGAAAAGGTGATCGGGGCATGATTGGGTTATCATCAAAGCTCATGACATTTATTAAGCGTTTCATATTCATTAATACAAATTAAATGGAAATTTACAATGATTGCTACAACATGATCTAACTAACAATCTAAACTTCTTTGTTCTCTTCTAAGGCATATCCTATGTTTTCCTTGCTTCAACCTGTTCACCTGTATCATGTGTAAAAAGGTTTTTGGATCAACATAATGTTGGCGAGTGAATCCTATGGAAAACATTTGAACAAATTTATTTAAATTGATTATGAAATTTGTGCACAACCAAACATGAGTAAAATTAGATGTAACTTGATCAACAATCATAAGATGTTAAATGAAACACTCATGAATAATAATGGAACAATTAAAGGCACGCGATGCTCAACTCGTCTCTCACGAGGAACTGAGGGGCCTGATGAATGAATTGCATAAACATGATGATATGAATGACACAACTACAAACAATATAAACTCAATGAAACACACATGTACAATAATGAATTTGAATTGAAGCACGCGATGTTCTACTCGTCTCCCACGAGGAACTGATGGGCTTAATGTATGAGTTTCATATAATTTGACAAAGGAATATAAGTAAATCACAACAATAAAACAATCTAAGTTTAAGTCATGATGTGGTATGGCACAAGTTTAAATAAATTAATTAATTAATTTCATAACACATGACACACCCCAAAACGTGTAATTTAAAAGGGGAATTGTAAGATTCACTCACAGTGGGTGCGTTCGGTTGATGACGTTGAATGCACGCGAAGTGGTTTTAACCACGAGTGAGATTTAACCTAGATAAATCGCATTATGGTTTGGTAAGTAAACGGATTTTATTAAACTATTTTAATAGGATTGTTGGGTGTATTTTTGTGAGTTTGAGGCTATTTTCTAACCTTAAAAATGTTAATTTTAAGTATTTATAATTGATTTTTAATTAAAATAATTAAATAAAAATAATAAAAAAAATATTTTATTTTTTTTGCTACAGTTGACTTTGACCTGTTGACTTTGACTGGCGTTGACCGGTTCGAGGCATATTGTTGTGCGCTGGGTGAGGCTCGAACCCGAGACCTCCCGTACGCGTGCACGCAGCTCTACCAACTGAGCTATGTGTCTAACCCGTTATATATCCGATTTTAATTACATATATACATTAATTACAATTAAACAGAAATCCTTTTTATTTTAAAAACAGTTTAAACGACACGGTCATGCACTCCACAGGTCTCGAACCCGGGACCTGTGGTTTAATCCAACACACAGTCCACCGCTGGACTGTGTGTTCAACATGTTATATCATTCGATTTTTATTATACTTAAATACTAATTATTTATTTCCTTTTCTGCCTTAATTAAAAAGAAGAGATAATTGTCCGAGTCGGTGCTGAAGACCGGACTCGAACTCGTGACCAGCGATATAAACAAACACACAGTCCACCGCTGGACTGTGTGTCTAACTTGGTTATTATTCCGGTTATCAATATACTTAACATATATCTAAGGCGACTCCGGTTCAGTAAACAAAAACAATGGTTTTTATTAAGGCAGCGTGTGTGAGACGGGAATCGAACTCGAGACCTTTGCATGTATAACGTTTTATGTGCACACAGTCCACCGCTGGACTGTGTGTCTAACCCGATTTATTTCATGATTTATATTATACTTATATAATACAGAAAAACATCGTCTTCCTCGCTGGAAAATAACCAGAGTTCGGAAATCGATTGGTTCAAAGTTTTTATCGGTTTATTAGTGTTTTACAGTTCATTAAGGTGAGATAATTGTGAAAAAGGAAAAGAAATTGGGCGGAGAAGTATACCGACTGGATCCTCTGTTTTCCGGCAGAAACTCCGGCGACAGAATTCAACTCCGGCGACAGGTTCCTTATAGCAGCTAGTCTCCGGAAAGCTTGGAAAAGGTAAGGGTGACTTCGGTATAAACTTAGGAGGTTCAGAAAAGCTCGGCAGTGGGGAAACCGGTTTTCCGGTGACGAACAGATTTATTCCGGCGAGTGGAATTACGCCGTGAAAAGAGGTGTTTTTGAGCGAAAAGGTTTGTCGTCGGTTGTGGGTCAATTTATAGGGGAAAAAACGAGATGCACTTGGTCTGATTTCCGACTGTGTTCGTTTATTTAAATTTTCCGGCGGTTATGATTTTGGTCGCGGACTTCAAACATCGGTTATAACCGATGTATTGTTAATGATTTACGTTATAACTGAAAATGGTGTTAAAACTCGCGAGATTTCCGGGATTCCGACGACTGAACTGTTTGGGCGCCGGTTTTGAATTTGTAACGACACTTTATCAATTAAATGATTTTATTATACAACAAACAAAGTCCGCGGCAGTGGTTTATGTGTGTGAGTTAAGTTTGCTGAATTGACTCGGTACAGACCCGGGTTCGAAACCCGGCAGAGGTAATATATTTTTATTTTGCGATTTTTGACAGTTTTTCAAAAACTAAATATATATTCCCGTATAATAATTGATTACGGATCGTTTAAAAATATTTTGGGCATTTAATTCGCAACGAAAATTTTGACTGACTGTTCGGTTGATAAACGGAGCGGGTTTGGTAAATCCGTTTTTGACGGATGTTACAGTCTAAAGCATGCTAGACTAGTACTTGGTTAATTATGGGTCTTAACGGAGACTAATTAACTCTAAACATTCAAGTCTTTATGAACACAAAAAGAATTTGTGTACAGACAAAGTTGAGGGAGAATTTTCATTCATTATAAGGAAAAAACATGTAACTTTTGAAGACTTTATTCGAAAAGCTAATGACGAGAACTCATTGTCTAGACTTATTCTAGATGTTAAATTAAAACTATTCTAAGTTGGTGACAAACTTATGACAATGGCATGTGTTGCTTTGGTCAGCTCGGAAGCTTATGTAAGCTAATTCAATATGAGTTGAATTCACTGATACAATGAGGTTGAGCTTGTTCAATCATTGTGTATAAATGTCGTCATAAGTGAAGTTACGGAAATGTGGGGGAGGATCCATTTAGAAACAGCCCTATAAGGGTATGTAGACATGGTTTTCATTACCCAGTCTGGATGATATCCTATAACACTTAAATGTGGGGGTGTCTTGCATTTTGTATCATAAAAGTTTGGCAATAAGGATTTTGTAATCCAATCTAACATTGCAAACAGACGACTAAGTGGAGGACACAAAGGTTGAAATGGAGATGTGTTTGCCTTAAATGATATGTTTATCTTAGAAAGACATATATTATAACTAGATTCAGATGGCCACCGAGGTTATAGTATTAGAAGTTGACAATAGGCAAATTAACTTGCGAGTAAGAACACATCATGACAACTGATCTCAAATAAGTAAAATTATTTGTTGTGACTAGACAAAGTTAAAGATAATGTTATGGATCCAACGACCTGAGGGTTTATTAGAGATCAAGTTGTGGAATAAGACTAAAGCCTATTAAAAAGGGTATGTGAAGGAAACCTAACTTAGTTGACTGAAGATCCTAAGATCTAAGATTAATAGGAAAACTAACTCATATGCCTAAGGGTGGTCACTGTGTGGACATAAATGATATGCATATGCCAGTATATATGGTTATACATACCCCAAAAGTATAAAAGGGTGTTTAAATACGTCCTAGTCTATTCCTATGATATTCAGTGACAACGACTGAGACTAAGCATAATATGTGGTAAATGATTTGGATAAATCACGATAACCACAATACTTTTAATGATCTAAGGAGAATCACCTATGTTAGAGAGAAGTGAGGTCGCTTCGAATGGAATTAAGGGCACAATTTCTAAAGCTCTCGCAGAACCAGGAAAGTGTTCCACGATCATTATTGGACACGACTATGAGGAGATGACCTGGCTAAGGAGAGTCTTGTGTGAAGTGTATTGTCGTCTACACAAACGGCAGACGAGTTCAAAGACATCGATGTCTACTCAGAGCTAGTGGGCTAAGTGCATTTCATGAGCGAAGGTTCAAAGGGCAACACCTACCTATTGTACGCAAAACTTAACTGTCGAGGTTCCATTGGAAATTTTATGTGTTTTGAATGATCTCCATTAATGCGGGGGATTGTTGGAAATTTGATGAATGGATATTCAATATATTTATAATTTAATAAAATTATAAATATTAATTAGAATCTTCATGTGGTGAATAAAAGAGAAACTCTTGAGTAGAGCTTCTTATGACATTTAATTAGTTTTATTAGAGTTTTAAGTCTCTAATTAAGTGACTACTTAAGTGAAACCTTTCACTAATCCTTAACTCTTGTGCATTTAGTAGGCTATGTGCTTATTATTGTGTATATAAGAATATGGTATTGCTTGATACAAAAAGAATATTAGAAGGAGGATGAACACTTGAAGACCAACTAGAGAGATTAGTACTCTCTACTTGTTTTCCACCACCATCACATCCTTATTTGTTCCATAAGTTTTAACACTAAAATTATCCAGTGAAACCTCGGGCGCGTGAGCCATCTTCGGCAGTACATACTGCTTCGGTTGTTGTACCCTGGGAAACAGTCGCGTCGTCTTTAGTAGAGGCGCGAAATCTGTTTTAAGGGAAACGTGTTGAGCACGTGCCTCAACCAAAATCGTCAACATTTTAGTGTGCTATTTGTTGTAGTCTAGGATGCTATCAAGTGCGGGTGAAGGACCCACCAGATATGTGGCTTTAATCAAGATTGGTATATATAATTATATTTTATATTCTTTTTATTTAGTTATTGCAACTGATATTGTACTATGATATTTCCTATGAATAACAAGATTCTTATTATTATATATTTTGTAATTATATTTTATAAAAAATAACCTAATTCCTAAAACAAACACAACTAAATACAAATGATAAATATGTACCTAAAAAAGATGGAATGATGAAAAGCATAATGAAAGAGAATATATATAACATGATTAAACGAGATATTGATATATAACACCTTTTGCAAGAATGGCTTTCAAAAACTATTGGCTTGTACACTATATTTGTTACTCACTTTTTGAAAGAAAAAAAGAGTCTAGTCCAAATGCCTTATGTGTCATATAACTAATTTTCTTTATATTTATAAAAAAAAATATATATTTTTGCTTTTGTTATTAATGACTACAGGTCTCTTTCAGACCCATATTGATATACTTTCCGATAACTAGGGGTATTTTTTATTCTAATTCTAATTCTAATTGTATTCAAAACCAAAGTTATATCAGAACCGAATTCAAATTTTCATTTTCAAGTTTTTGAATAGGGTTACCGTCCAAAGTCTCTTTCAAATACGGTTTTTAATCAAGTTCGAACTTATATCTTTTTGATTCAACACGAAATTCGAATTCTAATTTTATACGAACATATCTACTACCTAATAAATGAATACACAGTTTGATATGTGTCACAACCATATTTCACCTCACCAATTATCCCCCGTCGAAATCCCCAATGGCCCTGTATAAAGAAATGTTTTATATAGTAGGAAATAATACCTTAATCCTATTTTGATATTATTAAGTTTTTTTTACCCATTTGTGACATAATAAGCTAATCATTAATTATGAAATATAATTTCTTCGTTTGTAAAACGTTTATTTAGATCATAACTTTATAATAACTTAAATCCACATAACAATTATTAATAAATATAAGAAATCTAATTTATGACATACCAATAAATTATGATCGTTTACTTTAAATAAAATTTATACTTAAAAGATATATTATTTATATACTTCATTTTTGTAATGTAATATGTAATTTCAATCATATGAAGAGTATATATATTTATCTAATACATATTTTTTAGTATTCAACTCGTGTAATATATAGAGTATTACAGTGTTACTAATTATAATAGACCAGTTTTTGTGATGAATTCATATTTGTTATGTGAAATATCATATGGCAATAAAAATACGTCAATAATCTAGATTTTCTTTTTACAGATTATATGATTATATCGTTTCAATTTTACAACTCCGTGTAATACAAAAGCCTATAATAGTATAACCTAGTATGTTATAAATAAATACATATATTTTTAGAGTAAATCACACGATGATCCATGTGATTTGCACTTTGTAACGCATTTAGTCCCCGGCTTTTCCAAAAGTACATACATAACTCCTGAGATCTGCACTTTGTAAGCCAATAAGTCCCTAAATTGGACATGCTAAAACCGTTAGATTTGTTGGCTGGTGACTAAATGTGTTACAAGGGGCAAACCACAGAAACCAGATTAGGCGTGCACTCATGGTTGTAAATATCCTGACTAAGTGCCCATTAATCGCCAACTAATCCCGATTAATCACAGTTAATTCCATTCCATTCCGCCTAACCACCCCCATCCCACCGCTCAATTAGCGACCAATGGTTACCGCAGAAATCCAAAGTATTAATAAACTGAAGTAACTATCCGTAAACCTTACTCTGTATTTTCATTAAATACATATTATTTGTTTTTAAGTTTTTCTCTTAAATCATTTTATTCAATTCAGCTGGAAATTGAACCTTTTTTTAATCGGATTGAATTTTCAAATGCGAAAAAACTTCCATAAAATTCAAATCAACCATCAACCATATTCGAATGAACAAAAATAGACCCATCAATAATTTATAATTTGAATAACTACACTTTATTTTAAAAATAAGTTTGGTGACGTGGCCCAAAAGACGTGGAGTCATGAAAAAAAGGACAAAATTGGAATAAATCTTTCAAAAAATAGACGTTAGAAAAAAAAATATAAGAAAAAAAAGTGTCGGGTGAGACATCGTTTTCATTTTCATACTACACCGACGACATCGTTACCGACACCTTGGCCTCCCTCCACATTCATTCAAATAAAAAATAATAATAACATTTAACTACGTAGATAAGGTAATTATATATAAGAGATCGTTAAAGTTTCTTTTTCAAAGTAGATAAGTTTGAAAAAAAAAAGAATATTAAAAATCTAGAGTTTAAAAGCAGTGGTGGATCCAGCCCTGTTTTGTGGATTCATATGAACCCACTCGGTTTGGAAAAAATGAAAAAAATAGTGAGAACTTTGTATGATTTGGAAAAAAAATATTGAGAATCTATCAAAACGAACCCACCGAAAGAAGTTTCTGGATCCGCCACTGTTTAAAAGGAGTAATGCGCAACAATTTCCCGACGCTTAAGAACTAGAACTTCATTATCAGCAGAGACCGGTTTTGCAATACAAAAAAGGGTTGCAGACTTGCAATGTAACTTGTTGCTTCTTTGCCTACCGTTGTTACGTAATTTCATACTTATTCAAAGAAACTTTATAATTATAATATCAAATATATCGAATTAAAAAGGTTGAATTAACCAAAATAACAAAACTATTAGCATTTAATGTTTACTTGCTATTTTTGTCCTAGGTTTATTGTTGTATTGTTATTTTTAGATCATTAGTAGAATGTTTATTGTTTGTTATCTTTGAATTGTATATATATGATAGATTGAGTAATAATCGCATCGTTAATTGAAATTAAACAGAACCAACTGATGAAACCGAACAAAAATTAATGGAAAACTAAATTAACTGAAATCGGTAATCGGTTTTTTATTGTATCCTCTGTAACAATATATAACCGAACAATTCGTGTTTTCATATATTTATACCTTTTATACATCTATTTCATATATTTTATGTTTTATAATGTCATTTCATGTACGTTAAAAAAAGTAGCCCAGATTTGGTTTTGGTTAATAACTAAAATCAACCGAACTGAAAACGACAAACTAACCGAATAAACTGAACCGATTTATCGAAAACCGGTTGGTTAATATCATGAAAGCTTTTTTTCTTAAAACTAACTTTTGCAGTTTGGTTTGGGTTATACTGGCACTCATCATCGAAATTGGTGGTTAAGCAATCTATGACCGAACTAAATACTTGAAATTAATTGAAGCTGATTAAACCTAACCGTTTGGTTGACGTTACCCCATAACCGACGACTTCATTTATGGTTTGAACTTAAAAGAAGATCTTAACTTTGAAATCATCATCGAAAAAGGTGGTTAAGCGATTCATAACCTAACTAAATACTTGATATTAATTGAAGCCGATTAAACCTAACCATTTTGGTGACGTTACCCCATAACCGACGACTTCATTTATGGTTTGAACTTTAAACAAGATCTTAACTTCGGGTATGATCTAAAGTATTGGTCCTAACCAACTTTAAGTACTTTCTTTTTTTGTATGAACATTTTATTTGAATATGTCATGTATCAATTAAAGAGTTAGGTTTATGCTTTATTTATATGTTTAATTCAGTCACAGAATTCATCTTTTAAAAGTCGAAAAATAGAAGTCTCGTATGTTTAGTAGGGTTGCAAATGAACCGAAAACATGAACTGTTCACTAACGCTTATCAAACGAGAGTTCTTATTCGTGTTCGTTAATTAAGGAAACGAATGTATTCATGAACTGTTCACGTATCTAACGCAATGAACTCAAAACAAATGTTCATGAACATAAATGAACACAAATGAATACACATAAGTATCAATTTAAGAATAAAATATGTATTTTTTCATCACAAAGCTTACCAAGAATCCATCAAAAAATAAATAAGCACTAAATATAAGCATTAAAATTTAAAAAACTAAAAACGAGCAAAAATAAATTAACGCATTATCCAACGTTCACGAACATGAATGAACGAAGGCAAGCTCTGTACATGTCCATTCCTTTAACTTAACAAGCGAAATTTCTTGTTCGTATCCATTCATTTATTAAACGAACAAACATAAACGAACTTTCTGCCAAACAGTTCACGAACCGTTCGTTAAACGTTCAGTTCATTTACAGCCTAATATTTTGTACTTGTAGTTAATAGTTGTAGTTTAATTGTAAAATAGAAAACCACATATTATATTCAAGTGAAAGTAAAATAAGTCGTAGCTTTTGACTTTAATACACAGTTTCTAAATAATATTTTGGCCGATGTGACATTATGAGTTGTGAACTTGTGATCCTTCGTTTCAATTTGCTCGTGCACCAAAGAGTTGTACTTTGTGCAGTAAAAGTTGTACGTTTCTCTTCAAAGACCAAACACAAGGAGACACGAACCACCAATGCTAGCCACATTGGGCGGACTAGGGTTAGGTGCATCATGTGTCATGTTCCATGATATTTTGCAAAGTTGAAGTTGCTTTTGATGACTTTAAGTTTTAGTGACCAAACTAAAAACAAACTTGGTTTTGAAAGGTCGATAAAATAGATCATCATAGGTTAGGTGCTCAATTGGGTAAACAAATGTGTGACACTATGATAGTGACCCTAGAGTGTAATGTCCTTCATATATGTGAGTCATCATAAGGGGTAATTTTTACCCGATGAGTATATGTTCTGATCTAGTTCGTCCATCTCACATGGTCTAAGTTTCCATATTGTGACATTGCGTCCAAATATATCAAAGAGTAAACCGTCATTAGTGTTATTGGGAATTGGTGATACTTTAGTTCAATTCTTTTTATTATGCAATTTTCCTCTTAGACATTTTCAAAACATGTCAGTTTCATTCAATTAACCATCGTTCAAAAAAAGTAAGTTAAATGAGGGGGTAAGCTGGTCATTTCACATATATTTTTTATTTCTTATTTTTCACCGAGTAAATTGTCATTTCCGTTGTTGAGATTTAGCGAATTATGTCACTTTAGCCCTATTTTTTTCGTGCGATTTTCGTCCTTACTTTTCCAAACACATGTCAGTTTCAATGCCAATATCATCGTAGATTGGAGACAATCGGGAAAAGAAGAGGGTCGGTTTCAATGGTTGACATGGAAAAGGGTTTTGGGGCTGGTTTCAATGGCGATGAAGGTGTGATGTCAGCGACTTCGACGACACCATGCCAACAGATACCACCTCGACACATTTCATGTTCCACCTCATCATCCACACGTGGCACTAGCGCATACGCCGCAGCCTTACGGACACATCCCATGTTGAAAAATTATGTGAAAATTATGGGTTGATTGGAAATTATATGAAATTGACATGTTTTTGGAAAAGTCAAAAACGAAAATCACACAAAAAAGTAGGACTAAAGTGACATATTTCACCAAAGTTTAGGAATAAATGGCAATCTATTCGGTGAAAAAAATGAAAAATACAAAATATATGTGAGGAAATGACCAGTTTACCCCTTATCCAACTAACTTTTTAGAAAAGGTTAACAAAATGAATGAAACTGACATGTTTTGAAAATGACAAGGAAGAAAATCGTACAATAAAGTAATAATTCAAGTAAAATGTTGCTCAATAAAAAAATGTAAATATATTTTACTTAAGTTAGTTTGACGTAAGTCGGTTGTGAATGTTAGAAGTCATTTTTAAGACGTATCGTTTGAAATAACATTTCTTGGAACTAGAATTAATGTAAAAGAAGTTAGTAACGCTTTGAAAGCTTATAATGAAGGTGAACTTACCAATACGTTACGACTAAAGTTTAAAGGGTTAGCATTGACGATGAGATGATGTTGGTACTATGTTCTTTAATAATGACCATCAAGTTACTATTGGTTCTAACTTGTCGCTGATGATAAATTTCTTACCGTTAAGAAAGTTACCACTATTAAAGATCGTGCAACCCTCATCGAGAATCAAATAAAAATTTGAAAAAAAAATCTATAATCGATATTATCTTTATGTAATCTTGTCTAGTATTGTACATATATTAGTGCAAACTAGTTTGATTTAGTACAACACAAATCTTAACCGTTGGAAATAGATGTAAAAAGTGGTGATAATATAGAACGTGAGATTTTGTAAAGCTATTTCACTATCAGAGATAAAATAAATGTTTTTGAAGTATAAGTGAAGAGTGATGTGTCAACGCGTTTATAGATGAAACTGAGAGTTTGCAACAGAGATGATCAAAGTACAACTATAATACGATTCTCGTAACGTTTCTATATAAAAATTAATTTTGAATTGAACACTTGACCGGTTTCATGTCACTACCTCATATAATTTTTATCTGAATCACCATATAACTTAATTCATTAATTTTTTATTGTTAATTTTATTCATTCATTAATTTAACTACATGTCTTCAATAAATAAATAAATAAGAGAACCTGTTAAATAACTAATGATCTATAACTTTGTTACGTGAGGGTGAGGTTACAAAATAAAGTCACCCATCCTTAGTCCCAATAATAAATAGAAAAACCGGCCACATACCTGTCACGAATAACACTTGTACATTGTGCATCAATACTTGTACCACTTGCACGTATGTAGTTTGTACCCTTTTAAACCATAGTTCAAGACTTAAAGCCACTTTCTATATATATACATGCTTCCCCTTCACACACACTCTTCTCTCTTGGTGATATATAACACCAAAAATCAGTTTCAAATAATCTCTCTCTCTCTTTCTCTCTCTAACACACACACACACACACTCTCTTCCGGGAGAGAGACGAGGACTAGTACTGGCCTGGTTAAGGAGTATTGTACCGAGTCAACTCAGACGGAGGCGAAAGAAGCGGAATCGGAAGCGGAAGCTGATGAATTGGCTGCAAAAGATGGTGTTTCCGGTTAGACGTGTTTGGCTTGCGGTGACTGCCCGTGTTAAGTCACGAAACAACGGTTAGCATCGCTTCAACTCGCAAAACTTTTTTTTTGACAGGTGTTTCTAACTCGAACCCTTGAACTTAAAAGAAAGTTTTGAGCTCCATTTCAACTCCAAAAACTTTACGTTAAAACCACCTCACCCAACTTCAACTTGCAAGACTCAATGTTTATCATTCATTTATTAGTTATGTATTTACAATAAATAAATAAATAAATATATATATATATATATATATATATATATATAATATAATATAATTTTATTATAATATTTGTATATAAAAATTGACATACTACTTGGATCATAAATTTCACATATGATATTAGTCATAATGCAAATATATATTAAATAAGGCTTGTTTAGTCTCGCAAGCTAGTCCAGACTCAATAAGTAAAGCTTGGACCTGGGCACATTTACTAAACAATTGTATTTTAGCCCGAGCTCGTTTAAGCTCGGCTCAATTCAAGTTTTTAACAAGCAGTTCTTGAGTAGCTTACAAGCTGCTTGGCTCGCTTACACCCCTAGTATTGAATGTAGTTATTAATAGAGTATTGATTTCGTGATTGTGGTGAAGACACATGAACTTAGTCATATTGGTTCTTTTTTCAATATTAAGAAGATGTATTTAAAGTTGTTTTGAATGTTCTACAACTCTTTTTATACAAAGTCAAGTTAGATTTGAAGCAAATTGTTTGGTATTTTGTGTGTTTGAGTCACCAATGGATTGAAATTTATTGCATGAGGGGTGTTGACTGATTCATGGTAGAGATAGGTGTGGGAAAAGAGGTGAGGGGAAGAGTATTTTATTATTTATCCTATGTTTTGTTATTGTTGAAATGATTATATTTCATAAGCACTATTTTAGAATAAGTGGGTTTGGTTGGAGTGGAATCTACAACACTCCGGAATCTAGAAAATCATTACAGAGATAATGTTTAAAAAAAATCTAAAGGATAATGAAATCGAAAAAACATCAATTTTTTAAAATTTACACTACCGCCAAAGCGTTAAGGGGCAACAGGGGTTACCACTTGTTACACTCTATATCCACCCCTGATCCACAATAAAACCAGTCTATTTAAACCGTTCGAACTCGTTTCATCTACAACTTCAACCTCCATATTTATTTATTTTTCTTCTTATTTTATCTATATTTCAAGTGTAGATAAGAAAAGGATAAAGTGGTTTTAGTTTTAAATTATTTATTACGTGATTTGGTTTTTGAGGCCGCTTTAACCGATATAGCGTCAAGACAACCAATTCAATTTCAATCGTTGACATTTTGAGGATGGGATAAGACTTAGGACTATGAGGTTTTGGGTTCTATTCTCACAAAAGGATTTTCTTCATATTTATTGAGTTTCCTTCTGAATTTGTGTATAGACATTATTGTCTGGTAAAGATAGATATGATTGGATAGTTCCACTCAATGATCTGGCAATTATCTAAATTAATTGTTAAAATATATATTGTTAAGGGCCAAGTCCTATAATGGATAAAAGGTGTAAGATGTATAATGGATAAGAGGTGTAAGATGAATGGGTCATAATTGATTGAGAAAGACCACGTTTTTCCAAAGGGGAATTATACGTTTATTCCAATAGACAATCAAGACTAGTAAAGAGACATTCTTGTTTTTTAGTTAGGAGGCTTCCTTTTTTAATAGTTTTCTTATCCATTAAATATTCAAAAAATATTCCCACTTAGGATTCACAATTGATTTGCTACTTGTAAGTAAAGTGTTAATCATCGAATTGTATTTGGAAAACTTTATATTCTAAAACTTTTGAATCGGATTAACATCAACAATAAAAAAATCACATAAGAATGACGGATAAACGGGCAACAAGCTGCGTCGTACCCCTTTTTTAATAGTAAATCCAATTCTAACAAAAATAAAACTTTGGTTCCTTGTCGTCAAGAAATTGTTGTGATTAGCATCTAAACCAAACTCTCATCTCAGATTTCAATTTGAATTCGAATTTATGATTTTCAAACCAATCCAGCGTGAATAATCAAATTTGAATTGTAAATATATAAATATACTTTTATAAAACAATATATTAACATATTAATTTATTAATATTTATTTTTATTTTTTGTTTTTCTTTTAATTTTGATCGTATGAACGGCGTAACTAATGTCTAAACACCAAAGTACTAGTGGTATCAATGTGTTAAGTAAGATATTCATTGCCAATGACCTATAACTCAAGTAGTAGGAGAGCTTGAGTTATTATATGAAAACTCAAGTTCAATTCCCGCTTGGTGCAAAAAGAAGTGAGGTACTGGTGGGCAATAATAGGAGACACAGGGAAACTTGAGTTCGATCCTTGAGCCAAACAGATTTTACCAGTAATTTTACTGTCGTGCCTACAGGCATGTGGGTTACCAGAGGTTTTCCCCGGAAGTGGTGGTGGTGGACGACTCGGGTTTTAGGATTGATTTGTTGGCTGTTAAAAAAAGTAAGATGTTCCTCTTCAAAGTAGTTAAGGGTTTTAGTTTCATAGCGGAAATCGATATAAAATTTAAAGAATGTTTAAAGTGTATATAAATTAGCCATTCTAAAAAAAACTAATAACCAAACTGAATGATGCTAGTGATCTTCAACTCATATTTACTTTATAACTTTGTATGTACTATATTTATCTCATCTTTATTTTAAGATTATAATGCACAATATAATACACACTATCTTATTATACAGTATAACCTTACCATATACGTGATAAAAAAACAAATCTCAGTTTCTTCTTCTTAATACTTAAACATGAAACTTATTAACCTTATTGCAATCACATGAAACACATTAAGACTTGGTGTCAAGCCATATAGGCAATGTTTTAAGATTGCTTATTAAAATCATCTATCGTTCGCTGTCCGAACGATATAGATCATAACTTTATCCAACATTTTTTTAGCTTATAGTAAAACACAACCCGAATCGAGTTATTTCTAAATACAAATCTAAAATACCACATTAATCCCGTATGTTACTGTTTCGAGGTATAATATCCTAATCATCTACTTTAAGATCTCTCAAAATCATATTTCAAAAATCTGAAGTAGTGAAGATTAAAATGTAATTCCAAAATTTAGAAGGTTCTAAACTGGATCAGAAATCTGGATGAAAGTAGCTTTAATTGGTATTGTAGAAGGCTGGAAGCTTATATTGTGGAGAAGATCAATAATTTTGCATTAGTTAATAATAATAAAAATAATATATCGGTATTTAGTGCACCTGGAGAGAGCTGAAGCGAGCGCCTACGAACTAGAAGCGCAACTAATTGGCCTCGCCTGGAAAATGCGCCTAGGCGCATGAAGTGAGGCTTTTTAATAACTATGTACTTTTTTTTGAACGGCCGACGGAAAACTTTATTCATACTGATGGTTTTTAATAACTATGTACTCACCTGATGTTTTTTCTTTCTTGTTTTCGAAAGGTGGCGGGCTTTTGAAGCTACACGACGACATTGAAACATGCGGGTACGAGGATGTACAAGTAATGTGGCAGATGCTTCATAAAACAGAACTAGAGTTATCATCAAACAACCGTCAAAAGCTTAAACCAAGACCATTTTGGAAGATCTTTGTTTGGCACAACAATACTTGTTCATCACCTTTCTCCATTGACCATGCTTAACAAAGTCAAAACCGGTGTCACCTTACTATCCTGCAACAAAATATGAAAGTTTGTTGGTATAATTACTATGATTTTGATATGTGTCTAGGCGACCGGCTATCGTGACTCGCAGGGACTAGCATCGTGCATCACAATAGCAAAGTCGTTTTTTTGTAAATATAATTATGTTTTTTTTTCCAAGATGCACATCAACTCATACATCAGAAAGAAGAAAAAAAAATAATAAATTGAATAAAACATGTTTCAAGATGCACACAAAGTCAGTCATCCATTTCATCTGGTTTCACATTATTATTTTTGTGTGACCCATTTCATACCATTAGTATAAATTAAAGGATGTAAATCCAACAAATGTCTATATTCTCCTAAACCGTTCCCATTTAAAAAATTAGGGGGTGTTTAACATTACATTTCGAAAATGATTATGTGAATATGCGATATTGTGCTTTTACCATTCGAGGGGGTTTTAAAGAGTGTTTAGCAAATTCTGATAAATTTACATGTAAAATGACTCTTATTAATATTAATCATGATTACTTGTGTTGCAAAACTAACTATTAGACCCCAAACAGACTAATAACAAGAACCAATGATCATTTTCAAAATGCACTGCCAAACACCCTTCATATTATTCTAATAAACGTAATGTTAACAAACTACTAATAACAAAAAGACAATATCTGCAGGTCAATGCAGCCCGTACTAAAAATGACCCGTTTTGACAAATTAAACATCCCACCTGACCCTCTCTAGTTAACAGTTAAGACCAAGTACAACGCAACCATCGATATACAAAGCAGATTGGTTTCTTTTATAACGTGAATCAAACAAAAAAAATGAATAAGCAGAAAAACTGATATGCAGAATTTGTGCATATCCAACAATGGCAACATTTCCTCACCAAAGACCAAACACATCTTGACACATATTATGTTTAGAGTATTAACAATTATTCGAGTCACAGACTATGGTTTTATGCCAAACGACCATTGGTTAGAAGGGTATCGTGGAGCCCATGAGTTTTCCCGTGACGGATTCTCATGGTGGTGAAGAAAAAAAAAAGTCAATTGCGTTTACATGTGAAAGCCCTAACCATAGTTGTCAATAGCGGCTATAGTGCGCTACATAGCGTCAAATAGCGTTAACTGTCAAGAGAATATAGGTCACATGTGTTGGGGAATTATCAGAAAACCGGACGATTAGAGAGGCGTGTAATCACTCTCAGATCAAATTATTTCAGTGGTTCTACCGAATAATTCAATCGGATACAACTCTGATTTCGAGAATTAGAACAAAAGTATGGTTTTTGGTGAATTCGTACGAACCAGAAAGAATGATCAAAACTGATTTCGAATTGTAGGGATATTCTGCAGATAACTGCCATTGGGCAGCTCAACCCCAGCCAGGGGCTGTCGCCCCTTGGACCCTGCTCCCAGGGGCGCTGCTCTCTTGGAACCCCCTTAGAATACAGGCTCCGCCCGTACACTTTGAATTATAATAACTCAATCAAGCGTGCACTCCCGCACCTCCTAACTTGCTCGATATGTATTATAATTTGCTTTGATCACCAAGTCAATCCCGATTACACAAAAATATCTAACAATATGTCGCTATATAGTATATAGCATTAAATAGCGACACTTTTATTTATTTTTTTCTCATCCCCGCTGTTCGATACCTCAGGCTTGGCCTTATAACATGTATTTTTCTGTATTTTCCTCATCTCCGCCGCTCAATGACATGTATTTTTTTTTATTTCTCTACTTTATCGCTAACATGAAATGGCAGACGCTATTTTGTCGCTATCTCTACGTAGCATATTGGTAGCTTGTCGCTATTGACAACTATGGCCCTAACCCTAAATTCCGAACAGAAAGTGATTCAGAGATAAATCTATTTCAACTTTTTATAAGAAAAATGCAAAGTCATCAATACATGACACACGTGATTGCCTCGAAAATGGCTCAAAGTTAACGCACGTGTGAATAATTTAAACACGCAATTATAAAGGTAACATACTAACATTAACTGTTAATAACTTCAGAGTATAGAGTACATACCGGTTAACATGCATACACTCCATGTACTCCAGACACAAATCATGTGCCTGAAATAGAGTAACGTCACCAGAACGTATATTGATGTTTAAAAATTCAAATAATAACAAAACGAGAGTGGGGAAATACCTTCAACATCAGAGGCGATAAATCCTTCTATGTATCGATTGGGGCAAAATCGCAAATATGTTCAAAAATCATGCTAACTATGGAAATATGCATAATAAATATGAAGGAAGAACATGTTTGAATAATGATATTTCAAATTTTCAATCAATGCTAACTGTTGAAAATACATACACAAGAAACTCGAATAGTGCAGTTTCAACTGAAATACTGAGAGCGATAAATTATTATTCCTGCAAAACTGTTCTAAATTACCTGATTTGACTAAATTACAGTAAAAAGCAGAAAACATGCTAGTCGTACAACAAAGCAACCAAATACGCGTAATGCGCCTTCATTTCCGTCTTTTGAATAACACTGTTGGCTGGTTGCTGATAAATGCGGTGTTACTTTCCATAGTTTTGAAACGCATGCTCTTCCGCCCGTTAAACACCACATGCGCGTTTACAATACAGCATTGCTAGATCTAAAAACTATATTATTCCTCAAAAGCATGTGTACGTATCTTCTCGAGAAGTACGGGCCAATCTTCACCAAGCTGCTGAGGCTTTAACTCCATCGCAACCCGAAAATCTAGCAACGATATCCGCTGTTTGTGTTCGTGTTCTTGCGTTTGATACTGATGACCCGGTATGACACCGTTCACAGACCTGTTATGAGCCGGATTGCTCTTACGTGGCCTTTTTAGTTCCAAACAAGATCTTATTAAACCTTTCAAATATGCGTCTAATCCGTTGTTGAGTATGTTTGCACTGTCGGGTGACACACCTTGAAGGCCTTGTGCTACGGATATTGGCTCCATGCGTGCCCGCAATGTTACCGTATCTAACAAACCGTCGGTATCCGATACACTAACGGATTTAACAGGCGGGGCTTTGCGGGCCCCGCCTATGCTCACTGGGTAATAAGGAATCCCGAGTGGAGCATGTAATGATTTGGCCCGATTGTCGGCATTTTGGGCTTGTTGCATGAGTTCTTGATGATGTTGCATGGGTCTTCGAGTATCAGGGGACAATGAATTCCCATTATCCAAATTGGTATTAAAATCATCCGAATGTGGGATCGATGATGAAGGAGAAGAATAAGCCGTCTTCCCATTTGGCCCGAGAACACTTTTACGGTCCCCGACTCTTCGTTCACGGGCCCCGGTTCTCGCCTTTCGTGGTGACGTTAACAAAATGTCTCCGCTTGGTAAAACGGGTTGACTTGAAGCATTGGTTACAATCGAATCCGGCCCATTTTGATGGTACACTCCATCAAGAACTTTCTTGTTTTCAACCGGAGCTTTCTCTGTACTACACGCATTACTCAAAATCGAACGAATTAACTGATTATGCAGCTGAATACCATCTTTACCAATGGTTCGTAAACACAGCTTATCGAACTCAACCTTGCTTAACTTCAAACTCAAAAACTTATTCAAGTAATCGAAGTATTGTTTCGACCTATCGGGTCCGATCTTTCGAATTATCTGACTCTTCAACTCCGCCAGATTGATCCACGAACGCTGAGATGGCGGTTGCATTTCTCAACACAAAAGTCCCATAAAACAATCAAAAACTTTATCAAACAAAAACCGAAAAAATCCCCAAATCTAACAACCTAAACTAGGGTTTCAAACTTTCATTCCATCTACAAAACCCCATATTCCAGAACAAATTCAACCCATCCAACAGCATCCCACACCATAAACACCCAAAACACATAATTAGGGTTTCAAAACCAACAAAACAACCAAATCTCACCAATCACAATTCATAACCAACTCTCTCTCCAAAACACACTCCCCAAATTATTCAAATTTGAAATTTCACTCAACCAACACACAAACCCTAACCCTAATCACACATCCACATCACCAAACCCCTAAATTTCCAAAATTTCAACAAACACACTCACAAATACACACATTCACCTTCAATTAGCCACAATTACAACTCCAATTGCAACAAAAACCTAAAAATCCAAACTTTTCACACTTCCGAACAGAAAAATCATTACGTTCATACACAATTCGAGCAAACAAGAGCGAATAAGCTCGAATTCAAGTGTAGAATCGAACAGAGATTGAAAACCCTAACCTTATTGTATCTGTAGTGAAATTGAGATCCGGTGCATTTGTGTTTCGCCGGACGGTTGTGTTGCCGGTGGATTTGAATCGGAGTTTTGGTTTCTCTTTCTCTCTCTAGTTTCTCTCTCTACTTTGTTGTTGTGCGTCTGGATTAACAATAACTTTTTTGGTTGTTATAAACTAGCCCTTTTGATTTGTGTGTATACACAAAAAGAGTCCTATAATTGGTGGTTATGAAAAGAATTGCGGGGGAGAGTTAGAGACTGCGGTGGCTGATCTAGAAATCCGTATTAGTTGACGGGAAGGGGAGGGTCGAGGTAAGGACAAAACATGTCGGTTTAAAGTAACTGATGACATGAATATTTTAGCAGAAGTTTTTACTTGTTAAGATTCTTTTTCGTATATAATACATGAGAAAGAGATACTAGACGTCTTTGTACGTAAGTAGAATTATAGGTTGGCGACGTTTTATAGGGGTAAGGACCGGTTTTTGTTGATCTAGAAATTTTGTTAGTTGAAGGGAAGGGGAGGATCGGGTAAGGTCAAAAGATGTTTGATTAAAGTAATTGATAACATGAAGATTGAGTAGAAGTGTTTCTAGTGTACATAAATTTTACTTGTTGGGATTCTTTTTCGTGTAAAAAATTACATGAGAAAGAGATTCTAGACGGTTTTTTACGTTGGTGGAATTATAGATTGGCGACATTTTATAGGGATAAAGGCAGGTTTTTGTTGATCTAGACAATTTTTGTTAGTTGAGTGGAAGGGAGGGTCGGGTAAGATCAAAACATGTCGGTTTAAAGTAACTGATGGCATGAATATTTAAGTAGAACTGTTTCTAGTGTACAAAAGTTTTACTTGGTGGATCCTTTTTCGTATAGTTCGTATGAGAGTTGTCACACAATTTGTTAGTTTGCTTAGTCATCTTTTTCGTTTGTTAGTGAGAGATTAGGCACTTTAATTCGTTTTAGTTTTATCTTCGTGTCTTAGTTCTTGAACTCGTTGTTTTCGCGAGTTTTTTTTTTCAAACATCTTTGTATTTGTTTGGGTTTTCTTTTAATATAAGTTCTTGTTAATTCGAGTTTTACATAAAAGATATGTGGTCCTTGATATATTTGTGACACAAATTGACTACTTGTTCCCATAAAATCAAAATATGCACTATACATGGTTGTCCATAAAAATTATCGATGTTTATAAAGTGACAGTGTAATAGACAAAGATTTATCTTTTTAGATGCTATTAGAGAAGCCGTCACGAATGCATATGGAGTAGACAATTTTGAGCATTCCAAACATCCGCGAAACTGAAAAACATATCCAAACCGTTTATATAACGAAGAATTTAAATCAATCAATGAATAACATATATTATAACTTAAAGACTTTATTAGTATACATTTTTTAACAACTTTACAAGTTTACACTTCTTTCTTTGGTGCATATGTAAAGTCTTTTAAGATACAAATGGACGGTTTCCTAACGAAATGCCTTTAAACCGGCTTGAACCCATGTCTTCGAGCCGCTTCCCAAACCAAATCAATCTGGTCCACATCGATTGAACCAACTTCATGATGTGTCCAAGCTTCAAGAAGATGAACTAACCCACCCGCGTGACAAGCGTGAACCACACCTCTTTCCATAGTGTACTGCTCAAACAATGTGCATAAAAAACATAAGTCATATTTATAAATGTACACGATAACATAAAATCAAGTTGTAAGTTTATAAGCCCCCTACAGGGGTAGTTCGGTCTTTTCACATTACCTCGCATGTGCCTAGGCCTTGGACATCATCAGGAAGCTTCATGGCTGCAAGCTTACTATATGTGCAGTCTGTTCTGAACTCGAACACCAGTGGAACCACAAACTGATGGAAATGTGTTCCGGCTGGTGCCCATCTTTGCTCTCTTGGTGTGGTCCATTTGCCAATTATCTATGTCTGGTAAAAGATTAAACAAATTTAATAATAATAAACATGAAAAAAGCGTTGTAAAATTACCTTTTTGCCCCTTACTCGACTACAAACAAAGATCGGTAAACAGCAAACACGATCTAACCTTGCAATGTTTAGCAGCTTGAAACTTTGTCACTTGAACCAAAAGGTTTTGATTCTCTGGTGAAGCTTCTTTCTGAATGATCTTAAATCTTTCGGTTGATTGAGTAAGCATCTGCATGAAAATTTATACACGTTATAAATATAATTTGGGCAACTTTCGACCCATTTGACTTGTTTTCTTTTTAACTTAATTTTTTTTAGTTGGCCCATTCAACGAGTTATAGATCAAACATAGTTGAAATCGACGAATTAGCCAATTAGGCGTAAATGGCTCAAAAAGTATATGCACTAAAAAAAATTTAATCAACTTTGTACTTGTCCCATTTGACCTTTTTTATGAAACAATTTAGGAGATTATACTATACGCACCCAAATCGGATGATGTACAAGTAAATGAGTTGAAATTGTCACATGCAACTAATATATGAAACAACAAAATATTCACTTTTTATGGATTAAAAGAAACAATACCAAGACTCTAACTTGACGACGCGCCAAGTAAAGGGCAATGGCTCTTCCAAGTTTAGAAGTAGCTCCGGTTAAGAACATCTCTTTTACATCTTGAGAAATCTCATTAAGAATTACGGCTGCAGTCAACGTGTTTCCATGGACTACTCGAACTTTAAGATCCGGATGTTTCGTTACAAAAAGTTTCCCGCCTTCATTCAAAGCTTCATTCTGTAAAACCACCGTTTCAATCCAGTTTAGTAACCAATGGGATAAGGTAAAACACTGTTTGCGTTGAGTAAGTGGCCTTTAAGGGGGGACTCAACGCTCCCATCGTTTTAGGGAAAACATGCAAAAGACATTCTTATATAAATGACTCATTTTATGCCTAGAGAAAACATTATAAAATACGCTATTTTTATTTAACGGTTGCTAGAAAGTATCTAAATTGTTTCTGACTATACGCAAGTATACGAACCTTGTTCAAGGCAGCGAGACTAAGGACCTTGACCCCAATCCTATCGGCCATTTTATTAATGCCGTCTTTCGCAAATGGTAAAAAATACTGCAATTAATTAAACCAAATCAATAATATAAAATTTAGTTCTTGAGAAGGATGATAAAATTATTGGGCTTATTAGGTACCATGAAACCAAATCTTGGCACAATCCAACTTTGAAGTAGTTTTCCTCTAAGATGGCAGAAAGTGAGCAAGAAAGGCTTGGATTTAGCCCACATGACCAACACCACCAAGAAAGCAAAAGGCCACATCGGGAACAAGATAAGTTTTGTAGAAAATGGCAATGAGCTTAATGATCTAAAAACAAATGGAACATGCATAGATGACATGATGTCTACTCCATGTGCAAGAAACACAAACTCTGGTGCCTTAGCTTTCTTGCCTAGAAAGACAATAGAACATGTATTAGGAGTTCGAAATCGATTTTATGTATGACAATTAGTTCGAATCTAAATCGTCAAATAACTTTATCTTTTTTTATAACCATGATAACATGTTATTAGAAAACTCACAGGATACGTCAATACCTTGCTAACCAATGAGACCAGGTAAAATGTAACTTGCGTTGACAGACTTTCAATGGATTAAAGACAGAAACCAGTGGACGCTAGATTCAAATATTACATCGGCATTTACCATTGCGCAAAACAAAAGTTATACCTTCATTTGAATGCATTTCTCTATGAAGGTCCCAAGAAATCTTGTTCAAGGTCTTTCCCAAAACATCAAAAATAGGCATAAATAGGCAGAAATTTGTCTATATGTCTTTATGGTGTATAAAATGGTACCTAAAAAGAAAAACATACAAGTTAATACATCTTTATTTCATCTTTTATTTTATAGGATAAATAAACGAGTTAAATGGATCAAACAACATTTTTTAAAATTTATTTAACTAAGTTTGTTACTCATAAAACAAACTAGATCAAAGTTATTTATCTTTATATGCAATTAGTCTTAATCAAATAGTAAAACATACTTACGTTGGCGTATGAATAACATACTTGAGTATAGGCAGCGTATCAAAAATGCGACAAGGAACAACTTCGACGTTACTATGCCCCATACATCTAAGGAAATCGAAGACCAAACAATAACCGTAGAACATGATGATCGAGCCATGCCCGATCAAAGTAGTCGCGGTGACCGGAAGTCCAACGATCACACAAAGTAACAAATGCTCCAAAAATGTTGCATGCCCAGCTGCACCAAATATGGTAAAATAGGTTTAATAAAGGGTTTGTTAAAAATGATGATAAATGTACTATGGTTGAAGTTTTGTTGGGTTGAGATAATGGCATAGGTCATAGGATAACAATGTTTTTTAGGTTGTCTGTCGATATTTTGTACTTTGATCACTTGATGACCAAACTAGCACGTGGTTTGCCACGTGTTTTTGTCTTATAATGGTTATGTGATCATTGATTTATCAAGGCAACCAATTTTTAAATACTATAGATAACGACTGGCTCTAAGCTTTATTCAAAAAAGCAAGAACTTTAGGCATATTAAATTTTATTTAGGGATGAGATAGGTATCATACGAGGGTGTATTGATACTATACCGTTGGCAACAGTGGCGGATCCAGCCCTGTTTTGTGGGTTCATATGAACCCGCTCGGTTTGGAAAAAATAGAAAAATTAGTGAGAACTTTGTATGATTTGGAAAAAAATAGTGAGAATCCATCAAAACGAACCCACCGAAAGAAGTTTCTGGATATGTCACTGGTTGGAAACGAGTAAAAATGTAGAACGAATATGTACTGATTATGGCGGCAAGGTACCGATAGTGCAAATACCGAAACTGACTTGGACAGGAACCGTAAAACCTTAAAAATGAGTACCGGTACCAATTTTGCCCCGTCGGTATCGGTTCGATATGCGTATTGGTACTATACCGTTGGAAACTAGTAAAAATATAAAACGAATATGTACTGATTATGGCGGTAAGGTACCGATAGTGCAAATGCCGAAACTCACCAAATACCGAAACTGACTAGGACCAGAACTGAAAACCTTAAAAATGAATACCGGTACCGATTTTGCCCTGTTGGTATCGATTCGATATGCATACTGGTACTATACCGTTGGAAACGAGTAAAAATATAAAACGAATATGTACTGATTATGGCGATAAGGTACCGGTTGTGAAAATACCGAAACTGACTAGGACAGAACAGAAAACCTTAAAAATAAATACTGGTACCAATTTTGTCACGTCGTTATCGGTTCGGTATGGTACCGGTATTCGGTAAAAAATGTTCATCCCTAAATTTGCGACTGATGATTTTTTATCTAAATTAGGAAGCCTACTTTTTCTCTTTTCTATAAATCTACAATTTACAAAATGATCAGAAAAAAAACACAGACTACCAAATTTTTTTAAATAATTTCTAACAGATTGAGATTAAAAAAAGGGTTATTCTAATTTTTCTACTCGAAATTAAATTTTAGTTGAGGTCCCAAAATAGATCGGGTCGGTTTGAATTTACCAAAATGGACCACTAATATCATAAATACATTGCAAATCTAAATTTATTATTTTATTGATCACTTTTACCTGTGTACGGATGGTTCAGTTTAGAGCTATGATGTAGCCAGTGATATTGTTGGAAGAAATATGATGAATGTAACAATCTATGAAGCCAGTAATATAGAGGTTCTGAAAGCATACAAGATATTATCCCACTTGTGTTCCAAATAGGATAATTGGTCATTGAAGGATTGATCCACAAGAATATTATAGAAGCTACAAAAGCTTGAAGTATGATGAAGTTGTCCCTGTGATTGAAGGCACATAAACTTCATCAAAACCACATAAACAAAATTAAGCGTATTATCACGGTGTTTAACCTACGTTTTATAAGTAATTATGTGATATATTATAGAGACAAGAAGTACCACGCACAATGAAGTGATTATTCAAAAATGATTATATGACTGTAAAATAAACATATAATACCATCATTATTTTCAAAACGCACATTCAAACGCCTCAAATGCCTTGGGTAAAGAGAACTTACCAATGCCATTCTTTTTTCGATTTGATGGAAATCAATGCCTTATTTAGATAATCGACGATTTCGATTAATAAAAAGCATATTGTCAAAAGTATTCCATAGCTGGTGCACAAGCCCTCTTAGTGAAGACAGGATTATGACATGCATACACCAAGCATACTCACTTTGCCTCTTTTTATAGACATATGAATACATGAAATCAACAAGAAGTGGCCCAAACAAGAGGTACTGCATATTCAACCAACAACTTAAAGCTATTAGAACACAACATACATATAGGGTTAGGTTCATTTGTGAAAAACCCTGTTGATTGTGAACACTAGTGAACTTATCCTAACCTTTGATTATCAATACAAAACAGTAAATCAATGGCCAGGATTTGATGATGAAAATACATTAGTGTATTTTACGATTTGATGATGTAAATTAATGGTCAGAATTTGTTCGCTTAGTTCACAAATACATTAGTGTTCACTCTAGAACCTCACCATATATATATATATATATATATATATAGTGTTTTCAAAAATCAACAAAACATACCTTGAGACTGCCTAGATTCTGCCATGGCCAACCAAATAATGGAGCTTTCATTTTTCCTGAAGAAGAAGAACCTTTGTGAACTACTAAATCTTTTTCTATTTCTTGAAGCATATATTGTTTCTTGGTATCCATTTTCTTGAAGAAAACTATAAAGTTTAAACAAATTCTGCAAAACCAATTTTTTTTCTTGATTTTTGTTTCAGTATATGGCTTCAGAAGCTAGCTGTGATGATGGATGTTGTTGGAGTAAAGTGAGGACTATATATACACACATATTTGCATACATGATAGTGATAACACATATAATAATATGGATATTCATAAATATATATTTAATACACCACCTTTTTTAATTACGTTTTAATTAAGAATTGTGAAAATTGAATGAACACTTATACATTTTATTTTAACTATGCTTATACAAAACGGTTACATGATATAATAGCTTAACACACTTTTTTCTCTTGCTAAATACGTTATACACTATGTATAAACGTATTATGTGATTTTCATCTTTTTTTTAGCTAAAGAAAATATACAATAAAATAAGTATTGTATACTCTTTAATTTAGGAATGATATTGTTATAATTTTTTTAACTTAAAAAAATAACATGTTACATGATTAGCGATGCTCGTATTTCTCGTTGCATCGAGCAGACGCCCCTCTAATATATAATATGTATATGTATATGTACACACGTGTAACTGTGTAAGGTAGACAAATATTGAGGATAACAGTTAACGGTATCAATCATGTAATTAAATAATTAAGACTTTTTTTATAGGTGAACTTCATAACGGTTAATTCACACCTGCTAGTCGCAGGCTCGTCACCTCACTCATTACCAAGGACTATGTTGTCTAAACCGGGTCCACGCCTTGGTCGAATGTGGCTTGGCTATCCCCGAGAAAATCTCCAGCCCCCTGCCACTTGGCAGAAGTTGCACCCTCCACAGGAGTCGACCCTTTTGTGAAAGCCAACTCTCTGAAGTAAATACGTTGTAATAGAAAACTCGGGGTGGCTCTCGGGTTTCGAACTTGTGACCAAGCCTCTACCTGTTCATTGCCATGACCCAGGGTCAAATAATTAAGACTAACTATAATGATATTTGGGTGAAACATTGGGAGTTGATGGATGGTCGCAAATGGCCAATAGAAGGGCGGTGGGGTGGTTTTTAGTTGAGAATGTCAGCCTTTTCAATTTTAGTAGCTTCCTCATTAATTTTTGCAATCCCAGTAATATAAAACTAACCCGTCTGAAGCTAATTTAATGCAACTGTAGCTATATTATTATTACTAGTGGTTTTCACTTGGGTTATGCGGTAAGACTTAGTTGGTATCAGTTTAGTTTGTTTTGGTGTCGACACTTGTTATAACAGTTGAAAGAGAAAACTAAAAAATAAAGTCGTGATATGCCGAAAAGGATATTGACCCGTGTTTTATATCAATCGAAAACCATAAAAAAATATTGGTTCTTATACTACCAATATTGGTACCGATGTTCAGTTGAAATCGGTTCGGTTTGTCACGTATCGATCGCGTATACTTTACGATTAAAAATATGAACTTTTAATATTGTTATAGGCACTCGTATAGTTTGCGATAAAATAAATAAGTTACTATTCACTGTTAGTTTCGGTTCAATTTACTACGATAGCGGCACAGTATCTATTTTCAATAAAAATCAAAATAGATATAATATTAAAACTTTAAATAATATATATAATAATAATAATATAAATAAATGTAACAACTTTTCATTCTTAAGAAGTTTAGCTATCTCAATTTTATATTGAATCTCTAATTAAAATACTTATATAACTAAGTATCCCTATTCTCATTCCCAGTGAACCTCAGAAAGTCTTTGAATCTGGATTCTGGATTTTAGATTTTAGAGGTCAAAGTTAATAGACCATAAAAACACACAAATAAAAAAAATATTGTTTCACTGTAGCTAAGAATTTGTTAAATTATATATATAATAATTAGATCATGGCAGTGGTTCACATGGCAAAATGAATTTTTTCGTCATGTGACGTCTATGACAGCATGAGTGAAATTACCTTTAAAATGGTGTAGTGATTTGAACTGTGTGAATCAAACAAAACTAACCAATATCCACCACCAACTCTCTCTCTCTCTCTCTTATATATATATATATATATAACACACCAAAATAAGTCTCTCTCTCACCGTGTGATACAAACCACAAAGGAAATCACAAAAGACCATTTCACATGGGCAAGGGGAGGTGTCGTGCTAGTGGTTGGGTGGACCACATGATAACTACGCATGGTCTTACCAGAAAACACATGGACAAGTACAACTAAAAAATTGCTACTATTCTTACGAATGAAAATATCGACACTTTTTCCTACGAAATTTTAACGTATATGAAAGGGTCTTAGTTTTGTGACAAATGGATTTGCATAGGAGAAGTATCGGAAATTTCTGATGGAATCCGATTTCATTTTAACCATTAGTCTGAAATTCGTAGGAATCAGTATGCGTAGGAAAAGTGTCGGTAATTTCCAACAAAATTCCGGCGTAATTCGTCTTCGTTTTAATCATTAGTAGCAAATGCATAGAAATACAATTTATCATAAAAAGTATTCTTAGTACAATGAAATTAATGATATTAAAATATAATTATTTATAAAAAACATATGTTTTTTTTAAATTCATTTGTTTCTATCAGTAGGAAGTGTATCGGAAAATCCCGTCAAATTACTCACGGAATGGATAAGTTTTTTTTTGTAATACATATATATGTATTATATATGTTATTTTTAAAACAAATTTATTAATATCCGTAGGAAATGTGTCATAAATGCCGACATAATTCCGACAAAATGGTTTTTTATTAACATCCGTAGGAAATGTGTAGGAAAATACCGACGTAATTCCTAAGAAATACGAAAACCATTGATAACTTTAAGCAGAATGGATAATCTTTTTTGTAATACATATATATTATGTTTTCTTAAACAAACTTATTAATATCCGTAGGATGTGTCGTAAGTGCCCCTTGGTGGCTCGATACAAGTTTTCGTGGGAAATCCTCTTACGGAAATTGACGTGGGAATAGTAGCAGTTTTCTAGTAATGAACTCCTTGGTAGCTCAGTACCTTGTTAACCAATGAAAACTAGTATTTTACCCTACGTATTGTGACGGTTTCAATACAATACTGTCACTTGGTATAGTTGTAAAAGAAATTAAAAAAGACTAACTTTATTAAAGTTTATGGATTGTATGATAACTTTAGTATTTTATCTCACACATTGCGGCATTACAAACACTTGCTGTAGTCGTCAAAGAAGAGGAAAAATAAGTTTATTTAAGTTTAAGGGTTGCATGAGAATATTATTAAGGTGCAAACATCATGTGAGTGACCAATGTTATGAATAGTAGTGGTTTGTAAGTGTGGCTATGATTACAGATTAATATATATAATTTACCTTCTATTAATTATCAACTTACTCTTCCTCACATATCACCATTCAATTTTATTCAATCTTATTTGGTTTAGATTGGTGAGTGTTCACTTGTCAATTTCCTAATGTCTTGATTTACTTTGGAATACTATCCAATTTTAGATCACAAGGTGTGGAGAGGCTTGAAGACGAGACATTATGCGACACGTGGACCACGTGTCAGAACATGGCGTGGTGCTAAACGAACGGTGTGGAAGTGACGTGGTTAGTAGCGTTTTAATAATATATATATATCATCAACAAATTAAAACACACCCAAAATCCATCCATCAATCAAGAGCCTCCACTTCACAATCTAAATGCCCCCCACGCCAGCGAAAAACCCCAAACCCAAACATAAACTCAAATTATAAACATAAACATTTAGGGTTTCAATTAAAGTATTGCATTTGGTTGTAAATGGTGGATGATATTCATTTTTCATATGGCCTGCACTTGATGAAATAAATGCCCATGCATGTGATGGAATGATGTACGAAGAAATAAAAAAATAATATGCCTAAGGAATACGAGTATTTTTTATCCCAAATCTACAAATTTTATACCTGCTGTCTTTTTAATTTACGAAAACACCATTAAGTCATAGGGCATTCTCTATAAGTGAAGAATTTTTACTTAAATGAAGGTCGCAAAAGGATGATAAATTGAGATATATTAGGTATCCTCGTGGACATATTCTCAAAGTGGCAATTTCGACCTGTTTATGCCAAACGGGTCAAATGGAACTAATTTACCTTGAAGGAAAACTGGTCAAAAAAGGATGTGATATTAATGTAAAATTTGACATATTATTATTATTCTTGGGTCAACCAACGTGACCGAGCTCGCACATCATGTCACCTCAAAGCATACTGATTGTAATGTTGTGGGTTCAGATGTCATTGCATACAATAGAGATACAAATGGGAGCCACAAGAGTAGAAGAGAAAAGATACAAGCTCATGGATTGAGATACATTTGCGAACCAAGGTGAAGTTATTGTGATATACGTTTATTCAACTTGTGAGGCCCCTAAAATGAAATCAAACAGTATACGAAACATTGGTTACTAAACATTAATATTGTAATCGGCTAATCGTCGTTAATGAAAAATATATTGAATACATAGATGGTCTCTGTGGTATGGTTGTACTACAAGTTTGATCTATTTTTCCTTAGAGATGTTACATATGTTGTTTACATTTGCAATTCATTAGAAAAAAAAATGTTTGATTATAAAGTTAAATATAATCATGTGACATGATTATTTCAGTATTTTATACATTTATTTATTTATGAATGTTACTTAAAAACAAAAGCTAATAGCTTAAGAGATGCCAATTTGGGGCTAGCCCATTTGGTAGAGACACATGCTTTTTAGACGAGGGGTGAGAGATACCAATGTAGGGCTGGTCCACTTAGTAAAGGCACATGCCTTTTAGACGAGGGGTGAGGTTCAAAGCTGAGGAAAGAGAGTAGGTTAGAATAATTAGTGTAAAGTAAAAGATATATTATCGTTGAATATTATAAATTTGCTCTCATATTTGATGTTATAATGTGTATAGGCGAACCTTTTTCTAGGCAGAAAAGTATTGCGGTTCGCTGGACCTTATTTGACCTTTACAAATGAATATACATTGATTGATACATATAAAGAGGCAGATCCATGGCTTGACCATAAGGCATGAAGCATATTTTGAGCCTCATCCAGTTGACCCGGCATATGTCTTTCCATTTGTTTATTGGTTGTTAACAATCACCTAACGGTTACAAAAATTGATACTTTTTGAGTCATTTATTGGGTGGTTGATGTTAATCAAGAGTTCCTTTGATGTTTCTGAATTGTTCTTGTAACACAAAGAAATTACCCACGATGAAATTAAAAAGTTTATTGGATATTATAAGTTATAAAGCGTGTTGGCATGTTTCTACCTTTGTAGCTCGCGTCGCAACGTACGCGGATCGGATATCTAGTTACATCTAAAAGTCTACTTTAGAAAAAAGATAGATAGAATCATAAAAATATATGCTTTAATTTTCATAGTACATGTATTACTACATTAACTTTAATACAAACTTTAACAACGTTTATTTATTTTATTTTCTATATCGGATGATTTTTGATAAGATAATTTAGTGGTATTAAAAATATTATGTTTTGATTTTCTTTCTGTTTTATTTTTGTTTATATCAATGTTAAACTCATGAATACTTTAGTATGAGATATTATTAACATAACTGAATTTTTTTTAATTTGGACCGTTTACTATATAGCCTTTAAAATAAAGTACTACCAAATTTTAACTCCGAATTTAGCATTTGTCAACATTTCTTTGAGAGTCATATAGATGGTATGAGTCTAAACGACACATTAATGAATAAAATTCATTAATTAACTAGTCAAGGTTGATTCGTTAAAAATAATTGGTTAATATATTTGTATAGGTCGGTTATTATACAAAATGTCTTAATGTATGAAGCGTACGAGATTCAGTATCAACATGCGAAAATTGATTTATAACATGCGATTTTGGTATTTTTTAACATCATGCGAACTTTTTTAATAACATGCAAAATTGGGTTTTTTATAAACATGCGATTTTCCTTTTTTTAACATAATGTGCGAATTTGATATTGTGTACGCTTCGTACGTTAAGACATATTGTACGATACACTATATATATATATATATATATATATATATAATGAATAAAATAATTAATAAACAAGCCGAGTATCAAAGGAACTCAAAATACCTCTTACAAGTCGATCTCAAAAACGACCAAGTTATGTGTTAACTCTTTTAAGTTTAACTTACTGCGCTCGAGCTTAGACAAACTTAAAATACTTTAGGTATGAGATATTATTGATATAACTGATTTTTTTATTTGTTCCCATATATTCATCGTAAAATTGTTATTTTTTTGGACGGTTCAGTACTTTTTAGAACAATAAAATATTTCAAATAATTTTTAAAAAAAATTATATGGTTATTCTTTTTTACAATAATGTTCTACGTTTCGTTCTAAATTTCATGAGTTTACACTTCGTAACACGTGTGTGTGGTTTAACATTTCACGTCTGATTTTTGTTTGGTTTAAGATTCCCACCGCAAAGCGTAGGTTTTAAAAACTCATAAATATATATATATACATAGTAAGTTTCCCTGCGCGATGCGCCGGGTCCAAATGTAAAGTAACTCGGAATTGTATAGTAAAGACCCGAATCGTTTCTAAACAAAAGTTACGTCAATACGTAGATAAACTGAAGATGTACATAAAAATAAGAATGGTAACGTATTATATATCGTCCAACTTATTTGCGAAAGAAATTTAGGTCGAACACTATCACAACCCCCGACCATACCCTGGACGGGAGTCGTGAACAATCAAGTGGTACCGGTGGTTATTTTGAAAATATTGCAGCGAAAATTTCATCGGGACCGTGAGTTAGGAAAAATATCAAAGTTTAGAAACACCGGAATTTTATTTATAACAAATGGGAATTAACCCATTTTTTACAAAGGTAGCTTCGTAAAACAACGTTTCTTAATTTAATTTATAAAATAAGCTACTTCTTTAAGCTTTCTAGTGTTGTATCACAACTCTTATTCAGATCTACTGTAATCACCTGAAACATGTTTAAAAACATTTTATCAGCAGGAAATATTGGTTGAATTCATTCCATTTGTACAAAAAGACACAGTATTGTAATTACAGCATTAATAGTTTTTACATTTGTTTACTTACTATTGGCTACCTCGTTGTCCAATAGTAAAGAAATTACTTTTAATAGTATTTGTCACTTGCCCATTTCAGTGACTAGTGGTCATATCACTGATTGGCTAACTCGTTGTCCAATAGTGACGCATAACAAGTAATGTATACAAAACCCCACATACTGGCGGTAACTTCAGAATACAAAGACTTAATCAATGTAAATACAACTAATAAAACATTTGGGGTTTTGTAAATCATTTGAGAAAAAGAGAATGACTCACCTTGTAGGTCTATAGTTCTTGATTTAACATGCCTCTTGATTCTATGCCTTCAGATAGTTAATTTACTTTTATAGTTTTGAAGCTTTTGGTAATAAATCATTTATTTTGATTGTAAGTGTATAGTTCGGAGTTTTCTGATTGTTTAACATTTAGTTTAACAGAGTGGAATACGTATTAGTGTAAAACCATATCAAAGCTGGCGATGGTCACGAGATCGGAACCATAACATAAGTAACAAAGTATAGTTTTTTCAGACAACACTTTGGCATTTGTTAGTTGGTTCCTGAATCGATCGGACAGAATATCGTATTGGCGATTATTGGTTAGAAACCAATGTATAGAGAGAAGAATAGAAGGAATGAGCAAAGAAAAATGAATTCTAAGCTTTCTATTTATAGGTAATGAATACTTCTTAACCCATATACCTTCATCAGATAAACCTTCCCTAGATAAACCTTCCTCAGATAAACCTTTCTTAGATAAACCTTTTTCAGATAAATCTTGCTCAGATAAACTTTTCTCAGATAAACCTTCCTTAAATATTATTTCCTTATATAATACCTACCCCACATATACATATTTAGATGGTATCTACCTGTGTATGCTCGGGTCTTGATTTCAATTGGTTCAGTTTTTAATTGTGAGTCTAATAAGGATACTTTTGTGTGGGTTGGTTTATCAATCGCCAAGTTTTGGTTTACGATTATGGATTGTTGTGGGACCTATTTAAGGGTTGTTACATCCTCCCCACCTTATTTAAATCTCGATCTTGAGATTTACTAGAACAAGTAAAGATATTTCCGTTTCATTTCCGACTCTAGTTCCCATGTATACTCTGGACCTCTTTTCGAATCCTATTTTACTTTGACCAGAACTAATCTCGTATGCTTTGGGATTCTCATCTTTGATCTATAAAGGTTTTTCAATGAACATAGATTTTCATTTATCTCTATATTGAAGAGATACTATTAAAGATTTATAGGCTAAGTATTTCCTTAAATTATGAAATGTATACTTGCCATTTCTTTAGCTGATGGGTTACTGCTCCAATTTGTTTAATGATTTAGAATAGTTCAACTGAACCTTAGATTTGATTTTTTTCTTTCTTACTGAAACAGGCTATTCTTTGCTGTGGAGAAAATTTTAATAGCATTCTTTCTCCAATTCGAAATTCTAATGGTTTGCTGATCATATGGCCTAATCGTTACCCTTTCTCTTACTTTTGTCTAACATACGGGATGACACCTTTATCCATAAAGTGCTTCAAATGAGCAACACCAATACTTGTAGGCTAACTATTGGAGAATCTTATGAGTGATAAGTAATAGTACTACTTGCACCAACATTTATCACACATGTACTTAACATGTCTTTCTATGTATCGTAGTGTTCCTTCACCTTGCTCAAGATAAGTCGGGTTTTCAATGGCTTTTTGAATACTTTTTCAGAAATGAGAAGTGAAATGACTATCTCGATTCGATATAATAGATAACGGGATTTTATGTAACGAAACTATTCCGTCCACATACAGCTTAGCTAATCTTTCCATATTTAAAGGTTTCCTTTATGGGTATAAAATTTTGCTGACTTAGCTAGTCGATCCACAATTACTCAAATTGTGTCGTTACTAGTTCTTATTTTGGGAAATTTGGGTAACAACATCATTTGTTATCAATCTCATTTCCATACTGGCATTTCAAATTGTTGAAGTAAACCTAAAGGTTTCTAATGTTTAGCTTTAACTTGTGAACAAGTTAAACACTTAGAGACGTAACTAGCTATATCATTTCCTAAACCTGTACTAACACGTACATAAAAATAAATAAAAAAAATTATGTTTTTAAGTTATAAATGGCACCACGCGTTGTGGTGGCGCCGAAACGTAAAGTAAGTCAAATTTATACAGTCTAATGAAAACGTATTATACTTGATTTGACTTGTTATAAAACAAAATTTATATAAAAACATAGATTAACTCAAAACGTAAAAAAACATATTATATCTAAGCATACCATTTTCAAAGAAACTTAAACTTGAATTTATACTGACACGTACATAAGTATAAGCATGTAAAAAATGATTATAAAGCTTTTAGAAAGTTGAAGGATCGTAAATACTAATACTAAATGTTGAAGCGTAAAAAATAAAATAAACAAAAACTTACTAAAAGATAAAAAAAAGTATAAAATTTTTATAAAGTTGAAGAAATGTAAGTGACAATACAAAATGTTGAAAAGTAAAGATTAAAGTAAACAAAAACTTACTTAAAAAGAAAAAAAAACACTTAAAAGGTGAACCAATAGATAGCTGCCATAACTTTATAGAATAAGCAAAATGCACTTTTGTTAAACAACCTGGCCGCCTGGCCCTACATTAGATAGATAGCCTTCAACGAAGTTAAAGGAAGGAGACTTAAAGTGCTTAACACTTGGTTACATGCACTATTAATGTTAATACCTATTTTATTAATTATTATGTCGGGTCGATAGTTACGCCTAATGTAAATTTGTTTACGCCTGATGTAAATTTTGCTTACGGTAATGTAAATTTTTGAATGTTATTTCTTTTTTATTTTTTTTGTTGTTTTTTGCTGGAATAAGTGATTTATTTTAAGACTTTTGGGAAAAGAATATTTTGAAAAACCTTTTGAAAGGCTTAGCTCTTATGATTTTCACAACTTATGATAATTCTTATTTTACTCTTTTATGTGTATATATTACATTTATAATTATTTTTATTGTTTTTTATTTAAAGATAAACAATAATAATATCTTAAAATTAAAAAACAAAAAAATAAATAGGTAAATTGCTAAAATGTGTCCCTGAGGTTTGGGAATTGTCAAAATCATCCATGAGTTACCGATACATTTTAGCTGAGTTAGTGATTTGAATATAAATGACAATAAAAATAAACAATTAGGGGTCTAGTTACAAAAAAAATTCTTATTTTGAATTGAACAAGCAAACGTGCCCAAACCTTAGGAATGATTTTGGTAGTTTACTTTATTTAAAAATTGTTTATATGCACGTATACATGTAACATTATTATACTAAAATTAAGTAAAAATAAAAAGATTTAATTTTTTGTTATAATTTTATTTTTATAAACATAATAAAATGGGAAAATGTTACAGAATAGTAACCAAGTTTTAAAAGTGTTCTAGTTAGGTCACTCGTATCATTTTTTTCTCAATTAGATAACTTAACATTCAAATAGAGTCATGTCATTTTTTCCATATGTCGAGAGAAAAATGGAGCATAAGATGCTAAGTTCGGATTATATTAATATATGAAAATTTTATTTATTAAAAACATAAACACTTTAATTACATTAAAAATTAAAAAAAAAGTTAAAATCCACGTCATCACTGGATGTTAGCATCAAATGAAAGGGAAAAAAGAAACAAAAATTCACATCACCACGGTTACCTATGGAATGGATGAAAAAACCCTTAATTTTAATAAAAAAAGAATGTCGAGTAACCTAATTGGAACACTTTTAAAACCTGAGTGACCTAATTGGAACACTTTTAAAACTTGGTTACTATTCTACAAAGTTACCCCTAATAAAATATATCAAAGTTATTTAAGTTTAATAATTGGTGGAACTAGATTTAAATAACACTATATGTTAAGGGGTGGTTATTGTACGGGAGAGGCTTATTCTGCAAAACGTAAGAGATAATCTGGGTCATCGTTTTGCAAGATCAGTGGATTAAAATGATGCGGTGACAGTTTATACCACAATCTACAAATGGAACATAAATTGAAAACGGATATTAAGGTTTTTTCATAGCGTGACCAATTCCACCCGATTTTCAAACGGCTAGAGCTTTTTCATACGATAATTATTTAAAAAAAACTATACTTACAAATATTTCATTCTCTTTAATTTGAGTAGGCTATTGCTATAGTTTTATTAATTTTTAGAAATTTTTGTTTTACAAACTATAGCGTTACCTGATTGTGTAACTTTATGCGATTATGTTCCTCAATAAATACCTAAATCATGTACTATATGTGCAAGTCGTACACTACATCTATAATCACATACCAAATGAGCAATGAATACCTAAATCACGTACCAGATATTAATAAATGTATACTTAAATTTAGAATCACGTACCATGTGTACAAAAGGAGTAACAAATACTCAATTTTAATAATCACGTACAATGTGTGCAAGCAATAATATATGCTCAATATAACACTATATCTATAATCACTTAACGACTTATATTACGAATCTAATCACGTAATAAACATAGTTAAAAAAATTATACAATCAAAAGAATTATAATAACGTAAATACTAATACATAATCACGTGACATTACATTTGTTACATATGATACGTGATTATAGATGTATGGTCACATTTAGCATTTGTTACTACTTGCACATATAGTATGTAATTACGTACTGGAATACAATCAAATAACGTTACACAATCACGCAATGTTATAGCTTGTAAAATAAAAAAAATAAACATTAAGATAACTATAGCAATAGTCTACTCAAATAAAAGAGAATGAAATACTCGTTAATGTAGAGTAGTTTTATTAAAAAATATTGTTGTATGAAAAAGTTATAACCGCTTAAAAATCAGGAATGAAGTAGGTCACCCGATGAAAACACCACAATACCCTTCTTAAATTTAAAAGGGCACGTGTTGCGCTTAGTTTGTCCCTAATGTTTTATACGATAAACTTAACTTGTACATGATCCAACCCCATATATAATGAGTTTTTTTTAGTTATTATATTTACCTGCATATTTCTAACTATTATTTAATATAACTAAAATAGTATATATTGTTTAGTTTTTTTCATAATTATCCTAATTATTAAATATAAGTTATTACATTGTATTATTAAAATGCGTGACACAATAAAACTGATAGGTATGAAATAGAGCCTTTAGCGAATAAAACCTCCAATTTATTACTTAATCATTTATTTATTATTTCATGTTTTAAATATAACATTTAAACTAAGTAAAAGTTAGAAAAAAAAAACATAACTTTTAAAAAAAAGATAACTTTTTAATAAAAAATGAACACTTTAATAAAAAAATTAATATTGAATAAAAAACCAAACATTTAGATATTAAAACCACTAAAAATATAACATGGTGGGTTTCAATAAAACATAAACTACTAACATTTTAAATATTAAAACTAAAGGCATGGAAATTAATATTTTCCTAGCTGGTTTCTCAAAATCCTCCAAGCTGCAACGTTAGCAAACTGAATTTGGTGTCATGCTTGGAACTCGCTATTTCGGCAAGCACTTCTCTTCAAGTAAAACCGTTCTCGCGGTTCAAGGCATTGACATGGCACATCCCAAAATGTGCACACTTTGTTCGTAGAAGCAAGAATCTTCCTAACATTTCATTTTTGTGAACATTTTCACCCACATATTTATAGAATGTGTATATAACCCTGTTCTAACATAGATGCGAATCTATAGGCATCCCTAACTCAACGACATCAACCAAACTCGTGGCCAAAGTGATATCTTCTTACTCAGTCCAATGATGTGCCATTTAAAAGTAGCGTTTTTGAGAGTATAGAAATTGAGAGTAGAGATGGGGTAAAATAAATAAACGTGTGTATATATATATATGGAATAATAATAAAATTTAATTTTTCTATAAAGGATCATTGTGAACGGTCAAATGAACCATGGCCTGCCATTTATCCACGTTAACCTTTGTTATTGCCCTGGCGGACCACCAGTGGCACCCCTAATAGCGCCAGGGAAATGAATTGAGGGGGGGGGAGGGTTGGGGGCGCTATTGTCTACACGATCGCTAAAGTGAAAGACGCTAGCTAATATCCTCTAACCTAACCTGAATAGTGTATTTTCTATTTAGAAATTGCGATGTGGCATGATAAAATTGTTGGTGGTAGAACGCAAACTAAAAACAAACAGGTTCTAGGTTTGATCTTGGTTCTTGCTTTTCAATTTCTCTTTTTTACCCATGTTCCACCCTTATCGTTTTCCATTCTTTTTTTTTTGTCTTACTTCTTTTCATTAGTATGCGATCACAAGCATCCTAAAAGCTCGATTGTTAGTTTTTTTTTTAATTTATTTTAGAGTTTTAACTATATTTTTATTGGATTTAATTATACATAAAGGTTGGTTTCCTTCATTAACTTTTAGAAAAAAAATAATATGCAATTGCGGGGTTTGATTTTTTCGTCGATGTTTCAGTATAAATTTTGTTGAAACAGAGTTGTGTTTAAAACAAAGTATTTTTATTATACCACAACCTATATGAATGTCGGTACCGGGCATCACAACGAAAATAACCGACACCAACTAAATATTTGTCGGGAAACAAATTTGTAAACAAAATAGAGTGTTTTATTTGTACAACAAAGTATAACAAATGCCGGTACCATATTGGTGCCATGACAAAGCGAACTGATTCCAACCGAATAATATAATACCGGTACAAGTATTCACTTTTATGGATTTCGATCGATTTAAATCATGTATTGATGTTCTTTTGGCATATCAATACTTTATTTTTTGGGGTTTTATCTTCTGGTTGTTATACTATGTGTTGGTATTTAACAAACCAAACCGGTACCGACCGAATTCGCGCCGCAACTCGCTACGAATTTTACTAGTTTATATAATTGTGGGTGCTGCTGGTCGCAGTGGCGAATCTAGAAAATCCACATAAGGGTAACGTTTCAATGAAAAGGGGTAACGAAATCGGAAAAACGTTAAATTTTTCCAAAATTTACACTACCGTCGAAGCGTCAAGAGGCAACGTAGATTACTCCTTCTATCACTCTAGGTCCGCCCCTGGCTGGTCGACTGGCTGATCCCTCTTTCTCCGTGTGTCTGAGCTTGCAGAATCTATTATGGTGAAAATCAAGATGAATGTGTATTGGAATGGTGTTCACGGGACTTAACTTAGAGCCGACTTTAGTTTGCAATCATCGTGAACTCAATTAATGAATGTTGGCTACTGGCATGATGATGACTTGATTTATCTCAACCCCATTTCCATCTCCATTTTCACGTGAGCTTGAATCAACTTTTGCCGACCCGACGAAACGCCAAAAAGTTTTGTTTCTTTTGAGGCTTGAGCATTCACATTGGAGTCTTTATCTCTAAGTTTTAGAGATTTTTTTTATTTCTCTTCTTCATTTGAATCTTCATCTTTAAAATATAAAGGTTTTGATATGGTGAATTTTTATAGATGCATATAAAGATTCACTATTCACATATCCAAAATTTAAAAATTGTATTTTAAGTATTTTGGTTTATATTTTTAAAGCATTTTTGGTATGTACCCTAATCATGGAAAAGAGGGAAAAATAAAAAGAAAAGGATACAGAGATACAAAATGAGATTTAGGATGTTAAACAAAATTTAGAGGAAAATACACATAAAGGTTATTTTTAGAGATGGAAGATTAGATTAGGCACACATAAGGGTGGTAAATGAGTAAAATCGTTCGTGAGATACTAATTGAGACCGGCTCGATTAAAAACTTGAATCTAGCTGAACTTAAGCGAGTTGAGCCCAAGCCATTATTGAGCTTGTAAAACTGCTTACGAGCCGAGTTCGAACTTTATAAATAAAGTTCAGAACAAAACGAGCTTAAGTTCTCGTAAACTAGTCAAGATCAAGCTTAGACGATAGTCTAGAACAAAACGAGCTTAAATTCTTGTAAATTAGTTAAGATCAAGCTTAGACGATCTCAGACTCGACTTTACTTGGTTACATCCCCGCACACAACCTTCATCTTCATGTATACTTAATATTTGCTTTAACCCTTAAAATATATTTTAATTGCTTTTAAACAACTTACATTCGTTAACGAAAAAAATGTTAATTTTCAAGTTGTATGATTCTGTTAGCGACATATGTAACGACCATTAAAATGTATTTGAAAGATCTAAAATTCGAAAATCAACATAAAATTAATCTAACATGAAATTTTCTTCGAGTTAACATAGCGGAATAGATGAACTTTACAATTTTGGTTCAAAATAAATTTAATCACCAAAAAGGTTAGAAATTTTGTTGGTGGTTTTAAGTATATATTCACCCTCATAGGATGGGAAAGCTTGTAATTTATAATAAAACACATCAATGCATACGAACTTTCACCATCTAACTATTCATTTCTTCACTTTAATAGGACCTCAATTTCAAGTAACCTAAAATTATACATCACGCGATTAGCCATGCTAACGAATTCGTAGGGTTTAACGAACTCAATCAAATGATGAGTTATTATGACATTAGGAAACATATAAATTACATTGCTAAGCTACGTGGATCCCATTTATAAACAACTTTAATTATTGCCAACAAGAAGTAGATTATGATTTATTTGCTAGAGTTTAAGAGTATATAAATGTTGTCATTTAAATAAAATAGCAGTTAAGTCCTTAATTTTATTTCTTAAACTTCTTTTTCTAATATTTTTAGTCAGCTTTAAATTTTTATATCAATTTTATGGTTTCTTTTTCCTGTCTGGTTGGTAGTCCTAGATATATTAATTAATTGATATATTTAATAATTAATTCAATTTTCATTACTAATAAGAACGCTGAATGACTTGGTTACTGTTTATTAGCTAGTCATAAATATTAATTGCCAATATATATATATATATATATATATTTTTAGAGAAGGACGATGTAGTGATTTAATTTTTTATAATTTTTTCATTTTGATATATTTTATTCATAATTTAATTTGATTTTTTAATAACCTAGTTTCCTTATATTTTTTTAGTATTACAATATAAATTTTATTGATAACTGATTTTGCTGCTAACGTACCAAATCAAACCAAAACTGACCGAATAATATCAGTATCAATACCAATATTTATTTTTATTGTTTTTGCTTACGATAAACTGATACCATATCACTACCATACCGTATCGAACCGAACAACATCGATACCGGTAATTGTATTCATTTTATGGTTTCTTGTTTGATAACGCGCCGCTATTGAAGTGAATTGAACCGAAATTGCCGAACAACATTGATATTGGTACCAATATTTGTTTGTATTGTTTTTTCTTTCGATAAACTGAGATTGTATCGCTACCACATGGTACCAAACAACAACTGTACCAGTACCTATATTCATTTTTATGGTTTTCAGTTTCGATAATTTTTCATTTATACAACTCTGTTTGCAACGATAAATTGATATATGTACCGTACCGTGACGATCTGAACCGATCGACACCTTTCAAACAACATAGGTGTCCGTACCGATGTTCGTTTTTATCGTTTTCAGTCGATCTAAAACACATGTTAATTTCTATATCGAGTGCATATATCGTACCAATATCTACGACCGAACCGATACCGATCATAGAACATTATTATATATGTATATATAACATTTATTATGTTATTATATATTTTTATATTAAACAAAAATTATTATATATTCATATAATATTTAGAGCAAACTTTCGTTTTACTCCCTATAGTTAGGTCGTTTTAACGGTTTTGTCCAAATCCTGTAAAAATAGCCATTTTCTTCTAATAGTCTGCTATGTATTCCCTCATTTTGCTCCCTGCCTCTAACTCCATCCAAATTTTTTGTTAACTGAAAGGTCTTTTGGTAACTTCAAATATATATTTAAGGGTATTTTAGTAATTTTACATGTAATGATTTAATAGCTTAATATTTTAAAAACCAAAATTCACACACATGACTGTATATCTATAATATACACTCTCCTCTCTCTTCTCTCTCTCTCTGCATAATCTATCTCTATCTTCCCTATCACTAACCAATACCAACCCATCTCCTACAGCCGTCATCACAGCCACCTCATCGAAACCCACCTCCTACAAATCTACAATCGCCATCACTGCCTCCTCCTACAACTTCCATCACAGCCACCTCACCGGAACCCACCTCACCGAAACCCAGCTCCTACAATCGCCATCACTGCCACCTCCTACGACCGCCATCACATCCACCTCCTACGACCACCCATCCGTCCAACACCAACCAACACCCACACCACCAACACCCACACTCACACCCACATCACTACTACCTTCGTCACCAACAACTAACCACCACCAGCCTCCACCAATATCAACCACCGCCTATCAACATCATCTTCATCGTATGAAACCCTAGTCGATCAGATCTGAATAAACCCTAGCCCTCCGGCGGCCAGATCTTAAACCTCTGGCTGCTGTAGTGTTTATCCAAAGAGTGGTGGTGGCAGTGGCAAGTGTACTGAGAGATAGAGAGGGAGAGAGGGGGGGGGGGGAGTTGTGGTGGCAGCAATCGGTGGTGGCGGCTGATGGTGGTGGTGGCGGCGGATTGTGGTGGCGACGGTTGATATGCAACTCCGACGAGGGTTCCGGTGGGGTGGTGACCGGTGGTGGTGGTTTGTAATGGATAATGGAGAAGATAAATCTTATGTAGAGAGAGGAGAGTGTGTAGAGAGAGAAGATGAATATGATAGTGAGTATATAACATATAAATATCTTTATAACTGAATTATCAAAATACCCTTACTTTTTTCTTAAATTACCAAAATGTCCTTCTAGTTAACAGACATTATGGATGAAGTTAAAGTCATGTAGCAAAATAGAAAAAACATAGCAAATTATTAAAGAAAAATAACTATTTTTAAAAGATTAAGACAAAATCATTAAAATGACCAAATCATAGGAAGGAAAACGAAAATTTACTCTAATATTTATTAAAACGCTCGCATTTATAATGGTTGAAGAGTGGTAGTTGTAAAGTAGTTTGCATAACCTTGATAAGAAAGGCGGCTAAAAGTCATTCATGTTATGTTAATTGTTACATGAACTTGCAGGTTGCAATGCTACTCGAAGTAGGTACCGTATTATACCTTTTTTAATTCTATTTCTATATAAGAAGTTGTTAACTTTTACTACAAATTATGTTTTACGTAGTAAATTAAATTATTTTGGTTTTATTTCATATATTTGAAAGAAGGAATCTAAAACTTAATCCAAAATGACACACAAAGACAGATTACAGAGTCACCCTCCTATATATAACGGTTTGACTAGTTTCATATAATCACTACTTCACTACCATGTAAAAAAATTAACTTTACCTTAAAAAGTTAGAGCCTTCGTAATAAATTCACTATTAATATTCATATATTTTTACTAAAAATTACTATTTTTTCTCACTCATTTTTAATTAAATAATATTTTTATATCTTTATCGTTATTTTTCTCTCTCATTCACTCACAACCATTTCTAAAAATATTAAAAAATTATAAGATTTTTCTCTCTCCAAATTTTTTTCTTATATATTTACAAATGAAGAGTAACTTTCCCATATATTTTCTTTTTTCTCCACTTACAACCACTCAAAAATTCTAACAACAATTCCTTATAATATAACTAAACTAACTCAAATATTTATAAGGTTTTCATTATGAATGCTCTTAGGACACCCATACATGCAAACCTGGAACATTAAACCTTAAAAGTAATAGAGCATAAAATAAAATCACAGCCAATTAAGCATAAATCTCAGACTTTTTTATATTGTCTAAAAGCATTTAAATTGAATTCTTTATCTATATAATTACACTAAAAGTAAAAATCACTTTTTTTCTCTCTTCTTTTTAATTAAATTTTTATTACATTTTCTCTCTCATCCATTCACAATTACCAATAAAAATATTAAAAAATTATAACAGATGAAAAGTGTTTTCCATATATTTACAGATAAACAGTAACATTGCTATATATTTTCTCAATGCTTCACTTAAAACCACTCACAACCATTCTTTATAATATAACTAACCCACTCAGATAAATATAAAGGATCCGTTGTGAATGCTCTAATGAACCCAAAAGTTAAATCACTTGATCTTGAACCACAAAGATCATGATCACACGAAACCGTCACAACCTGCAACATAATAAAACAAAAAAAGTTTTTAGATCGATAGCGAACCTCAATAATAGACTTTTTATCTAAAGAAAGAACACGAACACACGTAGCAAGTCACAAGATGGCAGCATGTTATATTCGAACCCCTTAGCCTTTAAGTGGCTTTTGATTAGTGAAAGATACTTAAGAACCATAGTTATAGTAAAAGTCATAGTGTAAGGTCTACATCAAAAGACCTAACAAAATTTAGTTCAAACATGAGTTGTCATAGATCTTTCTTCAATAGAAAATATAAGTACAAACAACTTAATCCACATTAAAGCTATTTAATCTGTAATAATAACGTTGTAGTATTGAATTTATATACAATCCAACTGATTTCTATGGTCTCATACCTTTATAATACTAAACCACTAGTTTCTGACACGAGTCATGACGTAATAATCGTTAAGGGATTATATGTGTTTTTAGGCATGAAAATCTTCTTTACCATCATTTTCTGTTTTGAATCGACGTCATGCAAGGGTGGAACCCGGGGGGGGGGGGGGGGGTCAAGAAGGTATGCTGACTCTCTGGTCCGTAGAATTTTATAAAACATATAAGATTTTTCTTAAAATAAATCATAGTTTGGACCCTCTATACGTGGCCACTAGAAAATAGAATTTGATGACCTCCCAAAAAAGAAGTTCTGATTTCACCACTAGTAATGCTCGACATAAAAAGAGATGATAAGTAGAGATGAGTTCATCAAACATTAAGGGTGCGTGTCGTTATTAAACTATCCCCACTCTTTCTTGTAACATCCGTCAAAACGGATTTACCAAACCCGCTCCGTTTATCAACCGAACAGTCAGTCAAAATTTTCACGGGAATATATATTTAGTTTTCGAAAAACTGTCAAAAATCGCAAAATAAAAATGATTTGCATCTGCCGGGTTTCGAACCCGGGTCTGTACCGAGTCACTCAGTGACTTATCACCTCACACACAAACCACTGCGCCAACTGCTTTGTTTGTTTTATAATAGAATCATTTAATTGATAAAGTAACGTTATAAATTCAAAACCGGCGCCCAATCAGTTCAGTCGTCGGAATCCCGGAATTCTCGCGAGTCTTAACTACGATTTACGTTATAACGTAAACCATTAACCAGACATCGGTTATAACCGATGTTTGAAGTCCGCGACACTTTTCAAAACCGCCGGAAATTTTAAATAAACGAATACAGTCGGAATTCAGACCCGATTCTTCAACGATTTGCACTATAAGTTCAACCACAACCCACGACAAACACTTTCGCTCAAAATCACATCTTTTCACGGCGTAATTCCACTCGCCTGAATAAACCTGTTCGTCGCCGGAAAACCGGTTTCCCCATTTCCGAGCTTTTCTGAATCCCCTAAACCTTTACCGAAGTTACCCATACTCTTTCCAAGATTTCCGGAGACTTACTGCTGCAAGACACCTGACGCCGGAGTTGATTTCTGTCGCCGGAGTTCTGCCGGAAAACAGAGAGTCCTGTCGGTATACTTTCTCCGCCCAGTTTCTTTTCCTTTTCACAATTATCTCACCTTAATCAACTGTAAAACGCTATTAAACTGATAAGAATCTTAAACCCGTCGATTTCCGATTCTGGTTCAAACTGGATGAAGAAGACGATGAATTTCAGTATGTTATAAGTATAATATAAATCATGAAATTAATCGGGTTAGACACACAGTCCAGCGGTGGACTGTGTGCACATAAAACGTTAATCATGCAAAGGTCTCGAGTTCGATTCCCGTCTCACACACGCTGCCTTAATAAAATCCTTTTTTTTGTTTAACTGAACCGGAGTCGATATAGATATATGTTAAGTATATTGATAACCGGAATAATAACCAAGTTAGACACACAGTCCAGCGGTGGACTGTGTGTTTGTTTATATCACAGGTCACGAGTTCGAGTCCGGTCTTCAGCACCGACTCGGACCATTATCTCTTCTTTTTAATTAAGGCAGAAAAGGAAATAAATAATTAGTAGTTAAGTATAATAAAAACCGAATGATATAACATGTTGAACACACAGTCCAGCGGTGGACTGTGTGTTGGATTAAACCACAGGTCCCGGGTTCGAGACCTGTGGAGTGCATGACCGTTTCGTTTAAACCGTTTTTAAAATAAAAAGGATTTCTGTTTAATTCTAATTAATGTATATATGTAATTAAAATCGGATATATAACGGGTTAGACACGTAGCTCAGTTGGTAGAGCTGCGTGCACGCGTACGAGAGGTCTCGGGTTCGAGCCTCACTCAGCGCACAATAATCTGCCATCGAACCGGTCAACGGTCAACTGGTCAGTCAACGGTCAGAAAAAAATAAAATATTTTTATTATTTTTATTTAATTATTTTAATTAAAAATCAATTATAAATACTTAAAAATAACATTTTTAAGATTAGAAAATAGCCTCAAACTCACAAAAATGCACCCAACAATCCTACTAAAATAGTTTAATAAAATCCGTTTACTTACCAAACCATAATGCGATTTATCTAGGTTAAACCTCACTCGTGGTTAAAACCACTTCGCGTACATTCAACGTCATCAACCGAACGCACCCACTGTGAGTGAATCTTACAATTCCCCCTTTTTAAATTATACGTTTTGGGGTGTGTCATGTGTTATGAAATTAATTAATTTATTTATTTAAACTTGTGCCATACCACATCATGACTTAAACTTAGATTGTTTCTATTGTTAGGATTTACTTATATTCCTTTTGTCAAATTACATGAAACTCATACATTAAGCCCATCAGTTCATCGTGGGAGACGAGTAGAACATCGCGTGCTTCACATCAAATTCATTATTGTTCATGTGTGTATCATTGAGTTTATATTGTTTGTAGTTGTGTTATTCATATTATCATGTTTATGCAAGTCATTCATTAGGCCCCTCAGTTCCTCGTGAGAGACGAGTTGAGCATCGCGTGCCTTTAATTGTACCATTATTGTTCATGAGTGTTTCATTTAACATCTTAAGATTGTTGATCAAGTTACATCTAATTTTACTCATGTTTGGTTGTGCACATATTTCATAATCAATGTAAATAAATTGTTCAAATGTTTTCCATAGGATTCACTCGCCAACATTATGTTGATCCAAAAACCTTTTTACACGTGATACAGGTGAACAGGTTGAAGCAAGGAAAACATAGGATATGCCTTAGAAGAGAACAAAGAAGCTAGATTGTTAGTTAGATCATGTTGTAGCAATCATTGTAAATTTCCATTTAATTTGTATTAATGAATATGAAACGCTTAATAAATGTCATGAGCTTTGATGATAACCCAATCATGCCCCGATCACCTTTTCCGCTGCGGGTCGGGGTGTGACATTTCTCCTCTTTTACAAAGGTTTTCTAATTTGTTAACTCATAGAACACTATCAAAAAAAAAAAAAATATGTTGAAAAGCTAGAGAAATAAGTGACCACTGGGTGGTGTTAGGTGAAGGGTAGTGGCGGAAGTGTGGCCACAGGCTTACAATGGAGGTGGGGCAAGTTAGTCATGGCTAGGTTTAGATAAGGTGACCAGTGACGTTTCCTTTCAAGGTTTCTGGTTATAATTTATGAATGTAAAAGCATCAGACGTTCAATGAAGTGTTTGTGGATTATTTGGCGAGCACCTTTTTGTTAAATAAACAAACGAACATGACCAACTTATTTTTGAACATTTAGTTACACGAACATACATGAAAACATGTTTCATTCGTTCATCTATGTCCGTGAACGCTCGTTCATGTTCGTTCGTTTAACTTCATGTATGTTTGTTTAATTTGTTCGTTTTAGCTTGTTTATATATTCATGTACTTTGTTAGCTCCATTACAATTTACTCTAGGTTTTTAGGACCAACAAATTGTTGTTCACGTTTAGTTTTGTTTAGTGTACACTTGGTTGTGTTTTTTCATCTAAGTTCAGTTATGTTTGTTCCTTTAGGTTTGTTTATGCTCGTGAACCGTTCTTTTATATTATTAACAACGAATATGAACACACTCATTTCTTTATCACGTAGCACGAGTAAGAAAACCATGTTCTTGTTCGATCGTTTGTTCAATTAAAGACAAATAAACAAACACGAACATGCTCCGTGCATGTTCCTTTGCTAAGCATGAATGTCTCTTTTGCATGAAAAGAAATCCATTAGTCATCTTATTAAAGTTCATAAATTTACACCTTAGGCTTGGTGATGTGGTATAAAGCTCCTAGGGGCTTTAAAGTACAACGTTAGAGCCACGTATGCACCACATAAGCGAGGGGCTTTATCGTTAATTTATACGGTGTAAGATAATGCCCCTTATTAAACAAAATACAAAAAAAAGGAAATCAATGAGGAAAAAATCTGATTGGTTGGAATCATTAGGCCCCTCCAGCATATTCCATTTGCGCTCGTCACTGGGATGGAGCCCCCTCCATAGTGCGCCCCCCATTTGGCGCCTAGAAAATGAGGGAGGGGCGCTATAAGGCGCTATTTTGGTTTATTTGACAGGGGGTAGTATACCACACCACATGGTCTTATAGCTAGTTTGCACATAAGCTAAAAACCCACCGAGTAACCACTTATTTAGCCAATGAACTGATACTAATTTCGGATTAATTTAGGGGTATACTTAATTACTCTATGACATGGTCGAGTGTTGTTATAATTTTTATTATACTTTAGGCACTTTTACTCGTAGATTAAGCTTTCAATTTATAAAACACGATACAATACTATCACTCTACACACGTTAGGGTAAGTGCACCCATCGTGGACGTAGTATAGTGATGGTAAGAGACCAGAGTCGTCCAAGGACACAAGAACTTTTAATACCGGCTTATCGTTAACGTCTAATCTAACCGAATTTTTTATAAAAGTTTCGAAAGTTTTGAAAAGTAAAAGTAGAAACGTAAATAAAAAGGAAAACAAATAGACAAGAAAGAATCACTTGATTCCGACTCCTCTTTTACATATCCTTTGATGATTTCTGCACTTTAGGCATTCTAAGAGATTATTTTAGTTATAGTAGTAGGTCCCTCTTGTGAAGGCGACGATACCCTCAACCTATTGGTCTGAGTTAACAGAGATATAATCCTACAAGATCGAAATATTGGAAGATAATATAGTAAGTTATTAATGCGAAAAGTGGTAGGCCCCTCGTGTGAAGGCGACGTTACCCTCGGCCGTATTGGTCTGAGTCAGCAGGGATACACTCCCGCAAGGCCGGATAAAGTTTTAATAGTAGTTTATTTATAAGGGGTTCAAGTTGTTCTTACTCCCCCGATTTGATACTATTGTCCTTAAGGGAAGTCCTAATAAGCTTGAACCAAGTTCTCGCAGGATCTATACACTAAACGAGACAAGAACTTTACCCAAACACCCATCTAATCCCCTTCTAGGGAGTTAACGTGTTTTATATAGACCGTAAAGACACGAATGAGTGAATCAATGAAACATGAAGAAATGTTTAAATAAAGTTCACTTTAATATAAAAAAACTAGTTATTAAAGTCATTAATACATACTCAAATAAAAAGTTGCCAAAGATTGGAAATCAAAAGTAATGCATAAAATATTTGTCTTCACCAAGTGATGTAAGAGATTTAGCCCAAGCATAGCCTTTGTTTGACAAGAACTCTTACGATCAATCTTGAATTCTGAGACTACTACACACTCTAAAAGATGAAAGATGGATCATAGTGGTGGGTGTTGATGTTGTAGTGGTGTTGGACTAAGGCAGGTGTGAGAGAAATGGTTTGCCAAAGGATGTCTTTCTCCAAAGCCAAGCACATCTATTTATAGCTGAAAATAGAAGGCGACCACGACCCCGTGCCTGCCTAGTACGACCCCGTGGTGGACTTTTTCTCTCCCTTAATTAACTAAAGATGTCAGGTCGTTGTACCAACACGCCTCATGGTGGCAGAGCACGACCCCGTGGTCAGTGTACTTGATGTACTATCCCAGATTCTGCGAATCTTAAAGCTGACCACAGCCCATGTTGACTTGGCACGACCCCGTGTTGGTTGTCTGTTGTTGTTGTCTTTTTCTGCATGGAATCTTGACTGGGCATGGCCCCGTGCCTGTCTTCTGACCTGTTGGTTTTGGCCATGGGGTGAAGCTCGGAGGGTCAGTATGTAGTGCCAACTTCTCTTCTTTAGTATTTATCTTGGTTTTTGCCGTTAATTTGTTCCTTTTATATATTTAAGCTCTTTTAATCATGAAAATCAAAAGTATACAAAGAAATACACTTTTTCCAACATTTAGTACATAAAAGCGTTGATTTTATGCCGTATTTGATACGATTTAAATGTTGCATTTGGTGCATATCACTCTCCTAGTTACTCTATTTATATATATTTTATATATAGTTTTTAGAATGATAAACACACACATAGGGATGAACATTTGATACCGGGTATCGGTACCGAACCGTACCAGGTATATTCAGTACCGGTTTCCATTTTTCCCGTTTTTCAGTACTGGTTCGGTATCGAACGGGTACCATGCTCATCCCTACACACACACACACACCTGCTATTCTACTCTTAAATCTATATAATTGTATGTCATGGAACTCGAATCCTCAATCTAATAAGAAGAGACACCGCTACAAGCAATTTGGTGTCTATATTTATACCTAGTACATACACAAAACAATAAGTATGCTGTATACATACATATAAAAGAACACAAATAAACAAACCACCAAATTGTGCAAATAAACAAACAAAATAAATGCATCCAATAAAACCTCAACCTTAACAATGATGTTGGTATGGCATCGGATGGTCGAATGGGGCTATGCAATTCCGTTATGTCAAGATATATTTCAGTTGTTATATAATCTGTTTCAAGGTCAAATTATGTGCCTTGTAGGTTTTAAAACAATTTCTACCCTAAAAGGGCGTTTTTGACATTTTTAAAAGTATATATAGTCAACTTGTCGTTTTACCCTTCAAATGGTATGACCATAAGGTATAACCTCATAGGATTATTCCCTACAATATTATAGTCACAAAACCTGCCTTGGTTAGGTTTCAAAGTAGACCATATGGGTCAGAATCGAAAGTCAAAGCAAAAGTCAAACAACTTGACTTTTGATATAGAATTGAGGTCTAAATTGAGTATGACGAGTTGACCATGCCAAAATATGTTTTATTAGTCTTTGTAAATTGGTATAATGTCAAAACATTTGGTTTAGATAGTTTAAAGTTCAATTAGCATAAAATGCATATTTGCTAGCTTTGTCTTTTTAGATATAACATGCTTAACTCATCATTTCATCTATTAAACGTGATTGTCAGAAGGTATGATCATAGAGGATTCATACCGTCGTTATTACGATCACGTAGGAAAGTTCGATTCGAACTTTGACTTGACTATAGTGGTCAGAACTAAAAGTCAAACTGTTTGACTTTCAATTGGAAACTAACTAAATTAATGAAATTGAACAAGGCAGAATGACTTACTAGACTTGAAGAACTACTAAGAACACAAGGAAGTTGCTCCTAAACTCAAGAGAAGCTCCAATAACAGATTCAGAGTAAATTTGGAGGTGTGAGTTATGATGAACACCATGTATGCTATTTATATTAATCCAAAATCTCCCAAATCATGACAAGTGTTAGCGAAGCTGATTAGTGGCATTTTAGGTGTCATGAGGAGAAGAAAGAGTGGCAAATTTGCGGAGATGTGGCAGAATAACGGCAATGGCAGGCCAACTGCCAATTTTCTACCACTTGACACCTCTTACGAACCGTAAGAGGTGGGTTAAGGTCCGTAAGGGGTGTCTTCACTGCCTTACGTTTTCAAAACACCTAACGGTCCGTAAGGGACCTCTAGAAGCTGAATTTTGGCATTTTTGCCATTTAGTTCTCGGACTTTGTTTCTATATCTTTTTTGATATATTTGGTCCCTCTCCTTCCATAAATTACAATTAAATGGAGAGTTTGGACACGTGTCGTGTTATAATTCGTTATATTTATATGGGATGTTACATTTAGCGAAAGAAAAAGAACAGTAAGAAGGCTTATTTTGTTGTTATGTGTGTGTAGTATACATATTTTAAATTCTTTTTGTTTTATTTATTTAATAAAAATTATGACAAGTGTATGCTATTTATATTAATCCAAAATCTCCCAAATCATGACAAGTGTTAGCGAAGCTGATTAGTGGCATTTTAGGTGTCATAAGGAGAAGAAAGAGTGGCAAATTCACGGAGATGTGGCAGAATAACGGCAATGGCAGGCCAACTGCCAATTTTCTACCACTTGACACCTCTTACGTACCGTAAGAGGTGGGTTAAGGTCCGTAAGGGGTGTCTTCACTGCCTTACGTTTTCAGAACCCCTAACGGTCCGTAAGGGACCTCTAGAAGCTGAATTTTGGCATTTTTGCCATTTAGTTCTCGGACTTTGTTTCTATATCTTTTTTGATATATTTGGTCCCTCTCCTTCCATAAATTACAATTAAATGGAGAGTTTGGACACGTGTCGTGTTATAATTCGTTATATTTATATGGGATGTTACATTTAGCGAAAGAAAAAGAACAGTAAGAAGGCTTATTTTGTTGTTATGTGTGTGTAGTATACATATTTTAAATTCTTTTTGTTTTATTTATTTAATAAAAATTATGACAAGTGTATGCTATTTATATTAATCCAAAATCTTCCAAATCATGACAAGTGTTAGCGAAGCCGATTAGTGGCATTTTAGGTGTCATAAGGAGAAGAAAGAGTGGCAAATTCGCGGAGATGTGGCAGAATAACGGCAATGGCAGGCCAACTGCCAATTTTCTACCACTTGACACCTCTTACGAACCGTAAGAGGTGGGTTAAGGTCCGTAAGGGGTGTCTTCACTGCCTTACGTTTTCAAAACCCCTAACGGTCCGTAAGGGACCTCTAGAAGCTGAATTTTGGCATTTTTGCCATTTAGTTCTCGGACTTTGTTTCTATCTCTTTTTTATATATTTGGTTCCTCTCCTTCCATAAATTACAATTAAATGGAGAGTTTGGACACGTGTCGTGTTATAATTCATTATATTTATATGGGATGTTACATTTAGCGAAAGAAAAAGAACAGTAAGAAGGCTTATTTTGTTGTTATGTGTGTGTAGTATACATATTTTAAATTCTTTTTGTTTTATTTATTTAATAAAAATTACTAGTATGCCCTCATGTAAGTTACAGGAAAAGGACACTGTTTGTATAAAATATGAATATAAAGGACATTCATTGTAATTTCGTTAGTTAAAGGATAACACCCAAAATTTGGTTGAAATTTAATGGATGTAAAATGCAATTTACTCTTGATATTAGGTGGAAATGACCATGCTGCCCTCATTTGAGTCGCACGTGTTAAGAGTTAATAAAAAAATTAACTGGGTGAGGGTAAAAAGACACCCCCTAATGAGAAATAGTAACATAAAGGACACCCAATGTAATTTCGCTAGTTGAAAGACAACGTCTCAAATTTGGCTCAAACTTCAAGGACGTTAATTGAATCTAGTCTTCTGTTTATCCAATAGTGTTTTGATTGTAGGTACATGACGTTTTATTTTGTAGGTAACAAATGATTCATTATGTCGTATTTTATTAGTAGCAGGTATATGATGTTTATTTTTTTTATAACAAAGGGTACACGAGATGTTATATTTTGCAATAACAAATTATATATAGTGTTCTATTTTGTTGGAATATAGTGTTTTTTTATCATAATTAAATAATTTTCTAATTAACTCTTCTATCATCCACCCTTAATGATTGTCATATGATTTATTATCACTTCTTAGAGTTCTTAGGAATTTTATCCTTTGTAGAGAAACCCTTAACTATATATGATAATTAAATTTAATAAAATATAATTGAAAACCTAATTTTATTATGATTTTAATATAAAAGAAAAATCAAAAGATAAATATTAATAAATTAATATCCTACCCTTTATGATTAAAAGATAAAAAAAACATAAAACACAATCTTGTTCCTTCTCGACATCTTTCTCCCTACCAAAAATCAGTTCATGTTCATCTTCCCCCTGTAGAACCTCCGGCCAGAATTCACCAATCTGGTCGCCACTTCCCTCGTTTCTCCAACTCGAACCACAATAACAAAGATCTAATCGTGCCTTTTGAACATAGGACAAGCGGGATGAGGGTCATGTCAACTTGAACAACCCACAGAAAGGGGAAAGGGTGTCGTGTTCCTCACAACATCCATGTCACCATCTCACACACCTTCCCAAAGGTATAACACAAGTCTAAGGCAACATATTGTGAACAAAAACAAATATTAACTAGTGGGCAAACACCCACGCTCTGCTATGGATTAATTTCATGCAACATTTATATGCATACGTATTAAAATGAGCATGTCGCAAGGTATGTTCGAAATAAAAAAGAAACTTTTAAAAACAAATGTTCACAATCTATTTTATAAACATATGCATGATACTAATAGTAAGAAAGTTCAAACCTACAATAACTCAAATTATAAACCTATGCATGATACTAATACTAAGAAAGTTCAAACCTAAAAAACTCAAATAAAAGATGAGGTAGCGTATAAGAAGAAAGTAAAAAAAAAGCGAACAAAAACAAAAATTAAGGGACAATTGCATATTTTCTCTTAAATTTTTTTTAATTGCATATTTACCCAGCTTAAAATTAAAATTACAGATATTCTCTTTCTTAACTAATAAAATTGCAAATTTACCCGTTTTGATTTATTTCATTAAAAACAAGTTATATAATGACTTTTTACCCTTACTTTTATTGGAACTTAAAAAAAATACATATTTACTCATTTTTACTAATTTTTGTGGCTTTTTCATAATTCTTATTGTTTTTATTTTTTTTACGTTTTGCTTGTTCGTTTTCTTTTGTTATTTTTTTTTTACAATTTAAACACTAAAATAAACCCCTAAAGTTCGTAGATGCATATTTTTCTATAGAATATATACAATTTCTGAATAAGCGGGAGCTTAATTCAAGGATTACACACCAAAGAAAAGAATGTAACTTGCTTTAAACGTATTTTAATGTATATATTTATAAATATGCTGAAAATCACAAACACTCCTAGATATATTTTAGTAAAATAAATAACTTAGTAAAAAGGAAAAAAAACAACGAAAAACTGCAAGACGTAAAAAATTAAAAACAAAAAGAATTGTGAAAAATCCATAAAACCCAGTAAAAATGATTAAATATGTAATTTTAAAATTTCGGTGAAAAATAAGGGTAAAAAGCCATTATATAACTTGTTTTTAATGAAATAAATCAAAATAGGTAAATGTGTAATTCTATTAGTTAAGAAATAAGATACATGTAATTTTAATTTTAAGTTGAGTAAATATGCAATTAAGAAATTTTTAAGAATAAATATGCAATTGCCCCAAAAATTAAATAAGAAGGAAGTATATTAACAAATCTAGAATTTAGTTGTAAAGATGATGAGGTAGTGTATAAGAAGAAAATAAAAAAAAGGGGAACAGAAAGAAAAAATTAAATAAGAAAGAAGTATATTAACAAATCTAGAATTTAGATGGAAAACTTTAGAAAGAATATAACATAGTATATTGCAAAGGGCCCCAATTTTCTTGACTTCCCAATTTGTTTTTCAAATACAAAATTAGAAAGACTATAAAAGATAAGTGAATTTATCAAATTAGAAACATTATATGGAATTCTTGACCATGTTATTTTTTTTCTATTTGTGGCCCATAAATATTAGTTGATTCTCTTATACCATTTTTAATGTAAGATTAAATTTTTTTGTCATATCATCTCATATTGATTCTTTTTATCTCTTTTTTTTCATTTAAGAAGTTACTACTTACAAATCTTATTCTTTCTCTACAAATACATACACTTAGCCAAAAACTTTATTACTCTCTCTCTATCCTTCAACTCATCATCAATGTCACAAATACATCTCAAATATATTGCATTGTGTTTGATCTTATAAACTACTACAAAATATCTCACAAAATAGAGGGATAAGGGTAACAAGATCTAACCCGGGTAACGCATAAAGAAAAAGAACCCTGCTATCAACTCCACCAACCTATATATTGTTAAGAATATTCACCTTGTAATATTTAACATAATTTTGAAATGAAAAAAAAAAACACCAAAAATTAGGTTGTCATGTGCAAGCTCTAATTCGGGCCTTGGTTACAACTTATGGAGTTACAAAATGTTGGGTAAATGTGTTAAACGAGTATCCACCTAGTAATATTTAACATAAAATTTAAAATATAGAAAAAAGAAGAACCATAGGCTGCATGTGGCAAGCCCTGATTAGGGCCTTGGTTACTAGGTAAATGTGTATACAACTACACATATATAATTGGTTAGGAATAGCAAGAAGTGCATCTTGCAAGTTAGAGACAAACTAGTATCGGAGTCTCGTGCGTTACGATGACCTGTTTATGTAAATTATAGGGACCATTCATGTGTTTAATTTAAAAAGTTGTTAACTACAACGTAAATAATAAGAGTTATTTTGTTATCTATCTAAATTATAATAAAAGATTGTTAATGTCATGTGGCTTTCTTTTTTATATTAGTTTAATATTTAATATCTAATAGGTTGTCGATATAATAATAGCATATAAATGCTTAGAAATCGTATTTTGTTTATATATCCGATAGGACTTTCGTTGTTTTCATTTTCTAGAGGCGAGTGTTAATAAAAACACTTAGGAACAAATTTTGTTTTTCATTATTTTTATTTTTTAGATTATAATTAGTTAATATTTTTAATATTTCACATTTTATATAAATATTATTTGATTCTACAATATCAATGGCATTATATCATTTTATAAATTATTTAAGTATAACTTTTATGTATTTTTTCTCATATGTTACAACTATACAATCATAAAAGGAAATTAAATTACTAATTACGAAAATAACTTATAGAGTATGTGAACAACGGGGACACAATACCTAAGTCAATAGAGATCGGTCCAGAATACCATAGTCTATAATGGATTAATATGAACACTATTCATAGCAATAACCTAACTTGTACATATATCTTAACCCGACATCTACCCATTAACTCGCATATTTTGTTTTATGAGAAAAAAAATCGACAGGAAAGAGCCTGACCTCTGATACCACAATTCTAACATCCCCATTTGACAAGGACTCATATATTTGTTGGCATATTTTACCTTAATAATTTTTTCCATCCAAATTTCTTCATGACCCTAAATAATGAAATGTTTTATAAAGTAAAAGAGAGTAACTTAAGCAACCCCTAAATAAAAACGTTTTATAAATTAGGAAATAGTAGCTTAATTATATTTCAATATTATCAATTTCTTTTTTTACCAACGTGTGACATAGTAAATTAACAATTAATTATGAAAATATTTTATTCCACACATATTAACGTTAACTTAGATCATGTTTGTATAATAACTAATTATTAATTAAATTCACATAACAATTATTAATAAACATAACAAATCTAACTCATGACATACCAAGAAATTCATTTTCATTTACTTTGAGTAAAAGTTATATTTAGATTATACATGATAATAAAAAATAATATTACTCATATACAATACTATATGTAATGTAATGTGTAATTTCAGTCATATGCGGAATATATATATTTGTGTATTACATATTTTCGATATTAATCCGTGTAATACACATACTATTATGGTATTTCAGTGTTACTAATTAACATAAGTCGATTTTTGTGATAAAATTAAAGCAGTTGTGTGAACTGTCATATGATGCTAAAAATACATCAAGTTTACACTGATTATATAATTATATAGTTTTTATTGTACAGCACCGCGTAATACACAGGTTTATAACCTAGTTTAAATAATATATTATAGTTATAAATGGATAGTAAATTAAAAAAATTAAAATATGATTTAGTTTAAAAAAAATTAAAATATAATTTTATTTTGTTTTTTTCTAATATTATTTATTTATTTTTTCAAAATTGTATATGATTTTTTTTCTAATAGGTGATATGAACTACGTTTCTAAATTACTACATATATTTAACTAGTATTAATTGTCCCGCGTTATGGCGGAGGCGTAAAATCGTGACAAATAGTATTAATGTCACACCATCACCGACAATCATCAACATTGAAGTTGCAGTGTGTTAATGCGGAGAAATTAGACCGAAATATAAAACATAGAAAATAATAACTAAGTCGATTTAGGACCCGCACGTTGCGATAAAACCTATCAAACAAGGAAAAAATAGATGATTTAAAAACCTTGAACCACACACGCACCATTGCACCATGTTAGCTCGCAAAATTTAGAGCGTAGTGTAAACAGAACATAAAAACGTTGAACCACACACGTACGTTGTACCGTGTTAACTTGTAAAATTTAGAATGAAACGTAAACTGAATGTTTTGAGGAGTATATAAAGTATAGGGGGGCCAAAGTTAAAAGTAAAAAAGTTGTGAGTTTAATTGAAAAAGATGAAAACTTTTGATTGAAAATAAAAACATCAAAGAGTTATGAGTTAAAAGTGTAATATCAATTTCTTTTAACCCCCCATCCCCCCACCCAAAACATGGAGTATAACACCTTTATGCAATATGTTCCTAATTTATAATATGTAAATTTAACTTTTTCTAAGTAAATAGCGCTTGTTAAATTAAAAAAAAAAAACTAAATAGTTTTACAACATATATTTTTTTTCTAATAATATTTGATTTTTTTTCCAAAACTGTTAATGATTTTCTTTTCAACAACTCATCTTAATTTCAATTCTAAATTACAATGGATATTTAACTAATACGATATAATGATTCATATTTTTCAACTCATTTTTCATAATATGAACAGCATAACTATCACATCCTTAATTTTCATATGCGGAGTTTTACTGTGAGGTGTGTGATTGACCAGAATCTACTATTTAAAATCATACAACTTCACTAATAACATGACTAGCGATAAAGTTTAACTGTCCAAAACACAGTTTATGTTACAGCGGAAAAAGTAAAGTAAAACCCAACAAGAACTTAAAACCACAGGCTTAATAGTAATTAAAACATAACGTTTAACCACACCACTCCAGCTATTGCAACCGTTCGTCCAAGCTGTACCTACTGACATGCAAAGCATACAACTACTTGTCAACAATAAAGTTGGTGAATTCACAAATTTGAGTTTAGAAAAAGTAAAATTCACAATATTTTTGAATTAAGCATGACTCGGGTAGCTAACCCTTATCACATGACTAAACTGTGTAGATACCGAAAGCTGACGTAGTAAGTTTTTGTGTCCTCCATCAATGTCTATCTGAATTGATGCAGTAGGAAAGGTCAATAGTTCACGCCCCGCTCCCAGCATGGTATGAGGTTTGTCAAACCTAATAGCGCTATCAACTAATACCCTGTCTGCCAATCCGACAAGTTAATCGGTATAATGTGTAAGGACTTTCATGATAGAGTTGTTGTTTAGTCGTAGTGAATTATCCACCTCTAGTGGATCATATGTTTCAGTGGTTCTCATAAGGAACACACGCGTAGCCCAAACCAGGGCTACCGTAAAAAGTATTATCTGATACGTGGTTGAAAACCGTTGCTTTTATTGAGTTTAAGTTAACGTTGTACGTAACTTTTAGTTTCGAATAGCCTACTTTTGATTGGATTTGTATTTTGCAGGTTTACGAAGTTTAAGGAGCCATTCGGGAGCATTTCGAAGCATCAGGACGGAAATCGGATCAACCGGGAGCGAAAAATTGGAAAACAGAAAAACGCAATTTAGGGAGGCCATCGCCGACGCCCATATGGACCGTCGGCGACGCCCCCCAGATAACCCCGTCGGCAAAATTTTGTCGTAGACAGTGGATTAAGGCATCAGAGGAATACAAGAAATTCTAAGGCCGTCGGCGACGCCCTTCTTGTTATGTTGTCGCTGAAATTTAATTTTGAACGGGTTTTAAAGTTGGTGTTGACCCATTTGCGAGGAGTTATGAGATTTTGAACATAAAAGAGCCATCTTGGAGCCAAGAACATCATCACTTTCAATTCCAATCCATCTTGTTCAACCATCTTCAACCGAATCAATCATCCATCACCCCTAACCCTAATCCATCATCATCATCTTCACAAATCCATCAATCCTTCCACCATAATCATCCAATCCAAACCCTAATCCTCACCATCACCACCATCAAAGCTCAAGATGTTCGTGTTTGAATTTCAAGTTCCGTTCACCATGAGCGACTAATTACCGAAGGTTTCACCTCGGTGTAGGTTTTGTAAGTTCTAGGGTTTAACATTGTTTTGGGTTTGATTTGTGACAAATTGCAATTTGATTTGAAACTTTATGATAATTGTCTCGCATTGGTATTGTATTTGTGAATTGTCGAATGAGTTATGAAATTTGACTTTGCAAAATGTTTTATGTGCGATTATGCCTTATCAAGATTAGAGTTTACATGTTCTTGGTGATGAAGTGTATTGTAGTCCATTGTCTATGATGTTGATAGCTTTTGACACCTAAACCACGTAACACTAAATTCGCTGATCATTGTTTGCAATTGAGTTAAAACGAAAACGTGTAGAAACTTTAGGAGTTGCATTACCGAACCGGGTGTGAACCTTGCTTTCAAACTATTGTTTTCGTCAATTTAATTAACATGTTCTTGCAATCAATTGAGTTTTCAAAAGTAGTTAAGTAGAAGCAAAAATTCGTCGGACCATTCCGACGTTCTTTCAAACCAAATAATCAAATTAAACAACCAAAATAGCAAGCTTCATAAAAAGTGACAATCCTAGTAAAATCAATCACATCCGAACACAAACCACAAACTCTTCGTGGTTCGACCCCTTACTACCACTAACACATTGTTAAGGGTAATTTGGGCATATAAATTTTATCTTTGACCGGGGCGCGACACTTCGATCAAATTTTGGCGCCGTTGCCGGGGAGTTCGTGCGCTTTGTGTGTGGAATTGTTTGATTTTGTGATTAACTGTTTAAGTGCTTATTTCTTATTCTCGTCTTTGCTTTTGTGTTATACGGGTGTGTTACTTGTGCAGGATACAGGTAGTGCATGCATACACGGAATTCCGGGAGGACATCACCATTAGTGTTTGAACCGGAAATCGAGTGGGTCGTGAGAAGAAACCTAGCCAACCGGTTAGAGGCAACACTTGCTTCTAACCCACCCAACGCCAATTCACCATCTACACCATCCGTTGGACCCATTCCAATGCACCCTCAGGATTTCAACCAACCCAACACCCAACACCAACAATATGACTACCCACCACAAAACCAAACCCATCAATCGGGTGGTGGTCATAACTCTAGACCACCAACCCCACCATTCCAAAACCGAAACCCAAGCAATCGCCAACGCAAACCTCCACCTTCAAACCAAAACCGGCAAAACCCAATACCACCCAATATCAACAACTGAAACGTTAACGCCAACCGTGGAGTTAACAACAGTCGTGGCAATCCCATGAACGAAGGTCAATTCATTGATCTTGAGGAGTTGAGGAATAACATTCCTCATGATGCGCCATATAGTGTTCCCGGTTATCAATCACCAGATCACATGAGCATTTATTCGGAATACTCAGACGACGGGGGAAATCATGATGAGAGAATTGGAGATGATGATTGGGGGGATAATAACATGGGAAATTTCTACAATGCGCGGGGTTTGATTATGAAGAATTTGGTTATCAAAATGCCAATTTCGTAGGGAATGATGGCGGCTATGGGAGGAACGATGGTTATGGGAATGATAGTTAGCCAAGGATGATAGACGGAACCGGGATTACGGTAACAACAATGCTACCATGGCCGAATTCCATAATTTGTCGGCGGCGGAAATCAAGGTGGGAATGGGGGTGGCGATAGAAGAGATCATTATGGGCCCATGAATCAAGAGGTGAACGGCCCAAGACGCCACGTGAATCAACAACCTCCGAGGGGTGTTAATGGGCGATTCAGACCGGTGGTCACCGACAATGACTCATCGATTGTGCCTACACCTCGAGGAAGAAGGGCGTTCGATTGCAAGCCGAACTACATCAACATTCTACCCCACTTCAATGGTAGAACCAATGACGAGCCTTACACCCATTTGGCGGAATTTTCGGCCATTTGTGGCACAATTGGAGGTCATGATTTTGCCCTAGAAGAAGTGAAATTGAGGCTGTTTCAATTTTCACTAAAAGATAAGGCGAAGCAATGGTTCCTCACATTGCCGGCAAATAGTATTCATACATGGGTAGAGATGCAGCAAGTATTTATAGATGAATATTATTCCATTGCCAAGACCGATGATGCAAGAGACGAAATCCGGTCGTTTAGGCAATTACCGGGGGAGTTGTTACATGAGGCTTTGACCCGTTTAAAGGAGTTGGTAAAAAAATGTCCTCATCATCAAATTCCAAGGTGGGAGTTGCTTAAGTGCTTTGTAAGGGGGTTAGATGCTGATGACCACAAGTATTTACAATCGGCTAGCAATGAGACTTTGTTGAACAATCACGAGGAGGATGATTGGGAATTTTTGGAGCAAATGAGTAAAAATTCAAAAGCGGTCGCTATGGCGGACCGATCAAAGAAGCATCCAACCTCTCGATCTCTTCCCGATCTTGATTCAAGCGCCAAATAGAATTGCCACTTTGGAGAGAGAGTTGGCAAGAATGAAAAAGAAAGATGTTGGGGCAGTCCAATTTGCGGTGTGTGAAGACTGTGGGGATATTGGACATCGAACTGAGGAATGTCAAGTGGGCATGGTATAAGCAAGTGAAGAGGTGAATCAAGTCTATGGTGAAAGAAAGGAGTTCGATATGAACTCAAATACCTATCACCCGGGCTTGAAAAATCACCCCAACTTTCGCTATGGAACTGCTTCAAATCAGATGAACCCTAATTTTCAAACGAATAATCAAGGTGGAAATCAAGGGGGTTCGATGTACCAAAACCGCCAAGGCGGTAATCAAGGAGGGTACCAACAAAATTACAACCAAGGGAGTGGCCAAAACTATCAAAACCGCGAGGGCGGGTATCAAAGGGGTTACAACCAAGGTGGTAATGGAGGCGGTAATGCAAATCCCTCGATGGGTGGTGAAGACTTCGTAAGCTACAAGTTAGATGCTATCATGAATGCCATCGCAAACGAATCAAGAGATCAAGATGGAAATGAAGAAAGAGTTCGAGGTTCGTGATAAATCGCATAAAGCTTTGGAGAAACAAGTGGGGCAACTTGCGGAAGAGATGGCGCAATTGAGAGGAAATGGAGGGAAGCTACCTAGTGATACGACCGTGAATCCAAAGCATCAAGGCTCAAGCTCAAAGAACACACGTGAGGTACCTATTAATAAAATTTCTTTGCGTAGTGGTCGAGTTGTTGATAATGGTGTCGTGTCACCACCACCTCAGTTTGTTGAAGGGGTGGTGGAAGAGGCTAGCGATGATGAGAATGTTGACGGTCAAACGGGTCGAAAAGAAAATGTTTTAAAAAATGAGCAAAGTACACCCGTTGTGACCGTTCCCGTCCCAAAAGCTAAGGACAAGGGTGTGGAGGTTAATACCGCCCCTTATCCTGAAGCCTTGTTGGGACCATCCAAAAAGGTGGTAAATAAAATAGGTCCCCACCAAGAAGAAATCTGGGAAATCTTTAAACAAGTAAAAATTAATCTACCTCTTTTGGATGCCATCAAGCAAGTTCCATTCTATGCTAAGTACTTGAAAGATCTGTGTACCCAAAAGCGAACTCACAAATTTCCTAAAAAACTTGATTTAACTAAAAACGTGAGTTCGATTCTTTCGGGTGCACTTCCACCTAAGCTACAAGATCCGGGGGCACCTATTATCTCCATTCAAGTTGGAGAATTTAAAATGACAAGGGCACTTTTGGACCTTGGGGCTAGTGTGAGTATTCTGCCGGGTAGCTTATATGACCAATATGAGTTTGGTTCATTGAGAGCAGCAAACACTACTGTAGTGTTGGCTGATCTAACTCCTAAGCTACCTCGTGGAATAGTCACGGATGTAATTGTTAAAGTTGAGGACTTTTACTATCCAGTGGACTTTCTTGTACTCGATTATGTCTCATTGGACCTTACTAAGCAACCCACGGTTATATTGGGTCGACCATTTTTGGCTACATCAAATGCTCAAATAAATTGCAAAACGGGAACGGTCGACATGACTTTTGGTAACTGTCGGTTGCGGTTAAATGTTTTTTCCGGATTAACGGATCCTCTAGTCAACGATGAGTGCTATATGGCGGATGTTGTTGACGCTTGTATACCTCTTGCGACATGGGTGTCGAGGAGGAAAACACAATAGAGGAGTGCTATATGTTTGATAGGTTGCAAACGGAGACCAATCACAGCATGGATGAGGAGGAGAAAAAGATGGAGGTAATGGCGGTAAGGGAAGGAAGACCACCTTGGACACACCAAGTGGAAAGTCTTCCCGAGAAGATTGACACCAAATTGAAGTCGTCATTGGAAGAACCTCCTACTGTTGAGTTTAAGGTGTTGCCTAAGCATTTGAAGTATGCTTTTGTGGGTGAGGGCAACACGCTACCGGTTATCATTGCGGCGGATTTGACCGGGGAGCAAGAGAAGAAATAATGAGTGTGTTGGTCACCCATAGAGCCGCTATTGGGTGGACCATTGCGGATTTGAAGGGGATTAGCCCTTCGGTAGTGATGCACAAGATCATCACGGAGGATAGAAGCACACCTTCTCGTGATACACGACGGAGACTGAAACTGAATATGAGAGAAGTGGTCAAGAAGGAAGTGCTAAAATGGCTAGATGCGGGTATTATATACCCCATTTCTGATAGCCAATGGGTGAGCCCAACACAGACGGTTCCCAAAAAGGCGGGCATCCAAGTCGTCACTAATGACGCAGGTGAAGAGGTCGCCACTCGACCGGTAACCGGGTGGTGGATTTGTATTGATTATAGGAAGTTGAATTCCGCAACTTCCAAAGACCATTTCCCTTTGCCTTTTATTGACCAAATAGTTGAAAGTTAGCGGATCAAAAATATTATTGTTTCTTGGATGGATATTCGGGTTACAATCAAATAGCTATCCATCCGGAAGACCAAGCTAAGACCACTTTTACTTGCCCATATGGTACCTTCGCATTTAGGCGAATGCCGTTTGGGCTATGTAATGCCCCCGCCACCTTTCAAAGGTGTATGATGAGTATCTTTTCAGATATGGTGGGGGAGTCCTTAGAAATCTTCATGGATGACTTTTCAATATTTGGGTCATCATTTGATGGTTGCCTTGACCAACTCGAAAAGGTCTTAAAGAGATGTGTTGAAAAGAATTTGGTTTTGAGTTGGGAAAAGAGCCATTTTATGGTTCAAGAGGGAATCGTGTTGGGTCACGTTGTGTCGAGTCGTGGGATAGAGGTTGATAGGGCAAAAGTGCAAGTTATATCTACTTTGCCATATCCCACGAGTGTTAAAGGTGTTAGGTCATTTTTGGGTCACGCGGGGTCTTATAGAAGGTTTATAAAAGGGTTTAGTGATATAACAAAACCTTTATGTAATCTATTATTAAAAGATCAACTGTTTGATTTCAATAAAGAGTGTCAAAATGCCTTTAATGTTTTGAAACTAAAGTTGGTTGAAGCCGCAATCTTGCAATCACCGAATTGGTTGTTACCATTTGAAATCATGTGTGATGCAAGTGACTATGCAGTGGGGGCTGTGTTGGGTTAAAGGGTAGAAAAGAAACCCGTGGCAATATACTACGCAAGTAAGACTCTTTCAGATGCGCAATTAAATTACACAATAACTGAGAAAGAGCTACTTGCGGTGGTGTATGCTTTGGATAAATTCAGGGCTTATATTTGGGGAAATAAGGTAATTATCTATTCTGATCATACTGCTGTCAGGTACCTTATGGAGAAGAAGGATGCAAAGCCGAGATTGATCCGATGGGTTTTGTTACTGCAAGAGTTTGACCTTGAGATTCGGGACAAGAAAGGCAGCGAGAACGTTGTAGCTGATCACTTATCCTGATTGATGGTAGAAGAGGGTTCCTCTCGTGTTGAGATCAACGAGACTTTCTCAGATGAGCACATTCTGAAAGTGTCAACGTTACCATGGTTTGCTAACATTTTGAATTATTTGGTGACAGGTGACTTACCAGCTCATTGGGACAGACGAAGAAGATTGCATTTTTTTGTCTCAGATCAAGTATTACACGTGAGAGGAACCAGATTTGTTCAAGACATGTGTGGATCAAGTAATGAGAAGATGCATCCCGGATGAAGAGATCCCAAGTGTTTTGAAACATTTGCACACCTTTGCTTGTGGAGGCCATTTCAGTGGTCACAAAACGGAACATAAAGTGTTGAATAGCGTTTTATTTTGGCCGACTATATTTAAAGATGCTTTTGCTAAGAACTGTGTTGAATGTCAAAAGTTAGGGGGCATTTCTAAGAGGGATGAGATTCCCATGCAATTGATCCTTATTGTCGACATTTTTTTACGTTTGTGGAATCGATTTCATGGGCCCATTCCCAAATTCTCATGGTAATTTGTATATTTTGGTGGCAGTGGATTATGTGTCAAAATGGGTCGAAGCGATTGCCACCAAAACAAATGACCATACCGTTGTTTGCAATTTTGTGCAAACAAATATTATTTTTAGATTTGGGATACCCCGGGTAATAATAAGTGATGGGGGATCTCACTTTAAGAATTTTAATTTTGGAAAATTGCTTAAACAGTATGGTGTCGACCATAGGATTGCTACCCCCTACCACCCGCAAACGAGTGGTCAAGTGGAAGTGTCTAATAGGCAGATTAAAGAAATTTCGCAAACGACCGTTCGACCGGATCGTAAGGATTGGTCAACAAAGTTGAACGATGCTTTATGGGCTTATCGAACGACGCATAAAACTCATATTGGTACTACACCTTACCGCTTAGTTTATGGTAAAAATTGTCATTTACTGTTCGAACTTGTGCATCGTGCATTTTGGGCTGTAAAAGAGGTTAACTGTAAATATAACGATGCAGGTAAGGAGCGCAAGTTGAAGCTTTGCGAGTTGGAGGAGCTTCGAGAGGAGGTATATGAATGTGCTTCGAAATACAAAGATGGTATGAAGAGAGCACATGATGCCAAGTTGAAACCAAAGGAGTTCATGGTAGGCCAAAAGGTGTGGTTATACAACTCACGGCTCAAATTCTTCCCGGGAAAGCTTAAAAGCAAGTGGATAGGCCCGTTCATGATCACAAGGGTTGGCAAGCTTGGGGATGTTACCATCGGGGACCCAAAGGATGGGTCGAGACAAACGGTTAATGGTCACCGTCTTAAACTGTTTCTCGATGGAAACAATGATAACATTGAGGTGAACAACGAATCGGTAAGCTTCTTGGTAAGCGTACCGAATTATGAGGTCAATTAAAGGACCAAATACATTTGTTGTAGAATTTTGTATATTTTCTTTGTTTGTGTGTTGTGTTTGTGTTAATTTCGGTTGTTTTGTACTAACCTCGTTAAACGTGTGAAGTTCGGATTTTGCAAACGGTTCATAAAGACATACGGTATGTTTTTAACTTGTTTTGTGTATTCGACAATCCACGGTTTTTCGGGGGGGGGGGGGGGTGGTATGGAGTGTCGTGTGGATTTGTTTTTTTTTTTTAATTTGGGTTTTTGGAGAGGCGTCGGCGACGATACTCCTGGCCGTCGCCGACGGGTTCTTGTTTGCACCGTCGTGTAAAATTGTTCGTAAACAGTGGTTTAAGCCGTCGGACCATTTTTGAGATTTAAGAGGGCGTCGGCGATGCACCAGGGGTCGTCGGCGACGCCTCCTGGTTTGTCAGCCGACGCTGATTTGCTTTTGACGCTTGTGTTCGGATCCAACCCAATTTGACCCACCAAAACTCGACCCAAACATGATATAGCCACAAATTCGACTCGGATTAAGCACAACCAACCAATACCTCTTTAAAAGCAACCCAATCCCCTGCCCTTTTCTTCACACCTTCTTCATCTTCAACACCAAGAACCCTAATCTTCAAGCTTCCATATCTTCTTCAATCCTCAACCAAATCACTTGATTCTTGAGCCTATTTCGTGTGATTTTTCGCATAGAATAAAACCCCTAACACGGTTTCCTTTAATTCTTGCTCATTTGCAAGATAATTGAAGATCAAAATTCGGGTTTTTAGAGAAAAGAGTGTTCTTCATAGTGCATTGTTTTTCTTTGAAGTTCTAGTGTTTAAGCAACGTTAAAGGTACGATTTTTATTTAAATTTGAGCATGGATTTCATATGGTATGTGATTTTCTTCCGATTTTGAATCTAGGTTTGAAAGTAGGTTGTTTATGATATCATGATATGTATAATTGCTTGAATTTGAGTATACGGGTGATTTGGGAGGGATTAAGCATGCAATATAGTTATGTACTAGGTATGAGTTATTTAAATTGCATGTTTGAGCATACACATGATGTTGAATCTTGTTTGACCATATATTGTTATATGTTTAGGATTGCAACTTGAATTTATTGGTTGGCAAAAATGCACAAATTTAGAAGATTTAAACCGGATAATTGTCTAACCAATTGAATTATGTGTCAACATTGTGTGATATGCTTAAGAAGTACATTTGGGTTGAAGTTGAAGTGAGGATTTAGATGATGAGATTCACCATGTTTAATTGCTTCCTTGCTTTGTGTTTTGTAGATATGGCAAGCCGAAAACGTAGCAAGGTTTCGGGTCAAGGTTCCTCTTCGGAAGCCGGGTCATCATCGGGGAAAATAGCAAGGAAGTGGGAGCAGTTGACTAGGTTGGAAGATAATGACGATCGCACATTTATGCAAGATTGGACGTGGGAAAGGATTCGGGATAGTAGTGTCGGTGAACCTTGGAGAGTAATAAACGACGACCTCTCTCAAGGTTTAACGATAGGCGATTTGAGGTTAGGTTGTGGAAATGGAAGATGGTTAACGGGTTGCAAACAACGATCCCGGAACGGATTGTGCTGGAGTGCACATTGAATGTAGAGGAGTTCAGAACGATAGGGGTCGTTTAAATGTTTGAAAGTATTGGTTGGGAAAGGGTTTTGGATTGGTGTAAGGATATCACACCAAGGGTATACTTGGCTGCTGTTTGCGAGTGGTTGGCCTCGCTCAGGTTCGTGAATAAGGATGGCCCGCCAAGCACATGGCAGTTGGTGGGTGACACTGGTAGGGGGCAGATGGTGATGTCTTTTCGAGACAAGAATTGTATCGCCCGGTTCGATTCGTTAGGGGTCAATGAGTATGACTACTACACTATTGACCAATTTTTGGATAACAAAGTCAATACTGCGGATCCGGAAGGAATGGTAGAATCGGTTTTGCCCTATTCGGATGGTGGGGCCGCTCTTCGAAGTCAACTGTCGGTTGAAGGGAAGATTCTTCAACCTTTTTCTCTTGAAAATATAATGGTCAAGTTTGGGGACTGAGGCTCAGACTGTCGGGTACTCCAAGCTTTGCTTTATGGAACCCCCAAGTTATCACGGCGCCATCTAGTCATGATCAACACTTGGGACATGCTCGTACACACGAAAGATGATACCATATGTACTACTTGTTAGCGCGATGATAGTGCAACAAAACAAGTTGCCAATTGATTCGTTGTGGGTGTTAAAACCGGTGGATCAGATTTGCTTCGCATCGATGAAGCAACATTAGAAGATCCAAGTTCAGGTGTATGGGCACCAATACACTGTCACCGACGATCAGGGGCATCGGTTTCAGTTTGCCGATCCAAGTGTAGCTCAAGAGGCTGCAAGAGAAGAAGAGATAATGGATGAATAAAAGGAAGATGAGCCTCAAGGTCCAAGGGGGCCTCGTCAAAGATACACCCGATCACATCGAGAAATCTCGGCCGGGGTGGCTACCTTCATCCCGAACCGGCGAAAACCTGGATACCCCAACTACAACCGGGGAAAGCAGGACGTTTATGACAACGTCTCCGTGTGTATTGGGGAGAATCGGGAATATGAACAGCGGAGGCGTCAATGGGAACAAAATTGGGGGGCCCAACAGCAGGCCCATTGGGATGAAGATGCTGCTCATCAGGCAAAAGAGCAGGATTATTGGGAGAGACAGCAGGAGCAGTGGGCTGCTCAATAGGCGTTTATGGAGAAACAAGACTTGTATCAGGCACAAGAATTGTCTCGAAGACAAGCGTGGGAGGATGAGCAAGATAGGTTGCGTGCTGAACAAAATGCATTGGAGGACCGCCGATGGCACGGTTTAGCGGTGGCGCAACAGATGGCGGTAAATAACGCCAAACATTTGCATGATCAAGAGCGCCACCACCGAGATTGGGAAGCAGGTCGTCCATATCAAGAGCACGCGCCTTGGGTATCTTACGAGAACCTACCTCTTCCCACTGGGCCTTCTGATCCATCTCCGCACTGGCCCGAGGCTGTTGGCTCCAGTTTCATCCCATCGCAGTTCCCAACGCTGGCTGAAGGTGAAAAGGGGCCGCTTGACGATTTTCACGATATGATGTCAGCCCTCTCCGGATATCCCTATCAGCCATACCCACCGGTGGATCCAAATGAGCGATACCAACGATGAACCGGTATGTTTTCTTTGTTGTTGTAAATTTTTGTGTATATTTTAGTTTTTATTTCTATTCGTGTTAGTAGTTAAATGAACTTTGTGGGTGTGTGTTCCTAGATAACCCTCACGAGACCTACTCATCATCCCGAGCTATTGGAAGGTTTAAAAGGGCTTTTTGCATACGCTAAATGCAACAGTGATTCCACGAAAGTGAGTTTAGGTTGTTGTTGTAAAATTTTCCTTTTCCGCAAAATCAAAATTGAATAAATTATATGCCTTGGTAACTATTTTAATAAAAATGATAGAGCTAAATAACTAACGAATTTTTCTAGTTGTGAGAAGCTTGCTTCTACACGAAGATTGAAATTTCTAGGTGCATTGGGTTCGTTTATCAACCATTTTGTTGAAATTGAAGAGCACACGAGGAATGAGCGAAAACCAGGTGTATACATTTCCTTTAGTTTTGATTTGGTCTATGTTGCTTAATAAGTGGATTGTACTTTGTATCTTATTCTCTGGGGTGGAAATTTGGGAAAGTCGGTCGTGTCACATCCCTTGTGCTTTTAAAAACTCCATTTTCACACATTGAGGACAATGCTGACCTCAAGTGTGGGGATGGGGAGAAAAAGTTTTTCAATATTGACCCGTTCATTTATACACTATACATTGAGGATAATGTTGACCTCAAGTGTGGGGATGGGGAAAATTTTCAAAAATTTTTCAAAATGTCTTTGTTTAAAGCGGTCTAAAAGGCACAAGTAACTAAGTTAATAAGGGATGGCACAACCCATATGGTCTTTTGTTATGGTCAAGTTCAAATAAATAACATGACGGGTATTTAACGGGTGGTTATTTGGGAATAATCCGCCTAAGAAACTTGCACTTTATACATATCGCATACCATACCTTATATACGTGAGATTTTGAGCCACTTTTACATATCATATATGCATATATTTCTTTGCTTGAGTGGACCATTAGTCATGTATTGTAGAACTTGCAACTTTTGATACGTTTGAGACCATAGACCGAATATGAGCACAAGAATGATTTAGGCATTAGGTAAACCTTTTTACTTTACACCATTTATATATCTTTACCAAAAAATCAATCCCCCAGTCGCCAATTTTGAGCCTAAACCTTTCATTTGACCAACCCATTTAGCCATTGACTTTTGAACCCTATATTTTAACCTGTGTGATGAAAACTTGATTTGACTTTGCAAAAAAATGAGAAAAGAAAAGAAAAATGCATGTATAGATAGTTGTTGAATAAAGGCGGAAAGCTTTTGCCTTGTAGTTATTGTTTTGTAGTCGATTATGTTAGTATAAGTGATTGTGTAATAAAAATCGAGTTTTCATCACCTTAGCCACTTTCAAAGCATCTCATTCCATTCCCTTAGCCTAGCCCCAATACAACCAGTTCAAGACCTTTTGACTTGTGCTTGATATTTGTGTTTGGTGGTGGAGAATGATTGAGTTGCAAGCTTATGCGGGTATATGTTCTAATTGGTTTGTATGTTTACATCAAAAGTACTAATGTATTATTCATTAGCCAAATTATAAGCAGAGTGGAGAGAACATTGTGAGGGATATGTATGATATGTGAGTTTTAAAGGCGGTTAATCTTGGATAACCATTTTTTATATGAGATTATCATATTAATGTTAAATAATTTGAAAATGATAAAACTTTTGAACTAAGTATGACATTAGACCTTAACTCATATTTCGAGAATGGGAAGTGTGTTCTTTGTTCAACCCGCGGGAAAGTGAAAGACAGATTTGCTTGAGGACAAGCAAAAGACAACTGCGGGGATGTGATACGTGGTTGAAAACCGTTGCTTTTATTGAGTTTAAGTTAACGTTTTATGTAACTTTTAGTTTCGAATAGCCTACTTTTGATTGGATTTGTATTTTGTAGGTTTACGAAGTTTAAGGAGCTATTCGGGAGCATTTCGGAGCATCGGGACGGAAAACGGATCAACCGGGAGCGAAAAATGGGAAAACAGAAAAACGCAATTTAGGGAGGCCGTTGCCGACGCCCATATGGACCGTCGGTAACGCCCCCTAGATAACCCTGTCGGCAAAATTTTGTCGTAGACAGTGGATTAAGGCGTCGGAGGAATACATGAAATTCTAGAGGCCGTTGGCGACGCCCCATTGGGCCGTCGGCGGCGCCCCTCCTGTTATGTTGTCGCTGAAATTCAATTTTGAACGGGTTTTAAAGTTGGTGTTGACCCATTTGCGAGGAGTTACGAGATTTTGAACATAAAAGAGCCATCTTGGAGCCAAGAACATCATCACTTTCAATTCCAATCCATCTTGTTCAACCATCTTCAACCGAATCAATCATCCATCATCCCTAACCCTAATCCATCATCATCATCTTCACAAATCCATCAATCCTTCCACCATAATCATCCAATCCAAACCCTAATCCTCACCATCACCACCATCAAAGCTCAAGATGTTCGTGTTTGAATTTCAATCTTCCATTGATCAAGTTCCGTTCACCATGAGCGGCTAATTACCGAAGGTTTCACCCCTGTGTAGGTTTTGTAAGTTCTAGGTTTTAACATTGTTTTGGGTTTGATTTGTGACAAATTGCAATTTGATTTGAAACTTTATGATAATTGTCTCGCATTGGTATTGTATTTGTGAATTGTCGAATGAGTTATGAAATTTGACTTTGCAAAATGTTTATGTGCGATTATGCCTTATCTAGATTAGAGTTTACATGTTCTTGGTGATGAAGTGTATTGTAGTCCATTGTCTATGATGTTGATAGCTTTTGACACCTAAACCACGTAACACTAAATTTGCTGATCATTGTTTGCAATTGAGTTAAAACCAAAACGTGTAGAAACTTTAGGAGTTGCATTACCGAACCGGGTGTGAACCTTGCTTTCAAACTATTGTGTTCGTCAATTTAATTAACGTGTTCTTGCAATCAATTGAGTTTTCAAAAGTAGTTAAGTAGAAGCAAAAATTCGTCGGACCATTTCGACGTTCTTTCAAACCAAATAATCAAATTAAACAACCAAAATAGCAAGCTTCATAAAAAGTGACAATCCTAGTAAAATCAATCACATCCGAACACAAACCACAAACTCTTCATGGTTCGACCCCTTACTACCACTAACACATTGTTAAGGGTAATTTGGGCATATAAATTTTATCTTTGACCAGGGCGCGACATTCCGATCATTATCCCAAACCAAGGATTCATGCTTTTAGAAAAGAGTTATGAACTCACCTTAGTTAACTGCAACTTATGGAAAAATTTATTTAAATATACTCGATTACCCGATTGACCCGGTTCCATTTGAGATTCGTACAGACACCTAAGACCATCTACTGTAACCAAACTCCAAGTATTCACCAAATTAAGACGTAAAACACAACACACAAATTCTGCAGAAAAATGTAGCTTTGACCATCGTGACGAAATAATTCGTTTAAATATCAAACAACATCGAAAAATTATGATTCCTGCGCTATTATAAGGGTATTTCAAAATACCACGTTTTGGACTCAAGAAAATTCAGTTTTCGTTATGTTATGACTCGTTTACAGCCAACCGAAAGTCGCCTGTAAACATCAACCAGCTTTCTGTTTGCAGCTCATAACTTTCTAACGCAAGTTCTATTTGTTCAGTAACATGTTTAGCGAACAACAACGATACTTATACACTACTTACAACAGGTTATCATCAAACTCAGATTTATTTATTACTAAAGCTTAAAGAATCAAAACCCTAATAACTACCCAAACACACATGTGTTTAATCATCAACCAAACTGAATTATAACAACCCTAGATTGCGAGTAACATCATAAAGAACCAAGGACATCAACTTATGCACAAACGCAGCCAAGTATTCACAATAGTAGCAACCAAGAATCACATATGTATGCTTAAAACTATAAACAAGAGCAAGGTGTGATACCTAGAGGGGTAGGGTTCAGTTAAAGCTTGAAAACCGAAGAAGATGATGCCTTAGATCCTTGATCTACGTTGACTGAAGAGGAGCAGAGGAGGGAAAAGCTTGATAATCAATTTAGGGTTATGAATTTAAAGGGTTCACATGCACGTAATAAAAGAAATAGGGTGTTTGGGCTTACAAGTAGGATGCAAGTTATGGGGTGAGGGTGGTGGTTTGGGTTTTAGTTTGGGCCATAAGGTGGGCGATTTAAGTTAAAGTATACTGTAGGGGTGCCTGGGCCGCAAACAGAAGGAGTGAGGCTTGGGTATCGAGTTGTCGGGCTCGAGGTTACGGGAATTGAGTCTGAAAATTGTTTACATGTATGTACAAATTTATTTCGGCTAGCGTGAATTCATATAAGCATATATATGTTTAAGTAAATGCGTCTAGTTAAAATGAAACTACGCGAGAAAAGATAAAACCTAAACGAACACGAATAAATGATTGCGAAGGTAACGATGTTTACCTCCAAAACACGGGTTGTCACAATAACGCTCCTTCAAAAAATATGTAATGGATGCCCCTTAGTGCCGTTTTCATTCATTACTTTCTATTTTTTTTCTTCTTATTGAGCATTATTCTATAAATACACTCCCTCTTCAAGGGGCCTATAATGCCTAAAGGGGCAGTGTTGGGGAGAGTTATTAAATCCTTTCATGACCCTATAATGCCATTACGCATGGCCTAAGTTAAAGCCATGACTTGTTGCGGCGAGGTTTGTTAGCAAGGACGACAATCGAATAATACATTTTTAAATTGATTGTTAATATAAATGTTACAAAATTTACAATTAGTGTTTAAACATACTAAAATATATGAGCCAATTAATTTTTCCCCTACATCGTTAGATTGCACATGACGAGAATAAAGCGCGTATATTTCGGTACGAAGCTTGGCTATTTCTCACGTATCTTTGTGACACACTCGGTTAGCTCGTCGAACTTCTCGCTAATCCTACGATCCGACTCCATCACTTCTTCTTAAACACACCTAAGTTGTTTGAAAACACTCATGTCTTCGTTGGAACCAGACATTGCAAGCCTATAAATTAACAAAAAAAAATAGAAACTTTTTTTAAGAAAACAATAACATATAAAATAAACCGAATTTGATTTTCAAGGCGGTATAAGAAGGCTTGTATACATCACTTTACCCGTACACTTTATTAATGCTCGATTTTTCATCGCCAATAAACCTGAATAAAAATGACAAACACAACCAAAAAATATATAAAGAAAAAGGAATATGATCATAATACATTAATGTGCATAACCAACTTGTAATATGAAAGAAAATGGTTTAAGGTATATGATCATAATACATTAATGTGCATAACCAACTTGTAATATGAATTTATCCGCTCAGAGATCTAGGCTTCACCGGTTGCTTGTATTAAGCCATTTCAGTATTGCAAACCCCGGCATTAAACATCATCGCCAATTTACATGTCATGCGGCATTCGTATGATTAACAACTAAAAATATACATATATTACTAATTAACAACTCGGTTGTCCATTTTTTGGCTATCAGACTCATAGGTACAACATGGTTTCAACAAACACTATTGAATACGAACACCATCATAGACGACTTCCAGCTTCCAAATGAAGCAACCAACAAAGAAGCAAAGAGCCATTAACACAAAGTACAAACCTATAAAACAAATAGCAACACAAAAGGATGTTGTACAAAACCACTAAGCACAATAATGTTACTAATTACTAATACATAAATAAACTGTCATTCTTATGAAAATCCAAGCCCATAACCTCCATGTGGCTGCAATATACAATGTCAGGCCACACAAGAAGCACCATCATAACCATTGCTCTTGGATGACCAAGTGATCATCGTCATGGAGACCCAAAGTAACGGTTCGCTTATAAAAAGCATTGCATTAGGCTCAGAACCTCCCAATGGTTGCACTAAACACTTCTACGCCAAAACAGAGGCACCATTATAACCATTTGTCTCACATGAGCAACAACTCATCTTCATCTAGACCCAAAAGTAAGAATTAACTCAGAAAAATAACCATGCATTACCAAAAAATATTCATGACTACAAAATTTCGAATGAAGACAACGATTCATCTTCATTGATATCAAAAGACAAACAACATAAAGCAATCGGAAAACCAAGCCTATCTAACAATTTCGTCTTCATCGATATCGGTGGCACATAAAGGTTTCACCAGAAAAAATCCTAAACAACCTCGACAACAATTCAAAAAATCTCGGATGAACAATAACGATTCTGATACCAAAAGACAAACAAAATAAACCAGTCATTAAAACTAAGCCTATCTAACAATTTTGTCTTCATCGATACCATCGGCACATAACTAAACAATAGAACAACAGACGTTACGCCTTAACCCAAAAAGGACAATCACAACATCAATACAACGTATCCGATTTGCACAACATATCATTTTCCATTCTATTTTGTATATTAATTCAGCAGGTTTTTGTATGTTTTTAGTCATTATAGGCTTGTATTTTATTATTTGGTGTTTGTGTAGGTCCAAGTGCGTTAGAGGAGTGAAAACGAGTTGAAATGAACATGAAACAAGTAATCGGGAACGCTAAGGAAGTATAGGGGCTGAAAGTGTAAAACTATGAACACACCATTTTCCATTGAATTTTGTAAATTAAATCGGTATATTTTTGTTTTTTTTTTGTCTTAATAGGCTTGTATTTTATTGTTTGTGAGTGTCCCAGTGTGTTAGAGGAGCGAAAAGAAGCTGAAACGAACATGAAACGAGCAAAGGAAGTTGACGTGAGCAAAACGTGTATGATTTTTGGATATACTTTAAGTATTTTGTCACTCGTTTATTTAAGCTTTAAATTTATAAAAAAACACGATATACAACTATCACTCTCTACTTCACGCTAGGACAAGTGTACCCATCGTTGGCGTAGCATAGTTATGGTAAGATACCGAGGTCGTCCAAGGACACAAGAGCTTTTAATACCGGAATATCGTCAATTCTAACCTAATCAAATTTTAGAAAAGGTTTTCAATAAGTAAACATAAAGAAATAGACTAAGTAATAAAAAGAAACAAATAGATAAGATAGAATTACTTGTTTCTGACTTATTATATACGTATCCTTTGATGATTTCCACACTTTGGGCTTTTAAGATATTATCTTAGTTGAAGTGGCATGTCCATCTTTTGGAGGCAACGCTACCCTCAGCCATATTGGTCTGAGTCAGCACAATTCCGCAAGGTCAGAATATTGGAAGAAATTAAGTATGTTATTAATGCAAAATGTGGCATGTCCCTCTTTTGGAGGCAACGCTACCCTCGGCCATATTGGTCCGACTCAGCAGGGATACAGTCTCGCAAGGCCAGGTTAAAGTTTTAATAGTAGTTTATTTATAAGGGATTCAAGCCTCTTACTTCCCCCGATTTGATGCTATCTGCCTCAAGGGAGTCCTAATAAGCTTGAATCAAGTCCTCGCCGGATCTATACACTGAACGAGGCAATAACTTTACCCATACCGCCCTTCTAACCCCCTTCTAGACAGTTAACGTGCTTTATATAGACCGTAAAGATGCGAATGAGTGAATCAACAAAACATGTAGAGATGATAGAATAAAGTTCACTTTCAATATAAAAAACTAGTTATTAAAGTCATTAATACATACCCAATTAAAAAGTTAACTAAAGCTTGGAAATCAAAAGTAATACGTAAATAACTTGTTCTCACCAACCAAGTGATGTAAGAGATAAGCTAAGCATGACATTTGTTTGACAAAAACTCTTACGATCAATCTTGGATCCCGAGACTACTACACACACTCTAAGGATGGATGATGGATGATGGATGAATGTGGTGGATGATGGTGGTAATGTGGTAGTGGAGTGGTGGCAGGGGTGAGAGAAGTGGTTTGCTAAGGGATGAGTTGGAATTAGACCAAACACCCCTATTTATAGTTGGAAACTGTGACTTCACACAGCCCCGTGCCCTGTGGCCACGGCACCGTGTCTTCCTTCTTCTTTGTCTTTATTTAATGAGCTTGTCAGATTAGATGCCAATCGGCCCCGTGTGTCAAGGACCGGCACCGTGTCTTTTTTATTCTGATTCGTTGTTTTTGGCTTTGTAGTGAAGTTCGAGGGTTGGTATAGTGTATTTCCTTCTTCTGTACTTATGCTGGTTTTTTTGTTAATTTGTTTCTATTGTACATTTAAGCTCCTTTAATCCTGAAAATCAAAAGTATGCAAAGAAACGTACCTTTTCCAACATTAGTACTAAAAAGGGTTGATTTCATATGTATTTGATACAATTTATATGTTGCATTTGGCGCATATCAAAAGTATATGTGTCACACCATGACCGATGACGGAAACATCGAGGCGGGATGAACGAGATTGCTCAAAGACAACATAACACTAAATGCGCGACAATAATTTAATATTTAACTTTCATTCAATTTCATCAAATTCAAATATTAAATTGTCTCATAGGAAATACAACAACTTCAAATTACATAACTAAAACATAAGAATGCATAAATAAAGTATTGTGAGTTTCTAAATCCATCCTAAGTAGATTTCTTGCATCATTAATTATTCCAGCAACATGTATCAAAATATCCGTCAACACAAATTATATCGGTGAGCATACTAGTTTGTGTACATAACATAAGTATAGATTAAAGTCTCAAATCCACATGTTAATTGTATACTAAGTCATATAATCATATTAGCATGCAATAGCTTCATATCAAACCAAAGTTTCCACTAGCGTAACCTTATCAGCGAAGTAGATAAAACCGTGAACATAATCTTGTCACCGAAGTAAGTAAGACCATAAAGATTGGATACCTAACAATGACCCAATAAACGTGGCGGTGTGCTAATCCTATAGCGCTATACATGTTAAGGGAGGTTTCTAAAGTTAATGATAGATAGCATGTATAAGATTGTCCTAGTATGTATAAACAAGTAGCATAAGAAGTAAGCATATTTAAGGATTAAGTGTTTGCATAAGATATTGTATGTGTGATTTTGAATTTAATGCGGATACATGTTGCAACCCAAATAGTGATTTAAAACGGAAAATGGATAAAGTATACTCACGGTTTGCGAAAATAAGTTCCACAAATGTGAGTGAGCGGTTTGAGGGGATGAATCACCAATTACCCTAAAAAGGATAAACAAAGGTGTCTGAGTTTGATGATTTGGAGATTTGAATGTAAATGGGGAAACTTATAAGTATGAGAATACATAAAACATATCTTGCTTAGATACTTAGTTGGACACTATTTTTTAGTTTGTGTTTTTCATGAGTGTTACACCCATTAGAAGCCTAGAATAAGGAATCTAAAACTAAGATAATTTTCACCTTAACACATAACATTCAACCATGGCTTAGGTTAATATTATGGTTTAGTTTTTGGAAGTATTAAATGGAATATTATTAGGTATATTATAGTCATGTATTTGTCATGTCATGTATTTATCAAGCATAGGTAGGATGAATCCTTTAACCCTAATAGTTCATCAATGCACAAAATCGTCACATGGAAGATTTAGATGGTCATTAATACAAGTATGAAGTACATAATTCATCTAATTTATCAAGTAACCAAGTGAGTTTAACTAGACGAGTGCTTCCAAACATGGTTATGATTGGAGACTCGGTGTAGTTTGTTCACTTTGTTTGCTTGGAAGTTACTTGGTGACTTAGGTTGTATGAAATGTAAACATCATATTACAATATTTCTGGAACAAAACTTCAATCCAAACACATCCAACATAGGGATTTGTTGACAACTTGAAGATGTTCCAACGTTAAAGAAAGATGAACATGTTTAAAAGTTTTAACAAAACTCAAGAAAAATCCTAACTTTGAATCTCAAAATAGTGATATATCATCTTTGTTTACCTTGGTAAATATGTGGTAACACTCTTAGAGGTTATCCAAGAAAAAAGAAACAAGAAAATAAGAAGAAAAGTTGAAGAAACAAGCTCAAACTCACTGATTTAGAACTTGTATGAATTTGTCCCAAGTTGAGAAATGTGAAGATTACCGGATGTTTGGAAGTGATTTAAGAGTGTTGAAAATGTTTAGGAGGTAGAGAAGGGTTGTATTTATAGTTTGGATTAGGGTTTGGGTGTTAAATGAAGGTAGTTGGGGGTTGGAGAGGAGGGGAATGTGAGATTTAAACCCAAAATCGCGATTTAGAACACATTTTTCTGTCAACATGCCTTGCGGTCACCGTAAGGACTTTTGGCTCATGGTACGTAAGACTTTCAAAAATAAAATAGAAACATTTTGGCCCCTTTGAGTTGTTGGTTTGGTTATATTATGCAATAACTTTAATATTTAGCATGTTTTGGGTGTTCTAAGCTGTAAGTAAGCATGTGTAATGTATGTGACATGTATGATTAGCTTCCGAAGAAATATAAACTCGGTGTATGTCTCGGTTTTGTATAAAACTTGTGATTGTTTACGTATAACGCAAGTTTGATTGTGCAAGTATGATAAAAAGTGTGATTCCCATTATGATCGAAGTCTCAGAATTACAAGAATTGAAATTGAAATACTAATCACAATAAATTGAAAAAAAAAACAATAAATTGAAAAAAAATGAAAATTACGGAACGTTACAGTCTCCCCTACTTTAAAATTTTCGTCCCAAAATTTATTTAAGAGTTGGCTCCTAGGAAAGGAGTAAAAGATGATATTCTAGTGTTGGATATGAGTGATAATTAGTTAGAATATTCGACTAGAAGGAGATTGTCGTTTAGTTACTATGAAGTATCACGTGCAAGCAAACAAAATGAAAGCAAGTTAAATACGACATGCAAAATAGGCTAACGAATGTTTTAGCTAAAATAATGGTTCATTGAGGAGTGTAATGTTTGCATTAATTGGTTGGCTAAGTGAACCGGTGTAAATAAACAATCTGGAGGGATAACGGATGGGTTTGTAAAAGTAATTCGTTTGTCTAATATGGAATGATATATTATCCATAAGTAAGTGTAAAAATGTTGTAAAATGGATAGGTGTGCGCATAGGTGGTGGTATTGTAAAAAAATTTAGGCAACCTGATAAATAGCCAACCGAAAGTAGTGCTTAGGTAACCCAATTTAAGAAGTAATGAAGTGGATGTTGTTTGAAAAAAATAGAGACTTAACCGTATAAAATAAGATAGTTTACTATTGCGAGAAAATGTTCTATCAGTTTAGAATAAGTTGGTAAAAGTTAAAATAATAGGAGAAGGTTTTATTGATTTAAAAACGAGATAGTAACAATTTATAGTTGTGGAAAAGAAAAAAAATGTTATCGGTTTAATATAAGATAAGATGGTAAAATTTATAATTGTAGCAAAGATTTTATTGGGTAAATAGGTTCATTAATTGGAGTCTAAGTGTGAAAGAAGAGGAAAAAGAGATTTCAAAATCTCGTGCCTAAGTCAAGTTTAATAGAATGGGTATTTAAACAAAATAGATATTTAGGATGAAAGCTCATTAGGTGATATTTAGGATGAAAGCTCATTAGGTGAGGTTTAAATGTTTTGATGATGTAGTTGGACACAAATTTTAGCATAAAGATAAGTGACTACGTTTTGAGATTTTGTCAATTAGGTAACTATGTGTATAATTATATAAATGGTCGAATGTAGTTAATCGATTCTTGCCGGTAGGAAAATGTTGTGGTTTACGTGGGTGTGTAGATATGGTTTGTTGAAAGGTTTCTAGTCAACAATGATTGACCAAACGGAAGAGGTAAAAAATAACGAATGTATTAGATAAAAAGGGAAATTAGATTCTTGACGAAGGTCGAAGTTGATAGTAGCTACAAACGACTAACGGATTCGAGGGTGAGGTTTAAAATGGTAATAAGTATAAAACGTACTTTTAAGGTGGAGCAAGGTTGAGTAAAATCTCAATACTAGGTTACAATGGAATGTAGTATTGGAGGTCATAAGGCAAAAGGAAAAAGGTAATATTAGTGAGAATGCTTGTGACGTAAAATAAAAGGGAAAGGATAGTGAAATAAGAAGTTTTATTCAATAGATAATATTGTTTAGTAATAGGGTCCAAATAACATCGAACTTCACATGGCATGTTTTACATTACTCTTGTTAACATAGTAGGAACACTTATATATAGGAAGTACCAACGGCGTATCCACCATGTTCTAACTATGTCACATCCGTTCCGTTAGTCGATGTTATGTTACGTTCCGCATCAAGACACGCAATAAAACATTGCTACAACTTATTATATTAGCTACTCTTTCCACCCACGACGCCTCCACCCCAAGACCGAATAAACTTGACTTTTTATGACTTAGCTTTAGCCCCAAAATTAGATAGAAGCACCTAATCCGAATAATATTGTGTATGTTGTTTTCACCCATTCGCCCATAAAGATAACATCGTTCACATACATCAAATGAGCAAAAATATATATCACACTGGATATCGGTCGGTTTGTGATAAGTATTGTATTAAATTGAAATAAAAATAAATTTGTCACAATGATTTATTCAAAATCACGTAAAATACTATATAATTAATTTATAAAAGAGAAACAAATTTTTATTTGTAAAGGAAAACATATATTTTTTTTAAAAGATAAATTTACATTTCTAAATGAAAACAAATTTTTAAAGATAAAACGTTCAACAATAATATGTGGTAAGTCAGACCATCTTTAGTGGATGGTGGACATGGGTATATCCACCATACCACGTCGAAAGAAACCCACCACGTGAATCCATGCTCTCCCATTTGCCCCTTCAACTTGGTTACAACCATGCCTTCCCCTCCATCGGCACGACGTTCACGTCTCTTCCATGCCCAAACGATACAAAATTGGTGCCACATTATTGATAATCTTATACCTAAATAGAGTAGCGAGAGTTGTGTGCTTCATTCAACACCTTATTCCTGAACCTACCACAAATGGGTATCCACATGCGATTTTCCGATACCTTAAGACCATAAGTATTATATGTTATCTTTGCTTGTTGACCAAATACTCTCCCCTCTTTCCAATATTCCTCTTTAATGACCTTAATATGTGTCCTTCTAAGTTGTGACAGAAAATATAGTGTCACCACCAACTAATAAGTCTTTACCCAAATAGAAGTTTGCCTCTCTTTACGATTCAACGCATCAATGCCGAATTAGTTTTGCCAGGATGATACATTTTTTCGCAGTTATAGTGTTTAAGCAACTATAACCATCTTCTCTATGTCATATTGAAATCTTTCTGCTCCAAGAAGTACTTACTTTTGTGGTCGGTATAAATGATGCACTTAACCCCATAGAGGTAATGTCTTCATATCTTTAACGTGAATACCACAACAGCTAGTTCTAGATCATGAGTCGGGTAGTTTGCTTTGTGCAACTTTAACTGTCGTGAAGCATAGGCTATCACCTTCCCTTCCTGCATGAGCACCCATCCCAACCCCTGGTATGATGCATTTAAATACACCACTAAATCCTCATAATTTTCGGGCACGCTTTAAATCAGAGCGCGTCTCAGCCTGTACTTTAGTTCTTGAAAAGCTTGGTCCTGAGACAGACCCCATACGAACCAAGTTTCCTTTCTCGTCAACTTTGTCAACAATGTAGCTATTTCTGGAAAAATCTTGTATAAACTTCCCATGGTATCCGACTAATCCAAAAAAAGCTCTAAATCTTTGATTGTGTCTTTGGAGGTTTTCATTGCGTGGCTATCTCTCTGAGAGGTCTACCATGATTCCATTCGCTTTCACCACATGCCCTAAGAATTGCAATTCTTGTAGCAAGAATACACATTTAGAGAATTTAGCAACAATCTTTCCTTCTTGATTCAAATTCGGTTCGAACAAGGTTTGCATCGGAACCGAACTCCAAATTCGGTTTTTGAATCAGTTCGAGTTTTGGTTTCCCAACTTATTCGACCAAATATTCGAATTCAAGTTATATAATTCATTTATTATTATTATTATTATTATTATTATTATTATTATTATTATTATTATTAATTATTTTATTTTTTTTCATAATCCCGTTTAGTCAAAGTTTCCGATTCAAACCGGTTTTTCAAATTCAAATTCGCGTACGGTTAGGATTCAATTTAAGTAGCAAAACTTTTAATTCAAATAACTCGTAACTAACCCAATAAACACCCTAGGAATCGTTCGTGTCGTTAATGACTACACAAGTTGTCCTGTCATTCATTGGTCATGAATTTGGTTGGATTGTTAAAACTTTGATGAGACCAACCATGTGGGGGGCTGGTTGATCAATTTGCAATATATCGAACTGCTCATGGAGTGTTCAATCATAAAATAAATCGTATTTAGAGTTTTTTTTTATTTTGTTTATCCGTAATGTTTTCAAAATTCGGTTTAGCTAGTTTTGATAAAGCTAGATGAAAGCTCGAGCTTTTATTCTATTTAAACCGGAACACAACTTTAATTTATGTGAATGAGTTTGTCTTAACGTATTCATAGTTAGAAAATATAAAATGATACCCAGTAACTTAGTCTATGACGGAGCTTGTACGGAAACTCGGAGAGGACCATCGGACTCTTAAAAATCCAATATTTTACGTTAACAAATTTTCAGTAAAATTAACACTACACGTGAACGCGAGACCACGCACCCCAGGCCTCAACTTAGTCAAATAGACTTCTATTTTGTATGGTAAATTATCTCAAACTACACCATCAACTTGGAATCATCTTATTGTCATACTGATGCTCGCTGTACGTGGCGCGGACGAGGCTCCATGGAATGAGAAGTTCATCATTCTATGGTTGCTGACCGCTTCACGCCATTTATGTAAGATGGGTGAAGAGAGAATTAAAGGATCATTGAATAGATACACAATAATCATGAGATGACATTTTTATTTAAGGTTAATCTCTATAAAACATAAGATACTAGGATTCTTTTTAACGATGTTGACTACTACCTTCAGAAGGTTAAGACAAAAAAAATCTATGTAGAAATTAAACCAAAGACCTCAATAAATCAACAATCATTGTTTTAAAATTGATAATCATTCGGTAATCATTGTTTTAATTTTTTTTTGAACGGCAAGGAATGACGTGCTAACCACCGTGACAAGGCGGCGCAGTGGCCAAGGTTGACTACTCGACCAGCGCCAGCCCCTTGGCTCTCCCCAGATGCGCGGAAACCCGACCTCCACCCGCCTGAAGGCACGACAATGGAATAATCGGTAAAACCTCGCCTCCCATCCAGGTCGAACCGGCACCACCCGTATTCGCTTTTCACTTGGATGCTGCGGATAATAATGAGAGTGGGAATCGAACCTGGATCACAAAGAACACCAATTCTCTCTAACCACTCCACCACTACCTCATTGCCGATCATCCTTTTAAAATTGATAAATCATTTCTGTTTGAAAATGAACCTCAGCTATTTGCAATAAATGCATAGCATAAGGACCGCATATCAAGTATTTGCCCCATAATCACTAATCACATTTAATATCAACACTACGTAAAAGCATATCCAGCCTATACCAATAACCACTCCACATAAAATGCAGCTCTCAAGTCCAAACATCGAATACCATTCATACACGACCGCGATATCTAATAAGACACTATACGAAAAGCATGTGCTACCTTATAAACTTATGCGACGTATACATGGACCCGGATACCATTCATTACACATTTCAAATAAAACGACACTATATGAAAAGCATGTTATTTTAGAAACATATGCATCGTATGCGTGGACCGATCAAATGATTGCCGTGTTGTAAGTGATTATACAGCAAAATACCTAAGAAAGCGAGTACTGTATTGAAAACGTATTGTTCTAACTACCAACTACCAGCAATATGTTTTAAATCCAATCCATCACCAAATATTAAAACCTAACAATTTGACAAAATCGACATACACCTACATTCAAAATTTCAATAACTTGTTATATTAAAATATTAAATATACGGTGTTGGCAAGTCAACCCGACTAAACATTTTTTCATAAGTGTTCAACCCAAAGGTCCCAACCCGCGCTTCGGCAACATCATAGGATAGATCATGTGCAAGCATTCAATAATATTTACATTGAAATAGACAAACACCAAAGAAGAAGGTGAAAGAATAAAGTGTGCCACAAACCTAAACCGTTGGTAACTAAAAACTTACGTATATGTGAATCAACAATTCTTCAACTTTTTTATGTCTTACACCATCTTGCATGGAAAAACTTGTGGTTGATAATTAGTTGGTGGTTGAAAATGTGACAAGACTCATTCCTGCAAACAACTTCAAATAAGTTAACATGTCATATGTATAGGGTGACAATAAATTAACATTAAATAATTGTGAGAAAAAAAACAAATCTATAATAGATTGACAATAAGTTAACATTAAATAATTGTGAGAAAAAAAAAAACAAATCTGTAATACTATAATTTTTTAACAATTGTTCATGACTTTTAAAATTGTGTTCTTACATACACATGAGTAGGCTATGTAGATAAAAAATCATCAAGCAAATTTGTTCACATATGTTTGTGTACCTTTTTATCATTTACCTATTGTTTGTACTTTATTTGAACTTCAGGAAAGCTGAATGAGAAACATTAAGAATTATATTTATACCATTTCTTTTATATTTAAAATTTTATATGATAGAAAAATTAATGTACCATTTTCAACCGCATGTTCTCGCAATATACATGTTCTACATTAACAATTTTAAGTAGGAAACTCTGAGAATCACATAAAAACACCTATATATCCCCACTTTTTTTTAATCTCAATATATCTATCAAACACACTTTTTTTTAATCTCAATATATCTATCAAGCACTACACACAACTACGTTATGCGATTCTCAAAATTCCCTATTCCCTATTTAAAGTTGATTTTGTATTAAATACAAACTAGTAGCGGTGACAAAATGAATGGTTTGGGTAACATAAACATGGGTTTAGGTGACACAAGACACTTATGTTGTCTAGTTCTATAATTCTTGGAAAATTCATACGTAATTTTTTTAATGATTGACCCCTTAACTTTTAAAATTTATTTATATATTTTTAACAAAAGAAGTCATCTTTCGTATGATAAAACCGTTAAAAAAACTCAAAAAAAATTGTTCGATTATTACGTTTTTATTAAACTTAATAAAAGGGACCAATACGTTATTTTTAAAGTTTGGGATTTAATCATGTAAAAATATAGTCTAATTACTTGTATGCTTTAATACTAAGTGTGTTATGGGCAACTTTCTTGACCATTCAATCAATTCACCCGTTTATTTTTCAACTAAAATACCCGTTTGACCCATTAACAGATACGTTGTTACCCAAACACGTCACCTTTACACCTAAGAAATAGAAACTAAACGAGACAAACATTTTGACAATTTCCAGCTTTGTATTTTTGCAGTTCCTCCTGTGCGCATACGAGCCTACACACAAAAAGACAAGAGCGGCTTTGTAATTATGTTCAACAAATTAGTTACAAAAATGCCGGTCTTTATGAACAGATGTTTACCTACGATGTAAATCACTTATCTCATTGAGTAACTCCTTTTCCCTATCATCACTTGCATCTACCTGAAAATAAAGTTAATAACAGAATGAATATGGGTCGGGTTCTGGTTGTTTTTTCTCTGAAATTATTGGATTAATTTCATATATAAACTTGAAAATTTTAATATATGCTCAACCAAAACTAAAAAATCATATATGCCCTTACAAATATATTATAATATCAAATATACCCAATTTATCAACAACGATCTAATAAATATCATTTTACCCGAATCTTTAACTTCCATGTTTGCATATATGCTCATCTTTTAACTTCGTATTTTTATATAAAACATTTTAACCTTAAATTTATTTTTACCCATTTTGTTTATAAACATTATAACTCTTCATTATAATATTTAAGCTAAATAAATTAACCTAGAAATGAGAAAATATGATATTTGAAGTTAAAAGGTCATATAAGAAATCTCAAAGTTTCAGAAAAATAAGAGTAAAATTATCATTTATTAATTTTCTTTAATGAATTGGGTATATAAGATATTTCAACTACTTTGTAAGAGTATATATGATATTTATAATTTTGCAAGGTATATATGAAAATTGAAACTGCCAAGGGCGGACCCAAGGGCCAAGGCATGCCTTGGGTGGGCGGGCGCCCCCCTTAAAATTTATATTTTTGTGTTTTTTATAGGTAAAATTCCCGACCGCACCCCTTAAAGTTTGGTTGAACCCTTCATTTGCACCCCCAGAAAATAATTCATGGGTCCGCCCCTGGAAACTGCCCCGAAATTATTTGTGATAATGTAGTTTTGGTAACTATATTCAACAATTTAGTTATTGTTAAAATCGATTCGAAAAACAAATTTCCAGCCCCTACTAAAAACTAAACGTTTTGACCAGGTTTGTTACCTAACCCGCTCATTTTATAAATTCTAGCTAATATTCAAATACACGTGAACGGGCTTGGTACATGACCTAACCAAACAAACATGACTATATTGCCAAATGGGCCATTTTGGTTGACTGATGTACATTTCATCTTTAATGCAGTTTCCATTAAATGAGCATCATTCAGATGCATCTAAAAATCAAGATAAAGTATCTGTCAAGCAAAGCGAGTGAATATTCCACAAGCCATCGCTTGTGAACAGACAACATGTACTGCTTTAACAAATACGAAATGTTCGGTAACGCAACATTTTAAGTGGAACAGATCATACCTTTGATTTTTCTAGTCCAGTAATGTTGGCTGCTGTAGATCCTATATCTATGCTGTTATTGGCTGAAGATGAAACACCTATCAGTAATAGATGTAGCACTTTTGACTCGATTTACTTATAAATCTGTCGATTCGGGTTTTCCTTTCTAACAGATCAAATCTAAAAAATGACATAAAAAGAAGGGACTAGGAAAATCAACCACGATTTATTCAAAAGGGTATCCTGAGGTTTGGCCAATTTTGCGAATTTCGTCCAAAGGTTTAGTTTTCCGCATTTGGATCCAAAAGGTTTGGAATCTTGCCAATTCATCCGGCTCGTTAACTCCATCCATTTTTCTCCGTTAAGTCAGAAGAATATTCGTCTTTTTTGTTAACTTAAAGGGCAATCCGGTCTTTTTCACTTTATGTACAAGCTTTTAGCATAATGTACAAGACCGCATTGCCCTTTAAGTTAACAAAAAAGACGAAAATACCCCTGACTTAACAGAGAAAAATGGATGGAGTTAACGAGCCATATGAAAATGATAAGATTTCAAACCTTTTGGATCCATATGCGAAAAAACAAACCTTTGGACAAAAGTCACAAAACTAGCCAAACCTCAAGGACGAAAATGGCATTTTACTCTATTCAAAAAAAATTTAAATGATACAAATTTTGTAATCATCTTTGACACCCTAATTCTTTAGACAAACACCCAAACAACTTGTTTCCACCAGTACAATGAAAGTGTTTTTGACCCGTTTTGATCACTTTAAATAAAAATTAGAATATATTTGAAATAATATATTTTGACATGGATCCGTATTAAACACAACCGAAACCGCTCATGTTGCAACCCCTTGTGAATAAACATTCATGAAACAAAATGTAATCAATCATAGACAGAGATATATCCTGACCTATAGATTTGCCAGTAGAGAGTTGCTTTGTGGAACTCAAAATGCCATCCTGTAAATGGTAAATAACTTTTAATGTATTATAAATTATAAATATAAAAAAATACAGCATATGCAAGCTTAGCTGACAAATACCCCTTGAAGATTATTTGCTTGCTGAGTAGTTTGAACTGCAGTAGAATCACCTTGAGACGGTTGCGGACCAGCTGGATGTTCAATCGTTACCTACAAACAGCATATCACAAGTTCAATTAAGCCAATTACAACAAGCAAATAAAATGATATTCCAAGGGCTAAAAAAAACAATTTGGGATATGTTTTATCCCTAATGGGTCAAACAGTCAAACTGTTTAATCGAATAGAATAGAAACTTATCCAAAGTGTATAAGTATACAAACCTCCTAAATCGTTGTGTTAACAAAAAAAAATTAGAATAATTCAGTATTCATAATCATACTTAGGGACATACTAATAATTTACGTGCCACAAATGACCCATTTTGATCTGTTACCGAACCCAATTGACCCATCCAGGTTGCCACCTTTAGTTTTACATGATGGTCAATGCCAAACATTTACCAAAGTAACAGAAAAGGAACTTTACAGAGGAAAGAAATATTAGAAAAAGAAATAAAAGAAACACGGATGCTTTATATGAATAAGCAGGGTATACTTGTAACCGCATGCTCGGACTCTTTAACAGTACAGGAGATGAAGCTACCTACAAAAATAAAATAAAAAAATATAAATTTGAATGCACACGGTGACCTCAAAGATGATGAAAACAACTTACCTTATTGGTGTCAGCATTCTCCGAAGTAACTTTAAAACGCCCTTTCCGTTGAACAACTTGGCACTTTGATTCCTCATCTTGGTCATCACTAGTTACTGTTTCACGATTATTGTTAATAGGAAGTTTCAATGTGTGACTTCAAAGCAACACAAACTGGAAATAGAAGAGGCGTCATCAAGATGGGTAGGTCAGTCTGTGGTTGGATTACAGGTAGGGGTGTTCATCGAACCAAACTTTTTACATAAGTTCTATTTTTGCTTGAATTGGAAATTGATTAAAAACTGGTCAATTCAATTTCGATTAAAAACTTGAATTCGAATAAATTCGTTTTGATTCAGATTTATTTAAAATATGTAAATTCGTTATGGGCTATTTTAGAATTTAGATTTATTTATACTATAGCCCAAATTAAAGTTATATGTGTGTATTATATATAAATATAATATAATAAATAAATGTGTACAATTTGAATTCGAATTTAAAGTCAATAATTCGCATTTGATTCTTATTCGATTTACTGGACTCGAATTCGAATTCTTTATAATCGAATTGACTCAAGTCAAATTTCTAATTTTTCGCATCCGAATCAAATTTTGAACATCCCTAGACTTGCAGGTCAAAATGTATTCGGGTTGTGGGAGTACAGGTTGTTTAAGCTTGATGGATGTTTCAGCTTGACAGGATCTACCATTTTCCAAAAAAAATTATTACATCAATAATCTCTAACTTTGAATGAAATAATTTAGAAGGCTGATCCATTCCCCTTTTAGTTAAAAATAATATGTGATTTGACCCAAACGAGACCAAAACACACAACCCAAATCAACCAAATACATAAGCATAAGGGTCGAAATACAATAGTAATTAGAAAACAAATACAATACCGGTCAGACAATGCTGAATGAAAGAATAAATTAAAAACTCACATGTTGTTTTAGAAGGTTTAGAGATGGATTCAGATATCACGTTATCTGCCATCGGCTGTGAATGAGATCCATTAGGTCTAGAGACTACAGGAATTTCCCCTTGCAATTTGCTACTGAAAATTACATACAATTAAAGGGGAACACGTCAATCTTCAGATAAAAGATGCAAAAAATTATTTATCAATTCTTAGCGATTTTTCGAAGTTAAGGGCTAAAAGGTGAGTATTTTACTAAGTTAGCTTAGACACAGCTGATTAACATTTAAATATCGAAGAATTTTTCTTTAATGTGGTGTAGAGATAATCGTATTCAACATGTTATATGTTTATAAGAACTGACCAAAAGTGTGTTGGCTCAACCTGATCCGACTCTTTTTGGCCCGTACTAAAACTTACCCTCATTGATCCGAAACCATTTTTACCGGTTACCCACTTGCCCATTGTCAAGTTATATCATCAAAGTTGTTTTTAATACATGCAAAGATGTATCTAGATTCTAGTTTCAAATATTGTAATTATTAATATATATAACGGTAAATTGCATTTTACGCTCTTTAAGTTTCAGTAAAATTTCAGACATTGTGCTTAAACTAACAAAATTGCAACGGATGTCCTTTTGTGTTTTAATTTCTTTACAATAGATGTCCTTTATGTTTTAATTTCTTTACAGCGGATGCTCTTTATTTTTGTGATCTTTTTAGGGAGAATGGACGCTGCCTATAAAGAAATTAGAACACAAAAGATATCCGTTGTAATTTCATTAGTTAAAGGACCTGAAATTTTAATGAAACTTAAAGGACGTAAAATGCAATTTACCCTATATTTAAATCTAAACACAAAAAAACAAAAACTGATATAGATATAATCTATGTAAGATGTCATACTCATCAACTAGAACGCATCGAGAAGAAGGTTCCTCCTGGTGCGAATAAGATCCAACACCATCAACCGACTTTCTACTAATATCCAAGTTGTGTTTTCCAGCAAAATCATTCTTGTTGCAGTTTTCAGCATGGGAAGAAGAATTCTTCACACTCATGTGTCCATTACTCTCGCATTTGCCTCTGAACAATTAAGTGTCACAAAATGAAGCTCATCCACAGGATAAAAATATAACTTTCAAGCATATACAAATCTGTAAGGATATGGTATTGTATAAAATGATGTTCTTAATTTAAATTAACATACACAGAGGATGATGCAGTAGAGTCAACAACTGGAGCAGATCCCACCTGCAATTATTTTAATCATTATTTATTTAATCTAAATAAAAAAATTTATGTTTTCCTCATTTAAAGGATATTGAGTTGATACATCTGTAGGCGGAAGTCCACATCCACTAGCACAGATCCCATTCAAAGTATTCGAGTTCCCCAAGTGATCTTTGTCAGATACAGATTCCTCATCCTGAATTCGTTACATAAAGAAAATTGCATTAACGACAAACTCGATCGTTTATAATGGTCTTTTTCTTAGCCGATAATTATGAAGATAATTATGTGTATTATTATTAGATAAATATTGTATAGAATTGTGTTTATCTTTTCCTAAAATACAGCTAGGGTTGTTATGTATCTGCTCTATATAAGGAGCCTTTGTTGATCAATAACATTGATTCACAATTCATACCATAAACACTTTTATGGTATCAGAGCTTCGGTTCTGTTCCAGCCGCTGCGATGACAAAAATAGCCGATTCTGATTCCCCTGAATCTTCACAAAAAGCCGTGAACCCCCTTCACCCTGCCTACTCGGTTACGAATATCCAACAGAAAATTCGTACACTCGATGGCACGAAGGTTCCCTATTCGTCCTGGACAAAGCTTTTTAAGCTTCATGCAGTCGCTTACAAGGTTCTTGATCATATAGATAACACCCCACCACCGCCTGATACGGCTCCTGAGTACCCTACCTGGAAAGAAATCGATGCCCTCGTTCTGCAATGGATATACGGCACGATATCAGACGATCTTCTTAGCAAAATTATTGACACGGAAACTACTGCACGAGCAGCATGGTTAAAGATTGAAAAGTTCTATCTCAATAATAAACGGGCACGTGCAGCAGCCTTAGAAACCAGGTTCTGCAACCTTACTCTTGCCGCCTGTTCGTCTCTTGATGATTATTGCCAGCGTCTTAAGGAACTGGCGAATCAATTGGGAAACGTGGACCAGCCAATCACTAAGTCTCGACTTGTTCTCCAATTGGTCCGTGGGTTACCTGCTGAGTTTGACACCACTGCTGCCCTCATTAACAGCCAAGACGCCAATTGGGACTTGGCTAGGAGCATGTTGCATGACGAACAGATTCGCCTTGAGGCGCGTCAGCAGTCCACCTCCTCTGTTCTGGTTACAACCCAGCAGCCCAACCACTCTTCTCAGCAGCCCGAATACAGTCAGTCTTCTCAGCAGCAAACCGGGTACCGAGGACGTGGTCGTGGGGGTCGTGGACAGAATGCTCGTGGTCGTGGAGGTGGTCGAGGCCGTGGTAGTTCTCGACAGCAGCAGCAACAACAGTGGACCTCTTCAAACCAGTCTCCACAGACCACCCACCTGCTGCCCAACAACAGCCAGCTCAGTCCGCTGCTGCTCCGCCACCTGCCCCTTCTAACCTTCACCAGATGACCACCAGGTCTAAATCTGGTTCACTTCCACCAGCCCTTCACAGCGTTGTTTCGACCACTATTTCCCCTGTCCCTACCTCCTACACTAAAGCTTTTGCCGATCCAAATTGGGTACATGCTATGCAATCTGAGTTTACTGCTTTACAGGAGAATGACACATGGGAATTGGTGCCTCGTCCTTCTGACAGGCCTATTATCAGGTGCATGTGGCTCTTTCGAAACAAGTTTAAGTCAGACGGTTCGTTGGAATGTTATAAGGCTAGATTGGTTGTTAATGGTAAATCTCAGACAGTTGGGGTGGATTGTGATGAAACTTTTAGCCCGGTTGTTAAACCGGCCACTATCAAGACAGTGCTCTCTTTGGCTATCTCACGAGACTGGCCTATCCACCAATTGGACGTTAAGAATGCTTTTTTGCATGGTACTCTAAATGAGGTTGTTTTCATGCATCAACCTACGGGTTTTGTTGACAAACGGCATCCAGAATTTGTGTCGCCTGAAGAAATCATTGTATGGTCTTAAACAAGCACCACGGGCATGGTACACCCATTTTGCTAATTATATCCTTTCTCATGGATTTCGTAGCAGTGCTTGTGATAATTCATTGTTTATCTATCATCGTGGGTCAGAGACTGCTTATTTATTGCTGTATGTTGATGATATTGTTGTCACAGCCTCTACTACCACTTTGTTACAGGAGATCATCCATACTCTGTCTTGAGAATTTGCTATGACAGATTTGGGCCATTTGCATCATTTTTTGGGCATCAAGTTACACGACAGCCCAATGGTTTATTTTTGTCCCAAGAACAATATGCTAAAGACATCATCTCTCGGGCGTCTATGTCCAATTGTAAGCCGTGTGCACTACTCCGGTTGACTTATCAGCTAAACTTAGTGCCACAGATGGTGCACCCTTTTCCGACCCGACTTTGTATCGGAGTTTAGCCAGTGCTTTACAGTACCTGACATTTACACGCCCAGATATCTCTTATGCGGTCCAACAGATATGTTTGTTTATGCATGATCCTCGTGACCCACATTTTGCATTCTTGAAGCGTATAATTCGTTATCTTCAGGGGACTCTGGCCTATGGATTGCGTATAATGAAGTCTGGTACAGATTCATTGATTGCTTATTCAGATGCTGGCTGGGATGGTTGCCCTGATTCGCGCAGGTCTACAAGTGGGTATTGCGTTTTTCTCGGTGATAATCTTATCTCATGGTCTTCGAAACGACAACCCACCATCTCTCGTCCGAGTGTTGAAGCAGAATATCGGGGCGTTGCAAATGCTGTTGCTGAAGCTACATGGATTCGGAACTTGTTACTTGAGCTGCGTACATCGTTGCAGAAGGCTACTATCGTTTACTGTGATAATGTTTCAGCTGTGTATCTCTCTGACAACCCGGTCCAACATCAGCGAACTAAGCACATTGAGATTGACATCAATTTTGTTCGTGAAAAGGTTCGAGTTGGACATATTAGAGTTTTGCACGTTCCTTCATCTCTACAGTATGCAAACATTTTTACCAAAGGCATCTCCAAGCAGTTGTTCCAGTCTTTTCGTATCAGTTTGAACGTCTGTCCTACGCCCGTTCAAACTGCGAGGGTGTCTTAGCCGATAATTATGAAGATAATTATGTGTATTATTATTAGATAAATATTGTATAGAATTGTGTTTATCTTTTCCTAAAATACAGCTAGGGTTGTTATGTATCTGCTCTATATAAGGAGCCTTTGTTGATCAATAACATTGATTCACAATTCATACCATAAACACTTTTACTTTTGACTCTTTTCGTTTTTGTTTGTCACATAGAGGATAGTGGCACTGACAAACAAAGAGGTGCCAGTTTTGACCCAATTTGTTACGAATAGATTGACTTGGTTTATGGTTTATTCCAAACAGGTCAAATGGATTTAGCACATTGGAAGTCACCACAAATTCTTATCTTTAATGTATACAACCTCCTAAATCGTTTTATTCAATTATGGTGATTATAATGTCATAATCATAAAACACTAACTAAACATAAAATAAATATTCTAAATCAAACAAAAAGAGTTTGTAGTTCAAATACATAAATATCAAGTCACATACCAAGGAAGCCTGAGCTTTCATATCTTCGAGGTCAAAGTTCCAGCAGCTAATCCCTCTTTTGTATTCGTTCTAGAAACAAGTTATCAAAACAGACATTCAGAACTAAAATAATAAGCCCATTCACTGAGTATGTTGAGAAATATAAGAGAGAAGAATAGACAATTTAAAGGATATCAAAACTCAACAAGCATCTTTAACAAGTTATTAATTGCATATGGGAAATGTTTAAGCAACTATTGTCCCATAGTACAAAACTTAGATCGAGAGTGTATCGAAATCTATAAGCAGAATTCTAAAGTGATGATGTGATATTGAATCAGAAATCTATAAGAAGTTGTAATAGAAAGGCATGAAAAATAGTGCACTGATGTGCATTTGCTGTTTAAAGTTGTAGTGTTAGATAATCAGGTGTGCCGAAATCTCTGATTATTTATGAGACTTAACAGATTAAATGATCGGAATTAGACATGGGCAAAAAAACCCGTTTGTGGTTTGAAACTGGAAAAAAAATCCGGATGCGATTTTTTTTAAACCCGGACTCAACCCGACCCAGCAGTTTGTGAGTTCCCATTTTCGATCTTTGAAACAGGTTTAAAAACTAAACCAGTTGTAAAAAAAAAAGAAAAAACGGTTAACTGGGTTTTTTGGCTCAAACCGGTTTTAAACCTGGTTCGAACTGGTTGTTACAAGCTCGGGTTTCCATCACTTCAAACTGGTTCAAAAACCGAACCGGAATATACAATATTTGCTAAAAAAACAAGATATGGTTTGTGAAATGGGAATGGGCGTCCCTCAAATCAGGTTATAAGAAGAATAAAGCCCGGTTATCAGATAACAAGAAGCATAAAATGTGACTGATAATCAGATATCTGTTCCACAACGCATTTTCCTATATACTTTACCTGTGATATTTCTTCCTTCTTTCCATCTGGTATTTTCTTTTGCACAAGCATATCTTCTTCCTTTTTCTATTATTCCAACAAATCAGAGTTAATATAATATAAATGGATTACATAAACTTATAGTGAATTAATGATCTCAAACAAAATAATAATAATAATAATAATAACAACTTAGGAACCTTCAATGCCTGAAGGCGATCGCCAATTGCTGGAAGACCTTCCAAAAGCTTGCGTGCTATGAACTCGTTGGATTTAGCTTGTTTGAAAAAGGAATGCTTCAGAAGCTTCTTAGCAGACGGACGTTTTGAAGGATCTTTAACCAAACAACTTGCAATCATCTGCTTGAAAGACTTAAGAACAAGAACAGACAAAACAAATATGAGACAATCTGATTGATCCTAAGTGGTGAAATGATATATAATATAAGAGTAAAATGCCATTTCTTCCATGAGGTTTGGCCAGTTTTGCTACTTTCGTCCAAAGGTTTGTTTTTCCGCATCTAGATTCAAAAGGTTTGAAATCTTGCCATTTGCTAACTCCATCCATTTTTCTCCGTTAAATTCAGGGGTATTTCCGTCTTCTTTGTTAACTTAAAGAGCAATTTGGTCTTTTTCACTTTATGTAAAAAGACCGAATACCCCTGAAAAAGACCTAACTGCCCTTAAGTTAACAAAAGAGACGAAAATACCCCTAACTTAACAGAGAAAACTGGATGGAGTTAACGAGCTGGATGAAAATGGCAAGATTTCAAACCTTTTGGATCCAGATGCGGAAGAACAAACCTTTGGAGGAAAGTCGCAAAACTGGCCAAACCTCAGGTACGAAAATGGCATCTTACTCTTAGAATAAACAAATCAGATTACCTTAGAAAACTTCTTGTCCCTCTCATAGTCAAGACCAGGAGGCGCATTTTGTAAGGTCATGAGCAAAACCTGTCATTGTAAAAGTAGTTTTAAATTGTCACAACTTACTTTTAGATACAACACTAATCTATCGCGCTAAAGTAAATATGAAATGCATAAAAAATGCAAGATGGATGCACCTTCATTGGGGGATATTTTGAAAAGGGAGCATGTCCATGAGCAAGTTCTAAAGCTGTTATTCCGAAGGACCAGATATCAGCCCTGCAAAAATTATCAGGTGATATTAATCACGGCTCCATTATTTTAGCCTTGTTGACAGACGGGTTAACTGATGACATAAAAATAAATAAATAACCGACTTGAAGTCATAGCCATGCAACTGTTCCATAACCTCAGGGGCCATCCTGGAAAAATGTATTACTACAGTAAGTATAAATTCAGAAACAATCACTATGGACAATATCATATACGATAAATGAAAGATGTTCTTTTATATAAAAGTTATGCAAGTAGTACCAGCATGGTGTCCCAACAAATGTATTTCTCATGCGTTGTCTATCACCGGAATCAAATAGGCAAGCCGAAACACCAAGATCTCCTAGTTTGATGGCCCCATTCTCACTAATGAGAATGTTTCCAGCCTGTTAAAAGGAGCAAAAAATAAGCATATGTATAGGCATCATAATAATGCAAAACCAGCATATATCTCTAATTGGGCTGATACAAATTCTGAGACCTTTGGATTTAAATGAGAACTAAAAAGAACTCACTTTGACATCTCGGTGAATGAGGCCATGATCATGAAGATACTCAAGTGCCTTTAATACCTCACGCAGTATAGTTGCAATAACAACTTCCTCAAAACCGTCAGGATGGGCAGATTTCAATATATGAAGGCAAGAACCACCAGGCATAAACGGCATGACAACCCACAGATTATGGTCATTCACAAAGGAGCAATGTGATTTAAGCATATTCGGATGATCAACCAGAATCATTGTCTGAGCTTCACGTGATATGTTGTTCTGATAATACATTAAAAATGAGCAATTCATTTGAAACAAACATAGCTAATCAATCAAACATAAATTAGCGCCCACAAAGTCAAACCAATTTGCTATAAATTTGAGGTTGAAACTAAAGTACAACTGGTCTAACTAATTCAAGATGTCCAAAATCAGTAATATCAAGGTTCATGTAGGGCATGCCCTAATAAACAGGGGTTCTTTGCTCATGTTGTTTATGTAGAAGTTTCTCCTATATTTTTCTATCTTATAGCATCAAATTATGAGCCTACAAGAGTAGGTGTAACTTATAACCAAAGCTCCAATCATCGATCGTAAATACGATGTAGAGAACTTTAATTAGCTGATATTAATTGTCATCATAAAATATAATATAAAACTTGAAAGTGATCTGTCAATCATGAATTTCTGAATCAATGACTAAAGGTAGGGTTAGAAACAATATAGTCAAAAACCTAACCCATAAATCCCAATCACATCTAGGTCTTCTTGTAGGTATTACCACACAGTTCAATTCAGTTATTCAGTCCATTAAGTAAGCTTTACAATCAAACAGTTCAATCAGCCAAAACCACAGTTTCAGAATCAATGACCTAAATATCACTAAAAATGAACACAAACCGAATCAAATCAAATCAATCCATAAATCAAAATACAGTACAAAACCATGAACGAAATGAATTTACCAGATCGCTATTGCCGCGTTCGAAATCGAGAATCTTAATCGCAACGATTTCATTGTTCGGAATACACGTGGCGCGAAAAACCGATGCACTGACACCTTGCCCTACCTCCTCATACAGCACATAGTGCTCTGCTCCAACCGGATACTTCTTCTTCTCCATTTGAACCAACCGCTAATCAACAAATACTCGATCTAATATTTGAACAATTAACACCAGATGCAGCTCTCAATCGTCAATTTCCATTTATAAAATCACTTTTCATCAAAAAAAAAAAAGAACGGTTACAATTATTTATTAATAAACAATAAACCTGTACAAACGCGTAAACCTGCAAATAATTAAGAACGATTGAATATTAAGAGAGTAAAACAACTCGATCGAACCTCAAAACATCAGATGCAGCTCTCGATCTTCAAATTCAAGTTCTACAATCAACTTTCACCAAAAAAAGGTTACGATTAACGATTAATAGACAATAAACCTAAACACAGACACGTAAACCTGCAAATAATTAATAACTATTGAGTATTGAGAGAGTAAAACAGCTCGATCGAACCTGAAACACCAGATGCAGCTCTCGATCGTCAAAATTCAAGTTCTACAATCACTTTTCATAAAAAAAAACAGTTACGATTAACGATTGATAAACAATAAGCTTATAAACATTAAACCTAAACACAGACGCGTAAACCTGCAACAAATTGATGAATAATTGAGTACAGAGAGAGTAATTTTACGTAGAATTACGGAAAAGCTCACCGAAACTGCTTTCGGTTCATTGATTGAGTACTGACAACGGCAAAATCAAGCGATTAAAGTCTGTGATATTGTGAACACGTGTTTAAGAGTGAGATTAAAGTAAAGTTACTTTTGAAGTGGTGATGATGATGACGACGGCAGCGGCGGCGAGGTTGAGGTGATTTGTGCTTTCTCGTGACGGAGTAACGGAGAGATTTAGAGAGAGAAAGTGAGAGTTTTAGAGAGAGAGAAAGTGTAGATGTTACTTTTAGATCGGCGCATGAAGAGGTAACGATTGCATGCTAATATTGCGCCACATGTGAATATTTAGAGTAAATTGCACAAAACATCCTTTATGTTTCCTCAAACTTACAGGTTCCAGCCTTAATGTTTAAAAGTTGCTAAAAACAGTCTTTAAGTTTATTTTTGTTGCGGGTTCAATCATTTACAGCTAACCACGTTATTTTCTTCAGTTAAGTTCCCTCACATGCATAACATGTGAGGGTATATTCGTCATTTTGGTTGATCTTCCACCCACGTCAATTATAAGAAAAAAACATATTTAAGGTTTAACCTATTTTAAAAAGATTCTAACCGCAGGGACTAATGTGCAATAAAACCAAACTTTTAAAAACCAAACACATTCTTTCGCGGTCTTCTTCTCCGGCGACTTCGCCGGATTCCGGCGAACCCGGAATTAAGATAGAAATCTTGTTAAGCTAGCCCACTAAGCTGTAAAGATTAACACAGATTTTGATCATGCCAATCAAACTCTTCAGGATTATCATCAGTTGGAAAAATCGGCGCCTTATTCGCATCAGACGGAAACGACAAACGACTCTTCAACCCTAGATACCTCTCACGGAACTCCGATGCCGTCAAATCAAAGAACTTCGTAACACCGTGTTCAGTAGTCGGATCCAGCAACTGGTGACGCTTAGGACGCCGCAAGTTAGACTTAAACACTATCAAACGGTAATCGTGCTCCTCTGTAGTCGCGTACGTTTTACCAAACTTTGTTTAAACTAGGTTAAAACTTAAATATTCTTTTTTTATAATTGAAGTGGGTAGAAGATCAACCAAAATGATGAATATACCCCTCACATGTTATGCATGTGAGGGAACTTAACTGAAGAAAATAATGTGGTTAGCTGTAAAGGATTGAACCCGCAACAAAAATAAACTTAAAGGCTGTTTTTAGCAACTTTTAAACATTAAGACTGGAACCTGCAAGTTTAAGGAAACATAAAGGATATTTTGTGCAATTTACTTGAATATTTATTTTGCTGACTAGGACTCAGAGTGGTTCACATTGTTTTCACAAAATTTGAATTGGAATCAAACATGACTACATGGGATTGGAATAAACTATACAAGATAAAATCAAGTGAAGGGATGAGAATAAAAAACCTAACTAACTTTGTGTATATTTTGGGATGGTGATAGAATATTACTAGTTCTATTATTAGTTCTGAAAGTATGGGTTTGGAACACGTATTGGGTTAGATGATACCGTCTAGTTATCTAAATATGTTTACCCGTATTAAATTCAAGTATGTGTATATGGGGTGAGGTTTCTGTAAAATGAGTTTTTCGTGAGAAGTGTGAGAAATTATGTGATATATAGGTATTACGTTTTGGACTTAGGTATGATGTTTAGGGTTGTTTTGGAAAGAAAAACACCAAACATAACAATTTAAAACACAATACAATGTATTATAGGTATGAAATTTAAAACACAACTAAAACGCACTGCATAACACTTAAAACACACTACTTAGTGTTTTTGGCTTGGTGTTTTAAGTTTTAAATCTAGAATTTATTCCATTGTGTCTTAAATTTGGTGTTTCTTGCCAAAACAACCCAAAACATCATGCCTAAGTCCAAAACATGATACCTACATGTCAATTATTATGTCTTCTTACACTTCTCACAAAAAAAATGTCATTTTTACAGGAACCTGAACTCATATATATGTATTATAACTAGTAGTATCAAGCGATCAAGCATTTGCGCTGCGATAACACAGAGGTCGGTCAGTTAATGGAAAAAACCATGTATTAAAAATTGTTTACTTAAACTCAAGTTAAATAACAAAGGAAAAGCACAAAGAAGGTATTCCCAAAAACGAAAATATAAATTAAAAAAGAATAGATAATTAAACTCAGTATGGCGCGACTGTGTGGGTGACCAGATGGGTTCCCTGGTAACGTGGCGTGCGCGCGCAAGGGCTTGCGCATCAGTAGGCTCGCGCAAGGATGTGAGCCATACTGGCGCACGCGCAATAGGACTGTGGAGCAAGGATGCGCGCGTAAGAGCTGGCGCACCAGTAGGCTCGCGCAAGGATGTGATCCATACTTGCGCACAGATGCTCGCGCAAGGGGTTGCGCACCAGTAAGCTCGCGCAAGGTTGTGAGGCACACTGGCGCGCGCACCAGCAGGCTGGCGTATGGAGGCGCGCGCGCGCGACCTGCTGATTCCAGAGTTAATGACAGATCAATTACACTTCAGCAGTTGAAACAGACGAGTCAAGGGTCTTGACCAGGAATGTAACTGACGAATTAAAGTGCATTAAAGACGTTTAATGCAATTTAATTCGTTATGTTAATTCCTTTTGACTGTTTCAACCCAGACGCAGTATAAATACAGCATCACCTCAACACCAGAAGACACACCGAAACACCAACGAATTCTCTACAGAAAATTCATCTTCTTATCCTTTCTTGAAGCAAGGTACACCTTTGGGTTGTTGTCATCTCCGGCAGTGCAACTGCTTGGGCTGTTGTATCCTGGAAACAAACGAGTTCTCCTGGGAGACTCGAAATTTGTTTTAAGGGACCCGTGTCTAACACGATCCTCAGCCAAGAACTTACTTTTCTGTTTGAATTTTGTTCGTGTATTTCGATTATTTCAGTTGTAAAAGTATTGTAATTTACAGCTTTATTTATTTCCATATTATAATTCGAATTTATAAAAGTTTTATTTATTTTATGTGAACGGATTCCTACAGAAACCGACTAGCAAAATTAATCTTATATATAATTTTAGAAATATAAGTAGCAAAATTAATCTTATATATAATTTTAGAAATATAAGATAAGTATATGTTATTAAAATTTTAGACATGTTAAAATTGTAGTTGAAAATACAATACATGTTTTTAGATGAGTTCAAGATTGAATATTGTGTAAGGCGTATTCTAATAGGAAATTGAATCCCTTAAATCTAATGGATACCTGACATAGTAACATATATATGATCGCGTATGAGACATAGTTTTATAATTAAATATGATTTTAAGATTACAAAGACTAAACCATTAGTTGACTCCATTGTCAACCTATTATGTTATAAATTATAAACTGGCTTAATATTTAACAGTTAGTCTTATTTGAAAATTTGACTAATTTTTAGAGTGAAAATTCATTGATATATATATATATATATAGATAATATTTCCTCTATATTAGTTTACAAATTTGCTTCCGCCCACTAAATTACTATTCAATTTTGTTCCTATTCATTGGTTGATTGGTATAAGGTGATTCATGTGATTGATTGATTGGTATAAGCTAACAGTATGGGAACACATCATAAAAGGGGTTAATAGTAAATTAAAATATTACCATTTAACCATCCATTAATAATATTTTTTTTTATTGTTTTTGTTAATTTTTTATTTGCTTTTATACAATGTTTTTTTACGACTTAGTTATTGTTTTTACGAATTTTACGACGATGTTTACGTCTTAGTCTAAATTTTGCGAATTAACACGGTACAATGTGCGTGTGTGGGCCAGCATTTTTACATCTATTTTTTACGGTTAACAGCTTTGTCGTAATGGGCGGGTTCTAAGTTAACTTTGTTTTTTATATGATTTATGTTTCCGTCTAACTTTTGCAAGTTAAAACGTCGTAATTTGTGTGCATGGTTCAACGTTTTTGTATTTACATTTTGCTTTGTTTAAGAGTACCGTAGTAAAGCACGAGTACTAAATACTAGTTAAAATTAAAATTGAAAGGAGAGATTACATGTGACATTTCTTGGGTCCTTTAAAAAATGGATTAGACATGTAGTATGTGCATGTACAAAACAAATTTCAAAAATAAAAGTATTATGCTCATAGCCTTATAGCTTAATGGTATTTTAGAGTGGGAAGAAGTTTAGGGATATTAGCAACTCGGTTCAATTCCTACAAAAGGGTTTTCCACATATTTGTTGGGTTTTACTCCTAAATTGGTGTATAAAAGACAAAAGCACAAAGGCAAAAAAAATAAAAGCACAAAATAAATATAAAAATCATTATGCTTATGACGTTAATACTAAAAGTTGAAGGGTAAAAGTATAAAAGAAAAAAAAGGCAAAAGCACAAAAGACAAAAAAATAAAACAAAGTTCACAATATTTCTTAATTGTATAATAGTTAACAGTTAATGTATAATAGTTTTTTTAACGGCCAACGAATCCTTCTAATGAGCTACTGTCGAAATTCACCATATCGGGATACACTCACCTCCGAACCGGGGAAAACGCTCACCCAAGGACGAAGCCCATAAACACTCGTCTGAAGGCACGACAGTATGGTAAGATAACCCCACTCAGTTCAAAAATCAAACTAGCGGTCTCCATTTATTCACCTAATTATTATTATTATATAATACAATTTACGTCGAGACTTGTGAACAAGAAAACAATTGCCCAAATTTTGGATCTAATTTACAATAGTGTCATCCATTTATTCCTTTTTTCCAAACTGTCATTTAAAATGAATATTTTATATTACTTTATACATAAAAACTCTCTATTAAAAATCTTTATCCTCTTTAACTATAAATTTCATTATATGTTAGTTTTTGAAAGCTACTTTTACGATCTTTTTCAATCAATCTAAAACACATGTAGACATTCTTTCGTCCTTTTCTTTTTAGATTTTCTTATTTGATCACTATACCGAGTGTTGATATTGTTACAATACGGTTACAAAACAAACCAATACCAATAAAATTCTCGTCACGAAGCACGCGAGTATTTTACTAGTTGTATTATAGTTAATAATGTTTTTTGGTTTTATATTTAATATTATTTATATTTATTAAAATCTGGTAACTTTTTTAGTTGAACCTATCTGAATTTAGTCGCTGTTTATAAACTAAAAATGAGAGATTCTATTGGCACACCGGCCCATCTATCTACACACTTTGATTGGTCAAATATATATCGTATAGGCCTATACGATCCGTATTGGGTAAGGTTTTAGACATGGCAGACTGACAGGGTCAGCGTTTGTCTGCGGCTGGGCTTATATGGATAGTAGAGGCTTATACGATTCGTATTGAAGATCTTCTGTTTTTTAGATGGAACTTTGGTGTTTTGGGTGTGGTTGTTGGTTATTTTTGTTTGGGTTTTAAATTTTTTATTATCTTTTTATCATTACGTACCGTATTATAGCATATCGTGACGTATCGTATCACATTTTTAACTTTGTTATATTTTATCGTGACATATCGTATTATGCAAAGTCTATTTTTTCTACAAAGTCATAAAACACAACAATTTCAGCTATAAAACACACTCAAAACCCACAAATAACAGAGTGAAAATCACTGAAACATAATATCCAAACCCTAACAGTCCCTAAAAACTTCAACACACAATCCTATAACTATGAATATAAAACACAACATGATAATCAACATAAAACATAGTAATGTCAGTCATTCGCTAATCAAAGCCTTATCATCCAAAACACAACACAAAACCCACAAATATAGCGTTTTAGTAATCTTCACTTTGTTATTTGTGGGTTCTGAGTATGTTTTATGGTTGACATGATGGTGTTTTATAACTTTTTACACTTTGTAGGAAAAAATAGACTTTGTAGCCAACTCCCACCCTACATGACATATTCCAAAATACATAATCAAAATACAAAAAAGTACAACAATCCTAAACTACTAGATCTGCATCCTGAGTGGTGCCTGACAGCCCGGATCCTGAGTGGAGCCTGACTCCTCGGATCCTGTCCAGGGCGAGGTAGTAACGTCGGTGTCGGTAATGGGGTCCGACTACTATCGATAGTCGCATGTATATCGCCCTGGATCGTCCGCGTCAGAAGGGTCTTAGTACGATCATGATGGGCGTCGATCCGCGCCTATACATGGCCCTCCTTCTGTTCTAACGCAAGCTCCACAACTGGTGGGAGCTGGTCGTACAGAACGTGCTGGGGGTACTGACGCACCTCTTGAGGTTGCGGCTGCGATGGTGGTGGGTGAGCGTCGTCACCATCGACATACACGTTACCCTCCATATGTTCAGAAGGGTCGTGGTTATATTTCTCGATATAATCCTTGTGAAGATAATCTATCCGCCGAGCTCAACGACTTTGGTGGAGACTACCTATCACCATAAAAGGGCATCCGCATTTTTTGTTGCCGGTTTTCCTAACCGTGGCCTTACTCTCATGCTTACCGCTACGGCAGCATTGGAGCCATATCTAGTGATCCGTAGATCGTCTAATAACAATAACGTATCCATTTTCCAGCCCCCTCTTTTTTACCCAAAGTTCCAACGCTTTGCGGGATATAAAATCTGAACATTATAAAGGAAAAAATATATATAACACTTGCAGTAATTTTTTTAACAAAAAATGTAAAACATTTATAATATATATCATTCATATGTCACACCCCGGATTTCCAACCCCGAAATCCAAACACCGGTGGGCCCGGGTGGGGAGTATCGTGACGTAAGTTGATAACATCATTGTTAATTAAACATAGCACAGCGGAAGTCTTAGAGTAAAATTACTATTACAAATCGAAATGTTCGAAATCTAAAATAATATACAGGCTCGTAATAGAAGATCCACAGGCGGATCGTAAAATGTACAAGAAAGAATACAAAACAGACTTTAGGCAGATCTAAGGATTTGCAAGATCCTCTTATTCTCTACCGAGCAGCTTCCGGCCTATTTCGTATTATACCTGCAGATTAGCCTTTGGAAGATACGTCAGCTTACGCTGGTAAATACACCCAACTGACTCATTTTGGAAACATTAAAAATGGTTCTAAGTGCAAACGGCACCAAAATCTTTTATTAACTTGGGAAAGTTGACCTTGCAATGGACCAAACGATAATAATTTACCGTATCCCAAGCCCGTATAGGGAAAATAAGTCGAGAGTATTTACCTGAGCTAGTCTTCTTCTTTTATTTTTAAATAACTCAGCCGTATACAAAAGTACCAAGTGCAGATAGCATTTACCGGCAAGGCTCTAGTCTGGATTATGGCATAAGCTAGCCAATTAAATACTAACGGTCTTATAAACCGAATAGTGTACATGATCATTACGTATAACGCTTGATTAAACGATGATCGGTGTAACATTTGTATAAATCGGGTTTCGAAAACCCGCCCCATTTTATCAATCTAAGTGTAAATTTTTACGTCGTTCGGTTATTTATTTATTTCAATATTCCAATATTCCATATATAGGTAATAATAAAAAAATCAACGTTTAAAAATAAATGATAACTAAAAATTAAATGAAATAATGTAATGATTTGTTTAATAATTATATCTAATATATGAATTAATATAAAATAGTCAAAATAAATAAGAAAACGGGTGAACCAGGATCGAACCCGGGTTCCTCGGATGCACACACACATCTGTTGTGCTATTTTTAGAACATCAATGCTCTTATATGTAAGATAAGAGGAAACCTGCAACAACCGCAAATCTCCCCGCCGGAGATCTTTGTAATCCACGCGCGTTCCTCCAAATCAACAGCTGTCCGAACCTATTTTTGGTAAATTCCTTGATTTGATCGTTGGCAATCAATTCGAGATCATAGAAACCGAGCCTCAAACACCCCTATAAATACTAGCTGAATTCTCTCAGTATAAACTCGCTCATACCTCTCTGTTCACTATCAACCACCCCTGTCGTCGGAAAATTCTGCTTCATCGGCCGCCGAAGCTGTCGGGATCCACTCGCCGGAATCAAACCACCACCTCTGTCATACGGTAGTGCTCTCATTCTTTTCAGTTGAGCTTTAGTTAATTGATCCAATGTGCAGTTAAGTTATAGAAAAACCCGATGTGAATCGGATTTAAAATCAGGCGGGTGCAGGTTTGGGTTAAATTTTAAAACGAAGAAGATGATGGCAGTATGTGTATAAGTATAATAACATACGGGTTTTAATCGGGTTAAGCACCCAGCCCAACTGGTTGGGCCGGGTGCAAACAAAACTCGGGATCACCGGTTCGAAACTAAGCACACACCGGCCTGACCACTTTAAAACCTTTTTAAATCCATCATTTCTGTATAAACATAATTAGTGTATAAATATAATTAAAATGCAAGTATTGTCGGGTTAGACACCCATCCCAGTTGGTTGGGCTGGGTGCACAACACATCAAAGGTCTCGGGTTCGAGTCCCTTGGCTCACACCGGTCCGACCATTTAATTTCCTTTTTAAATTTAATTAAAATCGAATGAACCTAAAATGTGTATAAGTATAATTAAAATCCAGATTCTTTCGGGTTAGACACGTAGCTCAGTTGTAAGAGCTGTGTGCACGCAACCGAGAGGTCACGGGTTCGAGTCTCAACACACGCATGCCTACAACACCATCGAACCGGTTTGACAGACAGCTTGTCAGACTGACAAGTTTTTAATATATATATATATATATATATATATATATATATATTATTTTTATTTTATGGTAAAAGAAAATTTATTTAAAAATACTTAAAAATATATAGTTTCAAGGGTTTAAAATATCACTAAAAATCATAAAGCTAACTTAAAAATTTACACAAAGGTTTTTAACCAAAATATTAGTTTATTTACCGAGTTATCGCGTTATTATTTTAGGTTAGTACTCCTTCATCGCTTAATTTCCCAACTCGAGCGCTCTCATCTTCAACCAAGAATACGCACCCACTGTGAGTGAATCTCTACAAATTCCCCGTTTTAATCACGTTTTGGGGTGTATCATGTGTCGTATCGTTTCTTTATTTTATTTAAACACTTGTGCTTATATCATTTCGTGATCAAATGTGTATTGCTTGTAGTGTGGTTTATATGTGGATACATTTTATCATTTCAGTGCACTCATTTCATTAGGCCCATCAGTTCCTCATGAGATACGGGTTGAGCATCAGGTGCCTCATTAGATCGGCTCCGTTCGATTGAGCCTTGATCTCAGATACATCATCATTCATGTCATATATTCATTCAATGTGGTTTGTGATTTGTTACATTATAGATTTGTCCACATGTGACTATGCACAATCTCATTTAAACAACGATAAAATTGATTTACTTAAATGTTTTGTCAAGGTTCACTCGCCAACTTTTGTTGACCCAAAATTTCCTCTGTTTTACGCATGATACAGGTGATCAAGTTGAGGAAAGAAACACTTAGGATCGCCTAGAAGAATAAACAAGTTATTTCGTTGGAACAAGCATTTAGATTATTATTTGTGCTTGTATGAAATTTTGTTGGATATTTAAATTTTAATTTGAATTTAATAAATATGAAACTTCTTAGTAAATATCATGAGCTTTGGTGATAACCTAATCATGCCCTGACTTTTATTCCGCTGCGGGTCGGGGTGTGACAGATTGGTATCAGAGCCTATGACTATAGGGATATAGGATAGGTTATTAGACCTTTAGAGCCTATACTATAGTTGATTAGATTTAAATTGTTTATGTGTTACATGCAAAATTCACGATGTTTATATGTTTCATGTTTATATTCACACACAACATTATGCAAACATTCTCACAAGTACATGTTAATATGCAATGCTCATCATAGATCATACCCTCATATCATATCATATCATATCTATGAAAGCACACACCTCACAATTTCACAATTTTCGTTATTTCTTTTCAAAGATTTTTGCAATGTTTTCATATTTTTCAAATCACATCAAAGTGAGTTTTCACGACGGGCATGTAGTAACTGGAAGGGTACGAGTATCGGTAGTCGGAACGTCCTGTCTAGGCTTGGCATTCGTATAAATCCAAAATAAAGGACCAGTTTGCCTACCTGGGGACTAACGATGAGAGTACGAAGGACCTATTAGGCCAAATCATGCTATACCAAACGTCGTGTGAACTAACCCCACTTTGAGCGGTCATTGTGTCCACACCTGGACACCCTCCGACCATACATCTCGCATTCATGTTTTACGATTTTCATTCGGGTGGTGCGAGTGTTAACCCGCCGACACCAATGTGAATCCTACCAAGCCCAATAGTCATGGGGGCCCACATGACTACACAGGCAATGGTATGGGGGACATTTGGAGGCCCAAACATGAGCAAACCCAAGGCATCCTATGGATGTAGTTAAATTATTTTCAGATATGTTGTTTTCATCCTTTTTACGACACATGACACCTAGGAAATTCTTGAACTCACAATCTCCCTACATATATTCCTGTAGATGTCTGCTAGGAAATTACGTAGAGGTAGAAGGTCAGGAAAGTCAAACGAACGCTTGGCCACGCAAATTGCTAAACAAATAGCCGCAGTGCTTCCTGACATCGTGCTACAAGTTCAGCAAGCTCTCACCGCTAATCCCATTAACCCTCCCAACCAAGAAGACCAAAGCGTCGCCAACCCTCCTCCCAAAACCCCTAAATGCACCTACAAACACTTCAAGTCTTGCGATCCCCCAAAATATGAAGGGACTGAAGGTGTCACCGCTCTCCTCCACTGGTTTGAGGAGATGGAAAACACCTTTCTCAATTGCGACTGTCCTGAGGACAGTAAGGTACGTTACGCGACTGGAAGATTGTTTGGGTTAGCCCTTACCTGGTGGAACACGGAAAAAGGAAAGCGAGGTGTAGACAATGCCATGGCCTTATCATGGGAAGAATTAAGAGAGGTCATGACAAGACTTTTTTGCCCTAGAAGCGAGATCAAGAAGCTTGAAGATGAATTCTATGCTCTAAAGCAAAAAGAAGGGGATCACACCTCCTACAACAAGAAGGTTCTTGAGTTGAACCAAATGGTTCCCAATCTATTCCACCCATTATATCGCTTAATTGAACACTACATTCGAGGCCTCCCCTTGAAAATCCAAGATTCGGTTTTAAGCACTTCGCCTGCAACACTCGAAGCCGCAATGGAGTTAGCTACGGAACTCACTGAAAATCGCATTCGAAATGGAAATTTTAAAGATGAGAAGAAGAAAACACCCATTGGGACCCCAATTCCAAACCACTCAGGTTCATCCTCGAAGTTTACTGGTAAGAGGAAGCGAAATGGCAAGAACTTCGCCGTCACCCAAACCAACCCTCCCATCACTGCTGCTCCAATCACGCAAGTCGCCCCTCCAGCCGCATTATTTAAAAGGCCATACACTGACCCACACCCAAAGTGTAACCGTTGCCAATACCATCACCCTCCTGAAAACCCTTGCCAACATTGCACAAGTTGTGGCCATGCGGGTCACACTATCCAAACGTGCCGTACCCTTCAGCGATCAAACCGCAGTCAACCTCCAACCCAAACCCAAAATCATATGGTGGGCCAAGCCCAACAACCCTTACTTCTACCACCTGCACAACTCGCAGCCCAACCTTACTACCAACCTAACTACCCCATGATGCAATCTATACGAGCCTGTTTCAATTGTGGGGACCCAAACCACTTCAGGAATACTTGCCCATGCCTGGTGAACATCATCCATGCCCAAGCTCAAGCAAACCCGGTAAACCAAGCTAACTAAGCTCCTCCACCTGCTAGAGGAAGAGCTTTCAATATCAACGCCAACCAAGCAAGGGCTGACAACAATGTGGTCAACGGTACGTTTCTCGTAAATGGTAGTTTTGCATCCATATTATTCGATACTGGTGCGGATAAGAGCTTTGTGTCTTTAGAATTCGAATCTATTCTCGACCAACCTCGTGATAATCTCGTTGAATCTCTGACGGTGGAAGTTGCTGACGGAAAACCCACTTCATTAAATTCTATTATACGCGATTGTACTCTCACCCTAAATGATCACGATTTTTCAATTGATCTCATTCCTATGAAATTGGGAAGTTTCGATGCTATCATCAGTATGGACTGGCTCAGCCAGCATCACGCTGAAGTGGTGTGCCATGAAAAGTTCATTCGTATTCCTCTCGCCGATGGTCAGACACTACGTATCTTCGGGAAACTCCTTCGAAAGGGCTCAAATTGATGTCCTGCCTTCAAGCCCGAAGTTATCTTCGCAAATATTACGTCGCATTTCTAGCTCACGTCGTCAAGAAGGAAGGCAAGGAAAGGAAGTTTGAAGATATTCCAATTGTGAAAGAATTCCCGCAAGTTTTCCCGACGACGTTTCAGGACTTCCTCCTGCGCGAGAAGTCGAATTTCGAATAGATCTTGTGCCTGGTGCTACACCGGTCGCAAAATCTCCCTATAGGTTAGCCCCATCCGAGATGCAAGAGTTGGCCAGTCAACTGCAAGAGCTGACTGACAAAGGATTCATACGTCCTAGCTCATCACCTGGGGTGCGCCCGTTCTTTTTGTGAGGAAGAAAGATGGAACGTTTCGCATGTGCATTGATTATAGAGAACTCAATAAGTTGACGGTTAAGAATCGCTATTCACTGCCTCGTATTGATGACCTTCTAGACCAACTTCAAGGCGCCACCTGTTTTTCCAAAATCGACCTTCGTTCTGGTTATCATCAGCTTAGAGTGCGCGAAGAAGATATTCCAAAAACTGCCTTCCGAACTCGTTATGGTCATTACGAGTTCATGGTTATGCCATTCGGTTTAACCAACGCCCCCGCTGTCTTCATGGATTTGATGAATAGGGTATGCAAATCCTATCTCGGCCGTTTCGTCATAGTCTTCATCGAAGACATTCTTATCTACTCCAAGTCAAAATCCGATCATGAGCGACACTTTCGACTCATTCTTACACTCTTAAGGACTGAAAAGCTTTACGCTAAGTTCTCAAAATGTGAATTCTGGTTAAGAGAAGTACAATTCCTTGGTCATGTCGTCAATGACAAAGGGATTCATGTCGATCCTTCGAAAATCAAGGTAGTACAAGAATGGCAAGCGCCACGTACCCCTACCGAAGTTAGGTCATTTCTTGGCTTGGTTGGTTATTACTGACGCTTCATTGCCAATTTTTCCCGTATCGCTGTTCCGCTCACGGCCTTGACTCACAAGGGAAAACCCTTCATTTGGGGACCTAAGCAAGAGGAGGCCTTCCAAACTTTAAAGCAAAGGCTTTGTGACGCATCTATCCTTACACTCCCTGAGGGTTGCGATGACTTTGTGTTTTATTGCGACGTATCAGGGCAAGGTCTAGGCTGTGTATTGATGCAAAGAGGAAAGGTGATAGCCTATGCCTCTAGGCAACTCAAAGTTCATGAGAAAAATTACACCACCCACGACCTGGAACTTGGAGCCGTTGTGTTTGCTCTCAAGATATGGAGACATTATCTTTACGGTACCAAGTGTGAAATATACACTGACCACAAGAGTCTCCAGCATATCTTCAATCAAAAGGAGTTGAATATGATGCAACGAAGATGGGTCGAACTACTTAATGATTATGACTGCGAGATTCGGTATCATCCTAGCAAGGCAAACGTGGTGGCTGATGCGCTCAGTCGAAAGGGATATGCGAACTCTATTCGTCTTCTATGTTTGCAAATCATAACCGATATCAAGGATCGAATCTGGGTAGCTCAACATATCTCTGTAACGGAAAATGACGTACACGATGAGCTGTCATGTGGAGCTGAACTCAAAATTGAAACCAAATCCGACGGTCTTCTATATTATTTAAACCGCATATGGATTCCTGATCGTGACAACCTTCGTGATTTCCTCATGAATGAGGCGCACAAAACACGATACTCTGTACACCCAGGAGCCGATAAGATGTATCAAGACCTACGATACACCTACTGGTGGCCTGGCATGAAAAAGGATATTGTAGTTTTTGTTTCCAAGTGCCTTACATGTTCCAAAGTGAAAGCTGAACATCAAAGACCTTCAGGACTTCTAGTCCAACCCGAAATACCTGTATGGAAGTGGGAAAACATAACCATGGACTTCATTACCGGGTTACCTCGCACCTCCAGTGGGTATGACACCATATGGGTAATCATTGACCGTCTTACAAAATCAGCTCACTTCATTCCGATTCGCAAGGACTTCAAGAACGAGAAGTTAGCTCGTATCTACATCAACGAGATCGTAAGCCATCATGGTGTACCGTTAAGCATCATTTCAGACCGTGATGGTCGTTTCACTTCACGAACATGGCGAGCCATACAAACCGCTTTGGGTACACGGTTAGACCTTAGCACCGCCTTTCACCCTCAAACTGATGGTCAATCTGAACGCACCATCCAAACCCTTGAAGACAAGCTTCGAGCATGTGTCACAGAATTCAAAGGGAACTGGGACGCTCATCTACCGTTAGTCGAGTTTTCATACAACAATAGCTATCATTCAAGTATCGGCATGGCTCCTTTCGAAGCTTTATATGGTCGTAAATGCCGATCTCCAGTATGTTGGCACGAAATTGGTGAAGCGCAAATCACCGGACCTGAATTGATTCAAGAAACAACCGACAAAATCCATCAAATTCGAAACAATCTTCTAGCGGCTCAAAGTCGTCAAAAGAGTTATGCTGACAAATGATGAAAGCCCATGGAATTTGGCATTGGTTATCAAGTACTTTTGAAAGTATCACCGTGGAAGGGAGTGGTTCGTTTTGGCCAAAAGGGCAAGCTAGCACCACGCTACGTAGGACCTTTCAAGATACTCGAAAGAGTAGGTCCTGTAGCCTACAAGCTTGACCAACCAGAAGAACTCAACAGAATACATCCCACGTTCCATGTATCAAACTTGAAAAAGTGTCTCGTTGACGAAAATCTCCATATCCCTCTAGAAGACATTCAAGTTGATGAGTCAATGCACTTCGTTGAAAGACCAGTGGAAATCATGGATTTCGGTGAGAAGCGCTTGAGGCGAAGTCGTAATCCAATCGTCAGGGTACGTTGGGAGTCAAAACGAGGGCCCGAGTTTACTTGGGAACGTGAAGACTCAATACGCGAGAAGTACCCGCATCTCTTTCTGGTTACAAGTACTCCTTAAATTTCGGGACGAAATTTCTAAAAGTATGGGATACTGTAACATTTGTATAAATCGGGTTTCGAAAACCCGCCCCATTTTATCAATCTAAGTGTATTCATTTTTACGTCGTTCGGTTATTTATTTATTTCAATATTCCAATATTCCATATATAGGTAATAATAAAAAATCAACGTTTAAAAATAAATGATAACTAAAAATTAAATGAAATAATGTAATAATTGGTTTAATAATTATATCTAATATATGAATTAATATAAATTAGTCAAAATAAATAAGAAAACGGGTGAACCGGGATCGAACCCGGGTTCCTCGGATGCACACACACCACAACCACCACTGCGACACACACATCTGTTGTGCTATTTTTAGAACATCAATGCTCTTATATGTAAGACAAGAGGAAACCTGCAACAACCGCAAATCTCCCCGCCGGAGATCTCGGTAATCCACGCGCGTTCCTCCAAATCAACAGCTGTCCGAACCTATTTTCGGTAAATTCCTTGATTTGATCGCTGGCAATCAATTCAAAATCATAGAAACTGAGCCTCAAACACCCCTATAAATACTAGCTGAATTCTCTCAGTCTAAACTCGCTCATACCTCTCTGTTCACTATCAACCACCCCTGTCGTCGGAAAATTCTGCTTCATCGGCCGCCGAAGCTGTCGGGATCCACTCGCCGGAATCAAACCACCACCTCTGTCATACGGTAGTGCTCTCATTCTTTTCAGTTGAGCTTTAGTTAATTGATCCAATATGCAGATAAGTTATAGAAAAACCCGATGTGAATCGGATTTAAAATCAGGCGGGTGCAGGTTTGGGTTAAATTTTAAAACGAAGAAGATGATGGCAGTATGTGCATAAGTATAATAAAATACGGGTTTTAATCGGGTTAAGAACCTGGCCCAACTGGTTGGGCCGGGTGCAAACAAAACCCGGGATCACCGGTTCGAAACTAAGCACACACCGGCCTGACCACTTTAAAACCTTTTTAAATCCATCATTTCTGTATAAACATAATTAGTGTGTAAATATAATTAAAATGCAAGTATTGTCGGGTTAGACACCCATCCCAGTTGGTTGGGCTGGGTGCACAACACATCAAAGGTCTCGGGTTCGAGTCCCTTGGCTCACACCGGTCCGACCATTTAATTTCCTTTTTAAATTTAATTAAAATCGAATGAACCTAAAATGTGTATAAGTATAATTAAAATCCAGATTCTTTCGGGTTAGACACGTAGCTCAGTTGGAAGAGCTGTGTGCACGCAACCGAGAGGTCACGGGTTCGAGTCTCAACACACGCATGCCTACAACACCATCGAACCGGTTTGACAGACAGCTTGTCAGACTGACAAGTTTTTAATATATATATATATATATTATTTTTATTTTATGATAAAAGAAAATTTATTTAAAAATACTTAAAAATATATAGTTTCAAGGGTTTAAAATATCACTAAAAATCATAAAGCTAACTTAAAAATTTACACAAAGGTTTTTAACCAAAATATTAGTTTATTTACCGAGTTATCGCGTTATTATTTTAGGTTAGTACTCCTTCATCGCTTAATTTCCCAACTCGAGCGCTCTCATCTTCAACCAAGAATATGCACCCACTGTGAGTGAATCTCTACAAATTCCCCGTTTTAATCACGTTTTGGGGTGTATCATGTGTCGTATCGTTTCTTTATTTTATTTAAACACTTGTGCTTATATCATTTCGTGATCAAATGTGTATTGCTTGTAGTGTGGTTTATATGTGGATTCATTTTATCATTTCAGTGCACTCATTTCATTAGGCCCATCAGTTCCTCGTGAGATACGGGTTGAGCATCAGGTGCCTCATTAGATCGGCTCCGTTCGATTGAGCCTTGATCTCAGATACATCATCATTCATGTCATATATTCATTCAATGTGGTTTGTGATTTGTTACATTATAGATTTGTCCACATGTGACTATGCACAATCTCATTTAAACAACGATAAAATTGATTTACTTAAATGTTTTGTCAAGGTTCACTCGCCAACTTTTGTTGACCCAAAAAATTTCCTCTGTTTTACGCATGATACAGGTGATCAAGTTGAGGAAAGAAACACTTAGGATCGCCTAGAAGAATAAACAAGTTATTTCGTTGGAACAAGCATTTAGATTATTATTTGTGTTTGTATGAAATTTTGTTGGATATTTAAATTTTAATTTTAATTTAATAAATATGAAACTTCTTAGTAAATATCATGAGCTTTGGTGATAACCTGATCATGCCCTGACTTTTATTCCGCTGTGGGTCGGGGTGTGACAATCGGATAGAATGTAGTTTAAACCCGACAAGTACTTGACTTGTATAATATGGGTAAACTATAAACATTCTGGATTTTGAGGCTAAAATGACAAGGTTAAACCCATTACGGTTAAATTCCATATAATAGTTAAATATACGTAACTGTGCGCATAATAGCGATGTCGGGTAACCGGATAAGTCATGAACAAGTTCTATATGCCATTATACTTTAAATAAGTTAAGATATCAGTAGGATATCAACTTGTATGCCCGTTATGGTTTTTAAAACGAAACTATGCCTTATAAGGGCATTTCGGTAATTATATAATGTATAAAAGGAACTTGAACATATTTTAAGTTTATAATCATGAGTATTCTATAAAAATATTTTATTTATGATGTAATATCAGTAGGATATCAATTTAATGTGTAAATTATCTTTTATGACCAAACTATGCACCGAATGGGCATTTTGGTCATTTTACACATAGTTTATAAATTATTTGGGATTCTGAGTTTATAACATGTACCTACTGTAATTATGTTTAAAATAAGTTTTGAAATCAGTAGGTATCAAGTTTTGGTCAATAATATGGTTTAAAACCATACTATGCGCTTAAACGGCGCTTATGTCGTAAAATGACATTTTTAAGCGATGTTAACTAAAACTGATATTTGAATCAGATTAAAATGTTTAAAATATGTTATTTAATATAACATATCAGTAGGTAAATAATTTACCTTGAAAAGATTGATTAAAATCATGTTATGAGTTACAAGGACTAAAACCGTCATTTATCGACATGGTTTAAGGACCTGCATGAAAACTCAGTTTATGACTTGTTTTAACATCCCAAATAATCCTACTTATAATATTACATCAGTAGGAAACTCATTTTCAAGTTCATTACCATTTAAAACTTTGTTTTATGTAAAAAGGGCATTTTGGTCAAAATTGGCATAATTATGGAACTTGCGCATAAACTTGGATTCTGATTATGATCATGTAATATAACCTCAGAGGATATGCTACATTATATTATGATCATAATGCAACTTTAGACCAGTAGATAACTAATCTAAATCGGTCAGAATCGAAAGTCAAAGCAGAAGTCAAACTTTGCGACTTTCAGTTGCGAACCGACCCTAGAACTGAAATTGACGAGCCGGACATGTTCATACATGTTCTAATAATTATTACCAATTTGTTTAAGTGTCAAAACAAGTTTCATAACATATATAAGATCAATTTATGATTTTTCCGAAAAATGGCATGTTTGACTTTTTAATATCATAACTTTGACCCGTCAATTGGTCTAGCAAACGTGATCTTCAGGAGGTGCCCTTTATAGGGACTAACACCCACCTCATTATGATCACTTAGCCATGTTCATTTCGAACAATGGCTGGACCATAATGGTCTTAACCGAAAGTCAAAGCGTTTGCCGTAAAACGCTTGACTTTTGGCTATAGAAGCCTAGAAACGAAAATGCAAGAGCAAGGAACACTTACAAGAGGTTCCTATAATGCAAGAGAACTAAGTTGGATGCTCCTTTCAGCTAGGAACTTCTAGAGGAGGGAGAAGAGTTATGTTTAAGAAAGGTGCAAGTTGGAATGAACACTTGAACACCTATTTATTGTTGGAGAACTCAAAGGAGGTGAAACCAGGTGTTTAGGGGAGTAAGAAGAAGCTTACAAGTATCCCAAAACGTGGCACAGCAGTTTAGAAAAGCCATGGTTTTGTTTAAATGGTTTTGGAGCTTTGCTTGGTCTCCAAACAAAACTTTCTGCGTCAGACCTGTTCTCGCGGGCGCGAGAGACACAGGCCATGTCTCTCGTGCCCCGCGACCGCCCCATGGCCAGATTCAAGGTTTGACACTTTTAACCCCTGAACTATATAAAGCCTCTAAAGGCCTTCTAAAACACCTTTTTAGCACTTTTAGCCATCCGTAGCCAATACTTGGCATACCCAGGATTATGCCCGGATCTTGTTGAGCTCTCCGTTCGTTAAAAGGTCACTCAGAGGTATAAATTAACATGTTGACACTTTTAATCCCTCCATTATCAAATTTTCACATATTTACAAAATTGAACTCTCTCGTCCAACAAACGGCACGTATGAGAGTTAGGACTTCACAAAGGATCATCAGAGGCTTATTACAAGCATGTTGATTCCGATGTCACTCAGAGGCTGGGCATGTTGACATATCAGTCACTCAGGGGCCAAGCTTCAAGCATATTGACGTATCAGTCACTCAGAGGCTAATGATTTAAGCATGTTGACATATTAGTCACTCAGATGCTGTTATTTATGCATGTTGACATCGGTTCGTCACTCAGAGGCTCAACTTGAGCATGTTGACGCCTTTAGTCCTTATTGGTCTTTAACAGACTATATTTAAAATACAACACATGTCACTATATTATTAGACACGATTTTTACAGGGTGTTACATCATACCTGATCAGTTTTGTACGAAACTTCCGGGTAAGCGGGTTGCTCGCCACCCAATGACTTTTCGGCGTAAGAATACTCACCAACGTCTTGTTGTACGTACGAGACATCACTAAAGGAAAAGTCATTGCCATAGTTTTCTTGTTCGAACGCAACACCATATCTGTCTTCATAATCCGGACGCCCATATCCGTAATCACCGCTAGGCACAACAATATGGAAAAAACCAACGGTTAAAAGATGGCGGTACCTCTAACAACTAATTAAAATAAGTAAACAAATGTTTACCTTGTTCAGGTCTGGCAACAACGGTTTGCGAAGCAAAACAAACTAAAAAAACAACAGGTAAAAGATAAAGAGAAATTTACCCCAAAATAAAAATAAGTAAATAAATGCTTACCTCGTTCAGGTCTGGCAACAACGATTCCTTTTGATGGAAACGAAAGCCGGACACGACCTCTTCAGCGTGATCACCATTTGCTCTCCCATTGTGAGAATCTAGGACATCAGACCCCTCCTAAAACAACAGTGTGGTAAGTATTTCATAAGCAATACAAACAAAACAAGTTAATAAATACGACACCACACTGCTTTCCGGAATAAACGTGCTCGTGTTGTTGTGTTGTTGCTGGACGACTCGCCAAAACGTAATTGAGGTTAAACCAAGACATAGTGGAATCGATCAATAAACGAATCGACAACGACATATTTAGCTCTTTAGTAAACTGATTAACACTTTTTATAATGTTTGAGCTATCAATATTTTGATACTAAAAGTAAGATCATAGACCCCTTCATTGTTTTAACGGTGTTTGAGATTACTTCACGAATATATTTAGACTATTATTTACAAGTGATATAAATTGTTTTAATAGATTTACAAAACTAATGTTTTAAACAACTTATTTTATAAAACAAGCAAACAAGTGATTTTCTTTTATCCATATGATACCTATATATATTATAATTCATTCTACAGATAACTTAGTACGTTTCATGTGTTATGTGTTGTTTACACAATATTTGATAAGAGTGATATGCCTAATAATAAAAACTGCTTTTATTTTGTAAAATACATAAATGCATACACTGGCGGATCCATGTTGGGAGTGCGGATGAGATGTTTAACCGTATTTCCAAGGGGTGCGGTTGGGGTTTTTTGCCTAAAATATACACTAAATTTTTTTTCAAGGGATGCGCCCGTCCACCTTGGCCAAAGGGTGTGTCCACCCCTGAGTGCATATGAATAAGGATTAAAGATAACTCATACTTATTGCAAAAGAAATAATAACGACAATGATTGTGCTGACACTTATACATTTTATAATTTATTTTATAGACAACTTAATATGTATCATGTGTTGTTTACATAATATTTGATGAAAGAAATACGCCTAATAATAAAACTGATTTTATTTTATAAAATACATAGGTGCGTATACTTATTGCAAAAGAATGAATGACAACAATGATTGTGCGGACAATCGGATAAGGATATCACTTTAAAGAAAACCATAATGGAAATGCGTCGGATCCAAAATGAGTCATTTCTAAATGTTTCAATTAAGTGCAAGTCAAAAAGGATTTCAACGGTAATGAATCCAGGTTGAAACATGTCCTTTCAAGGGGGAGAAGCTTAAGATTTTTAACCGTGGGGTGGAGCAGATAGGGCCGGAAGTTACCGGACCTAAAAATTTTTACAAATCGGAGGATCGAAAATGTATATACCCAAAAATTCTATACGAAAACTATATACTCTACGCTAATGAGCGAAAAGTTCGGGGGATCGACCTCCCCATCCCGGCCATAAAAGCTTCACCTATGGTGTCAAAATGGTTTACTCATTTTGTTTGTTTTCTGGCAGCTTGTGGCGATGGTGCTAGCTACGTCAATGACGGTGGCAGAGTAGGTGGCAATGATGTGTTGGTGGCAACCAATAGGTGGTGTTAGCAGAGATTGGTGGTGTCTCTCTTTATGACCACCTGTAGTGGTAACTTGAAAGGGCGTGAAGGATAAAAAATACGTTCCATAAAGCCCACCACATCATTCCTGGGGCGTTTTTTGTTTTTTAATGACGTTTTCTTTTTCACGCCGAAATTGAATGGCCAATAGGACCATCTATTTTGAACCCTTTTTTAACTTAAAATAAAAATAAAAATCATATTTTTCCACATCTTTTACAAATCTAAATAAGCAAGTATACAAGAGTGACTTGTTTGATCTATATATATTATATATATTTAAAGAGACCACATAAACCATATTACACAAAAGAATTTTATGTTACTATTATCATATATTTATATGATTATCAAAGAAGTTTCTTTAAATGTGTGACTTATTATGGAGTGGGTGAAGTATAAGATTGTTTTTAGTGTTGTAGTTAAACAATAAGTTTTCGAGTAAACTTTCGTTTTATTTCTTATGATTTAGTTGTTTTGATGGTTTTGTTCTAATCTTTAAAAATAATTATTTTTCTTCAATAGTTTGTTATGTTTTTTTTCTATTTTGCTCCATGGCCTTAACTTCATCCATAATGTCTGTTAACTAGAAGGGCATTTTGATAATTTAGAAAAAAGTAAGGGTATTTTGGTAATTCAATTATAAAGATATTTATATGTTATATACACGCTGTCATTTTCATCTTCTCACTCATATTCATCTTCTCTCTCTACACACTCTTCTCTCTCTACATCAGATTCATCTTCTCCATTATCCATCACAAACCACCACCACCCACCACCGGTGGTCCACCGGAACCCTCATCACCACCATCCGCCGCCGTAACCACCACCTGCTGCCACCACAACTCTCTCTCTTTATCTCGTTTTCAACGTCTCTCTCTACATCTGGCACTACCACTACTCTTTCTATCTCTCACCGTCTTTCTCTCTCAGTACACTTGCCACTGCCACCGCCACCACCACCACCGCTCTCTCTCTGGATAAACACTACACCAGCAGGAGGTTTAAGATCTGGCCGCCGGAGGTTATACTGTAATGGGTTTTCTCAAATTTGATGAAGAAGGGGTAGGGTTTGTTCAAATCTGAACGACTAGGGTTTCATATGATGAAGATGATGTTGATGGTGGTTATGGTTTAGAGAGAGAGGCGGTGGTTGATATTGGTGGCGACTGGTGGTGGTTAGTTGTTGGTGACGAAGGTAGTTGGTGATGTGGGTGTGAGTGTGGGTGTTGGTGGTGTGGGTGTTGGACAGATGGGTGGTCGTAGGAGGTGGATGCGACGGTGGTCGTAAGAGGTGGCAGTACCGGCGATTGTAGGAGGTGGGTTTCGGTGAGGTGGTTGTGATGGCGGTTGTAGGAGGAGGCAGCGATGGCGATTGTAGATTTGTAGGAGGTGGGTTTCAATGAAGTGGCTGTGATGGCGGTTGTAGGAGGTGGGGTGGTGGTGGTTAGTGATAGGAAAGAAAGAGAGATTATGTAGGGAGAGAGAGAAGAGAGAGGAGAGTGCTTATTTGGTTTTTAAAATATTAATAAGTTATTAAATCATTATATATAAAATTATTAAAATACCATTAATTATATACTTGAAGTTACCAAAATACCCTTTCAGTTAACAAACAATTTAGATGGAGTTAGGAAGTAAAATGGGAAAAACATAGCAAACTATTGGAGAAAAATGGCTATTTTTAAAGAATTTGGATAAAACCATTAAAACGACCTAACCACAAGGAACAAACGAAAGTTTACTCCTAAGTTTTTTTAAATGTGAAAGTTTAATTTTTTTAAAGTTAAACAATAAGTTTTTTTAAATGTGACTTGTTATGGGGTAGGTGAAGTATAAGATCATTAATATCACAAAAGAAAAATGTAATATCACTTACCTTCGCAGAAGATGGTGTAAAAATATGAATGTGCTTTAATAAAGTTATGATATAATCATTTAAAATGTATAATAACTATAAACAGAACAATAATAAAAAGAACTTCTAGACAAAATAGTGGCAGTTTCATTACACATTTTTAAGATTTATTCACACCCAGAAGAAACAGAAAAAAAAAACCACATCAGCAAATAAACTATAAGCATGACCCACACATTCGATTCAGTTTAAACAGAAATTACAAATTTCATAACATTTTCAAGAACTATTCACTTTGTCTCAGAACTCCCTATCAGGAAATAGGTGAGGAGCAACCATTGACCAAATGAACAAACCGGCGGTGGCCCACGAGGTCAACATGCCGGACCCACACCGAGGGCCACCCGACGTCCACCAACCTGCCGCTCTCCCCAACCGACGTTGACCACCCTGTAAGAAGCATTGCAGAGTACATGCTGGCAAGTGAGAAGATGATGTGGAAGAAAGAATATGAATATGTAACCAGCTTGTTTTTCTCTTTCTCTTCATGCTCCTCTCTTTTGTCTAAGGGAAGCAGTGGTTTCTCACCACCTGAAATATCGCAACCAAAACTCAGTTTCCTGTAGGGGTGTGCACGGTTCGGTTTGGTAAAACCAAAACGTTTGGTTTTCGGTTTTTGAAAACCGTTCGGTTTCGGTGTTTGCGACGGTTTGGTTTTTGGAACACAATTACGTAAGGTTCAAAAAGAGTAAAGTACACGAACGGTCCCTGTGGTTGATCAAAATTTTGGATTTGGTCCTTAACTTTTCAAAAGCACACGGATGGTCCCTGTGGTTAGCACTTTGTAACGCATTTAGTCCTTACAAAATACAAACCATTGGGACCATCCATGTACTTTTAAAAAGCTAGGAACCAAATCCAAAATTTTGGTTAACCACAGGCCCTGTGTACTTTACTCATTCAAAAATAAAAAGTATAGTCCAAGATTTAAGAATTTTTCTTAGATGTTTACCTTTAAGTTAAACCAGTTTCATGCCCCGCCGCGCGTTGCGGTGGCGCATGGCGGGACAAAACGTGTAGTAAAATACCGAGTGTAAAACACAATGCGTTACGCACGATTCATAAAAAATAATGCATATAAGGCATATGGGCAAAAAAATGTAAAATAAAAAAGTGTGCCAAAAATGTAAATTACAAAAGCATGTGCCAAAAATGTAAAATAAAAAGTATGGGTAAAAAATGCAAATTTCAAAGTTGAAGGAGGCAAAAATGTAGATTACATATACTTTGGCCAATATATAAAATGTCAGGGGCCAAAAATGTAAAATGCCAAACTTGGGGGAGTGAAGGTGAAAGGGACTAAAGTTGCGAAGTTGTGAAAGTTTGGGAGACCCAAGTGGTTAAATTTTAGGGGTTGTGGCGGTAAAAATAAATTAATCGTGCAAGAGGTAAAAACGCAAGGTTTAAAACTTGAGAAGGCAGTGACAGAATTAAAACTTGAGGGTTAAAAATGAAAATAATAAAAGTTGAGAACTTAAGGGTTAAAAGTGAAAATAATAAAAGTTGAGAGGAGTCGGTGGTAATTACTACCAACACTTTTCTTTATCATATATACAATATTGTTCACAAAAATTTAACATTCTAATTTATTTTATGTTTCTTAAAATTTTTAATTAAGAAATTTTCTTTTATAATAGAGAAAGGTGTCCGGTTAGTCCCTGTGATTTGCTCCGCTTTCACCTATAGTCCCTACACTTCCAAAATTACAGCTATAGTCACCAACTTTGGCACGTTCGTTCTCAGATAGTCCCTGACGTGGATGGGGTTAGTTTTTCTGTTAAGTGGGTGCGAAATGACTAAAATGCCCTTGCTACAAAACAAAATAATAAACAATAACACATTTATAAATTCAATGGGCCCCACCCAACCCCTCACCCAGTCAACCCTCTCCAATCATTCTTCTGTGGTGACCATCGTAGTGGTGATGATGGCGGCGGTGGTGAGAGGGTGGTGCTACGGCTATGAAGCACGGGGACGGTTTGGGGACGGAAACGTCATGGGGACGTCCCCTAAACGTTTCCAAGAGTATGGGACGGCATCAAACTGCTTCCGGAAAGTGGGGACGGCAATTTGACGTTTCGGGGACGTTTCCTTAATATATTTCCGGGAATATGAGACTTGCTGATGTTGTTGGAATTTACCACATTCACTTGAGGGAGAAGAAGAGTTAAAAGAGAGAAAAAGATTTAAAAAAAATAGTTAAATAGAAAAGGGTACACTGACACATCTGCTTTCGTGCCCTAATTTGTTATTTTATATTTCTTGATTTTTTATTGATTATTTTATTCATTTTGCAATGAAAGAACTATTAGTTTATTTCAAAAGTTCCTCTTTACTGATTATATTATTTAATTCTTTTTTACTAGTTTATTTCAAAAGTTCCTTTTTACTGATTATATTATTTACTTCTTTTTTACTAGATTATAAGTTCTTTTTTTTACGGATTATATTATTTTATTTGAAAAAACTAAAATAATTATATTTTTTTTGCCGTGCCCGTATCTTGAATTTTTGAGTTTTGTTGTTCCCAATACCCGTATCTTGAATTTTTGAGTTTTGTTGTTCCCAATACCCGTATCGTCCCGTACCGTTCCTGTGCGACATAGACTGCCGCAGTTACCACTGTTACCACTCCGGATATTTCCGGCGGTGCTACTGCCGGAGCTACCACTGCTACACTCCTTCTGGTACCCTCTCCGCCACTGCTACCACTTCCGGCGGTGCTACTACCGGTATAATGGTGGTGAAAGGCGGTGGTGCTTGGTCGGTTTTTCGGTGGTTCGATGGTGGTGAAAGGCAGTGGTGCTTGGTCGTTCATGGTTGCGCAGAAACAAAGAGAAAGAATGAGAGAAAGGTGGGGGTGGGTTGGGGTTCTTATTTGTTTTATTACAAGTGGATCCCACAAATATATTTTTTGTTAACACTTAATTAATTTATTTTGTTTTATATCAAGGGTAATTTAGTAATTTCACACCCAATTAACTAAGAAAACTAACACCCATCGGCGCCAAGGACTATCCGAGAACGAAATTGCAAAAGTTGGGGACTAGCTGTAATTTTAGAAGTGTAGGGACTATAGGTGAAAACGGAGCAAACCACAGAGACTATCCGAATACTTTTCTCTTTATAATACTTTGAAAATCATTTAATTTTTATGTTAAATTTTGTTATTTCATTAAGAGATAAATTATTTCAAACATAAATAAACATGTTACTATTTTTATTATATATTGTTAACATTCAAGAATAAAATTTATAATTTATAAATCAATATATATCAAACCATAAAAAGTGATTTTTAGGTTATTTGGTTCGGTTAATTTCGGATTTTATAAAATGCATAGCCCTAACCGAACCATAAATTTCGGTTCGGTTTTTTGTGAGGTTCAGTTAAATCGGTATTTTTGGTTTTGGTTCGCTTTTTTCGGTTTGGTTTTTTTGGGTTTTTGTGCAGTTCAGTTTTTTCTGTTCGGTTAAATCGGTTTTTTCAGTTCGGTTTTTTGTGCGGTTTGGTTAAATCGGTGTTTTTTTGGGGTTTTCTGTGGTTCGGTTTTTTTCGGTTCGGTTCAATTGGTTTTGGTTCGGTTTTTTTCAGTTTTCTGCTCACCCCTAGTTTCATGTGAGGGCGATCGAGTGCACGGGTCCAAAACCGGGTCCCACTCGGACCAAGAATGAAAATTAGAAACTACTGGATTATAACGAACGGGCTCGTCATTTACCTGCACGAGGTGAGCTAGGAGGGGAAAGCAGAGTCGTAGAAGATCCGGCCCGAACAACAGAGTAAACCACAGAGAGCACAGTTGTGAGCAACCTGATAGTAACTCCGCCGGTGCTAACAGCTTTAGAATGATTGTGGAGCCCATTACAAGCATAATCTCTAGGTTCACTTGCAAGCCCGCTATAGCAAAGGTACATGCAGTACAATGAAATAACAGATGCTGGCAGAATGCTTCCACTTACCTGAAATATAAAATTAACAAACTCGTAAAATGACAATAACCATATAAAAAAAGTAGACCATAGCTATCGATAGCGATTAGCGACAAATAGCTACAGGGTACCAATATGCTACATAGCGATACCGATGAAATAGTGCTTGCTATTTCGTGTATAGCGATAAGGTAGTAGAAAATTATAAAAATAAAAAATTAGATATTTATCATTTATATAATGTTAATTTTATACTTTTTATGCATAGATTTTGAAGTTTAAGGACTAAATATAAACTAGGGAAGATAGAGGGGGTTAAATGTTTAAATACACAAACTAATTTTACACTTTTATGTAAAAATTATAAGTTTTAGGGACTAAATGTAAACTAGTGAAAGATAGAGGGGTTATATGTTAGAATACTTAAAGTTATTTAACCCTAAAAGTCTAAACACGCCGCTATCTTTTCTTTCTTCCTGGTACGCACCTTCTTCTCACTGGTTTCGGCCAAAAAGCAGAACCGGACATCGCCGGAGGTTGCTATTTGGTCGATATGAACCTTGTAGCGGCTTATAGGCGCCACACCACGCTATAGTGTCCGCTATGGATGCTATTAATAACTATGAAGTAGATATAATATAAACTAAAGGTGCAAAATGGGCCGTTGGGAAAATAGGTCAAGACAACTTCGGGTCAAGCAAGTAAACTTTCATATACAACAGATGGACATGGGTTGACCGCACGACTTATAGGGCGTGCTAAACATGATTAAGATTTATATTATTTGAATAATAACCTATTAAGTAAAATGCCATTTTCGTCCTTGAGGTTTGGCGACTTTCGTCCAAAGGTTTGTTTAACCGCATCTGGATCCAAAAGGTTTAAAATTTTGCCATTTTCATGCGGCTTATTAACTCCATCCATTATTCTCCGTTAAATCAGGGGTATTTCCGTCTTTTTTGTTAACTTAAAGGGCAATTCAGTCTTTTTCACTTTATGTACAAGCATTTAGCATAATGCACAAGTATTCAAAAGACCGAATTGCCCTTTGAGTTAACAAAAAGACGAAAATACCCCTGACTTAACGGAGAAAATTGGATGGAGTTAACGAGCTAGATGAAAATGGCAAGATTTCAAACCTTTTGGATCCACATGCAGAAAAACAAACATTTAGACGAAAGTCGCAAAACTGGCCAAACCTCAGGGACGAAAATGACATTTTACTTTAATCTATTGCTTTGAATAAAAATAACTTAAGGGGGTTTATGTAGGATAAGTACACTTTGGGAAACTTTCTAGCCATTTAACCTTTAACCCATTTGACACGTTTGCTAATTGCTTTATAACTATTTTACTGGTTTCACTCGTTGATAATAAAGTTATAAAACATGACTCAAATCAACTCATTCATCATTCATAAGTACATTTGTTCAACTTGCCCCATTTTTTAAGAGTTAAATGCTTGGTTGGTCCCTGTGGTTTGCAAAAATTACAGATTTGGTCCTAGTGATTTACTAATTACAGTGTGGTACCAAAACTTATCAAAAATGAACTCGCTTGGTCCCCAGCTCTAACATCAGTTAAATATCTCTGTTAAAACACCCCATGTGCTAGGCACATGAGGGTAATTTGGTCCTTTCCAGCCCATTATAAAAAGAGTTACATACATGATTGGTCCCACCCCACCCCCTTCTTCTTCCACAAACCACCACCACCATCTCATCTCCTTCACCGAATACCCACCACCACTGAACTCCCACTCACCATCGCCATTTGCTGCCGGAAAAACGAGCCAACTACCACACTGCCCGCCTTCACCGGAGAAACTCGCTGGAGAAAAACGGAAATGGGTATTGCTAGACTCTTTGGGTTTCCAATGAACATTAAAACTAAAATCTTTGTTAAATTACTGATGTGCCCCACTTCTTTCAGTCCTGACAACATTTCCCAGTTGAATATACATTTCTTTTTTACATTAAATGCTAGAATGTGCTGATAGTTTGTCCTTACTTTTTAAAATCAGTTCATACATTTAAGCCATATGTTTTATTAGTTGTGGTCATAAGTGGAATCTTTTATGTCAAGCTATGATTTTAAGTATAATTTTATTACACAATTGCTTCACTTTCTCAGCTGGAATAAAATTTGGCTGTTTTGGGTTCCATAATTTTTAAGATTGACATCTTTGAATGTCGTTTCGCAGGTAAATTATGGTGCAGAAACGACAACTTTATGAAGAAGAGTATGATGTTTCTACCAAACACTTGAAGTTGGAACATAATTGTGATTTGGTTCCTTGTTTGCAATTTACGAAGGACGATGCGCATCTTCAGTCAGGTGTGTGGGGAAAGGTTTAGTTGTTAAGTGCTTTTGTTTTTTAGCAGGCAGTTGTAAATACCTAATCTTATTGTTATACATTGAAATATATTTGTCACGTATACAATTTAGCTACATAATGTTGTGATACCCTGATGAGAAAAACCGTATTTAAGGCGGTTTTATGATTGGTTTATCGTTTTTTGTTTTTAACAAGTGCCTATCCTATGATAGATAAAGATGTGGGCTGCCTCTTTAAGCCGTGTTATGAGTTTCTCCAGTGAAGGCGGCGGTGTGGTGGTGGGCTCGTTTTCCGGCAGCAAATGGCGGTAGTTCAGTGGTGGTGTGTATTAGGTGGAGGAGATGAGATGGTTGTGGTGGTTTGGGGAAGAAGAGGGGGTAGGGTGGGACCAACCAGATATTTAACTCTTTTTATAATGGCTGGAAAGGACCAAATTACCCTCATGTGCCTAGCACATGGGGTGTTTTAACAGATATATTTAACCGATGTTAGGGCTGTGGACCAAACGAGTTCATTTTTGACAAGTTTTGGTACCACGCGTGTAATTAGTAACCACTAGGACCAAGTCTGCAATTTTTGCAAACCACAGGGACCAACCAAGCATTTAACTCTTTTTTTTTTAAAAAGAGTAAAGTACACGGATGGTCCCTGTGGTTTACCAAAATTATGAATTTGGTCCCTATCTTTCAAAAGTACACGGATGGTCCCTATGGTTTGCACTTTGTAACGCATTAAGTCCCCATATTTTTCCAAAGTACATGGATGGTCCTTGACTCCTTGTGGTTTGCACTTTGTAACACATTTAGTCCCTAACTTGGACATGAAAACTTTTAGATTTGTTGGCTGGGGACTAAATTTATTACAATGAGCAAACCACAGGGACCATCTCTGTACTTTTGGAAAGCTAGGGACCAAATAAAAAATTTTGATAAACCACAAGGACCATCAGCGAACCTATGATAACATGAAGTTAACTAATTTACCATTATGTAAATGCAATAAAACCCCTTGTAATTACGTAAAAGGAAGAAACTTAAGTATAGCAAGTGATCAAAAGGGGTTCAAAAAACTTACTGTAGGATGTGAAGTGATCACAGCAAACACAAAGACAAGAATCAGGATCATCACAATAAATAAAGTATTGAGCCCATAGTCCTGTCCTGATGGGGTAAACAAATAGAAAAGAAGTCCAGAGAACGAGAATGTGACCACATAACATACGAGTGAAACAACAAGCAAGGCTGCATACCTGTCATTTAGCATAAATAATGCATAAGCAAAAAAAGTAACTTTATTAAACAACAAAGCTTGTTTTGTTGTCTTTCATGTGAGCGTGAAAGCAGAGATGGCAAAACAGAGTTATTTTTAGTTTTAGTTGTCGTATATGATTACAATATTTCAAACTTTCAATCATGCTCTAGTTTTTTTGAATAAAATAAGTAAGAAGATATTAACTTTTATGCATACAATTAATGCAAAATGCACGAACTAGATACAAACTTTACACATTTTTCCCGATTTTAGCAACCAACTTTAAATTAGAAGTAAAACAGAAACCAGCATACATTTTATTACCAAATTTAGCATCCATTCTTTTGCTGGTATTTCAAAGATTGTTAATGTGGCATCTTATATATCATTTTAGTGTGCATGCATATACCATGTAGCACCCAGTGTTCAATTTATTAGTATTATTTTAAATAAATTTTGTAAAATACCACAGTTTTTTAACCCATGTATTAGGGATGGGCATTTTTCCCAAATACACGTACTGTACCCGTACTCGTACCTTTACCCGTGCCAATTTTAGGTACTCGGTACATGTATTGGTACCCCGTTTTATTGATTTTGGTATCCGGTACTTTCGGTATTGGTACGGTTAAAAAAGGTATCGGTACTGAATTTTTTATAGAACTTTATAAGTTTTTTTATATTATGTTTTACTAGGTTATAACCCCGTGTATTACACGGGTTGAATAAATGAATTTTATATACTAAATAATAAGACAATATATCTTTAAAAACCTTCTTTATTACACGGGTTGAATAAATGTAATTTTATATATTAAATATTAAGAAGTTATATCTATAAGCACCATAACTATAGTACAAGTTGAATAAATGTAATTTTATATACCAAATAATAAAAAAAGTTATATCTTCAAAAAAAAAGTTGTTTGTCAAAAAGAAGTAATAATTTGGGTAAAAAGACACTAAAAAATGTAGCTATTACACATGTTAGGTAATATAAACAATGAAGATAATATGATATAGGAAATCAAATAAATAATATTATAAATGAGAAGTATCCATTAAATTTAAACTAAATAATAATAATTATCTACAATTAAGTAGAAGAGATGCCTAATATGATCACAAGCGTAAAAAAAATGGTTTCTTTTATTATATAGTATAGATTTCATATTATGGTATCCATGGTACTTGTATTGATTTTACCTATTTGGTACTCATATCGTTTGGTAATTTTACATATGAGTTAAATGCACGGTTGGTCCCTGTGGTTTACAAAAATTGCAGACTTGGTCCTAATGGTTCACTAATTACACACTTGGTCCCGATGGTTATAATTTTTGCACTCGGGTGGTTGATTTGTCGCGATGGATGCAACTAAAGTAATGGAATTGATTTGTTGCAATGTTTACTATAACTCTGAAAATAGAAATGGGGAGAAATTTGTAATATGAAACATAAACATGTTGCTTAATATCAAAATCAAATCACAACTCAAATTAAGATGCATCCTTGGAGGTCGATGAGTCTAACCTTGGACATAACCCTGAACAGAATGAGTTTATATGTGGGATTCTTTGCCGTTAAAAAAAACTAAGATACATCCTTCAAGTAAGTCATATGATAAAAGAACGCCAATAAAAGATATATGCCACATCACGTGTCATTTCAAGATTTAGAAACAAACTTCAACAAAAAAGTGACTTTGACAGTTTGTTGTCAAACAGTTCGTTCCAAGATATATAATTCTACATATAATCTAAGCAATTTTACGGTATGTTAACTTTCAAAGAAATATCATTAGAAATGTACCACAAGTTTCAAGTCCCAACCAATGCTTAAACGAATGTAAAATTATGGCTAACTCTCACAATATTATTAGATTAAGAAAATTACATAAAAACTTGATTCTTACAATCCATAATACCCAATACAAGGTATTTATAAGCTAACCTATCACATTAGACTTATATTACGATTGCTCATATAATTATCCTAAAAACATCCAAACCTAAATCGTTTAGGAAGCTAGATAATTATCTAACCAATTAACTAGGACATGATAATTACAACTAATTATTAAATCACAACTAATTATTAAATCATAATCACATTTAATAACTTATAACATAAATGTTATAGATTTAGATTATTAGTGATAATTATCATGTCCTAATTATTAGCAATCCTAATTGTAGTCGGATGTGATAAGTTAGGCTATAAATAATCGAATCAAGGATTACATTAAAAAATTTTGGGTGTTTAGCCAAGTTCTTATTGTTTTCCGTTTTCGTTCTTGTTCGGTACCGATTCTATGGTTGACGTATGAAGTAAAAAAAAGGTTAATAGTTTATGCTCTTCCGATATGAATTGTTAAGCATAGCTTTTGTATTTTAGATTACGCACTACATTTAAAATAATATGTACACAACTAGTGGTCATTTAAGAGCACACTACCCGCTATAAAATACACACAAACTTTGAAAAACCTGATTAGTGTGTAGGAAAACAAAGACTCAACCGAAAATATAACTCAAGAGTTAGACTCTTTTTTTAAAACTTCAAGGTTCTGATTAATAAAGAAAATTGTATCTTTAAGATTTAAACGTTAGCATTTAGGAGAAATAAACTAACAATTTTACATTATACACTAACAAAAATTTCAACCCTTTTTTTTAATTATTAGTATAAAAATATTAATATCGAAGGCTTTTGGAAGGCCTAAAGCACAAGTTGGTATACCACATTAGGGTCCGGTTTCGAGTTAAATTGTAAATCAAACCGTCATTAACGGTTTATTTTATCACTGCATGCCGAAATTTGTGTTCTTGATATTAAAACTTATTAAAGAGAAGAAGATGATCTTATGTCATACTACATGCACTACATTTCATTAATATATTTGTTACTGAAGAGATACTCAAAACTAATAAAATGTTTTATTGATGTTTTTTTAGAAGCGTCCAAGATTTACTTTTTATTGTTATTGATAACAACTGTACAATGAAGAAATCCATATAGCACTCCCTACTTCGTCCGGGTTATTATCTCTATCGTTCAAGAGGCGTTTAACAATTTTACCTACGCACAGTGACGGATCTAGAAAATTTTCGTAGGGGTAACGTTTTATAAAAAAAAGACAACGAAATCGAAAAACGTCAAATTTTTCCAAAATTTACACTACCGCCGGAGCTCCAAGGGGTAGCGGAGGCTACCCCTTCTATTAAGGTAGGTCCGCTACCCCTTCTATTAAGGTAGGTCCGCCTCTGCCTACGCACATTGCTTCATTGTAACTTAGGAAGCAATTTGTGAATACGAGTGGCACACAAGTAAAATGACTGAAGGGAGAGAAATTGCTTTAAGGAAAGAGAGCACTCGCGTTGAAGCAATAAGTAGTAGACAATACAAACTCGGAAACCGGGAAACAACATATGATATCACAAAATCTTTAATACATACGTTTAGTATGTGTTACCAAGAAGTATCAAGTGATCTCATTTTCAAAAACATCCCTTCATGCCTCTCGAAGACTGTCTCCGACATCAAGTCCCAATCGTTTATTTGGTTAAAAATAGTGCTAAATTATTGTGGCTTGAGTGGTCGTCTCTTGCTACTTGCGACCTAATCTTCGTGCCTGTGACCTTATGATTGCAACTCCACACTCAAATCGCTGTAAAAACCAGACAATGAAGTGCACCAACTTCGCACTACTCACCGCACTTGCAATTCTACTTTAGATCACCGGTCTCTCACTATTCATCTTAGGGATTTTGCCCATCATCTTTTGTAACTTAAAAAGTGAAAGATATATCTTAAGATCTTTCTAACTTAAAAAGTTAAAGTTACTTGTTAAAAAACACTGATGTAAACTTGTAACTAGTAATGCAGAAGTGGGTTAATGTACAACAGGGAATTGACGTGCGAGCAATGTTAATTACGCATGAAGTAAAATAATTAAGCAACATATTTATGTAACTACACACGATAACAAATAGTTACGCAACATGTATAACTAACTACCCTAACCCACCATAATTACGCAACTTATGTCAATATAAATACACAACCTATTTTAATCCTTCGTTACTCTTCTCATGTTAATAAAACTATTTTTACACATGATACATATGAACAGGTTTGAAGAGGATGAGGATGACACGTAGGGACGTTTGTCTTAGAGAATAAAAGGGATTAGTTATTATGTTATGTTTTGCTTGAAAAAACTGATTACTCTTTGGTTTTGTGACATTCATTTAATTTGAATTTTAATAATATTTCAATCTTTAAATATCTTGTCATAAGATGTGAACAATCGATCATGCCTCGGTCATTTAAACCGTTGTGGGTCGGGGTGTGACAGATCTTGCATGATCTTGTGTATTTTTGTTGTTTGTTTGATGGTCAACTGATTCTTCTCTGGATTATTGTATTGTATCAAGATCTTACACTTTGTAAGATCTAGGGTTTTTGGTGAGTACTTTTCTAGAACAAGATTATTGTATTGTTCTGAGTCGCTTTTTTTAAACAAATAGAAAAGTGAGAATATTAAATAATGAACTTTAATGTGTTTTTTCTAACATAAGTTGCAGCGTCTGTACCACCATGTCCATCAAATACCTGTTAACATAAATTTCAAAAAAATTAATAATACTACTATAATCTAGCTGTCATTGACACTTTCATTTCATGCAAATTGCTACAAAAGTAACCAACTTTGGTCCAATTTGAAAACTTATATATGTTTTAGGTTTTATAATAAAGAGTGGTGCCAGATAATCTATTAAACATTACACTTATTGTCAAGCCGACTAGGCTCGAGCTCGAGCATATTTAGCTTATGAAAACCCAAACTCAGCTTGTATATAGTTTTTCAAGCTTGGTTTGGGCTTGACTTGTATATTATTGATTAACTAATGTATATTAGTTATAATTATTATTTTATATATAATTTAGTTATTTTTTTCATAATTTTATAGATAAAAATTATTTTTATTTAAATATATTAATTTAATATATTAATAAAAACTTATAAAAAGAGTAGGCTCGTTTAGGCTCGCGAGCCGACACGAACCCGATAAGCAAAGCTCGGCTCATTTACTAAACGAGCTTGTGAGACCAACACCTTTGATTGTTGACCAACACCTTTGATTGTTGACCAACACCATATCAGATTACCAAGTACTTGAACCGAATGTTTCCAAACAAATTATATCCGAGCTTCGACAATCCTTGCCTGGATGAATTACCAATCATCAGTTAACCGAGGTAACGGAATGGCGTCCACCGTGGTGCTTCGCTCAATCTTTCCCGAATTCCACGGGATGACGAGTGGCGGCCACCATGGTATGTTGTGAAGACATGCACCGGTTTCATCCTTGAGTACAAAGATGTTTTTTTCCGAGCAATACAACACTCCAACCATGTAGCAGCAAGATGATGCAAACGGTGCTCCATTTTCATGCATTTTCTTTTAATTAAAGTAGTGGTCAATTGGTTAGTTTCTTAACTTTTTTTAAGGACCATCCGTACGTTTTTCCCCAAAAGACGCCCAACCAAGCCACACAACTGCCCCTTGGACATTTTTTTTTCAAAAAAACTGGGTTTGGCGTGCTTTTAAAAACGCCCAAGTTTATATCTTTGGCCAATACATTTTTTATGGTTTTTATTTTTTATTTTTATTTAATTCTATTAGAATATAATACCCCACAAGATTTCAAGTCTCACTACACCCCCTTTAACATAATGACCAATAAAGCCCCCATGCTAACTGGAATGCCACATGGCACAGAACACCCAAAGGTGGGGACTTTGTTTTACCCTCCCACTACACATGGTCTAATTAAATAGTTGGCAGTTTAAAGTAGTTATTATCTTTTAATTGTATGGCTATTTAAGGTATTTCAATTTATTAAGTTAAGGAATGAAAAGTATGAATTAAATCTCAGATCTCTCTAAATGTTCTTCTAGCTTCTTTCTATTTTCTTTGGATCATTTAATTACGATTCGGATCACATCATATGCTTTTTTCGATAGAAGTGTTATGTTTGGAAGATCTACTTTTATAGTTATTGAATAACAACTTTACAAAGAAGAAATCCTTGTAGCACTCACTAGTTCGTCCGAGTTATTCTCTCTATCGTGCAAGAAGAGACGTTTAACAATTCTACACATGTTGCTTCATTGTATCTTGGGAGCTAATTTATCATGGCTTGAAATTGGTGAAATGTTAGAGCCATAGAAAAAATGTAACATTGGCGATTGGATTGCACCTTGGTGTATCCCGGTCTCTTGCTACTAGCAAGAGCCGATTTTTCATTTTTGTAATAAACTTTTTTCGTTAAAAAAACAAACAGTTAATACGTGAAAAGATAATAATATTAGAAAAAAGAAATTTCATCAGTAGTCTATGCCAATTTGTAATAACTAGCGGGCCTTTGGTCATTGTCATTCTCTTTCATTACAGTACCTAGTACGATACTGGTACTTGGCATAACAATCGTTGTCAATCGACACATCTTTTACATTGATTGAAAACTCATAAAAAACGAATACCCGTCCCAGTACGTATCATCGATATCGGTCCGTTACGATAGCGGTATTGTATAGGCACTCGATATAGCTTACGATACCAAAATACTTTATTGCGTATATTACTTTGTGTTCATTGAATTTTATACCGCCACGTCAAGAGTTCTATAAAAACGAATATGATACCATTACCGATGTGTTTGGTTGGTATATGTTCTGTCACACCCTGACCCGCAGCGGATATGGTCGTCGGGGCATGATTGGGTTTTCATCAAAGCTCATGACATTTACTATTATAAAAGTTTTATATTTATTATTGCGAATTAAAAAGAAATATTCCCACCAACACATAATCCATACAAACACAAAATGTTCTAAACATGACATTCAAATAACGCTTTATTTATCTTCTAAGACCCAAGTCCTATATGTTCCTTACTTCAACCGGATCACCTGTATCATGTGTAAAAATAGAGATTTGGATCAACAAAAGTTGGCGAGTGAATCCCGTTTAAACATTAGAAATAATTGATATGTTTTTTACTTAATAGAATGTGCATAAACCAAATATGAGCAACGTATATGTAATCTAACCACACACCACATAATCATCTAACAATGTACATGTGAGCACGATAAGAGATGTGCTGTGATATCAAGGCTCAATCAAACGGAGGCGATCTAATTAGGCGACGTGACGCTCTACCCGTATGTAACAAGGAACAAATGGGCCTAATGTGAGAGCTTGACTGAAATGAGAAAGTATAACCACAAATAACAATAAACAAAATATCACATAGCACGTTAGTTCATATAATGGTAATAGCACGAGAGTTGAATAAGTAATATAAATGAAACGACACATGATACACCCCAAAAACATGAATAAAAAGGGGAAGTGGTAGGAATTCACTCACAGTGGATGCGTTTTGATTTGTTGAAGAGTGCACACGATTTAAAGATACCAACCGATGAGAAAGACTAACCTAAAAGTTTACGTAATAATTCGGTAAATATATTTCTTTACTTAGAATTAGTATTTTTGTTTAATGAATTTTATTAGACTTTTAAGGTAATTTTATTGTATTTGTTACTAATTTTTATGCTTAAAAGGAATTATTTACTTATACATTTTTTTATAATTTTTGGAGAAAAATAAGCAAAAGTTTAACTTAAAAAAAATTTACTCCTTCACGGGTTGAACCGGGCGGTTTTTGGCAGCGTGTGGGACTCAAACGTGTGACCTTTCGTTTGCGTGCACGCAACTCTACCAACTGAGCTACGTGTCTAACACGGAATATATCCGTTTTTAATTATATATATACTCATACTATGGTTAATCATAATTAATTTTATTTAAAAAGGTTTGTTTTATTAACAGTACGATGCGTATAACCGGACTCGAACCCGCGCCCTTGCTTCGTGTTGCACACAACCCGACCAATTGGGTTGTGTGACTAACCCGGAGAATTTAGGATTTTAATTAACTTTATATACAAACTAGGTTGTTTTATATATAGGCTATAAAAAGGGGTTGCATTATATATGGAATTTAGCAGCGTATATGAGACTCGAACCGACGACCATTTAGATAAAATGCACACAGTCCACCATTGGACTGTGTGTCTAACCCGGTTTAAATACCGGTTTTAATTTCTCTTAAACACATACTTCATTTCATCTTCATCATTTCAAATCACAGAAAGGATTAGAACCTGATTTGATTGTGATGATTAACAATTCAACTTTTATACTTTTTCAGAAGATTAAGCAGTAAAAGAAAAGAGTATATGATATACCAACAGAGGTGTCTTCCTGATCTCCGGCGAGGTTTTCCGACGACTGAAGATAATTCCGACGAAGACTCTTCGTTGAACAGAGGATTTCAATAGGTTGGAATGAGTGTTTCGTGTTCTAAATGAGTTCTGAAATCCCTATTTATAGAGGGATGCAGCAGCTTAGAGTAATCTTTCAGTTTCGGAAGTTTCGGGTCAAAGGTTTAATGGCAACAATGATTTCGTGACTGTTTTGACGAATTGATTCGGTAATTAAGTTGATTCAAATGATTAGAAACGGCTACGCACTTTAATTGCAAAGGAAAAAACGGGTCGGTGATGATAGCTTGATTCCAGTTCTACTGTTATAGGGCGGTTCTTTTTGGGTTTAGATCTCAAACATAGTTTTGATATAAAACTTGTTTAGTCTGAGTTTGTAACAGATGTGTATGTGTTGTAGTGGTGTATTGGGCGTTTGATTTGGATGGAGACTAGGGTTTGATACCCGCGGTCCACACCCTTTGTTATTTTATTTATTATTTATATTTTATTTATTAACATTATTATTTTGACTTTATTATTTTATTTAATATTTAATACTACTAATATAACAAAGTTTAAACATTCAACATAAATGCGTAGCAAAAGATCATAACATATTTTTGAATTACAAAGCAGAACGGGTTTTAAAACCCGTTTTATGACAAATGTTACATGTTCGGTTTGTAATGATAAAAAAATCAACTATATATGACCCGTTCTGTCACACCCCCAGTGTAATCCCTTCACATCAGAGCGGGGCGTGAACTAAACAGGTATCTTTATTGCACAGCGGAAGAAAAGTGCTAAGGTTTCTAGTAAACGAACGCCCGCTAACTACTCGAATCCCCATGGGTTCCACTATTCCAACCGTGCCATACTTGTAATCATAACCTGAGAAAGAACATGCGAAAAATCAACATAAAGTTGGTGAGTTCATAGTTTGTCTGTTTTTGTTTCAAATGAATCATAAAACATTTGAAAGTCTTGCATTTGAAAAACCAGTTTGTGGGATCATAGTATCCCAAAGCATTTGAAATGTCATGTCTGTATAACAGTATTGAAATGTTTTCCATGCTGTTTGCAAATCCATGCATATAACTGTTATATTGATAAACCGGTGATAAAATGTTTTCAATCGTATCTGTAAATAAACCGGTATTGAAATGTTTTCAGTAATCTTTGTAAACCGGTGTTGAAATGTTTTCAGTTATCTTTGTAAACCGGTATTGAAATCGTAGTATGTAGTATGCCTATGGAATCTAAGGATCAGTCAGTGTGTAGCTAATACACTGGCCTATGTGCCATAAGTAAGTAACCAAAACGAGACAACTCTGACATCATTGGGATCACAAAAGCACTCCAAACCGGTTAACATACCAGGAGTGGAGCGTGTCTCAAACTCGATAGATCTATACATTTTGCACCTTGGTCACTACGTGATTAATGGTTACTATTGTCATCATCCTACTTACGCACAGTGATCTGTTATCATCTAATCCCATAGCTATATACCAATTGTTATAAATCTGTGTTATTGGGCCTAACCCATGTTTTCTTGTCACTGGGCCTAGCCCATGTTATAAATAAAATTTGGGGCCTCGCCCCCTAGTTGTGACTATGACAATCCCATCACTAGTCATAAAACTCATGCATGCTTCGAAAAGCTTTGTATAGCTGTGAAAACCGGTAAGTTTAGCATAAACCTTTCGTAAACCATTTGAGTTCTTTGAAATTTGTTTGTAACATGGTTTAGAAATATATGATTTTCGTTTCATCGAAACATTGTGTGCTTTCGCAAAACTTGCATGTCTTTACACCCCCGAAAACATTTATAAAAATGTAAAACGGTAAAAAGTGGGGGTTATGAACTCACCTTGATTTCCTTGTGCAAAGCTAGCTTAATGTGATTTCCATAGTGTTGTCTCCACAACTGGACTTGCTAGCATGCAATCTAAGGTATTCCTAAAACGGAATAACTTGTAAGTTTCTATAAATAGCGTAGCTAAACTATGTGTCACCGAGCTCTACCGAATCGTTACTCATACGATTCTATGAAATTGTCATTGTCTTAACTCGGTTAACCAACCTATGGTTTTCTTAGAAACGATTATGTTTTCGAGAGACTTGAAATATATGTTTACATATAAACATAACTATATTTCATGAAATCATATTTAGTCGTCATGTACGTCGACGGATAGTAGTACGACTCTTCGTAGTTTTCGTAAGATGTAATGTATATATACTCGAAAATATGTCCGTATAGATAATACATTTCGTATTCGCGCGATAGTCTTGCGGTATCGTGTCGTACTTCGTTTAGGCGTTGAAATAGAATATAACAAATAGCATTTAAAGTTCCCGAATCGTCGACGTTTAAAATAAATATAACTATATTTATTTTATAAAGTATTCAACGTGTCGACATTCAAATATATATAATTATATTCGTGTTATACGATTTCCGAATTCGGTCGTTTGAAATAATTCGCACCTTGTATTCGTCTTGTAAAAGCGTTTGGAAATATTGGCGTTTTGAAATAAATATAAACAATATACTTATTCTTATATCGTCGTTCGAATAAATTATCGATGCTTGAAATCTAGTTTCTGAATTTCGACGTTGAATTAAACATAAATAATTATTATTTATTTTATAGTCGATTGGCGAATCTTGTTATCTTGTAATCGCGCTCGATTGTTATAGATTTCAATAGCGTTGGCAAAACATATATATCTATATTTAGTTTATATCAATCGTTTGAGTTCGGACGTTTTGTCTTTGAAATGTAACGCGTTTTGTATTGCGTATTTTACGAAGATCGGGCAGAGTTTCCTCTGTTTTCGGACGATCCCGACAATACTAGTTTTCGATTTATTTATCAAAACGCAATCAATCAATGTATGCAAACAATAAATATAATTTCTCGTCGTGTTTCAATATAACGTTTCGCCAATTAATATTTCCGATTTATATATTTAACGCCGTCGGTTCGACTTTAACTATTAGTGTTTACTATAATATTGTACGTCGATTCATTTATTATTTTTAAACTTTTTGGCGATAAGTATTCGTTTACGGTTCGGTTTTGAGCTCGGTTCCGCGCTAGCTATTAATAATAAGTATAAACTAATATAATTAAATTTTCCCGTCGTAATTAATTTTTACCGAGTCTCGCGTTGACTCATTGACCCGACAGTTGACTGGGTTTGACCAGTTGACTGCGTTGACCAGATTTGACCGAGTTGACTCGGTGTTGACCGAGTCGAACCGAACACCGCACTGAGTCACGCATCCCGAACCTGAAAACGTGAGACAAACATAACCCAAATCGGAATGGAACTAAAATATCGAAACTGAACCGGAAAAAACCATTGACTATTGCTGATCGAGTCGAACCAAACACCCGAACTTGAACCGGGTCAAACTGTGTTGAACCAAAACTGAACCGAACCAGATCTGAACTGAACTGAAACTTTGTCGACCCGAACCGAACCTGAAGCACGAGCCGTGACCCGAGCCGTTGACTGAACCCGAGCCAGAGATGAACTGAACCAAACTGAATCTGATCTTGAACAAACCCACACTCGTAATCTGGTCTGGAAGATGAACCGGAACAACCACCACCATCTTCATCGCCGTCGACTGGCCGGCTCAATGCCGCCGCCGAAACCTTCATTCGATCTGTCTCTCTTTCGCTTGAATCACCACCCACCGCTTTTGTAACATCCGCCAAAAACAGGATTTACCAAACCCGCTCCGTTTATCAACCGAATAATCAGATAAAAATTTCGTTGCGTATTTAATGCCCAAATTAATTTTAAACGATACATAACTAATAAGTATATTAGAATATAAAATTTATTTTTGAAAATGTATTAAAAATAGTGAGTTAAAAATAAATGGCAGAAGCCGGGTTTCGAACCCGGGTCAACCAGATACAAGCAACGATTTAACACACACACTTCCAACCGCTCCGCCACTTGTGATGTTTGTTAATATATTGAACCAATTAATACATAAATCAGTCTGGAAATCAAAACCCAGTGCACAGCGCGCCTAAATCCGCTCTCGCCGGAAATTCCGACGAATTCGTCAATTATTGTCGTTTTTCTTTTGTCATAACGGACGCATTTACTGTCATATCGGTTATAACCGAAACAAAACCATCAATTCCATTCTTTTGCCTTAAATTTTTATTGAAACCGAAAATACAATTCAATTCCGGGATTTGTACCTTGTTCATCAGTTAGGCTCGCGAATTCTATCAAACACACTCAACATTTCGCTCAGAAAGCTTCGCCGGAAGTCGCAGGAATTCTCTGTGAATTGACCGGAAAGTTTCGCCGGAAAACCGAATTCAACCCATCTTTTCTTCTTACCCAAAAATAAGATCATAGAACTCGTACTGACATCACTCCCACTCACCTTAAACCTCTGAAGAACCTCTGTCGCAAGAAATTGCACTCGCCGGAATTCTCTGCAAGTCGCCGGAAAACCGGGACTTTCATCTACAAGGTAATTACCTCAATGTTTCTGTTTCATTCCATTATAAGACAAATTCTAACACCATTTCATCGATCAGAATCCATCCCAGGCGACATAGCCGGAATATTCAACCTTCGCTGGAAAATCTCTGAAAGTTCTGATATCGCATTGTGAATCGGTATAACCCTTCAAACTCCTGTCAATCCTTGTTTAAGTACCTCAATTTCATAATTAATCGAGCAGAACTAATAATTAATCCTAAAAGCCGAAGTTCACTATCGGAGCCGCCGGACCTCTGCCGGAGTTCTGTGAAAGACACGGATTGGTACCTCCTTTCCCCCAAACTCTCTCCATACATTTCCTTTCAATTACTATGGATGTTTGAAAATCAAATTAGACATAAATCAGTCGAAACATTCGGACTTTGTTTTTCTGGCTAAAGTTAACGAAGAAGACGAAGGCAGGTTATAATATAAGTTTAATTAAAATCAGATTATAAACGGGTTAGACACACAGTCCAGCGGTGGACTGTGTGCAAATAAACACATACACGTCGCGAGTTCGATTCCTGTCCCAACCTCATTCGCTGTAATAAAATGCCTTTTTTTAAAACTGAACCGGGTTAATTCAGTATTATGTTAAGTATAATAAAAACTAGAATATTTACCAAGTTAGACACACAGTCCAGCGGTGGACTGTGTGCCAAACTAAACCACAGGTCCCGGGTTCGAGACCTGTGGAGTGCACCGAGTCGTCACATTGAAATCTTTTTAAAAATAAATGATTTTCGGATTAATTTAGTTAGTATATAAATATAATTAAAAACAGAAATATTTCGGGTTAGACACGTAGCTCAGTTGGTAGAGCTGCGTGCACGCGTACGGGAGGTCTCGGGTTCGAGCCTCACCCGGCGCATACACTTACACAATAAAACCGGTCAACAAGTCAACGGTCAACGGTCAAAAGTCAACATTTTTTTATTATTTTTATTTATTTATTTTATTTAAAAATCAATTAAAAAATACTTAAAAATAACATTTTTAAGGTTAGAAAATAGCCTAAAACTCACAAAAATATATCCAAAAATCCTATTAAAGTTGTTAATAAATCCATTTATTTACCTTACTCTTCTTTATTAATTAGGTTAGTTATTCCTCGACGATCAATCCTCTAAACTCGTGCGCATTCATCATCATTCACCGAACGCACCCACTGTGAGTGAATCTCTACAAATTCCCCGTTTAAATCACGTTTTTGGGGTGTATCATGTGTCTTACTATTTATTATATTTAAATCATTGTGCATACATCATATCATGAATAAATGTGTATCCAGCCTGTGTAAACTGTTTGTGTGATTATTGTATAGATTTAATTTATTATTTTCAGTACATGCAATTTCATAGGCCGCCGCTCCCCATTACATTATGAGCGTTGAGCATGTTCCCCATTACATTATGAGCGTGAACCTGGCGTGCCAACATACGATCGGCTCCGTTTGATTGAGCCTTGATCGCACAGACATTTTTCATTTCAGTACATGCAATACGATCGGCTCCGTTTGATTGAGCCTTTATCGCACAGACATTTTTCATTTTCAGTACATGCAATACGATCGGCTCCGTTTGATTGAGCCTTGATCGCACAGTTTCATTTATGTTATATATTTATGCAAGTTGATATGTTATTGTATGCTGTTGGTTTGTTAATGTATGTTATTGTTTGTTGTTGTTTGATACCGTATGCTAATTGTTGTTATGGTATGTTTATTTATGTTTGTTCATATATGAATTTTGCACAATTTTTCCATATTAAATACAACCAGAATAAATAATAAATGTTTTCTAACAAGGTTAACTCGCCAACTTTTTGTTGATCCAAAAACCATTTTTACATATGATACAGGTGAACAGGATGAAGCCAGGAAAACATAGGAATTTGCCTTAGAAGAAAAATAATGAAGTTTAGAAGGATGAATAGAACATGTTGTATTTGTTTGATATGATTGTATGGTCTCTTTTAAATTGAAATAATAAATATGAAACATTATAATAAATGTCATGAGCTTTGATGATAACCCAATCATGCCCCGATCACCTTTTCCGCTGCGGGTCGGTGTGTGACAGCTTTCGCGTCGCCAATCGGCTTAAAGCCACCGGCGACGGTGTTTTCCGTCTCTCCCTGTGAGAAAACCGCGGCTGCTGCCGCCTAATCGGAGCCACTGCGGCGCCGGAGGGGTGACCGGAATCGCTCGGACTCATCGCCGGAGTCCGGCGATTGGAGCAGAGAGGGAGATAGCAGGGGGGTCTTGTGTGCTAGGGTTTAGTTTAAAGAAAATGAGGGGAAGAAGAAGATAAGAACTTATATAGATCTAGGGTTTTAAGCGGGTTGGGCCTGAAGCGCGTTATCGTGTATAAGCCTAAAACGTATTCCAAAGCTCGTTTTCATAACCCGAACTTCATGATTTATCGAAATTTATTTATTCAGACTCAAAAACGTTTAAAATTATATCAGGGTTCAGTTACGACGCCTAATCCGTTCGTTGCGTTAAACATCGCGTAGTTGCCCTGTTTGTCGTTTCTGATCCGTTTTATGATCCGGTTTCAACCACGAATAATAAAATTCAATTACGAAGCTAATTATATCATAATATATTCATATCGAGGCGTAACTCTAGTCCGTGGCTTCCGTTTCGTTGTCGGTGCGTTCTGGTTTTCAGCGTAACCTCCGCATTGTGCTTTGCGACGTTCAACGATCCAAATTTATCGCATAATCATAACTGTATGATAAATACAAGTATAAAATTAGTATTTTTAGGCGTTATCAGTATTTGTTTGGCATCAGTTCGCTTATCGTTCAATTTCGCGTTTAGTGTCTTCGATTATCGCAAAATCGCGTAACGCGAATCAAGTAGACGTTCCTAGGCTTTCCAAAGGCCTGATCGAGTTAATTTATGTCTAATTATGCTGTTTATGATGATATTATTGTTCATTACGCGCTTAATTACAACCGAAAAATGCGGTTATCACACGTTCGAATAACAATGTTGTTTGGTCGGTATATGTTCGGTTTGTGATGATAAATAAAATCAACTATATAAGACTGTTTGAATACTGATGTTGTTTGGTCAGTATATGTTCGGTTTGTGATGATAAAAAAATCAACAATATATGACCCGTTCGAGTAAAACTTTTATCGAATCATACATAATAGTAAGCACACGATGACGTTGATAATAAGAAACTATACCAACTCCTCCCTTTATACATTTCCATGCCTCGACTCTATGCGCACCTTATGCCTCATGTGTGGCCTACGTTGCACGTCTCAGACCCGCCGTGCGCGCGCGCTTTCGTCATTGCCTTCCTTTTATACGGTACCAATGTTGTTCAAACATTATTAGTAATATTTATTAAAGGAAATCACTAAAAGTTAAAATTAAAAAATATGTTTAAGACTAAAAGTAAATATAATAATAATCTATTATAACATTGAAATGATAAATATAAAAAAAGAAAGTATATTATTATTATAAAAATCAAATGACTATTCATGAAAAAAGAAACTATATATATATTATTATAAAAATCAAATGACTATTTAAGAAACAAGAAATTATATATATTATTATAAAGGTAGAAGTTGACTATTATTACAAAATGTAGAAAGTTTTCTTATTGTGACATGTGGTATCTAGAGACTTTTAATAAAAGGATATATAGGTAATTCAATAATTAAGTTATTTTAAGATTGATATATTTCTTAAACAACAAAATGAGATTTTTAAGGAAAGCATATATCTTTTAACAAGTCAAAACCATTAGTTACGTAACGCATGCCTTATCATAATTCATTAGATTTTTTCGGTGTTAGATAAAGTGTGTTTTACGTATTTTGCAATGATCAAATGATGTTATATTAGATTTCGAAAAACACATCATTCAAACTATAAAACACACAATTCTTTTAAATAGATCACTCAAACTTTAAAATACATATGCTCACACACCTAAACACCATACTAAAACACACAATTAATCACTATAAAATACAACAATCCTTAAAACACACGACCCCAAACTATAAAACATGTCGTCATATAAAACACACCACACCGTCTTATTAAACACACAATTACTGGTAAAACACATCAACTACTTGAAACATAATTTTTTAGATGTGTAACAATATGGTACTCATATTAAAGATAAAATAAATGCTTGTTATTGTGGTGTAACTTTAAAAAAAAAAGTATGTGTAAAAAAGTTATTGAGTTTTTAAAAAGACGGGGAAAAGTTGCATGTGACTTGTTTGTAGGTTCCTAAATTTTACACACACTAAATTTACTTTTATACCCTTAATTCAAGAAATCAATCAATTTAATTGAAAAAAATATTACAATTTTACCACTCTTTTAATCTTATCCATCAATTACCTAATCTAATGGCCATGATCAATTCTTACACTTTTTAGAAAAAAAAAACGCACTTTGTAGAGGAACTCCACCCTTATTATAAAAATTGAATTACTATTCATACTCACTTTTCAATTATATATATAGTTTTAATCCCTTCGCATTGCGGATCGGGAGTAAAACTATGTTAACCAAACAACGACCAAAATTGGGCTAAAACGTAAAACCAAAAAAAAAACAAATTTATAAAACCAAGTGACTCACGTGATGTAAAACATAGACGAAGTCACATAATGACGAGTTGTTCAGTTTTGAAAATGAAATGAACTGAGTAAAGTACATGGGTGTAAATGCAAATTCAATAAATGATAAAAGAGTAAAGTACATGGGGTGTAAACAAAAATTAACTAAATGACAAATGAGTAAGGTACAAGGGCGTAATATAAACTAGTGGAAAAAAAGAAAAGAAAATTAGATTGAGTAAAGTACAAGGGGTATAAATGAAAATTACTAAACGAGAAAACACTAATGACAAAGAAGTAACGTACATATGGCGTAAATGAAAATTCGCTAAATGACAAAGTATTAAATGACAACCGAGAAAAATACTGAAATATAAACAAAAGTTTACATTAAAAGATGAAATAGACTAAAAGACAAAATATCTACCATTCATATGTGTTCAGAATTAACACATACTAGTGGGATTCCCTCGCGCTTCGCGACGAGCTTTCGGTCATTATCAGACTGATTCATTTCGGCATAGCAATTAACATGTATTTACATCGACTGAAAACCATAAAAATGAATACCCATACCATACTGATGTTATTTGGTCGGTATTGATTCGGTTCGCTTCGGATACCAAAAAGACTTTGTTCCAAACATAACTCCATGTTCAACGAATTTATACCACCAAGTAGAGAAACTATAGAAATGGATACAATACTCATACCGATTTATTTGTTCAGTACATGTTCGGTTTGGGACAATAAAAAATCAACCATATTTGACCTGTTCAAAAGAACGTTTATCGAATCGTATGTAATAATAAGCACATTATGACGGTATATTCATAATTTTATAAAATGTGATATTATATTAATAAAAATGGTAAGGGTAATCGAGAAGTTATACGGTATCGGGACTGATATTGTTCAGAGGGTAGCTATAATATTAAAAATTGAAAATCATTACTGTTAAAATTAAAAATCAAAACATGTTTAAGGTTAAAAGTAAATATGAAAATGTGTAAAGTTAAAAATAAATATAATAACAATCTAGTATAAATTTAAATAATAATAATAAAAGTATTAAAAAATTATATGGTATTATAAAAAAGAAACTACTATTCATAGAGCATTTCCAATTATACATACTAGGTTTTAATCCCTTGCGCATTGTGCCGTGGTAAACCAAATTGTTCTCTTCTAGAAAACCTTAAAAGAGAACGTTGTTGCGTAGGTAGTCGCAAGAATATGATCGGAATCAGTTTAGGGTACTAGCACATACTGTAGCAAGCTATGTAAAACAAAAAAAAAGTGGTAAAATTATCAAAACAAAATATGCATGTGTTCATTTCATTGGGGGAAAATTAACCACTAAACGCTCATATATACATTTGGTTAAAATTTTAAAAACGAAAATAAAAGTGAAAATATGTAAAACATTCTTACATATTATTAGAAAATCTAAAATAAGAAAAAAAAAAAAGAAAACGTATGTGTTTTGTGTGAAATGTTAGCTAAATGGAAAATGCATGTGTAAATGGATGGATCCAAGTACAAAAAACTGTCAATGCAAAAGAAAAGTCTGAGAGGGAATAAACTTGTGTATGTACACCCAGTGGGCGAGCACCCTTTACCAGTTAATTCAAAGCATTATGATTTTGGTCCTATGACGAAATCAATTCGGTTTGAGTCCGGTAGAAAAACACTATGTAAAAATACAAATGCCATATAGCAAACAGCATATTTGTTGTGCCAATGTACCCAAAAACGCACAAATATGCTCTTTAACTATTTGGTCTTGAAGAATGATTGTGTATTTGTGTGCATCGATGAAGTCAAGAAACTTAGGAATAAGTAGGTAGGGGGGAGAAAAATGTCGGTTTTGTTTTAAGAAAATCATGGGTCGGTTCCGTTATATCCGGTTTAATTACCAAGACAAAACTTTTGCAAAATTATAAACTTAAAATATTTCGTCTAAGTGTTTTGAACTATTTTCAACCATACAAATACATGAAAAATACATGAAATACCTAGGAAATACATGAAATATGTTTCAATACATTGATATGCATGAAAAACACATAAATATATAACTATCGGTTTGGTTTTAGTTACTTCGGTTATGGAAGAATGGAAAACCAAAACCGTAACCGAATGATTCGGTTTTGGCCATATCTTAACTGTAACCGATCGTTAAGTTGGTTTTGGTTATTTTAGGTTTGGTGTTCAGTTTTTTCTGTTATCAGGTTTCGTATGCTCACCCCTAAGTAGGCTGTCCTTCGAGTCTTGTTATCGGGTTTTCAGTGGTGGAAATATGAGCCGATTACCGAACCAGTGGATTATATGGTTATCGGGTTAATTTAAGTCAGGTTTCAGGTTGAGTAAATGGTTGGAAAGGGCTATTTAATTCATTGTTTTCCATCCATATTGAACTGATCCAAAACACATGGACTAAAACGTGTTTTCTAGGTAAAGTTTCAATCAAACATGCACTTTTCAAACTTTAATCCCAAACATTAGTCGTACCAGTAACAGTGATGATTGTAAACCATTGTAGAACATATTCAAGTTTAAAATCATTTAAAGACTTGAGTAAGTTTACATCTACTAAATAACTTTAAAATCTTTTAGATTTTAACTTATTCATGTATAACTTGTAAACGATTATTTAGATTGTATTACTTGTAAATAATTATGAACGACTTCCTTTTAAACTCATCAATTAAAGACTTTAAAGAGTCTGGATGGAAACTTGAAAGTTTAATGGAATTCAAAACATGATTGCTCAAATGAAAGTTGAATGGAATTCAAAACTGGATTAAAATGTGGGTGTTGATCTTGGAACATGATTTGGAGTATGTCTCATATCCGAGGTATATAATATATGGTAGATTTGTAGATGGTAAAGCCATACAAAAATGATATTGACGTATAATAGGTAATTAATTTTTTTTTCAAAAGGCATAATAGGTAATTATTAGATGAAGATTCACAATATTTGTATTATTATTTTTTGTAATCTTTTATCAGAAGCCTATACCATTTAACATCGTTGGCCAATAACCATAAATAAACCTTATGATCATCATTGTCTTGGATAGTAAATGTTTTCCATGTTGTCTATTGCATAGTAAATGTTTTCTATGTTGTCTATTGCATTCGTGAAGTGAAAGAGTTGATTATGTGGTCATTTTATAACTCTTCAATATTATCCAGAATGGAAGAGGGTGTTGTGGCTAATGATGATCATGTTTTTTTTTTTCTATTAAGTCTTATATTTATGATTTAAGTCATGGTGTTTTGACATCATTGTGGATGATTGTATTGCTATTCCAGATGTTAAAACACCATGACTTGAATGTTTAGATGTTAAAACACTCTAACCTGAATCACAATACAATATTTCCAGATGCTTAATACATCACGCCTTGAATCACAATACAATTAAAACACTATGGTATAAACATATACAAAACACTATGGACTAAAATAACCGATTGAGACGTAATTTTTTTCCTTATATAGGTATAACAACATGGTACTGATACTAAAGATAAAAAACACTCGTTATTATGGTGTATTTTTTTTAAAAGTTAAGTATAAAAAATTATTGACGTTTAAAAAATACAGAGGGGGGGGGGGGGCTTGCATGTGCATGGAGAATGATGACAATTTCTTTATTAAACAAACACTCGTTAGTCTTTTTAAGGCTAACGTGTCCATTTTGTAAGTTGTAAAACGTGTTTGATAATTTTAAGACTTATCGGCAAAAGCTGTGAGCAGCTAAGTAAACCAACGTCAGTCTAATAATCTGCTTATAATTCATCCAAATATAATATTTTAATAATAAATGTACGTGTAATAGCGAAAGGAGTTTTGGTCCTCGACTGCGAAATTTAGGCTAGCACATGCGATACGCGGTGTTTGGACGCGTATACGGTCAACACCGCACATGGGATGGCAAGAATTAGTGAGTTAATCATAAAAAAATATGTTTGAAATACTTATGTGTTATTGAAAAAGTATTTTACTAAGTTACAGTAACTTTCGGATAGGAAACAACAAGAATCAGTAACTTTCAACACGCAGCAAGTGCGCGCGACATATAGTGCCATATTAGCAAAATATTAATATTTTGAGTATAAAAATAATTATTTTAATTTATAAAATAATTTGTATTTAAATCGACGCGAGAAAACAAGAATTCTGATGCAAGAACAAGCTGAAAAGGAGTTGTGTGTACATAGTGGTGGGTTGAAGAATGATGGGCTTAACTGATGGGCTTGAGACCCACTCCACCCAACCTCTGGGGTATATAAACCCCTTTATACCTCCACCTCCTTCATTCTTCACAAAAACTTTCTCACTCTACCTCACTTCTCTCTAACCTTTCTCTACATTCTCTCTCTAGAACACAAGATCCGGCAACCAGAATCTAGCCACCTCCTTTTCGCTAATTCGGAGTGGTTTGAGCCACCACACGGGTGAGTCACGGCGGTTTTTCGGCGAACCTTCCGGAAACCGTTTTACAGGCAAATGTACACTTTTTCTACTAATTTTGACATTCCGAACACCATGGTGAGGTCCGTTTCTCTAATTCGGAGTGGTTTGAGCCGTAGAGCAACTCCGACGAGAATTTCGGCCAAATTTTATCAAGCTTCTTTTCAAGTTTTCTCTTCATGCATGTCAAGATCTAGCCTTTAGGAGCCTTCATGCAAGTTCTCGGGTCAATCTATTTTCCGGAAAAATTCCGGTAAGATTCGTCTTATTTTTCTTTTAAATCTTGTTTTTAAGCAAAGTTGTTCACTAAACTAATGGGTTTTCACTAAATCAACTAAAACAAGGAAACACTTGGTTTGAATAAAAGATCATGGATTGTGGATGTGTGTGTAGGCCTTAGGTATGGATGCATGTGTATGTGTTCTTGTTGCTTGATTTATTCTTGTAAAAGTGTTCTTTGTGTGAGTTTTTGCCAAGCATGTAAAGATGGTTTTAGGGAAGATTATATATTGATATTGTCACACCCCGACCCGCAGCGGAATAAGAGTCGGGGCATAATTGGGTTATCACCAAAGCTCATGATGTTTACTAAAATGTTTCATATTTATTAAATTCAAATTACAACTTAAATATCCAAATCAAAATTCATACAATTATAAGGAAATGAAACTATGTAAATAATCCAAAGCTTAAACTGGTTTATTCTTCTAGGCCTTCCTGCCTCAGCTGGATCACCTGTATCATGTGTAAACGGGAGATATTTTGGGTCAACAAAAGTTGGCGAGTGAACCTTGATAAAACATTGTTATTAATTTCTTGTTTTATTTAATATGGAAAATTTGTGCAAAAATCACATGTGAACAAACATATATAAGTAAACAAACACAAACCACTTTGGATGAGTATATGATATGAATGATGATGAATGTGAGATCAAGGCTCAATCAAACGGAGCCGATCTTATGAGGCACCTGATGCTCAACCCGTCTCCCACGGGGAACTGATGGGCCTAATGAAATACGTGCACTGAAAATGATAAATCCAATCTACATACAATTCACACAACAATTGATACATATTTGATACACATTTGATCACGGATATGATGTATGCACAAGTGTTTAAATATAATAAAAGAATTATACGACACATGATACACCCCAAAACATGATTAAAACGGGGAATTTGTAGAGATTCACTCACATTGGGTGCGTTCTTTGATGACGTTGGATGCGCACGAATTTAGGATTCAATCGATGAGGGAAAACTAGCCTAGATAATAACAAAATGATTCGATAAATAAATAAATTTTATTTGAGATTAATATTTTTAATGAGTGCTCTTAATAAGATTTTTAGATTTACTTTTGTGAGTTTAAGTAAATTTTCTAACTTTAAAAATCTTATTTTTTAGTATTTTTAAATGATTTTTCTATTAAATAAATAACTAAAAGAAATAAATAAATAAAAAAAGTTGACTTTTGACCGTTGACCGGGTCTTGACCGGTCAGACTGTGTTTTTATATGCGCTGAGTGAGGTTCGAACTTGGGACCTCTCGTATACGTGCACGCAGCTCTACCAACTGAGCTACGTGTCTAACCCGAAATAAACTCAGATTTAATTATATTTATATACTAACTAGAATATTTCAGAAATTAGTTATTTTTAAAAAGGTTTTAAAATCTGCAGAACCGGTGCGTATAACCCGCATCGAACCCGTGACCATTGCTTTGATTTGCACCCAGCCTAACCAACTGGGCTGGGTGTCTAACCCATTTAAATTAAGATTTATATTAAACTTAAGTACTATCAGAGGGGTATTCTGTTAAACTTAAAAAAAGAAAGAAAAAATGTTTTGTTATTGCGAGAACCGGATACGTACACGAATCGAACTCGGGACTTGAACGTTATAATTGCACACAGTCCACCACTGGACTGTGTGTCTAACCCGATGAAATATCCGTTTTTAATTACTCATATGTGCTGACAATAACTTCATCTTCTTCGCATAAATTACCCAAACCCGATCCCCAACTGCTAACCAAGTTATGCCATTTAGGTTAACTGTGTTAGAATATTAACAAAGTAACAGTATAACAAAGGAAGATTTAAGGTAGTTTTACCGATTTGAAGAAAGATTCCTATCTCCGATCGAACTTCCGACGGTGAACGGACTTTCCGACGATATGAACTGTTTTAACAGTTTTGATTATTGATTTGAACGATTAAAGTATAAATTAAGAGATAGCAGAGAAGTTTAGACAGTTATACCGACTGATGAATGAATACGGTTTTCTGACGATCGATTCCGGCGATGTTCCGGCGAAATTTAAATTCTCCGGCAACGAGCTAAAGCTTTGAAAAAGTACACGGTTCTGAGCGAAAGGATTTCCAGAAGACTGAGTGGGTATTTATAGTGAAGAACTGGATGAATTGTGCCCGATTTTGAGTCTTGATTCGTGGTCAAAGGTTTTCCAGCGGTTATGACCGGCAACGGTTATGATTGATGTCGTGATCGGTTATTGCGTTTTAGTCAAAAGGGAAATGGCCAAAATCGCGGATTGCCGGATTTTCCGGTGATTGCGAGTTCTGAGTGCGCGGAGATCTCTGGTTTTGAATTCGGGTTTTACTTTAAATATTATTTATTTCAGTATTTTCACAAAGAAGGCGTGTGGCGGAGTGGTGTGTTGTGTGTTTGTTCATGCGGGTGACCCGGGTTCGAAACCCGGCGTCTCCATTTATTATTTTATTCATTATTTATTATTAATTATAATTTATGGTTTTTAAATTCTAATATATTTATTAATTATGTATTGTTTAAAATTAATATGAACCATAAAAACGCAACGAAATTTATAACTGAATATTTGATTGATAAACGAAGCGGGTTTTGAAACCCATTTTTCGACGAATGTTACAGTATCCCCTACTTTTAGAAAGTTCGTCCCGAAATTTAAGTAGTAGTGGTAACAGGAAAAAGATGCGGGTATTTTTCGCGCATTGAGTCTTCACGTTCCCAAGTAAACTCAGGTCCTCGTTTTGACTCCCAACGTACCCTGACAATTGGAATACGACTTCGTCTTAAACGCTTCTCTCCGAAGTCCATGATTTCTACTGGTTTTTCAATGAAATGCATAGATTCATCGATTTAAATGTCTTCTAGAGGAATATGGAGGTTTTCATTGGCGAGGCACTTTTTCAAGTTTGATACTTGAAATGTGGGATGAATTCTGTTGAGCTCTTATGGTAGGTCAAGCTTGTCTGCTACAGGACCTACTCTTTCGAGTATCTTAAAAGGTCCTACGTAGCGTGGTGCTAGCTTGCCCTTCTGGCCAAAACGAATCACTCCCTTCCACGGTGATACTTTTAAAAGTACTTGATCACCAATGTCAAATTCCAAGGGCTTTCGTCGTTTGTCTGCATAACTCTTTTGACGACTTTGAGCCGCTAGAAGATTGTTTCGAATTTGAATGACCTTGTCGGTTGTTTCTTGAATTAACTCTGGACCGGTGATTTGCGCTTCCCCAATTTCGTGCCAACATACTGGAGATCGGCACTTACGACCATATAAAGCTTCGAAAGGAGCCATGCCGATACTTGAATGATAGCTATTATTGTACGAAAATTCCACTAATGGTAGGTGAGCGTCCCAATTCCCTTTGAAGTTTATGACACATGCTCGCAACATGTCTTCAAGGGTTTGGATGGTGCGTTCAGATTGACCATCAGTTTGGGGATGAAAAGCGGTACTGAGGTCTAATCGTGTACCCAAGGCGGTTTGTACGGCTCGCAATGTTCGTGAAGTGAAACGACCATCACGGTCTGAAATGATGCTTAATGGTACACCATGACGGCTTACGATCTCGCTGATGTAGATACGAGCTAACTTCTCGTTCTTGAAGTCCTCGCGAATCGGAATGAAATGAGATGACTTTGTAAGACGATCGATTATTGCCCATATGGTGTCATACCCACTGGAGGTGCGAGGTAACCCGGTAATGAAATCCATGGTTATGTTTTCCCACTTCCATACAGGTATTTCGGGTTGGACTAAAAGTCCTGAAGGTCTTTGATGTTCAGCTTTTACTTTGGAACAGGTAAGCACTTGGAAACAAAAACAGCGATATCCTTTTTCATGCCAGGCCACCAGTAGGTGTATCATAGGTCTTGATACAGAGTATCGTGTTTTGTGCGCCTCATTCATGAGGAAATCACGAAGGTTATCGCGATCAGGAATCCATATGCGATTTAAATAGTATAGAATACCGTCGGATTTGGTTTCGATTTTGAGTTCAGCTCCACATGACAGCTCATCGCGTACATCATTTTCTGTTACAGAAACATGTTGAGCTGCTCGGATTCGATCTTTGATGTCGGTTATGATTTGCGAACATAGAAGACGAATGGAGTTCGCATAACCTTTTCGACTGAGCGCATCGGCCACCACGTTTGCCTTGCCAAGATGATACCGAATTTCACAGTCGTAGTCGTTGAGAAGTTCGACCCATCTTCGTTGCCTTATATTCAACTCTTTCTGGTTGAAGATATGTTGGAGACTCTTGTGGTCAGTCTATATTTCACACTTAGTACCGTAGAGGTAATGTCTCCATATCTTGAGAGCGAACACAACGGCTCCAAGTTCCAGGTCGTGGGTGGTGTAATTCTTCTCATGAACTTTGAGTTGCCTAGAAGCATAGGCTATCACTTTTCCTCTTTGCATTAATACACAGCCTAGCCCTTGCCCTGATGCGTCGCAATATACTACAAAGTCATCGCAACATTCAGGGAGTGTGAGGATAGGTGCGTCACAAAGTTTTTGCTTTGAGTTTGGAAGCTTCTTCTTGTTTAGGTCCCCATATGAAGGGTTTCCTTTATGAGTCAAAGCCGTGAGTGGTACAGCAATACAGGAAAAATTGGCAATGAAGCGTCGATAGTAACCAGCCAAACCAAGAAATGACCTTACTTCAGTAGGGGTACGTGGCGCTTGCCATTCTTGCACTGCCTTGATTTTTGAAGGATCAACATGAATTCCCTTGTCATTGACGACATGTCCAAGGAATTGTACTTCTTCTAACCAGAATTCGCATTTTGAGAACTTTGCGTAGAGCTTTTCGGTCCTTAAGAGTGTAAGGATGAGTCGAAGGTGTCGCTCATGATCGGATCTAGACTTGGAGTAGATAAGGATGTCGTCGATGAAGACTATGACAAAACGGTCGAGGTAGGGTTTGCATACCCTATTCATTAGATCCATGAAGACAGCAGGGGCGTTGGTTAAACCAAATGGCATGACCATGAACTCGTAATGACCATAACGAGTCCGGAAGGCGGTTTTTGGGATATCTTCTTCATGCACTCTGAGCTGATGATAACCAGAACGAAGGTCGATTTTTGAAAAACAGGTGGCGCCTTGTAGTTGGTCTAAGAGGTCATCAATGCGAGGTAGTGGGTAGCGATTCTTAACCGTTAACTTGTTGAGTTCTCTGTAGTCGATACACATGCGAAATGTTCCATCTTTCTTCTTCACAAAAAGAACAGGTGCACCCCAAGGCGATGAGCTAGGACGTATGAATCCTTTGTCAGTCAGCTCTTGCAGTTGACTGGCCAGCTCTTGCATTTCGGATGGGGCTAACCTATAAGGAGATTTTGCGACTGGTGTAGCGCCAGGTACAAGATCGATGCGGAATTCGACTTCTCTCGTAGGGGGAAGTCCTTAAATGTCGTCGGGAAAGACTTGTGGGAATTCTTTCACCACTGGGATATCTTCGAGTTTCTTCTCCTTGTTTCCCTTTTTGACAACGTGAGTTAGGAATGCGACATAGTTCCTGCGGAGATATCTTTGGGCTTGAAGGCAGGACATTAATTTGAGTCCTTTCGAAGGGGTTTCTCCAAAAATACGTAGGGGCTGACCGTCTGCAAGAGGAATGCGAATGAACTTTTCGCGGCACACTACTTCAGCGTGATGCTGGCTGAGCCAGTCCATACCGATTCCCAACTTCATAGGAATGAGGTCAACTGGAAAATCGTGATCGTTTCGTATAATAGAATCTAAAGAAACGGGTTTTCCGTCAGCAACTTCCACCGTTAGCGATTCCATGAGATTAACATGAGTTTGGTTGAGGATAGGTTCAAACTCTAAGGACACAAAGCTCTTATCCGCACCAGTATCGAATAATATGGACGCATAACTACCATTGATGAAAAACGTACCGTTGACCACGTTGTTGTCAGCCCTAGCTTGGTTGGCATTGATGTTGAAAGCTCTTCCTCTGGCAGGTGGAGGAGCTTGGTTAGCTTGGTTTACCGGGTTTGCTTGAACTTGGGCATGGATGATGTTCACCAAGCGTGGACAAGTGTTCCTGAAGTGGTTTGGGTCCCCACAGTTGTAACAAGCTCGCATGGGTTGCATCATGGGGTAGTTGGGTTGGTAGTAAGTTTGGGCTGCGTGTGGTGCATGTGGTAGAAGTAAGGGTTGTTGGGCTTGACCCATTATCTGATGGTGGGTTTGGGTTGGGGGTTGATTGCGGTTCATTCGTTGAAGAGTACGACAAGTTTGGATGGTATGACCCGCACGGCCACAGCTTGTGCAATGCTGGCAGGGGTTTTCGGGAGGGTGATGGTATTGACAACGGTTGCATTTTGGGTGTGGACCGGTGTATGGCTTTTTAAATGGTGCAGCTGAGGGAGCGATTTGGGTGATTGGTGCAGCAGTGATAGGAGGGTTGGTTTGAGTGACAGCAAAATTTTTGCTGTTTCGTTTCCTCTTACCAGCAAACTTTGAGGAGGAGACTGAGTGGTTTGTAGTTGAGGTCTCTATGGGTGCTTTCTTCTTTTCATCCTTGAATTTGCCGTTTCGGATGCGATTCTCAGTAAGTTCTGTAGCCAACTCCATCGCGGCTTCAAGTGTCGCAGGCGAAGTGCTTAAAACCGAGTTTTGAATTTTCGAGGGAAGACCTCGAATGTAGTGTTCAACCAAACGGTACACGGGGGTGAACAAATTAGGGATCATCTGACTTAGCTCGAGAATCTCTTATTATAGGAAGTGTGATCTCCTTCCTTTTGTTTTAGAGAGTGGAATTCGTCTTCCAGCTTTTTGATTTGGCTTCTTGGACAGCAGCGTCTTGTCATGAGTTCCCTTAACTCTTCCCAGGTTAAGGCCATGGCATCTTCAACTCCTCGTTTACCCTTTTCCGTGTTCCACTAGGTAAGGGCTACCCCAAACAGTCTTCCTGTTGCATAACGTACCTTGCGATCCTCGGGACAATCGCAATTGAGGAAAGTGTTCTCCATTTCTTCAAACCAGTGAAGGAGAGCAGTAACACCTTCGGTCCGCAAGATTTGAAGTGTTTGTAGGAGCACTTTTTGGAGGGAGGGTTGGCGACGCTCTGGTCTTCTTGATTGGGAGGGTTGATGGGATTTGTGGTGAGAGCTTGTTGAACTTGAATCACGATGTCAGGAAGCACTGCGGCCATTTGTTTAGCAATTTGTGTGGCCAAGCGTTCATTTGATCTTCCTGACTTTCTACCTCCACGTAGTTGCCTAGCCGACATCTACAGGAACATACATAGGAAGATTGTGAGTTTAAGAAGTTTCTAGGTGTCATGTGTCGTTAAAAGAATGAAAAATAACATAACTGACAATAATGCAACTACATCCATAGGATGTCTTGGGTTTGCTCATGTTTGGGCCTCCAATGTCCCCCATACCATCGCCTGTGTAGTCATGTGGGCCCCCATGACTATTGGGCTCGGTAGGATTCACATTGGTGTTGGCGGATTAACACTCGCACCACCCGAATGAAAACCGGAAAATATAATTGCGAGATGTATGGTAGGAGGGTGTCCAGGTGTAGACACAATGACAACTCAAAGTGGGGTTAGCTCACACGACGTTTGGTATAGCATGCTTTGGCCTAATAGGTCCTTCGTACTCTCATCGTTAGTCCCCAGGTAGGCAAACTGGTCCTTTATTTTGGATTTATACGAATGCCAAGCCTAGACAGGACGTTCCGACTACCGGTACTCGTACCCTTCCAGTTACTACATGCCCGTCATGAGAACTCACTTTGATGTGATTTGAAAATACAAAAATCATTGCAAAAATCATGGTAATCGTGAGGTGTGTGCTCTCATGGATATGATATGTTATGAGGATATGATTCATGATGAGCATTGTATAATAACATGTATTTGTGAGCATGCTTGCATAACATTGAGTGTATAAATAAACATAAAGCATATAAACATCATGAATTTTATATGTAACGCATAAACAATTTAAAATTTTAATTAACTATAGTATAGGCTCTAAGGGTCTAATAACCTATCCTATATCCCTATAGTCATAAGCTCTGATACCAATCTGTCACACCCCAACCCGCAGCGGAATAAGAGTCGGGGCATAATTGGGTTATCACCAAAGCTCATGATGTTTACTAAAATGTTTCATATTTATTAAATTCAAATTACAACTTAAATATCCAAATCAAAATTCATACAATTACAAGGAAATGAAACTATGTAAATAATCCAAAGCTTAAACTGGTTTATTCTTCTAGGCCTTCCTATGTGTTTCTTGCCTCAGCTGGATCACCTGTATCATGTGTAAAACGGGGGATATTTTGGGTCAACAAAAGTTGGCGAGTGAACCTTGATAAAACATTGTTATTAGTTTCTTGTTTTATTTAATATGGAAAATTTGTGCAATAATCACATGTGAGCAAACATATATAAGTAAACAAACACAAACCACTTTGGATGAGTATATGATATGAATGATGATGAATGTGAGATCAAGGCTCAATCAAACGGAGCCGATCTTATGAGGCACCTGATGCTCAACCCATCTCTCACGGGGAACTGATGGGCCTAATGAAATGCGTGCACTGAAAATGATAAATCCAATCTAAATACAATTCACACAACAATTGATACATATGTGATACACATTTGATCACGGATATGATGTATGCACAAGTGTTTAAATATAATAAAAGAATTATACGACACATGATACCCGCATCGAACCCGTGACCATTGCTTTGATTTGCACCCAGCCCAACCAACTGGGCTGGGTGTCTAACCCATTTAAATTAAGATTTATATTAAACTTAAGTACTATCTGAGGGGTGTTCTGTTAAACTTAAAAGAAGAAAGAAAAAATGTTTTGTTATTGCGGGAACCGGATACGTACACGAATCGAACTCGGGACTTGAACGTTATCATTGCACACAGTCCACCACTGGTCTGTGTGTCTAACCCGATGAAATATCCGTTTTTAGTTACTCATATGTGCTGACAATAACTTCATCTTCTTCGCATAAATTACCGAAAACCCGATCCCCAACTGCTAACCAAGTTATGCCATTTAGGTTAACTGTGTTAGAATATTAACATAGTAACAGTATAACAAAGGAAGATTTAAGGTAGTTTTACCGATTTGAAGAAAGATTCCTATCTCCGATCGAACTTCCGACGGTGAACGGACTTTCCGGCGATATGAACTGTTTTAACAGTTTTGATTATTGCTTTGAACGATTAAAGTATAAATTAAGAGATAGCAGAGAAGTTTAGACAGTTATACTGACTGATGAATGAATACGGTTTTCTGACGATCGATTCCGACGATGTTCCGGCGAAATTTAAATTCTCCGGCGACGAGCTTAAGCTTCGAAAAAGTGCACGGTTCTGAGCGAAAGGATTTCCAGAAGACTGAGTGGGTATTTATAGTGAAGAACTGGATGAATTGTGCCCGATTTTGAGTCTTGATTCGCGGTCAAAGGTTTTCCGGCGGTTATGACCGAAATTAATGGCCGGCAACGGTTATGATTGATATCGTGATCGGTTATTGCGTTTTAGTCAAAAGGGAAATGGCCAAAATCGCGGATTGCCGGATTTTCCGGTGATTGCGAGTTCTGAGTGCGCGGAGATATCTGGTTTTGAATTCGGGTTTTACTTTAAGTATTATTTATTTCAGTATTTTCACAAAAAAGGCGTGTGATGGAGTGGTGTGTTGTGTGTTTGTTCATGCGGGTGACCCGGGTTCGAAACCCGGCGTCTCCATTTATTTTTTATTCATTATTTATTATTAATTATAAATTATGGTTTTTAAATTCTAATATATTTATTAATTATGTATTGTTTAAAATTAATATGAACCATAAATACGCAACGGAATTTATAACTGAATATTTGATTGATAAACGAAGCGGGTTTTGAAACCCGTTTTTCGACGAATGTTACAGATATTTTATCATATTTTTTCATATTTTGACCTGACATAGCTCATGAAAATGTATGAAAAGTTGTCTAGATGTTTGATGAATGATTCGGTGCCCTAAAAAGGGGTAAAATGGATCTTTATCCATGCATGTGGGATCTAAAGTAATGAAGTGTTATTTATCATATAATAGCTAGTCATAAAGTTATGATAGGAAATTTGGTGATTTGAATGATTTTTGAAGCTTTGTTTGGTGTTAAAACGATGCTAAATAGGTAGATTTTAATATGCTACGGATCGATATTTTTAGAACTGAAAATAATGGTGAATTATAATAGTATATGGAGTCTAAAACTCAGGTTAATAAGTAGGAACATGAAAATGATGATTAAATGCCAAACTATGTTATGTAGCATGCTTGAAAAGCCGAATAAATGACAATTTTATTCATAAGATGGGTGTTATTTGTAAATCTGAAAATATGATGATATAAGCATGTTATTTTGCATCTAAAATTCAGACAGTGAAGTATGGATTTGATTATGATGATCGGGCATGCTTACATAGTCATTATAGGCTTAAAAAGGCGTAAAAAATGGTGAATTTCAGCATGGAAATTACATGCATGATGAAACTGAGTTAGGGCAAAAATTTTAGATGTATTTTATGGTTATTAAGTAGGTCCAATGTGCATAAAAAGTTCATGTTATGATTTTGTGTCTATATGAGTAGGGTTGTAAACGAACCGAACGAACACGGATAAGGCCTTGTTCGTGTTTGTTTGTTTAGGGATGAACCTGATCATGAATTGTTCACGAACGCTTACCAAATGAGATTTCTTATTTGTGTTCGTTCATTAAGGAAATGAACATGTTCATGAGCTGTTCATGAACAGTTACCGAACGTAAATGAACGCAAACGAACACAAAAACACAAACAAATGTTCATAGGCATACATGAACATAAACGAATGTTGATGCACACAAACAAATACAAACGAACATATATTCATTTTAGAATAAAATATGCATTTTTAATCACAAATATTATGAAGAATCCACCAAAAATAAATAAGTTCTTAACATAATTATCCGAATATAGTTGACATAATTGTTATAAATGTAACTAACACAGAAACTAAAGGAGTTTCTCAAATTTAATACAAACTGAAATTAAAATAGTCAAATGAGGGATGTTGGCGGAAGCGTATAGCATAATTAAGGTTTCAAATTTAAAAAAAAACTAAAACCAATAAAACAAAATATAACACATAAAAACCTTTAAGTGAACAAACACAAATGAACATAAATGAGCAAACATAAAGGAACACATTACCGAACGTTCATGAACGTAAACGAATGAACATCCTTTGTTCCTATTCATTCGTTTAGCTTAAAGAATGAAATATCTTGTCCGTATCCATTCATTTAACAAACGAACGAACATAAACAAACTTCCCGCTGAACGGTTCACGAACCTTTCACTGAATGTTCAATTCTTTTACAACCCTATATATGAGGTGTATGTCTTCTAAAACGCCACTTTTAGGCTTAGAAATGATTGAAATTGGGTAATATGTGGATGATTGTTGTGAGTCTATTTGGAATGTTGTAATACACTTTAACATGGGTAATATGGTGGTACTTGTTGTATCTTAGACTTGCATGATGGTAATAGGGTGTTCGATTTGTGAAAAGTTAACCGTTGACGCTTAAAAATGTTTATGTGCCAATGGCGAAAAGTAGGTGTTTTGTGATAAGTCAAGATTGAATTATATGACATATTGTATGGAATATAATTTAACGATTATTATGTGTATTTGGTGTTACTAAGTGCATATTTATTAACTAACGTGTGCTTGAAGTTGTTACATAATAGGATTCTGGATATTAACAACAATTTTTACAAAATATGATTCATTACATGTAAATGTAATGATACAACGGTCGTTGTTTCACCAACAAGTCATTTGTGTAATGGGTTTTATTCTAAAACAATGTGTAATCAAGTCCAATGAGTTGGGTGAACAACTTGCGCGATAGACTTGTAATGCGATTATTAAAGTGTCCTTCATATATAGGGCGTTGATAAGTCGGTATCTTTTGAGTGATTGTTGTTTAAAGCTTTGGTTGCACCCTAAGGTGAGTTTTCACGGCCCCTATTTAAATTGTGTTTTCATAAACAAGGGGAAAAACATGCTCTATAATGTTTTATTTGAGTTGACATGGTTAATAGACAACGTTATAGTGTACCCTATGTTTGGCCTTGAGTAAGGGCCTTTATTTACGCTGTTGAGGGCTTATTTATGGACATTTTCCCTGCCGCCATAATCATTAGCTTCTTGGAGGGAGGGCACAAGATATATTGATAGATCTGTCGGGTTTTGACAGACCTCAAGCTTGTAGACCAGTCGCTCCGGTCCTTAACAAGGAATATATGTTGAAAAATTTTATATGGGAAACAATTAAGGTTTTGTTTTTATTATGAGCTCTTGGTTGCGAACTTCCGTATTCCTTGCTAGTTTACGATGTTATATGTTGGTCTAGGGTTGTCATGTCTTTCAAAATTGGAAAATATTTTGGTTACGTTACGCAAAATAAAACATGTGAACTCACCAGGCTTTATGTTCACACTTTTAGCATGTTTTCTCAGGTATTTTCGGGCAATGGAACGGTTGGAATAGGTGGATCCTTAGTTTGAAAGGCGTGTGAAGTCCCCTGGACCCCCTGGATCGATGACGTACACAAACATTGCACTTGAATAAGACGCAAAACAACAAAGATAGAAGAAAGTGTAGAAGATGTAACTCTTTTATTCAATCGAATCAACACAGATAACATACTAAAAGAGCACACATCTTCTCCCCAACCTGGTTTAGGTCACAGTAACCAAAACCAGGACTTTCTCTCTCTAACACATAGCCTCTCTTTCTAGAATCGCATTGAACTCTCAAAAGTTGCCCTAATCTAACCTATACACACACATATACATAGACTAGAGCACAAACCCGGACAAAACACATTGTTCGAGATACAGTACAAGTTTATGCGGAATAATTTATATTCCGGACTATACAACCATTCAAATTTCACTAAGAAATTCAGACAAACTCATATATATTTCAAATCACACTAACAAATTCGGACAACATCATAAACTCGGAACTCCTTCAGGACTTCATAAATTCCAAACTAATTGACTTGGCTTTGACTGGGTTTGACTTCTTTGACTAGAACTGATAAAGCCACAGTTACTCGGCAGTAACTGCACTTACAAGGTGTTCTAGTTCATTAGAAGTCTTAGACAAACTATTTCCGCTGCGTTGCAATGATACCAATAGTTCATGACCAACCTGTGTCGTCACGTGTGACATGAAGTTGCCTCGTAAATTGATGGGTATGCAAGGGTACCCAAGAAGAATGAGGAAGAGCTCAGAAAGGCTGTAATGAAATGGCTTGTGATGGCTGGTATTGATTATAGATACATTAAGTCCTAAGAAAAGGTAAAAAGAAAGTTATGTTAAATCTAAAAAAAAATCTTATGAAGGGTATACACATGCATTCGCCTGGCTTTCATCTTGAGGATGTCATTATCAAAACTAAGACGCTGATTAAGAATTATTTTCATGCCCTAGTCATCGTCGGATATGGCCGGAAAGATGGTATGGATTATTGGATATGCAGAAATACTAGAGGTCCGGGGTGGGGTGAACAGTGATACTTCCGTATCCAGAGGAATGTCCCTAATCATCTAAATGCATTTTTCCTAACAAGTCATTGCTATTACCCATGGATGGCGTCAATGAACCCGAAGGTATGTAACCCATGGAAAAAGGGTGTCAATGTGACTTGACTAAAAACTTGAAACAAAGTATTTTTATTAGTTGGTTACACAAAGTCTGTTAACATGTTCTCATTGGTTTTGATGTAGAAATAGAAATGGTGAACATGCATTTATTGCCTCAAATATGTTTTCATTGGTTTTGATGTAAGAATTAGATATGGTGAACATGCTTTTGTTGCCTTAAATATCCTGTCAAGTTATACAATAACTAGATCATGTTTAGTAGGGTGACATGAATCCCAAAAGGGGTAGTGTAGCACTTCCCAATATTAAGTTAGTAGCTGACTAGCTATCATTGTAGTAGAAACTAAAGTTAACTCAGTATTGTATATACTTGTATTTCAAGAAATTAACATGTTGGCTTCCTGATTAATAATAAAATTTATGAATCACCTTTCCATGAACTGCTACTTTTATTCACTAGATTAAGAAACCAATTACATCTTAATTTTTTTTTGTCTCGGATTTTTTTTGAAACACATAACTTGCACGTCTTAGTTAACTAATAACCCAAACAAACCCACCTAACAGATTAATACACTAAATTTACAGTTTAAAAACATTAATGTTTTAAACTTAAAAGCTTTGTCGTGCATGATCATGCTTCAACCTTCCCATAATTGTTTCCAAAGTTAGTAGTTTAATAGTGTTTGGTTCTTCGCATGCATGGTCGTCCGTCCAGTTCCTACCTTTGTGAAAGTCTATCATAAACACCAAAAACAATTAGTGTTTAAGTTAAGCGAGCGAAACAGTCAAAAACAACAACAAAACACTTTCTGTTGGTTAAGGTGCCCGCGTGGAGGGGTTTTGTGCGTCCCTCGCATGGCAGGCCGGGACGCTTTTCCATTATGACCGTTGATCAACTTCTTTGTTCTCAAAGCGTTTAACCTTTTGGTCAAGGATTGCCTTAGGCTTTTCCGCATGCGTCTTTCATGTGTATGGCCTCATGGACCATTACTTTCATCTTGTACTTTTTCTCTTTATCATTAACTAAAGGGAGTCACTCTATGGCCACTCGATCATATGAATCTGTCAACATAACATTCAACACAAATCTTACCAAGACAAGCACAATAGCTTAGTTATAAGCACTATTTGACCTTAACCAGTCTTGCCGTTAGACTCGTCAGTTAACGGTCACTTTATACCCCATTATTCGGGTATACCCATATTGCCTCCCCAAGGCCTTACAGGCGTTAGTAGCCCAGTCTCGTAGCCTATGCTACAATATATAACTTTCACAACTTAAAATTTTGACCATGATTGCATCACATCATGTTCAAGTTTCTATCAACATTTCGTTTTCAAAATTTCCTTTTTAAAACATCGTCTTGCACCTATTAGTGCCAAAACTTGTTTCTTCATTAATCCATTTTCCAACTCATCATTAACTCTCCACGTTTGTTAAAATGTCGTTATTAACTAAAACCAAGTTTTAGTTCAACATTTTCTTTTTACCAATTTCATTTTTTCGAGGGGTTAATACACTAAATTTACAGTTTAAAAACATTTATTTTTTAAACTCAAAAGCTTTGTTGTGCATGAGCATGCTTTAACCTTCCCATAATTCTTTCTAAAAAGTTAGTGGTTTAATAGTGTTCAGTTCTTACATGCTTGGTCGTTCGCTCAGTTCCCGCCTTTGTGAAAGCCTATCATAAACACAAAAAATAATTAGTGTTTTGGTTAAACGAGCGAAACTGTTGAAAACAACAGCAAAACGCTTTTTGTTGGTTCAAATGCCCGAGCGCGTCGCAGAGGGGCTGGTGCATCCCCGCGTGGCATGGTTGGGACACTTTTCCATTATGACTCGTTTTTCTCATCAAATTTCCAGCAACTCCCAAGAGTAGCTTACGTCTAGGGAGTAGCCTACTCCTACTAGCTGCAGAATTCAGCAGCTAAGGGGGTAGGCTACTCCCCAGGCGTAGGCTACTCCTCAGAGCTGCTGAAAATTCCCCAAAACTCATTTAAAATTCATTTTTGATCATCTGGATCTCATTCCAAGCCGCGTTAATGATTCTCACGACTCCCAATAAATAAAATTAGAGTTTTCAAAGGTTATTCAAATACCTTATCCGTAATCAGATCCTTTAGCTTTCAATTCATTTTTCACTTTGAAGTTTATTACCCAACCGACCCGTTAGAATGCATTATGCATTTAGTTCATGCCTCCCACTTTCTTATCAAGTTTTAATTATTTCTTCCTACCACTACATCAATAATGGTTGGTTACTCTAGGCAAAACCAAAACGATCCCACATTACCTTCCAGTATGGCAGTTTACCCAAACGAAACGTTATGAGACTTTAAGCCTTTTAAGTCTCCCGTATTTAATTACTAGAAGGATCACTCGAACATAGGAATCCTGTTAGGATCTGAGTTTTATATTGATGTGATTGTTTTAGATGAAATCAATGAAACAGTGCAACGGAAATGTGTAAAACTTTGAAATCACAACAATAGAAAGATTGTTTTCATTGACATGTTTTTTTGTAATATTAATCATGTGTGCATGCAAATTACAAACTTCTCCTCAGCCTAAGATCACTCTAATTTGTTCGTACAGAATGTGTAACATTTGTATAAATCGGGTTTCGAAAACCCGCCCCAATTTATCAATCAAAAGTGTATTTAGTTACATCGTTCGGTTATTTATTTATTGTTTATAATATTCAAATATTACAATGATATAATAATGAAAATCAATGTTAAAAAAAATAAAATAATAATTAAAGTTTAATGAAATAATGTAATAATTAATCAACTAAAATTAAATATTTATATCTAATAGTTGATTTAATTTAAAATAGACAAAATAAATAAAAAACTCAAAAAGGGGTGAACCGGGATCGAGGCCGGGTTCCCCCGGTTGCACACACACCACCAACACCACTAGACTACACACACATTGTATCAGATTCCGCATATCATTATACATATATCCAAACAATCGGGCGGGAAAACCTGCAACTATAACTGAAATCATCATCACGGCACCTTTCCTTTTTCGAAATCTTTCCGGCAACTGGCTCGGTGATATTTCTGGCAACTCTAAATCATCGACAGCTGCCCATTCCATTTTAAAACCAATCGCCTTAACTGTTTCCAAAAGCCGAAATCGAAATCCCCTCCTGTTTTCGCCTATAAACACCGCACCTCAATCATATATTAAAAAATCGTTCAATTCGTTCTATATTACTCGCATTTTCTTCTCTGCTCACCCCCCTCCCCTGCTCACCTGAAATCAGTCACTGGAACTCAATCCGCCGGAAAGGAAGTCTCAGTCGACCGGTAAACGTTTTCTCGAGCTCTTAATTTCATTTAATTATATATATATATATATATATATATATATATATATATATATATATATATATATATGTTGAACATCTCGGGGCAAATCACGTTCATTTCAAATTAAAATACAGATCGGGTTATGGTTTGTTATGGGAAGAAGATGAAGTTTAATGTGTATTTTTATGTAATTAAAATCTGAGTTTCAACCAGGTTAGACACACAGTGACTGTGTGCAAACACGGACTCCACGTCTCTGGTTCGAATCCGACTCTTGACCGCTTTAACACGCACCACTGTTTTTAATTTGAATAAAATACATCAGTGACAGCATGATACAAATATAATTAAAATGCAAGTATTGTCGGGTTAGACACCCAGCCCAGTTGGTTGGGCTGGGTGCAAAGCATACTTAAGGTCACGGGATCGAGTCCCCTGACTCACACCGGCCGAACCATTTAATTCCCTTTTTAAATTTAATTAAAATTTAATGAACTTAAAATGTGTATAAGAATAATTAAAATCCAGATTCTTTCGGGTTAGACACGTAGCTCAGTTGGAAGAGCTGCGTGCACGCAACCGAGAGGTCACGGGTTCGAGTCTCAACACGCATGCTTACAAAAACAATCGAACCGGTTGTCAGAGTTGCCAGTCCGACAAGAAATTTTTTTAATATTTTTATTTTTATTTTTCTTATTTATTATTTAATTAATTTGTTCTATGGTTTATATTAAAAGAAAATATGTTTAAAATACTTAAAAATACATAATTTCAAGGGCTCAATTATATCAATAGAAATCATAAAATTTACTTAAAAATCTAAACAAAGGTTTTTAACCGAAATATTAGTTTATTTATCGAGTTATCACGTTATTATTTTAGGTTAGTACTTCCTCGTCGGTTAAATCCGCAACTCGTGCGCTCTCATCTTCAATCAAGAATACGCACCCACTGTGAGTGAATCTCTACAAATTCCCTGTTTTAATTATGTTTTGGGGTGTATCATGTGTCGTACAAATTTCTTTTATTTTATTTAACACTTGTGCTAATATCATTTTCGTGATCATATGTGTATAGTTGTTATGTGGTTTATATGTGGATACATTTTATCATTTCAGTGCAATCATTTCATTAGGCCCATCAGTTCCTCATGGGATTCGGGTTGAGCATCAGGTGCCTCATTAGATCGGCTCCGTTTGATTGAGCCTTGATCTCAATACATCATTCATCATGTCATATGTTCATACAATGTGGTTATACACATCTGTTCACATATGATTCATGCACAATTTTATTTAAACAACAATAAAATTCAATTATTTAAATGTTTTATCAAGGTTCACTCGCCAACTTTTGTTGACCCAAGTTTCCTGTTTTACGCATGATACAGGTGGACAAGCTAAGGAAAGAAACACATAGGATGGCCTTAGAAGAATAAACAATTTATTTCGTTTGGAACAATCGTTTAGTTTAATTGTTTGTGTTTGTATGAATCTTGTGTTGGATATTTGAAGTTAATTTCAATTTAATAAATATGAAACTTATTAGTAAATATCATGAGCTTTGGTGATAACCCAATCATGCCCCGACTTTTATTCCGCTGCGGGTTGGGGTGTGACAGAATGTGTAGAAGAAGTGATAGATAGAACAGTACAAACACTATTCTATTTATAGTACATTACAAACCACTTAGCATCTTTGGCTGACGTCACTATAAGAGTGACATTTAACAAACTCAACAAACTCTTAACCCTGCTAGACCTAAACACTGTTACATTAAAGTACAATATAAAGTCTGTTGATAAACTACTGCTAAGATATCCTATGTTGGTCTTCAGCAGACCTTTGCCATAACAATTCTTTGGTTCTTTATTAGAGTTTGTCTCTAACAGACCTTTGCTTCTAGCAGAGCTTTATCCTAGCAGATCTTGTGAATAATTCTTTATTCCCAGCAGAGTTTAGAGCAATAGATCTTTATTATGAAGGATCCGATGTTATAGATTGTTTTGGCTTTTCAATCATCTGTTCTTTTGTAGGGTTCAATAGATCCAACAAATCCTTATCTAGTCTACCTTTGGTGGTCGTTTACCCAAACCTATTATCCGATAGCGTTTTCATCAAATTTACACCCTTTTTCCAAACCGACGAACTTTTAAAAGTTTAGATGAAAACTAGCGGGTACGTTTAGCTCATTATCCCATCTAGATTTATTATGTTCCTAAGGACATAAAGGTTTCCAATAGTTTAATGTTTTCAAACCCATTTAGTCGTATTTTCGCATTATAGACATGTCATTGGCTCTAATGGTCGTTTTACCCAAATACTAGATATACCTCACTTGAGGTGGTCTACGATCCACCTTTGACTCAACCATCTCTAGTCGGACCATAAGCCCTCACAGAGTGTATGGCCCATTACGCATACCTGGCGGGGTCAAACCAATGACCCATTTTCGATACCTTGCAATTATTTTCGCTAATCATGGCAAATGCATGCCCGTACATTAAGCTTACATGTAAGTATGGTACTTAACAAGACAAAAGTAAATACCGAGTTCAAATGATGATATCATCATCATGTGACCCATATGACTTGTTTGTTCTTTTAACCATTCTTGGTTTGCCCTTTAGGCATCTAAACCAATCTATATATTGTTTAATCATCAATGTGTGATATGTGGTTTAACATAGTTTTACCCATTTTGAACTGTTTCATGATTTTCACCATGAGGTCTCACCTTAACATTTCCCATTTGTCACCAGCATTAGCTCATCATAATTTTAACCCGTTTCATGGTTAACACCATGGGGTCTCATCTTAACATTTTTATCCATCTAAACGTATCCGTTCTTTCGTAACCTTGTTATTAACCAAATACTTCCCATCACTTAAATAGTGATTATATTCTAGGAGACGTAAGCTTTACTTACCTTGCGTCCATTCGAGCCTTCTCGCGCCTTTGGCTCATTTGACTCATTCCTTTCCAAGCTCCCATCTAGCTTGTCAAGAGTCAAACTATCACACATTATCCATAAATGATTAGATTAGTCATCCAATTTCATGACCATCACCATTATGGATACTTATCTCTCATTTATCTTTCTATATTTTAGGTCAGTTTGACTTTTTAAAAGTCGAACTACCGATTGACATATATAAATGTACTAAAAATTTTATAAAACTAAATTGGACATTTTATCAAACACTTGGTGGCCCTCATTTTTAGGCCATCATAATTCATAATAGCTCGATTTGCCATCCAAATTTATCATGTTTCTTTCAACTTAACAAGTTTATACGCACAATACCATCAAGTTCGCATGAACTTTTAAGTATCATAAGCCAATTCATCAAACTATCATACTAGAATTTGGGGCTTTCATAATTAGGTTAAGACCCACTTCAACACGTATAAGAACAATCATCCAAATCTCTAATTTACACAAGTAGTTCACGAATTCTTGTAAGTATGATGATCATAAACATCAATACTACATCAATTTCATCATATCATTAAAACCCACTTAACATAAAAACTCATCATAAGCAAGAACACTTATCAAATCTTCCAAATTTACTCAAGCACTTCACACATACTTGTAAACATGACGATTATAAGAACTACTATATCATCAATTTACATTCAATAGTTAGAATTCCATGCTAGTCTTCTAAAATCAAGAACTAGCCACATGCTGTATCGCCCGAGGGGTTTCTACAACATACCTTGTATGTTGATGATACTAGTGATTCAATATCTTCAAACATGCAAGGCTCTATTCTTCTTGTGATTTTGTTGAATTTAGGAGAGTGATTTTAAGGAGAAAACCCTCTCCCTCCCTTGCTAATCTGGACATATACACACCACATACATTGTTTAATTTTTTCCTTATCTTTTATATTTTCCACTTTCCACAATGTGCCATTTGTTTTATTAGTTAACTAGTCTAAGTATGGTGTGTTATGTGGGTGGCTAACAAGAAAAACTAAGTCCTTTAAAATTATGAAGTAAAAAATATAATTTTATATACACTGAAATATTAATGAAAATATTAGAGAGTACACGAAATATTAATTGAAATACGTATCAAAATGGTACTTTATCTCAAAGTTATAATATTTCAACCAACTCAAAATGAAATCTAGTTTTAAAATGGGTGTGTGATCCACCAGATTTAACCACCAAGTTTATAAGCGCAACCCTAGCCATTCAAGATTTCATCACAACTTATGATAAAAGAAACATGACTCAAATGGAAAATTGAAACTAAGTTACAATAATAAACTATTGAGTAAAAAAAATATGAGATCATGCAAAAGTAGTAAGAGATATTAAATAGCTAAGAGGATTACACTTATATATGTATGCATCATTAGCTAAAAAACCAAATTATAAAGGTGTGCACATCTTCATCTTCTATTGTATCCATCTAAGCCATGTTTATTATGTGATGCCAATACAAAACACATCTGCAACGATAATATCACTATTACTAAACAAATTACCATTTTAAATTGTTGAAACTGAAGCTAAAGTAGCAGTGGCAGATCTAGCCGGAGCGCCAAGGGGTAACGTTTTAAAAGAAAGGGGTAACGAAATCGAAATAACGTCAAATTTTTCCAAAATTTACGCTACCGCTGGAAAGCTAAGGGGTAGCTTGTTATACACTAGATCCGCCCCTGTAAAGTAGAGCATCATTTGTGAACAGATCATGCTGCAAGACTTTGACTCCACTGATATCTCCAACCTAAAACAGTCAAAAAAAATTAATTCATCATCGTCATAAGGTCGACACATATAATTCTATTTTTACGGACCCCGATATTTCTAGAAAAAAACCCAAGTTCCAAAAACTTCGATTCACTTAATGATGGTTAACTAGTTTCAAGTTACTATTATGGCATCATACTACTATTATGATGCGGGTCAAAGTTACTATTATGGCATCATATTTTAGCAAGGTAGCCTATATGAGTAATTGAATAACCTTAAATCATTTTCTATGGCTTTAAGGGTTTTTATTAATTAGTTGAAAGCTCTAATGTGATACCCTGATTTGCAGCAATTATGGTACGGGACGTGATACATTGTTTATAGCTTTTGACACTATTTAAAGCCCTATTAAATTTAAAACATTGATATTAATATTGCACATAATCAAAGAGTTCAACAAAAATTAATACAAAAATCCCAAAAAGAAAACATAAGTCTTGTTTATTTTTATTCTAAGGCATAATCCTATGTGTCTTCTTCTCAACCATCAACCTTTTATACCTGTATCATGTGTAAAATAAAGTTTTGGGTTAACAAGAAGTTTGTGAATAGATCTTATATTTTAAGTGATGTAAAATGGGTTAGTTAATTTTATTTTATAAAATTAATCTAACATGCAATTATACGTGAATATGCGTCATAATCAATAATTCAACATTTAACACATTTCCAACCAATAAAGATACGAAACATAACGAAATACAAGTAACGAAGCAATGATTTGATTCAAGCCCTAAAGAGCGAATCTATGAAACAATGTGGCGATACCGAGTTTGACCCATGGCCGTGGGAACTGGTCAGCCGTGGGGAACCGGTCAGGCAGGTGAATCCACACGAAACCAATGACACAAAGCGGTAAACAATTAAATGCATGTATAAGAAACAAGTAATGAAAACATATGATACAATTCATGAGCACATAAGACATGTTGATTTGCATGAGCACATAAGACATTTTGAAAATAATAATACACATTAAGAAATAGTGACACATGATACACCCAAAAAAATTAAAGTGATAAAAAATAGAAAACTAAGATCTACTCACCGTTGCGTTCCGTTAATCTTTAATTAAAATCACACGAGTGTAGAAAAGAAAAGATCAAAATGAAACAGTTTCCTAAATAACATACACCAAAAATATAGTTAAATAAAACAACACTCAAATATAAAAAACCTATTATTTAGGGGGTTTTGCCTAATGAAGTATAATTTATCAAAACTAATATTTTAACTATTCTACTTTAAATAACATATTAATTCTACTAGTAAAAGTTTCTAAGATATATTAAGTCCATTTTTTGTAACTTTAATGAAAACGTATATTCCTCTTTTGTTTCAATATAATAAAGTTCAATAATCAATATATATATATATATATATATATATATATATATATATATATATATATATATATTTATTGATTATTGAACTTTATTATATTGAAACAAAAGACAATATATATTGATTATTGAACTTTATTATATTGAAACAAAAGACAAATATATGTTTTCATATTTTAGATTTCCATTTAAACAAACATTAATCTATGTATATATGATTTATATATATATTCCAAAAATCACTTTTTTTACAATTTTTATTATGGTTTCGACTATTTCATAGATTATAAAATCCTTAACATTCAAGTAGATTGTGAATTTTGAGACAAGAGTGAAGAAACCCTAGATCAACTAGACCAGAATCCAAGTAGATCTATGAAATGGCTCTGCATAAAAGGGTTAACCCTTCGTTTGGTTTCACGATGGATGATGAATAGAACAATATTCCGGCTGATCCTGCAAAACGGAACACCATTAGCTCGCCACGGGGAGAAGGGGGGTTCTCTCCGTGACCACCCTTCGGCGAGAGAATAAGTACAGGTAGTCGGAAGTAAGTATTGTAAGTGAGAGAGTAGTTGAGAGTGAATACCTTTCCTTGAACTCCAAGTTACTTATTTATAGCCGGTGTTTGGCGCCAAAAATAGAGATTGTTAACTTTAACGAAATCTTTTGTTATTCCGTTAACGTTTGTTGGCAATATGTTAGTGCACACGGATCGTGAGCTCATCAGCGGTTAGGGAGGCGCCACGTGTCAACATGAGATCACTACATCTTATAAATGTGAGCATGCCATCACCGTGATCTTCCTCAGCCGTCCAGATGCTGCCATGTGGCAATTGGTTATAACCGAAAAGATGCTTGCACGACTGGGTGTTAATGGCTTCTGGAAGGTTTCACAGTTGTTACCCATCTATTATTCGCCACGTGTACATTCTGTTATAACAGAAAAGATTCCCTTTCCTTTTGCACCAAGTCAAGGATTTTACTAAGGGAAAGTTTCTCAGCATTTACTGTTTCCTTGCGCGAGAAGCGCAAGTTAGTTAACTGATCTTCCTTCTTCTCCTTGCTGCTTAGAGCAACGTTTGGTGGATGCTTGCTTTGATATAAATATCTACGCAAGGTTTGTGCATTGAGCATTATCAAACAAGAATGTTCAAGGTTAACTTTGAACCTTGCGCGAGCCCGCGCAAGGTAGTTAAATGAAGCATTATCAAACAAGAATGTTCAAGGTTAACTTTGAACCTTGCGCGAGCCCGCGCAAGGTAGTTAAATGAAGCATTATCAGACAAGAATGTTCAAGATTAACTTTGACCTTGCGCGAGCCCGCGCAAGGTAGTTAAATGAAGCATTTATCCAAAGAGAGCATTCAAGGTTACCTTTGAACCTTGCGCGAGCTCGCGCAAGGTAGTTAAATGACGCTTTCCTCTCTTGGATACTTGGCGTAAAGTTCTAATAAATCTTATTTTGGCAAAGAAGTCTGCGCGCAGTTTCCTTAGAAGTTATTAATGGGTATGGTTTCCTTGATTGGCGCAAGGTTTTTGGGACATACCCCTTCAAGTCCCCCAGTCCAGTGTTGCTCCTATGTAAGAATAAAAAGTAGGTGTAGCACTGGACTTAAGATAAATGTGCTGCGCTAGGTAAGGACTAGCTTTTTGTTGCTTTATGCATCTTGATGACGTGTCGTAAGTGAATTTTGAAAAAGTATTTGAATTTCAAATATGCTTAGACATGTGTCACTTATCTGGATGGTGTAGTTGGTGACGACACACGTTCTTGAGACGTGGTGGTACTGTTGACAGGCTGTCAAGAGTACATGTCTTACAGTATTTAATGCTTTTTAGCGACACTCGCGCGCGTGGGGCGGTTACTGTTCCCCACTCGCCCCTGTGGTTACTTGGGGATACGTGACGGTCGCAAAAGTCGTTGCAGTCAAATCGTGCATTAATTGCGGTTAGTATATAAAGGGATCAACGATCTATTTGCTTCCTCACCCAATCTTGAGAGAAATTTGCGTTCAAAAATTCCGGCGACCCTCAAAGCTTTCTAAGTTTTCTTCAAATTCGAGTTATGGCCATCGGTGCAAGCTCTGCTGAGATGTCATCGTCAAGTTTGCCACAGCTAAAGTGGTCGAAGAAAGATTTTGATAATCTTGCCACCAACTTCCTTTTCGCTCCATCCTGGAAAGCGTTTTTTCCGGAGGCGAATGCCACGGCGGCTGATGCGCCGGCCGGCTACATTACATTATTTTACGACTATTTTTCCGAAGGGAACTTCCGGCTGCCGGTGACCCATTTCTTGCTGGAAATTCTTGGTTTTTACAAGATTCACATTTCTCAGTTGAGCCCGATGGGAATGGTGAGGATCCGGCATTTGAGTTCGTTTGCGGATCGATGCAGATCGTGCCGTCGGTCGAGAAGTTTAGAGTTTTCTACCAGCTGCACTGCTCATTGGGTTTTTATTCGTTCCAACAGCGTGTGCAAGCCAAACGATTGTTGTTGGTGCCGCCGAAGTCTTATCACGACTGGAAGCAGAAGTTCTTCTTTATCAAGGCGGCGGTGATCCCGATGAAGATGATATTCCGGGGCAGTGATGAGATCGAGCTGGAGACCCTTCCCATACCTGCCGACGAGGTATGGTATCAAGATATTAAAGATGTGCCCAATATTGTTTTACCGGAGAGGGCCCTCCTCGTTGCCGAGATAAGTATTTTCTGGAAGAAGGAACGCCGAGAAAAACCGGTGTATACAGAAGATGGAACTGGTATGGAACCCTTTAACTTCCTAGCAATATCTTTCAATAGATATATACTGATGCAAAAATGTTTGTTATGTAGTTGCGCCTCTCTACTTGGTCTCTTTCAAGAGAGAGAAGGGAAAAATGACCGTCGTGCCTATTTCTGATGGTGAGGACACTTGGCTTTCACAAATCCTGGGGAACTTTGAGTTGCCCAAGCAGGAGGATCTGGAGGCGCAACCATATTCGAAGACTGGTAAATAAGTCCATACAAAGCCTAAGTTGATATTGCAATATAACTTAATGGCGCAACCTTTACTCAATATGATTGATTATGTAGGTGATTTGCTGAACTTGGGCGTAGGCCCTGATTCGAGGAAGAAGAAGAAACCAACTGCTGTTGCAGCTGCTGCGCCTCCCACATCCAACCCAGAGCAAAAAACCAAGCCATCAGCTGCTGCGAAAGCTGAGGGAAAGAAAGGTACACTTCCCGTATCTGACTCTTGGTGCAATTATGTGGTGGTGTCGGACTCACTAGAGGGTCTTGTGCCTGTAGGTTTGAAGAAACCGAAGCCAGAACCTATTGACACCTCATCTCTTCCTGATGCGAACCCAGACGATCCTTTGGAAATACCTTCTAGCCCGAAAGAGGCGTTAAAGCGTACTTCTAAGAAGAGGAAGGAGGCGGAGACTAAAACTCCTGCGCCAACCAAAGTTGCGCGCCCGCGCATTGGTAAGAAGGGCAATCTGGATGCCTTTGCAAAGAAGTTCTCACCTGGTACGTTTAGTTTGTTGTGCATTTCTGTCATAAAAGTTGTGCAGAATCTTATACTTGGTATTTGTTAATATGTTTTGCAGAGAAAATGGTGAAGGCTGCGCCGGCCACCTCATCTGCTATACCATTGCCGCGCAGGCCTGAGAACATTGAAGAGGGAGATGCGGGGCAAGAAACTCCTGTTCTTGATGCCGACCCATCGTTCCGGAAAATATTGAGAAAGTGGCTCCGGAAGAAGAGCCCAAAAATTTTGATGCTGAGAATCCTGTTGGCAAGCAGGTTAAAGATACGGCTGCAGATGTTGGGGAGCCGTCAAGGTTGATATCCAAGGGAGCCGGACCTTCAACACAAAGCGAAGGCTTTGTGTTTGCTGAGGATTCGGAGGAGTCGCCTGTTCGCCCAGAGGAGACGCCTGGGGACTATAATTATCGCTCTTATTCTGAGAGGCGAGCCTCTGCGATTTATCAACCCGTGTGGAAAGTTAAGCAAGGTGATGTTTTCACTGATTGGCACTCCTGCAGGGAGTGGTATAAGGGCATCTTCCCGCCGGCGGAGGTGAAGCGCCAGGAAGAAAAAGACCACGAGGCTACCTACGAGTCATATTTGCAAGAGTCTGCCCTTGCCTCTTCCACCATAAACAGGATGGTGTGCGAATGGCGCAGCATGAACAAAGAGTGGGATGAGGTTGTGCTTGAGAAGGCAAAGGCCAAACTTGAGAAGGAGAATACGTTGAAAAGCTCGTCAATTTTGAGGCGGAAAAAGCCCAGTTTGAGGAAGAGAAGAAAACTGAAGAGTGGGCTGCGCTGTCTTGGAAGCGCAAGTGTGAGGCGTCTGCTGCGCAATATGCAGATGAGCGCAAGCGCTTTGTGGAGGCTTGCGAGCGTGACAATAAAGAAAAAATTTCTCTGCGCAACGAGATTGAGAAACTCAAAAAAGAGAAAGCTGATGCAGTTGCGGCAGCAGAAGAAGCGCGCTCACACAGAGAAAGGAGCGAGCAAAATGAGGTATCAACCAAAATGACTCTCCTTCTTAAGAATAAAGAAATTGATGATCTAACTGCTATGCTATGTGACCAGGAGCGGCTGCAAGCTGAGGTTGACAGTTTGAAAAAAAGATGTCAACCTTCACCGAACAGAGAAAGCCGAGTTGATCCGCCGTTTAACTGAAGGCGAACAAAAACTTAAACGACACGGAGGTCGCTCGCGCTACCGCATAAAGCTTGACCGAATCCCTCATGAACCAGCTTACCTGGTTGCGGGAGTATGGGATTGTGGAGGTAATATTCCCTTTTCTTTATATGTGTGGTTTGATTGTCGCAACATCTACTAATTGTTTTTGTGTACAGATCACAAATGTCATCCTTAACTCTACGGAGTTGGATGAGAGAGTGGCAGAATTGATGATGGCGACGCGCAATGACGGTCATGCCGAGGGCCATAGAGAATGCACTTTGCACGTGGCCCATGCGCTGAAGACCGAATGGGATACTAGCCGTGCTGCCACGCATGGCTAAATACTGCTGCTATTTATTCTGCTTCCAAAGAAAAATATGATCAATTGCAAATTCCGATTATGGACCTTGTGGACGCTGCGCTGCAACAAGACGACTTTGTTGATAAGCTAACGGAGATCTTTTCTTCAGCAGAGAAGCAGGCGGGAACCAAGTCCATAGAATAGGAAATTTGTAATTTTTTTTACTGTATGATAATTTGTAACGTTGCGCTTCTGCGCAAGTATTGTGAATATAATATATTTCAGTTTTACAATGTTTGCATGGAACCAATTACTTGTGTAGGATAGACAATAAACAATTTCTTTTCTCATGTGTGAGCGTAAGTATTAAATTAGCTTGTGGCTCATGAGTTTGTGTTTTTGTTTATCCAAAGGAATTGCATGCATTTGTAAATGAACGTATATAAGACTGTAAGTAGTGGCAAAGTATTTTATTCATACTGACAAAGTGCAAGGCTATGACTGCCACTAAGATTACGTAACAAAATAAAGTAAGCAGTCTCGTTACGCAACGCTCAGAAGTTGCTTAGAGGACTGAGATTACATATAATATCGGCGTAGTTGTTGGGCGTTCCAGGTTCTAGGAACGCTGGATCCGTCCATACGTTTCAGAGTGTACGCGCCTTTTCCCAATACTTCATTTATCACGTATGGACCCTCCCATCGCGGGGCTAACTTCCCCGGTTTTTCAGCATTCGACGCTTCATTATCGTGAAGAACAAAGTCACCAGGCAAAAAGGAACAGATGCGCACCCTTTTGTTGTAATATTTTTCAAGCTGGGACTTGTATTTAGCTTCGCGAATCGCTGCATTTTCTCGTCGTTCTTCCAATAAGTCTAGGTCGATGCGCCTTTGTTCTTCGTTATCTTGTTTTTCCAAAGCTAGCATTCTTGGAGATGGTAACCCAATTTCGGCAGGAATCACAGCTTCCGTGCCGTACACCAGGCTAAAAGGAGTTTCCTCAGTGCTAGTCTTGGGCATAGTTCGGTGTGCCCACAAGATGCTAGGCAATTCGACAACCCACCCCCGCCGTCCCGTGCCAAGGCGGGCCTTGATACCGTCGACCAACTGTTTGTTTATGCTTTCAACTTGACCATTTGCTTGTGGGTGTGCAACAGAAGCGAAAACATGTTGGATTCCCATTTCGGTCATCCATGTTTGCAACTCTTCAGCCATCAAATTTGTACCGTTGTCTGTAATAATGCGCATGGGCAGACCAAAACGGCAAATAATGTATTCCCAGATGAATTTGCGAATTACCATCACTGTAGTAGAAGCTAAAGGTTTGGCTTCAACCCATTTGGTGAAGTAATCGACCGCAACGATGATAAACTTTACTGCGCCGGGCGCATCTGGAAATTGTCCCACTAAATCAATGGCCCATTGTTGAAATGGCCAAGCTGTTGTGACAGGTACCAAAGGATTCTTTGGGCGCAACCTTTTAGGGGCATGCCTTTGGCAGGACATGCACTTGCACATGATCTCTACCGCGTCAACGTACGTTCCGGGCCAATAATACCCTGCGCTTTTTACTTTGGCTACGACCATGCGCGGCCCAGAATGTATGCCACATAGCCCTTCATGAATCTCCCTGATCAGGTATTGCGCGTCATGTTTGTCAACACAGCGGAGCGAAGGACCCATGTAAGAGCGTCGATACAGAATACCATCAATCATTTCATAATTGAGGGCTTTGCATCGTAACTTTCGTGCTTGTGCTCTATCTTCTGGTAAAGAACCATGCAACAGATACATCATTATTGGAGACATCCATGATGGATCTCCTACTTCGACCATTGTCACTTGCCTGAGAGGGACTGATGGAATACTTAAAACCTCGATGCGAACCTCTTTTGCCAAATGCTTGAAACTAGTTGCAGCAAGTTTACTTAGAGCGTCAGCATGTTTGTTTTCGCTTCGCTTGACGTGTGTGATTTTAAATTGTTGGAACTGCGCTATAAGAGCCTTGGCTTGCGCTAAGCATAGAGCCATGATATCTCCCTTTACATCGTATGTTCCAACTACTTGCTCAACAACTAATAATGAATCAACATGAGCTTCTAAATTTGTTGCACACATTTTGATAGCGAGGCGTAAGCCTGTTAGGAAAGCTTCATATTTGTCCTCGTTGTTGGTGCTTTTAAAATCCAACCGAATTGCAAATGTGAATTCTGCTCCCTCTGGACTCATTAATCGAAGATCTGCTCTAGCCCCATCACTGTTTGATGCGCCATCTGTAAACAATGTCCAGGCTCTATTGTCGATGACTGGGACTGGGTTTTGGATTGCTTGGCATTCTTCAAGTTTATCGGCGGGAATTTCAGCGATGAAATCTGCCAAACTTGGCCTTTGATAGCTGGTCTAGGTTTATAACAGATGTTGTAACCTCCCAATTCTATTGCCCATTTCGCAAGTCGTCCAGAAACGTCTGGTTTGGCCAGGACTTGGCCAATGTGAAAATTTGTTAAAACTGTAATAACATGTCCTGAAAAGTATCTTCGCAGCCTGCGCGAAGCATGGACCAATGCTAAAACTAATTTTTCCATGATTGAATACCTTGTCTCTGGATCGTTCAACATCTTGCTGATATAATAAATTGGAGACTGGACCCCTTCGCGTTCTACCAGCAAGACAGCACCTACTGCTACCTCAGATGCAGCAGGATATAAGACCATGGGTTCTTTTTCTCGAGGAGTAGTAAGTGTGGGAAGTTGAACTAAACAATCTTTCATCTGCTGGAAAGCTTGATCAGCTTCAGGAGTCCATGCGAACTCTTTGCTCTTCGTACAGTTGCGCAAGGTTCGAATAAATGGATAAGATTTTGCAGCATGATTGGCGAGGAAGCGGTTTAGCGCAGCTAACCTTCCAGCCAAACGTTGCATCTCTTTGATGGTAGTAGGAGAAGACATTTTTTGTATTGCATCGACCTTTTCGGGATTAACTTTGAAACCGTCTTTGGTGACGATGAAACCCAAAAATTTTCCCTCCTCCATACCAAAGGAGCATTTGCTGGGATTTAACTTTAGATTTACCTCGCGCAGAGAATCAAAAGTTCTTTGGATGTTGTCTAGCATAGTGTCTTCTGAATTACTCATAGTGACCAAATCATCAATGTAGACTTCCACAGTTTTCCCAATGTCATCTCCAAACACTGTATCCATCAATCTTTGATAAGTAGCTCCCGCATTGTGGAGACCAAAAGGCATCTTGGTATAACAAAAAATGCCCTTCTCCGTGCGAAAAGCGGTTTTATCTTCGTCTTCTTTTTTCATCAAGACTTGATGATAACCTTTATAACAATCTAGAAAACATTTCCAACAAAAGGAAGCTAATGAGTCAACCTTTTTGTCAATCTCAGGAAGAGAATAACAATCTTTTGGACACGCTTTGTTTAGATCTTTAAAATCTACGCACATCCGCCATCCGCCATTATGTTTCTTTACCATGACTGGGTTTGCCACCCAGGTCTGGTATTTGACTTCGCGCAGAACACCAGCATTTAATAACTCGGTGACTTGTTCGTTCATTGCCTCTGTCTTTTCTGACCCGAGGCTGCGCTTTTTCTGCACAACTGGCTCTGCTGATGGAAATACATTCAGGCAATGTTCCGCAACGTCGCCCGGGACGCCAACCATGTCGACAGCTGTCCAGGCGAAAATGTCTTTGTTGTGAAACAACAGTAATTTAAGCTTTGCGCGAATTTCAATACTGACTGCAGGTCCTAATAAGATTGTCTGCTCAGGGTACTTGTTGTTGAATACTCACTTTTCTGGTTCATTGCTTAGCAATGTCTTACCAGCCTTCATAATTGGTTCCTCAATTGACATGATTTCTTTTCGTGCATAAAGTATAGCTACGCCATTTGGTGTCGGAAAACTACAAGCAGCATGCGAAGCGGAGGTAATCATACTAAAATCACGTTGCGCGCGGCGTCCCAATAGTACATCGTGACGGGAATTTGCCGGCATCACCATGAAGTTGACGTTACTCGTTCGAGAACACCTCCCATCAGATAAAGTAACAGGAAAGAGGATTTGTCCTAGAGGAAAGACAACCTCATTGCATAACCTAGTTAATGGAAAATCAACTGGTTCCAAGCGTGCCTTATCCTCAGGATCTAGTTGTTTGAAGCACTGCTCATACATGATATCCATGGAACTACCCGGATCTATAAACATATAATCTGTTTGGTAGTGCCAAAAGATACCGGTGATAACTACTGGCCGGTCTTCTTGAGGACTCCTGGAACGATAGGAAAAATGACTTGCTGTTCGCGCCAAGTGTTGTTTTGAAAATGTTGAAGGCTGGGCTTGCGCGATGATCCACCTTGAATCATGGAAACGTGCTGTTTCATTTTCTTGTTACTAGCCCCTTCGTTCTCGGGCGTAATCTGTTTAATCTCTTTGCGCACATTTTGGACTAGATGTGTAAGCTTCCCACTCTTTAACGCTTTCTCAAACTCCGTGCACAAACTGATGCAATTATCTGTTGTGTGGCCGGTGTCTCTATGATAGTCACACAACAAATTTGGGTCTTGCCCTTTTTTGTTTTTCATTGGTTGCGGCTGTTTAAACTGATAATTCTCAGTACTGAGAACCTCAGCCGGCGACTTCGTTAAGGGAGTCCACTGACGTTCCATATTCTCTTGTTTAATTGCTTTTTGAGTTGTTATCTTGTTGATTGTTGCTCGCGCATCAATTGGTGCGAATTCTGACTTGACTCTTTCCAAATTCTCTTATACTTGCGACTACCTCTACTCAAGTCTTGCGGACGATTCTGAGGCAGAGGTGGCCGGTTAGAACTTAAGTTGCGCTCAGTCTGGGCGTAAACCTTGGCTGCCGCCATGAGTCTATCCCAGTTTTTTGGATGGCCAGTTGTACCGGACAATACTTTAATCATTTCGTCGCACCTTACCGCATACTTGAACTGCGCGCATATAAGGTCTTCATGGACATCTCCAATCTCCAACACCTCTTTATTGTAACGCGTTATAAAATCTTCGAGGCTTTCGTCGTCCCTCCGCGCAAGGTAGTTAAATGAAGCATTATCAAACAAGAATGTTCAAGGTTAACTTTGAACCTTGCGCGAGCCTGCGCAAGGTAGTTAAATGAAGCATTATCAGACAAGAATGTTCAAGATTAACTTTGAACCTTGCGCGAGCCCGCGCAAGGTAGTTAAATGAAGCATTTATCCAAAGAGAGTGTTCAAGGTTACCTTTGAACCTTGCGCGAGCCCGCGCAAGGTAGTTAAATGACGCTTTCCTCTCTTGGATACTTGGCGTAAAGTTCTAATAAATCTTATTTTGGCAAACAAGTCTGCGCGCAGTTTCCTTAGAAGTTATTAATGGGTATAGTTTCCTTGATTGGCGCAAGGTTTTTGGGACCATAACCCTTCAAACAGTTTTTTTATATTTTTATAATTCTAAAAAGAAGTCCAATTTTGTATAAATTTTCCAATGACAATAAAAATGAAAATCAACATTTTATGGTACAACACATGTGACATCTAAAATATAAATTGAACAAAATGCAACCAATTTTTATATTAATTCTCAAGTCATTTTATGATACCAGAATTTAAATAAAATAATACATCATATAACATTTAAAATAAAACTAACAATATTTAGAAAATGAGGCTTATGATATTGACACCATCACTCTTTACATAAACACCAACATGAAGAAATCCTAGTCTAGATCAAGACACAAGCTATATCTACGATCAAAACGCAATCTATAACTAAAACCCGCAAGTTCTCAAAGAATGAATTTTCATAAGAATTAAAGCAAGAACATAAATCATAAAATAAAGAGATATAAAAAGAATAAATTCCCGTACTATACCTCTAAAGAAGAGAGTATTCAAGATGGAGGTTGGTTCAAGTATGAGATGATGGTGATGGCTAGAGTTTGAGAAGAAATGAGTTGTTATTTAGAATAACAAGTGAAGTAGGGTGGAATTGGTTTTTAAATGAGTTCTATTTGTGTTGATTAGAAAATATTGTGGTATTTATTATAAAAACAAGGTATGTTTTAAACGGTGAAAATATATTGGTAATTTATTTGCTTTTTAATATGATTAATTAGGTGTACTATGCATTGATTGAGGATTGTGAAACTGATATCTCTAAAATGCAAACAAACAAGACCCATTATAATTTAGATCTTCACTAATATTGGGTAAGGTTTGTATTATAAAAGATGAAAATATCAAAAATTATGTAGGTCCTAGCGTTGAATATGGGGTGTGGACAATCATGCATACTGGTGCGTGAGTTTGGAATGTCTAAAAGTGGGGATTTATTTGCTTGAATTTGATTTATGCTTGCCATAATAAATTCAAACGATGTTTGATATAATTATGCTTTCAATAATGAATTCTAACAATAATTTATTTAGCAATAATTTTAATCCTAAAATAATTATATTATATAACTTATTAGAATCAAATAATAAATAGAATAAAACAAATGCTAAAATTCCACTTTTATTTAGTACTTATGAAATCCGATTTACAATAAGAGTTAAGTTTCAAACACCCGTTTTTAACGGATATTACATCTAACTTTTTGGGAAACAATAGTTGGTTAAAAAAAAATCAAACCAAAATTTGTTTTTTCTTATATGGAAATATGACCTTCTTCGGATATTAAATTAGAAGATAATGGGTATTTGAGTAGGTTTTCTAGAAGTGTCTTGCAGGAAGATGCTTAGAATAGTTTTCAGAGCTTCAAGCGGGTTAGGAGTTTCAACCTACTTATTTCTACACATATTAACTCTTATTAATTAGGTTAAACCTTTCTTGTTAAATTACTATATTCGGGGAGATTATTACCCGATTTAATTTAAGTCCCGATAACCCGAGCCTTTTATAACTTTATCTATTAAAAATATTTATTCACCTTTATTTAGATTTAGGTTTATTCTTTTAAATCCTAATATTTACGGGTTAGTATTTGACATGCTCATTGTCAGTTAATTTGGTTTAATTACCAAACCTGGTTTTGGGTATTACAAATCTATCTCCTTAAAGACGCCACGCTGTTCGATGATTCCGGTTCGTCAACGACAGGTTTATCTAATGTTTCAATCAATGCAACACTACATGTTTCTCGATGGTTGTCCGATTCCATGGACGGGGTGCAGGCTATAGTTGTCTAGGTAAACCTATACGGGAGGAGCCATGGAACTACAAGTACCGCTAATATATGATTGTTGGTTTAATTAATTTTCTTACTTCATACATGAATAGTTTGATTTGGGGCGTTAAAAGACGATTCAATTGATATTATCATAAAACCATTAAAACATACGTACACGAAAGTTTACACATACATACATTATTATGTGGCAGAATATATGTTCTGAAGTAAGGCGCTTTAGTGTGGCGTTGTAGGTTGAAGGTTAGGCAAAATGATAAGAAGGTTTCTTTTTCTTTTTTTTCAATTTCGTATCTCAAATAGTTATATTAAATAGGGATATTGAATTTAAATAACCCTAACTTTCACCAATTAGCCGATAACACTCTCAACTTTCGATTTGTACACTAGCACTCCCAACTTTCAACTTATTGGCCGATAACAATCCCCAACTAACTGAACCCTAACCCAGTTAGTTTTTGCTGATGTGGCCCTTTTTGCTGATGTGGCCCTTTTTGCTGACATGGCAGCATACGTGGCATTTTTCGATGATGTGGCATTCTTGATGACGTGGCAGCCGACATCAGTTAACTGGGTTTGGGTGAAGTTAGTTAGAGAGTGTTATCGGCCAAAAAGTTGAAAGTTGGGAGTGTTGGTGTACAAATCGAAAGTTGGAAGTGTTACCGGCAAATTGGTGAAAGTTGGGTTATTTAAATCCAATAACATATTAATACATTTCCGCTGCAAAGCGCGAGTTTGCGTTAACTTGTTAAGTACAAAAGGGGATTTTGATTTTCTTCAAAGAAAAATTTTGGTGGCGTTTTTTGACAACTTCATGGTTTCCAACTGTTGTAAAATTTGATTTTGGGTTCTAGTGGTTTATGGACTTGAGTTGAGAATGTAAAAATTGATTTTGGGTTTTAGTGGTTTTTTTTAACGGCAAGGAACGGCGTGTCAACCATCGTGACACCGGGTGTTGTGGTCAAGGTCTACTACTCGACCGCCGCCAGCCCCTTGGCTCTCCCAGATGCGTGGAAGCCCAACCTTCACCCGCCCGAAGGTACGACAGTGGAATAATTGGTAAAACCTCGCTTTCCATCCAAGACGAACCGGCGCCACCCATATTCGCCCTTCACCTGGATGCCGCAGAAACAATGGGAAGAGCAAGAGTCGAACCTGGTTATAAAGAACACAAAATTTTTCCCAAACCACTCCACCACTACCTTATTGATTTATGGAGTTGAGTTGAGCTGAGCATATCTATGTGATGACTTATCATGATACCCACCAGTAGCTGTTTGATGCAATAGTTAAGATGGTAAGACTATACTATATGCTAATTGCATTTGTTGTCTACTTAAATCATTTATCAAGTTAATTTACCTCCAAACATATCAGATTTTGGTAGATATCATGATCAATTTTTTTACGATATTTGTTTAGTTAAAATTTATATTTGTCGTTTTGTTAATATTTCATTCATACCGATTGTAGCATATCAATAGCTTTTGGTCCGTGGTAATTCTTGGCTAAACCAAAAATTGACACTCAGATGTCCTTGTTAGAGATGCGCCAACAAGTTTTATCCCAGCATGGAACCGGGCTTCAACGTCCCAAGTTCTAACTGCTGGCATGCAAACCATGGCGATGGTTTGTTGTTAACCAAATTAAAGTTCACTTAGTCCTGACCCTAACTAAACTCAAAAGTAATATTTTTGAAATTTCCCCAACAACTACTTTCATGCAATCATAGACCTCTTTGAACTACAACATCTGGAAAGTCTAAGAAAATAATAAAGCACCTTCTCATCTATATGTATAGTAAATTAGTGGCTAAACCATACATATATGTCAACATATGAAGCTAGTATAAGCATGCATGGTAATGAGAACTTATCTTTTGAGCATACAACAAAAGGACAATGTCTTTTATATTCCTAAAGTTTATTTATGAGAAGAGAAATCAACAAAAAAAGCATTGTTTCACTATTCTGGTGAATGGATGCAACACCATATATACATATATATATATATGAGAGAGATTAATAATAAGGCAATAACTAATAGTAATGTAATGATCATTTTTACTACAAACCACCACATTCACCATTACTTGCATAAAAAAACATATCTAAAAAATCCCCATATTAGTGTCGAAACAAACCATCTTCCACAAAACCATCATTCATCTATCTGGTAACCGAATCATGAGCACTAGAGCTTACCATACCTTTTCAAGAATTATCAAACAAGATTGTGAGCGGTTTAAGAGTTTTTAGAGGTTTAGAGAGTGGTGTGATTGAATCTAAACACCCACAACCCTTTTATACTAGTTGAAGATTATTTATACGCCCAAAAAACACCAAAAAAAGGGCTAGGTGGGCTCCAAACGGTCATATGACCGTTAATCATGCTGGGCAAAAAAAACCCGGTTTAACCGGGTTTAAAAACCGGTTTTTATTGTTCCGTTACCATCGTTAACCGGTTTTATAACCGGTTTTTTTTGTAACATCCGGTTTTTAATCGGTTTTCATAATAACCGGTTTCGTAACCGGTTTTCGCGAAGTATGTTATAACCGGTCAAACAGGTTTGTAACCGAACCGGTTACGGAATAACCGGTTATAAAAAAAACGGTTTCGGTTTTTTTGTCTGTTTCGATTATATAACCGGTTTTTTTTGTACATCTCTACCCGTACCTGATCAACTCACCCTCACTGTCAGTGTCACTCCAACTAATATATGGGTTATCATACCTTCCTAGGATCTCTCTAAAGTACTCATCAACAGTCGAGTCCGAATGAGGGCTCAAACCCTTGGCATGAAATATTGGGGGCATATCTGCAACAAAAGCTTCATAAGCATCTATATCATGGAGATTTATTTTAAACGACTTGAATCTAATCTTCTTCTCATCTTCGGTTTTGTATTCTTTGTTGTACTCTTTGATCCACTCCTCAAAACCCTCCTCGTCAGATTTCACAGATGTATCCATCGCTCCGAATCACCCCTCGGGTTTTAAAAATAAAAATAAAAATTTGCGGGTTAATTTTATTTATAACACACACGCTTCAAAACCAAACAGATCATACCATAGCTAATAACTACGTACTTTTAAGAGGTAAATAAAACTTGTTGATTTATTTAAGCTACACCAAAACGTAACAAAAATCAAAGCATACGTAACCTGATAATTCGTCCAAACCTTAATCTAATCCATTGCCAACAAAAAGAACATAACTTTTGTATAGAAAAGCATGCGACTTTCTAAAATTTTATTTTATAAACTGGTTGCAAAAATATAATTTTATATACTAAATAATAAAATATATATATATTAAAAAACCTTGTTTATTGCACTAATTGAATAAACGTAATTTTGTATATTAACTAATAAAAAGTTATATCTTTAAGAATCTCGTGTATTGTACGAGTTGAATAAATGTAATTTTATATGCCAAATAATAAAAAAGTTATATCTTTAAAAACCACGTGTATTACACAAGTTGAAAAAATGTAATTTTATATATCAAATAACAAAATAGTTATATCTTTAAAAACTTTGTGTATTACACGAGTTGAATGAGTGTAATTTTGTATCGTAAATAATAAAAAAAATTTGTATTACACGGGTTGAATAAATCTAACTTTATATACCAAATAATAAAAAAAACTTATATCTATAAAAATACTATATACTTGATACATGATGGATAGAGTGCTTGAGAAGATGGTCTGTTGAAAAGAATATATACGTTATTCAAGAAACAAATCAGCAGTAATTGAGTGATAAAATATTGATACCAATTCTGACAATTTGATTAACAAATTGTGTAACAAAATTAATATAATATATTTTTTAATAATGAAAATTAAAATAAATAATATATTAATACAAGTTTGGTTTTTGTTATAATTAATTTGTTTATTTAAAAATATCTTAAATTAATAATTTAAATTTAAGGATAATATTTTAATAGAAAAAATAAAAGGATTCTATTTGAAATTAAAAGTAGCATAAGATTTAACATTAATTTATTATTTATTTAATTAATTAATATAATATAAGTAGAAAAAAACGGAAAAATCAAAAGGTAGATGTCTTTAATAAATAACACGTGTCACATATTAATTTATTTTATTATATAGAAATAGATAATAAAGGGCCAATTTGTGTATAGTAGTACTTGACTTTAGCAGCCTAGCCGGGTAGAATCGACATCTAATAGTTTTTACTCATAGTCACAGCATGGCCAAATGGAAGCTAAAGGGTTTTATATATCCTCTATATAACTTGTCAATCTTGATAGCCACATGCTTCTCGCTTCGCTATGTCACTCCACATTGCATACAGGGATGGACCCATATGGTCTGGGTGGACTCCAATGTTTTAGAAAAAATAGTAGAATCAGTATGTTAAATTTTTTATTAGTTGGACCCCATAGTATTAAAATCAAAGATGATGTGGTGTTAAATTCCATTGTGCTCCAACAAATAGATCCCAAATTCAAGTCTTACATGTCTTGTTTTTAAGTTTATTTTTTTCCATCAAAATTAAACTAGTGTTTTAAAACACCACAACCACCCATTGACCCTCTAATTTGCTTCTTCAAAATGATAAATTGAATGTTGATTTTATTTCACATATGATTACCACCGAATAAGACTTCCAACATATAGTGTCGTTCATAATTAAAAAAAAAATAAACAAAATTTTAAAGCTATATAAACTTATTAATCACCACTATTTGATAACTTGATGCTTAAAATGGTTCTTAATAATGTAGTGGTTTCATGTCCACTAAATGCTTCTACATTATTTTCTAGCTCCAACCCGACTACGATGACTGACCCAAAAATTTTAGTGTTTGGTCGTGAAAAATTCTTACACAAAAAATGGACTCCAATGGTAAAAAAATCCTGGGTCCGTCACTAATTTTATATGCTCTTAGACAATAACTCACAAATGATTCGGCTCTTTTTAAGTGTGTTTACTTTTACTATTAACTTAATGTAATGTTTAAATCCGGCTTGTTTCGATCACAATGGATGAAATAACTCTATAACAATGGATACACAAATATAAAAATCCCCTTGCACGTCATCTATTATTTCCTGTTTTGAATTTTGTGCATTATGCTAGTTGAGCTTCCATGATTCTCATTGATCTAATGTAAACAAATTAGATCCCAGATACTTGACTTAGTCTGCTGTGTTTTTCTAGATTTGATTAAATATGAAATCGTACATTCAAATTTTAATGTATGAATCAACAATGATAATTATTTAGCTTTGTGTGGCTGAATCGTAAATGATTAGTGGTGGACCCATAAACTTTTTTCATGAGGTGCGAAAATTTTTAAGGTCATTTGTGTATTGTTATATATTCAAAAAATCGGTCTGCTTCGAGTTGGGTCAGGTTAGGCCGGGTCCGTCACATACTAAAACGATAAAATCAAATCAAATTTTAATCATATTAAACATTCGTCATTCTCTTAGATTACACAGTATTGTCCACTGTTTATTTTATCTTATCTTTGTATTTGGCCTTGTTTAATAAAATAAGTTAGGTTTTCTAAATTCATTAATAACTAAAAGCAAAATTGTAATAACCTAAAATTAAAACTTCAATCTATACTATATAAATAGTACTAATTCTCAAAACTGAAGTCACGGCCAGATTAAAATTTTACTTCAGCTACAAGCCCAATATAGCTCTTTATGCACCAGTCCATGACTTTTTTAAGGAACCGGACTTCAAAGCGAATTTAACTGAATTAGATAATCAATTAATTGTTTTGACTTTTTGTTTATTCATTCGTTTTCTTCCTCTCAAATATTCGGTGAGCATTAACAGGACGGTGAAAATTAATTCCATCAAAAAATTCAAGAACACTTTTCAAGTTGTTTTTACTCTCGTTTTTCAATTCAAGGGGTGCGATTACAAATTTTTAAGGGGGACACTTGAGATTTTCATGTTCCAGTACACTAATTATTATTTTTTTAAGGGGGGTGGCTGCCCACCCACCCTATGATGTGAGTCCGCCCCTGTAAATGATTATACACATGCAAATTTCAAACGATGTTGTCATGTTGTTGATCAATCTTGTATGTATATAATAGAAAGCATGATATAAGGTTGATATCTGTTACAGAAGTCTTAGTAGACATCATCGCGTTTGTTTGGTCGAGGTCCTGTTTAGTGTGTATAGTTTATGATGATTAATCATCATGGCTACTGGTATAATGTGTTAGGATGAATGCATACTTTAAGAATCAGAATCCTATAATCATTTGGTTAAAGTTCACTTTGAGAATTATTTTTGCCTAACCCCACAAAATGCACATCCAAATACCCCCTTACTTTAAGTTGGATAGTTTAATACTGAACACAATCTTATTCTACTACACAAGATGATTCTTGTGTAGTTGCATTCTTGGTGCCCTTTAATTAATTGCAACTTGTAGAGATGCTTTGGTCCTTTATTCCGTTAAAGTTTCAATGGCCTTAACTGGATGCTTTGTGTTGAAAACAAGCCTCCAGTGATTAATATTTCTTTTGATATTCAATATCTTATTCTTGGAAGGTGGCCCGGCAAACGAGTTTGGTGCTGGGTCAAAACGGGTTGAGTTTGAACCAAAGTCATTATTTAGTACAGATTCAAATAGGTCGAGCCAGGTCGACCCGCAAGCAAGTTTTGCCAATCTTCTAAAGTTTTTATGAATACTTATCGTGTTAATGGTGATTACAAAATTGGATAACATATCTAGAGGTCACCCAAGTTTATAAAAGAATATCATAGGCCACCCAAGTATGAATTTGTTCATACCAATTCCAGCTAAATTTATGCCAAAAAAATTATGGAATGATAAAAATGTGTTTGGGTGCCTATAAGATCATTTTTTTAAATGGGTGACCTTAATGAAACAGGCACATTTTTTTTAGTTTGACCTGTTTGAGATAAAACACAGCCCTAATTCACCTGCTTAAAAATGTAAACAGGCAAATTCAACTTAACATAGCTCGTCTCATACACATGTAAAACAATCTGTTTCCTTTAGAAAACTGAAAATTATTTAGTACTTATGATGTTTATTTAGGGTTCTTTCTAGGACTCATAATGAAAAAACAAAGAAATTGTTGACCCAAATTAGTGACTGCAGTAGAATTTGTTGACCCAAATTTTGTACCTTTTTTGGGTTTTATGAAAGATCAGAAAGTGCTAGTAGTTAATTATTGCATTGACTAAATGAAGATGATGTTATTCTGTTTTCTTAAAGGTTGATTGAGAATTTGAATCATCATATGCTACTTTATTTTTATTTCTTTTTTCAAATTAGCTACTCTCTTTTTTATGCTTCAAGCAAAAACCTATTAAAAAGAAAAGGAAAAAAAATAAGAATTGTTGTTCATCCGTGGGAAGACAGACGCATTTTCAAAGATGACGCGAAATCTGCTTTAAAGAAAACGTGAGCTTCAATGTCCTCGAGTGGACGTCTGGTGATTAAGTGGACGTCCTCGAGTGGACGTCTGGTGATTAAGTGGTTTGTTCTATAATCAAAAGGTTGAATGTTCAAATCACACGAAGTGTAGCTTGGAAATTTATTATATTATAATATAATATATATTAAAAGGCAACTTTGTTGCTTTCACAATTCATCATAGCCAATCGCAAGTTGTCACGTGGCATTCTTCGTTTTGTTTTAATTTTTAGAAAGTCCTTTGTATTTTACTTTTAAACATTTAACTTTGCTAATATACATTTTTAATTCCTCTACTTGATAAAGCTTTCTTCTTATTAGTTAATTTTGTTTACATACATATTTAGTCGCTATCCTTTTATTCCATTTAATATTTCGCATTTTAGTGTTTTTTTTTCATGCTAACATGATGATTAAACCCGACTTTGGACGTAACATACAGGGTAATTACTAGTATAAAAATTTAAAGTGACGGCCAACTTGGTAAAATATAATATTTTAAAAATATAGCCATTAGGATTTTAAGCACATGTTCTTTATTCCACCAAAATCGGCATATACCCGAATTAATAATCTAAACACTCACGTTAACAAACACTTATTGGTCAATTAGTACCGAAAAATACAACTTGCCATGCCATCATTTTAGGCATGCGTTTACCATTTTAAGTCTTTTACCCCTTATTCCCAATTTTTAAACTTTAGCATGTTTTTCTCGTGCGTTTTGTCAAAAAAAAAAGTTAGGTTAGACTATAAGACGAGAAACGACTTTTACAGTTCATTCGAAAATTCAGTAGCGCGTCTTTTTTTTTGAACGGCGTACAGTTAGGATGTCGCTAACCGTGTTAGTAGCTAGTATCACCAAGTCAGTATTAAAATCCCCCTTATCTGGCTTTGAACCTAGAACCTCTAAGAGAAGCAAAGCTTCCCACCTACACATCAGTTTGAACACCCATATCCGCTATATTAACCGAGTTTTGAGACCCCCAAGATGACGACTTAACCGATTAAAATTAACTTCCCTTTTCTAAACCTACTCTAGTACCAAAGATTAATTATGTTAGAATTTGTAACCTTAAATAAACTCTCTTTCGAATTGCTTTTTCCATTAAAAACACATATGAAATCAAAAGATCCGTTGACAATCTTCCTTTTGTCCAATATTCACAAAAGCTTTTTTTAGTGAATATGTTCCAGTTTCTATGTTCCAGTTTTATTGCTATCATCCTCCACCAACTATTAGTGAATATCTACTCACCAATGTTCCCATCATGAACAAAACTATACTTTTTAGCCCATTTAAAATCATGCCAAAATCAACTATTTACACCCATAAACACAGTGACATTTAGCTACTATTTCACTATACCAAATGCAGCCCAAAACACTATCAGAAATGACCTTCCATAAAAGAATCTTCCTTGTGTTCTTCGTGTTCTTCGTTTTTGACGATTTAGTTTTAGTGTTGGGGGTAACGACTCGTCAACATTCGCTTCAGACGGATAAAGATTCACTTCTAGAGTTCAAGAAAAGTATAAAAATAGACCCGGAATTGGTGCTTTCAAACTGGAACGAGACTACCGAAGTTTGTAGTTTCAAAGGGATACATTGCGGGAATGGAAACCGTGTGAGGAGAATTAAGCTCGATAACGCCGGGCTCGTGGGCCCATTTTCACCTGTAATTTCAAATCTTACCGCCCTTCGAACCATTGTTTTTACGAATAACGGCTTGTATGGAAATATCCCATATGAAATCTCGTCTTTACGACATCTTAGAAACCTTGTTCTTGATGTTAATCAACTAGAAGGTCCAATTCCGGAATCTTTATCTTCTTTATCAAATCTTGCTCTTCTTGATCTCGGTAGCAACAAATTAACCGGTGAGATTCCACCTTCTTTATTCTCAAACTGCACTTTACTATTGAATCTGGATCTCTCGTTCAATTTTCTTGTCCGAAAAATCCCGCCAGAAATCGGGAACTGCCCGAACCTCTGGAATTTGAATTTGTATAACAATCAATTCATTGGTGAAATCCCGTTTTTTTATCAAACGCTTCAAGCATGTACAATCTTGACGTCGAGTTCAACAATCTTTCCGGTGAATTACCATCAAAGCTAGTTTCCAAGCTCATCAAGCTCCTAAATCTCCATTTATCAAATAACAATATGGTGAGCCATGATCAAAACACCAATCTCGATATCTTTTTTGATGCGGCTTCAAATTGTAGCGAGCTAAAGGAGCTTGAGGTAGCCGGTATGGGATTAGGTGGGACCCTCTCCAATTCCATTGGAAAATTCGGTATCAGTCTTAGCTACTTGTTGCTACAAGAAAATAACATCTACGGATCCATCCCACCAGTCATTGGTAACCTTTCAAGCCTGTTTTACCTCAACTTGTCATCAAACAATCTCAACGGAACAATTCCACCAGAAATCAGTCGATTGTCGAGACTAGATACGCTCTGGTTATCCAACAATCTTTTCACCGGAGAAATCCCAGAAGAAATCAGACATATTCCTCATTTGGGCGAACTTTTATTGTCGCACAACCAATTCACAGGTAAAATCCCGGAAAGCTTAGGGGATTTGGTTGGTCTAAACTCACTTTCACTTAACAATAACCAGCTTTCGGGAACCATACCTTCAAGTTTAGGAAAATGCACAGGTTTACGAAATTTAGACTTGTCTTACAACGAATTAACCGGACACATACCTCCTGAATTACTATCCGCCATGAGCCAAAACGCAATATTCTTAAACCTTTCCCATAATCACCTTCAAGGACCACTGCCCCCCGAGCTCAGCAACCTCAAAACCATCAAAGAGATAAACCTTTCACACAACAACCTCACCGGAACCATCTTCCCCAAAATCACAAGTTACATGGACTTAGCGGTACTTGATCTATCCAACAATTCATTTCAAGGCCAGCTTCCAGAGTACTTAACCATGCTTACACGGTTAGTAACATTAGAAGTATCCAACAACAGTCTATCCGGAAACATCCCAACCGGCTTAAGCAAAATCCAAACGCTAAAACACCTAAACCTCTCTTACAACAACTTCGACGGCACGGTTCCAACCGGCGGCATTTTCTATCTCGCCACTAGCCTCTCCTTTCTAGGAAACCCTAACCTCTGCGGCAACATCCCCGGCCTCCGCTCCTGCTCTCACAAGAGGAAATTCTTCCACTCAACCGTTTTCCTAGTGGTTTTCTCAATCGGCATATCATTATCGTTCTTCTTATCAACAATCTGTTGCGTCATCCTATGGCGTTACCTACGACGAAAAACAAACCCTAGCGCGCAACCTAGGGCAAAATCGCAACCGAATTTAAGCAACTTTCCGCGAATCACCTACAAGGAGCTATCCGACGCGACAAACGGATTCGACGATAACCTACTACTAGGTACCGGAGGCTACGGGCGAGTATACAAAGGAATGTTAAAAACGGGGACCGAAATCGCGGTAAAAGTGCTACAACTACAAACAGGCAACTCAACAAAGAGTTTCAACAGAGAATGTCAAGTGTTGAAACGCATACGTCACAGAAACCTAATACGAATAATAACAGCGTGTAGTTTACCTGATTTTAAAGCGATTGTGCTCCCGTTCATGGCGAACGGGAGCTTAGAGAGCTGTTTGTATCCGGATTCAGCGGATCTGGTGCGGTCGGGTTCTTCGGGTTTGAATTTGATACAGAGAGTGAATATATGTAGTGATATAGCGGAAGGAATGGCGTACCTGCATCATCATTCGCCGGTGAAGGTGATACATTGTGATCTGAAGCCGAGTAATGTGCTGTTGAATGATGAGATGACTGCTTTGGTGTCGGATTTTGGGATTGCGAAGTTGGTTATGACGGTTGGCGGTGGTGCGTCGGAGAATTTGGGGAATTTTACGGCGGATATGCTTTGTGGATCCATCGGTTATATTGCTCCAGGTATGTAACTGGTTCGCGGTCTGGTTCGGTCGGGTTTTTTTTTTTTGAGCGATGAGCTCGATAATGGTACTGGCATCGAAAATCATGAAACATGGGTGTTGGTGTTGTGTCGGTACTGGTGTTTGTACGTAAAATTTGGTAAAATACTGGTACTGAACTGAAAAAATTTTGGTACCAGAAATTTGGTAGCGGTACCAAGAACAAAATACGCTATCGTTAGCTATGGTTTTGGAAAATGACGAATAAGATTGATGGTTTGGGGGTTGGCTAGAGTGGTTGGTTTGGCGTTTTAAAAGCTGGGTTTTTACGATTTAACAATTATTTGTGTTATAATTTAAAATTTTATAGAGATGGTTTATAGCTATAAATTTCATATAAATAACTACTATTCTAAAAAACACACACGCATACATAACTACTATTTTAAGAATTTAAACAGTAAGAATTTAAACAACTTGTTTGGTTTACGTGGTTGATTTCAAATTTCAAACTGAATTGTACAACTGACGTGTGAAATTGTAAAAAATAAAATCTATTTGAATCTCAAACTGGCTGACTTGCTTCAGTTTAGGTGATTTAATTGGTTTGAAGTTTTAATGATTGGGTTTTGACGGTTCAAATGATTTCTATTTAAAAAATATTCCAAAATCATTTTGTAATAAAATTCGTAAAAATATAGAGATGGGTTAAACACGTATACATAACTATATAACTATATGTTATAAAGTGAAATAATATATATATAAATAATTAAAATTTAAGCAGTTGTTTCGGTTTTACGTGACCGATTCCATAATTAAAACCGGATTGAAATTTTAAACCGTCAAATCATAAAAAAACTAACCATCTGGATTTCAGACCGCCAGTTTGTTTTAAGTTTGGCGAGTTCATTGGTTTCAACGGTTTTTGAATAACATAGTCTTGTGTACAGAATATGGGTATGGATCAAGTACGTCAACAAAAGGCGACGTTTATAGTTTTGGCGTCCTTGTGCTCGAGATGGTGACTCGAAAGAGACCGACGGATGACATGTTCACCCAAGGGCTTAACTTGCACAAATGGGTTAAAAGACACTACCATCGACGCACGGAACATGTTGTTGACTCGACTTTGGTTCGAACCACAAGAGATCAATCACCCGATGTGAAGAAAATGTGGAATGTCGCGATAGGGGAGTTGTTAGAAATGGGTATCTTGTGCACACAAGATTCACCGTCGAATAGACCCACAATGCTCGATGCTGCAGACGATTTGGATCGGTTAAAACGGTACTTGAGTGGCGACACAACTGCGACATTCGCATCGTCTTTGGGGATATCATCTTCGACCATAAGTGATGATTAGCAAGACCATATTTAACTTTATAAGTCGTATATCGGTTTATTTGGTTTGTATATCATGTTGTTATTCACTTTTATGTTGATTCATATATGCACATTTAATATTTTTTGAATTGCTAACTTTATAGTGTGACAGATTATTTTTTATTTAATATATGATATAACTTTACCATCAGGGTAAATCATTTTAGAAGTTATAAAAAATATCATGTATTCTAATATAATTTTTAAAAGCATTGTTAACGAAATTAAGTCGGGGTTAACTTTGAGTTAAAGGCTCGGTTAATAATCAAGCTCGACCCCTACTACATACATTAGTTTTCTTAACCGTGCGACTCTAAGCGTACCCTTTACTTTTGAAAGTACAAATATTGATAAAATATGATATTTATAAAATTACATAATATGTCGTAGTTTCTCAATTTCATGCACAATGTTTAGAATCACCACTAAGATTTTACTGACGGCATAATTCATCGGTGAACACAAACCACAAAGAATGTTCGTTGGTAATATGTCAGTTATCCGTCAGTGAACACACATGTGTTGATCCGTTGGTAATATCAGTCATTGATCCGTCGGTGAAGTTTTGCCCACAAATCTTCATCAACTGCTTCTATCTTCAACAATAGATCCCATCTGTCGATTAAAATCCTCTGATTTATAATAATTGAGTCTTGATTTTAGTGTAACACTAATGAAATACTATGATGATCTTTAACTACATCATCCATTTAGTATCTATAAAAATAGCGTTTACATTTAATTAAAGGTGACATTAAACAACTTATTTAACAAATAAATTTTTTTTATTGAAATTAGTGGTTCACCCACTTTGTAACATGTACACAATGTACATGGATGACTAGAATATCCTCACATGATAGCATTCCTCCAAGAGTCCATGTCTCCACAAAAGCAAGCATGTGAAACGCATGTAGTTAGGGCCACCAGTTTTAGGTTCCATTTTCATGATTTCATTGTTAGGATAAGCACAAGTGCAATATTTTCTTCATTTATACATTTTAATAAATGATAGTCATTATTGTATCATCTCCACATAAAAAAAAAAAGATAAATACTAGATCAAGGTTAGGTTCAATTGTAAATAACTCTTTTGATTGTAAACACTAAATAACTAATTCTACCCCTTGATTATCAATACACAAGTGTAAATCAATGGTCAGGTTTGAAGTGTAAATCAATGGTCAGGTTTGCTGATGAGAATACATTAGTGTATTATACGATTTGATCATGTAAATCAATGGTTAAGATTTGTTCACGCGGTTCTCAAATACACTAGGTTCATTCTAGAACCTCACCCTACTTAATCGTATTTATGTTTAGCTTAATTAAAGGTTTATAAGAAGATGGTGTAATTCCTTGTGGGGTTACTAAAGATAAGTCTAAATTCTTGATTTCACACTATGTATACGGGTCGTATAGCTTTATATGACACCACTCATCTAAGGGCAAGGGGGCAGAGGCAGGGGGCGATGAGGGAGGAGCGGTGTCGTCTCATCGTCCATATGAGCGACGTAGTGTGAGACCACGTCTGGCAGATCTAGCAGTGCATGAGAAGAGGATGGTATAAGTCTAAGCTATGATGGGCCAGTTAACTTATAGGTGAGCCAATTAAATATATACTATATTAAATAATAAAGATATTAAAGTATAAAAAAAGCTGGTATAAATAAGTTACATCTTCAAAAGTTTTTCTACATAAACTTGTTATACTTTTTCATTTAAATTATATACACACAAATATACATCTTACAGTGCTCACTAAATTCATTTTGTCAACAAAAACACCACTAGAAATAAATTGTGGGTCATATAAGTGTATACAACTCATATAACACGTATACGACCCATGTAAGCTTATACGGGTTGTATAAGGCCTGACAAAAGAAAACATTCTCTGACATTACAAACTTTATTATATATAACACTATATAAACACACACAGCGTTTAAAAATGGAAGGTGTTCCGGCCCAACCAACCTTCTTAACTTGCATATAGAACCTGCATATTCTGGCACATGTATTTATTTTAGGAGGTTCATTATCCGGTTTAGCTGATTCTGACCATCAAAACATTCTTTCTAAATCACTAATTACAGCTTTGAAAAATCACAAACAAAACCAGCCAGGTTGGGTGCGTCAATGGGCTAACCAGTTTTATTGGTTTGCCGATTTAACAGATTTAACAGTTTAAACCAATTTTTTTTTCTAAGATCATTAGTGTGTTTTATAGTGATAAAGATAATTCACTTATAATAATCCAAGCTACTGAAACCACCAAAACCACAAACTGTGAACTACTCCGTTTGGATCTCAAACGTGCCGAATTGCTTCGGTTTGAGGGGTTCAATCGGTTTTAACGGTTTATAAACACCTGAATCAGTACAAACCAGATTATAAAACATCGCAACCAAACATGATAAAACATCCTACTATAGAACAACAAAAGACTATAATCATGTAAAAGCATTTACATCCCATCTGCCTTTATATCAAAAACCCCATCGATGACATTCAATATCACGGTTATCACCTCTCCTGTTACTGTATATACATACATCTACCCCCCCCCCTTCCGCCTCTACCAAAAAAACAATCTAAATATAAAGTCGGGTCAGAAAACAGGATCTATTGTTCGCCAATCGCGCAAGGAATACAAGGGGGGTCTTTCGCTTGGTCATCAGGCGTGATATTCTGTAAGCATTGATCATGAAATGAATGCCCACATGGAAGAATTGCGACGGGTGGTGGGGCTGCGGGTTGGTACACCGCGGCTTCTGATGTTAAAGCGAGATCCCTCTTGCATAGATAGCATTTATATCCGCTCAGTTTAGGAGTTGCTTCAGGATCTGCATGTAAGGAAAGTTGTTACAATGTGCCAGATCAGCAAGTGAAATAAAACAAAAGAATGTAATACCACATCAGAAACAATAACTATACAAAAAAGCTAAATCAGCAAGTAAAACAGTATACAAGCGCCACGTCAGACTTCACATTTCATGTTACCGGCGGTCCGGCTTATCATAACTTCAGCACGTTAATAGCATGTTTCTAGACTATCCAATGACCATATTAGAGAAAAAGGTACATCCATCGTTTTGGAACAAAAGTGATATGCTACAAATGTAAGAAATTGGGTAACCTATTAAATTGATTTATCTCGAATAATATGATAATTTGTTAATCATGTTTAACAAAAATAGTAATAAAATACAAACTTAAATTGGGTAGAAAAGGTGTCTCAGCAGTGTTTCAGCCTTAAGGTTAGACATGTACAAAAGAACCGGACCGGTTTTCTTTGAACCGATTTTTGAGAAAACCAGTTTGGCACCCGGTTCACCATTTCCCCTTCCCAAACCGGTTTAAAAACCGAACCGGTTGTAAAAAAACCAGTGAAAACCAGTTTTGTTTGTCCCTACCCGGTTCGAACCAATTCAGGTTCTCATCATATCAAACCGGTTCGTTTTTTTTTTGGCCAAAAAAAACTAGTTCGGTTAAAAACCGGACCGGTTTAAAAAAAATAACGATTTGTCCACCTCTACTTCAGGTCAACTCAATCAGACTGACCCGGCCCTTTTTGACACGTACAAAAAGAAACCATTATAGCCCATTACACAACCAGCTCAACCCACTCATTTTGCCACATGTAAGATGCGCAATTGAGTGTAAAAGCAGGTTTGAAATTGGAGCTGAATAGCATAATCACACACAAAACATAAGAGATAATAGCAAATGAGTTTTTAGCATATGGTCCATAGTTCATACTTGAGTTAATTTTAATCTCAAACAAGTCAAATAAACAATGAACTAACAAGTCAACTGGTCAAATGGGCCAAGAGGGTATCATTTTAACAAAATTGTTTATTACTTTGATAACATTGGTTTTGTGATCACATTTACCGCATTAATTATTTACTATAACTATGAGCACTGTTAGCATCGAAACAACCGATTTCCCCATAATCTATACCTAATAAAAAAAAACTCATTGCACCACGCGTCACAATTCTATGAGCCAATATTCTTTTTCTCACTTCTCTTATTTCATTCATATTCTATTTCTAAATTAAAAAAAGTTAATTTCAATCGTATCTCATCTCAAAATAACGTTTTATAATTCCTAAATCTTCATTACTAACTACTCAATATTTCTTTTATTCAACCCGTGTAATACACGGGTTTCTAACCTACTTACATAAATATAGAAGGTAATTATATAATACCTTAATTTCAAAGGTCAGTGCCGACTTTATCACCATTCCCATCAAGTTTGTGATATGACAAAATTCACCCCTCAACCCTCTAAACTGAGAAAAATAACTTTCTAATTGGACAAAATGAACTCCCCCCCCCCCTACTTTCTAACTTGACAAAAAAAAGGCCCCCATACTTTCTAAATTTTCTTTAACCCTCAAACCTTCGACATATTTCGAGTTCGCTAACGCTTTAACGTATTTTTTGTTTGAAAACGAGTCGGGTCAATTATAAAATGCTTTCTTTTATGTACGTGTTGAGTGGGACTATGTTTTGACGTAAATTTTGTTCGGAAACAAATCAGGTCAAAGGTAATACGTCTCGATTAGACGATATAAATTTGAGTTAGCGTATGTTTCGACGTAAATTTAGTTCTAAAACGAGTCTTGTCAATTGTAGTCTATACATTATCATTTCGTGTATGGCTCCGCCGCAATGCGCGGCGGGTAAAAAAACTAGTTTAAGATTAAAAAGATAATAGAGATACCTTTCGAAGTTATACGAGAAATAGCAGCAGGAGCGGTTGTTACAGGAACACGAGGTCTAACGATTGGTATAACAGGACGAGCGCGAGCAGCAACAGGGCCTGCAGGTTGAGTCCGGGGCCCACCTGGAATAGAAGGATGAACCTGTGCAGTTGTTGCAGGTATAGATGATTTTAGCGTATTAGAATGATGAATGGTTGGATGACTAGTCTTCTGGCGTTGAACCCAACGGGAATCTGGATGGGGTATAACGGCACTTCGCTTCTGATGTGGCCTATCATGCAAGTCTGGCTTTTGGGATTGACCAATGACAGTTGAAGCTACATATACACAAAGTGAAAATGAGAGTCGGATATATTTAACTATAATTAGAGGTGGCAAATAGGTTCAAGCCAACAAAGGTACCTTTTCTAAGGGTGCTAAACGGGTTGTATTTGTGGGTTGGCGGGTTCAACCCGACCTGATCCCGAAAAATTTAGACAAGCCCGAACATGACCCGATTATTCGTAGGTTAACCCGAACACGACCCGTTCAACCCAAATATTCTATTTTTAAATTTTTTTTCACAAAATAAGATATTAAAATATAATTTTACTAAAAAACACAAATGAATAAAGTTACATTTTAATTATAAAATTTATCGTCAATTTCTCTTTTTAAGTTATAATTATGGCATAAAATAGTCACCCAATTTAATTTATGACATAAAACATATTGTAAAAAAATAACATGTAATATAAACGGGTTAAACGGGTCAACCCGCCAACCCGATTGGGTTGACACGAACCCGGCCCGTTTAGCTAAACAAGTTCCCGGGTTTAACCTGAAACTGACCCGAACCCATTTAGACTAAACCCAAACCCGTGAATTTCGTGTTGGGTTTGTGTCGTGTTTTCGGTCGTGTCAGGAATTCACGCCCCTACCTTTTTTGGCAAGGGGTCAGTAAGGGCAAAATGGATGACTTTATGTGTGGGTCGGTTAACGAGTCAGAAAGAGTTCAAGTAAAAAACATGTAACTTTTGGTAAGGGTCAAAACAAGGTCAAATCAAAACATGTAACTTCTTGGTGCAGGATGTTTACAAGTCAAAATGTGGTCAAGTCAAATATAACTTTTCAGCACAAATGGGGTTAACAGATACATGTTTTCAGGTCAAAAAGTAACTTTAGGTAACATGGTCAAAAAGTAACTTTGTGTTCAAGAACATTAGTTTGTGTTTATTTGCATTCACCAACGTTCGTTTTTGTAAAATTAACAAACGAACACGAACATGTTCATTTCCTTACAAACAAACATGAACATAAAAATCTTGTGTGGCAAGTGTTCATGAACACATATATTTCTTTACGAACGAACACAAACAAAGCCGTGTTCGTTTGGTTCGTTTGCAGCCCTAGATTTAACATAATGTAAATGGGCTTGTTGCATCTTTCAGGTTCTTAGTATAAACTGCAACTACACATACACACACAGAGATTGAATTACCATTGGTAGAAGGTACTCCTTGAGGATCTTTAGCAAGCTGAATCGGCGCATTATGAGATTGGCCTAAAACAAACAGATTAAAAAAACAAGCGTCAAATATGCATTATTTCCAGCACATAGTAGTGTTCATTATTCAACACAAGGATCTTATTTACCATGAGCAAAAAAGGGTCTCTGAGAATTAATCGGGTAACTAACAGGAGCTCCATCAGTTCGACCTGATTTCCATGTAAACACACGCAAGAAATTAATAACCTCACTCCCATTGATTGAAAAAAAAAATCAATCATACCAACAGAAGGTCGAAGAACATGATCTGTCAGGCGAGTTAATCCTTTATTTGGAAATTGACATAGCTGACCTGAATAACATATACAACCCAAATCACTGAATAATAAGACCACTGATTTGACACCTATAGTCAGAGTTCACCTACAGATAGGGGTATGCACGGTTCGGTTCGGTATTATGGTAAAACCGAAACCGTAACCGAAATATTCGGTTTTTAAAAACGTTCAGTTTTGGTTTTTTCTGTTTTAGCAACAGTTCTGTTCTGTTTTTTGGTTTCTGGAACAAAATTGCGTAAGATTCAAAAATAATATGTATAATCAAAATTTAAGAATCTTTCTTAAAATGTTTACATTTAAGTTATTATATATAACCTTTTAAATTAATATTGATTACATAAACCTAACCTTCTAATCTATTTTTGTATTTCTTCCAAGTTTTTATTAAAACATTTTCTTTTATAATACTTTGAAATCATTTAATTTTTATGTTAAATTTTGTTATTTCTTGTAGGCGATATATCAATCATTTCAAATTCAAAGATAAATAAACATGTTAATGTTTTTATATATACTTAACATTTAAGAATAAATTGAATAATTTCTAAATCAATATATAACAAACATAAGAAAGATCTTTTAGGTTATTCGGTTCGGCTTTTTTCGGTTTTCATAAAATGCAAAACCGTAACTGAACCGTAATATTAGGTCCGGTTTTTTTGTGTGGTTCGGTTTTTTCAGTTTTCTGCTCACCCCTACCTACAGATCTAAAGAGAAATCTACATAGCAATTATATATCGACCTGTACTAGTTGTCTGAAAATTTGTTCCCATGGGAGATAAATGTCTCTGATTAGATTGAAGACTATTTCTTACATTGAACTCCACCCCCAACCTTTTCGGAAACGGTTCATCGATGCCAGCTGGGCCACTCTCTCCCCACGATACTTGAGCGCCAGCTGTCCTCTGAGAAAACATATTACTTCCAACTCCAACAACTTGACTAGGTGTCGCATTTTGTGAAATAACTTGTCCTGAAAAGATATAAAGAAAATTTATCGCTTCAACAAGGATACAGTTCAACTGTACTTAAGACCATGCAGTTAACGCAGTAAAAAATCGGATATTGGTCAAGGACCGATATTTGAGATATAGGTTATAGCGGTGAGATATCGGTAATTTTAAATCATGTAGAATCTATATATATAGCAGTTCTAACACTAACAATTCAGTATACTCTCCTACCATTAACAAATTAACCGTTTGCAACTTGCAAATTGTAGCAAGTAGGAACCGATTAAGACTTAAAACACTAACAATTAAAACTTAAAACACTAATAGCAGCAATAAGAAGAAAGACTAACGGCAGAACTAAGAAGAAAGGTACTGATATCGGGAAAATCAATGATATATCGGTCAATATCTCCGATAATATCGGTACCGATATTTTGACAATATATCGGTGATATATCACTGATATTAACTGCATAGACTTGAGATGAACTACAACAGTTGATATCATGCTATTTTATTCAAAAGAAAACAACTGCCTTACTTACCTGCATAACTTGGGTTGTTTGAGATTATAGAACGCGCATAAGAGACCAACCGTGAAGGTTTTTCAAATTCCGATGGTTTATTCAAGTTATGTGGTTGTGAATTAATAATCTGAGCAGAATGTCCACCAATAGTTCCTGAATGCACAGGTTGGTTACCTATAAGCGCTCTATATTGATTCAAATCATCAGATCTTATATTCCTGCTATCATTTTGTTGTATTTGTATAATATTGTTGGTTCCGTCCATGTTACTGAATCGATTAGATGAACCAGTACTGTTACTATGAAACCCCATAAAACCAGCATTTGAAGATTGACCCGTAGCTTGCCGACCATGAACCATCTTTAACTCAGTTGAAACCGCTTCTTTTAGACTACCATGAAACCCAACCTCATTGTTGGTTGAGTTCATTTGGTTCTCACGACAAAACTGATTAGAGAGCCCGTTATTGTTACTCTGAAAACCCATAAAGCCAGCATCTAATGTTTGACCCCAAGCCCAAGCCATATTTAACTCATTTGAAGCTGTTTCTTTTAGCGTATCGGAATTACCTCTGCTGCCTGCTTGAGATCTAGATACAGATTCTTCAGTACCTCCAAGTCGAAGACTCAAAAAACCATTATCCCCAAAATTTCCTTGAATCCCACTTTGACTTTGACTGAAACCGGCATCTTTTCGAGTGTGAACAGGTTGATTCACAGATTGTTGACCCCAACTCATGTTCCAGTCAGGTAATGATGAAACTCGTTGAACATTTGTGTTTACAGTATTGGAACTCATGTTTATTTGAGGATTCTGAAAGCTGTTAGAATTTGTCGAATAACTGCTAGGGTTTGCAACAGTTTCAGGTAACTCTTGTGAAAGAGATTGATGAAAATCCTCCAAATCGGCATATGTGAGTGACAGCAGGGAATCGAAAGCATCTTCATCAACGTTTCCGTCAAGAATAGTAAGGCCGCTGGGTGGTGAGATTCCTCTCAAAGATGCGCTATCGGCGGAGACTGGCGCCTTGCCCTTTTCGTTTGTTTTGTTATTACCCATCATCATCAGATTACTCTGTCAAAGATTTTTCTATAAGTTAGCACAGCATAATTACTACACTTTAACAAAAGTATTCACAACGAATATGTATGTGTGTGTGAATGCTATTCCTCCCAAAACCAATCAAACGCCCAATTAAGTCATATTAACCCCAAAAAGTCAACGAACGTGTATGTATGGCTAACAGAAATCAATCACCAAACAATTGATATGCACACAATCCGCCATTTTAACATAACATTGCGTTATGATGACAAACCAAAGAACAGAAACCATATGATTTTAGGGGAAAATCCCAAACACTTACGGACACACATCATCTGATGAATGTGATCAAGTCACCGCGATAGTTAGCTTAACAACTACGAAACCTAACAATCGACTGTAGATCATGATCATCGGATGACTCTATCAAGTGTCAAAGATTCTCTAAAAGTTTGCACGGCATAATCACTACACGTTAACAAAAGTATTCACAACAAAAATGTATGTGTGCAAATTCTATTCATCCGCAAAACTAATCAAACGCCCAATTAGGTCATAACTAACCCCAAAAACTCAACGAACATGTATCACTAACTGAAATTAAACACCAAACGATCAGTATACACAGAATCCACCATTCTAACACAAGCAAAAGAACAGAAACCCTATGATTTTAGGGAGAATTCCAAACACTAACAGACTCAATGATAGTGATGAATGTGAAAAATTACTGCAATAGTTAGCTTAAGAACTACAAAACCTAACAATCGACTAATTATTATAATCATCGCACAACAAAATCAATCACAATTATGATCATACAAATAACGCTCAGCAACCAACAAAACAAACAATCACAAAACAAAATAGTAAACGATCCGACCATAAACGAAGACAAATTTGATCAAATAATCACAAAATTACAGTCAAATACACAAAAACCCTATCATTTTAGGGGAAAAATCACAAATACTAACCGACTCACAATTATACCATTAAAAATGATCAAGCTACTGCAATAGTTAGCTTAAGAATTGCAAAACCTAACAATCAACAGTTAATCATAAACATCACACAGCAAAATCAATCGCAATCAAAGATCCTACAAATAACGCTCAGCAACAAACAGAACAAACAATCGCAAATCAAAAAACTCAACGATCAGAACCGAAATAAAGATAAATGTAATCAGAAAATCATAAAATTACAGTCAAATGAACAAAAACCCTACGATTTTAGGGGAAACCCCCCAAACACTAACCGACTCACAATTATACCGATAAATGTGATCAAATTACTTCAATAGTTAGCTTAACAACTACGAAACCTAACAATCTACTGAAAATAAAAATCATTGCACAACAAAATCAACGGCAACAATCAAAGATCCTACAAATAACGATCAGTAACAATCGTAACGCGAAATAGTCAACGATCGGAACAGAAACGAAGACAAATTTGATCAAAGAATCATAAAATTACAGTCAAAATGAACAAACACCCTACGATTTTAGGGTAAAAACCCCCAAACACTAACGGAGTCACATGATAGTGATGGATGTGATCAAATAACTTCCATAGTTAGCTTAAAAATTACGAAACCTAACAACCGACTGTAAATAACAATCATCGCACAACAAAATCAACCGCAAGAATCAAAGATCCTACAAATAACGATCAGTAACAATCGCAACGCGAAATAGTCAACGATCGGAACATAAGCATATACAATATGATCAGAAAATCATGAAATTTAAGTTTAATTTGCAGAAATGAACAGATAAATATGCGATTATTATGAGTGAAACTGTTCATACTTCTTCTGAGTGATGGTGTTAGTTCTTGATCGAGAGAGAAATGGTGCTTTTTGGCGCTTTTAGGGCTGGATGAGAGTTTTAAAGGGTTCGGTGTGGGGACCCCGGGTAGCTGACGTCACCGGACACGTGGATCTATCAGGGGGATGTGCTGACGTGGCGTAGCTCTTTGTTGATGATAGGTGGCAGGGTTTTGAGAAATGAGAGCACAAGTGTTGTTGAGTGTTTAGGTGGATGGCATAATGGTAATTTTGTAGGATGAGGAATGGTTTTTTGAGTTTTAGGTTTTGATCCATATCCCGGTTTTGTTCAATGGTGAAAGTTATTTCTAAAACTCGAGTTCAGCTTGTAGAGGTGACAAACTCGGTCTCGGCTCTATATATTATAAGTCTATAATTATCTACCTTAAATATGTGTAAATAGTTATATCTAAGGTCGTCTCCGAAAATCACCAATAAAATTTTGGCTTTGTGTAAGACAAAAAAAACAGACCCTATTTGCAAAAAAAAAAAATTTGCCTAGCACCGCCTTCAAGAACGTACTTGGATTGTTAATAATTATCTACTGTAGAACAGATAATTTATCATCAATCCATAGCTTACATCTTCCTTTGAGATACACTAGTACGTACATAGCCTAACTAAATCATACAACCAAACATAAATATATGGCACTGGCTTTTCCTCAACTATCTAACCTTTAATTAACTTACTGATAATTTAAGCCCTTTTAAGTGGAAGAAATATTAGTAATAAGAGACAATGCAATGCTTATTAACTCTGTAACATCTATCCTATCTAATAAAATCCATAATTATGGGACACATGTCCCCATCTAGGCCTCCATTTTAGAGTTTCTTGTCTAAAACATAATTAGTGTGTTGTTTAAATAAATGAAATATCTTTTGGGTGCCTTTTTGAGACATCTTGGCAACATTGGTGGTCTAGTGTGTGTTATGTTTTAACAAGTTATATCGGTTATATTATATTTTAATTAACGCACTAAAAAAGCTAATTTTTTATGCCGCTTTTCACATATTTGTTAAATAAATATCGTGATTGATATGTGAAGAAGAGTGGTTTAATTCTTTATTTTTATTTTTTAGTTCAAAGGAATATGCTTATGATGTATACAAAATTTGTTAAAGTAGATCAATCCTACCCTAATGATGTTTCTTTATTTTTATTATTATAATGATTATAATATAAACAGGGTTGTAGGAAGCCTACACTTTATGATTGGCAGCATTTGTTGTGCTAAAATATGCGAAAGTAAGCATGCTTAGTTTTAAGATGTGCGTTGCCACAGAGACTCGATGGTTCGATCGGTGTTGGTTCGTTATAGTGTTGACAAATGCATTTATCGTTTATAAAGCTCCATTAAACTTCGTTATTCAAGTTTAATAAAGCTACGTATAAATCTTAACTGATATAATCTCTCAAATTATAACTATTATAATCTATTTAACATATCTCATAAATACCAATTTAACTATTTAACCGTTCTAATAAAATTGATTTTGTTATTACAACGTTCAATTCAACACGTTTCAAGGGGTGGGAGCTCGGCCAACTTCAATACAGTTCCCACAGCAAACAAGAGATAAAACCTAACTATAGTCGGAATATGCACAAAACTAATAAACCAATTTAATTAATATTAACAATGATATTAAAAAAATAATTCTAACAAGTAATAAGAATTAAACAAATGAAGTAATTAAATGTATGTAAAAAATATCATGGTAAAAATGTTTGTACATGTTACATGTTATCTAATATTGTAATTTTCAACATGTTTATGAATAAAAGTGTTGTAACTTACGCTTTAAGGGTTTTTTTAAATTGATTTTTGTTAGTTTTAACCCAAAACTATTTGATTCTTTACTTTTAACTCAAAACTATTTGATATTTTTTTTCTTTTGACCCGAAAACTTTTCATCTTTACTTTTAACCTATAACTATTTGATTTTTTTTACTCTCAAAGTTTTATCTTTTGCAGTTTAACCTTACAACTTTTTTACTTTCAACTTTGGTTCTCTATACTTTTCATTTTTCGCAATATTTTCAAAAAAAAATATATGTTTTTACGTTGTCTATCTTTTCCCGTTTGACCGGTTCATCGTAACGCGCGGGTCATAGATAGACTTAGTTATTCTTTTATATGTGTTATGTTTCGGTTTAGTTTCTTAGCTAAAACACCGCAACTTTAGTGTTGATGGTCACTGACAATAGTGTAGCATTGATGTTCGCCCCTTCCGCAACGCGATAGTGCTTAATACAAGTTACTTATAATTATACATAGATATATGCATGTTTAGACTTTTGTATGATTTTCTCTCTCTTTTTACTTTTTAATTTCACTCCTATGCTATACATAATACATGACTTCAACCTAGTTATTTCTAAATTGCTTTTTCTCTAATAATTTTTATTTATTAACTTTTTAAAAAAATAATATGCGATTGTATTTAAATTTTATTTCTCGACATCCTGGTATAATTTTTATTGAAATGGAGTCGTATTCGAAATAGAGAATTTTTATATAGCGAGTGCCAGTAGGTATACGTTATCAAACCAATACCTCTATTCTTTTTAATGGTTTTTGATTGACGTAAAAAAAATATTGATATCCTTTTGGGTACATTATTGACTTTGTTTTTTGAGTTTTTTTTTTTTAAGAACAAAGCATGTCGAATAGATTATCAGTCAAGTGGAAGGAGTCAAAAGAATTAAGAGCTAAATTCTATAACTATACTATATTATATAAAGCATATAGGATGGGACAAAATGGTCTTTTTCACAAATCCGCCTTGAGGTTGGCGGCAATTGAGGATAGTACTATGATTTTGACTATTTCTTCCCTGATTCATCTAATTCTCAGTTGATTTTGTTTTTCTTCTTAAGTTTATGGTCTCCAGCAGATTTCTAATTCTCAGTTATTGATTTTGATGCCAAAATACCATAGACCTGTGTCTTTTTTGTTTTATAATCTGATTTTGATTGTAAAGTTGTAAAAGTTTTGTGATTATTGTTGATGGGTTCACTATGTTACTGTTTTTGTGTAATTTGTGAATAATTTTGCTAGATTATATCTGCATTCATGTTATATATATAGAACATTCTTGTAGGGACTCAGGACATATGATTACATCATAGCATTGAGAGAGCAGGAACAACAAGAAAATCGGTGGTTAACAAAGTCCTCAAGTGTCTCTAACAAGTTATATCACTAGTTTAATATTTAAGAAACTTTAGAAAAATATTTCGGAAGATTTGGATGTCTAAAATTTTCAAAGATTCTATCCGAATCTGATCGAATCCAAAAATTGAGAATAATTTTCAGATACCAAAAATTTCGGATAGTGGATTTTAATACTGGAATCCGAAATTTTGGATCCGTATTCTAGAAAAAATATGTGTTTTTAATTGTTTTCAAATAGATGTTTATTACTTTTATTAAAAATTATTTCAGATATCCGGATTTAAAAAAAAATATAATAATCTGAAAAGTCCGGCATTTTTTAATTAATACTTAATAATTTTTGGAAAAAACTATTTCGGGTAATTTGGATATCTGAAATTTTTAAAAGCCTATCCAAATCCGAAAATCTGATATCCGAATTTTTGGATATTTCGGGTTCGGAATGTCAGATAACTCATATTTGGGTCAGGATTCAGATTTGTTTGCACGCCCCTAATCCTCCCATAGCACCTCCTTAGTTAAAATCACCTCCATGCCATTATCATCCTTGTCACTAGAGTTTCACAACCACTATGTCCTTACCATAAGATTTGAATCAAGGTTGTAATGTTATAATTTGTGGGTTTAGTCTTGGGTTTTGAATTCAAGATTTATATGAGATATAGGCTTAAACCTTAACAACGAATGGTAACTACCCTCGGTGTCGAATCTGAACGAAAATTTTGATCTAGCATCACTCATATGATCATTATTGTTTGGCACCTATGGTAAGTTGTTGCAAGGTTTGAAGCCCTAAAGTGATTAGTATTTGTTGTGGAGTATGTAGTCTTTACTTTATGATTTTATTCTGTCTTCTTTATTCATCAACCTCATGTCCTCTTTCACTTAAGCTCCATTATTTTTCTTGCTTGCCACATTATTGAAATTTAAGTTGTTTAATCATACATATTTTATTGCATTTTCCACTTAAATGATTAGACATTTCATTTCTTATTTAACTTTTATGTTTAAAATAAGTGGTATCAATCTTCTCAAGCAGCATTTTTGTTCTTAAGCAAAATCTATTTTGATTAGCTGTCCAAGTTAGGGAAGAACTTACTTTTCCTATTACCATTATTGATGTTTGAGAATGTTTAACATTAACCTCAAGAGCTAACCAAATGAACCACATGAAAACCAAGTAATAGATATTCATCCAATCATGTTTATAAATTTTATAATAAAATATATCCATATTGATATTATGTAATTTTGGAGATGATATGATAACAAATAAATTTGGACAGTCAAAGAGACATGGTTCTTTACTATTATCACATGTAAAACTTCATAGACGAGTAAATATAGATATGTATTGTCATGTCACATGTGAATCGATTGTCATAGTGACATAGAGTTATACTACATAGGAAAACTAAATATTTTCATGATTTTATTTTTATAAACATCTTGAGTACCGCTAGACTGACTTTAAACAATTATTTTAGTCATACCAAATTGTAGGTGACACTTTACTTGCTAGTTCTTTTAAGACTTGGTTACTTGTTTCACCATATGTCCTATGACCTTGAGACGGTGCATCTTCCGGTGACGGTGGTGATTTTGGGTTATCACGACCGTAAGTCGTTTGGCCTTGAGACGGTGCATCATCTGGTGATGGTGGTGAATTTGGGTTATCCCGACCATAGGTCGCATGGCCTTGAGACGGTGCATCATCTGGTGAAGGTGGTGAATTTGGGTTATTCCGACCATAGGTCGCCTGGCCTTGAGATGGAGCATCTTTGGGTGATGGTAGTGAATTTGGGTCCTTACGGCTATAAGTCATCTGACCAATATTAGACAATAGTGATTCTAGGTCAGACGACTTACAATCAGGTGACCAAAATTCTTCTTTGGTCACCATATGCAGTACCTCCGCCGTCTTAAATGGTAGTGATCTTCCATATATAGATGCGTCTGCAAAGTGAAAACAAAAACACTTATAATTGTAATGTAAAATTACATATATTGTTAAAAAGTAGGTTAATTATTATATTATTACCATGTAAATGACGAGCATGATAAGGTTGAAGAAGAGTAGAGAGAGTTAAGAGGAAGAAAGCAAACTTGATGGTGGCCATTGTTATCTTGTGTAAGTAAGCTCATGCAAAGAAGAAGTGGATCTTTAACTATATATAAACAAGGATCATCCACTACGTACAGTCCCAGTCAAATTGTTGACTATTGCTACTAAGTATCACGTGTTTGACTATTGCAACAGATTTTCACTATGGAATGTACCTTGTTCGATTTTTATATCAGCAACTAACAGTGTTGATAACATAGGTTGCTATGCTACAATAATATATGTGTGTGTTTACTTCAAACATATTGCCGACAATATTGTAGAGACGGAGCGCATGTATATGTGGGCTTAAGGGCTCTTTAGCAACTTTTGAATGGTTAAGTATTGGACCAGTAAGAGGTCTGAACCAATAAGAGCTGGTATAATACTTAACTATTTTGAGGCATATGTCTGACCAATTCAGATTAGAGGTCTTAACCATTCAGAGGCAAATGTCTGAACCATTCAGACATCTGCTCGCGAAACAAACTGTCTGAACCATTAAGAGCCCCCTAATGAGCTAAACAAACAGCCCTTAATGTACTATGCTATTTACGTTTATTTAGGGATGCAAGTTTATGACACATGTGAATAATAAACCGCATAATGCGTAATGTTTAATTGTGTACCTTATTAAAGCGTAAACAACACTTATTTAAGACTACAAGCACACATCCACATCACACAAACGACACACATGGATGTTTTTTGTTAATCTTTTGTTTTTGACGGTAAACTTGTATCACTGATGAATCACTGACGGATTATCGTGTCATTAGCGAAACCACCGATCATATCCATCTACACTATGCAATAATGCATATACACCAATTCAGAAGGAAACCTAATAAATCTGGGAAAAATCCCATTTTAAGAATCGAACCCAAGACCTAATTCATGACAAGTTTCAAGCAGGTTGTCACATGTCCTAGCTGCCTAAATTGCCATCAAAACTGCCCTCGGAGGTCTCTCAATCTCTTCCCAACAAACATCTCTTCTTCACATTAACGACTGCTTTATTTTCACTTCTCCACATTAACGACATCTCCTCCCTATTCTTCAAATACTTAGCTAAAGACACCCAGAAAATAACGGAGTTAGCGAATGATGTTAGAGTATTGTAAAACATTTATCATGATATTTCAATCCTCATTTAAACAATCATATCATATCACAATGATGGAGCATCATTCATAAAAAGTGGGCACACCTCACTAAGAGATCGTAGTCATCAAAGCACTACAAATTATTAAACAACATAAATTATCATCCTTTATCCAAATTTTACTTAATTCACTTTGTGTTAAATTAATAAAGTCATCATTTTATCATTCATATTTTTAAATTTTATTTGTACATATTGTTTTATTTTTATTTGTATAAGCTTTATGTATGAATATTACGGGTAAGAGTATTTTTTTTTTCCATATGTGAAGTATTTACTCATCTATTAGTTCTTTTAAAAAAAGTTTATTTTTGGTATTGTATTTACCTTTTGTTGTTTATATTACTATTTCTATTTCTTACGTGGATTTTGTATTTTAAATTTATAAATACACGAAAACATTAATCGCATACGACAGAAAGCGGAAACTTATTCAATGATTCTTGGCTTATTGCAAATCATTTTGGTCCCATATATTTGGGGTAGCTTTATTTAATAAATGTTGGTCACAATTCTTTATTGTAACATTTGTCAAAAACGGGTTTTCCAAACCCGCTTCGTTTGTAATAGAATATCAAGTTATAAATGTTTCGTTGCGTATTTATGGTTATTTTAATTTTAAACGATGCAAAATTTATAAACAAATTAGAATTTAAAAACTTCAATTAATAAAAAGTGAAAATAAAATAAATAATAAAGAAAACCGGCTGCCGGGATTCGAACCCAGGTCAGCCGGGTGAGTCAACAACTTAACTCGCGCAATTATAACCACTCCGCCACTAGTTGCTTTTGTGAAATGTAGGAAGCAAATAAAACATAACTTCACTCAGGAATCAACCTGTTTATGCAAACTGAAACCGTAATCGGCTCCCAAACGTCCAAGACGTTTGAGTGATCGCGGAATTCTGTTTATAACCGATAAACCGACACTTTCAATCAATTCAGTCTTGAATGGACTTGAATTTATGTGATGATCTTTTTAATAACCGAAAATCTTCATTTCCTGAATTACTCCAACAATAACATCCTCTCGCGACTCAAAATCACCCACAGAACCTCCAGTCTCACTTTCACTCTACTTTCAGTTCGTCGGAAAAGCTTTTTGAACTCGCCGAACTTTCGCCGGAAAACCGTGTTTTCCATCAAAACAATAAGTTTCTCAATTCTTCCATCTTCTATCAGTTGTTAAGCTTCTGCTAACTCAAACCTTTCAATCAGAATCAGTTTCAGACGACGATATCGGATAATTAACTCTCGCCGGAAAACTTCTGAAAATTCCCAATTTTCGCTGTGAAACGGTATAGCCTTTTAAACCTTCTGATAAATCTTGTTCAGTACTTCAATTCTACATCTAGCTAATCAAAACTGTTAATTGGTCCGTTCAGACGAAGCCCATAAAAACAGAGCCGACGACTCCGCCGGAATTCTGAGAAAGACCATTTTTCCGGTATGTCTACTCCCAAAATCTTTCCTGTCCATTTCGTTTTAATCACTTAACTGATTGTCACTCGAATTAAACAGAATCAGTAGGGTAATTGTTGTCTTTGATATTGTAACGAAGAAGATGAAGTTAGTTTGTATATAAGTTTAATATAAATTGGATATTATCTCGGGTTAGACACACAGTCCAGCGGTGGACTGTGTGCGCACATATATCACACGCCGCGAGTTCGATCCTTGACACAATTGTATGCTCTGTAATAAAGATGTTTTCCTTTTTAACTGAACCGGATTAACCCACTAAAGATGTTAAGTATATTAAAAATCGGTATATTAACCAGGTTAGACACACAGTCCAGCGGTGGACTGTGTGCAACACAAACCCACAGGTCCCGGGTTCGAGACCTGTTACACACGCCGGTTCGATGATTAAAATCCTTTTTGAAAATAAAAGAATTTTGAATAAACTAAAACAGTATATAAATATAATTAAAAACAGAATTATTTCGGGTTAGACACGTAGCTCAGTTGGTAGAGCTGCGTGCACGCGAACGGGAGGTCTCGGGTTCGAGCCTTACCCGGCGCACACATGCACGCTAGCGAACCGGTCAAACAGTCAACAGTCACGGTCAACGGTCAATGGTCAACGCAAAAGTCAACATTTTTTTATATTTTATTTATTTATTTAATTTAAAAATCAATTAAAAATACTTAAAAATAATGTTTTTAAAGATAGAAAATAGCCTTAAACTCACAAAAATATATCTAAAAATCCTATTAAAATTATTAATAAAATCCACTCATTTACCATACCTTTCGTTATTATTTAGGTTAGTTAATTCTCGTCGATCAATCCTCTAAACTCGTGCGCATTTCATCATCTTCAACCGAACACACCCAATGTGAGTAAATCTCTACAAATTCCCCGTTTTAATCACGTTTTTTGGGTGTATCATGTGTCTTATTATTTATCTCATTTAAACTATTGTGCATCTATCATATCCATGAACAAATGTGTATTCAACATGTATCAACTGTTTGTGTGGTTATTGTTTAGATTAAATTTATCATTTTTCAGTATATACATTATCATAGGCCGCCGCTCCCCATTACATTATGAGCGTTGAGCTGTTCCCCATAACATTATGTGTAACATCCGTCAAAAACGGATTTACCAAACCCGCTCCGTTTATCAACCGAACAGTCAGTCAAAAATTTCGTTGCGAATTAAATGCCCAAAATATTTTTAAACGATACGTAATCAATTATTATACGGGAATATATATTTAGTTTTTGAAAAACTGTTGAAAATCGCAAAATAAAAATGAAATGATCCAGCCGGGTTTCGAACCCGAGTCACTCGCCGAGTCGATTCAGCGACTTATCTCACACACACAAACCACTGCGCCACTTGTTCTGTTTGGTAAATATTGAAATCATTTAATTGATAAAGTGACGTTACGAATTCAAAATCGGCGCCCATTAGTTCAGTCGTCGGAATCCCGGAAACCTCGCGAGTTTTTAACACCATTTTCAGTTATAACGTAAACCATTAACAAGACATCGGTTATAACCGATGTTTGAAGTCCGCGACCAAACCATAACCGCCGGAGTTTTTATGATTTACGAATCCAGTCGGAAATCAGACCAAATACATCTCGATTTTCCCCTATAAATTCACCCTCAACCCATTGAAAACCTTTTCGCTCAAAACCACACTCTTTCTCGACGAAAACTCCCTCGCCGGAACTTTTCTGTTCGTCGCCGGAAAACCGATTTCCTTATTTCTGAACCTCACTGAGCCCCTGAAGCTTATACCGGAGATACCCATACTTTTTCCAAGCTTTCCGAAGACTTGCTGCTGCAAAACACCTGACGCCGGAGTTGATTGCTGTCGCCGGAGTTCTGCCGGAAAACAGAGGGTCCAGTCGGTATACCTCTTCGCTTATTTTCTTTATCTTTTCACCCTTATCTTACCTTAATGGACTGTAAAACACTAATAAACCGATAAAAACCTTGAACCAGTCAGTCGTCTTTCTCTAGTTATACCTTGATGAAGAAGACGATGTATTCGTTATGTTACAAGTATAATTAAAATCAACTTATTAATCGGGTTAGACACATAGTCCAGCGGTGGACTGTGTGCACATATAACGCAAAGGTCACGAGTTCGAATCCAGTTTCACACACGCTGCCTTAATAAAAATCAATTTTTTGTTTAACTGAACCGGAGTCGATACTGGTATATGTTAAGTATATTAATAACCGGAATAATAACCAAGTTAGACACACAGTCCAGCGGTGGACTGTGTGTTTGTTTATATCACAGGTCACGAGTTCGAGTCCGGTCTACTGCACCGACTCGAACAATTATCTATTCTTTTTAATAAGGCAGAAAAGGAAATAACTAAATTGTATTTAAGTATAATAAAAATCGAATTATATAACATGTTTAACACACAGTCCAGCGGTGGACTGTGTGTTAGATTAAACCACAGGTCCCGGGTTCAAAACCTGTGGAGTGCATGTCCGATTCGCTTAAAACTGTTTTTAAAATAAAATGATTTTCAGTTTAAACTAATTAATATATATATATAATTAAAATCAGATATATAACAGGTTAGACACGTAGCTCAGTTGGTAGAGCTGCGTGCACGCGTACGAGAGGTCTCGGGTTCGAGCCTCACTCAGCGCACTTGTATTCCGAATCGAACCGGTCAACGGTCAGGTCAACGGTCAGAAAAAAATCAATTTTTTTATTATTTTTATTTAATTATTTTAATTAAAAATCAATTAAAAATACTTAAAAATAACATTTTTAAGGTTAGAAAATAGCCTCAAACTCACAAAAATACACCCAACAATCCTACTAAAATAGATTAATAAAATCCGTTTACTTACCAAACCATAATGCGATTATTCTAGGTTAAACTCACTCGTGGTTAAAACCACTTCGCGTGCATTCAACATCATCAACCGAACGCACCCACGGTGAGTGAATCTTACAACTCCCCCTTTTAAATTACACGTTTTGGGGTGTGTCATGTGTTATGAAAATAATTAATTTATTTATTTAAACTTGTGCCATACCACATCATGACTTAAACTTAGATTGTTTTTATTGTTGTGATTTACTTATTGCCTTTTGTCAAATTATATGAAACTCATACATTAAGCCCATCAGTTCCTCGTGGGAGACGAGTAGAACAACGCGTGCTTCAAATCAAATTCATTATTGTTCATGTGTGTATCATTGAGTTTATATTGTTTGTAGTTGTGTCATTCATATTATCATGTTTATGCAATTCATTCATCAGGCCCCTCAGTTCCTCGTGAGAGACGAGTTGAGCATCGCGTGCCTCTAATTTTTCCATTATTGTTTATGAGTGTTTCATTTAATATCTTATGATTGTTGATTAAGTTACATCTATTTTTACTCATGTTTGGTTGTGCACATATTTCATAATCAATTTAAATAAATTTGTTCAAATGTTTTCCATAGGATTCACTCGCCAACATTATGTTGATCCAAAAACCTTTTTACACATGATACAGGTGAACAGGTTGAAGCAAGGAAAACATAGGATATGCCTTAGAAGAGAACAAAGAAATTTAGATTGTTAGTTAGAACATGTTGTAACATTTATTGTAATTTTCCATTTAATTTGTATTAAAGAATATGAAACGCATAATAAATGTCATGAGCTTTGATGATAACCCAATCATGCCCCGATCACCTTTTCCGCTGCGGGTCGGGGTGTGACATTATGAGCGTGAACCAGGCGTTGCCAACATACGATCGGCTCCGTTTGATTGAGCCTTGATCGCACAGACATTTATCATAGGCCGTCCGTTCCCCATTACATTATGAGCGTGAATGTGACGTTGCCAACATATACAGTTTCATTCATGTGTTATATTCATGCAAGTTGGTTTGTTATTGTATGTTATTCTAAGTTATTGTTTGTTGTTGTTATTGTTATTGTATGATTTAATTACGTTTGCTCACATATGATTATTGCACAATTTTTCCTGATAAAGATAACAAGAGATCAATAATAAATGTTTTTCTAACAAGGTTCACTCGCCAACTTATGTTGACCCAAAAACCCCCATTTTTACACATGATACAAGTGATCCAGCCGCAGCAAGAAACACATAGGATGGCTTAGAAGAATAAACTGGTTTAGACTTTGGATTGTTTAGTTGATTATCTTTCTCTGTATTTGTATAAACATGTTTGGAATATTGAGGATGTAATTTTGACTTTAATAAATATGAAACATATTAGTAAATATCATGAGCTTTGGTGATAACCCAATTATGCCCCGACTCTTATTCCGCTGCGGGTCGGGGTGTGACATTTATGTTATTTGTAATAGTAAGTGGTTCATGGGTGAGTGTTCTTGGATCACTCCTATAGACCAAATTACCACCTATTCCATGCAATCTTTCATAAATCATGAAGATTCGAAGCATTTCAAGCGCTTACTAACGGGTGAAATAAGTTTTTATCAAACTCAATCCGCACAAAGGTCGTTACCCTTTTGACTCCTCCAGGGGCTAGCCGACGAACCCCACACCAAGGGGCATGATGCCCCATTAAAACCCCCATGATTTAGAGGCGAAACCCCTATGATTTTAGAGGCTTCGTCTCTTAAAACCATTAGGGTTTCTTGATACCAGAAATCAGAATAGTCTTGGTGTCCTTAACATCTTCTAACTTGAATCGATAGTTGTTTCATTTTTTTATTTGTTTTTAAGTACATCTTAGTTACCCAAATGGCTTGAGAACATTAAAATCACCCACATATTTGGTATTTTGTATATGAAGTTTATATAGGGGAGGGTTATCTTGAGAACATAGATTTTTATGAGAACTTTAGGAACAATTTTCATCCATAGATCATCTTAAATCAAGGGTTAAGATTAGTGGGGGTTTAAACGAGAAGGAGACCATTAAATAAGATTTAAAAAGGGCAAGATTGTAAAATCACATCCAATTACCCTTCATCCCCAAATTCACTTTCTCCCTCACAAAATCGAATCAACATCTTCAGATCCCCCATCTTCCTCATATAATCAACCTGCAAATCTCAAATCTGAAGTTATTAAAGATTTTTGAGGAAGGTTTTGCGGAATTTATCAACCTGCAAAACGAATTTATCAACTTGAAAATTTTAAATCCACTGTCTCCCTCACGAAATCAACCTTCAAAACGGAATTTATCGAAGGTTTTGCGGAGGTATTAACTATGATCGAACCGACGGTGAACATTAAGAGGCCGCTGGGAGTACTTTCAATGCTTTTAAGGTGACTCAGGTTTGGTTTTTCTAATTGTATTATTGTTCTGTTTCATTAAAAACAAGTTAGAACTCTTGATGTGATCGAAAAATCGTTCTATTTTATGTGTTTGGTGTTGTAGTGGTTATTTAGGAAATTGAGTACTTGATTTCTCGATAATCTCTACTTTGTTTTCATAATTAATGTTTGAGATCATGAACTTAGGGCTGGAATGTTGTTTATTGTCTGTATCATGATATATCTTTATGCAATTTGACTTAAGGGAGCATCCATTTGAGATCTTATATATATATTGATTGAACATTGACAAATTTACATTGCCATCAGTTCTGATTTGATCTAATATGTGATTTTGAACTCTAGTTCATGATTAAACAAAAACAAAAAGTTACACATGTGTAAGTGTTTCAAACCGAAACTTACATATGTGTAAAACAGAAACACTTACACATGTGTAAATAGAAACTTTATAAAACAAATTTACACATGTTTAACTGAGAATTTGCACATATGTAAAACAGAAACACTTACACATCTGTAAAACAAACATTTACACATGTCTAAATAGAAACTTACACATGAAGGTTTATACATGTGTTAATTATACTAGTATGATGAAAATAAGCATAGATATGAAGGTTTACACACATGTAAATCATAACAGGTTAAAAAAAAGAATAGATATGAAGGTTTATACATGTGTAAATTATTATAGTTAAAAAAATCAACATGTTTACACATGTATAAATCATGATAATTAAAAAATTAAGCATAGATTGGAAGGTTTACACGTGTGTTAATTATACTAGTTAAAGAAAATAACCTTTCCACTTTTGTACCTCTGAATATAGCTTAGATATGTTCGTCTCCAACCACCAGTTTTAGGTTTGAAATATAAATCTATTTGTTGGAGCTTGTAGACAACTGTATTTAGGGCAACAAATTTGAACGGAATCCTCAAAGCGAATTAACATTATATTAAAACTAATTTCCAGATTTCAGATTCCTTCGAATCTGTTGCTCTCTCCTTGATCTTTAATTTCCTTTTATGCAGATTTTTTCAAGGTCGATGTGATGGAATGCACAACCAATGCTTTCAGGAGTCGTGGCGACAAACTCTAAAGTTTTGTGGTTGAACTCGGGTGTAGGTCTAAATAAAATGTTTACACGTGTGCAAGTAAGATGTTTATACATGTGTAAATCATCTTAGTTAATATTGTATTTGTGTAATTAAGCAACTTACACATGTATAAATAAGTTGTTTACACATGTACAAATCATATAAGTTAATATTTTATTCGTGTAATTAAGCAACTTACACATGTATAAATAATCTTATTTAATATTGCATTTATGTGATTAAGCAATTTATACATGTGTAAATAAGATGTTTACATATGTAGTGTTTAAATATATTTACACATGTGCATATTGAAACAATGGTATTGCAACAAATGAATATGATTATTATGCAATTTACACATATGTAAGTAGGTTGTCTACACATGTGTAAGTGAGCAGGTCTGCTCATTACACATGTGTAAGTCAGCCAGATTATTTGTTTAGAATAGGAGTAAAAACAAATGGCTTAATGGTATTGAACTTTTATCACTTTGACCATGCATATTTCAGAAAAAAATGGTACATTCTACTGTTGGTTTGAAAATGGCAAAGAGAACTTTAAGAGTTCAACTGTAGAAGCCTAGAAAGTGATACGAAGATTGTACTTTGGAAAGAGAATATCCACCGAGAAGATGTGATCAATAAAACATTGGGGTTTGAGAGAGACAAAAATGAAAAAAAAAACTAGATGATATTATGGATTATGACTTGACTCTATATTACCGTCGTTAGCGTATATTAAGGATTATAACTTATGTTTTCATGTTATCATGGTTACCGTATGTTGATGATTACGATTTGTTGGACAATTTAATGTTTCTGGTTTTTTTTTGTAATACTATTTTGGTTTAAATCCTATTTGTTGGTCAATATAATACTTTTAGTTTTTTTGCTTAATGCTATCTTGGATTAATTAACAGTTTATACATGTGTAATTCAGATGCAAATGTGTAACAAATAGAAACAAATAAGTAACATAACAAATTTACACATGTGTAAGACATATTTACATAGGATTACATGAGATTTACACATGTTGAAAACAAACATTTACACAAATAGAATTTTATAACAAATAAAGAAAATAAACCCAAAGACATAATAATATTGGAACTTTGATACAAGAATATATAACACCACCATCACCTCCACCAATGTCCCGGCCTCTGCTACCACTTGTTACTTCACCTCCATCAGTGGACCCGAATCAATCACATGTTATGTCCCTGCCTCCGCTACCACTTGTTACTTCACCTTCATCAATAGACCCGAATCAATCACATGTTGAATTATCTCCACCACCAGACTACATCCATCCCCATACAGTGATTGATGATCCTTTTCAGGCCCACTAGTACCGATATGGTATATGCCATCGGTTAGTGGTAGTGAACAAATTTACAGAAGTGTAAACACAGACACTTACACATGTATAAAGCATACAGTTAGACAAATAAATCAAAAAACGAATAAGAAAACAAACCCAAACTTAATCTACAAGAATTCATGAAAATGAAGGTCTGATTTGGAATTTTTAATGTACAAACAATCTATGGAAATGACGGTTTACATTATACATGACAAACAAAAATGTTAATATAATATACTGGACATTTGCCATTTAATGATCATAACTTAGAGATCTGAGTTGGGAATTTCAAATTTAAAAATACATATAATGTTGTTTCTTATACATATGAATACATAAAACTTACACATATGTATAATCAACTATTACACATTCATAAGTATGGATAACACATAAGAATCCTTGTTGCACCATCAACATTCTTATTCATCTGATGCAGCCTTGCAATCAAGCTAAACCTCTTATGGACTTGAGTAAACCTTTCACTTAAATATCACAGGCATACGCATACATGTTCGCATATCTTCCAACATTGAAATGGCCTTATAAAATAGTAGCATGAAGGTTGCCTGCTCGTGTCGATTAACCAGTCATAATCTCGTGTGATTAACCAGTCATAATCTCGCTCGCTACTTCCTTCTTACCAAGTCTACAAGAATTTGAAATGTATTTTTATCTTGAAATTTTGAATCAATGATGTACTCTTTTATGGCTGAGGATTTTCTGCTCTTTAAGTCGAATGAAGGTTGCCTGCTTTTCAACTTCTAAGCAATGTTCCTGGTTTAAAAATATAGTATCACTTATTACAAAGTTTCACATAGTTCAAATGATAAAATCAATCAGTTTTAGTTAGAATAAAAATGGTTTGATGCAAACTATTACTTACATAAACATAAATAAGTTTAATCATTACTTTAGCTAATAGAATATTGATTTTTTATAATACTTTTGACCAAGAGAACTTTATTTAAACTATGCAAATTAGAAGCAAAGCACAAAACTCACTTTTGCATTTTCACAAACAGGTTCTATGCACTAAGAAGTAATACAATAATTCTTTTCCATGCTTATTTTTATCCCTAATTATTAAAATGAAGATAATTACATGGAAACGAAGAAAAAATTAACCAAGTAATTGAACAAAAATTAAAACCTGCATATTATAAAGGAAATCGTCTCAAATCAAGAAATCCAAAAACGATCCAGCAATGAATGATTGAAGAACAAGAACTGCAGATTTAGGAATGTAATCGATGAAGATAAGTGAATCCAAACTCAAGTGAACAATAATCGATTAAAGAATGTTACCAGAGATGGCGTGTGAACAATTGGTCAACAAAAATTAGAGATCGATAGCTCCTTTGACGAACCTTCGCATTCAATGGTGGTTGACGTTCTTAGGCACGTAGTTGGAGATGAAGAAATCAGGGGGTTTATCCTGGAATGATTCTTATACAAATTTACCAATTTAATCTTTTAGTTAAAACATAAGGGAGTATAAATGTGTGGCTGAGATTTGTTCTCATGGTTCTCACAAAAGATAGGTGTTCTCATTTAAACCATCTCATATATAATTTGATGTAAAGTTTTTAATCAATATTATCATAGATAGTATTTGATTTCATAAAAAACTTGCCTAAGTTATTTGATGGTACTCCATAACTAACATTTGGGAGTTTAAACCATTTATAGGTATGATATATCTATTCTAGAAAAGTTTACGAATTGTTGTTAAAAAAACAAACATTGCTTTTAGTATTCGTATCAAATTATTATATATGAAAATAATTTCTCTAAGAGCTATTTAATATATTATTATTAGCATTATTTCATACTATTTGATATATAAAAGACTCTCATCCATAATATATGTTTTTGGGGGAGGTTTTAGGTTTATTTTTTTGGGTCACATTTCATGTCTTTTTGTTGTTGTGAGACCTGTCTTCAGGTGATGTTTTTGGTATTTTTTTACACCAAAACATCCAAAAACAAAGTAGAGGTGAGATTCGTGTATTTTTCAATATATAATGTGTGTATATATAGAGAAAAAATAAATAGTTAAACATTTAAAAGGTGGTGATAATGTGTAATAATTTGTTGTTTTCTTATTGTATGGATTTTAGTGTTTTTGAAGAACTTCCGTTTTTATAATTTGTTAGTTGACTAGACATATTTTTGAATATTTTTAAAGTTTCTTATGATAAATGGTGTAAATTATTTGATATGTCTAAAGTAATATATTATTTAAAACATACGACCACTTTTTTCCTAATAAGCATCCATATTTCTTTAATTTATTTTATCGGTTACCTTATCAACTCCCTCTTATACAAAAGGATGTCGAGTTTTGATGAAAATAAGTGATCAATGTCACACAAAGACATCAACAATGTCTACCAATAACATATAATGCTTACTACTATCTAAAAAAAATTATAACTGTTAAATAATTTAATTTTAGGCCAGGATCTCATTCGAGAAACAAGAAATGGGTTTAGAACTGTAAAATGATATACAGAGAAACAAAACAACAAGAACACAGAAAATAGTGAAAAAACAAGTGACGTAAATCTTATTAGCTTTACCAACCCAAAAGAATCACCCTATCAAACCCTAGATCTCACAAAATGTGAGATCTGTAATAATACAAAAGAAACATATGATCAACTGATAACAATCAATTGATCTATACGAATCACAACAACAAGATCTCACACGAGATCAAACAGATCACAAATGATCTAAAACAATAAGTACAAACCCTAATCGTCAGGAAGAGAGAGAAACCAGAGAAATCTAGAACAACCACCCACACTAAACACTGCAATACTCTTTTATATAAAAGATTCAAGACACTTTCACTTAAACTCTTCAAGTATTAATTTGTTACACTTTAGCCCTCTGCATATTCAACATGCCCCTTATACTTCTGTACCTGTACACTCTCAACCCTTATTAGTTACAACAAAATATAACAAAGTGTAACAGATGTAACAAACTTTCAACAAGTATTACTTTAATGTTGCAACATGAATTATCATATTGCTATAACAACTTAATTTTACAAGAACCTCGAGGACACATCTTTTTCTGAGGAAGCATGTTTGAGTGTAGAGCTTAATATATTTTGGTACTAACAATTAAGGACAAAAACGGAGTTTTAATTGTTCAGCTTAGAGTTTTAATCGTTGACAAACACACTCATCCGGACGTGACGATTAAAACGTCCATCACATTTTCAAAATATTTGTGTTTCTCATTATATTTTACAAAGAGTTTTTAATTCACTAATTTTATAAGATGGCTTATTGTCAAATATTGAGGAACTTTAAGTAAATCCACTATATTGATAACTAATTATTTGATTTAATATCAGCTAATATTTTATTACATTTTGGTAAATTGTACTCTATTTATTGATTCAATGATTTTCTTTTGTGGCCAACATGAAAAGATAGGAATATAGGGATGGATGTAAATGTGAATTAACTTTAATTAATTATCACCGCTACAATAAACAAAGAAACAATCTAGAGTAGATTCAAATGCATCAATCTTGAAGATTATTTTGTTTTGCAAATTATGAAGATAACATGTACACCAACGTATACATTAAAATTATTTATTTTTTTTAAAGAAAATGAACTCTGCATTGGGTCAAGTAAACTCTTTGTCATTTTATTAATATAACCTGTAACTAATTTAATTAACATGGTTACTTGATTCTGATCTTAAAGTTTTAATAATTTCTAAAACAATCAATTATAAATGCCATCCTAACTTTTCAGATGATTTTGTGTGAGTATATATATATATATAAGGTAGGATTCTAGAGTGAACACTAGCTTATTTGTGAACTGAGCAAAACTAATCCTGACCATTGATTTACACACATGTAAGGCCATGATTTCATCATCCAAGCGTAAAATACACTAGTGTATTTCTTCATCAAATCTTGGCTATTGATTTACACACGTGTTAAGTCAGGATTAGTTTGCTCAGTTCGCAAATACACGTGTGTTCACTCTTGAACAATCCATATATATATATATATATATATATATATATACATATATATAGGGTGAGGTTGTTGTGAGAAAATTTAAAAGTGTGAGAATGATGAGAAAGAATCTAAACCATTGGATATTTAATCTAATGGTTGAGATCATAGTGACAATTCTGTAAATAATGTTGACTATTAAACTAACTAATTTTCAAGATTAAGGGTATAAAGGTAAATTTAATATTTTTAAATTAAGAAACTAACATTAATACACATGTAAAGTTCCCCGTTCTTTTTTAAACATCAATAACTTTTTATACGTAACTCTTTTTTAAAAAAAAAAATTACACCATAATAACGAGTGTTTTTTATCTTTAATATGAGTACCATATTGATATATTTATGTAGAGTTATTTCTGTTTTTATATATTTAGGGTGTTATTTCTGTTTTGATTCTGATTAAAGTGTTGGCTGGTATTATATTATGGTGTTATTTCTGTTATATTCAATATTAGGGTGTTCTTATAAGATGTGTGCCTTCAATATAACTGTTGTGGTGTTTTTATGAGTTATGGTGTTATTTTTGTTATATTTCTGTTCTTTATAAGATGTATGCCTTCAATATACATGATGTAGTGTTTTTATGAGTTAGAGTGTTTTTATGAGTTATATTTCTGTTCTTTATAAGATGAATGCCTTCAATATACATGTTATTTCAAATTCGAAAATCCATACAATAATTGCCAAAAATTGGTTGCATATATTTATTCCATAATTAGATTTTATTAGTTAAATTACACTTATACCCTTAAACTACCAAAATAAAAAGGGACACATGTCACCTCCATAATCTTTTTTATCCTTCTCACACTTTTAAATTTTCTCACATGAACCTCTACCTATATATATATATATATATATATATATATAACTATTTTATTCTATCTTTTTATCTTCAAATTGATCTAACAAGGATTATTTTTCATATTACGGTTGCATAGGTATCCTATTTTTCTTTTTGAGTTTTGCTTTCACTCTTATTAGGTTCCTCCCTCTCTCACACACAATCACACAAAAGTATGGAGTATGCTTACAAAACTTTGTTGTTGTATACTTATATGCATACATCTTTCATGCAAGGCCCTTTCAAATGCTGTTTGAAATTGGATCAAATTAGTTGCGTTATATTTTATATAATATTCTGAGTATGGTAATTACACCACGATAAATTGAACAAAAAGTGATAAACTTCTAAGCTAACATCTAGGCTCAGTTTTAGTTTACTGGTGGACAAGTCAAAAAGTTATAGTCAAACCAATCAATCAAGCATTTAGATTAATCAAAGATTTGATAAACTTTGATTTTTAAATACTTTCGTGACTGGTGGTGTGACATTCTTATCGTTATCCATGTTTTGATGAAATTTATACAAAATCAAGTTATACGTGATATGTATAAGTCACCAAGTTGCAAACACAAAGTCTTTAAAATTGCTTTAGTTTTTTTTTTTTTTTTTACATTTTTTCATTTTACAACTTTAAAATACGATGTTTAATAAAGTTTCAGATTTGTGATTGCAACATGCTTATTTTATCAATGTTTAAGAAATGAAATTTTTACACATAGTTAGTACAAATGTTGAAGTCATCAAAATCAAATCAAGTCTTGTAACTTTTAACACCCCAAGAATTTCATCCACTAGTTTGATTTATTAGTTATTTATAAAATTATAAATTACTAAATAGTAAGATTCTTATCTACAATAACTAAAAAAGCCTTCTTTAAACATATTTACAATAGTACTATAACTTCAGTTTCCATCTTTCCCATCACCGCAAGTATAGAGGGACGATCGAATTGTATTAATTTGTCCTTTTCTGGTTTTTGTTTTATAGGACAATTTATATTTTCAGTCCCTCAAGTTTATATTATGACCTGAAAGTATAAACATAAATTTTCTTTTGGGTCTTTTGATTTAAAGCTTTCTCTATAAATTTGAGTTTGGCTACATTTTATGTCAGTTCACGGCATAAGTTCGTGTTTATCTTCGTCTATATTTTACGTCACGACTCACGTAACGGTAAAAATTCCTGTAACATGGGGTCCAAACACTATTTATAAACATAAATTTACTATACATACAAAAACTATGGCTAGTATTAGTGCTAGGAAGCTGTCTGTCACTTTTCTATCGATCCAACCAAATTACGATTTTGCCTTATTTAAATTTACAGTTTTGCCATTGGTTTTGTTTTCTTCTTCTCCTAGCCAAATTATGATTTTGCCCTTAGTTTAAATTTACAATTTTTGCATAGTTTTTATTTTTTTCCTGTCAAATTACGTTTTCCCCAGTGTAAATTACATTCATACTGTCGTTTTAATTTTTTTTTTTGACAAAACTATGGCTTTTTTTCCCTGACAAATTACAATTTTTCCCTAGTGTAAAATTACAATCATGCCATTGTTTTTGTGTTTTTTCTTTGACATAACTATGGTAGTGTTTTGTTTTAATTGGTTGACTCAGTATAATTTTTAATTGTGTCAAGCGGCTGACTAGCATACACTCATTTGTCTTGAAAAACTACGATTTTCCTCCAGTTTAAAATTTTAGTTTTTCCATCGTTTTAACAAAAATATGGTAGTGTTTTGTTTTAATCAGTTCACTCAATGTATTTTTTAAGATTGTATTATGAGCAGTATGTACGAGTAACTGAAACATATACGTACATATTATGAGAGAGAAATATTTGACTTAATGCCCCGTAACACTAACGGTGAAAAAACTAGTTTAATAAAAAAAAGGTGTATATATATGTGTCAATTTACCTTTTAACTTTACCCAATAAAAGAAAAGAAGCCTCTAGTACCATCACATGTTCACATATTCAATCAAAGTGAGGCCCAATCCATCTCTTCCACCCGCCAAAACATATTCCATATATCCATGCTTCGTCAACGATTCATCCAAATATATATATATAATTCATCAATCAACTACAAAAATAACAAAAAACACCTTTCGTCGCTATCTATGCTCCCCCAAACCACCACCGTCGCCCATCGGAAACACTCGTTACGGATGATCCAAATCTCCACAAACCGTAAGCAATTCACACATCAATCTCTCATTATCTTATCATTAATCGGTTAATGATACAGTTACGAATCTTATTTCGTTATTTAATTGTTCGTTTATATGATATAATTGTTTCAATCGTTGATTTATCGGTTATGTTAGGGTTTTGACGCGAGGATTTTCGATTTGTGATTTGTGATTTGAAGCGTGTGTAGTTTCGTTGTTGTTTCTATCGTTGATTGAATGTTTAGATTTACATGCAACGTATGTGATGATTTTTTGGATTGTCGTTGAATGTTTGATGCATTTTGTTGTTAATTGTTCAATGATACAGTTACGGATCTTATTTCGCGATTTGATTGCTAGTTTATGTGATATTATTATGCTCTTTATGTGTTGCGATGTTTAAATCGTTGATTTATCGGTTATGTTAGGGATTACTTGAGGATTTTCGATTTGTGATTTGTGGTTTGAAGCGTGTATTGTTTCAATCGTTGATTAAATGTTCAAATTAACATGCAACGTATGTAATGGTTTGTATTAATTTCTCATTATTTTGTTGTTAAATGTTCAATGATAAGTTACGAATCTTATTTCGCTTTGATTGTTCGTTTGTCTGATACTTTTATGCTCATTATCCGTTGTGATGTTTCAATCGTTGACGAATCGGTTATGGTAGGGTTTTGACACGAGGATTTTCGATCTGTGATTCGTGATGTGAAGTGTGTGTGGTTTCGTTGTTCTTTCAATCGTTGATTGAATGTTTAGATTTACATGCAACGTATGTAATGATTTTTTGAATTATCGTTGAATTGTTGATGTATCGTGTTTGTTAATTCTTTTTCGGTTTTTCGAACGGAATCTGGATGATACGGTTTAGGATTGCGAGTGGTATTTTACGAATTGTGTTTTTGTGTTTTATTCTGGATTGTTGTTAATATACGTGTTGTTGTCTTTGTATGGTTGAAACTACGCTTGTTTAGCTTTTATGTTTTCTAGGTTAGTGGATTTAGTGGTTGATTATCGTTGATTAATCAGTTATCATAAGGTGTCTCCCTGAGGATTTTCGGTTTGTGATTTGAAGCATGTGTAGTTCCGTTGTTGTTTCATTAACATGCAATGTATGCAATGATTTTGAATTATTGTTGAATGATTGATGTATCATGCTTCTCCATTCATTTTCAGTTTTTGAACGGAATCTGGATGATGCAATTTAGAATTGTGAGTGAAATATTTATGAATTGTGTTTATGTGTTTTCTTCTGGATTGTTCTTTAATACGTGTTGTTTAATTAGTAATTTTGGATTCTTGTGTGCTTGAAACTAGGCTTGTTTACCTTTTAGTTTTTCTAGGTTACTGGATACAGTGGTTGATTATTGTATGCGATGTGAATATTGTGACTGTTAATTTCACAGGTGGATAAGTGATAGCTAGAAATGGGAATATACCTAAGCACGCCTAAAACTGACAAACTTTCTGAGGATGGTGAGAATCAGAACCTAAGATATGGGGTGTCATCCATGCAAGGGTGGCGTACGTCAATGGAAGATGCTGTAAGTAGCTAAACCGGACTATGCTATAGCTATTCGTATGTGACTCATATTTTGGATGGTCAAATCTCATTTTTTGAATCCTGGGCCATTTAGTTCATTTGTGGTGCTGTAATTCATTTATAGATTTGGATACTGAAATGATCACAACCTTACCTTTAGATGGTTCTGATTACGGAACTTCATTAACTTTGGAAAAGAGAATTATAATGATGATGTTTTTTATTTCTACCAACAGTGTGTAGAATTAATGCATTTTATTTAATGTTTGGAGTTTATTGTTGATGTGGATGACTCAGCATTTTGTCTGCCTTATTGGTTTGAGGTGTTTGGTAGCATGCTGCTTATCCTGATCTGGACTGTTCGACATCGTTTTTTGGCGTTTATGATGGCCATGGAGGTAAGCGTACGAAGATACTTACACATGTATATCTACTTTAGTGTTTCTTTATTTGATCATCATTACTGCTCAAACAGGGCTGCAGTATTTTAATGTATATAATCAACTTTTTGGTTCTATGAGAACTTTTTTTATGCATGTTATTTTCAGTGTTTGTTGATTCATCACTCAGTTTCACCTTTTGACATTGAATTATTTCAGTCTTTCTTTTTCGTTTACTCTTTTTTTTTTTGAGAAAAAGACATGTAGAATCATTAAAGGTATTTTGTAGTGTTTAATTTCCAATTCTTAGAACACGGTTCCCACGTTCTACTTTCTTCTTGCTTTATACTTGTTTGTGGCTACACTCCAGTCTTTAGACTGTATGTGCTATTGCACTTTATCCAAAACTGTTCGTGAACATTAATCCATCAACACGTCTTTTCAAACGAGAGTATACACCTAATCCAATTTTTGTGATACTTTAAATTGAAAGCCATGAAAGTACCCAATTTAGACTACTGCGAGTGCCGTAGCATAGCGGTGTCGTGACAAACCAAACCACTTCCGATCGAACGACATCGGTACTGGTATCGGTGTTATCGAAACCATTACGGGCATTATCTATATTCGTTTTTATGGTTTTCGATCTATGTAAAAACGTGTCGATATCCTTTTAGGCATCACCACTTTAGTTTTTGGTTTTCTTCCGGTTTATATACCCAGTATTGGTACCGTAATGAACCAAACTGTGCCGCAACGCAAGGGGTGGAAACCACTAGTTTCTTACAAACTCCAACTAGCAACCCCCCCCCCCCCTTTTATATTTTTAGTCGTTCAGCATTCAAATTTCAAACAAGGGACAGATTTATCTATCAACACAAAAGAAGTATTTTTCTGTTAGTTATATAATCAAGAGAAAGATGATACATATTACAAATAATATTCGATTTTAGTTGTCGTAGCCACTACGTATGGTGTTAGGCATGATATTGTCAAAAAATGCACACTTAAACATTGTCAAAAATGATTCTTTTGTCGGCCTAGCTTAACCGAGATCTGTAACAGAACCGGTTGCTCAGGATTTATTCAAGTCTCTAAACCTGAATCGGTACAACTAATATATTCACAAAAACACTGATGTAATAATATTCATATGATTAAACACTGCTTAGATTAAGATCTTATTGTTCTTTTGCGCCATTATCCACATTTCATGATCTATTGTGTTACGAATAAGCATGGTTGAATATGAATGAAGTTCTATATATCCAAGCAGTGTGTTTGTAAAAATAAGATTATTTATTTAAAAATTTAAAATACTACGCCTTTACGTTTTCAGGTCAGGCAGTCTCCAAGTTCTGTGCTAAGTATCTTCATCAACAAGTGATCAAACATGAAGCTTATTCTAGTGGTGATATTGGCACTGCTATCCAGAAATCTTTCCTCAGGTTACATATTTCTTATTTTTCTTTGCTCTCATTTAAGCATAGGAGTGTGAGGACTAGGGGTGTGCATGGGTGGATTTGGGTCGGTTTAGGCCCAAAACCATAACCACGATGTCAGTAAATGGATAACCATAACCGATCGGTTCGGTTATGACGGTTTCAGTTAATCGGTTTTGAAGGTTATAGTGGGTCGGTTATGGGCGGTTAACCGCGAATTTAGGCCTAGCTAAAAATAGCTCCAAATTTTTTTGACCATGGAATAAACTATTATTACACATTTATATATATTAGTATATTACATAGTACTAAAAAATACATATAATCTTAATATTAATACCAACTATTATCAAATATTCAAACATAATGATATGATATCAACCATAAATTCAAACGAACATTCAATCAAAACGATATGATATAACCTATAAATTTTAACAAACGTTCAACCAAAAACATCGAATATTGAAAAACTGGTGGAGAGTCCAAAATCCAACAAAGATTTTACTACATGTTGGTTTGGTTCAGTTATGTCGGGTATGGAAACATTGGTAACCATAACCGACCCGCTACTTTCGACTTTCATAAAAACAATTAACCGACCCATCGTTTTTAGATGGTTCGGTTTTTTTGGTTCGATTTTGTCGGTTGATACGGTTATGGGTCGGTTTTTCGGTTTTTTGCACACCCCTAAGATCACATCATCACCTTTATAATTTGGGGATTTCATCTGCTTGGGTCACCAATCAGTTAGTTTCTAAGAGTAGGAAGGCGTTAACACAATAACAACAATTTCTATTAACTTTGTGAATGTATGTATTAAGCAACTATATGATGTTATTAGAGGTAATAGCTTGGACCCGGTATATTGCTCATGCAACCCGTTACCCAACCCACCCGACCCGTCCGTTTCACCATCTCTAGTTGTTTCTGAAGTATTACGCTATTTTTTGAGTAAATTGTCATCTTCGTCCCTGAGGTTTGACCACTTTTGCGACTTTTATCCAAAGGTTTGTTTTTCCGCATCTGGGTCCTCGTGCTTACAAAATCTTGCCATTCGTCCCCGAGGTTTGGCACTTTGTTGCAACTTTCGTCCCTCGAGGTTTGGCCCTCACGGACAAAAATGACAAGATTTTGAAACCACCAGGACTCAGATGCAGAAAAACAAACCTTAGAATGAAAGCTGCCAAGGACTCAGATGCGGAAAAATCAACATTAGAATGAAAGCTGCAAAAGTGGCTAAACCTCGGGACAAAAATGACAAATTATACTTATTTGTGTGTTGCCAGTCGTTATCACACAAATGTATTATTGTTATTATTATAATAAGTTTGGATGACTATGTAGATTGGATGAAATGATGTGTGGACAACGTGGTTGGAGGGAGTTAGCAATATTGGGAGATAAAAGAGATCAGTTTAGTGGCATGATGGAAGGATTAATTTGGTCTCCTAGGAGTAGTGAAACCAAAGGTCAAACTGATGACTGGCCTGTTGAGGAGGTACTTTCTTTGCTACCAGCAAATAACTGTAATGTGGATGGGTTGCTTTGGGTTTTGTTTCTTATCTAATGGGTAAATTAATAAACATATAAAAAGTAAGTCTGAAGACGTGAATACAGAGATGTGAACTTTTTTAATTCAAAGTATTTACTATTAGAGTAAAGTACACGTATGGTCCTTGTGGTTTACCAAAATTTTGGATTTGGTCCCTAGCTTTCCAAAAGTATACAAATGGTCCTTGTGGTTTGCACTTTGTAACACATTTAGTCCTTATCTTAGACATGCTAAAACCTTTAGATTTGTTAGTTGGGAACTAAATGTGTTACAAGCGCAAACCCCAGGGACCATTTGTGTACTTTTGGAAAGCTAGGGACCAAATCCAAAAGTTCGGTAAACCACAGGGACCATCCGCGTACTTTACTCTAAAAAGTCACAAAGAGTGTTTCTTGTCAGCTTGGCCGACTCATTATGAGTTATGACCTGCAAAAAGAAATTATCTATTTTGACCCGTTACCTAACCTACCCATCGCGCCCATTTTTCTAACATTAACTGATGTACTGATATGTGTTTAAATTCAAGATATGTTTATCTTTAACATGTCAAACTGGTAAAAATGTAAAATAAAAGAATAGCTAAAAGGAAACAAGTCAAATTGATGGAATGGGTGAAAGGTCACCCATAGTGTATTTTGAACAAAAAAAAAAATTCAAGTTATTTTATCATAAAACTTCAGATTATAATTGAAAAACTGTAACTTTTGCAATCAAGTTTCAGATATTAAAATCATATAAATGGTAAAAGGTACTTAGTTTGTGCATGTGAAGCAGTAAGAAATTATATAATTCATAAAACCTACCGGCTATATTAATATTATAATGGGACTCAATGGATTCATTTCACTGGTTCAGGGACCACATTCTAACTATGAAGGGCCCACATGTGGCAGCACTGCTTGCGTGGCAGTCATTCGTAATAACCAACTTGTTGTGGCTAATTCTGGTGATTCTCGTTGTGTGATATCTCGAAAGGGTCAGGTGATATATCTCGAATTCTAGATAATCATTAGTCTTGTGTTTAATTTTTAAATTAGTATTGATATTGATGTTAATTTATTAGTTTGAGATGAACTTGGATTAGGATTGAATAGGAATTAGATAAAGATAATTGGGATTGGTTTCCTATGTCCATTTATTTACATAATTGCATGTTGCTTCTTAATAAAAACACAACATAATATTTTTAGTTTTCACAATATCTGAATTTTGAACCATCATGATGTGTATATTGTCAATTTTTTAATTATACATATGTGTACATTATCAAACATATATTTTCAATACTTGTTTTTCATTTTTAAACACGTATTTACGCATGTACATTAGAAACAACATATTTCAGAACCATAATCTTCCTTTATACAAATTTGTACATATATGTACATATTATGTAGTATGTATAATCATTTGTACATATATGTACATTATCAAACATATATGTGCAATACTTTTTCTTCAATTTTAAACACTTACATACACATGTGTATAATTCAAAAAGACAAAGGAAAAAAAATGCAATTTTTTGTGTTTTTTGCTTAGGAAAAATGTGTGGTCCTGAATGGTTCTTACTACTTCTTAAGGTTCTCAATTACTCTAGTGATTTTCACGACCCTAACCCTATGCGTGTGTGTGTCTATATATATATATATATATATATATATATATGTATTATATGTATTATATGTCTCTGTGTGTAGAGAGAAAGGATAGATTGTTTAGTTTAAATGGGTCAAAAGTCGCTAGAAGTATGTTTTTGATGTATAAAATCTACCAAGTCATTTTAGTCATATACATTAAACTATTATTGATACAATATAGCTTTCGCAATCTTATTTGATACACTGATCATCCGTGAAAGTAGTTGCACAAGTGTTCCAGTGCTTGCGCAGATATGCATCTAATATTTTATGCAGGCATATAATCTGTCAAAAGACCATAAGCCTGATCTCGAAACTGAGAAAGAAAGGATATCAAAAGCTGGTGGTTTTATTCACTGTGGTCGAGTTAACGGGACTCTAAACTTGACAAGGGCTATAGGTACTTCACATATGTTAAATATTTTCACAATTATTTATTAAAACAGTTATTTCATATTTTCATCTCTATTGCTCTCTATGGTATTTCTCTACTTCATCATATGTTCAGGGGACATGGAACTGAAGAAGGATAAATCCTTGCCTGCTGAAAAGCAAATTTTGACCGCTAATCCCGATATAAACTTGGTGCTTAAAGCATTTTGGTTTTGACTTATTTAAAGTTATTATGTGTCTTTTCTGCATCTTCTTAATCTAAGCAGTTAATGCGGTAAAAAATCGGATATCGATCAAGGACTGATATTTGAGATATAGGTAATCGCGGTGGGATATCGGTAATTTTAATATCATGTAGAAGTTATATATATAGCGATTCAACACTATACTCTCCTACCATTAACAAATTAACCTTTTGCAACTTGCAAAACACCAACAATTGTAGCAACTAGGAACTGATTAAGCCTTAAACACTAACATTTACAATTAACAATTAACAACTAAGACGTAAAACACTAATAGCAGCAACAAGAAGAAAGACGAATGGTAGAATTAAGAAGAAAGGTACTGATATCAAGAAAATCGGTGATATATCGGTCAATGTCGCCGATGATATCGGTCCCGATATTTTATATGGGGACCGATAACCGATAGATCAGTGATATATCTCACCGATATTAACTGCATAGCGGATAACACATAACTCAACATTCATATTGCCACCAATAATTACATATGAAACTTGTTGATATTCCCATTTTCAGGTTGAGCTTTGTGAGGATGATGATTTTATTGTTCTTGCTTGTGATGGAATATGGTAAGTTCTTTACATTCATGAGTTAATCTAATATGTGTTTGGTCACCTAAATTTAAAATGAATAGAACCTCTTAAATCCTTTTATCTCAAAAAATAGATTATCCTTGTGTTATTATATTGTTTTTAAATATGTTCCAAGTATTTATTGTTTGAAAGTTAAGAACTGAAGGCACTCTTTTGCGGGCCAGCCCAACCTGACCCACCATATAAAAGGTACCCGCCGCCTAACCCACGTGCCCACCCATTTTGCCACCTCATTTATGTATGAACTTACCCTATATATATATAGAGTAAAAGTTTAAAATACAAAAGGCTCTTAACGTGCGATGGTACACGACCACCAAAATAATGTGCGTAATTTGCAAATAACGTGTGTGACTAGGGTTAACCCAATCCATGTGTAATTATGCAAATCACGTGCGCAATTAGGGTTAACCCAACCCATGCGTAATTATGCAAATAACGTGCGTAATTATGTATTATAACGTGCAAATTTTAAAAATGAACATGCATAATTCAATTCGCACAGTCGCGTACCGTTGCACGTTAAAGGGCTATTGTACGTTAACCTTCCCCTATATATGTGTGTGTGTGTGTGTGTGCTTGCTAAAAACGCTTCAAGTCCTGAAAAGTGTGAGAAGTCGTCGGGAGTAGCCACGTGTCTAGGTGGTTGACGTTAAATGCGTCCACATTTTTTTATTATTTTTTCTCCCAAAAAAAGGTTCCGGTCAGAGAATTCACAAAAACATAACACACCGTTATATTGGATAAACGCATTGTGTTCTAGGTGGTCACAAAGTTCTGACGCGCTGTACTATGCACCCAGTTCAACACGTTTTAAATGTGTTCAGTTTTTATTACCGTTTTCTTAAAAGAAGATCCTTTCAGAGAATTCATAAAAACATAACTACTGTTATATTGGATAAATGCATTGTGTTCTAGGTGGTCACAAAGTCCTGACACGCCGCTGTACTATGCACCCAATTCAACACGTTTTATAAAAAGTTTTGTGTTTTTTAAATATAAGTATACTCAGATTAAAGATAAAATTGCTCTAAATTTTGGTATAAGGTTTTTTATATTATTTTTTTAATAGTGATGTTTAAAAAGTTATTTACATTTAAAAAATTGGTGGACCTAGATAAAAGCCAACAATGGTGGGTTTTTTTCCTAATTTTGGTGTAATTTTTTTTGAAAATTTGACGTTATTTCGATTTTGCCGCCCCTATTAAGAATTTTTTTTTGAAACGTTGCCCCTATAATTATTTTCTAGATCCGCCACTGGTTGAGTCCACATGTCAGTCCGTTCATCCTAGCCTTTAATTACCCTTGATCAATGGTGGACAATCCTTCTCACATAGTCACACTTTTAGGACTTGAAGCCTTTTTAGCATAACCTCATATACACACGCACACAAACATACATATATATTACTCTCTTATTGCATTACAGTTTCAACCGACTATGAAGTCAATCTGTTCGGCATCAACATAATTTTTTTTAATTTTTCTTTCTTTTACAGGGATTGCATGTCAAGCCAACAGCTGGTGGACTTTGTACTGGAGCAACTAAAAACTGTAAGTAATCATTCGTTAGTTTATAATTTTATACTTTCAGTTTCTAGAGGCCACAATTTCAACGTGTTTACATTAAATGCTTACAATACCCTATATTGTTTATTTATATGATTTTTATTTTTTGCAATATAGTTTTTGTTATCATATTTTAGCTGCTTACAACTATTAAAAGTCGATGCTTACAAATGCTTTTAACAAATGCTTTTTTGTAATCATATATTAGTTTTTGTAATCATTTTTTTAAAGTCCCCTCACATGTAGCCAAAGGCTTACAAAACTCAAAAGTCCCCTAACGTGTAACCAACTGACCCGAGCCGTTTGTCCCAAAAGAAGTTTGTTGCCTAAAATAAAAAAAATGATTCAACCAAAGTTTGTAATATTTTTTTTATGCAGGTAGTCCTTAAATATGATTACAACAGTTGTATGTCATTAACAAGACGCTTCGGGCAAATTCGACCGTTTCCCTTTCAGCTATCTTTTATTACGAAATAAAAAATAAAACGCAACCTAATTAATCGTAAATAACGCAGGAAAGTAAGCTTTCAACGATCTGTGAGAAGGTATTCGAGAGGTGTTTGGCACCCACTTCAGGTGGTGAAGGCTGTGACAACATGACTATGATCCTGGTTCAGTTCAAGAAGAACCCAAACTCTGGTCCTTCAACTTCAGATCAACAGCCTTCATCTGATCAATCATCTGAATCGTCAGACAGCAAAGATAAATCCGGGGCTAATTAGTGGTAATACTAAATTCTTCAACCAAACATAAACCGTTTTATACTTTTATATAGATGCCTCTTAGGAAAACTCGTGCATATGTTGTCATATGTTTCCTTTTATTCGGGTGTCATATTGTCGAGAATCCGTGATAATATTCTTTTACTTTGATAGGGAAAAATGCTTTATTTGTACACATATTATCTTTGCTTTTGATTCCTTTTGCATTATGTTGGTCTAAACATGATATATATTGTTCTGAAATTCAAATCCTACACTTGTACATTGTCCTGTTCATTTCTAGTGGATGCGTTAATGGATGGCTGCCCCGGTAGGGGCGTTAACTTTTGATACGTCACATAAAATGACATGAGCCTAACATGAAAGATAAAACAAGGGTTATAAGTTTTTATATGCATTTGAATATATGGTTTTAAATTTTGTTATTTAGAGTGTTTTTCAAAAAAAAAAAAACACTATACCAAATGATTTTTTGACGTTAAACTGCTGTTGTGTTCGTGTTCATGTTCATTTAATTGACAAGATTTTCAGGTACATGCTGGTTCTAACATGTCAACCCGTAAATGCAACCCATTTATTACCCTGGCATAACCAAACCTATAATACTTTCTTTTATTGTTGTGATTGGTTTGAAGGAAGAAACCCGTTGTTTTCATTCTCCCTCCTTGGGTCCCTTTCTAAACCCATTGTTTTCATCCTCGTGGGGCATCAGTAATTGATTGTTTTCATTCTCGTGTAATTGATTGATCTGATTGCGGATTGTTATTCTTTTGAGTTAAGACTTAAGATATCGAGTAGGTTTACATGTTTATCGATTAGGGTTCATGATGATGAATTATTGTTGTAAAAAATGGGTATTGTTCTCATGTAACACCTAAAACTATAGATAGAGCTATGAAAGATGTAAAAAAGGATGTGACTTTCTCTTAAAAAAAACTCAACATGTCAATCCGACACGATTGACACGATCAACACCTAGCTAAAACAATTTGAAATTTGTATAACAAGAAAAAGTTATGTACATAAACAAAATAAAAAGATTGTACAAAGATTAAAAAAATATATCTTGTTATCAGGTTCATGGTGAAATCATGTTGTGAAAATTGAGTATTTTTCTCGATTTACAAGTACAAGGATTTGAACTCGGATTATATTTGTGAAGCCATGCCTATAACATCTAGACTACAGATAGGGTTATGAATGATTAAAGAAGACTCGTATTATTCTCACACTCCTACATCTTATTAACACATATTTTTCACCCTATTTCTCTATATATATATCTATGTATGTATAGAGAGATAGATGTAACATTTGTATAAATCGGGTTTTTCGAAAACCCGCCCCATTTTATCAATCTAAGTGTATTCATTTTTACGTCATTCGGTTATTTATTTATTTCAATATTCCAATATTCCATATATAGGTAATAATAAAAAAATCAACGTTTAAAAATAAATAATAATTAAAATTTAATGAAATAATGTAATAGTTGGTTTAATAATTATATCTAATATATGAATTAATATAAAATAGTCAAAATAAATAAAAATTCAAGAAAAGGAGTGGACCGGGATCGAACCGGGTTCCCCGGATACACACACACCACAAACACCACTATGATAAACACACCCTTTGTGCTAGCTTGAGATTATTATTACACTTCTGTTGAACCCAAGATGAAACCTGCAACCACGACCACAATCAAAGACGCGCCTTTCCTTGTTTCTTTTCAACCTTTCCGCGTTTTTTTTTGGCAAATTGAAATATGTCCGGCTGTCTCCACCTCAGCGATTGCCAATCAACGAAACAAGTTTCCAAAAACCGAATCGAAACCCCCCCTCCTGCTCACCTATAAATACTGGACCTTAATCACGCTCCCAACTCGCTCAAACACCTTGAAACCTCCTCTGGTCAGTCGTAATTATCTCCGTCGCCGGAGTCCTCTTCTCACCGGAATACAGCTCGTACCGGAACAAAGTCACAGTCGACTCAGCTTAATCGGTAGACCCTCAATCTTTTTATTTTCGAGTTCTATGAAATTGATTTATTGAATAGATGGCTTTTTGAAGCACATCAGATTAAATCGGGAGCGGATATGATTCCGGGTGAAATTCAAATTGAAGAAGACGAAACGAAACTCGTGTTTTATATATTTAAATTATAAGATTCAACCACGTTAGACACACAGTCCAGTGGTGGACTGTGTGCAAACATACCCGCATGTCACACGTTCGAATCCGTGCACACCCACCGGCCCGATCACTTTCAAACCTGTTTAATTTGATCATTTCTGCAACAACACAGTTAGTGTATAAGTATATTTTAATCACGAGATTTGTCGGGTTAGACACCCAGCCCAGTTGGTCGGGCTGGGTGCATAACATCTCAAAGGTCACCGGTTCGAGTCCTTTGACTCACACTGATCGGACTATTTAAATCTCTTTTTAAATCTGATCAAAATTGAATGAACTTAATATGTGTATAAGATTAATTAAAATCCGGATTCTTACGGATTAGACACGTAACTCAGTTGGAAGAGCTGCGTGCACGCAACCGAGAGGTCACGGGTTCGAGCCTCACTCGCGCATGCTTATAAATTGAATAAACTGGCCGATTGACAGCCTTGTCAGTCTGACCAAATTATTTTTTAATATTTTGTTTTTATTTTTATTCTAATATTTCATTTTATGACTTAGTTAAGAGCAATTAAAATGTTTATATATATATATATATATATATATATATAATTGCTAAAGGTTTATTAATATCAATAAAACCCACAAAAATTAACTTAAAAATCTAAACAAAGGTTTTTAACCGAAATATTAGTCTATTTATTTATCGAGTTATCGCGTTATTATTTTAGGTTAGTATTTCCTCGTCGATTAAATCCGCAACTCGTGCGCTCTCATTTCCACTCAAGAATACGCACCCATGGTGAGTGAATCTCTACAAATTCCACGTTTTAATCACGTTTTGGGATGTATCATGTGTCATATCATTTCTTTATTTTATTTAACCCTTGTGCTTATATCATTTCGTGATCAAATGTGTATTGCTTGTGGTGTGGTTTATATGTGGATACATTTTATCATTTCAGTGCACTCATTTCATTAGGCCCATCAGTTCCTCGTCGGATACGGGTTGAGCATCAGGTGCCTCATTAGATCGGCTCCGTTTGATTGAGCCTTGATCTCAGATACATCATCATTCATGTCATATGTTCATTCAATGTGGTTTGCGATTGGTTACATATATACATTTGCTCGCATGTGATTTATGCACAAATTTTATTTAAATAAACATAAAAATCAATTATTTAAATATTTTTATCAAGGTTCACTCGCCAACTTTTGTTGACCCAAAATTTCCTCTGTTTTACGCATGATACAGGTGATCAAGTTGAGGAAAGAAATACTTAGGATGGCCTAGAAGAATAATCAAGTTATTTCGTTGGAACAAGCATTTAGATTATTATTTGTGTTGTATGAAATTTTGTTGGATATTTGAAATTTTGATTTGAATTTAATAAATATGAAACTTAATATTAAATATCATGAGCTTTGGTGATAACCCAATCATGCCCCGACTTTTATTCCGTTGCGGGTCGGGGTGTGACAGATTGGTATCAGAGCTTGTGACTATAGGGATATATGATAGGTTATTAGACCCTTAGAGCCTATACTATAGTTGACTAGATTTTAATTGTTTATGTGTTACATGATTCATGATGTTTATATGTTTCATGTTTATTTTCACACACAATGTGATACAAGCACTCTCACAAGTACATGTTAATATGCAATGCTCATCATAGTTCATATCCTCATAACATATCATATCTATGAAAGCACACACCTCACGATTTCATAATTTCCATGATTTCTTTTCAAAGATTTTTTGCAATGTTTTCATATTTTTCAAATCACATCAAAGTGAGTTTTCACGACGGGCATGTAGTAACTGGAAGAGTACGAGTACCGGTAGCCGGAACGTCCTGTCTAGGCTTGGCATTCGTATAAATCCAAATTAAAGGACCAGTTTGCCTACCTAGGGACTAACGATGAGAGTACGAAGGACCTATTAGGCCAAAGCATGCTATACCAAACGTCGTGTGAACTAACCCCACTTTGATTTGTCATTGTGTCCACACTTGGACACCCTCCGACCATACATCTCGCAATCATGTTTTACGATTTTCATTCGGGTGGTGCGAGTGTTAACCCGCCGACACCAATGTGAATCCTACCAAGCCCAATAGTCATGAGGGCCCACATGACTACACAGACAATGGTATGGGGGACATTTGGAGGCCCAAACATGAGCAAACCCAAGACATCCTATGGATGTAGTTAAATTATTTTCAGTTATGTTGTTTTCATTCTTTTTACGACACATGACACCTAGGAAATTCTTGAACTCACAATCTCCCTACATATATTCATGTAGATGTCTGGTAGGCAATTACGTGGAGGTAGAAGGTCAGGAAAGTCAAACGAACGCTTGACCACACAAATTGCTAAACAAATGGCCGTAGTGCTTCCTGACATCGTACTACAAGTTCAGCAAGCCCTCACCGCTAATCCCATTAACCCTCCCAACCAAGAAGACCAAAGCGTCGCCAACCCTCCTCCCAAAACCCCTAAATGCACCTACAAACACTTCAAGTCTTGCGATCCCCCAAAATATGAAGGGACTGAAGGTGTCACCGCTCTCCTCCACTGGTTTGAGGAGATGGAAAACACCTTTCTCAATTGCGACTGTCCTGAGGACCGTAAGGTACGCGACTGGAAGATTGTTTGGGGTAGTCCTTACCTGGTGGAACACGGAAAAAGGAAAGCGAGGTGTAGACAATGCCATGGCCTTATCATGGGAAGAATTAAGAGAGATCATGACAAGACGTTTCTGCCCTAGAAGCGAGATCAAGAAGCTTGAAGATGAATTCTATGCTCTAAAGCAAAAAGAAGGGGATCACACCTCCTACAACAAGAGGTTTCTTGAGTTGAACCAAATGGTTCCCAATCTGTTCACCCCATTATACCGCTTAATTGAACACTACATTCGAGGCCTCCCTCGAAAATCCAAGATTCGGTTTTAAGCACTTCACCTGCAACACTCGAAGCCGCAATGGAGTTAGCTACGGAACTCACTGAAAATCGCATTCGAAATGGCAATTTTAAAGATGAGAAGAAGAAAACACCCATTGAGACCCCAATTCCAAACCACTCAGGTTCATCCTCAAAGTTTGCTGGTAAGAGGAAGCGAAATGGCAAGAACTTTGCTGTCACACAAACCAACCCTCCCATCACTGCTACTCCAATCACCCAAGTTGCCCCTCCAGCCGCACCATTCAAAAGGCCATACACTGGCCCACACCCAAAGTGTAACCGTTGCTAATACCATCACCCTCCTGAAAAACCCTTGCCAACATTGCACAAGTTGTGGCCGTGCGGGTCACACTATCCAAACTTGCCGTACCCTTCAACGATCGAACCGCAGTCAACCTCCAACCCAAATCCAAAATCAAATGGTGGGCCAAGCCCAACAACCCTTACTTCTACCACCTGCACAACTCACAGCCCAACCTTACTACCAACCCAACTACCCCATGATGCAATCCATGCGAGCCTGTTTCAATTGTGGGGACCCAAACCACTTCAGGAATACTTGCCCACACCTGGTGAACATCATCCATGCCCAAGCTCAAGCAAACCCGGTAAACCAAGCTAACCAAGCTCCTCCACCTGCTAGAGGAAGAGCTTTCAATATCAACGCTAACCAAGCCAGGGCTGACAACAATGTGGTTAACGGTACGTTTATCGTAAATGGTAGTTATGCATCCATATTATTCGATACTGGTGCGGATAAGAGCTTTTTGTCTTTAGAATTCGAATCTATTCTCGACCAACCTCGTGATAATCTCGTTGAATCTCTGACGGTGGAAGTTGCTGACGGAAAACCCACTTCATTAAATTCTATTATACGCGATTGTACTCTCACCCTAAATGATCACGATTTTTCAATTGATCTCATTCCTATGAAATTGGGAAGTTTCGATGTTATCATCGGCATGGACTAGCTCAGCCAGCATCACGCTGAAGTGGTGTGCCATGAAAAGTTCATTCGTATTCCTCTCGCCGACGGTCAGACACTACGTATCTTTGGGGAAACTCCTTCGAAAGGACTCAACTTGATGTCATGCCTTCAAGCCCGAAGTTATCTTCGCAAGAATTACGTCGCGTTTCTAGCTCACGTCGTCAAGAAGGAAGGCAAGGAGAGGAAGCTCGAAGATATCCCAATTGTGAAAGAATTCCCACAAGTTTTTCCCGACGACGTTGCAGGACTTCCTCCTGTGCGAGAAGTCGAATTTCGAATCGATCTTGTGCCTGGCGCTACACAGGTCGTAAATCTCCCTATAGGTTAGCCCCATCCGAGATGCAAGAGTTGGCCAGTCAACTGCAAGAGCTGACTGACAAAGGATTCATACGTCCTGGCTCATCGCCTTGGGGTGCGCCCGTTCTTTTTGTGAGGAAGAAAGATGGAACGTTTCTCATGTGCATTGATTATAGAGAACTCAACAAGTTGACGGTTAAGAATCGCTCTCCACTGCCTCGTATTGATGACCTTCTAGACCAACTTCAAGGCGCCACCTGTTTTTCCAAAATCGACCTTCGTTCTGGTTATCATCAGCTTAGAGTGCGCGGCGAAGATATTCCAAAAACTGCTTTTCGAACTCGTTATGGTCATTACGAGTTCATGGTTATGCCCTTCGGTTTAACCAATGCCCCCGCTGTCTTCATGGATTTGATGAATAGGGTATGCAAACCCTATCTCGACCGTTTCGTCATAGTCTCCATCGACGACATTCTTATCTACTCCAAGTCAAAATCCGATCATGAGCGACACCTTCGACTCATTCTTACACTCTTAAGGACTGAAAAGTTTTACGCTAAGTTCTCAAAATGCGAATTCTGGTTAAGAGAAGTACAATTCCTTGGTCATGTCGTCAATGACAAAGGGATTCATGTCGATCCTTCGAAAATCAAAGCAGTACAAGAATGGCAAGCGCCACGCACCCCTACCGAAGTTAGGCCATTTCTTGGCTTGGCTGGTTATTACCGACGCTTCATTGCCAATTTTTCCCGTATCGCCGTTCCGCTCACGGCCTTGACCCACAAGGGAAAACCCTTCATTTGGGGACCTAAGCAAGAGGAGGCCTTCCAAACTTTAAAGCAAAGGCTTTGTGATGCACCTATCCTTACACTCCCTGAGGGTTGCGATGACTTTGTGGTTTATTGCGACGCATCGGGGCAAGGTCTAGGCTGTGTATTGATGCAAAGAGGAAAGGTGATAGCCTATGCCTCTAGGCAACTCAAAGTTCATGAGAAAAATTACACCACCCATGACCTGGAACTTGGAGCCGTGGTGTTCGCTCTCAAGATATGGAGACATTATCTTTACGGCACCAAGTGTGAAATATACACTGACCACAAGAGTCTCCAGCATATCTTCAATCAAAAAGAGTTGAATATGAGGCAACGAAGATGGGTCGAACTGCTCAACGATTACGACTGCGAGATTCGTTATCATCCTGGCAAGGCAAACATGGTGGCCGATGCGCTCAGTCGAAAGGGATATGCGAACTCTATTCATCTTCTATGTTCGCAAATCATAACCGATATCAAGGATCGAATCCAGGCAGCTCAACATATCTCTGTAACGGAAAATGACGTAAGCGATGAGCTGTCATGTGGAGCTGAACTCAAAATTGAAACCAAATCCGACGGCATTCTATATTATTTAAACCGCATATGGATTCCCGATCGCGACAACCTTCGTGATTTTCTCATGAATGAGGCACACATAACACGATACTCTGTACACCCAGGAGCCGATAAGATGTATCAAGACCTACGATACACCTACTGGTGGCCTGGCATGAAAAAGGATATCGCTGTTTTTGTTTCCAAGTGCCTTACATGTTCCAATGTGAAAGCTGAACATCAAAGACCTTCAGGACTTCTAGTCCAACCCGAAATACCGGTATGGAAGTGGGAAAACATAACCATGGACTTCATTACTAGGATACCTCGCACCTCCAGTGGGTATGACACCATATGGGTAATCATTGATCGTCTTACAAAATCAGCTCACTTCATTCCGATTCGCGAGGACTTCAAGAACGAGAAGTTAGCTCGTATCTACATCAACGAGATCGTAAGCCGTCATGGTGTACCGTTAAGCATCATTTCAGACCGTGATGGTCGTTTCACTTCACGAACATGGCGAGCCGTACAAACCGCTTTGGGTACACGGTTAGACCTTAGCACCGCCTTTCACCCTCAAACTGATGGTCAATCTGAACGCACCATCCAAACCCTTGAAGACATGCTTCGAGCATGTGTCATAGACTTCAAAGGGAACTGGGACGCTCATCTACCGTTAGTCGAGTTTTCGTACAACAATAGCTATCATTCAAGTATCGGCGTGGCTCCTTTCGAAGCTTTATATGGTCGTAAATGCTGATCTCCAGTATGTTGGCACGAAATTGGTGAAGCGCAAATCACCGGACCTGAATTGATTCAAGAAACAACCGACAAAATCATTCAAATACGAAACAATCTTCTAGCGGCTCAAAGTCGTCAAAAGAGTTATGCTGACAAACGACGAAAGCCCTTGGATTTTGACATTGGTGATCAAGTACTTTTGAAAGTATCACCGTGGAAGGGAGTGGTTCGTTTTTGCCAGAAGGGCAAGCTAGAACCACGCTACGTAGGACCTTTCAAGATACTCGAAAGAGTAGGTCCTGTAGCATACAAGCTTGATCTACCAGAAGAGTTTAACAGAATTCACCCCACGTTCCACGTATGAAACTTGAAAAAGTGCCTCGCTGACGAAAACCTCCATATCCCTCTAGAAGACATTCAAGTTGATGAATCAATGCACTTCGTTGAAAGACCAGTAGAAGTCATGGATTTCGGTGAGAAGCGCTTGAGGCGAAGTCGTATTCCAATCGTCAGGGTGCGTTGGGAGTCAAAACGAGGGCCCGAGTTTACTTGGGAACGTGAAGACCTAATACGCGAGAAGTACCCGCATCTCTTTCTGGTTACAACTACTACTCAAATTTCGGGACGGAATTTCTAAAAGTAGGGGATACTGTAACATTTCTATAAATCGGGTTTTCGAAAACCTGCCCCATTTCATCAATCTAAGTGTATTCATTTTTACGTCATTCGGTTATTTATATATTTCAATATTCCATATATAGGTAATAAAAAAATCAACGTTTAAAAATAAATAATAATTAAAATTTAATGAAATAATGTAATAGTTGGTTTAATAATTATATCTAATATATGAATTAATATAAAATAGTCAAAATAAATAAAAATTCAAGAAAGAGGAGTGAACCGGGATCGAACCCGGGTTCCCCGGATGCACACACACCATTTGTGCTAGCTTGGGATTATTATTACACTTATGTTGAACCCGAGATGAAACCTGCAACCACGACCACAATCAAAGACGCGCCTTTCCTTGTTTCTTTTCAACCTTTCCGCGTTTTTTTTTGGCAAATTGAAATCTGTCCGGCTGTCTCCTCCTCAGCGATTGCCAATCACCGAAACAAGTTTCAAAAAACCGAATCGAAACCCCCCTCTTGCTCACCTATAAATACTGGACCTTAATCACGCTCCCAACTCGCTCAAACACCTTGAAACCTACTCTGGTCAGTCGTAATTATCTCCGTGGCCGGAGTCCTCTTCTCGCCGGAATACAGCTCGTACCGGAACAAAGTCACAGTCGACTCATCTTAATCGGTAGACCCTCAATCTTTTTATTTTCGAGTTCTATAAAATTGATTTATTGAATAGATGGCTTTTTGAAGCACATCAGATTAAATCGGGAGCGGGTATGATTCTGGGTGAAATTCAAATTGAAGAAGACGAAACGAAACTCGTGTTTTATATATTTAAATTATAAGATTCAATCAGGTTAGACACACAGTCCAGTGGTGGACTGTGTGCAAACATACCCGCATGTCACACGTTCGAATCCGTGCACACCCACCGGCCCGATCACTTTCAAACCTTTTTAATTTGATCATTTATGCAACAACACAGTTAGTGTATAAGTATATTTTAATCACGAGATTTGTCGGGTTAGACACCCAGCCCAGTTAGTCAGGCTGGGTGCATAACATCTCAAAGGTCACCGGTTTGAGTCCTTTGACTCACACTGATCGGACTATTTAAATCTCTTTTTAAATCTGATCAAAATTGAATGAACTTAATATGTGTATAAGATTAATTAAATCCGGATTCTTACGGGTTAAACACGTAGCTCAGTTGGAAGAGCTGCGTGCACGCAACCGAGAGGTCACGGGTTCGAGCCTCACTCGCGCATGCTTATAAATTGAATAAACCGGCCGACTGACAGCCTTGTCAGTCTGACCAAATTATTTTTTAATATTTTGTTTTTATTTTTATTCTAATATTTCATTTTATGACTTATTTAAGAGCAATTAAAATGTTTATATATATATATATATATATATATATATATATATATATATATATATAATTGCTAAAGGTTTATTATATCAATAAAACCCACAAAAATTAACTTAAAAATCTAAACAAATGTTTTTAACCGAAATATTAGTCTATTTATTTATCGAGTTATCGCGTTATTATTTTAGGTTAGTATTTCCTCGTCGATTAAATCCGCAACTCGTGCGCTCTCATTTCCACTCAAGAATACGCACCCACGGTGAGTGAATCTCTACAAATTCTCCGTTTTAATCACGTTTTGGGGTGTATCATGTGTCATATCATTCTTTATTTTATTTAACCCTTGTGCTTATATCATTTCGTGATCAAATGTGTATTGCTTATGGTGTGGTTTATATGTGGATACATTTTATCATTTCTGTGCACTCATTTCATAAGGCCCATCAGTTCCTCGTGGGATACGGGTTGAGCATCAGGTGCCTCATTAGATCGGCTCCGTTTGATTGAGTCTTGATCTCAGATACATCATCATTCATGTCATATGTTCATTCAATGTGGTTACATATATACATTTGCTCACATATGATTTATGCACAAATTTTATTTAAATAAACATAAAAATCAATTATTTAAATGTTTTATCAAGGTTCACTCGCCAACTTTTGTTGACCCAAAATTTCCTCTGTTTTACGCATGATACAGGCGATCAAGTTGAGGAAAGAAACAGTTAGGATGACCTAGAAGAATAATCAAGTTATTTCGTTGGAACAAGCATTTAGATTATTATTTGTGTTGTATGAAATTTTGTTGGATATTTGAAATTTTGATTTGAATTTAGTAAATATGAAACTTAATAGTAAATATCTGAGTTTTGGTGATAACCCAATAATGCCCCGACTTTTATTCCGCTGCGAGTCGGGTGTGACAATAGAGATGAGAGATGTGTGAATATTAACTCCTTAAAAAACCAAAGGCTTTATTTCTTATTTTTTTAGTCCATCAACCGAAATCGATTACACCTCTAGTTTAATTTTAATTACTTAATAAAATAAAAAAAGAAGTTAGTAAAAATAATTCAAAGGTTCATATTATTGGGTCGAAATAAAAAATTAACATTACAATATTTTAACAAACGTACCAAATCAGAAAGATGCCACTCAAACAACCAATCACAAACCCACACGTCATCATTCTTTTAACTTCTCTAACCTCCATGCCTCTATAGACATTGAAAGGATGGTTTGTCTTCACCAATGCTGACCATTTCTTCACTCAATATTCAACAATGAACTCCTTTCACACACCATTCCTTATTCCAAATGACCATCAACTCTATCCGCTTTCATACTTTCTCACAAGCATCTTTAACTTCTAACGACACCGTTATCATATATATATATATATTCATATCCCATAACTAGAATTGTTATTATTATATAAATATCATCATTTGAAGGTCTGTTAGGGAGATTTTGAAAATATAATGGCGACGGCTGGTGGAGTAATCAATGGTTGGGTTTCATCGTCTTTGTCGTCGTTTGGAAAACTGAAAAGCTGTCGGAAGAAGATGGCGAATGGTGGTTCGGGTAAAAGGTTTCGAGTATGTTGTGGTTCTACTAATGATCTTGCTTCGGATCCGTATAAAGTGTTGAGGATTCAACCTGGTGCTTCTGAATCTGAGGTTAAAACTGCTTTTAGACAGCTTGCTTTGAAGGTAGTTTTCATAGATAATGAATTAGATTCTTTATATTGTTAATTCTTTATCCATAGAAATACAATTTTCTAACAATAATTTTTTATATATACACATATACGTATGTAATATAAATATCGGGATGTGGACTGACCCGAACCACTGACTATGGTTTCGAAAGACAACAAATCAAACCGACTGGTTGGGTTAGTAGGGCATGCCAAAATGGTCTGATTTTAACGTATTAAGTTGATTTCTTAAATCATTAGGGTAAGGAGTGCTCCACTCGAAAGGAGTAGTCCCTCTCCACCCCAGCCAATCATACTCTACTCTCCATTTTGCACTTAAACGTAAGAGGTGCCCAATCCAAACATTTTTTTTAAAAAGTAAAATAAAAATAAAAGTAGGATTGGTTGGAAGAGAGTGGGACCCATCATTAAGCCCACTCTCTCATCTTCCCTTGCACGGTGACTCCGAATGAGTTTATTGCGTGGAGAAGGGTGTATGGGGCGGTGTCCCCACTAGGTGAATATTCACCTATGCCCCTTCACCGATTCCATCCCGTGCACCTTTGGATAATTTGTAATAATATTTAAATTGATAGAAGATCATGTTTTAAAAATAATAGTAAAGATTAGTTGGCGGGTTCTAAAGTTGTTAACGGGCTGACGTGCAACTTCAAAAAATGTTCTAAAAAAGATACATGTACTCGAAATAAAATATTTAGAATCTTGAACAAGTTGCGTATGTATTAACGTTATTGTCGATCCGTTTTAAATATATTATAAAAGTTTAGAAATATGATATGAACAAGAACATAGACTTATTAAAAAAATAGACATGTTTGTAATCTTTTAAGACTAACACGTAATAACCTATAAAAGTATACCTTTAACGACCACTATAGTTTTTCTCATTTTTTTAATATATTGATGGTCATTGATTGATAAAATTATTTGTTATTTTAGTATCATCCGGATGTATGCAAAGAAAGCGATGGTGGAATTCGGTTTCCAGAAATAAAGGAAGCTTATGATGTAAGGTTCCTTTTGCTTCCACATTTCCTTTTATACGAAAGGAAAATAAAAACCCTAATATTTTTATTATCGAAAACTAAAAATAAAAAAATATAAATGAACTTGATGTTATATAAGAATTATATATTTCAACAATTTTATTTATTTACTCTTATTTTATTTTATTATTATCGGAAACTAAAACTAAAAAAATAAATCAACTTGATGTTATAAGAATACATGTTTCAACAATTTTATTTATTTACTCTTATTTTATTTCCTTAAAATGGTTGTTGATTAATCATAGTGGAAAACGTCATATTTCTAAATATGAACTCGGCTCATTTTTATATTAAGAGGTTGTTTCTCAGTTTCTGAATGATTAAGTGTTGAATCAATAGGAGGTCTGAACCATTAAGTGCTGAACTAGTAAGAGGCCTGAACAATTAAGAGTCAGTATAATGTTTAACCGTTCAATAACAAATGTCTGACCAATTCAGATTAGAGATCCTAACCATTCAGACTTTGTATAAATCTTAACCATTCACAGGCAAATGTCTGAACCATTCAGACATCTATTTGCGAAACAAACAGTCTGAACCATTAAGTGTTGAACCAGTAAGATGTCTGAACTATTAAAAGACTCGTTAAAAAGTAAATAAACAGCTCCTAAGACACTCTACCTTGTTTCTGCTTTTCTCTAAAGCTCAAATTTGGGTTCGGTTATTTTCATTAGTTATATAATAATTAAATATAATAGTATTAGTTATTATATACCACAAAGAGTATTTTATTATTTTTTTGCTATTTAAGTATAATATTGATATAATTTTTTTATTTAAACAATTCTAACATATTACATAATTACTGGTATTTGTGTCCTACATGGTATCGCGCAGACACCCATCTGGTATCAATATATTCATAAAAATCATTCAAATAAATATTTTAGTTATTTTTTCATGATTAATTAGTATTTTTCTTTTGTAATTTTTGTATTTTGTTTTTATAATTTTCGTGGCTATGAATATGTATTTTTTGGCGTTGAATTACTGAGGTAGATTAAATTTTACAAAAAAAATTGATGTAACAAAGATTATTTTTGTTGATATGAACAGACGGTAATGAGTAATTTGCGAGGTGAAACCAGTGTTGGCGAAATGGATGATGTACCGTCCGATGAGACAATGAGAGGAATGAACGATCCAGATTGGGAGTTGTGGGAAGAATGGATGGGTTGGGAAGGAGCAGGTATTCGTGATTATTCTTCACACATTAATCCTTACATCTAATTTATATGTCACAATCATCCTTCCAAACAAAGTAAAAATATGTTATTCTTATCTTGTAAACTAAGAAGATTCAATAAGTGTCAATAACATTATATCTAATCTATATCTTGTAAATTAAGAATATTCAACAAGTATATGTAAAATTTGGTTCTTGATCACCGGTAGCTAATGTATGTTTTATCTACTAAAAATTTACAGATTTGTTTTTAGTTAAATTGTTCTCTAGTAAACATGTTTAACTCTGAAGTTCTGTTTAATCCGTTACTAATAGCCCAACAGTGGCGGATCTAGCAAAAATGTCAAGGGGCAACGTTTCTTTTCTATAGGGGCAACGAAATTGAGAAAACGTTAATTTTTTTCAAAATTTACACTACTGCCGGAGCGTCAAGGGATAACGGAGGCCACCTCTTTTAAAAGGTTAAATCCGCCCCTGTAGCCCAATATACATAAATGTATTGGTGATATTTAGGTTATGGATTTTTTTGTAAGATCATCTCCCGCTATCACTCTATAGAAATACAGTTATGATTTGTCTAAGATGTTACGACACATCTTCTTTAATTAAATCTAAAAATCAATCTCTAGATACTTTATGCACCACGTCTCTTACAAATAAATTTGATTCATATTTGTAAGTTATAAAAAGATTCAAAAAATGTGAATGTCATGATTTCTAATTATAAATCAACTAGTGTATTTCCCCTTTATAATGTTTCACTTTCTTGTAAAATTTCATTTAACATTAAGTTGTAAACTTAAAAGGTGGACTATTTTTCTCTTTATTTGCAGTTATTTGCCAAAAGGTTTGTAGCTTAATGTATTAAGATGTAATTGAAAATTGTTTCTTATCGAGAACACTATTATTGTGGTGGATAAAAGCAGTGGCGGATCTAGAAAATTTTCGTAGAGGTAATGTTTTATAAAAAATGGTAACGAAATCGAAAAAACGTCAATTTTTCCCCAAAATTTACCCTATCGCTGGAGTGTCAATGGGTAACGGAGACTACCCCTTCTATTAAGGTAGGTCCGCCCCTAGACAAAAGTATAAATTTAGAATTTCAATCACGTATTAGTAGCCGATTAAAAATAACAAATATTTAAAATGTTATTTTGTAGTTATTCCGATTCCACTAACTCATTTCATTTCCATACGTCATTGTAATTGATCAAGATAAGGTATGTGGGGCTACTATAAAGAGAAATAATTGAAGAAAATATTTTATGTTATCTTATAAAGAAACATATTATATAATCTTAAAGAAGCGAATTACTTTCACCAAGATAATGTTATGGAGGCTCCAAAGGAGTTTTATCCTAAAAGAAAAAAGCATTGTTAGGTAGGTGTACTATTTTTTCACCTTATGACATGTTTTATTAGAGACATAGTGTAGTCGGTGGCACCAAGATTTATCTTTAAGATATATAGCAATAGTAATATGTGAAATTTGATATTGGATTAAAATAGATAGATATAATCGGTTATTGAGTTAAGTGTAATTTATATTTATATGGTTTTTTTTATTATTTCAAGTCAAATTTAAAATTGTATCATTTTCCTCTCTAACATTCTCGAAATGTATCATTTCAGTCCAAAAAATTAACACAGTTAAAAAAAAACTCTTAACTCAGGTATCCCAGGGAAATAAATGGCACATAAAATATAGGGACGAAAATGGCATAACTTCAAGAATTTTTTATTTTGTTTATTATTATTATACACATAGTTAAGGAGAAGCAATTGGTACCAAGTACCGGTAATGAATTACTTGTACGAACTATTTTCGGTACCGAACCGAATGTACCTGTACCAAAAAATGCAAAAGTTGGTACCGAATCGGTACCGAAAATACTTCGGTGCGGGTACCCGGTTCCAAATGTTCATCACTATCTATAATCTTGTTAAAGATGAGAGTTTAATCACTTAACATTATATAGTTATTAAACATTCTAATGACTAAGTATATTGGGCTTTAATCACTTGTACACTGAGGCATCAACTACTTGTACCTTTTAAACGACACGTCAATACTAACCAAGACAACTACAGAAACGTCGACAAAAATTAGTAGATCGTTACGGTACTTTTTTATTTTTTTAAAAACATTATATTTTATAAGATATGGCAAGAATACGTAAAAGAATTATAAGTTTGTTGTGGAGTGAGAAAAAATATAACTAATTACCCATAATTAAGTTAAAAGTTAGGGATTTAAGTGTAATAAAATGGTGGACTAAAATATAATTATTGTTTAAAAAACCAGTTTATCATTATTTTATGGGTGTATTTATAATTTAAAAGAGAAAAAGTTCTTATTTTTTAGATATCTTAAAATGTCAATTCCTATGCATTATAATATAATATAGATTAAAAGATAATGTTTAGTTAAAATATATTATTACAATAAAACTTAAAATGTAAATATTAAAAAGTAGTGTTTTTTAGACGAAACCAATGATTTTTTATATAAAAAATATTAAAAAAATTTGTATGTTTTTAGATTTTTTTTAGGTTTTTGAGGGGTTTATCTTTATGGTTTAGTTTTTAGCATTTAGCTTGGGTGGGGGGTTAGGGTTTTTTTAGGTTTTTTGGGGGCTTAGCTTTATGGTTTAGTTTTTTAGCATTTAGCTTGGGGAAAGGATTAGGTTTTTTTTTTTTTGGTGGGGGGACAAGGTTTTTTTAGGTTTTGGGTGGTGGTGTAATGAGTTTATTTTGTTGTGCTCACATTGGTTTTCGCGTTTCTCGCAATAAAGATATTCTTGCATGAACCCAAACCTATATATATATATATATATATATATATATATATTACTGGGTGATCGACTTTTGTTATTTGTTCAAACAAAAAAAAAAAAAACAAATACCCAACCATCGACCACCTTCACTCTGGCAGAACTAGAAATGTTAGTTTTTTTTTTCTCTTGTTCTTAAAAGATCAAACATGTTGAAATTAGATGTATTTACGTGAAACTTGACGTTAATTGATGAATGATACATGACCCGTTTAGAGTACCTGATTAAAATGTGCATACTATCGAGCATACAAGAATGTTATTGTGCGTTTATCAGCCGATGGAAGAGTTTCACGTTCACGGCATTGAAAAAAGCTGGTTGTTTAGGTTCAGACAATGTTCCCTCACTAACCAGCATCAGAACCACTGACAACAACTATCTTCTACGTGATGTTGCACACATAACAGTGCAACATATGTATTGATTTTAGTACTTCTGAGACAACATGTGAGGCCTATAGCGATCCACTCATTAATTCAATACATTTTCATTCTTTCAAGAGCCTCCATGCCTTCATCAAACCAAAACACAAATTTAAATATTAAAGATCACTAGTTTCTAGTCAAGGATTTGGTCTTACAACTTAACTTACATGTCCAAGAAGGTTATCATTGTTGTCGCCTTAAGAGAATTCTTTGTTTTTCTTCCCACAAATCATCTCCAACACAAGAACACCAAAACTAAACACGTCAGATTTTATAGAGAAACGTCCATTTAATGCATACTCCGGAGACATGTAACCACTACACACAGGTTAAGCAAAACTAAATTTACAACTCATAGTTCAATCTCATCTTCCTTGTTTTCTAGAGACTAGAGTTATTGTTAAGGAGGATTCTTATTATGTTCCCACCACTTTATTTGTCTTAGAAGTGGTATTATGTCCTTCAAACATTTTCGCAAAAGATTCTTTAAACTTAATGGTAATATGGTCATTTAATAAAGATTCTTTTATTTTTATTTTTATTTTTATTTTTTAAGCTAGGTTTAAAAGAAAAACATTTATCGTTGGCAGGGATCGAACCCGTCTAACTGCTTAGACACAAACACATTAACAAGCAAGCCACAACCCATTTTGTATCAAACATCTATTTGTTTTTCTTTTGACATGTCTTCAACTACCACCTCCACCACCATCATCAATAACAGATGATCAACATGGGGCGTGGAGGAGAACGGCTAACGTGTTGCATGGCTTGTATCGCGAGGGCACTTGTACTCTTAACCACTTCTTCCTCCTCCGCGATTTCTTTGGGTGAAAAAAACCTTCGGTAAATCGCTGTGAACGAATCTTCGGATGGAAAGCCCATTATTTTTAAAAGAAAGTGGGAGTTTTTTTTATGAATGAGAGTTTGGTTGAGGTGAATGTTAAAGATAAATGGTATATTTAGATATTTAGGAAAAAAAATTATTGAATGTATATGACCATTGGTAACGGTCGGATTTTTGAAATACTCCCCCCTCATGCCGCTATCGTCTTTGCGGGGACTCGAATTCAAGCCCCATAGCGCCGGCCGTAGGAGTGTGGCGCGGCGCTATGGGGCGCTACTTTTCCTTTGGCCGGGTGGTCGCGCCCCACTAGGGGTGGCCTTAAAAAGGTTATATATAAAATAAGATAACATAGATCACAACAAAAATTTGAAAGCAATTTGGAAAAATCAAATAAACATTAGCTTTTTTATGTATTTCATTTGTAGCAAGTCTTGCAAAGATATTCATTTGAAAGATATATTTGTGCACTCAAATGATTGATTGAACCTTGTTCCAATTAGAAAACGGCCCAACCACTTGAGGCTAACACAGCCAGTCCAACCATTTCTTGGTCTTCGGCATTCTACATGGACTTATAGAGGGGCCCACCATTTATTTCAAGTATAGAAGGCCCATGACTCAATAATAGCCCATAAGCCCAGTTGAGGCTCAAATATTAGGCAACATTTTGTACAAAGTATCCGGTCCACACCTTCATATTTTAGAAGCCTATTTAACAACTAAACACATGAACCCGATATTAACAAGGCCCATATAGCACAAGACAAAATCCCCCACATTTATATATACATATATATATACACACACACACTACAATTCCCATGGAGGGGAATAATATCAGGCAACTGTCTGGCACTTCCTATTGGTCCAGTCAAATTACGATTTTTCCCTCAACACAAATTTATAGTTTTGCCATTGTTTTTTCATGTCAAATTACGATTTTGCCCCAGTGTAAAATTCGCTTTAGTGTTTTTTTTCCTTGTTCCCCAAATACACCAAACCGCCGTGTAGATGATTGCTTGCACTCCTTTCTTCGGCTTTGGCAAGAAGAAACATAAATGTGGGTAATACATACTGTCGGTTGTGTGGCGATGGAGAGGCAAATGATCCCTCAGTTTTCCGCAGCGTAACAAGTACTCACTAAACAACTTTTTTCCTTTTCATTTTGGTACAAGTTAGGAAACTTATGCATCAGAGGAATTCTTGATAACCAAGAATCCACCTAGAATCTAATAATCTCTCCTTTCCTCCAACATCCCTTCAAACAGATTTGCTAACAATAGGTTATACTTTTTCCACCTTGACAATCTCCTTCCAAACACCCGTCGTATTCGTTGCACACGAAATATATACTTCACAGTTTGGTTTAACTGGTTTAACACATTAATTACCGTTCTCCATACAGCATTGGGCTCGTTTTTTGTATCACCACCACCATTTGGACAACAACGGTATATTAATATACCGTCTCTCAAATGGGTGATTGTAAGACCCCGACCTCCTTTGGCGTCGTGATTTTATCTCAACTTACCCAGTTCGTTTTTCTTTTATCATCCTTCCCATTCCATAAAACATTTCCTCTGTTCGCCTCCAATTGCTCAATTACCTTGCACAACGCGGCTAGCACATTCCACATGGGCGTTTTCGAGGAAAAAAATGTGTGCGTTTCCCTAAAAATGCCGGAGATTTGATAATTTCGAAAAAGTTCAAACATTGAGCAACGGTTAAAAAATATATTTTTTAATTTTTATTATGTACTTCCTACCCCTGTACAAACCACCACTGAACCTTTTTTACACCATTCTCTTATTCTTTAAAAAAATATCATGCATCCATTTTGCCCCCCTTTTGGTGTTCCGTCTCGTCCGAACACCACCCAACCGCTACCGGCCTACAATTACCAAGATATTGACCCGAATATGATTGGGGGGGGGGGGGGGTACACGCAACTGTGTAAACATGGCCCACCAATACTTTCACGGGTCACTCGGGTTTGTATATAATGTGAACATAAGCATGGGCGGTACATATAGTTCCCAAGAAGAAGTCGAGCCCGAGATCGAGACGGTGTTGGAGACACAACCGGCACTCGTATAAAAAAAGGATCCCATCGCTCCCTGTTGAAAAGGAACTATCAACCTTGGACAAAAGACGAGGAGTACATGCTCGCACGGGCTTGGCTCGACATCTCGGAGGATCCCGAAGTTGGTATGTTTTATTATTTTAAATTGTATTTTTTAAATAAAGTATAAGAATATGTATGTTCTAATTTTTGTAGCCAACTATCAAACACTACCTCTTTTTTGGATTAAAATTCGAGAAACCTTTTTTAAGGCCATGGGTAAAGGGGAATATCGGGAAAATGATTCGCTATCAAGCAAAGGGATCTATATAAATGCCATGCGTTTCAAGAAGTTTTCCAACGTATAAGGGACAACTGGGGAGCGGTGAAAGCGGTGCAGATATATTAGCAAAAACGTTGGAGGAGTTCAACGTAACGAGAGGGATATTCGCATACATGAAGTGTTGGGAGCCTCTGCGTGGAAGCCCTAAATGGGCCAACGTACCGACCATGACGTCTAAAAGCAGGCATTAAGCGAAACGGTCCAAAACCTCCTTTTCGGTTGATCTGGAAACACCCATTTCCAATGCCTGAAACGTCGATTTAAACAATTCTATTAATATTATGAGGATGAGGTAGTGGAGTTGCCCCAACTGCCCGGTAGAAAAAGTGGGAAAGGGGGGAGTTTAGAGCTACATTATTAAGCATTCGTCGATTTTTTACTTTTAGTACATTTGCGTGTTTCGTCTTTACTTTTTAGTGTTTTAATTAATGGTAATGTAATTTTTATTTATTTAAAGAAATATTATTTGTTTTAATTCAAAATGATGATGATAATAAATAATAATAATAATAATAATAATAATAATAATAATAATAATTGGGTAATCATTGTTTGGGACATTATACTATTCCTCATTTTAATTTCAAGTCTCATAATGTCATATTGCTGACTAGGCAAGCACATGTCAGATAATGCCCAAGGAAGGGGCTTGAAGTTCACCCACCATTACACATGGACTTAGCTTGACTTGTATTGGGGTTGATCTGTTTAAACTTTAACCCCTCTAATAAAACACACTAACCCACTCACCAATCCATTTAATTAAATAGGCCGACCCTCTAACCCGATTATGCCATGTTTAACTCATTTTTTTAGTACCAACCAACTCGATAAACACGTTTACCACTTGACACGTTTATATAAATTAGTTAAATGGGTCATGTTCGGATTGAATGATTGTAAGTGTTTGTCAGTTAGTGTTAATGTTTTTAACATTATAAATGTATCAATCTGCCAACCCGCAACTGCAAAACACGTCAATCCATCAACACAGCACGATTTACACCCTTAACTAACATGTGCCGTTGTTGAACCGCTTTCTACAACACACTATGTCCACTATCCATTCTCTAGGCCCATTTAGATGTTGATGTTTGTGGCTCTTTCTCTATCAAAAAGTCAGGTCCTTATTTAGTAGGTCAAACCGGTTGAAAGAACCGGGCCCATGACAGTGTCATGTAATGTAACTTATTCTCCAATACATTAATTGGTTGACATGAATACCTTTGTTTTTTTTTATTGCTTCATTAAATACCTCAATTTAAAAATTAAAATAGAAAATTAGTCAAGACCACTAACTTTTATAACTGTTGATAGCTTAGAACGAGCCCATATCGGCTAGCACCATTCACAACTGTTGTCTGACATCACCATGCACGCAATGGTCGACTCGTTGTCGCTGATGCCACCATCATGTCATCCGGTTAAAAAATGACTAGTAAGACGATTTGTTCGATAACCGGTTCGATTATATAACACTTATTTCTCACATGTTATGATAGATAATTTAATTGTTATGTATTAAAATATGATTTTTTTTCTCAAATATACTGGGTAAAACAATTAATTTATATTTCAAAATATACCTTTTTATTTAGATAGTTAATAGTTAATGGTCAATAAATAGTTGTTACTTTTATAAAAAAAAAACATTTTTATTTTTTATTACCTGTCTATAGAAAATAATTAAGATCCGATCAACAATTATAATGATTTATAAATTATGAATCAAATCATGATCCACGACTGTTTTTCTGAACGGCATGATCCACAATTAATAATTTATTTCTTTTTAGAAAATGATCGCAAAATGACATGAGCCCTCAAAATTAGCATATTTGTGGTATCTGATAAGTAATTTTACCATAACACTTATTGTTCTCTCGTAAATTTGACATTAAAATAAATTAAAACATAAATATGTGTCAAAAGCATACCCTTTTAGCACGAAACTAATCTAAAGTAAAGATAATTTGAAACTACATAGCTAATGATACGTGGTGCTGATAAGATCTATGGAGAGAAAGATAGACGATTTATCAGTTAGATAATTCACCTATATCTTGTTACTAAGACAACCAATCATATGATCCGGCTCAACCGATTTTAACGAAAATTGTGAATCAAAACGTTAACTACGGTTTCGAGAAACGACTTGCTCATTTTACCATGTTAATGGTTTAACTTCAATCTTGACGGTATAAACATTTTTTTTCTAAATAACTAGTTTGTATTAAAAACTTAAAACGGCAATGATATCCAACGCTTAAAACATAATTACATATTCCAAAATGAAAAAAATATAAATAATGAAGTTTTAAACAACCGATTCCGTTTACACGCTCAATTCTAAATTTCAAACAACTACAAAACTAAACCCATTCAGATCTCAAATCAACCGACTTGCTACAAAATGAAATATATATATATATATATATATATTGATTCCGTTTACACGCTCAAATCTAAATTTTAAACAAATATAAAACCAAACCCATTTAAATCTCAAACCTACTTACTTGCTAAAAATAAATTAGATTATTTCATTAATGTATGTTGTTATGCATACGACGTCGTTTAACAGCCTCCACCACTCGCAAAATCCGGAGGGTACAATCTGTTTGGTTATCGTTCGTTCCAAATCAATTGCTTTTCATCTTTCAACACAACAACAATGCCTTTCTTCAACACATAGAACATATATACACATACACAACCTGTGTATCTATACTCGTATTTATATTTATAGGCGGCAACACGCCTCTCTAAAACTTCTGAGCATCTCATTGATTATCATTACTTCCAGTAGAAGAAGACAGATAACATTCAATTCTGGACAATACATGCATCTGTAAGTCCATTCGTACTATTTTTGAGTGTATGTATGTATATCCTTCATTCGTTATCGATCTGATTCGTTTAATTGATTCTGCTACTTCGTTTGCTCCGTTTTCAGGCTGTTTGATCATCGATAACTGTTTTGTTTGCGATTTTTGTTGACTGAAACCCTAATTTGTTCATCGGAGGACGTAAGTGACGTTTTTCTGGATTTTAGTTTGATTATAGTTGTTAATTTGTTGTTAGGTTTGAATCAGAGTTGATTTGTTGTGTTTTGATTGTTTGAGATCAGATGAGTGAAGATAACATTTGATTTGATACGATACATGCATTTGTAAGTCTATCCGTACTGATTGTTTGATGTTTTAGGGTTTATGTCTGTATATGTTTCATTCGTTGTTTGTTTGAATCGGTTTATTGATTTTGTTACTTCGTTTGTTCTGTTTGCAGGTTGTTTGATCATCGAGAACTGTTTTATTTCCGATTTTTGTCAACTGAAACCCTAATTTGTTCATCAGAGGACGTAAGTGACTTTTTCTGGTCTTTAGTTTGTTTATTAGTTGTTATTAGGTTTCTTTTAGAGTTGATTTGGTGTATTTTGATTGATTGAGATCATAGGTTAATTTGAGATTGAACATATGAGAATTGTTTGTTGTGATCTGAATATGTTTTACATGTTTTTGTGGTTGTTGCTTAAAGTGTCATTTTCTCTTATCTGCACTTAAAGCTTGCAAATGATATACATTGTGTGGAGTAGATAGAATTATCATGAAATTTTAGGTTGATTTAAAATTAAATACAAGAATATATGAAGAATCGTTTGTTGCGATGTGGAACTGTTTTACATGTTTTTTGGATTTTCTGTTGGTGATTGTTGCTTAAAGTGTCATTTCTCGTATCTGCATTTATATCTTGCAAACGATCTATTGAGTGACTGGATAGAATTTTCATGAAAGTTTGGGTTGATTTAAAATTAGATATATGAATATATGAAGAATCCTTTGTTGCGATATGACATTGTTTTACATGTTTTTTGGATCTTTTTGTTGGTGATTGTTTGCTTAAAATGTCATTTTCTCTTATCTGCATTTATAGCTTGCAAATCATACATTGAATTACGAATGACGATATTGAATTTTCCTGAAACTTTGGGTTGTTTTAAAGTTGAATATATGAAGAATTGTTTGTTGTGATATGAAAGTGTTTTATATGTTTTTTTGGATTTTTTGTTGGTGAATGTTGCTTAAAGTGTCATTTTCTCTTATCTGCATTTAAAGCTTCCAAAGGATACATTGACTAGATAGAATTTTCATGAAACTTTAAGGGTGTAGGTTGATTTAGAATTGAAGGTATGATGAATTGTTTGTTGCAATATGAAAATGTTTTACATGTTTTTTTGGATTTTTTGTTGATGAATGATGCTTAAAATGTCTTTTTCGTTTATGCATTTAAAGCTTACAAGTGAATTGATACATTGAGTGACTAGATAGAATTTTCATGAAACTTTGGGCTGATTTAAAATCGAACATATGAAGAAGTGTTATTTGTAATATGAAAATGTTTTGCATGTTTTTTTGGATTTTCTGTTTGTGAATGTTACCTGCATCTAAAGCTTGCAAATGATACGTTGAGTGAGTAGATGACCATGTTGTTACAAATATAGATAGATTTTGTGGCAAATATTTACTGTTGATTACAGTTTGTTTTAGCCTGTAGATGGAAGTGACCCTTGAATTTCAAATTGGGACAATATTGCCTGCTATGTCATAACTCATAACAACATACTTATTCAACACTGTTAGGTATTTAGATTGCTTATTTAAACAGCTTATCTGTTTATTGTGTGGACGAAGAATCGTGCTTAGGTTTATTTGCTTATTTTGGGTGAAATAGGTTGTTTTTAATAAGTAGTTTGAGATTTATTATTGCAAATTGATTATTTACCAACTAGGATTCGTGTTTCTGCAGTTAGAACTCTGTCATGGCAGACCTAAAAGAACGTTTGCTCCCACCAAAACCCGCATCATCTACGAACCTTAGAGATACATCTTACAGGCCATCTGCATCTGGCCGACAACCGTTTCAAGGGGTAAAGGTTTACAAGAAAACTAAAAAAATACAATAATATTGCCCTCTAAAAAGCTAAAAATTGCGTTAAGCGCAGGTTGATGTTTTAGGGCTTAAAAAACGTGGTCAAGGTCTTCGTTCATGGATTCGTGTTGATGCCGCAACTGGTGAATCCCAAATTATCGAGGTTGATAAATTCACTATAATGCGCCGTTGTGATCTTCCTGCACGAGATCTTCGCCTGCTTGATCCGTTATTTGTTTATCCTTCAACAATATTGGGAAGAGAGAAGGCTATTGTTGTAAATTTGGAGCAAATTCGGTGCATTATAACAGCTGATGAAGTCTTGCTTTTAAATTCCCTTGATAGTTATGTATTGCAGTACGTGGTGGAGTTGCAACGGCGGTTGAAGGCGGCAGGGGGCGGTGAGGTTTGGCGGTCAGAAGGCGGTGAGTTGAAAACGTCCCCTGATTACTTGCCGTTTGAGTTCAGGGCTCTTGAAGTTGCTCTTGAGGCTGCTTGTACATTTTTGGATACACAGGTTTGTTTTATAACCGTTAATTCTTATTAGCGAGTGTTTGTGTTTCTTAAAGAAAAGTTTATTGCTATGTGAAAAATAATCAATGAAGGTTTGATTGATGTTGTATATGATTATCCGTTCAAAAGAATCCGCTGAGTATATAATAGGTGTTCATACCATACACATACATGCATATAGAACACTATCAAACATATTAAGTTTCCAATTATATGGATTTTCAGTTAAATTTACATAAAAATATTTCTTTGAATTCATCAGGCAGCAGAATTGGAAATTGAAGCGTATCCATTGCTAGATGAACTTACCTCAAAGATCAGTACGTTAAACTTGGAACGTGTTCGTAGACTGAAAAGCAGACTTGTTGCATTGACTCGAAGGGTTCAAAAGGTGCTATATTTAGTCTTTGTTCAACCCATTTGACCCATTAAAGATAAAACGTAATGTCATAACCAACTCATCGGGATGAGCATGATACTGGTCCCGGAAAATGGGTGCTGACACCGAAATAATCGGTAGGTATCAGTATTTACTGGTAAACCAACCAAAATACCGGTACCGTACCGAACCGATACGGTCTCAAAAAACGGGAAAATGGGTACCGGTACCAGCACCGAAAAAGATTTGTTTACTGCATACCAATGCTCATCCCAAATAACCCAAATCAGCGCATTCATATACATCTGTTTTCTCACGATTTTGGCTAGAGGGTATAGAACAAGTCGGATTGGATTATGTGGAGATGAAACACTGTTTTGTCTAACTTCTTGCTTATGGTTATTTACAAAAGCTATATAGTTACTATAATAAGTTGATTTATGAATAACACAATTTAGGAGGTTGTATGCGGTTGTATGCATTAATAATACGACTAGCGGGTTACCACCTGCGCTCCGCAGTGGGTTCGAAACGTAGGTAAAAATAAGCAAATCGCGAGAGTTGAAGTTTGTTTGATATTTTAGTTACGGGGCTAAACATGTCATTATTAAAATTGAGGGGCTAAAGTTGTTTTAGTTAAGGGGCTAAACATGTCATTACCAAAGTTGAGGGCTTAAAGTTGTTTAATGCCAAAGTTAAGGGACCAAAGTTGGTTAATGTGACAAAATAGCATATTTATAGTATATATAATGTGGGCTACAACTGTACAACACAACCTGTTTATAAGCACATGGGTCAAAATTGTCACATCTAATTTCGACATATATTTGCATACCACCTGCGCTCCGCAGTGGGTTCGAAACGTAGGTAAAAATAAGCAAATCGCGAGAGTTGAAGTTTGTTTGATATTTTAGTTATGGGGCTAAACATGTCATTATTAAAATTGAGGGGCTAAAGTTGTTTTAGTTAAGGGGCTAAACATGTCATTACCAAAGTTGAGGGGCTAAACATGTCATTACCAAAGTTGAGGGCTTAAAGTTGTTTAATGCCAAAGTTAAGGGACCAAAGTTGGTTAATGTGACAAAATAGCATATTTATAGTATATATAATGTGGGCTACAACTGTACAACACAACCTGTTTATAAGCACATGGGTCAAAATTGTCACATCTAATTTCGACATATATTTGCATACACAGGTAAGAGATGAAATAGAACAGTTAATGGATGACGATGGAGATATGGCTGAAATGTACCTAACTGAGAAGAAAAGCCGAATGGATTCATTATTCTACGGTGCAGAACAACACTCTGTTATGACGGGATACAGGTCAAACGACGGTCAACAATCCATTTCCGCTCCTGTTTCTCCAGTTTCTTCCGCTCCAGATAGCCGAAGACTTGAAAAAGCTTTCAGCATCGCAAAAAGTAGACACGATGGAATGAGTAGTTCCGCAAGTGCTACGGAAAACATTGAAGAACTTGAGATGCTTCTAGAAGCCTATTTTGTTGTCATTGATAGCAGTCTCAATAAGTTGACGTCGGTAAATACTCTACTTCAACAAAATTAATTACCTTCAGGTTACTTTGTCAATGTTGGTCGCAAAATGGACGGCTAGGGCTGCAAACAAACTGAACGTTCAACGAATAGTTCGTGAACCGTTCGGCGGGAAGTTCGTTTGTGCTCATTTGTTTAATAAATGAGCGAACACGAACGCCAAAGATATCGTTCGTTTAGTTAAATGAATGAACACGAACAGAGGCTGCGTTCCTTCATTTATGTTAGTGAACGTTCAGTAACATGTTCGTTTGTGTTTGATAGTTCATTAGTGTGTTTAATTATTATATTTATTTAATTACCTTTAAAATTCCGACAAATAAAATATTTAACAAGTATCAATGCATTATATATTTTGTTCATTAACGCTTGTTTGTGTTCGTTTGTTTTCTTTGTGTTCATGAACATTAGTTTGTTTTTCGTTTATGTTCATGAATGTTCGTTACCTTTATTAACAAACGAACACATACGAAGACGAAGACATTTATTTCCTTAACGGACGAACACGGACAGTAAAACATCGTTTGGTAAGTGTTCATGTACAGTTTGTGAACACATATATATCCTTAACAAATGAACACGAATAAGATCTTGTTCGTGTTTGTTCGGTTCGTTTGCAGCCCTATGGACGGACGGCTGGTTGGATCGGGTGATGATGGGTCATTTTTTATGGGATCGGGTGAGGTTTTATTTATTAGGTTGAAACTTTATTAACGACTTGCTTTGGTTTGTAACAGCTGAAGGAGTACATTGACGACACCGAAGACTTTATTAACATTCAGCTGGTTTGGTTCTCTACTTCTCATCTGTATGAAATAAAGACCATTTTAAAAGAGAACCCTCTTCAAATTTAAGTTATTATTTTTACCTGTGATGCATATAACATGACCCGCATCAACTCATTCAATGAGTAAATGTGTCAAAATAGTTAACTTTATTTATAGAGTAAGGTTTGGCCAGTTTTGCGACTTTCATCCAAAGGTTTGTTTTTTCGCATCTGGATCCCAAAGCTTTGTAATCTTGCCAATTTCATCCGGGTCGTTAACTCCATCAATTTTTCTCTGTTAAGTCAAGGGTATTTTCATCTTTTTTGTAAACTTAAAGGGCAATACGGTCTTTTAAGTTACTGAAAATGCTTCTGACTTAACGGAGAAAAATGGATGGAGTTAACGCCGGATGAAATGACAAGATTTCAAACCTTTTGGTTCCAGATGCGAAAAAGCAAACCTGTTGACGAAAGTCACAAAACTAGCCAAACCTCAGGGATGATATTGGCATTTTACTCTTATTTATATTCTATTTTTGCTAAATGTAAATATTTGAACCGCAGGATAACGTGAGGAACCAGCTCATACAGTTCGAGCTGATACTGACAACAGCAACGTTTGTTGTTGCGATCTTCGGAGTGGTGGCGGGAATATTTGGCATGAACTTTATGATTCCGTTATTTGATAGCCCGACAGCATTTACGTCGGTGCTGGTTATCACGGGGGTTGCGGGAGCCATCATATTTAGTTCGTTTTTATGGTTTTTCAGATACAAACGATTGATGCCATTGTAGAATCTTGTCACAATTACTATTTGCATCTTTTTTTTAAAAGAATTTAAAGTTAAACAGAAGCTCTCTTGTAATGAAAATTCTGCTTGATGAGCTTGAAATGCATTACCCTTTTTATTTGAGGTGCTAATTTCATCCACATGTTTATTAATTGATATGCTGATGTTTTTGTTTTTATTTTTTATTTTTTTAAAACCTGTGAAATAAAGTATAACGCAGCTAGTGTTAGATAGATGCCTTTAGGGGGTTAACGGGTCAAACCTCATATTTCTGCTATAGGTTGAGTGTTAAAACGAATCAAACCGTCAAAAAGAAACCAAAGCAAGTTGGCCAGTTTAAAATCCTTAGACTATACGAAGTGGGAGAGCATGAAGATGGGGCGTTAAGCATCATGTGGCAGCTACATCAGCATGGGGGCGTGGTAGAAAAAGAAGCACAGAGTGGCAGGGGCGTAAAAGTGGCATTTTTTGAAAAAAATAAAATTAAACAAGAACCAATCAAACTCACCAAAATCCACCCACCAAGAAACGCCTCCATGTCACCACACCATTTGCACTCCACGCCGGTGAAGAAACCCTGCCCCGTCAGTCGTCACCACGCCACCACACAGGGTGGTGTTCCCGGTGTGGAGGTGTTGCCATGTCACCACAACGCCCACCACTCATGGTTTGGTCTTGTTTGAAATTTGAAACAGGCCGTGTAAGCCAAACCGATGGTAACTATATTTTGGCAAAAAAATAAAATAAAATTTTAGTTTAAACCATCAAACCGCTGGTCTGGTTGTCCCAACCAGTTGTGTATGTCATTTCTCAAAATAGTAGTTAGTGATTGTGTTTAAGATATTTGCTAAATCGACCGTAAACATCTCTAGCTAGAGGGACTTAGAAGTTGAGTTGGATTATGTGTTATCTCAAACTAGTAAAACAAACTGAAACTAGAAAGTAATTATATGACATCTCGTATATATCTTTCATCAACATTTGGGACTTGTATTCAGCATAAGACCAAGTAGGATGCTTCAGGTCACTAAAATTGTTGAACTATTATTAAATAAACTTAGTTGAGTATTTGATATTTCATATTGGTTTCTTACTTTTTAAGATTATTTTTTGAATGGCCAACGTTTCATTCATCAAGGGGCTAACAAGAGTCTAAAACCTCAAATCATACAAGATAAAACGTACAAGAAAGTCCCCGTAAGCTATTGAGATACAAGGGAAAACTGAAAACTCCTAGCCGATCCCCGTGGACACCATAATGACTAATCCGATACCATAGCCTTCATTCGATGCTTAACCCATCACGATCTGAGAACCTTAACTTCTTCCAAGACTTTCGAGGGGCATTTTTTGATTGAATACAACCTCGTTCCTTGATTTCCAGATACACCCGCAAGTGACAAGAATGATGGTGTGAACCATTTTCCATTATGAGTGAGCACTTGGAATGAATTTATGCAGCTCCATGAGATCTCTGTGAAGGGTTTAATCCTAAAACACGAACTAAAGAAAGTCGAAGGGGGTCAAAGTGAAAGATTGATTTAATTAGTTTTAATTAAATTGTTTGAATTATCTAGTAGGTTTTTAATGTTTAGAGATAATGATGTGGATTAGGATTAGGATTAGTTTTGCATGTTTATCTAATATTTGAATGGCTAGAAGATAGAAGTTTGAGTTTGAGTAGGATTAGTATAATTATTTTAGTATTAATAGATGGTTAGGGTTATGTATTTTAGTAGAGTCAAGAATTGTAATAAACAGAAAAAGTTGATTTTGGTTGAGATCAAAATTTGTATTTGTATTTTTGGGCTGATTGCAAACACTCTGAAGCGAAAAACGAATATGGGATCTATTTTACACCAAATGCTCACATGGGTCTTAATTTTTAAGATAACTTTAGGGTCAAAAATGAGTAACATATAACTAATTTGTATGAAACACGACTATATAAAGAGAAATCACTAAAATGGATATTTTGATCAAAATAGACACCAACCATATTGTATACAAATACTTGCTTCTAGAACCGATCACAAATTGACACATCGGCATCGCTAGATACAGTAGGATCATTTACACCTTTGAGGTGGATTACTCACAATGTGACACATGTCCACCCTCCGCCTCGATTATGACGCTTTCCCCATAAGAACCAATAGGATTCAACGTGTGACATCTTGACATGGCTCGACTCATGTACAACGGCCTGGCCGACCAAAGTGTTTTTACGTTGGTCTTACGCCCCCATCCTCCAATTGTAACGTGTCTCGTGTCCCTTTGAGACACATGCAGACTCATTAACCAGAGCCAGAAAGTAAATAAATAAATAAACAAACCGTTGGTATTAGGAATCTAACATGGGATCGGACAGTCAAACCAATAGGCTCCGCCCAAATGTAATTTTTTTTTGTTCTGGCGGGCATTAATGGGAAAGGTGGCGTCCAAAACTGGCCTGGTTTCAAGAGGTGTTAGCCTGCATGACACTATATGTCCGAGATGTGGCATCGCGGATGAAGACCCGAACCACATCTTCGCCTCCTGCTAGGCGGTGGAACTTTTTTGCTTGGCTTCAGCTTCGACCTCCCGGACGATACGAAAACCTGAAGGATATTCTGGAAGAATTAAAAAGCAACCCTGGTAGCAAAAATTGGAGGCGGCTCGTTTACACAATGGCAGCGGCAACAACTTGGCGAATTTGGCACGCCAAGGTTTTTGAAGACACTTTCGTTCCAGTCACCAAATCTTTAGAATTGTTTAAGGAAGATGCGTTTCTTTGGGTTTGTAACAGGGTGAAGATTACTTCTCCCTTTTGGGATAGGTTACTTTTGATGTAGCAGACATTGTATAAGTCCCCAACACTTTGTTTTAGTCGTTTTGTATCTTGTTTTCTTTTTCCAGTTCCTTGTTGGCCCTGTATATTTATATATATAGAGTTGTTTGCCGTTAAAAAAATTAGGGTCCATTTAATTCACTTTTAACCATGGTTAAGTCTTCTTTCCCCAAATATGTAATAAAGTAATAATGTTCTTTTATTAGTTCTCATTTTATTTGCTTTAAAATTGGTATTAGACGTTTTCATTTTATAATTTAACTAGAATAGAATCGGTTAAATAAATATAATTTTATATACTAAATAATAAAATAATATACTTTTAGAAATCTCGTTTTATTACACGGGTTGAATAAATGTAATTTTATATATTTCATAATAAAAAAGTCATATCTTTAAGAACCCCGTGTATTGTACTAGGTGAATAAATGTAATTTTATATACCAAATAATACAAAAGTTACATTTTTTAAAACCCTGTGTATTACACGGGTTTAATAAATGTAATTTTTGTATATTAAAGAATAATAATAATCATCATCATCATACTCGGTAAATCCCACCAATAGCAAAGCTAAGGTAAAGTCCGAGAAGGGTAAGATGTAGGCAACCTTACCTCTACCCCGTAGGATAGAGAGGCTGCTTCCAGTGAGACCCCCGACTCGATTGTAGTTTTGCATCAAGCCTTGGACATAAGACACACAACACTTAGCAATCGGGAAAAAGATCGATTGGTGCATGTACCCCCGTGTCTTTCGGCTATCAACGCCACTACATGATACATGATTAACCGTCCATTGCTTTTAACGTTAATTCATGAAATTAGTAAAATAAGTTAAAAATAGTGACATTTCACTTTTGCGCCATAAGCGACTACACATATATACATTATATGTGCACACCGCAAGCGGGACGTTTTGTATATTAAATAATAAAAGTATTATATCTTTAAAAAACCCAGTTGAATAAATCTAATTTTATATACCAAATAATAAAAAAAGTTATATCTTTAAAAATACATGGGTTGAATAAATGTAATTTTTATAGTAAATAATACAAAAAAAATATTTTTTAAAACCACGTGTATCACACGTTGATGAATTAATCTAATTTTATATACCAAATAATAAAATATGTTATATCATTAAAAAACTAATGGATTACTCAATATGCGATGGATAGAGTGATTGCAGAGAGATGGTTTTTGAAAATAATATACAATTTATTTAAGAAACAAATAAACACCCATTTGAGTGTAAAATGTTGGTATAGCTTCCGACAATTTGATTTATAAATTATGTAATAAAATCGATATAATATTTTTTAATAATAAAAATAATAATATACTAATACAAAGTTTCGTTTTCGTGACAAATAATTTGTTTTATCTAAAAATATCTTTAATGAACAATTTAAATTTGAGGATAAGATTTTATTTGAAAAATCAAAGAATTATATTCGAAATTCAAAGTAGAATAAGATTTATTATTTATTTAATTAATATAAGATAAGTAGAAAAAGGATACGGTAAAATAAAAAAATAGATACCGACATGTATATTTTATTAGAAGAATTTTATTCGAAATTCAAAGTAAGTTAAGATTTAATATTAATATATTATAAATTATAAACTATAAATAAGCAATATTTATGTGCATATGGTAGTTGTGTCATTGGTTTTGTGGGTTTTTCAAAAAAAAATTGGATTTTTCCTTTCTAACCCTAAAGTTTCAATTTTTGACAATTTAAGTATAAAGTTTCATTCTTTGGTAATTTAAACTCTATGATTAGTTTTATTTTTCATTTATAATTTAAAAGTTCTATCTTTAGCAATTTAACCCTTTTGATTTTTTTTACGTTTAACCCAAAGCTTTTCATCATTTGCAATTTGACCCAAACACTTTTTAACTTTCAACTTTGGTCCCTTATACTTTGCATCTTTCGCAACTTTTCCGTTTAACGTGTGTATGGGATTCAACGTTTTTTCATCTATTTTTTCCCGTTTGACAGGCCTGTCACAGCGCATCTATTTTCTCTCGTTTGATAAGTCTGTTGCAACACGCGGGTCAGAGATCAACTTAGTTATTTTTTTCTATGTTTTACACAGAGGTTCGCGATCATGTAAGAAATATTTGACTTTCATCTAATATGATATATAACTAACGAATCTCCGTCGCATTGCGACGGGTGGTAATTTTTGTTATTTATTTAATTAATATAAGATAAGTAGGAAAATGAGACGGGAAAATAAAAAATATATATGTCTTCCAATGGATGACAGGTATCACTTTTCTTATATAATAATATAGATATAGATACTTTATTATTGTTTTTATGATGTATTTTTTATAAAAAATGAAGAATCTATTTAAATGCTATTGAATATTTTATAAATGTTGAAAACCCTCTTAAAATCTTATAAAAAATTATTAAAATCATTTAGTCTTATTACAATATAGTTTTTCAAGTTAAGCCACATTCACGAACAATATTTTAAAATAGTATTTTACATTCACGAGTAGTATTTCAATAGTAAAATAATACGAGTCACAATCACGAGCAATATTATTATATTAATTTTTTTCTTCAAAAATACACCCACGACAAACTAATAATAATAAATATTAAATAACAAAAGATATAACTTAAAAGAGCGGTTATGAAGCATATTAAATGGAAAATAATGAACAAAAATATGTTATTTTTAAAATTAATTAATCTTTTTATATTTAGACGAAGCATATTTAAATCAGTTGTTAAAGAGCAAATTAAATAGGCATTAATTCAGAGTTATAGTATTCACTCTCCTAGTTTCAGGGTCCACCGTCGATTCCTAATAGTATTGTTTTCTTGGTTGTTTCATTGTCTTCCCACCTAATTGGTGAACCGATACCGACCTAATCGTGCCCTAAGAGGGACACATGACACATTATATAGAAAACATTGGGTGACGCTTGCGTAAATAGACCTGATAAGTGAGGCAAGCATAAATGAGCAAAGCCATGCCATATGTAGATTTCTAATTGATCTGTAAGGAAAAACGTATGTAAATAAGTTGAAAAGTGAACGTGTGTCACGTTATGCATAATCCATCTTAAATACGTAATTAAGCCTATTAAGTTCCTTGATACCAACTTTATAACTCATACTTGACTTAGAATTCCAATTGTTTTAAGGGTTTGCATTGTCCATTAACGCCCACTTTGAAATCAACATCACCATTATCACCTCACCATTTTGATAGTTAACACACACTCCCTTGTTAATGGGTGTGCCATTCACAATCATCGCCATTCCAATGGCCTGCTAACGAGGAAGAAGGTGGGGCCCACTCCAGTCTAACCAATCATATTTTTTTTCTACTTTCTTTTTTATTTTTGTTTTAGTTATTCTAATACACCTAGTTATTCAGTAAATAATTTTGCTCTAATTTCTACGTAACAGTAACGTATCATTGATGTGGCAGTGGATTAAATTATTCATTAAAAAATTCAACTTGATCCATATACTAAATCCTAAATCAAAATTTGCATTTCATCAAATATCCCATTTTATAACTTATAATCACCAAAAGTCCCAAACCATCTTATTTATCATCCATCCTCATCCAGATTTTCATAAAAGCAACGATACCACGTATCATATATTGATTTATTTTTTTATATGAGTATAGATATAGATATAAATATTTTATTATTGTTTTGTATGATGTATTTTTGATTAAAAAATATATGAAGAATCTATGAAAATGTTATTAAGTATTTTATAAGTGTTGAAAACCTTCTTAAAATCTTAGAAAAATAATATTAAAATCATTTTTAGTCTTATTAAACAGTAAACTGTCAAAATGGTCCCTGAGGTTTGACAATTTTTGTCACTTTAGTCTAAAACTCAAACCTTTTAAATCTAGATCCTCGTGGTTTCGATATTGTTGCCATTTTCATCCAAAAGCAAAATCTGGTCAGATTTTTCAGTTAACATCCAACTCTTTTGGCTTTTTCCTTCTTTTAATAAAGGGTAAAATGGTCAGATTTTTTTAATTTTATTATAGTAAAACGTTAAAAGACTATTTTTCCTTCATCAAAAGAGAGAAAAGGACAAAAAAACTGGATTTTAACTGAAAAAATGACTAAATTTTGATTTTGCATGAAAATGACAACAAAATTGAAACCACATGAACCCAAATTCAAAAGGTTTAAGTTTTAGATTAAAGTGGTAAAAATGATCAAAACTTACGGACCATTTTAACAGTTTACTCTTTATTAAGATATAATATTTCAAGATAAGCCACATTCACGAACAATATTTTAAAATAGTATTTCCCATTCACGATTAGTATTTCAATAGTAAAATAACAGGAGTCACAATCACGAGCAATATATATATATATATATATATATATATATATATATTCAAAAATACATTACTACGACAAACTAATAATAATAAATATTAAATAACAAAAGATAAAACTTAAAAGACCGGTTTATTAAATGGAAAACAGTAAACAAAAATACATTACTTTTAAAATTAATTAATTTCCTTTTATATTTAGACGAAGAAGATTTAAATCGGTTGTTAAAAAGCAAATTAAATAGACATTAATTCGGAGTTAAAGTATTCACTCTACTGATTTCAGGGTTTGTTGTCTGTGTTCATTCCTACTAGTATTGGTTGCTTGGTGTTTTCATCGTCTTCCCAACCAATTGGTGAACCGATCTAATCCTGCCCTAAGAGGTACATGCGACACATTATATAGAAAGGATTGGGCGATGCTTGCGTAAATAGTCTTGATGCTAGCATAAATGAGCTCAGACATGTCACATGTAGATTTCTATTGATTTGTAAGGAAAAACCTACGTAGTTAAGTCGAAAGGTGGACATATGTCATGTTTGGGCAATCCATCTCAAATCTCAAATACATAAATAAGCCTATTATGTCCCTTGATACCAACTTTCTAACTAATAATTGACTTTGAAATCCAATTGTTATAATTGTTATAAGGCTTTGTGTTTTCAGCTACATATCCATTGCCATCTCACCATTTTGATAGTTAACACACACCCCCCTTGTTAACGGATGCGCCCATCACCATTCCAATGGCAGCGTTAATAAGGAAGAAGGTGGGGTCCACTCACCCCAGTTTAACCAATCACAATATTTCTTACTTTTTTTAGTTAGTTATTTGATATATAATTGTTGCTCAAATTTCTACCTAAAAGTAATATGACATTGATGTGACAATAGATTTAGTTATTATTACCTATATATTAATTTGCAAAAAAAAACCCTCCTCTCACACAAACATATTATTCTAGTTTTTCATACTATTTGTTACACTTTTAAGTTTTATTTACTTTTTAACCATTTCGTTTGTTTGTTATTTTAAATCTTTTACAGTTTTAACCCTAATAGTTTTCATCTTTTACATCACCCTCATCGTTTTCATCTTTTATACTTTTAACCTTGTAAGACCCTATCTTACCTAGCTGAATTTCCATTAGAAATTTCGCATTTTAACATATAATTTCGAATTCGCGTAACTTAAATTTTCAAGTTTATTAAAACTTTTTCAACATATTAAAACATTTTAACATGTTATCATTGATTTGTTTCGAAACAATAAAACCAGTTGCGGAAGCTTTGTCTTTGATCGTGTTCGGTTCTTCGTAATGCTTAGTCCTCCTCCGGTGCTCATCTTCTTCACCTATATTTCATAATTTATGAAATATGTTAGTTATAGATAAATTATAATACGATCGATTAAACCCAAGGGCTTAAAACAATAAAAACAAGATCTTGATTTCTGATCTCACCGTAAGCTACGGCTGGCCACCGTAGCTTACGGTTCAGCCTTACAGCCCAGACCTTCTGTCTTACGGTCCCAACCTTCTGAACCATTACAGCAGCTGCCTACCGTAAACTACGGTAGACCACCGTAGCTTACGGTGGCTTGCTGCAGATTCTCTCTTGTTTGTTGTTTAGTTACGGAACCTTCCGTAACTCATTCAATATTAATCCGTTTTACTTGAAACCTGTTTCTAATTGCCCGTAAATTGTCTTCTTACATATTTAACCCAAAACCTTTGACCCGGATACTTATTCCCTGTGACTTAAGCATTTATTTCCGGTTTATATTCTTATTTTCCCCTTTTTGCCCAATTTGCCCTTTAACCCCTTTTAAAGAAACTATACATTTACGCATCCTTTTCGGTATGCAATAACACTTTATTTTTACCCGTATAGTTTTCTTAATCAACTAAACCTTTATTTATATATTATTTGACCCGTTTTATTGTTTTAGCGTAATCCAACGCTTATTTCAACCAAACCTTATCTATCTTATTGTTTTCACACTAATATATCTATCTACTTCCAATTGTCCGAAATTTGTTTATCTACGTGTTTAATATGAAATCCTTATCTCGGATTCTTAATTCTTATGGACTACGCATTCATTCATGGTTTATGCGTATATTCATTTTGACCCGTTAAGAGATTTAAGCGTATAGACTTAAATCTCATTTCCTCTTACTTGTTTCTTGTTTTCATACAAAATATTTATTTACATTCCACCACAACTATAAATTGTGGTGGATTGGGTATATAATGCTATATTTTCAATTCTACCATTCGATTTGACATTTTTACGAAAAGATCTAATATGAGACGTTAAGCCGAAACGGCTTATGCTTTTCACTTTTACATTACCAAAGGGGTCTATTGTATTATAAAACTCATTTTGTTTTACACTATATGATCATATTACTTAAGAATTATCTCTTAATTCGCTTGACCCATTATGGCTTATGCCTTATGGTATCCTTTTCAAAACTTCTTATTTAGTCGTCATCACAAAACTAATTTACCGTTTTACCCCTTTTACCATAAATCATGGTTTATATACCATTTTCATTTATTCCAACCATATCTGTCCGTATTGGAACTTTTATATTTCGGAATCTTGTTCCGAATACCCAAAACGCTTATTCCAACTACATAAGTAATTATATTATTTTAAAGTTGTAAGCTTTACTTATCTTGAATTCCTATTTATGCCTTCTTCCGCGTACTTGTTCCGTTTGACCCGCTTCTTCCCAAGCCTCCACCTAGCTTGTCAAGCGTCAAACTATCATTTATCATTCGTAAGATGGTTAGGTTAGTCATCATCTAACATGACTATTCCACCTTACGGATTTTATATCAAATTTATCAATCTTATACAAGAACTTGGGGTTGTTTCATCACTATGAAACAACCCATTGCATCATATATATGGGATTTACCCAAACATTAAACTTAGCCAAATACTTTAAACATTCACATAATGATTTTAAGCATCTATTAACATGTGTTTAACATAAATCTCATCTTATCATCAAAACCCATTTCAAGTCATGTATGAACATCTATTCGAACCTCTAATTTGTTCGAATATCTTATACATACATACAAGTTTGATGATCCTAAACACTTATGTATCATCAATTTCATCATATAATCAAAACCTACTTTATAATCTACTTGTTAATCACTAACAAGTAATCTTACATCAACTAGTGCATAATTTCTTTATATCTAACGAAATCAAGCATACGCATACACTCAATTTCATCTTTGGATCATCATCCAACAATTTATTTGCAAGTAATCCACTTGTCTAAATTTATAACTTTCATCAATCCAAGTTTTTAGACATACCTCATGATCCCCAAATCAAGGTGATCGATAATACGCGTTCATGCATCGATTTGGTGTCCAATTCCCCTTTCAATTTGGTGATTCTTTGAAGAAACTAGGGTTTCCCCTTGTTTCTTCCCCTGCCCATCGACATATACACACACTAAGTGTGTGTATTATGTGTTGATTTTTGTTTTAGTAAAAGAAGTTTCCTTTCTTGGCAGCTTTGGTCCCTCAAGTTTAGTTTTAATTATAAATGAGACGCAACTCATTGTCTTGTTATTTATATACATGTTATTAACTAGGTTAATTTGTCCCTAGTCATTTTGTTTACGGGTTCACTTTTACTTCTAACGGTCTTTTACCCGCTCTTTAATATTAACGTGGTTTGATTACCAAACTCGTTTTTGGGGTGTTACAAACCTCATACTTTTAATCTTTTACATATTTGTCACAAACATATTCTATTTTCAACCCCAACACTCTTCCACTTTCAACTTTGGTCCCTATACTTTACATCTTTTACAAATTTATCGTTTTACGATTCGTTCTAAACTTTGCGAGTTAACATGCTGCAACATGTACATGTGATCCAACATTTTTCGTCTATTTTCTCACGGTTTAATAGCTTCGTCGAAACTCACGGTCCTAAGCCGACTTAGTTACTCTTTTCTATATTTTACCTTTTCAGTCTATTTTTTTACGAGTTAACACGCTATAACGTGTGTGCATAATTCATCATTTTACGTTTACTTTTTCTTCGACTTTACAGTCCCACCGCCAAACACGATACCTTAATACCACTTCCATCAAAAAATCAACTTAATCCACAACCTGAATCCTAAATCAAAATATGTATTTCATCAAATATCCTATTTTATAACTTATAATCACCAAAAGTCCAAAACCATCTTATTTATCATCCAGATTTTCAGAAAAGCAACGGTATTCAAACAAATTCTGAAATGGGCCCCAAACTTTACTATAATTGAAGAAACAGCACACACACAGACTGTATTCATTCTATGCTGGCAGTGGCACCACCACTCAACGATGTCCACCACACGCCTTACCCATCTTATCCTCCTTATCGCCGCCGTAGCAACCACCGTCTCTGCCACCGATCACATTGTCGGCGCCAACCGTGGGTGGAACCCTGGCATCAACTACACTTTGTGGGCCAACAATCATACATTCTATGTTGGAGACTTCATCTGTATGTATAATGATCCTCTCTCTAAACTCTCACTGCTCACACTATTCATTTAGTGAAGGGGTTTGCTATAGAACCCGGTTTCAACGTCGGGTTCGGGTTTAAATTGGGTTCAACACTTCAACCAAACCGGATTCAGAATTATGTCGGGCCGGGTTCAAAAGCGGGTTACCGGGTAGGATTTCTAACCTGAATGCTAGCGTGCATGTCACATCGTACGGGCCATATGAAACATACAGTCCGTATGATAGGCTGAATACCCCCGTATGACTTTATAAGGGACATATTTTTATGAGTAGTATGATTTGCCCGTCATACGGGCCGTATGAATATTGTTGTTCTTCAACAAAAAAAAGAGCGAGAAGTCGCAGGTGTCATTGGCAACTTCTCGCTTATTGTTGTTGTTCAATAAAAAAATAAGAGGAGAAGTCGCATGTGCCATTAGCAACTAGGAATGAGCATTTGGTACCGGGTACCGAGCCTGGTACCGAATTTCCCATACCAAATCATTTTCGGTGCCGGTTCAGTCCCCAATTTTTGGTGTTTTCGGGATCGATATTTACGGTCCGGTACCAGTATTTCACCAAAATACCAGTAATGTACCATATCGCACCGAGCATTTTCTGAACCGGTACCGGTACCCAATTTTAATGATTTTCAGAGTCGGTACTTCCGGTACTGGTACCGAGCTCATGCCTATTGACAACTTCTCGCTTTTTAATGCAACATTCTAACAACCACTAAGATAGTGATGGACAAAAAACCATTGTGAAACATTGTCATGTTTTTATAAACAATTTATGCAACATTCTAACAACCATTAAGATAGTGATGTACAAAAACCCCTTGTGAAACATTGTCATGTTTTATATAAACAAAAAAAAATGTTTAATGTTGTATGTTTGGATGGATAATGATGTAGCATTTAGGTATGTGAAGAATCAATACAATGTGATCGAGGTAAACAAAACCGGTTACGACAACTGCACGCTCGACGGCTACGTAGGCAACTGGACAAGTGGAAAAGATTTCATTCTTCTCAACAAGTCACAACGCTATTATTTCATTTGCCGTACAGGCGGGTGCTTTAACGGTATGAAAGTCACCATTCGGGTTCATCCACTTCCGTCTCCTACGTCTTCCCCAGTCGTTGCTGGTGAGCACTCCGCTTCCTCTGTTGCTGGAAGATCCGTGTTCGGAGTTTCATTTATGGTTATGGTTTCATTGATTTGGTTTGGGTTTGGGGCCATTTGTTAGTTTTGAGTTGTTTGAAATGTGTGTTGAACTTATGCCATCAAGTGTGTTTAATTGATTTGGTTTAAGATAGATTGTATTATTTTGTAACCTTTTTTTTTGGTTTTGCATGATCATCATGAAGATTGATGTTTAGGAAGTAAGAGTTTGATAACTATGTCTATTGGTTAAATCTTTAATTTATGTTAATCGTTATGATATTTATGATCATGTGTATTTTTTCGAGAAATTTTATGGGCTGTTTGTTTCGGTTCTTAATGGGCTCTTAATAGTTCAGACATGTTACTGATTCAGCACTTAATGGTTCAGATTGTTTGTATCGCGAGCTGATGTTTGAATGGTTCAGACATTTGCTTCTATGGTTAAGCATTATACTGAGTCTGAATCTTTAAGACCTCTAATTTGAATTAGTCGGACATTTGCCTCTGAATGGTTAAGCATTATACTGGCTCTTAATGGTTCAGATCCCTTACTGGTTCAGCATTTAATGATTCAAACCTCTTACTTTTACTGTTTCAACACTTACCCATTCAAAAGTTTTCAAACAACCCGTATGTTGAAAAATAAAACGGATGACATCATATGTATTTTCTCTTAGTGTTTAAATTCTCTCTCCTACATCTTTTATGACAAAAACCCTTTTTTTAACATAACTCACCCATGTACAAACAAAAGTTACTTTAAAACTTATATCATACTAAATGTCTAGTTACAAAAACTATATTACAAACATCTAGACAACAATTAAAGTAAATAGATTCATTTGCAGTTTACCGTCTACAATCACAGTCATAGGATGGTATGTGAAGGATGACACAAGATGAATGAATACATTAATTTATAGTTAAAAATTGTGTCACATGCTTATGCAGGGGTGGACCTACCTTATTGGTAGGGGTAGCGGAGACGGTAGTGTAACTTTTTTAAAATTTGACATTTTTTTGATATCGTTACCCTTTTTCTATCAAATGTTACCCCTACAAAGATTTTCTGGCTCCGCCACTGTCAGCTTAGGTTCTTTTTAGGTATGTACCTCTAGTATATTTATATTTGGGGAAAATCAGAAGGTAAACAAGTTGACCACAATCAAATTAATTGTGTATATACTGAATTTTATAAGCGATTAGAATTTGACACATGATATTATTGACGCACTTATTAACCATTTTGTGATACTTAGACGTGTGCCGTTTTAATAAGGATAAACATGTGGTGTCAGTAGGCTGACACGCCGTCAACTATATATAAAATTATTTGAAGAAGGAATGAGGGAAGGGTAACAAAGGTCAAAGAGGGATATAGTAGGGCTGAGTGTTGACCGGTTACTTCTTGTAGGCCTTCAGCCCTTCATGAATATAACAGCCCAGAAGAAGCAATTGAGTCAGCCCGTAAATTACCTTTAACTATGTTCACTGTTGAGGGGAATAGCTTCAGGCAGTTGTCTGTCTAACACTTTTCCATTAGTCAGCCAAATTACTATGTTGTTATGTTAAGATTTACCGTTTTGTCAATGGTTTTGTTTTTTTTTTCCTCCGGCCAAACAACGATTTTACCCTCATTTCAAATTGACAGTTTTACCATCGTTTTTGTTTTTTTTTTTCTCTTGTCAAATTACGATTTTACCCCCAGTGTAAAATTACAGTTATACCATCATTTTAGTTTTTTTTACACAACTATGGTAGTGCTACCTAGCACACGCTCATTTAGTCTGAAAAATTACAATTTTGACCCCGGTTTAAAATTATAGTCTTTCCATCATTTTAGTTTTTTTTAACAAAAAATATGGTAGTGTTTTGTTTTAATTGGTTGACTCGATGTAATTTCTTTTTAATATCGCGTTATGAGTAGTATGTACAAGTAACCAAAACACAAACATATATGTTATGAGAGAGAAATATTCGGCTTAGTGCCCAGCAACACGGACATGGCAAAAACTAGTTGGATTATATATTCCACCGAATTTCCCATTTAATTCATTATTTTTCTTTTTTCTTTCGTGAGGTGCTGGTGCTGTTGTTTTCTTTCCTATAAATCCCAACAATAAAATTCAAAATCCACATAATTTGCAAGTCTCCATAAATTGCTTCCTGCAAGTTCAACGAAAATATGTGGTTTTTTTTATTTTGAACTTTTAATTTTAGTATTCAAAAAATAATTTAATTCTATTAATTTAGGTCATCACTTATAATGCATAAACATGGTATGAAATTTGATATTTTGACCCGTTAACAATTAGGCTACATGTAGGCAGTTGGGGCTTTAACTAGCCCAACCTTTAACAAATACGTTGTGGGTTAACTGTAAAAGGTCTTGAAGAGGCATCACATGATTGGTTTTAAAAAATAAAATCAATCAAACAAATTCTCTCTCCATCTCAACCTCATCTCTCTCTTTATATATTTGCCTGTAGCGCCCGTTAAGGCCTTAATGAACCCAACTTTGGCGCCCCTGGGACAGCGTGCCAGGAGCTAAAGCGTTGACCTGGAAGGAGGTTCCAATCAACACCATATAACCTTACTATCTTTTCATCCAAGTGACTTGTCAAGCACAATATATAGAAAGTCAACGTAAACATTTTGGTTAAGTAAATAAAAAAAGGTTATATTAAAGTTTAATAGCCAATGACCCAAGTGGCTTGTTAACGTGTTATAAACTTTAATAAGGAGCATAGTCTTCTAGTTATTATAAGGTCGTTTTGTTCCCTATAGGCTTTTTGCCATGATCTTATACATGTTTGCTATAGGCAACTATACATGTTTGCTACTTGAACAACACGAGGGTATATATCCTAGATTCCTAGGAAAATGATATAAGTGTGCAATATCGTAAATTGTCAACGTACTATTTAACAAATAATTAGTTATATAAACAAACGACTATGTGAGCATAACATAGTCGTGTATTCTTTAACAGGGGCGTACCAAAGTTATGGGTTGGGTGGGTTAAAATAGTTTTTAATGTGTTTTATAGGTTAAAATTACAATTGCACCATATAAAGATTTGGTTGAACCCATTGTTTGCATACCCAGAAGATAATTTTTGGATCCGTCACTATTCTTTAGCTCAAAAACAAAATTTTATATTTTAAGAAAACACATGGACATGTGAATATAAATTACAAAGATATAAGTTGCGTATTCTTCTGTTAAAAAACTATAATTTGTTATGGGATAGGGTATGACTGTGATTTTATTACACAATCATGTTTATATTCTTTGAATTTTCAATTCAATTAATAATTTAAATTTAATTCAAATTTTTTCTGTGAAGGCGTCGGCGACGGCCAGTAGGGGCGTCGCCGACGGTATGCCAAATTCACCGTCGAGTTTATACTACCGTCGACAGTGAGTTAAGGCGTCGAAGAAATTATGTTCCGTCGGCGACAACCTGATGTGTCGTCAGCGACGGTGCTCCCTGCAATCATTTTACTGCAGGTTTGTTAAGTTGTTCGTTATCCCGTTTTCGAGTTCCGCATTCAAAGGCGTGACTCATTAACTTCAGAAAACATTCATAAATTGATACTTCACGTTTCCATTTCCATATTACTCCAGTTTATGTATTACGTATCCTTTATGTTCAACGTCATGAGTTGGACATTTTGACCCATTAGCATATTTTCGACGATTTAACTATTTAAGTATATTCTTCACATGTAAAATCGTTTTAGTAGTTACACTCAATACCCTCGGATAATTTATAAATCAGTTTACAATTCCACTATTCGATTTGTACGAAATTTCCGATTTTACCCTTTTTCCGGATTTATACACATTTAGTTGTTCATACACCTTCAAAGTATAAGCCACAACTAAGTTTTGATCTGTTTGGTTGTTTAACGAAATCTATCGTTTTATTCAACCAAACCTTTGTAACATCTGTCGAAAAACGGGTTTCCAAAACCCGCTTCGTTTATTAATCGAATAGTCAGTTATAATTTTCGTTGCGTATATATTGTCCATTTTAATTTTAAACAATACATAATTAATAAACATTTTAGAATTTAAAAACTATAATTAATAAATAGTAAAAACAAGTGAAGAAATAAATTAAAGGAAGTTGCCGGGTTTTGAACCCGGGTCAGCAAGTCCAACAAACAAACACTACACCACTCCGCCACATGAATCTTTTGTGTATATACTGAAACAATTAATACTTAAAATAAAACTCGAAATCAAATCCTGAGATCAGCGCGCCCAATCCGCAGTCGCCGGAAATACCAACGATTTCGCAAATCACGACCGTTTTTCTTTGACTGAACGCGTGAAATAACTTCGACATAGGTTATAACTGATGTCTAATCCCCCAATACCAGTCGTAACCGCCGGAGAAACATTGACCATGAATCAAGACCAAATTCGGACTCAATACATTTCGTTTCTTCTCTATAAATACTCACCCAAACCTCTGGTAACCTTTTCGCTCAAAATCGCACAATTTCTCGAAGCTTTAGCACTCGCCGGAGATATTCTACATTCGCCGGACTTTCGCCGGAAAACCGAGACTTACACCAAATCGGTAAATTTTTCGACTCTTTTGTTTTCAATCCATTATTAGACAAGTAATAACATAAATCGTTCAACCAGAATCCGACTCAGACAACGTTGCCGGGAATTTCTGCACTCGCCGGAAAATCACTGGAAATTCCGAAGTCTCGCTGTGAATCGGTACAATCATCTAAACCCCCTGATATCCCTTGTTTAGTAACCTAATTTCACAACTCGTTGATCAAAACTGTTAATTGATTCACTCAGACGGAAGTCACAAATCAGAGCCGACGACTCTTGCTGGAATTCTGAAGAAAACATTCTGATCGGTACATTCGATTCCGTAACCCTCTCTATCCATTTCAATTCAATCAATTATATGTTCGATGAACGATTTAAACAAGAACAGTTGGACATCTTTGTTCTGTGTCTTTATAAATGAAGAAGACGAAGTCGAACATGAGTATAAGTTTAATATAAACTGAATGTTTAACCGGGTTAGACACACAGTCCAGCGGTGGACTGTGTGCAATCATAAACGCACGTCACGAGTTCGAATCTTACAACGTACCGACTTTCAGAATTAAAACCAACCTTTTTAAAACTGAATCAGAACAAGTCACAGCATGTTTATAAGAGTAATATAAACCGTAAGTTAAACAGAATTAGACACACAGCCCAACTGGTTGGGCTGTGCGCATTCAAACCGAAGGACCCGAGTTCGACTCCGGGTCCCTGCAACCGGTTCGGCCATTTTAAATCCTTTTAATATAAACCCAATATAATAACAATTAATTAGTATACATATATAATTAAAACAGAGAATATTTCGGGTTAGACACGTAGCTCAATTGGTAGAGCTGCGTGCACGCGTACGAGAGGTCCCGGGTTCGAACCTCACTCAGCGCACACTTAACCACAGTCCGACCGGTCAACGGTCCGGTCAACGGTCAAAAAAAGTCAAAATTTTTATTTCTTTTTATTTATTTATTTAATTTAAAAATAAATTAAAAATACTTAAAAATAATATTTTTAAAGTTAGAAAATGTCCTTAAACTCACAAAAATAAATCTAAAAATCCTATTAAGATTATGAACTAAAATCTATTTATTTACCGAACCACTTCGTTATTATTTAGGTTAGTTTTCCTCGTCGATCAAATCCCAAAACTCGTGCGCATCCAACGTCATCAAAAGAACGCACCCAATGTGAGTGAATCTCTACAAATTCCCCGTTTTAATCACGTTTTGGGGTGTATCATGTGTCGTACAATTCTGTTATTATATAAATATAAACACTTGTGCATTCATCATATCTGTGATCTAATGTGTACAAATTGTTGTGTGAATTATGTTTAGTTTGGATTTATCATTTTCAGTGCAAGCATTTCATTAGGCCCATCAGCTCCCCGTGGGATACGGGTTGAGTACAGGTGCCTCATTCGATCGGCTCCATTTGATTGAGCCTTGATCTCACATACATCATCATTCATGTCATACGATCAGCTCCGTTTGATTGAGCCTTGATCTCACATTCATCATCATTCATATCATATACTCATCCAATGTGGTTTGTGTTTTGTTATATACATACGTTTGCTCACATGTGATTATTGCACAACTTTTCAATATTAAATACAACAAGAACTCAATAACAATGTTTTATCAAGGTTCACTCGCCAACTTTTGTTGACCCAAAATATCCCCCGTTTTACACATGATACAGGTGATCCAGATGAGGCAAGAAACACATAGGAATGCCTAGAAGAATAAATCATTCTAAGCTTTGGATTGTTTTGCTTAGTTTCTTTTCTTTGTAATTGTATGGATTTGATTTGAATATTTAAGTTGTAATTTGAATTTAATAAATACGAAACATTATAGTAAACATCATGAGCTTTGGTGATAACCCAATTACGCCCCGACTCTTATTCCGCTGCGGGTCGGGGTATGACAACCTTCGCCGTTTTCTTTAATTTGACATGTTTGGTTGTTTAGCGAAATCCATCGTACTATTCAACCAAACCTTCATTATTTTCTTATTTTGACCCGTTTGGTTGTTTAACGAAATCCATCGTTTTATTCAACCAAACCTTCATTATTTTCTTATTTTGACCTGTTTGGTTGTTTAACGAAATCCATCGTTTTATTCAATCAAACCTTCATTATTTTCTTTATTTTGACCCGTTTTGGTTGTTTAACGAAATCCGTCGTTTTATTCAACCAAACCTTCATTATTTTCTTTATTTTGACCCGTTTGGTTGTTTAACGAAATCTATCGTTTTATTCAACCGAACCTTCATTATTTTCTTTATTTTGACCCGTTTGGTTAGTCAAAGCAAGTTAAACATAATAATACGCTATAATGGACAACTACGTACCTTAGAGCTTTCCCTTCAATCGTGTATCCACTCCGACTTGGTCACTTGTGGTTTCGCCCAATTTGCCTATATAATTCAATCCGATTTTTCATTTAGACTTCACATGTTTATCAAATTTTCATTTACATGATTCTTTCATGTTCTTGAGCATATTTACGATTATTTAAGCATAGTATCAAACATCTTATGACTAGATGCTACACTACCCTTATCAAAACTACAACCTTGCCATCAACCGTGTAACGACAATCCTTTCAAGTTTTCTATGTCTAGTATGTGAAATTGTCATCAATAATCTAGCATATTAGCATCAATTACTACAATTTTCACTATTACAATTTATGTGTTCATCAATTTCATATCACCCACTTAACATAAGCATTGTTAGTCATTCAAACATTCGAATCATAGCATTTAATCAATAATTTTTCATAAAGGACTTGTTCTTAAACTCATGTGCACTACAATTTCTATCATAGTACCTACAATTTAATCAATGTAGATCTTATGATGTTCACATGGTTCCATAACATTATAAATCATCAAAATTTGACATACCTTATGATTCCCTTGTCTAAATGATTGCAATTTATGTTCATGCAAGAATTTCATACCTAATTCCTTTGATTTTGAAGAACTGATGAAAGTTAGAGTTTGTAAGGTTTCCCCCCTTTTTCTTTCTTCCCTGCTAGACCAAAACACACACTTGTGTGTGTGTTTTGAGTTTAAGTTCTTATTTATACTCACTATTTTACCATATATCCAAATTCAATCCTCTACGTTTTGGTTTATTATTCAAAGGCACTATCCAAGGTCTGTATTAGAAATTTAACAAGCAACTAATTAGGTTTTTAAATTCCTTATATTAATAAGAGTTCCATTAACTAGGTTCAATACTCTGGATTTTTAAATAATTTAATATTTTTTAGGTGTTACACATCTACACATGTATGTGTAGATTCAAATTATTATTACATGTTTCACACTAACTAGTTCAAATTAGGATGGACCCACTACATAATTATTCAACTATTGAACTTGATGCATATAAAAATGGACTAATTCAAATATATTTATGGGCCCGTTTTTACTACACGACTCGGGTCTAAAATTTTCTAAGGATTCTTGGGGACGACCCTAAATGTATTGGTTGGGTATCAGAAAAGAACTCCATAGGTAAGAGTGCACGTGGAAGTTTTCACTTGGGTAGCCAAAACAAATTTGTAAGCTATGTTGTACAAAACATATAGCACCAATTCGTACTAGGAACTAGATGTTACATAATTTATATTTAGTTGTATTGAATATCTTGTTTGGTTTGTCTTGTTCTATCATTGTAACATCGGCTATTTTACCCTTATTTGTTTAGACGCTTATTGTGATGTAGTACATATTTGTTTGTATTTGTTTTGATGTACGTTTTGATTCGAATCTAACACATGATCCATATTCTCAAGAGGATTGAATTGATATCACACATACAAGATTCGGGGTAAACTCACATATTATTGCAACCAAGAAACTTACTCAAAACTCAGATACAATAATCCTTCATAATCATAACCCTAGACATGGCTATGAATGTATAGAAAGACTCAACTTGGTTCCAAAGTTACATGCAAAACCCAAATTACCCCATAAGCCCTAAACCGACATGTTTTGGAACTCCATGGGCTAGTGCCTTAATCCTACACGATTAAACCTGAACGAAAATTAATCCAGCATATTCTACCTACATTGTACGATAGGCACATCATTGTGACACAAATGACATTATACCAAATGATTACACAATACCATCTCTTCTATTTTGTATGCTCATAGCAGCACTCGTCATTTGTCTTTTGATGGAGTATATTCTTTTATATCGCAAACTATAGTGAATACCAATAACGATACAAACCGAAGTTATACCATCCTAAGAATATTGCTACAGCGGATTAGAAAGTCAATACCCTTTTTAGCACAACACGACTTTTTTTGGGGGTTTTCTTTTCGAATATCACGACTTTTATGTTTTTGGGTTTTATCTTTCGATGGTTTTACCGAACGTTGTTTTCATAATGAATCGATTAGAAACCAACCGAATTACTGTCGCGAAGCGCGCTGGAAACCTACTAGTTATCTATTAGTATAACTGAATTTTAACCTATTGTAACACTTTTAAAATCTAGAGTAAATTACTTTTTGAGTCCCTGTGTTCTAGTGGTTTTAACCACTTGAGTCCAAAATAAAAAATGTTAACACCCTGAATCTCTAACCACTCATTTTACAAAGTGTTGAGTCCAATTTTGTTTAAAAAAAAATAGACTCAAAAGGTTAAAAAATTAGACTCAAATGGACTCAAAAAGTTATTAAAAAAACGTTTAGAGACTCAAGGCGTTAAACATTTTGATTTTGGACTTAAATGATTAAAACTACTAAAACACAAGGAGTTAAAAAGCAATTTACTCTAAAATCTAGTAAGGTTGATAAATAAGGTTTTTAGTGTATTAGTTTTTTTATTCAGCAAATATAATACATCAACCTTGAAAATGTTATATATTAATAGTATGGATAGATAGATGTCTTTTATATAAGTTAAACACGATTAGTACTATAGTATAAGATAAAATAATTAACTAATCATTCTTTGGAAAGTGACTTTGTGGTGTAGACCATGTCAACCAATTTTATTATAATTCTTTATGACTTGAAGCACCCACTACTCCTCTACCCTATCTTAATACTTCATTCCGTTCCGACCACGCCATAAAAATAATATCTTGCATCACTTCAAAGAATTTATTAGCTACAAATAAAAAAGTTCGTACCAAAATTATTTTTTTCTAGGTGTAGCAGTCAAAATAATAAATATGTATGTTTTGCTATATAATGCAAACAAACTCACATAAATGTTTACCTAACATGAGATTTGAACATTAAATGAAATAGTTAAAAAAATGTTTTGTTGGTCATTAGAAAAGGGTTACATCATCTATGCAATGTTCTAAAAACGAAGCAGTATTAAGGTGGTACGAGGACTCCTTTCAGTATCTTGCACTACCTTAACATTTAACAATTAAGATTTGTTCACTTCAAACTTATTCCCAACTACCCTAATTAGTGGCGTTATTAGTCCACTACCTTAAACTACATTTGACTCGAGATCCTTATGATAGTCAACTAACCTACTCTCAACTCTCTTTTTCCTCACAACACGCAAACATAACTATCTCTCTCTTCTTTCTTGCGTTGGATACTAGCCACCGAAAACCTTATCCACAAAAACAACTCGCAAGAACGACGTCGATATTCCTCGTTACCCGCAATCCCTTACCACGAGAGTGCCCCACCCATTCTTAGAAATTGGACATCTTATCAGTCCGTTTCACTTAATATGATGCAATGTGATATAGAACCTTTTTTTAACTTATATAAAAAGTATATTGAAATCTTATACAAGCACTTTTAATATTATTATAATATAATTTTTGAAGATTAAAGAAAAATAACAAAAACAAAAGTTTAATAAAATCTTGTATTTTAAATTTCTTTGAAAATCTTGTATTATACAGAGAAAAAGTTAAAAGCAAATGACTTTTATCCTATAAAGTGTAAAAAGTAATTTGAGCTAGGGAATGAATGGTTAAAATTGGCACATCTTTTGACTACCGACACGAGTCGTTTCCCTTGTGGTTTTGTATAATTATGGCTACAACGAAAATACTCTTTTGGCTGCTGACACAGGTCGCTTCCCTTGTGGTTTTGTACAAAAGGTAGGTTAACATCTCTTTGTACATTATCTAACCTCATATAAGCCACATTCATGAGAAATAAAAAAAAAAACAAAACTTAAAACATTGAATTTAAAGTAATTAAATATATATTATTCTAAAGTGTTTATGTATCTTATTTTATAATATTTAAAGAAGAAATAAATGTTTAAAACAAAGTAAATATACATTAATTAAGCTTTCAGTCTATGAGTTCCACATTATCTCAACGTCGCATCATCAGTTAGTTTACCTTGAATGTTTTTAATGAGAGTCGTTTGCGGATCCAGGGATCCAATGTGGGCGGACGTTAATATTTTTGAAGCTTGAAATGGCATATGATGATCAAGATGGTGGTGATGCGACACATGAAAGGGGCACCACGTTGCTTCTCACGACCCTGCATGCCATGTGGGTGCCCCGCACACCCTCCCGTAGATATAACGCATGGCCTAAATAAACTAGAGTCTATTACAATGATTTTCCTTGCTTGTATTTCTAAACCATAACCACTAAAGTAGTATGAACAACATTTTTTATTATTATGTTTTTCTGTTTTGCTCTAAAGTTTTAAATCAATCTTGGACCCTTTGGCGTGAGTATCCCATGAGCTAAAGTTGTCCAAGTCAAGAACTTTAATGCCAAATCAAGAACTTTTATGGAAATTTGCAGCTTAGCATTCATTCAGGAGGCATAAAGATACATCACTAACTTCTTATTTCTTTATTTTTCTGATTAATAATTACATACCGGTAATCAAGGCTTTGATCTAATGACACCAGGTGTTTATTCTCTCACAAAAGGGTTGCTAGCTCAAGTCAAACAAAGACAACAAATTAATTTTAGAAATAGATTTTAGGGGTGTTCAACGTTACATACCAAAACCAGTCCATCCGATTAAACAAATTAAAAGCCACATGTTCATCAAATGAATTAATTTGTATAATATTAAAAAAAATCCATTACATCCCTCAATTGAATATAATGATTAATAATCTTACAAATTAAACCAAACTCTAACCTTACATTATATACAAATGCAATAATAACACACAAACACCTTAATCAAATAAAGAACCATGCCATTTCCCTATACCCCGTCTTCTATATCAAGCTACAACCTGTGTATCATGAGAACCCGTTACCGAGAACTCATGAGGCCCGAAAATGATCTTCAGAGGTTAAAGGCAAAAAACGGGTAAAAACACCAAGATTTTTGTTAGAGAAAACACAAGTGCATACCACAACCCTCCGAAGACTTATGCATTCATCTTACAAAACACTAACGTGGAATCCGTTAATCGGCATTCGTTCTGCTCTTCCTCCGAGATCTTGATCTTCCAACCAATTTCGAAGGCGGCGATAACGGAACAACGGAAGCTCCATTTCCCCTTTCAAAATCTTGAAAATATCCCCAATATCCGGCCGCAGCTCAGGCATCTTTTGTAAACAAGCAAGAGCCAAATTCACACACAATATCGCTTGAGTTTTGTTATAATCGTCTTTCAATCTCTCGTCCACGAGTTCTAGTAAATCGCCACCATGAGCTAGTTGCTGGCACCAACTTATCAAATTTGCCTTTTCAAGCTTCATCGGCGAAGCAAGAACATGTAATGGCCTGCGACCCGAAACAATTACAAGAATCAATACCCCAAAACTGTAGATGTCGGTTTTTTCAATCAAGTACTCGCAGCCACCATATTCTGGTGCCACATAGCAAAGTGTTCCCCTCATACTCGTTGTGCTGCTTAATTCTCGACTAAACACATCGCCACTATACATTTCAGTGTTGTTCTTTGAATTCTTCCTAAAACTAATCTCCGATTTGTGATCATGCCTGTTCGCTTTCCGTTTCCATCGAAAGATTTTGAGTTTGAATCTTCGTTTAATCTTCTTTTCAACCCGCTTATTAGTGAGTTCATCAAGATGTTCTTCCTTCCACCACTCTTGCATTTTCCTATGCTGTTTCCACCCTCTATGTTCTTCGTGTTCATCGTGTCCTGAACATTTGTTCTCATTACAAGTGTTCAACTTCAGTGACTGATCAAACTCCCGTTTTTCGGAGTTTTTATCATCGTCCCATTCTGCATTCGCCGTGGGACAGATCTGACTTCCAATCCACTCCTGAACATAATCTTTCGACGAACGCTCACCGCTACCATCCTGTTTCCACCACCAATCTTTCCCCCATTGTTTCTTACAACTTTTACGCTCATCAGCAGGATTCAAATTCGAATCATTTGGATTCGAATTCGACTCTCTGACATGATTATTATCAAAATTATGACATGAATCATCATTATCATACTTACTGAATTCATTCTGAATGTGAGTAACTGAAACATCTTTTCCTTTTTCATCCGTAAACCCTAACCCTAGCCCTTTCAAACGGTTACAAACAACCTTACTATTAATCGGTGTAGAAGACGAAGAAGCTTGTAACGCAAGAGCAAAATCAACCTCCGTACTACTCTCCACCGGAGTTCCGATAGCCGGCGACTCTCCGGCTCCGGTACCGGCTCCGGCAACTGTTCCAGACAGATCCTGACTGAACAAATCAACACCGAACTCCGGCTCAATCTTCAATCTCGATAAACCGAAATCGGAAATCTTCGCACGAAACTCTGCATCAAGCAAAACATTGCTAGGTTTCACGTCGCCGTGAATCACCGGCGGATCACACTCACGGTGAAGAAACTCAAGCGCTCTAGAAACATCTAGGATAATCTCAAACCTTCTGTTCCAACACAAGCTCCGATCGGAAAACAACGACTCTTGTAAACTCCGATTCGGCATGTACTCATAAACCACAACTCGTTTCCGTTTATCAACACAATAACCTAACAACGACACAACAAACTGCGACTCTAATCCACCGAGAATCCTTAACTCGTTCTGAAACTCACGATCGGCGTCTAACGAATCGGAATCAAGCAGTTTAACCGCAACGAGTTTTCCGTTACGGAGGATACCGCGGTGCACGGTTCCGGAACCGCCTTTTCCGATGAAGTTATCGTCGGAGAAGCCGTTAGTGGCGGAGACGAGCTCTTTGTAGGTGAAACGACGTAGTTTTAAGAACACAGGACATGAATTGAGCGGACTAGTACGTGAACGATGAATCAACGAGTAATATACGTAGTAGATCAAGTATATAACTCCAAACAGTATCAAAACTGACGAAAAAACGGTTATTATGATGAAGATGAACGTCGCTCTGTGTTTCGTTGATTGTTGATGCGTAAAAGCAGGTTGCCGTGAAGGCATTATGTTCGTCGTTTATTGATTGGAATTGTTCAGAAATATCAACGAATTATGCAGAATATATGAAGAATAAAGCTTAAAAGCGTGTAAAAATGGTGGATCTAGGGTTTCGTACCTTACAGGATGCGTTTGGTGGCTTTACAGATGGAGAAATGTAATGATGAGCGTTTGAAGATGATGAAAAATAGCAATTCGTGCTGGTGATTGATGGAGGAATCTCAAATCTGTTGGTGATGATGGAGAAATTGGATTGAGAAAATGTGGTGTGTGTGTGTGAGAGTGGGGCCCACAGGGGGCAGTGTGGCTTTTGACTAAAGTTAAAGAATTTGCAGGTAAAGAGAATGACTTTTTGGGGAGAGATGAAGAAACTGGAGGGAAGAGAGTGACAGGTGGAGTGCAGGACCAGTTTTTTTTTATTTTTATTTTTTATTGTGAGTATTTTTTTTTTATTTTAACTTTTGTTTAATAAAACAAGATTTGCTAATCAGGTAATCATAACTAGATGTATGATTGATATTTAGTTATTTTTTTTAAGTATTTTTTTTTAAGTTTTGTGTAATAAAACAAGATTTGCTAATCAAGTAATCATAACTAGATGTATGATTGATATTACGTTATTTTTAAATGGAAAGAAGTTTATGAACACTAATGTAGCATTTATGATCTCAAAGTTTCTACAAATAGAAAACGATTTTCTTTTATGGTACGGTATGTAAATATTAATTGGGTAAATAAATATTAATTGCTTAGATGTGGTAATTTTTTTAAATGGCGTACAATTAGAATTTCGGTAATTGGTTTAGTATTTAGTATCACCAACTTTCTTTATTTAATTTTAGTGATAATATACCCAAACATAAAGTTATTTTAACGGTGTACAGGGTGGAATGCGGGGAAGGCCGGCGATAATCGTTCACTGCGCGGTAACACCATCGCCAACCTCACATTTGATTCGGTAAATACACAAGCACAGGGAGGAATCACCGCACGCGATGTTCTCTTTTTTGACCGTTGGCGTGGATCCCCTAAAGGTAATATTACTGCTCAACTTAAAAAAAACCAAAAAAGTTATTAAGTAAATACCTATTTACACCCACTTTCTATATTTTTCTTCTCATCTCGTGGAGCATCTTGGACGACTATATTTACCCCACCTTAAGATGACTGACGACGACTAGTAGTTTTAGTTTCAGTTTTTTCTTTACCTTAATTATGTAATTTTTAATTTCAAGATTAAATAAACGTATTTTTTGTTGGTTTTAAATTAATGCAATTTTTGTTTTTAACATAAATAAACGAAATATATAATTGTTATGCATACTTTTTTAGAAAAAAAAATGAAATGGACTACTCCAACAAGTGGAGCACCCTTTACGTTTGAATGCAAAATGAAGAGTGAAGAAGGAAGTTGATATTGCAGAGTATAATTGGCTGGGGTAGAGAGGGATACTCCCCTTAAATGGAACGCCCCTTACACTCTAAAATCTTTTACTTTATAATATTAGCAATATCACTTATATGGTTTGGAATTACGCGATTAGATGTCGCGTTTCATCTTTAACTTGCATATCCCAGTGTATTAAATCAAACACCATATAAAAACCATGCTGTAAACAAATAATCCCCTCACGTAATGTGTATGCTACCAATTGTCATGTAGGTCCTAGTTATATGTTGTAAACAAAAAATGGTTTCAAATTTTTATTTCGTCTTAGAACTCTACAAAATTTGAAACAACCCTAGACTTATTGTACACTAAATTCCTAGATTACTACTAGCCACACATTTGCTTCATTATAGCAGTTTAGTGTAGAAATAAAATAAATCTTTTAACAGGATAAAGGAAAACTAAATATGTAATGCAATGTCACACCCTGACCCGCAGCGGAATAAGAGTCGAGGCATAATTGGGTTATCACCAAAGCTCATGATATTTACTAATATGTTTCATATTTATTAAAGTCAAAGTTACATTTCCAAATATCCAAACATGTCCATACAATACAAAGAAATAAACCAAACATAACAATCCAAACTCTAAATCATTTTATTCTTCTAGTCCAATCCTATGTGTTTCTGGCTGCTGCTGGTTCACCTGTATCATGTGTAAAAATGGGGGTTTTTTGTCAACATAAGTTGGTGAGTGAACCTTGTTAGATAAACATTTGTTATTGATTTTCTTGTTAGTTTATCAATGAAAAATTGTGCATAATCATAAATGAGCAAATGTAAATAACCAAGCAGTAGCAATAGCAATCACAACTATAACATACAATAACACATGATAGCATACATTAACATACCTACATCATACGATAAATAACATGAATGAAACTGTGCGATCAAGGCTCAATCAAACGGAGCCGATCGTATTGCATGTACTGAAAATGAAAATGTCTGTGCGATCAAGGCTCAATCAAACGGAGCCAATCGTATGTGGGCATGCCAGGTTCACGCTCATATGTAATGGGGAACATGCTCAACGCTCATAATGTAATGGGGAGCGGCGGCCTATGAAATTGCATGTACTGAAAATAATAAATTGCATCTAACGATAACCACACAACAGTTGAAACAAACTGAATACACATGTTCATGATATGATGTATGCACAATGATTTAAATATAATATATAGCAAGACACATGATACACCCCAAAACGTGATTAAAACGGGGAATTTGTAAGATTCACTCACATTGGGTGCGTTGGATTGGAGATGGTGAGATGCGCACGAATTGGATGAGCGGACAACGAGAAATAACCTAAATAATAATGGAAAAATATAGTAAATGAGTGGATTTTATTAAGGATTTTAATGGAATTTTTAGATATATTTTTGTGAGTCTAAGGCTATTTTCTATCTTTGAAAATGTTATTTTTAAGTATTTTTAATTGATTTTTAAATTAAATTAAATAAATAAAAATATAAAAAAAAATTGTTTATTTTGCGTTGACCGTTGACCATTGACCGTTGACTTGTTGACCTGTTGACCGGTTCGGTCAGTGTGTAAGTATGCGCTGGGTGAGACTCGAACCCGAGACCTCCCGTACGCGTGCACGCAGCTCTACCAACTGAGCTACGTGTCTAACCCGAAATAATCTTGTTTTTAATTATATTTATATACTAATTCGATTTATTCAAAATTCATTTGTTTTTAGAAAAAGATTTTAATTCATCGAACCGGTGCCGTTAACCAGACTCGAACGCGTGACGTGCGACTTAGTGCTGCACACAGTCCACCGCTGGACTGTGTGTCTAACCTGGTTAATATCTCGGTTTTTATTATACTTAACAACTAACGGGATTAACCCGGTTCAGCTTTAATCAAAAAGGCATTTTATTACTTAGAGGGTGCGTGTATCAGGGATCGAACTCGTGACGTGTGCGTATTATTTGCACACAGTCCACCGCTGGACTGTGTGTCTAACCCGTTCATTATATCGATTTTTATTAGTCTTATGTTATACTGCGCCTTCGTCTTCTTCGTTAATTTTACCCAGAAAAACCAAGTTCAACTGTTTTTGACTGATTCATGTCATATTCGATTTTCAAACATTATAAGTAATTTAAAGGTAAAGAATGGAGAGAGTTTGGGGAAAAAGACGTACCAATCAGTGTTGTTCACAGAATTCCAGCAGAGGTCCGTCGGTTCTGGAAGTGAACTCTGGCTGTTAAAATCAATTAACAGTTTTGTTCGATTATTTGTGAAGTTGAGGCACTTAATCAAAGTTTGACAGAAGTTTGAAAGGTCATACCAGTTCTCGGTGTGTTTCCGGAAGTTTCAGAAGTTTTCCGGCGAAGGTAGGATTTTCGACAAACGTTGACTAGGATTGATTCTGATGGTGGAGTTGTGTTAGTGACCGATTAATCATATGATTGAAACAGAAAGAGTCGAAGGAATTACCGTGTGGATGTGAGTCCCGGTTTTTCCGGCGACTTGCAGAATTTTTCCGGCGAGTTGATTTAAGCTTCTCCAGTGGACTGTAAAGTTGCGAAAATGCAATTGAAGGTCTTGCAGAGTATTTTGAGTCGCAGGAGAGGTCTAAGATTGAAGTAATTCAGATTGTTGGATGGTTTCGGTTATAAAACCCATCATCATCCGAATTCAAGTCAATTCAAGTCTGAATTGATTAGAATTTGTCGGTTCATCGGTTATAAACCTGAATGTGCGATTAATCAAACGATTAGACGATTGAATTGCCGATTTCAGTTTCTCAGTTGGCGCAACCGGTTTAACTGGGTTTGTGTATAAGAGTTATTTGTTTCCTAGAGATGACAGAAAACAACAAGTGGCGGAGTGGTGATGTGGGTGTGTGTTAAGTCTTTGGATTTAGGTTCCGGCTGACCCGGGTTCGAGTCCCGGCAGCAACATGTTATTTTTATTTATTTTGTTTTCACTTTTTAGCAAAAATAATTTTTATAGTTTAGTTTGTTTATTAATTATGTATCATTGAAAATCAAAATAACCATAAATATACAACGTGACATTTATAACTTGATATTCGATTACAAAACGGAGCGGGTTTTGGAAACCCGTTTTTAACAAATGTTACAGTATCCCCTACTTTTAGGAATTTCGTCCCGAAATTTAAGTAGTAGTAGGAAAAAGATGTGGGTATCTTTCGCGCATTGAGTCTTCACGTTCTCAAGTAAACTCAGGTCCCCGTTTCGACTCCCAGCGTACCCTAACAATTGGAATGCGACTTCGTCGTAGACGTTTCTCTCGAAGTCCATGATCTCTACTGGTCTTTCAATAAAATGCATAGATTCATCAATCTGAATATCTTCCAGCGGAATGTGGAGGTTTTCATCAGCGAGACACTTCTTCAAGTTCGACACGTGGAATGTGGGATGAATCCTGTTGAGTTCTTCTGGTAGATCAAGCTTGTACGCTACAGGTCCTATCTTTCGAGTATCTTGAAAGGTCCTACGTAGCGTGGTGCTAGCTTGCCTTTTTGACCAAAATGAACTACTCCCTTCCACGGTGATACTTTTAGAAGTACATGATCACCAATGTTAAACTCTAAAGGCTTCCGTCGTTTATCTGCATAACTCTTTTGACGACTTTGAGCCGCTAGAAGATTGTTTCGGATTTGATGGATCTTGTCTGTGGTTTCTTGGATCAATTCTGGACCAGTGATTTGAGCTTCCCCAATTTCGTGCCAACATATAGGAGATCGGCACTTACGACCATATAAGGCTTCAAAAGGTGCCATGCCGATGCTTGAATGATAGCTGTTGTTGTACGAAAATTCTACTAATGGTAGATGAGCGTCCCAATTTCCCTTGAAGTCTATAACACATGCGCGAAGCATGTCTTCAAGAGTTTGGATGGTGCGTTCAGATTGACCATCAGTTTGAGGATGATAGGCGGTACTGAGATCTAGTCGCGTACCCATAGCGGCTTGTACTGCTTGCCATGTTCGTGAAGTGAAACGACCATCACGATCAGAAATAATGCTTAACGGTACCCCATGTCGGCTTACGATTTCGCTGATATAAATACGAGCAAGCTTTTCGTTCTTGAAATCTTCGCGGATAGGAATAAAGTGAGCTGATTTTGTAAGTCGGTCGATAATTACCCATATAGTGTCATACCCACCAGAAGTGCGAGGTAACCCGGTAATGAAATCCATGGTTATATTTTCCCACTTCCATACAGGTATTTCAGGTTGGACCAGAAGTCCTGAGGGTCTTTGGTGTTCAGCTTTCACCTTGGAACATGTAAGGCACTTAGAAACAAAAACAGCAATATCCTTCTTCATTCCAGGCCACCAATAGGTATATCGTAGGTCTTGATACATCTTATCGGCTCCTGGGAGTATAGAATATCGCGTTTTGTGAGCTTCATTCATAAGAATTTCACGAAGATTGTTGTGGTTAGGAATCCAGATACGATCTAGGTAGTACAGAATACCGTCAGATTTAGTTTCAATTTTAAGTTCAGCTCCACAGGACATCTCCTTTCGTACATCATCTTCCGTTACTGAAACATGTTGGGCTTCTCGAATTTGATCTTTAATGTCGGTTATAATTAGCGAACATAGAAGACGAATGGAGTTCGCATAACCCTTTCGACTAAGTGCATCAGCCACCACATTTGCTTTGCCAAGGTGGTATCGAATTTCACAGTCGTAATCATTTAGAAGTTCGACCCATCTTCGTTGCCTCATGTTTAACTCCTTTTGATTGAAGATATGTTGAAGACTCTTGTGGTCAGTGTATATTTCACACTTAGTACCATAGAGATAATGCCTCCATATCTTAAGAGCGAACACAACAGCTCCAAGTTCTAGGTCATGGGTGGTGTAGTTCTTCTCATGCGTTTTGAGTTGTCTTGAAGCATAAGCTATAACTTTTCCTCTTTGCATTAGAACGCAACCTAATCCTTGCCCTGACGCGTCGCAATAGACCACGAAATCATCACAACCTTCAGGAAGAGTGAGGATTGGTGCATCACAGAGTTTTTGTTTAAGGGTTTGGAAGGCTTCTTCTTGCTTGGGTCCCCATATGAAAGGTTTTCCCTTATGAGTTAAAGCCGTGAGTGGTACAGCAATGCGTGAGAAGTTTGAGATGAATCGACGATAATAACCAGCCAAACCAAGAAAAGATCTTACTTCAGTTGGTGTACGTGGAGCTTGCCATTCTTGTACCGCTTTGATCTTTGAGGGGTCGACATGTATTCCCTTGTCATTGACTACATGTCCGAGGAATTGCACCTCTTTTAACCAGAATTCGCATTTGGAGAATTTGGCGTAAAGCTTTTCATTATCTAGAAGTGTAAGGATGAGTCGAAGATGACGCTCATGATCAGACTTAGACTTTGAATAAATAAGAATGTCGTCGATGAAGACTATAACAAATTGATCAAGATAAGGTTTGCAGACTCTGTTCATTAGGTCCATGAAGACAGCTGGTGCGTTGGTTAAACCAAATGGCATGACCATGAATTCATAATGGCCATAACGAGTTCGGAAAGCAGTCTTTGGGACGTCTTCTTCATGTACTCTAAGTTGATGATAGCCAGATCGAAGGTCGATTTTTGAAAAGCAGTTGGCACCTTGAAGTTGGTCAAGAAGATCATCAATGCGAGGTAATGGATAGCGATTCTTGATTGTTAATTTGTTGAGCTCTCTGTAGTCGATGCACATACGAAACGATCCATCTTTCTTCTTTACAAAAAGAACAGGTGCACCCCAAGGCGATGAACTAGGACGTATGAATCCCTTGTCAGTCAACTCTTGTAATTGACTGGCTAGCTCTTGCATTTCAGAGGGGGCTAACCTATAAGGAGACTTTGCAACTGGTGTAGCACCAGGTATAAGATCAATACGGAATTCGACTTCTCTAATTGGAGGAAGTCCTGAAATGTCATCAGGAAAAACTTGCGGGAAGTCTTTTACTACCGGGATGTCTTCAAGTTTCTTCTCCATGGTTCCCTTGTTGATGATATGAGCTAAAAACGCGACATAATTCTTGCGAAGATACTTTTGAGCTTGAAGACAAGACATTAAGCTGAGCCCTTTCGACGAGGTTTCTCCAAAGATTCGAAGAGTCTGACTGATTGAAAGAGGAATACGTATAAATTTTTCGCGACATACAACTTCTGCCTGATGTTGACTGAGCCAGTCCATACCAATTATGATATCAAAACTTCCCAGCTTCATAGGAATAAGGTCGACTGAGAAATCGTGGTCGTTTAAGGTGAGTGTACAGTTGCGTATAATAGAGTTTAATGAAACTGGTTTCCCGTCAGCAACTTCTACCGTTATGGATTCCATGAGCTTATCCCGATTTTGGTTTAAGATAGGTTCAAATCCTAAGGACACAAAACTTCTATCCGCACCAGTATCAAATAATATAGAGGCATATCTACCATTTATAAGGAACGTACCGTTAACCACATTGCCGTCAGCTCTAGCCTGATTAGCGTTGATATTGAAAGCTCTTCCTCTTGCAGGTGGAGGAGCTTGGTTCGCTTGATTCACCGGGTTGGCTTGGGCCTGAGCATGAATAATGTTTACCAACCTTGGACAAGTGTTTCTGAAATGGCTTGGGTCTCCGCAATTGTAGCAAGCCCGCATAGGTTGGCCCATAGGATAATTGGGTTGGTAATATGTTTGGGCTAGGTGTTGGGTGGGTGGTAATCGTAGGGGTTGTTGGGCTTGACCCATTAATTGTTGGTGGGTTTGGGTTAAAGGTTGGTGACGGTTCGTTCGCTGGGGCATGCGGCAGGTTTGAACAGTATGACTCGCGCGACCACAGCCGGTGCAATGCTGGCAAGGATAATCAGGAGAATGGTGATATTGGCAACGGTTACATTTTGGTAACGGGCCAGAGTAGGGTCTTTTGTATGGTGCAGGTGAAGGAGCGACTTGGGTAATGGGTGCAGCAGGAATTGGGAGGTTGGTTTTTGTAACGGCGAAGTTTCTGGTGTTGCGCTTCCTCTTGTTAGCAAACTTAGAGGAGGAGATGGATTGGTTTGAAGTTTGACCCTCAACAGGGGCTTTCTTTTTCTCTTCTTTAAACTTCCCGTTGCGAATTCGATTCTCGGTCAGTTCAGTCGCTAGCTCCATAGCAGCTTCAAGTGTTACCGGTGAAACGCTGAGAACTGAATCTTGGATTTTCGAGGGAAGTCCTCGAATATAATGCTCGATCAAACGATAAGTTGGGGTAAACAAATTTGGAACCATTTGGTTCAACTCCAAGAACCTCTTGTTATAGGTGGTGTGATCCCCCTCCTTCTGTTTTAAATAATGAAATTCGTCCTCCAATTTTTTAATTTCACTCCTAGGACAGAAACGCCTAGTCATGATTTCCCTTAACTCCTCCCAAGTTAAGGTCATTGCATCATCAGTTCCCCTCTTCCCTTTTTCAGTATTCCACCAAGTGAGAGCTACCCCAAATAGTCTCCCGGTGGCGTATCGAACCTTGCGATCCTCAGGACAATCGCAGTTGAGGAAGGTGTTTTCCATTTCCTCGAACCAGTGGAGGAGAGCAGTGACACCTTCGGTCCCCTCAAATTTAGGAGGATCACAAGATTTGAAATGTTTGTATGAGCACTTGCTGGTAGGAGGGTTGTCGATGTTCTGGTCATGTTGTTGGGGAGGGTTAGTAGGATTGTAGCGCGGCTTGTTGTACTTGGACCACAATGTCAGTCAGTATCGTGGCCATTTGTTTCGCGATTTGTGTGGCCAAGCGTTCCTGAGACCTTCCTGATCTTTTACCCCTTCGTTGTTGTCTGGACGACGTCTACAGGAACATACATGAGAAGATTGTGAGTTTATGGTGTCTTTTTAGGTGTCATGTGTCTTTAAGAAAATGAAAATAACATAAATATCAATAATGCAACTACATCCATAGGATGTCTTGGGTTTGCTCATGTTGGGCCTCAAATGTCCCCCATACCTTCACCTATATAATCATGTGGGCCCCCATGACTATGGGCTTGGTAGGATTCACATTAGTATTGGCAATTTAACACTCGCATCACCCGAATGCAAACCACAAAATATGTTCATGAGATGTTTGGTCGGAACGTGTCCAGGTGTAGACACAATGACAACTCAAAGTGGGGTTAGCTCACACGACATTTGGTATAGCATGCTTTGGCCTAATAGGTACTTCGTACTCTCATCGTTAGTCCCCAGGTAGGCAAACTGGTCCTTTATTTTGGATTTATACGAATGCCAGCCTAGACAGGACGTTCCGACTACCGGTACTGGTACCCTTCCAGTTACTACATGCCCGTCATGAGAACTCACTTTGATGAGATTTGAAAACACAAAAATCATTGTAAAAGCAATCATGATGTGGTGTGTGCTTTCATGGATGTGATATGTTATGAGTATATGATTCATGATAGGCATTATATGATAATACATACTTATGAACATGCTTGTATAATATTGAATGTAACATTTAACATAAAACATATAAACATCATGAAATTTGGCATGTAACACACAAAAATCTTATAAGTTTCTAAACAACTATAGTATAGGCTCTAAGGGTCTAATAACCTATCCTATATCCCTATAGTCATGGCTCTGATACCAATCTGTCACACCCCCGACCCGCAGCGGAATAAGAGTCGGGGCATAATTGGGTTATCACCAAAGCTCATGATATTTACTAATATGTTTCATATTTATTAAAGTCAAAGTTACATTTCCAAATATCCAAACATGTCCATACATTACAAAGAAATAAACCAAACATAACAATCCCAAACTCTAAATCATTTTATTCTTCTAGTCCAATCCTATGTGTTTCTGGCTGCTGCTGGTTCACCTGTATCATGTATAAAAATGGGGGTTTTTTGTCAACATAAGTTGGCGAGTGAACCTTGTTAGATAAACATTTGTTATTGATTTTCTTGTTAGTTTATCAATGAAAAATTGTGCATAATCATAAATGAGCAAATGTAAATAACCAAGCAGTAGCAATAGCAATCACAACTATAACATACAATAACACATGATAGCATACATTAACATACCTACATCATACGATAAATAACATGAATGAAATTGTGCGATCAAGGCTCAATCAAACGGAGCCGATCGTATTGCATGTACTGAAAATGAAAATGTCTGTGCGATCAAGGCTCAATCAAACGGAGCCAATCGTATGTGGGCATGCCAGGTTCACGCTCATATGTAATGGGGAACATGCTCAACGCTCATAATGTAATGGGGAGCGGCGGCCTATGAAATTGCATGTACTGAAAATAATAAATTGCATCTAACGATAACCACACAACAGTTGAAACAAACTGAATACACATGTTCATGATATGATGTATGCACAATGATTTAAATATAATATATAGCAAGACACATGATACACCCCAAAACGTGATTAAAACGGGGAATTTGTAAGATTCACTCACATTGGGTGCGTTGGATTGGAGATGGTGAGATGCGCACGAATTGGATGAGCGGACAACGAGAAATAACCTAAATAATAATGGAAAAATATAGTAAATGAGTGGATTTTATTAAGGATTTTAATGGAATTTTTAGATATATTTTTGTGAGTCTAAGGCTATTTTCTATCTTTGAAAATGTTATTTTTAAGTATTTTTAATTGATTTTTAAATTAAATTAAATAAATAAAAATATAAAAAAAAATTGTTTATTTTGCGTTGACCGTTGACCATTGACCGTTGACTTGTTGACCTGTTGACCGGTTCGGTCAGTGTGTAAGTATGCGCTGGGTGAGACTCGAACCCGAGACCTCCCGTACGCGTGCACGCAGCTCTACCAACTGAGCTACGTGTCTAACCCGAAATAATCTTGTTTTTAATTATATTTATATACTAATTCGATTTATTCAAAATTCATTTGTTTTTAGAAAAAGATTTTAATTCATCGAACCGGTGCCGTTAACCAGACTCGAACGCGTGACGTGCGACTTAGTGCTGCACACAGTCCACCGCTGGACTGTGTGTCTAACCTGGTTAATATCTCGGTTTTTATTATACTTAACAACTAACGGGATTAACCCGGTTCAGCTTTAATCAAAAAGGCATTTTATTACTTAGAGGGTGCGTGTATCAGGGATCGAACTCGTGACGTGTGCGTATTATTTGCACACAGTCCACCGCTGGACTGTGTGTCTAACCCGTTCATTATATCGATTTTTATTAGTCTTATGTTATACTGCGTCTTCGTCTTCTTCGTTAATTTTACCCAGAAAAACCAAGTTCAACTGTTTTTGACTGATTCATGTCATATTCGATTTTCAAACATTATAAGTAATTTAAAGGTAAAGAATGGAGAGAGTTTGGGGAAAAAGACGTACCAATCAGTGTTGTTCACAGAATTCCAGCAGAGGTCCGTCGGTTCTGGAAGTGAACTCTGGCTGTTAAAATCAATTAACAGTTTTGTTCGATTATTTGTGAAGTTGAGGCACTTAATCAAAGTTTGACAGAAGTTTGAAAGGTCATACCAGTTCTCGGTGTGTTTCCGGAAGTTTCAGAAGTTTTCCGGCGAAGGTAGGATTTTCGACAAACGTTGACTAGGATTGATTCTGATGGTGGAGTTGTGTTAGTGACCGATTAATCATATGATTGAAACAGAAAGAGTCGAAGGAATTACCGTGTGGATGTGAGTCCCGGTTTTCCGGCGACTTGCAGAATTTTTCCGGCGAGTTGATTTAAGCTTCTCCAGTGGACTGTAAAGTTGCGAAAATGCAATTGAAGGTCTTGCAGAGTATTTTGAGTCGCAGGAGAGGTCTAAGATTGAAGTAATTCAGATTGTTGGATGGTTTCGGTTATAAAACCCATCATCATCCGAATTCAAGTCAATTCAAGTCTGAATTGATTAGAATTTGTCGGTTCATCGGTTATAAACCTGAATGTGCGATTAATCAAACGATTAGACGATTGAATTGCCGATTTCAGTTTCTCAGTTAGCGCAACCGGTTTAACTGGGTTTGTGTATAAGAGTTATTTGTTTCCTAGAGATGACAGAAAACAACAAGTGGCGGAGTGGTGATGTGGGTGTGTGTTAAGTCTTTGGATTTAGGTTCCGGCTGACCCGGGTTCGAGTCCCGGCAGCAACATGTTATTTTTATTTATTTTGTTTTCACTTTTTAGCAAAAATAATATTTATAGTTTAGTTTGTTTATTAATTATGTATCATGAAAAATCAAAATAACCATAAATATACAACGTGACATTTATAACTTGATATTCGATTACAAAATGGAGCGGGTTTTGGAAATCCGTTTTTGACAAATGTTACATGCAATGCATTAAAAATTAAAAAATAAATGTGTAATGAAAAATGCATCAGTAACTTGTACTTTGGGTTACAAGTCAACAAAATTAGAAGCGAGAATATTCATGTGAGTATGGCGGATGATTGGTTTGTGGGTCCTACAAAATATTGTTTGTTTTTAACTTTTAATGATTTAACTACACGTAAAAAACAATACAATCATGTTATTAATAACTTAATACAGAAGTTTTATTTAAGAAAAAATTTAACGTGATAAAAAAAAGAAAAAGTATAATGGTAAAACACTAAATAATTTATAACTTCTTTTCTTAATTATGTTATCTCTCATTAATAAAGCAAAAACATTTTATCCTACACGTTTCAAAATGGATCCTACATATGTCTTACATTTTCCGGAATTTACCCTTGACATATGTAAACTGACCCTACACATTTCAAAATTTATCCTACACATACTAAAATTTATCCTACACATGTCGAAAATTATCCTACACCATAAATTATTTTATCTTGAAATAGTATATGAAAAAAAGAGTTAAAAGTTTAATTAATTAGCTAATTAATAACAATTATAAATTTATCTATATGCTCTTTTTCATAATATTAAATACACACATTAATTGAAGTAAATGGAGAATATCTTTTGGTTTAAAAGTTATTCTTTTTATTCTTACAAAATTTTTCTTCTCATTTAAACTCCACTAACTTAATATTACATATATCCTTATTTCTTGTTTTGACTTTTAATGATTTAACTATAGGTAAATTAACAATAAATTATACTCATCGATTCTTTGTTAAATTTATACAGATTAACAATATAATTATGTTATTAATAACTGAATATTAACTTTTTATCGAGTGATATTTTATGTTTGGATCTAAATACTCTTTTATTGTGTCGATAATTAATTTACGTTTGGATTTAAATACCTCACCTGTCTCGAGTAAATTGATGACTACTTTTAAAATATATATATTTTTTTATTTTTCTAACATAGTATTGTTGAAAAAATATTTACTTAATGATATCAATTTTTTTAATTATTACTTTTTTTATTTCTTTACTCACTGCAAGTGTTATGCTTTGTAGTTATTAATAAATTTATATTATTTATTTGTTAAGCAGGACAGTATATGTTTAAGACGTAAAAAAGTAATATAGGCGGTGGTTACCTTTGATTATTGTTGGGCAACTAATGTTTTTAATAAATCTATCAATAATTTTCCTGTAAGAAAAAAATTAGAAGATTTAGACAATGTACTATGAGGACAATGTTGTCTTTTTATATGATGTCAAAACAGTATCACGAGATAGGCTTTTAAAGTGGTGGTAACATCTTTTTCTATTGTATATCATGTCTCATTATTATGTTTTCTTAAAAGTGATGTCATATTATTTCTTACTTTAGACTAAATTTTTAGGAGACATGACTTATCATTTATCAATATATCCATTTGTTTTTAAACACTTCCCTTTTAATTTTTTACATTTAACATGCTAATTTTTCATGTATAACGGTTTTTCGTTATAACGATTTTTGTGTTTAAGGTTAGCCAATAGTTGTTTGAAATGACGGGTTTGAGGCGTGATCTTTTTTAAAGTATTAAACTGTCACACCCTGGATTTTCAATCCAAATCCATAAACCGGTGGGTCCGGATGGGGAGTATCGTGACGTCAGTTGATAATCATCATAGTCAATTAAACACGGCACAGCGGAAGTCTTGGAGTAAAATTACTATTATAAACCGAATGTTCGAAAATACAAAATAATATACAGGCTCGTAATAGAAGATCCACAGGCGGATCATTAAAATGTACAAGAAAGAATACAAAACAGACTTTTGGCAGATTTAGGATTTGCAAGATCCTCTATCACCTCCGGCCTATTTTCGTATTGTACATGCAGTTTAGTCTTTTGAAAATACGTCAGCTTACGCTGGTATATACACTCAACTGACTCATTTTGAAAACATTTCAAAAATGTTTTAAGTGTGTATCAGCACAAAAATCTTTTTATAACTTGGGTTAATTGACCGTCCAACCTTGTTAACAGATTTACATGTTTGTCATACATACGAGGCTCGGTACGGAGACCGAGACACAATTAACGTACACACCACTTTGGACTCACGAAGGAGTCAATTCCTCCCAACCTTGTGGGAATGCCTCGGGTGTATGCCTACACCCGCGCTAAGGTTGTGGCCATTTCTATTGTAATGAGCCGATGATATCTAGGACACAGTAGTTAACCCCCGATGTTTAAATTATCAAAAAAACTGATTAAAACAGAATATGCGGATTTACTATCCCCGAATCAGCGTTCGATTAATCCCATTTCCAACTAAGCGGTAATAATGTGTCGTAACCCAAGCCCATATAGGGAAAATAAGTCGAGAGTATTTACCTGAGCTAGTCTTCTTTAATTTTTAATAACTCAGCCGTACACAAAATGGACTAAGTGCAAATTGCATTTACCGGCAAGTCTCTAGTCTGGATTATGGCATAAACTAACCAATTAAATACTAACGGTCTTATTTAAGTCATTGACTTAGAGCGACTAGCGTACTTGATCAAAACGTATGACGTTAGATTAAACGATGATTGGATAGAATGTAGTTTAATCTCAACAAGTACCTTGACTTGTATAATATGGGTAAACTGTAAACATTCTAGATTTTAAGACTTAAATGACAAGGTTAAATCCATTTCGGTTAATTTCCGTAAAATAGTTACATATACGTAACTGTGCGCATATTAGTGATATCGGGTAACCAGATAAGTTACGGACAAGTTTTATATGCCATTATACTTTAAATAAGTTAAGATATCAGTAGGATATCTACTCGTATGCCCGTTAAGGTTTTAAAACAAAATTATGCATCATAAGGGCGTTTTGGTAATTTCATACTATATAAAAGGAACTTGAATATAATTTAATGTTATGATTATAAGTATTCTGGAAAAATACTTTATTTATGATATAATATCAGTAGGATATTAATTACATGTGTATTTTACCTTTTATGACCAAACTATGCACCAAAGGAGCATTTTGGTCATTTTACATATAGTTTATAAATTATTTGGGATTCTGAGTTTATAACATGTACCTACTGTAAATATGTTTAAAATAAGTTTTAAAATTAGTAGGTAACAAGTCTTGGTTCATTAATATGGTTCAAAACCATACTATGCACCTAAACGATGCTTATGTCGTAAAATGGCGTCTTTATGTGATTCTTACGAAAACTGATGTTAAGGTCAGATTAAAATATCTTAGATATGTTATTTAATATAACATATCAGTAGGTAAAGATTTACCTTGAAAAGATTTGATTAAAACTAGTTTATGAGCCACAAGGGCTAAAATTGCCATTTATCGACATAGTTTAAGGACTTGCTTGAAACTCAGTTTATAACTTGGTTTAACATCCCAAATAATCCTAATTATAATATTACATCAGTAGAAAACTCAATTTCAAGTTCATTGCCATTTAAAACCTTGTTTTATGCAAAAAATGACATTTTGGTCAAAGATGACATAATTATGGAACTTGCGCATAAACTTGGATTCTGATTATGATCATGTAATATAACCTTAGAGGGTTATGCTACATAATATTATGATCATAATGCAACTTTAGATCAGTAGGTAACTAATCTAAATCGGGTCAGAATCGAAAGTCAAAGCAGAAGTCAAACTTCGCGACTTTCGGTTGCGAACCGACCCTAGAAGTGACATTGACGAGCCGAACATGTTCTTACTTGTTCTAGTAATTATTACCAACTTGTTTAAGTGTCAAACAGGTTTCATAACATATATAAGATCAATTTATAATTTTTCCGAAAAATGACATGTTTGACTTTTTAATATCATAACTTTGACCCGTTAATTGGTCTAGCAAACGTGATCTTCAGGAGGTGCCCTTTATAGGGACTAACACCTACCTTATTATGATCACTTAGCCATGTTCATTTCGAACAATGGCTGGACCATAATGGTCTTAACCGAAAGTCAAAGCGTTTTCCGTAAAACGTTTGACTTTTGGCTATAAAAGTCTATAAACGAAAATGCAAGAGCAAGGAACACTTACAAGAGGTTCCTACAATGCAAGAGAACTAAGTTGGATGCTCCTTTTAGCTAGGAACTTCTAGAGGAGGGAGAAGAGTGAATTAATGAGAAAGGTGCAAGTTGGAATGAAGTACTTGAACACCTATTTATAGTTAGAGAGCTCAAAGGAGGTGAAGCCAGGTGTTTAAGGGTGTAAGAGGAAGCTTAAAAGTGTCCCAAAACGTGGCATAGCTCATTATAAGTCCATGGTTTCGATTTAACGGCTTTTGGCATTTTTGTTTGGAAGCCAAGCAAACTTTCTGTAGTAGAGGTCCTCTCGCGCCCCGCGAGAGACACAGACCAAGTCTCTCGCGGCCCGCGACCGCCCCTTAGCCAGTTTCAAACTTTGACACTTTCAACCTCTTAACTTATAAAAAGCTTCTAAAAACCTTTTTAAACACCCTTTTGGCACTTTTAGCCCTCCGTAGCCAATACTTGGCATACCCGGGATTATGCTCGGACATTGTCGAGCTCTCGGTTCGTTAAAAGGTCACTCAGAGGTATAAATTAACATGTTGATGCTTTTAATCCATCCATCATCCAACTTCACATATTTACAAAATTGAACCCTCTCGTCCAACAAATGGCACGTATGAGAGTTAGGACTTCGCAAAAGATCACTCAGAGGCTTATTATAAGCATGTTGATTCCGATGTCACTCAGAGGCTGGGCATGTTGACATATCAGTCACCTAGAGGCCAAATTTCAAGCATGTTGACATATCAATCACTCAGAGGCTAATGATTTAAGCATGTTGACATATCAGTCACTCAGAGGCTGTTATTTATGCATGTTGACATCGGACCGTCACTTAGAGGCTCAGTTTGAGCATGTTGATGCCTTTAGTCCTTATTGGTCTTTAACAGACTATATTTAAAATACAGCACGTGTCATTATACTATTGGACACGATTTTACAGGGTGTTACATAAACCGGTAAAAGTCAAGAAAAAGTATAACAGAGGCTAGGATGAAATATTGTTTGAGCATGTGTGAAATCTATAAATTGTTAAAATATGACTATATGAGACGTGTTATATCTAAAGGACCGAATAGCTAGTTTATCGATCGTTCGCAAGGGTGTATAGATACCAAAACAAATTCATTTCATTTTTTTTACATAAAAGACACATGACCCTTCTTCCGTGATGTGTGAAAATGACTATACTCGGTTTATGTAGTTTATTTGCGATAACTAAAACCTTATAAACATCCACAAATTCAAGTAATCGATTTTGTGTTTGTGCCAAGATGGTAACTTTCTTTTTAAAATATCAAATGGTTGTAAATGACCTAGTTTGTGGTCGTATCCATTCTGAAAAATGGATTAAATTGTGAACTTTCTTGGTTGGGTTGACTCGCCATTGTGCTTTTGTGATAATGTAAAGTTTACTGAGCCTTGTCAAAACAACGATTTTGAGATAATGTGAAGTTTACTGAGTTAAAGCATTGTCAAAACAAGTGTGAGCTTACGACAACCGTTGTTGGGCGTTATATGTGGATACTTTTATCGGTTGATGCGACGTATTATAGATCTCAACTACTTGTATAATGATTTGCATTAAGTTAATGAAAACATTTATCCGTTATAGTTAATATGCATAGTGGTATTAAGGTGTTGGATAAGGCTTTATCTTTTAAAGTGGTGACTGTTTAAACTCCTGTGGTATAAAAATATGTAATTTAAGAGTAGATTTGAGAGTATGTGAGTTGCCAATTCTTTTAAAAGGAGTTAATATGCGTATAATAAATACTTATGAGATGTATAAATAGAGTGAATATTGTAATGTCGGTCAATGTGTACATACAGCTAGTATTAATATATCCAAACAATGGGACAACACTTCTAGGTTTAGCGTACATGTTAGTCAATTGTGGCCAATGCAGGTCAGTAGGTCACCAGAAAATTGGTAACATGTTTGCATACAAACAATGTGTTTCAATTTATCTTCATGTTAGTCTTTTTTTTGTTTTTTGAAAAAAATGATCTCTTTTAATTAATTAATTTATTTATTTTGTAAATCATGGTAAATGTTTGCAGATTTACCCATTATTAATTTATAAAAAAAATTCCCAAACATATTCTCTATTCATTTTCCTTTGACTTCTTTTCACTCTTTAATTTTCTTTTACTTTTAGCTCTTTTATTTTTATTATCTTTACACCTTTAAGTACCCTTATAGTTTTCATCTTTTATACTTTTAACTCTATAATTTTTAAATTTTTTATATTTGTCACACGTATTTTCTATTTTTAACCCAAACACTCTTAACTTTGTTCCCCATACTTTACAACTTTTACAAATTTTTCATTTTACGATTTGTTTAAAATTATGCGAGTTAGCACGCTGCAATTCGCGCGTGTAATTCAATGTTTTTACGTATGTTTTTTACGGTTTAACGCCTCCATCGAAACTCGCGAACTCGCGGGTTCTAGGCCGACTTAGTTATTCTTTTCTGTGTTTTACTTTTTTCGGTTAAATTTTAGCGAGTTAACACGCGGTAACGTGTGTGCGTCATTCATCATTTTTACGTTTGTTTTTTTGTTCGGCTTATCGCTCCCGTAAAGCACGAGTACTAAATTCTAGTGTAAATAAAATAACAAAACCCGAAGTGCCGACCATGCACCATCAACAAAACCAATGAACAAAATTTTCTCACTTTTGACATGTTTTATAATATATAACAAAAAAAAACAACACCCAATTATTTTCAAGAATTACAAAAAAGTACCAACACAAGTGGCATGTTTGCAATATCTATTTGTTAAAACAATCCAACAAGTGGTATGCAATTGATATTAGATATTTGAAGGAACAAAGTAGTAATATTTGCCTCTTTTTTCTTCACCAAATACCATATTCTCATGAATATCCGCATTAATTAGACAAAGAACAATGATAAAATATTTACATATAATTTGATCTAATGTTACACCAAAAAAAGGTTAAGTCAACAATTCCACAAATAGACAAACACATACAAAATACCACTAACCTAAGATTTTACTTGTATTTTTAATAGGAAATTGAAACAAACTTAGACAAAAGATTGGCATCATAAGTTTTGTAAGAAATAAATACACAAATCGTAGGTCCAATGATGTTACTAAGCCTAAAATGTATGTGATACCTGAAAATTGAAATGTTTAGGGTCCTATTATGTAAACCTTAAATTGGACAATATTTATTGGAATGAATGTTTAGTTTTTTTTTTTTCTAATTCATTTTGTTTATAATGTATAAATATTTTTATAACCTTTTTGTAATATAACGTTTTATACAAATTCAAATATATTCTTTAAAAACATTTTTACTTTTATCTATATTTCAATATAAGTTTGATCAGTTTGAGTCATATTGTTTATAATATATTATATAATATACACATTACTTTTTAATAAATTTTATATCAACATTCATAAAATATCATGTTGGTTTTATATGAAACATTATATATATTACAAGTTATACAAGAAAAATAATATTGAATATTAAGAAAGAGAAGAAAAAAAAAAACAAAATGCTCACATCAATGAGATGTAATGTACTTAATATATATATTTTTTCAAATAGATTCTATTTTTTTATTATTGTGAAGCAAATTACACAAATTATATTGTGATTTATGCTTGGTTATCAGGTTTCAATATGATTTATAGAAAAACAATCATGACTAGTTAAATACGGTGATTATTTAATGCTGTTATTATTTATAATCAACTATAATGTAATATATAAAAAGGCTATGTTGTTGCCCAATCCGAAATAACGAAGTGTATCTTTGTGGTTGGTCGCAAGAATTTTACATTTTTAACTTTTAACTTTGTAATTTACATG